>BSBM01001530.1:4450000-5775000 GCA_027924585.1 Larix kaempferi
AAATTTCTATATTCACAAATGAAAATTTTTCTATATTCACAAGTGAGGTATAAACTTTACTTTCACATTTGAGCTAGATTGATGTTCATCTATATTCACAAATGCAAAATGAAGGATTCATTTTCATTGCTACGAGAAGTTTTAAGGTCAGTTTCTCGTAAAACAGAGATTGTATAAATCCTGTTAAGATCGAGATGTTCTAGCTCACGAACTGAGAGCTTCTTTATCTTAGACATAAACAAAAGAGATTCAGGATGAATACTAGAGAGTTGTTGCTTTACAGCTTCAACCTTCTGAGGATGTGGGGGTATAAAATGAGCCATAGAATGATGAACGTGGCTTGGATCAATGAACCGTCGACTCTGTTGAATTCAGCACATCGGGACAGTACTACGGGTGACCCTCTTTGCTGGTCCCATGCCCCACGTGTCATCTTGTAGGTGCATTCTGCAAACTGGGATTTTGCTCAGTGAGGCACTGTGCAATTTTTTCCCACGGGGGTCAACTTTGAAAAATCATCCACTGGGCACTTGTGGCTAGCGTTGCCAGCCGAAACCTACCTAGACACACCTGCAGAACTCCCTGGAACCCAGTTTTGCTGCACAGTTGGAGTTCTATGCCCCCGGCAGGCATCCAGGAAGTGTCCCTGAAGGCCTTTTGGATGCCGGACAGAACAAGCCATAGAATGAAGACTGTGGCTCCGATCGAAGAACCGTCGACTCTATTGGATTCAGGACGTTGAGACAGTGCTAGGGGTTCCCCCCTCTGCCAGTCCCATGGCCCATGTGTCATCCTTTCGGTGCATTCTGCGAACTAGGGTTTTGCTCAATGAGGGACTGTTTAATTTTTGCACACGGGGGTCAACTTTGCAAAATCGTCCACCGAGCACTTCTGGCTAGCGTTCCCAGCTGGAACCATCCCAGACACACCTGCATGTATCGTCGGAACTTGGTTTTGTTGCATTATTTGGATTCTATGGCCCCGGTAGGAATCCGCCAGGTGTCCCTAAAGGCCTTTTGGATGCCGGATGGAACAAGCCATAGATTGACGGTCGTGGCTCCGATCGACAAACCGTTGACTCTATTGGATTCAGGATGTCGAGATAGTGCTAAGGTTTCCCCTCTCCACTGGTCCCAAGGCCCATGTGTCATCTTGTAGGTGCATTCTACAAACTAGGGTTTTGCTTAGTTAGGGACTGTGCAATTGTTTCCCACGGGGATCAACTTTGCAAAATCATCCAGCGAGCACTTTTGGCTAGCATTCCCAGCCGAAACCTACCTAGACACACCTGCAGGACTTCTTGGAACCCGGTTTTGCTGGACGATTGGTGTTCTATGCCCCCGGCAGTCATGCAACAAGTGTCCCTAAAGGCCTTTTGGATGCCGGACGGAACGAGCCATAGAATGATGGGCGTGGCTCCGATCAACGAACTGTCGACTCCGTTGGATTCAAGACGTCGGGAAAGTGCTAGCGGTTCTCCCCTCCGCCAGTCCCATGGACCACGTGTCATATTTTAGGTGCATTCTGCAAACTAGGGTTTTGCTCAATGAGGGACTATGCAATTTTTTCCCACGGGGGTCAACTTTGCAAAATCGTCCAGCGGGCACTTGTCGCTAGCATTTCCAGCCGAAACCTACCTAGACACACCTGCAGGACTACTCGAAACCCATTTTTGCTGCACGGTTGGTGTTCTATGGCCCCGGTAGGCATTCGCCACGTGTCCCTGAAGGCCTTTTGGATGTCGGACAGAACAAGCCATAGAATGACGATCGTAGCTCCGATAGACGAACCATCAACTCTGTTGGATTTAGGATGTCGAGACAGTGCTATGGGTTCCCCTCTCCATCGGTCCCATGGCCCATGTGTTATCTTGTAGGTGCATTCTACAAACTAGGGTTTTGCTCAGTGAGGGACTGTGCAATTTTTGCCCATGGGGATCAACTTTGCAAAATCGTCCAACGGGTACTTCTGGCTAGCGTTTCACTTCTTATGGTGAAAAATGGGATGGTGATGGTGACAACATGGGTAGGAAGAGCACGGTGAGGATGATGATGATGATGATGATTAGGGTGAGGATGATGATCATGAGGGTGAGGATGATGAGGATGAGGATGAGGATGAGGATGAGGGTGATGATGATGATTACGAAACTTGTGTAAATTATCAAAACAAACATAGGACCACGAAGATGTTGATGTTGATGATGATGATGATGAATATGATGATGATGGTGATGGTGGTGATGACGATGATGATGATGGAGATGGTGATGATGATGATCAGGGTAAGGATGATGAGAATGAGGATGAGGATGAGGGTGATGAGGATGATGATCATGATGATGGTGAGGATGTGGATGAGGGTGAGGATGATGAGGATGATGATCATGATGGTGGTGGTGATGATGATGAAGATGTTGATGATGAGGGTGATGAGAATCATGATCGTGATGATGAATATGTTGTTGATGATGATGATGATGAAGATAATGGTTTATCGTGATGATGATGAGGATGAGGATGAAGATGGGGGTGATGATGATGATGATGATGATGGTGGTGGTGGTGGTGGTGGTGGTGAAGATGATGATGATTATGATGATGATGATGGTGGTGGTGGTGGTGATGAATATGATGATGATTAGGGTGAGGATGATGATGATGAGGGTGAGGATGATGAGGATGAGGATGAGGATGAGGGTGATGATGATGATTATGAAACTTGTGCTATTTATCAAAACAAACATAGGACCATGAAGATGTTGATGTTGATGATGATGATGATGATGAATATGATGATGATGGTGGTGGTGGTGATGAAGATGATGATCATGATGAATATGATGATGATGGCGATGGTGATGATGATGATGAGGGTGAGGAGGACGAGGATGGGGATGAGGATGAGGGTGATGAGGATGATGATCATGATGATGGTGAGGATGTGGATGAGGGTGAGGATGATGAGGATGATGATCATGATGGTGGTGGTGATGATGATGAAGATGTTGATGATGAGGGTGATGAGCATGATGATCGTGATGATGAATATGTTGTTGATGATGACGATGATGAAGATGAGGATGATGAGAATGAGAGTGATGATGATGATTACGAAACTTGTGCAATTTATCAAAAAAGCATAGGACCATGAACATATTATTTTCGTTCATCAATACAACATTATCAAGGAAAATCATTAAAGTAGTTAGGTATTTCATTTTCCATGGATTCCGATGATTACTTTTGCATTATGACAGGTGTAAATTGGACATATGAAAGAGGTAAAGCACAAACTAGTGTCTTACATACTAGGGTTTAGTAAGGATAGGGTTTATATCTTCAACGATATTATGAGAGTGAATTCATGACCAACTATTGGTTAGCATATTTTAACAAACTAGGGTATATTTTTTACATATATTTGACCATATGTAAATGAAGGCCCAATGAATTTTATTACACTTTAGTTATGCATTCCTTTCCATTCAATCGAACTGCATAGATGCTCATGTACGTATAGTTTCATGAAATACAGTAGCATTGATGAAATGTGTAACATCTATTGGAATTCCTCTTACTATCTGAAAATGTCATAGGATTACATTGATGGTATGTGTAGCATGTTACTATTATGACAGAGGTTTTTTCCTTGCAACATATTTTCCTTGCAACCATAATCATGATCAATGTGTATGAACCCTTGGAGTTGACAAAAAACACAATTTTAAATTAGATATCAAATTAGCATGCATGTGCTAAGTTCATTGAACTGTTGAAAGATATTATTAGTTTTTTCCATTAAGAAAATGTTTTCATAACACAATGGTGAGATGTTACTTGATCAATGCAATAAATGTAAGAGAATAAATATTGCTTGAAATGTAATTTTATAAATTTCAATAGCATAATTTATCAATTTGTGGAAGAGATGAATCATCACAAGCACAAGTCGAAACTCAAGAGAAAATATGGAATATATTGATGGTCGAATGTTTGTAATACAAAACATGGGAAAGTAGCCAGCCCTCAAATGGCCTGTGAATGTACATGTATCCCTAAGTACAACAATGTGTACATGTCTGTCAAAATACATCTATCCGAGACTATGCAACATCAAAATCAATCTTTCTCTTGTTTTTCCTCGACTTTCCTCTGTCGACCATCTCCCTAGGATCGCTCGGCATCTCAGAGGTATGAAAAAAAATCATTATTTTTATAAAATAACTCCACTAATACCCTACAATCAACAAACTTAAACAATTAACTTATGGCCAAATTATTTATGAGAAACACTCACCAAGTCCCGATGGGGTATAGATGTGAGCGGTGTGCTCATGGAAGGCATCTCTATAGTTGTGCTCTACAAATAAAAGATCATATCTCAATTAATTCAACAATTCAACATTGATCAACATGTTTGGGTAAATTGAATAAAAAAACTTGGTCATTAATGAACATCTCACCGCAAGAGGAGACCTGGTTGGAACCATGGATTGAGCAAAGGGGTCGGGCACTTCTTCCGCTAATGGCTACCATCACCAAATGGAGAAATAGTTAGCCATGCATGAATAAACAATATAGTAACATGGTTAAATACTATGCATTGTGATTGTCCAAATAGTTACCTCCGTATGACTTGTGGCTATTGTAGATGTGGCATTGACTGCAACATCAATGATCTTTGTTAGGTCAGGGGTAGATGGATCTCTCGTGTGTCTACTATAGAGGACATCCAAATTATCTCCAGGAGTGGAGCCTCTCTTGTACAATTTGTTAGAAAAACAGGATCGCAGAGCAATAACAATAAACAGAAATGCAAATAAAATCACACATACACATTACAAGAGAGACACAGATATATCGTGGTTCACCCAACTTGGGCTACGTCCACACTGAATTTGCCAGTCCTTATTATTATTACCGTCCAGCAAGTCGAAGGGATACAACCTGCAGCACAACCGCTGCACTTCCTCTTCTCTGTTTCACAGTCTCTCTCCTGATCTCAAAGATCTTTACAATGCATAAAACCTAATACATCAACAACCCTAGCCGTATTACAATGTCTTTATTTATAAGGGAAATACAATGGGAAAATACCACGGGATACCCAAAACCATGGGCCCGCAAAACAGCTGGCGAAAACAGCCCCAAAAATTTTCTTCGGGGGCGCTGCCCCCGGACCCCCCAGCCAGGGGGGATGGTCACCCCTGGAACCCCGTGGGGGGGCGATGCCCCCCCACACCCCCCCCGCTGGGGTGAGTGTACAGTCCACCTACATATCATATAGAACTGGGGTACAAACATGGCTGATACAATATCATCTATGAGACTAGAAGATCTGGCTCCACAACCAACAATCTCCCACTTGGAGACTGATCACAACAACTCCACCGCTGCTGCACTTGCTGGACTTGGACTTGGACTTGGCAAATTTCTCCTCTTCAACTTCATGCTAGAAGGCCAACTGAAACCGAGCACGAACTCAGTTTCTCTCTGGTCACTACCTTTGTGAACATGTCTGCAGGATTCTGGCTAGTATGTATCTTTTCCAACTTTAATAATTCATCTTCCAGAACAGAGCATATGAAATGGTACTTGAGCTGTATATGTTTAGTCCTGGAATGGAATGCTGAGTTCTTTGCAAGGTGAATGGCACTCTGGCTGTAACTATACAATCTGCTATCCTTCTGCTTCTTACCCACTTCCTCCATAAACCTCTGCAACCAAATCATCTCTTTACTAGCCTCTGTAATGGCAACATACTCTGCTTCTGTTGTTGAAAGTGCAACAACCTTCTGTAGTTTCGAAATCCAGCTTACTGCTGTTCCACCTACATTAAACACATACCCTGTGGTACTCCTCCTGCTATCCTTGTCACCTACCATATCTGCATCAACATATCCCTGTAGAACAGTGTTTGAACCTCCAAAACATAATGCCTCAGTGGTAGTACCTCTCAAATACCTGAGAATCCACTGTACTGCCTTCCAATGTTCTTTACCTGGATTGTTCATATATCTGCTCACAACTCCCACTGCATGTGCAATATCTGGTCTTGTGCACACCATGGCATACATCAAGCTGCCAACTACTGATTGATAGGGAACCTTGGACATGTAATCTGTCTCTTCTTGTGTCTTGGGACACATTTCCTTACTTAGATTGAAATGGCTAGCCAAAGGTGTACTTACAGGTTTTGCATTCTGCATTCTGAACCTCTCCAACACCTTTTGTATGTACTCACTTTGAGACAATGTCAATTTGCGATTTTTCCTGTCTCTCATTATTCTCATACCAAGGATTTGCTTTGCAGCACCCAAATCCTTCATCGCAAATGAATTAGCTAGATTCCTTTTGAGTACATTTATATCCTGCATGTCAGACCCTGCAACAAGCATGTCATCCACATACAATAACAAGATAATATATCTTCCATTGTCTAGCTTCTTGAAATAAACACAGTGGTCAGAATGACATCTACTATAACCTTGTTCTGTCATAAACCTGTCAAACTTTAGATACCACTGCCTTGGAGCTTGCTTCAAGCCATACAAGCTCTTTTTCAACTTGCATACCAGATCCTCCTTACCTTTGACCTCATACCCTTGTGGCTGCTGCATATATATTTCTTCCTTCAAATCCCCATGGAGGAAAGCTGTTTTTACATCTAACTGTTCAAGATGCAAATCTTCTACCGCCACTAGACTTAAGATAGTCCTAATTGAAGTCATCTTTACAATAGGAGAAAATATTTCATCAAAATCTATACCTTTCTTCTGTGCAAACCCCTTTACAACAAGTCTGGCCTTGTACCGCTTCTTACCTCCTTCTTCTTCCTTCAACCTGTAAATCCATTTGTTTTGCAATGCTCTTTTACCAGCAGGCAACTTAACCAAATCCCAAGTCTGGTTTCCTACCAATGAGTCCATCTCCTCATTCATGCCTTGCTCCCACTTCTTTCTAGTTTCCACCTACATTGCTTCTTCATAACATTCTGGTTCACCAGAATCAGTCATCAATAAATAATACATTGAAGGAGAGTATCGTTCAGGGAGTCTACTTAACCTGGTAGATCTTCTTACAGTTGTAGGAGTTTCAGGTACTTGCTGCTGCTCTTGATTTTCTAGCACCTTCGGAACTTCATTTTCTTTAACTTCATCAAGCACTATGTACTCTGTGCTTTCCTTTTCCTGTTTCTTTCCCTGCAACTGATCTTTATACATGACCTTTTCATTGAATATCACATCTCTACTCCTGATGATTTTGTTATTTTCATAATCCCATAAACGATAACCAAATTCATCAACCCCATATCCAATAAAGGTACATTTCTTGGATTTAGCTTCAAGCTTTGTTCTATTTTCTTTATCAATATGGACAAATGCTTCACAACCAAACGTTCTCAGAAATGAGTAGTTTACCTTTTTATCTGTCCATGCTTCCTCTGGAATACCACCATCCAAAGCACTTGAAGGTCCTCTGTTTATTAAATAAACAGCAGTATTTACAGCATCCGCCCAAAACTATAAGGGCAACCCTGCATGCAGTCTCATACACCTTGCACGCTCCATGATCGTTCTGTTCATCCTTTCTGACACACCATTTTCCTGTGGTGTTCCTGGGATTTTTTTCTCTCTATGAATCCCATGGTATGAACAGTAACTATCAAACTCCTTGCCGCAGTACTCACCTCCATTATCAGATCTGAGACACTTCAATCTTTTTCCTGTCTCATTCTCAACCAAAGCTTTCCACTTCTTAAAAGTAGCAAACACATCAGATTTCTGTCTAATGCAATAAACCCAAGTTTTTCTAGTTGCATCATCAATAAATGTAACATAGTAATGAGAGCCACCAAGAGATTGTACCTGAGCCGGTCCCCATACATCTGTATGCACAAGCTCTAATTTTTCATTCTTCTTTTGTTTCCCAACCCTGAGAAATCTGACTCTCTTCTGTTTTCCATAAACACAGTTTCCACAAAATTCCAAACTTATCTGCTTCAAATCCGGCAGCAACTTCCTTGAGTGGAGAATCTGCATCCCCTTCTCACTCATGTGGCCAAGCCTATGATGCCACAATGCTGTATCTGTTCCTGTGGAAGCTAAAGAGATAGAATGGTCAGTATTATGAGGACATAAATACAACATACCTACTCTGTCTCCTTTTGCTATCACCATTGATCCTTTAGTGATCTTCCACCACTTTTCTCCGAATGTAGATAGACAGCCGCCATCTCCCAACTGCCCTGTTGAGATTAGATTTCTTTTCATAGCAGGAATATGCCTAACATCTTTCAACAACCAATCAGTTCCATTCTTAACTTTTATCCATACCTTACCCATTCCAACAATTTTACATGGCTCATCATCACCCAATAAAACATGTCCAAAATCGCCAGGAACATACTCATGAAAGTATTTCCTATGGGGTGTAGCATGACATGAAGCTCCTGAATCTACTACCCAATAATCACTAGTATTATCTAATGCAAGAATCAAAGCATCTTGTAACACATCACCTACTACATTTGCTTCCTGGGTAGTTTCCTTCTGTGCATCTCCTTTCTTCTTTAGATATTTGCAGTCTTTCTTCAAATGTCCTTTCTTTCCACAGTTCCAACACTCTATCTTTCCCAGTCTGGACTTGGATCTGCCCATTTTAGACTTTCCATGATTACCTTGGCTCTTTCCTCTCTCCTTTTGTCTTCCTCTACTCTCCATGGTCAACGCATTACCTGATGTCTCACCTGTGCTTTTTCTTCGCATTTTCTCGCTAAGAATAACACCAATAACATCATCAAATTTCAAGGTGTTTGAACCAGAGACAGAGTTACTTAAAGCCATGAACAAGCTATTCCAGCTTTCTGGCAATGAACACAAGATTAGAAGAGCCCTAACCTCATCATCAAAGTTCACACTTACAGAACTTAGCTGATTTGTAACCGTATTAAACTCATTTAAATGATCAGTAACAGATCCACCTTCAGACATCTTCATATTAAATAAATGCTTCATTAGAAATACCTTGTTGGAAGCCGAGGGTTTTTCATACAGCTTACCCAATGCTTTCATCAAACCCTCTGTTGTCATTTCTTTTGAGATATTGAAAGCCACCGACGAAGCCAGGCTCAACCGTATTGTTCCCAGAGCCTTTCTGTCAAGAACCACCCATTCTTCGTCCTTCATAGTCGTCGGCTGCTTTGCTTTTCCTCCCAACGATAGGAATAGATCCTTCTGGTATAGATAGTCCTCCATTTGCATCTTCCATAACCCGAAGTTTTGGCCGTTAAACTTCTCGACCTTAAACTTTCCTTCTTCTTCCATTGCTCCCACTCGAACCAGAAACCCTAGCTTCCTGCGGGTTTAACTGCCAAATAGACCTTTGGCTCTGATACCAATTTTTAGAAAAACAGGATTGCAGAGCAATAAAAATAAACAGAAATGCAAATAAAATCACACATACACATTACAAGTGAACCACGATATATCTGTGTCTCTCTTGTAATGTGTATGTGTGATTTTATTTGCATTTCTGTTTATTGTTATTGCTCTGCGATCCTATTTTTCTAACACAATTTTCCCTTTTGCATGTTGGGACTACGGGGAGATCGAACTGCTGACAGTATCGAACATATATCTGTTGGTGGCTACAACCACCAATAGTAACGTAGTTAGAAATGCATTGGTCAATGGAATAGCATCTATTAACAAACTGAAAATGATGAAATACATACCGATGTACTGTATACATCAATCAATTCTAAGAAACGGTCTGTCGTCCATTGTGTCTCTGCGGGCACACTATCGATTGTATTCCCCCAGGGGGGAGCTCACTAGATGAAATAATTTCCATCTAATGGGGATCTACAACCTATAATTTAGAAAATTGTAAATATTAGATCGTGTAGCATCGATATTGTAACATGTGATAAAAATTTAAAATGTGTTGAAATAATGTCATGTTCAAATAGTTACCTCAGCATGAGATGTTGTCACTAAATGTATGAAAACATCTTGTAACTCATAAGTTTCTACTACATGAGCCTCTTGGCCCTCATGCCCTTCTTGTGGAAACTACAAGTTTTAAAATCATTAAAAATATTAGCAATCTATATATGTGTATAGTAAGGAAAAATAATTTGCAAATGACACTAAATTGTTAACTGGATCTACTTATGTATTAAAAAAATGTCATGTTTAAATAGTTACCTCATTGTGAGTTGTTGTCACTGAAAGTATGGAAACATCATCATCATGATCATGTGGTGCTGGTGCATGAGCCTCTGGACTATGCTCTGCATCATCAGTGCAAAGGTCTTCAACCCCGTTCCCTTCTTGTAGTAACTACAAGTTTTAAAACCATTAAAAATATTAGCAATCTATATATATGTGTGTATAGTAAGGAAATATAATTTAAAAATGACACTAAATTGTTAACCACTTACTTACTTGTGTGAAAAAACCAGTAAAGGTATCATTTGTTCGGACAGGACCAAAGCAAGGATGGCTGCATACTGTGCATGGGTGTGGTTGATGGTTGTGCTCATGCTGTGTAGGTACATCACCACTACTAGATGCTCCTCGGCCACTTGAAGGTGGTGGCTCTACCCCACCGGGAGGTGGTGGATCTACCCCACCGACAGGTGCTGGCTCTACTCCACCCATAGATGGTGGCTATGATGGGCCTACCTGGTACATTGGGATCTATGTGCCTCGCATTGGGACGTTGTTGAGGCATCCCCATCCCAACACATTGGTACTCCAAGATATCAAAATAGTTAACATGCTTCCCCAGCACAAACTCTGCGTACATCTTTCTAAGAAAATACAAAGGCATTTCCTTGTTGTTGTGTGGTGGTGTATCAAACACCATGTATCATCGGTCCATCCAGTTATCTATGAATGGTTGATATGTACACCACTTGATAGAAATGTGCCTTTTGTTTGCATTAGGGACTTCACCATCCCGTGGATTTCTAAACAGGGAAAAGATTTGTTCTTTTGATATTTTCAACTTCTTGACTTCGTTGTAGCTAAGTCCATCCGCATATTGTTTCCTCTTTCTTTCTATAAATGTGGGAATATCTTGCAAAGCACCATTAGACCTACTAAAGGTCTCTATCATTGCATCCAAATTGGATGCAAGCATAACATGCCTGTCATCAACAATAGTAATTCAGGATCGAATTTCTTTGAGCCTAGGAAATTCTCTTTGGATGTCAGAGTGGGAATCAATGGTCATCACTACAAACAAAAAATAAAAATAAAAATCATTAGAAACATATATATGTGCTATAATGGCATCTCTCAAAAATGAAAAATGTACAAACTCTGTGCAAGAACGAATACATCACAAACATAAATATCATCTCAGGCATACATTACAAACATAAATATCGTTTCATATGACCATTGTAGGCATACATTATGGGTCATTGAGGGCATAAGGGTGGAGACCATGCGGGCATAAAGACCATGCTGATGTGGCAAAGATATTTATTTTTATTGGTTAAACTGAGGCAGCCTATTGATGGACATAATGAAGACATGCTGGTAGAATGATGAAGAGATGACTAATGATATGGGCATAATGTTGTGATGTGCATATGGATAGTGTAAAGTGTATGAATGGAGATATGGCAACATATTGATATGACATGAATAATGATGACATAATGAATATGTGATCTAATTGGTGATATTTGCTCATGGACAGAATAGAGTTATATTGAATAATGAGTGCTTGATGAGAATGATGAAGTGCTTTGGAAACAAAAAAGGGCTTCTAGTTGATGATGTATGTAATCTGTAGACTTAAGAAGAGTCTGAAATATCATTTGTAAATCTATGGTTGTTGGGGTGTTGGTGCATCCCGGTGAGTTGTAGCTGACAGAATTATCTTGTGAATAGGATTGTCATTGATGACATCATTAATGACAAAGGTGTAAATGGAATGACGACAAGCAAACAAGGTGACTTGACAAGGACTTGGAAAAGACAAGACAAAAGACAAGGTGATGGGAATTGGCACACCTAATGAGCCAAATGACCCATACTATGGTCATTTGGAGTTGGTCCTAATACCCTAGACAAGGATGACTTGGATATAGCAAGTTACATGAACAAAGAAGCATGAAGTGAACAAAGAAGCTTGAATTTTACACTGGGCAAGGAGATTGCGGCATCCCTTATGGCATCTGTGGGCATCCAAAAATGAAGCTGATGGATATGTGGGCATGTGGACAAGGTGACATGTGGGTATCTTGAAGATGCATATGCGGGCATGTTTGTGGAAGTTGCAGGCATCCTGGAGGCATGGCAAAGACCCCCATGTGGGCAATTGAAGAAGGTCTAGCTGCATGCATGTTCAAAGACATAAATATGGCCCTTGCGGGCATGAGTTACAAGCTAGTGCGGGCATCTTGGAAGTAAAATAAAATGGTGATGATGTGGGTATGAAGACCACGTTTAGGTGGGAAAAAGAAAGTCTAAATAAATATATACATGTATATATTTATAATTTATGAGGTGCTTATGGAGCAACAGTAGAAATTAGAGTTTAAACATTATCTTTGGATTAATTGGGGCTACAGTATGCTAATGTGCTGCTGGTGTACAAACTAAGATGCCGATGATATGTATGGATAGAATGAATTCATGATTATTGGGGCTACATACGATGAACAAAATGTTGATCTAGGGCAGCATGAAACAGGGACATAATGCTTCCTTGGGTTATCAGGATTAATGATAATCAGAATGATGTTATAGACAAATATGTTGGGTGACAATGATGATTGATGTGATCAGTGAGCCATTATGTCTAAGAGGGTGGATGTAAAATTCATTAAAATTTTAAAATTTTAAGTTTTGGCATTTCATTTACAAATATTTTTAGGGGACAATGATGATTGATATGATCAGTGAGCCATTGTGTCTAACAGGGTGGATGTAAAATTCATTAAAATTTTAAAATTTTAAGTTTTGGCATTTCATTTAGAAATATTTTTAGATTAGAGAAACATAACAATTTATAAACTTAATGACAATATGAGGCAACGATTTAGATGCTTACCTTTCCAATCATCCTTGCAAGATGAATTTGAGATTGTTGAGCCTCCAAATCTCCTCAGTTGAGCTTCTCCAATGCGTTTTGGGAAGGAGAAATTGCTCAAGCGTTCATGCTTGGGTTAAACAGTGCCGCGATCCACGACACTGTTTTTTTTTGTTATATTAACCATAATGCTCGAGCGTTATGGTGATCACGATAACGCTCGAGCGTTATGGTGATCACCATAACGCTCGAGCGTTATCGTGATCACCATAACGGTCGAGCCTTTTGTAATCCTATCCTACATGTTAAATGACATGGCAAGTTCCGAGCCCGCCATTCCTAGCTTTACATAATGCACGAGTGTTGTGGATTTACACAATTCTCGCGCGTTTCGCATTTACCCATTGCATCTAAAAGGTCCCTCTACTTCGTGTGAGGGCCCTTACGTAGACACCTTTTTCTTTCTTAGGATCATTTGTTGCTTTGGCACCGTAAAAAAAAAATCATAAAGTATTATTAGGTGACAAAGTTACTATTTTCTTCTTTTTGTTCAAAAACCCTTTCTACCTTGATCTTGTCCTTTGGATAAATGGTATCTTAATGGTTTAAGAGCTATCATCATTTATGTGTTTATTATTCATGGCCTCTCTTATTTGTCTTGCACTATAGCCATTATTTATCATAGAGATTTGTTTAACTCTTGTAACAAAGGAAAGCTAACACCATCACACCCAGAAGATTAGGAATGAGATTAAGGAAACCTAACACGAAAACTAGAATCAAAATTCTAACCCAAATAATACATATAAGCAAGGAAAGACTAACCAAATTTACACAAACTTCCATTTTTCACCTTCGAATCAATGTGGGCATTATAATCATTATTGCACTAAAACTCTTGAATTTCATAGATTAAAATTTACCAATTGGTTTATTTTAGTATTTTTCTTTCAACATTTTTTTTTGTATATTTATATAAAATAGGGTTTTTATATAATAGCTACCAAAATGACAAGTTTTGTCATTAAATTGTTTGTTTAGAATTTAATTTCTTCCTACCTATCTATATTTATGAATTTTCGAATCTAAAATAATAGTCTAGATATTAGACTTGATTGTACTATTTGAATGAGTAAAAAATAGAGAGGAAATATATCAACAATTTAAGTACTATCTCCCCAAACACTTAATATATTTCAAGAGGGTACCCTAATTCTTTGTTATTAGTAGTGATATGAAACATCTAATGCTAGAAACGAGTAGTCACGAACTAATAGGGGACTTCCCTCAAGTTTTTAGTTCCTCATAACTTAGAGACCCTCCTTCTCAAAACATGTACATGAATTTAGTAAACATTCACATTTAGAATTGCAAAGGGGCATATGATATGTCTTATCTTATTCAAACTAAATGTGTTAATGTCCATCCATCAACCATTGGTACTTTGCAAATTTCTTTACCTAATGTCAACACTACACCATGTGTGTGTTGTGGGTGTTGTTGCAATCGTGAGAAAATTACCTCCATTGGTACATTGCAAATTTCTTTACCTAATATCAACACTACACCATGTGTGTGTTGTGGGTGTTGTTGCAATGGTGAGAAAATTACCTCTAATAGAAACTCAAGGATAAGAGTAAATTAATGTAAATGTATGGAAAAAATGGAACTAAATACAATAATCTTTAAGAGATGGCCTCTACACTTGAGTCTTATGGTCCTTGCACTCCACCTAGCAATAATGAATTAATATCAAGGAACTTGTCTTACTCAAGGTTGCATTGAAATATGTGGAACTATGTAAGAGATAGATAATTTGTAAGAACTTACATAGGTTAGTTGATGGAGTCAAATAAATATCCTCTTATAATAAAACATTCTTAATATGCATTAACTTAAATCAATGGTATTTTATATATTCTTAGGTTAAATCATTCATAATACAATTAATTTAAGTATCAAATTCTTAATTACCTTCACATGGTGTATGGATTTTACTCCTACTTCCTATGTTCTCCTACTTTTTACCACTGGAACTAGCATAGAGCCATCTTAAAAGTGATCAATACTTCTAAAAGAACAAAATTGAGCCACTTTTAAAATGAATATATATTAGTAAAAGGCTTGGTAAAGCCACTTTTAAGATGAATATATATTAGTAATTAGTAAAAGGCTTGGTAAAGCCATTTTTAAGATGAATATATATTAGTAATGTGACATGGCAGATGGACTCACCGAAACGACTGTACATTTCAAATGAGTCCAAAACGACTATACATTTCAAATAACTTTATGATTTCACTGATTTGTAAAGAATGTTGATATAAACTGCATGTGCATATGCATAGAATAATAGGATAATATTGCTAGTAGTCAATGGAAAAAAATTGTCACCAATAAACATAAATAGAATGGTGTTTTGTTACAGTAAGACCCGTTTACACATTCACGATATCATAGAGAGCCAGTAAACAACTGAGAATATAGAATACCATAGAGAACGAGTAAAATTGAGACTATAAAATAGCAAGACCTGGTTTTCATTATACTTATATTACCATTAAATACTGAGTGAATAGTCGTAGCCCAGTGGCTTTATTACACAATATATAGCAAAAAGCGAAAGAAAGAAGCTAAATGCTCTCGGAATAAACTGCAAAACCAGAGAATAATATTGCGTCTTAACCAACCCACTCCTGCAACTCGATCAAGGACTCCTGCCACACACAACGATTCAGCAAATAAAAGTCATGAGTCGTGGAATACAAACGGAATACTCGTTAAAAAGAAAGAGAGAATGTGTTGTCGAAACCTGGGGCAGTCTGTGGCAGTGGCCCTGCAAAGACGAGGAAGAGTAGCAGCCCTGGCCGTGGTGTAACCTGGAGTTGTGCCATCAGATGTTGTACCCGGCGTTGGAGAAAACCCCGCTAAGCATGAATCGCGCACATGGAACCAGAGCCCTGGACACTTGGTCACAAGCACAACCACCATCACAACGTTGCCCATCACAACCACCATCACAACGTTGCCCATCCCCAAAATGATCGGTGGTTCTTGTTACTGATCACTTCTCTACTATGTATCCGTTCGAATTTCACACAGCAAGGAATAATCCTTCCCTAGCTTTTCTACGGGAGTAAATAAATTGCCGTTCCTATCTTCCATAAGTTTAGTGCTACCTTCATATATTAATATATTAACATTAATAAGTAAAAGTTAACTATAATTTTTATTAATAATAATAATAAAATAATTAGTTATTAGTTATTTTATTGATCTTAAGAGAATGATGATGGACCGTCATTAAGATGAATAACAGAATTACACATTAATAATAAATACATATTTTATTTTTATTAAAATTTTAAATTTTAAAATATATAAATTTAAAAATGGTGATAATGATGCGTATTAAAGTTTAATGAAATCAATTTTAGTCTATAAAATTTCAAAAAAACACATTGATATATAATAATTTAATTATTCATATTACTTAGTTAAATTTTAAATTTAGTGATGGTGGTGGTTATTAACATAGTAGTGGTTTGATATATAGATAAAAAGAGATAATAGAGAGGATGATGGCGATCCATTAAGATCAATAACAAGATTACTCAATAACCATAAATGCATATATTTATTTTTCATTAAGAATATAATTTTTAAAATATATAAATTTAAATATGATGGTGATGGTGGTTATTTATGTTTATCGTCTATCGAAAACAATTTTACCCTAGCTAGCAAGTACAAAAGATGCTATGAGGATCTAGGTGAGAAATTGTTTGTCCACAAACCTAACTATGATCATAGACCTTTAATTGTAACCCTCAATTTTGCCATGCATAGCACTCCCATAGAAGACAATTCCAACAACTAAAAGCACTTGATTTTAGAAAAAATAAACGATTTACAAATTAATTTGTTTCATTTCTGGTATGGATAATATAGAAGGCCTCTCTCATTATTTTACTATGTCCAAGTGATCTTCCATTTACAAGTTCTTTATCGAATATTGGGATAAGAAAATAAATAGAAGAACCAACACTTTGTATGATAAAGAGTGTAAAAATGCAAGAAGTGAAATTACAGATGCTATTGAATAGTCTCTAAAAGTTGACAAGATAAATAGTTACAAATCCCTAATTAAAAGGAAAAAAAATATTACATAAAAAGAAGGGAGGGCTCTAACGTAGCTCAGAAATTCTAAGGGCAAACTCGAACTTGCAAAACGAAACAAAATAATATAATTGTTTTGAAAGATTGGAATTCGTATCTTAATTTTTTATAATTATTAATCTCTCGATGTCATGTGTCATAGATAACATAATTCAAACATTCAAACACTCTTGAAAAAAGAAGAAATTTTCTCATTTGAAGACATGGACTTTGGTGTTTAGCACATAGGAAATGGAAAGTTAAGGACATTAGAGGATACCAAGCAGAAATATTAAAACTTGGAGGGCATGTCTTGATCCCTCACATTCACAAGCTCTTTAATCTAGTTGTCAAGAAAAATTTTCCATAGTCGTGACTCAAAGGCTCATTCTTCCTATTTTTAAGAGAAGTGATAAAAATAAACCCTCTAATTATTGAACCATTATCATCACCCCCATATTAGCCAAGTTATATGGTATTATCTTAGAAAATAGGATGAACACATGGCAAGAAAGTGTAGGCAAGTGGCTAAAGGATAGTTGGGTTTTGGAAGGAACCACTCTACCCTGGACCACCTCGTTATGCTTAGGATCATTGCATAGAAATGTCATAATAAAAAATCCAATCTCTTTTGTTCCCTTGTATATTTTAGAAAATATTTTGATATGGTACCTAGAAATAATTTGTGGAATAGATTATAAGATCTAAAGGTTCCATTCGAGTTGAGAGCTACAAATGTCACTTCCAAGTTTAAAAGGACTAAGGGGTGGATGGAATATATTAATTGTAATATTGGATTTAAGGGTACCCGCATGAAGCTGGTACCCAAAAAGTCTGCAACAGTAGCATGTGAGCGGAAAAAAAAAGTGGCGTGCATGCGCTTCCAAATGCACGCACGTGTCGTTGCTTCGGCAATGCTAAATGTCCACGTGGAAAAAAGGCGTGCACACGCGTTATTAACGCATATGCACAAAATGGCGTGCATGTGTTAATGACGCATGCACGCACCTATTTTTTTATAAAAAAATAGAGCTCACGGGTTTGTCATTTTCAGCAAACCTGCGAGCGCACAGAGGCCAAACAAGCACCCTGCGAATGCGTCTTGGAGCACCTGTGAGCTCTGAATTTTCCACCAACTTGCACCTCCACCACCTTGCCAATGTTGTCTCTAGGTAGGTGCGCAACGAAGCATTCATTTGTTGTTGTTTTTGGTTTTTTTGTTTTGTTTTCCATTTCAATTTTAATTTAAAAAAAAAATTGCAATCCATTAAAAAACCAAAAAAAATTCATTGCAAGCCATAAACACCTAACAAGATGAAAAACATCTGAACCATCAGATGAAACCAATGAAACCCCACCTTCAGAAGATAACATTGGAACGGACAATGAACCGAATGAAAACCCTGAAGACAAATTACACCAAGATTTAAATGAATTAAGGGTATTGAGCGATGAATTGAAGAGCACCAAGGAACCCTCTCGGGTTTCCTTGGCTTCATCATTGCAAAACATTATCGAATCCATCAACATTACACACAACGATATCACAAATTTGAGACAATACAGGGCTCGAATGAGGAAACACTACTCCACTGGGATGTCCAAAGAACAGGTAAAAGACCTCAACATCACCAAAGCCTAGTTGTATACCAAATTCATAGTTCCCTCGACAGGACAGCCTCCAGATGTGAGGAGGAGACGGGTTTGCATGGACTGGTGTATTTACTAGCCATGGAGAGATAAGAGGAGAAAGAGATGGTTCATGGTGTTTGACAGGCCCCGTGCAACAATTTGGAGGTCCCACAGTATTTCCTTCAGAAATTGTGCACTGAGTTTGAGCTAGGATACCATGTCAACTATTTTGACATCACTAAGTTTCACAGTGTCGGTCTTGGCTCTTCCCAAGATCAACCTCAGGCCCATCGCAACCCACTTAGAGGACCTCCTGCACCCAGGATAGAGCCAAACCTCCCTCCTCAGCCACCCGGGTTTGGTAGTGGCCTAGATGAGAATGATGACTCAGTTAGGCATTCCACACATCATTTGCTTAGACATACCACATTTGTGGCTATGTCTTCACAGAGCCGGGAGGACATCGATCAGACAAACACAGTTGCACCGTCTATGGGTGGTGTCTAGGAAATCCTTGGTACAGGTGGAACCCAAGTCGAGCCTTCTAGTTCTACTGGAACAACGGGACATCATTGTTCTCACTATGGTAATTCTTGCCATGGTCCTACGCAGCAACATGCCATAGGGAGATACATGGATCAAGTTAGCTATTATTTTATTTAATATTCAAGTATTTGTTGTATTTTATTTGATATCATACTGTTTAATATATTTAACTTTGAATTACACATTGTTGACTTTATTTGTTTTAATGTACAGTTATTCAGGGCCGAGTCTCCATCCTCCAGGTGGGAGGACATCGATTCCTTTGACCTCGACCGAGCCATGGCAACAGCAGAGGAGATTGCGACACCATACACACATGTAACTTCTTTACTTTGAATAATTAGATCTTGTTACGAGTAATTTGTGTTCAGTAATTACAATTTAAATAGCACTGAGTAATTACCATATTATCATCGTATTTTGCAGTTGTGTTTATCATATTGTCTAAATTATTTGAGAGCTATAAATTTATATAATCCAACCAAACAAAAATGAAACCTTATAAAACATGCAAACCTATGAAAAATATAAACATTTGTTCATGTTCACTTTAGGCATCCCAGACCTCTAATGATTATTGAAATGGGAGAGAAATTTCTAAAATATGTCATTCTTACTTGACCAATGATGAGCCCGCAGCTGGGGTTTTGGTGATGCCCGCAGTGTCCTTCATCCTCATACTACCATCCAATGCTTGCTTGCTCTTCCTATGCTTGACCAATGCCATGTGTGTTATTGATTCTTTGCCATTTGTCACCATGTCCAAATCATCTTCAAATGACCACAATATGGCTCATTTGAATCTTGGCTCAATAGGTGTGCCAATGGCTCCAATGCCCATCACTTTGTCCACCAAATCAACCTTTGCTGCCATGTACTTATGTCATGTGTTCTTCAAGATTAAAATTTTCCATTAATGTTGTCATCAATGACAATAATAGAAAACCATATTCATCAAGATCTCCTCAATCTCCCAAAATCTTCACACATTGCTTCCTTAAAAATGAAACTTGTCTTCTATTTATACTCTTGTCTTCTATTTATAGTTTTATCATTAAGATGACTAAATAAATAAAATATGATTTATTTAATTATGGCCATGCCATGTCACCTTCTATGCCATGTCACCTTATTTAATTTTAATTTCATGCCATGTCACTGTTAGGATATTCCTATACTCCATCCTAGTCCCACCAGTATTTTGATCATTTACATTTTCAGTCATGCATGCACTTTTAGGGTTCGCATGCATCATTTAGGGTTTTCATGCATTCCAGTCATCATTCCAACACCTAGCCCTCAATTAGCCAGTCCCCAAGAGCTTCTCTCAGATCATTTTCAACCCTCCTAGAGCTTAGTGCACCCTTCCTCCTTGATTTAAGGAAGCCACTCGTCCTTTTTCACCTACCAGTCTAGTTTACTTCAGTTAGCCACCAGTCTTTCCTTGATTTGAGGCCAGACTGACTCCTCAGTGCTGTTATCACTTCGATTGACCTCCGATGAGACATGACTACATGTTCTGACTCTAGTTAGCTCTTAATGTGCCCTCCACTGAGCTTCCTTCATTCAGTTAGTGTCTCCATGTGCCAGTTACATTCAGTTACACCTACCACACTTAGTTAGACTCAGTTTGACTGACGGTTGACATTCACTTGTGCATTGATGACTCCACCGATGATGAGATAGACTACTAGTTGTGCTCCGATGACACTCCAGTGATATTTTGATCATTCCATGAAGGCTAATTCGAATTTCCACCTTAGGCATTCGAATCCTCATGCATTGTACTACTTATTGTCCATATTGTGATTAATTGATTAGTGTGTGTGAAGTATTTTTGCTTCTATCCAAGTTCTACTGTATTATTATTTTGTTGCTCATTATACTACATTGACCACTCTTTTTCTATTTTCCTGCTTAATCATAATTAATCTTGTGAGGTATACATCATCTCTTAGATCTGCTGTGAGGATTTTCACATGGTATCAAAGCAAGTTGAGAGTATTGTTTATCTCCATTCTTGAGAGTTTTTTGCCGGTTATTACCAAGATTTCGAGTGCAGCGGTTGCAGCAGTTTCTCCATTTTTGCAGCAGTAGCAGTTGCAGATATTCTCTATTGTTTTGCAGGTCTTCTACAGCTTCTATGTATTCATCAGGAATTAATCCTCTTTCTCCATTCAACTATGATGAATGGAAACCACCAATGATAGCACATTTGAAGAGACATGGTCTCTTTGATTATTGTTTTGAAAGAGAGCTTGAATCCTTTGAAGAAGAGTAGGACTAGTTAAATGAAGGAGAAATAGCTTGTGCAGCCATGATGTATGCTATGTCTCGAGGCATGTTATATCACCTCCCTAATTTTTCATCTCCAAAAGATCTATGGGCCTACCTAGATGAAAGATTTGGCAGACAGAATGAAGGGACTGGTCCAAACCCCTTCGAGAGCAAGCAAAGTGATACGTTCGCCCTCCTTGATGATCTCATTGATCATGAACCAGTATCAAACACATCTCATATTGAAGTTGTCCACAAAGAACTTGTAGATTCTACACTCATGCTCCAAAATTCTTCTCTTTCTATGCTAGCTCACACTCTAGATATTGCAGAAGGTCTCAAATCCTCTCTTGCACCAGAGTCTATTGGTTTGCATCATGATCACATGATTATTTCGGAGGTAAAATCATCTATTGGAGGTAATGCATTCACCCTCCTCAAGCAATCACCTCTTATTTACTACTATATGATCATTATTCCATGCTTTCAGAAGGTTATTGAAGCATATGGCCATTGCCACCCGCTTGGGATAATTTCTCATGCACATCATGGTTTTTATCTCACCCCTGCTGGTTCAAAGGAAATCTCAAGAAACCATGATTCAAGCCTTGGATCTGATTTGGATTCCAAGCAATCACCTCTCATTTACTACTGTAAGTTCATTCTTTCATGTTCTCAGAAGTTTATTGAAGATAATGGCCATTGCCATTCCCTTGGGAAAATTTCTCATACACTTACTGGTTTAGATCTCACCTCAAATGGTTCAAAGGAGATATTAAGCAACCATGATTCAAGTCTTGGATCTCATTTGGATTCCAAGCAATCTTTATTATTTGATGGTTCTTTTTGGCATAATCTCACCCATGATGGTTCGAAGGAGAAGAAAAAATACTATCTGCATATTCATGTTTTTGATCCTAACTCAACTGATTCGAATCACAGGTTCAAGGATCATTCTCATACTTTTGGATTTGTTCTCATCACATTCGATATGAAGAGCAAGTACAAGCACATGATTTTTGAGCATGATCCACTTCTTCCCAAGAAGAAGATACCTCCAGACATATGACCAAGCATCACACCTGCTTGAGTTTGGAGCATTTATTTTTTATGTGTGCCTTACAGTCTGTTTTGAGGGGGGGGGTATTTTTCCCATGAAAGTTTCCCCACTTCCTTGGTTTATTGACTGTTATTATTCATTGTATTGGGTGACATTTGGTCTTAGTTACCAGGGCGCAGGATGGATTAAGGGGGGGTGTTAGGATATTCCTATACTCCATCCTAGTCCCACCAGTATTTTGATCATTTACATTTTCAGTCATGCATGCACTTTTAGGGTTTGCATGCATTCCATTCATGAGTCCAGCACCTAGCCCTCAGTTAGCCAGCCCTCAAGAGATTCTCTCAGATCAGTTTTATCCCTCCTAGAGCTTAGTGCGCCCTTCCTCCTTGATTTAAGGAAGCCACTTGTCCTTTTTCACCTACCAGTCTAGTTTAATTAAGTTAGCCACCAATATTTCCTTGATTTAAGGCCAGAATGACTCCTCAGTGTTGTTATCACTCCGATTGACCTCCGATGAGACATGACTACCTGTTCTGACTCTAGTTATCTCCTCATGCGCCCTCCACTGAGCCTCCTTCATTCAGTTAGTGTCTCCATGTGCCAGTTACATTCAGTTACACCTACCACACTCAGTTAGACTTAGTTTGACTGACGGTTGACAGTTACTTGTGCATTGATGATTCCACCGATGATGAGATAGACTACTAGTTGTGCTCCGATGACACTCCAGTGATCGTTTGATCACTCCATGAAGGATAATTAGAATTTCCACCTTAGGCATTCGAATCCTCATGCATTGTACTACTTATTTCCCATATTTTGATTAATTAATTAGTGTGTGTGAAGTATTTTTGCTTCTATCCAAGGTCTACTGTATTATTATTCTGTTGCTCATTATACTACATTGACCACTCTTTTTCTATTTTCCTAGTTAATCATAATTACTCTTGTGAGGTATACATCATCTCTTAGATCTGCTGTGAGGATTTTCACAGTCACCTTCTATCCTTTCAGAATATTAAATGTGAGACACACATATGCCCTTAAGATGCCCGCAATCCACTCTGCCCGCAGTGGGCTCCACTTTGATGCCCGCAAGGGCCATCAACACATGCCTGTGTTGGTCTTGGATTATGCATGCAATGTTCTCATGTAAATTCCCGCATGCCCTTATCAATATGCCCACAATACACCACAAATTCCTGCCGTGGGTTCTTCAAAGAATGCTTATAGGGTATTTTTTATTATGCCCACAATGGTGCTTTAAAATGCCTGCAAGGGACCTTCCAAATTCCCGCACATCTTCCTTGTCCACCTCATCATCGTGTCTTTTTCCTCTAATCTTATGTTAGCCAATTCATCGTCCTCCATGTCACCAAGTTATCAAACCTTCTTGTCATCAAGCATGTCCTCTTTTTCATGTTTCATGTCATCAAACACCATGCTTGACAAGTAATCAAGCTTGATTGCTTGTCACTTGTCTTTGTCTTCTCCTTAGCTTGCCATGTCCTTTTTCCATGCTTGTCATAAACACTTTTCATGCTTTCTATGTTTGATGCTTTCCATGTTTGTCATACTATTCACCTTTGCCATCCCTCAAGCCATGTCACCATCTCCATTGTGCTTTCCATAATGTGTATGCTCCATGTTCTTAACTCTTCCATGTCTTTGTCATTAATGTATTCTCATCAATGTCATTATCAAGTCCTTGTCATCAATCCTTTGTCATGTCTCCACTTTGTCAAGTATTCTACACTTGTCATGCTTTCTTGCCAGTTGTCAAGTCATCAAAGCTTGTCATGTTTAGCATTTGTCCAGTCAAGTCTTTGCCATGTCATCACTTCCCCCTTTATCCTTAACTTGTTGTCATCAATGACAACTTTGGCCATCAAAAACCTCAAGCATAAATTGTCAACCTTCTTTTCCAAATTATCATGGGTCCAATCCATTGTGGGTGAAAGGACATGATCCCCACAAAGATGTTTTGTACCAAATCTTGAACAAATGTACTACACCAATACAATAAAAACATCATATAATATCCAAAGCCCATCAAACCACTATCATCCAACTTGAATATAATTTAATTGTAGACATGTTTTTTAAGTACCAACATTGTCATTCTCATTAGAATTGTGTTTAATATTGTTTTTATAAATTCAGTCTAAAAATTGTAGTGTTCGCAGGCTCCAACGACCAGCCATCGCCACCAGGGATCAGCAGATCTCCACGTGCACAAGTATCGTGTGTATTAAAGCATAAATTTAATTTCAAATATGATGACTTGTCCGTGTATATTTATATTTTTCTATATTAAACTATGAGGTTATAAATGTGTATGCATGTGCGAGCACCTCGACCTGGTAGTGTCGTTATTCCTCCCTCACTGGAATTTCGTACTTATATGCCAGTTTTATCCCCTAGAATACATGCCCCATTCTATTCATCCCTCCCTACCCCCTTCCATCCATCCCCCCCCCTCCTATCCAGCACCACAGTTCGATCCAGCTCCCCCTTACATTTCATATCCAGCTCCACCTCCGTATCAATTTCCCATGTTCCCACCCTCCCCTATTTGACCATGATACACCACCCATCCAAAGTCACCCATCCCTCCACCGCAACACAGAACTCTCCTGCCCCCACATTCCCCTTCTAGGGTGCCCTGACCCATACTACAGCCAATTGGGGTTTATAACCCTGGACATGCACGTCCACTTCGCCCACCCCAGTCCATGCTTACTTCTACCACCCCCCATTCTTCCACTGTTCCCCCCAGTGGTGTAGCCACCGTCTATGTGGCTACATCCTCCCCTATACCATCCACCCTAGCATTAGAGCAGGTTTTCTAGCCGACTGCTCCATCCGCCAGCCCTAAAGACTAGCCGATTGTGTTCACGGTGAGATTAATTAGTTTATGAAAATGTCGTTGAATTTTAATGAAAATTACTATATGCATCTAATTTCATCATTTATCTGATTGTTCTAAATGTTGCAGGGTGGCATTGTTGAGAGACTAGGAGCACGGAGGAGGGAGACCCCCTCACAACTTACAGTCTCGCATGTGGTGAGTTATCTAAGATTTGAAAACTATTTTTATTTTTAAATTATGTTTTATACTTGTATAATTGCCAGGAAAAGTTGACATATTATTGTTGTCATTTCAGGGCTCAAGGTAATGTGGTCCAAGTCGCCCGAAGGACCCAGCTTCCTCTAACACTAAGAAGAGGAAGATCGATTTTGGAGATGCACTTGGGAGTTCTAAGGGTGGGAAGGAGGATTGAGAGACCCTCCTATGTACACTAGCCACAATGTGGCATTTTGGGCACGAGTTGCCATATTTTGTATAGGGCACCATGGGCCATATTTTGAATAGGGCATGAGTTACCATATTTTGTACAGGGCAAGATTTGCCATTATATAGACGTTGGGAATGATGTTCCATTTTTCCAAAATGTGTACATGATTGGATCATTTTTGCATATTAATAGATGGATCTACACTTGTCTATATGACTTTGTCGTTGATTACATTTGTGCATACATGATTTTGTCTTCAATAACAATGTTATGGAAAAGTTTTCACATACATATAGATGTTATTTCTAGACACCCCGTGACCTCAATATGAGTCCCTTGTATTTGAATGGGCCTTGCATCTTTTCCTTTTAGAAACAACATACCTAACCAAGCAAACTAAGGAGTGATATTTACATTACAAAGTGTTGTGACTTTAGGGCTACAAAAAAATAAATAGGAGACGGTGACTTCTTCCATACTTAACCTTGTAATGGTTATAATAGTCAATTCTAACAAGCATTTCATCACATATTATATCAAATTAACATAGATATATGAGAAGTTCATATGTGTGATTGGATGGAAGGGTTAACCATATCACTTGAATTAGTTTAAACATGAGGGGTGTGCATAGGTGCAATTGGATTGAGCAATAAAAGAGAATTGTTAATGTAGTTACGTATGGATCGTTCTTTGTGTGTTAGTATGTGCCTTTAATGAAAGCATGGTTAATGTGTTGAACTACTACTTTCACAAGTTAGCCTAGACCCTTGGTGTTGATAATGTCTTCAATGTTTTGGTAATATTGATAATCACTCTTTGTAATTTAAGTATCTTGGATTTTTTGACGTTAAGACACATATTGAACATAGTCAACTCAATGGTTCAAGAAATCATTTTACCCCATGATCCATGAAAGATTCATTGGAGTCATATGAACTTCATTGTCATCACCTCAACCATGGTCAAGACGCCAAGATCCATCCTTAGTAGTCAAAACCTCATGTTGGAACCCATATCACACTCAAATATAAAAGAATTATTTTAAAGGGCATGTTTGGGGGTTGAGGGAATCTTGATGGATAATATCCTTAAAACATTTATATTTTATTTTAGGCCTCATATGTCCTCACCTTATCATTGTCAATACCTAAAGACCCATCCTTTGTGCACAAAACCTCCAAATGGAATCCATATCCAAAACAAAGGCCATGTATCCCATCTAGAGATCTTGTGTAGTGATTCAAGGACTTGGTCATGGCTCATGAGCATGAAGATATTCATTTAGGTCCTAATAACCTTTATATTTTTTAAGCACCATTCTCGAGGTCTAGATACCCATCCCTTGCGTTGAAAATCCTCTATTGGCATTCTTGTAGGAGACATAATGACACATATTGGTAATACTAATTACGAAAAATATTGTATAATGGATGCATACATGCATATATGTTGTGTGAGAAGGACACTATTTAGTGGTCGGAAAGTAAATTGGAAAATTACATGAGAAAATATGCAAGAAGGAATCAACTAACTATTGCACACGCCAGGGCATGATTTTTTATAATCACTCGTGACAGGTTCTTAGAGTCAAATACATTGGATATAAATAAATTCCTCGAGATAAATAATACATGACCATAGAAGAAGATTGAAATTTGAGGTCAAAACTCATTAATGAAGGTAGAATGAACTTGGAGTGATAGATTGGGAAAAGTTTAGATGAATGCCTATAGGTCTACACACAAGTTAAAGAAAACAAAAGAAAAACTCCTAACATTGGGAAGAAATAGCCAAAACCAACAATGCAACTAGAACACAATGACCAAGGGAACTTCAAAATGCAACACCACTCCACAAAAGAAGTTTCCTTAGACCTACATCATTTGGTATGAGAGAAGCTACTTTAGAGACCTTGAGACCTCCCTACCACTTCTCTCATTTGGTATGAGAGAAGTTTCTTTAGACCTACCTCACTCATGTCAATGCTTGATTTTTTGGAGGCCGATCTCCCACCTCACATGTCCTCTTCAAAAAAAAATTCTCTTGGTTTTGTGCCCACCCAAAATTTTTTCATGCTTTGGGTACCTTGAGGTATATCCCCAACCCAAAAAAACTGATATTATGTTCATTATGTTGGTTATTGGCTTCACCCAACAAAGTTATATTTAACAATACATATATGGAAAGACTTGGCTCCCCATGCTCAATGCTCACTATATTTAACAACACACTTATCTTAAATTCAATTCATGTCTTGTTAAATATTTCATAATGAAATAGCTATTTGAGAGCACCACCTTAGACCAAGCCATACCATTAATATAAAATGTACATTAGAGAAATGACCTAATTCAATTTCCTTATATAACTCTAACAATGACCCTCACCCAAACCCTAGCACTAAATCCTATGTACCCTTTAGATACGTCCTCCAATATGTCCTAACCTCCCTACAAGTAACCCTACCTCTTCACCCTTTCCACAATGGTGCCACTATCATGAAACTCAAAAGCTTGATAAATTTACTCAGCAAAACCCTTCATCATCATTGTCATATCTAGGTTCATCATCAACATATTCATCATCATTGTCATTTCTAGGTTCCTCATCAACATCCCTATCGTCATCATCTTCGTCATCATCATCATCTTCATCACCATCACCATCATCATCAACGTCTTCATCATAACAACATCATCATCATCATGAACATCTTCATCATCATTGTCATCAATAGGTTCCTCATCAACATCTCCATCATCTTCATCTTCTTCATCATCATCATCAATGTCTCCATAATCATCACCTTCTTCGTCACCATCATCATCATCTTCATCTTCATCACCATCACCATCATCATCAACATCTTCATCATCATCACCATCACCATCATCATCAACATATTCATCATCATTGTCATCCCTAGGTTCCTCATCAACATCTCCATCATCATCATCTTCTTCATCATCATCATCTTCATCACCATCACCATCACCATCATCATCAATGTCCCCATCATCATCACCATCTTCATCAACATTGTCATCTCTAGGTTCCTCATCAACATTCCCATCACTATCATCTTCTTCGTGATCATCATCTTCATCACCATCACCAGCAACGTCTTCATCATCACCACCATCTTCATCATCATCCGCATCTTCATCATCATTGTCATCTCTAGGATCCTCATCAACATCTCCATCATCATCATCTTCTTCATCATCATCATCATCGCATTCATCACCATCATCATCAATGTCTCCACCATCATCAGCATCAGCATCATCATCACCATAAATTCATGGTCGATGATTTTTCAAATTTGACCCCAATGTACAAAATTTGCGCACTCCCTTACTGAGCAAAACCCTAGTTTCCAAGATGGGCCTACAAGATGACACCTGGGCCATGGAACCATAGGAGAGGGACACCACTAGCAATATAATGATGGTTTTTATAGCAATTATTTTTTTTGTTTTATATTTCATTTATCCTAACCCTACACCCTACATGGCCTCTCCACTAGTCCACCTCCATGCACCGGTTATACGTGTGAAGGTCACGCTGCCTCTCAATGACATGAGAAGAAGTAAGCATGAAGGCACCTGGTCTCTCCACGCAACCCACCACCCTTGGAAAGTGGGGGAAACCCTAAATTGGGACAATCCCCAAGGTGCGGCCTTTTTCGCCCTCTCTCTTGGATTTTTAGCTCTGCATCTCTATGCGAGCTCGCTTAGGGTTTTAGAGAGGAAGTAACTTTTGATCCAGCTTCTATGGTAGAAGCACTGACACAAGCCTGAGGAGGCTGTTATAGGTATTTATCATTTCCTAATCTGCCTAGCATTTACACTAGCTGGGTGTTTGAGCTATGGGATCCGCGGCTCTCCTTGTGGACTCTTCTAGATGCTTGTGTGTTGGGCTTGAGACTTGTGGTGTAAGATTGACTTCTCCTTTAGAATTGGATTTGTCTTCATCATTTCCAGTCTTAGCCGTATTCATTTTCTGGCTTTCGCATTTAGACCTTATGGCAATGGTTTACGGCTTAGTGGTATTCTTTTCTTTGTCAGGGCGTAGCCGAGAGAGGGAAACTCAGAGAGCGCCCCTTTGTTAGATTTATAGTGCTCCGGCTACAAAATGCTACAGCGGTATCAACCTAATATTTAAATGCACACTATATTTATTGGTATGAGTAATAACAGGGAGTTGGGCTGGTGCACAAGGCATGCAAGCTCAATGCTATTGTTGTATGGCAGCCAGGACTTGATTGGCACGGTGTAAAATAGCCAAATGCACAGTGGTAGTGCAAATTATTTTTAACGTATTTTTCATATATATATATTGTTATATATATATATTTTTGTTTTAAACTCCTATAGATGGCCTAGCTGCGCTTGCCTGGACGCGTTGGGCAAACATCATACTCCTGTATGGCCTGGATGCGCTTTCCTAGATGAGTTGTGCACATAGCTTGACTCGTGAGCTCTATTTGTATGTATTTTTTTCTCGATGCTTGGACCCTAGGGTGAATCCAAAGACTTAGATATGGGCATTTGACTTGGTAATGCAAACAGACCAATCAACTAGTTTTTATGTGGTGTGGCTGGCAATAAGTGTCAGGGTTTAGACCTAGTATACTTAAGAATTCGGTTTTGAAGTTGCGCTACGGTTTCACCCTTTTCTACACTTTGCACAAGTTTTTTTTTTCTACAGTTTCAGGCTCTTGTTCCCTACCAGAACCGAATTCTTCTTCTTTAACCTTTAAAAAGAATTTCTATGAGTCTTCTAATGTCACCATCTCTATTTCTTGCCTTGCCCTCGGCTTCAGCACCAACCCTAAACTTGAAGTCGAAGCCAAGCAAGCCTGACGCAGATGGCTAGCAGCGGTTGCCAAAACGTTGCAGCGCCTCCAGGGTTAGTGTCTACTGCAATGTGCTTAGTGCTACTCGCATTATTGTGGACTTGGTAAGTAAATCAATCTTCAGATACTGTCTCTAAATCTCTATTAACTAAGCAAAATAAATTCTCAATAAGTGACTTCAAATTCAATCCTAAAGTCATCTTTCTGTTTCAAACAATATCTTTGTGCAGTTGACTGTGGTGAGTTTCTTTTGTACTTATATATATTTCAATATCTTTGTATCTATAAGGTCTTTGCCTATGCAAGTGATTTCTCTGCGAAGTTGTCTTCGTTGTTCTTAAAAAGATGCCATCGCTCATTCCTTCAAACAGTTTCATGGATCCTGGTAAAAGCCCTTCAAGTGCGCTTGAAAACCACGGGTCCTCTACCCCGAGCCCTGGCAATTGGAGGTTGGCGGCAGATGAGTGAACCCTAGTGTGGAGAATTGAAGATGCCCAGATGCTAGGGTTTGAGGGAGAAGCTACCCCATTTTTTTGTTTGTTTGTTTGTTTAAATATTGAGATTTGGATTAGATCGTGGCATTGGGATAAATTTATCCTGGACTTATTTAAAATTTCATAAATTTTATTAACTGTCAGGAATCGATGATAATTTCTGGATTTTATTCTTCCAATATATATAACAAGTCTTACTTCACATTTAATAGAATAGCTAACATAGAGATTATATTCTATTAGACATGGAACAACATGAGAATAATTTTAGTTTATCACTTAGATATAAATGAACTGGAAATTGTAGGGGAATTCTTTATTTGATAAGATATATAAATTTAAGTCGAATATACATGCACATTCAAATTGACTAAGTCTGCATAAGTGCAGTCTATAGTTTGGATATCAATATGGAAATTGTAAGAAGGTCATAATTTAAAAAATAAACTGAAATCTGTAATCTTGGAAATTTGCATATGTTTGGTAGATTAGCATAGAAATTCCATTGTCTAGGCGAAGGTTTTTCACACAGAAGGCACAGAGCTAATTCATACTAGACTTTTGTGTGTGCAGAAATAGTTATAAAAGAATGAATATATATATGTATATATATTTTTTTCTAAAGTTATTCCTTTTGTCATTGTATAGGTACCTTGGAAGCTTACTATGGCTGGAGGTCAAGTAGGTAAAATATCAAGTAGATTTTATGTTCAACCATGATGAGATGAAGCATGAATAGGCTTTCAGGTTCAAGAGTCCAAACAAGTGCTCTGATACCAAGTGTAGTGGTCCATTTTAGCAACAGAGCACAAGGTCAATTTCTCTTTTGTCTTTTCTATGTATTAAACTTATTCAGGTATATGTGAGTAAATTTCTAATAAAAATTCTATGCTTTTAAGTGAAATCTAGTATACTGTTTTGTCTCTAAAAATTATACATTCATATGTAAAAATAAACTAACATATCAATATTTTCCTTCAATTTGTTTCAGCATAAGAATATGTTTCAAAGTAATAAATTAGTAAATAACAAGGTATATGTATGTTTCAGAGTATGTTTTAGCATAATAATAAAATAAAATAAATAACAAGGAAATTACCTGATGCTGATGCTAGTAGACCGTAGGTTGTAGCAAGTTATGTATATATTCTCTTAGTCAGCCACGATGATGTGTCCACCCTACCGACCAGTTATTTTCTTGCTAGCCCTTGGAAATCAAAGGATTTCCAAGCCCTTGAGCTCACAAACTGATAATCCCGAGAGAAGTATTTACTCGGTTCTCAAACCCTTTCTCTGTTCTCAAAACCTTTCTCCACTTAGATCCGTCCCCTTGTTACCTTCAAATTTTCTTCCAATATAATCTCTACCCCAAAATCCAACCTCTTCTCCTCCGTTCACTCTTCCCTATATACATTTCCTTCCTCGAGAAGACTTTACGCTTACTCCACCGCCCCAAACTCCCTCTCTCAAGCCTCTCAAACATTTACTCCCCTCACTTAGTTCATTACTACAAGTTACATTATAAAAATATATTTTCACACTCAATGTACCGAACAATCAATTATACTCACAATAAATTTATTGGATTTTGACTGTTGGTTGTAAGTATTTATTATGGTAGGAATCATTACCCAAAGGTTATCTATTCGAGACAAAGTTTATTAACTACTAGTCTATTCACCACCTTTGTATTTAGTGTTATTAGGGTAAAATAATATATAAATAGTTAACCTTTTCAATTTGGCCAAGTTGTGTCTTAATGGTTTACCTCATCCATCAAGATAACTTATCTTGAAATTTAAATTCTAAGATTCATATTGAATAAATAAATAGTACTAAACCATTTTGCATCACATCACATCCATTCAAGAATTGTTATCCTATTATGTCTATCTTACTAATGGAAATAATCGCACACTAATAATTTATTAATAAATATTTTAAATTGTACCTATATTGCAATTGTTACAACAGGGATATTAATATTATTATAATAACATTAATTAAGTAATAATATTAATTAAATCACCATGAAGTAATAATAAATGGTGAATTAATAACAATGTTTTTTTAAATCATTTGTTTATCACATGAGTACCCTAACATCAACATAGTATCCTCGTTCTTCTAAGCAAAGCACCGTTAAGGGCTTAAACAATCTTACTAATTAATTATACAGCATTACCTTACTCACAACAATACTCATATGACAATGTTAACTGACGACACTTGTCTCAATTGTTTATTACGATGTTTACCTACAATTCATGGATAGCTTAATTGACTTGTTTTACACATATTAAATAACTTTATATTTGTTATCTGAATTCGGTTAATGCATAATTAACATATTTACTTATGACAACTTATACACGTATTCAGTATGTTAAGTGTTTGTATATCAATATTAACGTACATGTGCAAAGTGTGCATGTGTGGCCAGCGTATGCAAATATAAGAAATGTACTGCAGACAAACCCCATCCCGCATATGCATACCTTCTAACTAATAATAGTATTTACCCCCATGTAGAATAAAAAGCATAATATATATAGTACAATTACTTCAACATCCTCAGTTATTTAGTAGTTAATTCTTTACGATTTCACATCATTATCTTTATGTTTACATTAGTTTAATCAATCATGTACAAGGAAGGGTACCTACTACCACTAACTTAGAATCAAGGAATACCCAACCCTAAACAGTACAAACTAACACATCCTCCCATCATAACCTACGTCATGCATCCTCCCTATCCTTCCTCTGCTAGTACAAAAGTGGATGTCGGACTCACCGACCTGACCACATAGAACATGAGAGCGATAAAGTCGGATAAACAACGGACCTATCCTCTCCTAGCAGGAATCTGACCATCGTCATCACAACAACATGGGGAGCGTGTCTCAGCACGATCCTCCCATGACCTCGGGTATCATGAAAACATAGGGTGGGAAGCACATCCATCCCTCTCAACATATTGGGCCTATGCCCTTAGCAACTCATACTTTACTGCTATCGAGATTATCAGTTTGTGTCATCATATCATCATTTTGGTTGCTAAGGTTTACTGTATGAACAAGTTTTTATCCCATATATCAGATCAAGTAACTGGCTATCCCATAGCCCTTGTGTTCTGTAGGTTAGTATTTCGCAAAATACAAATTTTATAGAAATCATTCCCATCGATCACCAATTGATCCATATTATCACATCATATTTCATGTAACATTTTTAGTTCATCATAAATGCATATGACATATAACACTTCAATAAATCACATCATAAGATGGTATCCACATACCACATCATATATTTCACATCTTATTAATGAGAACATCTAAACAGATACTGTAATCATAAAATAAAGAAATCCTATGATAATCATGTCATCGTAACCGCATAAAATAGTAACATCATGATCATAGTGAAATCATAAAACATAGTAACATCATATAATCGGGTCCATCATGTTGTAACATAGTTTACTCAGTCGAGCTGAGTTCAACAGATAATAAGAAAATAAAGTATAGAGTGTCTAACTCATAAATATGCCTAGTAAAAAATATGGGGCATTACATACATCCACCCTTCGGGAAACTTCGTCCCGAAGTTATGGTCAAAATAGTAAGGGAAAATCTCGACGCATGGTCTCCGCATCCTCCCACGTAGCAAACCCTGGGCTATACTTGTCCCACTGGACCTTAACTTGGGGCACATGGCGACTATGGAGCTGTCGAACCCTACGATCAAGTATACGTAATGGTTCGACCCTGAGGGTTCCCTCATCCGAGACCTGCAATTCCTTCCAATGAAGTTTGCGAGTCTCATCAGCTATGTAATGTCGTAATATAGAAACATGAAATACATTATGAGTTTTATGCAAGTGGGGTGGCAGCGCAAGACGATAATCAACTGGTCTGATTTTCTCAAGAATCTCGAATGGCCCTATAAAGTGAGGTGACAACTTGGTACCCTTCCGAAACCGAATAGTACTTTTATTTGGTCTGATGTGAATAAATACACGATCCCCTACTTCATAACTTCTATCTGATCTGTGTGCATCAGCGTAACTCTTTTGCCTATCCCGTGCTTCCTTCTACTGCTGCCTAATCTGTACCACTTATTCTTCCATTTCCTGAATCGATTCAGGGGCAGTTAAAACTCGATCCTCTAACCTATCCCAACTGAGTGGCATCCTGCACGATCTCTCATACAGTGCCTGAAATAGAGGCATACCAATGGAGCTATGATGACTATTTTGTATGCAAACTCCACTAAAAGAAGATATTTCTCCCATTGTGTTTGTTGATCCATAACATACATCCTAAGCATGTCCTCCATCACTTGATTCACCCTTTTTGTCTGTCCATCTGTCTTAGGGTGATAAGTTGAGCTTAAGTTCAACTATGTCCCTAATGCTGACTGCATGCTTGTCCAAAATATGGAGGTGAACTTAGGGTCTCTATTAGAGATTATCCTTTTAGGAACTCCATGAAGACGTACAATCTCATTTATGAATACCCTTGCCACATTCGTCATATCATAGGTGTTTTTGACTGGAATGAAGTGAGCGCTTTTGGTTAGTTTGTCGACTACCACCAAAATAGCATTATGTCTCATAGATGTAAGTGGTGATCCTACAATGAATTCCGTGGAAATGACTTCCCATTTAGTCATAGGAATATCATGCAGTTGTAAGAGACCGATCGGGTGACGATGATATGCCTTGACCTATTGACACTCAAGGCACTTCAAAACAAAACCCACTACATCCCTCTTCATTCCTGGCTAGAAGAAGAGTTTCTTCATGTCAGTATACATCTTCTTCACCCCTGGGTACGCACAATAATGTGATTTATGGGCCTCCCTAAGAATTGTTTCCCTGATATCACCTTCCTTAGGAACACACATCCTCCCCTAATACCGCAACAATCCATCTTCCTCGGGATGGTACCCATCATACTTCAATTCCTATTCCTTTCCATTCTAAATAGATGAGGTTGCTTTTAGATACCAACTATCACCCAATAGTTGTCCTAGTACTCTCTCCCTCAAGTCAACCTTCAAAAGAATTAAGGAGAAAATTCTTGGTCTTCAGCTTAGAGTGTCTGCCACCACATTCTCCTTTCCTTTGATGTAAGATATACCAAAGTCATACTCACGCATGAACTCACTCCATTTCCTTTGCCTAGCATTCAAATCCCTTTGGGTAAAGATGTAATACAAGCTCTCATGGTCTATTTTAAGGGTGAAACTTCTACCAACTAGGTAGTGCCTCCATAATTTTAGTGCCAACATTACTGCCGCCAATTTTAGATCATGCCTGGCATACTGCTCCTCATGAGATTTCAACTTATGAGATGCATACGCTATTACCCCACCTTCCTGCATCAACACCACTCCTAGTCCTTGCTTCGAGGCATCAGTGCATACCATGAAATATTTATCCATGTCTAGTACCCACAAGATTGGTGCACTTGTCAACAATCTCTTTAGCTCTGTAAAAGCGGCATTGCAGTCATTGGTCCATTCATACCGGATTCCCTTTCATTGCAAGGTGGTAACAGGTTTTGCAATTTTAGAAAATCCCTCAAAAAACCTCCAGTAGTAGCCTGCTAACCCCATGAAGCTTTGCACCTCATGATCATTCTTAGGAATTGGCCAATCGTCGATGGCCTTCACCTTCTTCGAGTCTACTGAGATCCCTTCACCTGAGATGATGTGCCCTAAGTAGTGAATCTCTTTTTGGAAGAAGGAACACTTTGACAATTTACCATATAGTCTATGTTCCCTTAAGCATGTCAAGACTAACCGCAAGTGTTCCTCATGCTCCTTCTCATTCTTAGAATAGATAAGAACATCATCTAAGAAGACCTGAACAAAGCAGTCCAAGTATTTTCAGAAGACAACATTCATGAGGCTCATGAATACAGCTGGAGCATTGGTCAAACCAAATGGTACCAATACAAACTTGTAATGCTCAAAAAAGTAGTATTAGGAATGTTGTCTTCCTTGATCCTCAACTGGTGATACCCTAATCGTAAATCAATCTTTGAGAAGAATGACGCACCTTTCATTTGATCAAAGAGGTCATCAATTCTTGGTATGGGATACCTGTTCTTCACTGTGGCTTTGTTCAAGTATCTGTAATCTATGCATAGTCGCAAAGATCCATCCTTCCTCTTAACGAAGATCATTGGTGCTCCACACGGTGAGATACTAGGTCTAATCAATCCCAAATCTAGCATCTCTTTTAACTGGATCTGTAACTCACGGAGCTCTAGATTTGTCATTCTATAAGGAGTCTTTGAGATAGGCTCCGCACCAGGTTTTAGTTCGACCGTGAAATTGAGCTCTCTTTCTGGAGGTAATCCTAGTAATTCCTTCGGAAAGACATCCTTGAACTCAGAAAGTACTGGGTAAGAATTCAAGGAAGGTCCTTTACTATCACTCACAGCCTCCAATACGAATGACTGGCATCCTTTTCTTAGGCACCACTTAGCTTTCATCATAGAGATGAAACGGAGGGATACCTTCCTCATCAAGCATTGGATTTGAATTGTCCTTCCCTCATCATCAAGGCACAACACCTTCTTTGCATAGCAGTCTAAGAAATTTCTATGGCCTTCTAACCAATCCATGCCAATAATGAGGTCATAAGTCCCCAAATTGGTGACATAAGCATCCAACTTAGTGGTGCACACTCGTAAGTCAACCTCACAACTCCTCACTTTAAGACCTATTGTTTGCTTAGCTCTTAAAGCCATTTCAAATGGTTTGAAGTCATCATGCTCATAGGCTTCCAACCCACATTCATCTAATGCAATTGGTGAAATAAAACTATCAGTTGCACCTAGATCAAACAAAATTTTAAGTTTGACATTGTTTACTTTACCAGTGGATTCTACGATGGTAGACTGATGCTCTGCTTGGTGGTTATGAACCACTCCATGAATCTGATGACTGTTACCCGAACTATCCATGGGTGCTTTTCCTTCCCTATGCCTGCTGCTTGATTGGCCCTTAGGACAGTCCTGTTGGAAATGAGGACCTCCGCTTCCCCAACAAGAGAGATTGGGAGGGGCTTGCATGTTGCTCGGAGGAGTCCTCTGAGATGATTTCGTTCCCCTGGGTCCTCTAAAACCCCTTGATCCTATATAGGAACTTCCTTATGTACGTCCTTGGCTTTGGTGGGTTGCGGACGATGCCTACGAGACTAAGTTAACTCAAGTATTACCCCTCGGTGTGAACCTGTTACCGTAAGGAGGAGGTCTAGAATGTCCTCGCCTGAAGTAAGGATGTTAGGCCTTCCATGAAACATACTGATTGGTTCTTGTCAACTTACTACCCCCTTTTCCATCTGACATATTAGCTGCATAACGAGCATACTCAACTGCTATGGAATCTAAAGTTGGCTTCCACATCCGCACAGCAGCCCTAATCTTGTAGTTAAGTCCATACACAAAATACTCTACCTGACAATCATCTGCATCTAGGTAAGGAACATCTTTTACTAGTTCCATAAACCAAGATTCATACTCCTCCACCATCTTGTCTCCCTGTACTAAGGCATGGAGTGCACTTGCCTATTCTTCCTTGTAATAATTTGGCAAATACTTCTTGTGGAACCTCTCCTCGAACAATTCCCAAGAATTTGTAAGAGTAAGGTGCAACTGCTTCTCGAGATCTCACCACCAATTCAAAGCATCACCTTTAAGCTGAAAGATGACCATCATAGCCTTGGAACTGGATGTATACTCATTCAATGCGAAGCATCTTTTCATGCCTTCCAACCATGCTTCGGCATGCTTACCGGGTCGTCCTCCTGAAAACTCTGGAACCTTTATCTTTTGTAACTCCCTTGATATGTCTTGAAGCGGTTCCTGTCTTGGGCCCTGTGCCCTTTCAAAGTTCTCTCGACTCACTTGAGTGGTTTTCACCTCAACGAACCTTTCCGACTACCTGTTCATTGTGGTCATAATAGCCTCCAAAGACCTCATTATGATTGGCATTTCAGGCGTTGAGGTTGATCGTGGCGGTGTTGGTGGCGATGACGGTGGCGGAGGCAGCGGTGGCGATGGTCGACCTTGACCCCGAACTTGACCTCTACATGTTGTTACCATGATTGATCCTGATTCATAGAGTAAATCATCATATTATTAATTTGTTGGTCGATTCTGAGGAGATGCATTTCTGTAAATAGTGCTACAGTTTTGTGCATTTTGATTAGGCCATCTTGAGGCAACCTTGTACCAAATCTACTAAATAACTCTAAATAAATTTATGCATTGGATTCCATGTAATTTCCCTAAGGTTCATATCGAAATTGACATTTGAATTAGTATTTCTATTAGCATAGGTGCTATCATTTATTTAGTTTTAAACGTTTTAGGCCTTAATCTATATTAATCTAATAATGATTTTTTGTATTAACATTACATTTTTATCTCTTAATGTAATCATGATTAATCTCATAATTAAAATTTATGATTAACTTATAATAAATCTTATGATTAATTTTATGCTTTTAATATTAAATTATATATACATTATTAAATCTTAAATTTTATTTAAATTAATAGAAATAATACTAAAATAAACAAAATCAAAATAACCACAATAAGGAAAATCTATACTATAATGAGGGTTTCTATAGAAATTATTTTTTTTGTTTTATATTTCATTTATCCTAAACCTACACCCTATGCGGCCTCTCCACTAGTCCACCTCCATGCACTGGTTATACGTGTGAAGGTCACACTGCCTCTCACCGCCATGAGAAGAAGTAAGCGTGAAGGCACGTGGTCTCTCAATGCAACCCACCGCCTTGGGAAAGTGGGGGAAACCCTAAATTGGGTCAATCCCCAAGGCACAACCATTTCCTCCCTCTCTCTTGGATTTTTAGCTCTACAACTCTATGCGAGCTCGCTTAGGGTTTTAGACGGGAAGGAGCTTTTGATCCAGCTTCTATGGTAGAAGCACTGGCACAAGCCTGAGTAGGCTGTTACAGGTATTTCTTATTTCCTAATCCGCCTTGCATTTACGCTAGCTGGGTGTTTGAGCTATGGGATCTGCGGCTCTCCTTGCGGACTCTTCCTAATGCTTGTGTGTTGGGCTTCAGACTTGTGGTGTAAGATTGACTTCTCCTTTAGAATTGGATTTGTATTCATCGTCTGTAGTCTTAGCCGTATTCATTTTCTGGATTTTGCATTTAGACCTGATGGAAATGGTTTACGGCTTAGTGGTATTCTTTTCCTTAAGAGGGCGCAACCAAGAGAGGGAAACTCAGAGAGCGCCCCTTTTTTAGATTTCTAGTGCTTCGGCTACAGAATGCTACAGTGGTATCAACCTAATATTGAAATGCAAACTATATTTATTGGTATGAGTAATACCAACGAGTTGGGCTGGTGCATAAGGCATGCGAGCATGATGCTACTGTTGTATGGAAGCCATGACTTGATTGACACTGTGTGAAATAACCAAATGCACAGTGATAGTGCAAATTATTTTTATCTTATTTTTCATATATATATATATATATATATATATATATATATTTTGTTTAAAAATCCTATAGATGGCCTAGCTACGCTTTCGTGGACATGTTGGGAAAACATCATACTCCTGTATGACCTGGTTGTGCTTGCCTGGACGAGTTCGTGAGCTCTATTTGTATGTATTTTTTTCTCGATGCTTGGACGCTAGGGTGAATCCAAAGACTTCAAGATGGGCGTTTGAATTGGAAATGAAAAAATACCAATGAACTAGTTTTTATGTGGTGTGGCTGGAAATAAATGTAAGGGTTCATACCTAGTCTACTTAAGAATTCAGTTTTGAAGTTGCGCTAGGGTTTCACCCTTTTCTATACTTTGCGCAAGTTTTTTTTTTGTACAGTTTCAGGCTCTTGTTCCCTACGAGAACATAATTCTTCTTCTTTAACCTTTAAAAGAATTTCTATGAGTCTTCTAATGTCACCATCTCTATTGCCTGCCTTTCCTACGGCTTCAGCACCAACCCTTAACTTGAATTCGAAGCCAAGTAATCCTGGCGCAGATGGCTAGCAGGGGTTTCCAAAACGTGGCAACCACCTCTGGGGTTAGCGTCAACTACAATGTGCTTGGTGCTGCTCGCATTATTGCGGACTTGGTAAGTAAATCAATCTTCAAATACTGTCTCCAAATCTCTGTTAACTGAGCAAAATAAATTCTCAATAAGAGACTTCAAATTCAATCCTACAGTCATCTTTCTGTTTCAAACAATATATTTGTGTAGTTGACTGTGGTGAGTTTCTTTTGTACTTATATATATTTCAATATCTTCGTATCTATAAGCTCTTTTCCTATGAAAGCGATTTCTCTGCGAAGTTGTCTTCGTTGTTTGAAAAAGGTGCCATCTCTCATTCCTTCAAACAGATTCATGGATCCTGGTAAAAGGCCTTCAAGTGCACTTGAAAACCATGAGCTCTAAGAGATACGAGCAGGATCAAGCCCGCGGGTCCTCTACCCTGAGCCCTAGCGATTGGAGGTTGGTGGCAGATGAGTGAACCCTAGTGTGGAGAATCGAAGATGCCCAAATGTTAGGGTTTGAGGGAGAAGCTACCCCGTTTTTTTTATTTTTTTGTTTAAATACTAAAATTTGGGTTAGATTGTGGCATTGGGATAAATTTAACCTAGACTTATTTAAAATTTCATAAATTTGATTAACTGTCAGGAATAGATGACAGTTTCTAGATTTTATTCTTCCGGTATATATAACAAGTCTTAGTTCATATTTAATGGAATAGGTAACATAGAGATTATATTCTATTAGACATGGAACAACATGAGAATAATTTTAGTTTATCACTTAGATATAAATGAACTGGAAATTGTAGGAAAATTCTTTATTTGATAAGATATATAAATTTAAGTCGAATATACATGCACATTCAAATTGACTGAGTTCGCATAAGTGCAGTCTATAGTTTGGATATCAATATGGAAATTGTAAGAAGGTCATAATTTAAATAATAAACTAAAATCTGTAATCCTAGCAATTTGCATCTGTTTGGTAGATTAGCATAGAAATTCCATTGTCTAGGCAAAGGTTTTTCACATAGAAGGTAGGGAGATCCTCACATTTTTCTCGATCTTTTCATTTTCATAATGTATATATATATATATATATATAAACTGGTTTTTTTTTTTTTCGCTAATTCATACTAGACTTTTGTGTGTGCAGCAATAGTTATAAAAGAATCAATATATATATGTATATTTTTTTTTCTAAACTTATTCCTATTGTCGTTGTACAGGTACCTTGGAAGCTTACTATGGCTGGAGGTCAAGTAGGTAAAATATGAAGTAGATTTTCCATTCAACCATGACGAGATGAAGCATGAATAGGCTTTTAGGTTCAAGAGTTCGAACAAGCGCTCTGATTCCAAGTGTAGTGCTCCATTTTAGCAACAGAGCACAAGGTCAATTTCTCTATTGTCTTTTCTATGTATTAAATGTATTCAAGTATATGTGAGTAAATTTCTAATAAAAATTATATGCTTTTAAGTGAAATTTAGTATATTGTTTCATCTTTAACAATTATACATTTATATGTAAAAATAAACTAACATATCAATATTTTCTTTCAATTTTTTTCAGCATAAGAATATGTTTCAGAGTAATAAATTAGTAAATAACAAGGTATATGTATGTTTCAGAGTACGTTTTAGCATAATAATCAAATAAAATAAATAACAAGGAAATTACCTAATGTTGATGCTAGTAGACCGTAGGTTGTAGCAGGTTATGTATGTATTCTCTTAGTTAGCCAAGATGATGTGTCCACCCTACCGACCAACTATTATCTTGTTGGCCCTTGGAAATCAAAGGATTTCCAAGCCCCCGAGCTCACAAACTGATAATCCTGAGAGTAGTATTTACTCGGTTCTCAAACCCTTTCTCTGTTCTCAAAACCTTTCTCCACTTAGAGTTGTCCCCTTGTTACCTTCAAATTTTCTCTCAATATAATCTCTCCCCAAAAATCCAACCCCTTCTCCTCACTTTACTCTTCCCTATATACATTTCCTTCCTCGAGAAGACTTTGGGCTTACTCCACCACCCCAAACTCCCTCTCTTGAGCCCCTCAAACATTTACTCCCCTCACTTAGTTCATTCATACAAGTTACATTATAAAAATATATTTTCACACTCAATATACTGAACAATCAATTATACTCACAGTAAATTTATTGGATTTTGACTGTTGGTTGTAAGTATTTATTATGGTAGGAATCATTACCCAAAGGTTATCTATTCGAGACAAAGTTTATTCACCACCTTTGTGTTTAGTGTTATTAGGATAAAATAATAAAATAATATATAAATAGTTGACCTTTTTAATTCGGACAAGGTGTGTCTTAATGGTTTACCTCATCCGTCAAGATAACTTATCTTGAAATTTAAATTCTAAGATTCGTATTGAATAATTAAATAGTATTAAAACATTTTCCATCATATCACATCCATTCAAGAATTGTTATCCTATTATGTCTAACTTAGTAAAGGAAATAATCGCACACTAATCATTTATTAATCAATATTTTAAATTTTACCTATATTGCAATTGTTACGACAGGGATATTAATATTATTATAATAACATTAATTAAGTAATAATATTAATTAAATCACCATGAAGTAATAATAAATGGTGAATTAATAACAATTTTTTTAAAATCATTTGTTTATCACATGAGTACCCTAGCATCAACATAGTATCCTCGTTCTTCTAAACAAAGCACCCTTAAGGGCTTAAACAATCTTAGTAATTAATTATACAGTACCATTACCTTATTCACAACAATACTCATATGACAATGTTAACTGACGACACTTGTCTCAATTGTTTATTACAATGTTTACCTACAATTAATGAATAGCTTAATTGACTTGTTTTAAACATATTAAATAACTTTATATTTGTTATCTGAATTCGGTTAATGCATAATTAACATATTTACTTATGACAACTTATACACGTATTCAGTATGTTAAGTGTTTCTATATCAATATTAGCGTACATGTGCAAAGTGTGCATGCGTGGCCAACGTATGCACAGATTAGAAATGTACTATAGACAAACCTCATCCCGCCTATGCATACCTGCTAACTAATAATAGTATTTACCCCCATGTATAAGAACAAGCATAATATATATAGTACACTTACTTCAACATCCTTAGTTACTTAACAATTAATTCGTTACGATTTCACATCATTATCTTTATGTTTACATTAGTTTAATCAATCATGTACAAGGAAGAGTACCTACTACCACTAACTCAGAATCAAGGAATATCCAACCCTCAACAGTACTAACTAACACATCCTCCCATCATAACCTTCGTCCTGCATCCTCCCTATCCTTCCTCTGCTAGTACAAAAGTGGATGTCGGACTCACCAACCTGACCACATAGAACCTGAGAGCGATAGCATCGGCTAAACAACGGACCTATCCTCTCCTAGCAGGAATCTGACCATCGTCGTCACAACAACATGGGGAGCATGTCTCAGCACATCCCTCCCACGACCTCGGGTATCATGGAAACATAGGGTGGGAAGCACATCCATCCCTCTCAACATACTGGGCCTACGCCCTTACCAACTCATACTTTGCTGCTATCGAGATTATCAGTTTGTGTCATCGTATCATCATTTTGGTTGCTAAGGTTTACTGTATGAACAAGTTTTATCCCATATATTAGATCAAGTAACTGGCTATCCCATAGCCCTTGTGTCCTGTAGGTTGGTATTTCGCAAAATAAATTTTTTATAGAAAGCATTCCGATCGATCACCAATTGATCCATATTATCACATCATATTTCATGTAACATTTTTACTTCATCATAAATGCATATGACATATAACACTTCAATAAATTACATCATAAGATGGTATCCACGTACCGCATAATATATTTCACATCTTATTAATGAAAACATATAAAAATATACTGTAATTGTAAAATAAAGAAATCCTATGATAATCATGTCATCGTAATCGCATAAAATAGTAACATCATGATCGTAGTGAAATCATAAAACATAGTAACATCATATAATCAGGTCCATCATGTCGTAATATAGTTTACTCAATCGAGCTGAGTTCAACAGAAAATAAGAAAATACAGTATAGTATGTCTAACTGATAAATATGCCTAGTAAAAAATATGGGGTGTTACACTTTCAGCAACAACATACCTAACCAAGCAAACTAAGGAGTGATATTTACATTACAAAGTGTTGTGACTTTAGGGCTACAAGAAAAAAATAGGAGACGATGTCTTCTTCCATACTTAACCTTGTAATGGTTATAATAGTCAATTCTAACAAGCATTGCATCACATGTTATATCAAATTAACATAGATATATGAGAAGTTCATATGTGTGCTTGGATGGAAGGTTTAACCATATCACTTGAATTAGTTTAAACATGAGGGGTGTGCGTAGGTGCAATTCGATTGAGTAATAAAAGAGAATTGTTAATGTAGTTACATATGGATCGTTCTTTGTGTGTTAGTATGTGCCTTTAATGAAAGCATGGTTAATGTGTTCAACTACTACTTGCACAAATTGGCATAGACCCTTAGTGTTGATAATGTCTTCAATGTTTTGGTAATATTGATAATCACTCTTTGTAATTTAAGTATCTTGAATTTTTTGACGTTAAGACACATATTGAACATAGTCAACTCAATGGTTCAAGACATAATTTTATCCCATGATCCATGCAAGATTCATTGGATTCATATGAACTTCATTGTCATCACCTCAACCATGGTCAAGACACCAAGATCCATTCTTAGTAGTCAAAACCTCATGTTGGCACCCATATCACACTCAAAGATTAAATTTTTTTTTTTAAAGGGCATGTTTGGGGGTTGAGGGAATCTTGATGGATAATATCCTTAAAACATTTATATTTGATTTTAGGCCTCATATGTCCTCACCTTATCATTGTTAATACCTAAAGACCCATCCTTTGTGCACAAAACGTCCAAATGGAATCCATATCCAAAACAAAGGCCATGTATCCCATCTAGAGATCTTGTGTAGTGATTGAAGGACTTGTTCATGGCTCATGAGCATGAAGATATTCATTTAGGTCCTAATAACCTTTATATTTTTTAATCACCATTCTCTAGGTCTAGAAACCCATCCCTTGTGTTGAAAATCCTCTATTGGCATTGTTGTAGGATGCATAATGACACATAATGACACATATCGGTAATACTAATTACGAAAAATATTATATAATGGATGCATACATGCATATATGTTGTGTGAGAAGGAGACTATTTAGTGGTGGTAAAGTAAATTGGAAAATTACATGAGAAATTATGCAAGAAGGAATCAACTAACTATTGCACACGCCAGGGCATGATTTTTTATAATCACTTGTGACAGGTTCTTAGAGTCAAATACATTGAATATAAATAAATTCCTCGAGATAAATAATACATGACCATAGAAGATGATTGAAATTTGAGGTCAAAACTCATTAATGAGGGTAGAATGAACTTGGAGTGATAGATTGGGAAAATTTTAGATGAATGCCTAGAGGTCTACCCACAAGTTAAAGAAAACAAAAGAAAAAATCCTAACATTGGGAACAAATAGCCAAAACAAACAATGCAACTAGGACACAATGACTAAGGGAACCTCAAAATGCAACACCACTCCACAAAAGAAGTTTCCTTAGACCTACCTCATTTGGTATGAGAGAAGCTGCTTTAGAGACCTAGAGACCTCCCTACCACTTCTCTCATTTGGTACGAGAGAAGTTTCTTTAGACCTACCTCACTCATCTCAATGCTTGTGTTTTTGGAGGCCAACCTCCCACCCCACATGTCCTCTTCAAAAAAAAAAGTTCTCTTGGTTTTGTGCCCACCCAAAAAAATTTCATGCTTTGGGTACCTTGACGTATATCCCCAACCCAAAAAACTCTTATATAATGTTCATTATGTTGGTTATTGGCTTCACCCAACAAAGTTATATTTAACAATACACATATGGATAGACTTGGTTCCCCATGCTCAATGCTCACTATATTTAACAACACACTTATCTTAAATTCAATTAATGTCTTGTTAAATATTTCATAATGAAATAGCTATTTGAGAGCACCACCTTAGACCAAGCCATACCATTAATATAAAATGTACATTAGATAAATGACCTAATTCAATTTCCATATATAACTCTAACCATGACCCTCACCCAAACCCTAGCACTAAATACTTTGTACCCTCTAGATACGTCCTCCAATATGTCCTAACCTCCCTACAAGTAACTCTACCTCCTCAGTCTCTCCACAATGGTGCCACTATCATGAAACTCAAAATCTTGATAAATTTACTGAGCAAAACCCTTCATCATCATTGTCATATCTAGGTTCATCATCAACATCTCCATCATCATCATCTTCATCATCATCATCATCATCATCATCATCTTCATCACCATCAACATCATCATCTTCTTCTTTGTCATCATCATCATCATCATCTTCATCACCATCATCTTCATCACCATCACCATTATCATCAATGTCTTCATCATCATCAACATATTCATCATCATTGTCATCTCTAGGTTCCTAATCAACATCCCTATCGTCATCATCTTCTTCATCATCATCATCTTCATCACCATCACCATCATCATCAACGTCTTCAGCATTATCACCATCATCATCATCATGACCATCTTCATCATCATTGTCATCGATAAGTTACTCCTCAACATCTCCATCATCATCATCTTCTTCGTCATCATCATCAACATCTCCATAATCATCATCTTCTTCGTCACCATCATCATCATCTTCATCACCATCACCATCATCATCAACATCTTCATCATCATCACCATCATCATCATCATCAACATATTCATCATCATTGTCATCCCTAGGTTCCTCATCAACATCTCCATCATCATCATCTTCTTCGTCATCATCATCTTCATCACCATCACCATCACCATCACCATCATCATCAATTTCTCCATCATCATCACCATCTTCATCAGCATCTTCATCTATAGGTTCTTCATCAACATTCCCATCACCATCATCTTCTTTGTCATCATCATCTTCCTCACCATCACCATCAACGTCTTCATCATCACCACCATCTTCATCATCATCACCATCTTCATCATCATTGTCATCTCTAGGATCCTCATCAACATCTCCATCATCATCATTTTCTTCGTCATCATCATCTTCATCACCATCACCATCACCATCACCATCAATGTTCCCATCATCATCACCATCTTCATCCGCATTTTCATCTCTAGGTTCTTCATCAACATTCCCATCACCATCATCTTCTTCGTCATCATCATCTTCCTCACCATCACCATCAACGTCTTCATCATCACCACCATCTTCATCATCATCACCATCTTCATCATCATTGTCATCTCTAGGATCCTCATCAACATCTCCATCATCATCATCTTCATCATCATCATCATCATCATCGTATTCATCACCATCACCATCACCATAATCATCAACGTCTCCACCATCATCACCATCACCATAATCATCAACGTCTCCACCATCATCACCATCACCATCATCATCACCATAAGTTCCTGGTCGATGATTTTGAAAATTTGACCCCAATGTACAAAAATTGCACACTCCCTTTGTAACATCCCTCCAATTTGACCCTTATTATTAATATTTTGTAAAAATAATCTGTGTATGTGGCCCTGGTGAGGAGGTCAAGGCCAAGGCCCCACTAGTGGACCTTGAAAGTATCAAACTACTTATGATATTGGGTTGTAAGTCATAAGCATGAATGCTTAATAACCACCACTAAAGCGATGGGAGGTGAAACCTTTAAGGAGAAATCTACGGCAGGCAAGCCAAAAACCAATGACAGTTGTCATCTTAGTACTCCACGGCGGAAGAGGAGAGTTTACCTACTTCGGAGTCTAAACTTTATAAGTAATTACTTAGTAGAAGTAAGTATTGCTTAAAATACTAAATGACAAGGACACACATAAACGATAATGACATGCAACTGAATCTATGGCTAAATTTATGCCACATTTGGATAGCAGATGTCATTACATAAAGAGTGTCGGTTAACCTTTAGCAAGATGCTAATTGAGATACAACTACATCACGACAGACTGAGTCTATTAAGAGAAAGAGATTGATTGGCTATAAAGCCATGTGAGCTAAAGATATTGATGACGATATATCATCTTTGTGCCATAGGCACATAGAGGAAAGAAACGATTTGATTAGTCGACTCGAGACAGGTTATCCAAAAGCTAATAACCTAATGATCACAAACTTTAAAGAAAATCCTACTAACGTAATTATTAGGTTAAAACGTGAACTCTCATTTGATAAATCTAATTTCACCGAGAGGCGCTCTACAACCCAACATGAGGGAGATCTTGTGAGTCAAGTGTCTTTCGATATTGTCGACTAAAAATAGAATGTAGTAATAATATGAGGGGGATCTTGTAACGTTACGTTCGTCGATATGAGGGAGGTATTGAGAAGAGGTTTGCACCTCGGGAGATTTGACCCCTCTCGACGCTTGATAAAACCTAGGATTTGGATCTAGGCTGGTTATAGTGAAAGATCACGTTATTATTATTACCCTAGTTCAAATAAAAAAATGAACTAAGAGACTATGTTACCACCACAAATTTTAATGGTATTTACTTATTTATATATATATATGGGTATATATATATATGATATAGAGAGAGAGAGAGATGTCTATGTAGATATATAAACACTTTCACTTATACATATAAGATTTCTATGTAAACAATTCAAATAAAGAATTATAATAATCTTTTTGTTGGAAAGAGTTCTAAAAAGGGTATAATAATTTATGGAAGAACCTTTGTTCATGCCTCCTTGTTTTATGTCGTACGAGAGTAATCTTCCATTATTGCATTAAGAGAATAAATCCTCAACGTATCCGTTTCCCCTATCTTTTCTCGGTTTGGTTCCCTCGTGAGAGTGGAGTGCCAGCTTGTTATCTCTACCACTCTGCTCGAATAGTTAGTGGGAATATTTCCTTTGTACCATTTGTCATCCGGGGTATAGGATCTGATGGTAATAGTAGAGAGCTGAAGACTGAAATCTTCTATGAGTTAAACCTTGGAGGAGAAAAGAGGACACACGGTTCGGGGTAGAACCAGCTCTGTGAGGAAAATACGGTAGTTGCTACAATTATTTCACACTATCACAGTAAGAGGAGAGTTGGAAGGGGAAGGACAGCCATCCGAGAGGGAGCCAAGCCCACGGAATGCAATCTTGTAAGCATTCTGTGATATAGAGACACACAAGTGTAGGATTTCGAGAATTGGGAAAATATTGATAGAGTTGTAGAGGGGAGGCACAACTTCCATTATTTCGGCCAAGGGCATGCCTCACTACAACCATTGGTTGTTTTCAAGGTCTTTTGCATCTGATGATGCCATGGAGATGATCGGAAGATGCTAAGACCCAGCCAGATGAGATGAAGATAGATATTGACATTTCTTGCCGGTGTTATTATGCCTGGAAAGGAGAGGCGCCCACAAAGAAATGATTGATAAGAGACAACTTCACAGGAGGTTCGTGTTAGCGCTATAACCAAACCCTATTGCCAGATCGATTTCGGAATATAAGATCTCTGCGAAGTTATTTAAAAAAGTAAGAATACCCTTGCTGCCGTTATGCTTAGAGTCATTGTAGTTTTCGGATTGGTTTGCTGAAGAGTTTTTCTTTTATTTATATGGGTGAGATCTACGATTTTGGAAAACATAGATATATCTTTGATGTTCTTACCTCATGCTCAGAACCTTGGTACCCTCGGCAGTATGCTGACAGCGTGAGCGATTCTTTTGTTTATACCTAGAAGGAAAATAATGATTTTAGTCGAGAATGTCGAATGAGAGATTTAGAACTACAAGTCGAGGATCTTTGATAGATTGAAATCTTGATTGCTAGGTTCAATTATTTTGTTTTATACACCGTCGATGGCTTGGAGTATGCTTTTGAGTGTAAACTTGCTCTTAAAATATGGGTAGCAAACAGTGTACACACGAGTGTGTGTCTAATATCTTGGAATACCTTGCCAATCTATGTCCGCGAGGAAGTATTTTCACCAGAGCGATCTCTTCTGGGCTCTTCACTTGTCGGAATGTTGCATTGTTACCCACTCACAGAGACCTATGTTCGGTGAAACCAAACCTTGCTGGATATCTCACTTGGGATGAGACGAGTTTTGTGCATAACTATTTTGATCTATACGAGTATGTCGACCTGGTATTTGCATCTCGATCCTAGCAGTATTACTTTAGGCCTCAACGTCGACTCTGCACTCGTCTACCCTTCTGTTTGTGCATGCAAGGACAGAACGAGCATGAATCAATCCCATACGTTTCGATCGTTGTTATACCAAGTGTGTCGGAAGATGAAAACGAAAGTCTAGGAAAAGAACTTAACCCCGAAAATTTAGCTAAGCAGTTACTATTGATAACGTGAGGAGCCATTGCCCCCACTAGCTAAGATGTAATTGTGTGGTTGGAAAGTGCTTTCAAAATGATATGATCTTTGCACAAGTGATGTTAAAGAAATTCTTTTACATATATTCTAAATGTCAGTTAAATAAATATGAAGGTTAGATAATATAAACATAGTTTATTTGTACCCACGCCAGGATCAGTGGGTAAGGTAACTTATGGCGGTAAAGCCTGGGAGTAGTTATTTTCTCTAGGCCAGAAATGATTTAGTGTAGTAGAAGTCCCGTAAGTTAAATACTCGACCATATAATAGACCTTCAATAGTAGTGCAAAAGGTATTGTGATCAGTTTACTTATGAGGATGTTTATTCATCATTGCCGATGATGCAATGTTAGCATGTGCAAGGTTAAGACCTATAAAGATGAATTATGTATAACAAGGGAAAATAGTAACTCGAAAGGGGTAAAATTATATTGAATATTAAATAGTAATAAATAGAGTATGTCTTAAAAAGGATATATGGATAATCATCTCTCTATTAAGGGAGCCTTGAAGATTTAATTAAAAATTTCTGCAATCCATTATACTTTTACTTAAAAATGATTAGGTTCATCATATTATAACCAGGTGTGCAGGAGGTTCCTTTATACATAGATATTTATGTGTATATTAAATTGAAGAATTCTCTTGGTAAAAAGTTTGATTACAAAATATTGACTTTAAATGTATTAGATTGTAGACCCATAGTTTAGCTTCATTTATCTTGAAGAGAAAATGCTATCTAGGGGAAAAGCACCAAGAATGATGGAAAATTGCAAACAACTGAGTTTGCCATTGTGTAATACTTCACTTGGTTCGATTATTAAAATAAAAGATGCACACACTTTTGTGGACTAGACTGTGTACAGGTGAACCACATTACTTTTGGTCTCCTATGTATGACTTGATTATTGCATGTGTGTAGTCATGTTTAAAATCAATTGTTTATATGTGTACCTTGTGAGTTACTTGTTCATGTAATTATATGTTGAGTATTTATATGTAAATAATGATGAGTGTGCTAGATACTATTAATTTTCAGGACTATGGGAAATGGTTGATCAAGTATGAATTGACTCTCTTTTGCTCATGCAATGTATTTCAGAGTTTAGGTGGTGCATATTACAACTATATTATAATACGATTCTTAGAGTACATTGACATATGTTATTCATGAGATATGAAGGTATTTATCATTTTATATTCAGGCACATTTAAGTTATTATAAGAATTTCATGAAGATGCTACGAACTAACACAGTTGAGGAATCATGAGTTTTGGTTGTGCCTTATGGTTTATGTGTATGTCATGTTAAGGGTTCTTGGTAAGAGTCAATTCATTATTGTGTCACATTGTTCTTATGACGGCCATGTGAACGTATTTTATTGTTTAGTCCTAGCACAAATAAGATTACCACTAATGAGGAAGACCTACATGGAAACACTTAATTATGAGCCAATTGTTAGATGGTTTGTTTAATTTTTTTATTTTTTTTGTATTCATCATTTGTTGGGATACTTGACTAAAATCAATATACAAACTTTCCCTTCTGTAATAAAAAAAATTCATAATTATTACTTCCTACGATAGGTGAATTTATATGATTGGAGTAGATGATTTGTAGACATCGTAGTGGACTTTTGTTAAAAGATTTATATCCATTTTATTTCCATGTTTGCAAATACGACCATCGTCGTGAATTGTTCTTAAGGACTACGACGTATTATTATCGTTAATTAAGTTAATAAAAAGAGTTAACCATTATTTTATTTTCTACATTGACAATTTCAGTATTTATTACTAATTTAAAAATTTTTAAATTTTTACGATATTTGGGGACGTGACACCCTTACTGAGCAAAACCTAGTTTCCAAGATGGACCTACAAGATGACACCTGAGCCATGGAACCAAAGCAAAGGGGCACCACTAGCACTATCTTGACGTCCTGAAATGAACAGATTCGACGGTTTGTCGATCTAAGCCACGGTCGTCATTCTACAGCTTGTTCTGTCTCGCATCCAAAAGGCCTTCAGGGACACCTACTGGATACCTACCGGGGGGAAATAACTCCAACCATGCAACAAAAACGGGTTTCGGGGAGTCTTGCAAGTGTTTCTAGGAAGGTTTCGGCTAGGAATACTAGCCATAAGTGCCCGGTCGACGATTTTGCAAATTTGACCCCTGTGTGCAAAAATTGCACACTGCCTTATTGAGCAAAACCCTAGTTTCCAATGATCAACCTACAATGTGACACCTGGGCCACCAGACCGGAGGATAGGGGCACCCCTAGCACTATCCCGACATCCTAAATCCAATGGATTCGACGGTTTGTCAATCCAAGCCACGGTCATCATTCTATGGCTCGTTCTGTCTCACATCCAAAAGGCCTTCAGGGACACCTGCTGGATACCTACCGGTGCCATAGAACTCCAACCATGCAAAAAAACTGGGTTTCGAGGAGTCCTACAAGTGTGCCTAGGAAGGTTCCAGCTAGGAACGCCAGCCATAATTTCCCGGTCTACGATTTTGAAAATTTGACCACCGTGTGCAAAAATTGCACATTCCCTTACTGAGCAAAAGCCTAGTTTCCAAGATGGACTTACAATGTGACACCTAGGCCACGTGACCGGAGGAGAGGGGCACCCCTAGCACTATCCCGATGTCCTGAATCCAAATAATTCGACGGGTTGTCGATCAGATTCATGGTCGTCATCCTACGGCTCGTTCTGTCTCACATCCAAAAGGCCTTCACAGACACCTATTGGATACCTACTGGGGGCATAGAACTCCAACCATGCAAGAAAACCAGGTTCTGATGAGTCCTGCAAGTGTGTCTAGGAACGTGATGGTGATGGTGATGAATATGATGATGAGGAACCTAGAGATGACAATGATGAGGAAAATTGTGATGATGATGAAGACGTTGATGATGATGGTGATGGTGATGGTGATGATGATGATGATGAGGAACCTAGAGATGACAATGATGATGAAGATGTTGATGATGATGATGATGCTGATGATGATGAAGATGTTGATGATGATGGTGATGGTGATGGTGATGGTGATGGTGATGAAGATGATGATGACGAAGAAGATGATGATGATGGGGATGTTGATGAGGAACTAGAGATGACAATGATGATGAAGATGTTGATGATGATGGTGATGGTGATGGTGACGAAGATGTTGATGACGAAGAAGATGATGATGAGGAACCTAGAGACGACAATGATTATGAAGATGTTGATGATGATGATGATGGCGATGATGATGATGATGTTGATGGTGATGGTGATGGTGATGAAGGTGATTATGACAAAGAAGATGATGATGAGGAACCTAGAGATGAAAATGATGATGAAGATGTTGATGATGATGATGATGATGGCGATGATGATAGAGACGTTGATGTTGATGGTGATGGTGATGGTGATGGTGATGGTGATGAAGGTGATGGTGATGGGGATGAAGGTGATGATTATGAAGATGATAATGATGATGGAGATGTTGATGAGGAACCTAGAGATTACAATGATTATGAAGATGTTGATGATAATGGTGATGATGATGGTGATGATGATGGAGATGTTGATGATGATGGTGATGGTGATGGTGATGGTGATGGTGATGAAGATGATGATGATGGAGATGTTGATGAGGAACCTAGAGATGACAATGATGCTGAAGATGTTGATGATGATGGTGGTGGTGGTGATGATGAAGACGTTGATGATGATGGTGATGGTGATGAAGATGGTGATGAAGATGATGATGATGAAGTGGTAGGTCTAAAGCAATTTCTAAAGCATTGACATGAGTGAGGTAGGTTTACTGAGGAAACCATGGGAGTTATATGGTAGGGATCATGAAGATATAATCACTAGTGAAGATAAGGGAAGATACATGGCTAGAGTTTGCATGAGAAGATATTATTTCCTTTATTTAATAGAATGTTTAATTCTCATCATAAATGTGTCATAAAGCGAAGCTATTAATTGTCATAATTGTAAGGAATCTATCATACTAGTATACCCACTTGGAGTCCAAACACCCCCTAATGAGGGTACATGTGGTGGTTCACAGATTCTATGGCTAGATTAGGTTAATAGGGCTAGAATAGGTTTCTAGGATTCTAGATCAGTTTCGTAGGGTTAGATTAGTGTTTCTAGAGCTAGTTTAGGTTTCTAGGACTAGATTAGGTTTATAGTATTCTAGCTTAGTTTTCTAGTGTTAAATTAGTGTTTCTAGGGTTAGTTTAGCTTTCTAGTATTTCTAGGGCTTGATTAGGTTTGTAGGGTTATATTAGTGCTTCTAGGGCTAGACTAAGTTTCTAGGGATAGATTAGGTTTCTAAACATTAATGACCAAGGGTGAAATGATGACATGGAAGATGGATGTATCTCTATGTATGTATCTCCGTGTATGTATGTATGTATCTCTATGTATCTCTATGTATGTATGTATCTGTATGTATGTATCTCTATGTGTGTATGCATGTATGTATGGAAAAGACATGTATGTATGTATGTATCAACAAAAAATGCATGTACCAACAAAATAACATAAAACTACACATACCTCAAGGTAGAACATAACATTCTTTGATGCAATTCTTTCTCTTATGTAAAGTTGGCTGGCCTCATTCAATAAATCCATCTGGATCCTCTTTGTTGCTAATTGCCTCCATCAATCTCTCATGCTCTAAATGAGGCAAGTAGTAGCGTACCTTGGTTGAGCTCTTGCTTGACATTGTCTAAAGATGGATGTTTGTGCCAACAATCAAGTTTGTGAAGTGATACACCACTGAACCTGGCCTGTAATCCATGAATACATGCCCACTAGTCTTTCTTGACTTCCCATCTAGTGTAAGATATTCCCCCTTAACCACCATTGATCCAATAGGAAACTCAATGCCTTCATCATCGATTAATGATGCATAGAGGGTTTGCTTACCTTGGATGCACCGTGCCAACCAATAATCTGTGCCCCATTCATTGTCTTTCAGGGGAATAACTGCATATATGTGTCTTGGTTGTACAAGATCTGAGATATGGTCCTAGTCTGTCGAAATCACTGACTGACCCTCCTCTAACTGGGTTGTTTCAACAACTGCACAGTGGTGTAATACAAGTGACACATGATCCCATTCATAAACCAAGTCCATGCATTCGCATTCATCCCATTCTCCACTACTGCAAGTGCTGCAAAAGCATGCAAGCTTTCATGTCCATATTTCAAATAAGGGGTTGTTTGAGCTTTGAACTGAATGAAATCCATGTGTTCCTTGTACTGTGATGCAACTATAGGAACGCGATCAATCTATGTCAACCACTTGCCAAAAATTTCTTACCACACGTCCTACCACTGATGATGTTTGTTGATCTCTTGCTTGGTCTCAAAATGTTGCAGAGTACCATTGAACTATGGATTCTGCATCTCAGATATGAGGTTCCTTGGCAAACCTCATCTCTTCCCTTTGTAGTGTGGTCTTGATGCATGCACTAGCCCCATCATGCTCGCCTTTCCCATGCCCAGTATCAAAATAGTTCTAGATATGTGGCACACTATAAGTCTTATGCAAAATACTCATCGATTAGAATACTCGGGCATTTTTGAACTAGCCCACACAACCATTTAACCATATCCAATGCCGATCCATCTGTATATCTCTCTCCTTCAACTGATCATAGAAAATTCGAAAAGAATGTTGCACATAATGCAGATCATGGGTTCTATCATCACTTATGTAAAAGTTTGTCTTCTTCAGTATTATCCTCTTGTCATTGCTACTCTCTGGCCCGTGCCTATACATAATATGTACCATGATGCTGACTTGGTCTGAATGGTAGTATTGACTCTGGATTTCATTTTGTGGCTGAAGGGTGTAATTTTCTGCAAAATCCACAATTGACACTATGGTTCCAACAGGAAATGTGTCCCTGCATTTTCTGTACTGCTCATCTTGCCATCGCGCTACATGCACATGTTGAACATACTGCTTTGTTTTCTCTTAGAAATCCATCAAGAAGTCACATACCGGTACCTATTATCATGAAAACAAGGGAAATATTACAATGTGGCCTTTGGAAAAATGTATATGTCATAAATTGAATGTGTAATATGAAAAATATGGAATATTGATTTGTAAATGTGACTTCACTAATGTAATCTTTTTACTTTCCCTGGAACTGTCTAATTGATAGGTTATGTACTTGAAGCTCTGCATCTCCATGCCCATCCTGCCAAATTCGTGCTCCTTGCTTTCATGAATGAAATGCTTCAAAAGAGAAAACCCACTGCACCTAGAACATGTCCCATATAGACATGATTTTTCATAATATTTTTGTCCTTCGGGACTTCGACACATGATGTTGTGGATAAAGTCTCTTGATGCATTCGGTGGTAGTATGGATCCATTATAGCCCTGCACAATGTTATTATGCAAATAACAAAATATATGTTTATATGTGTCATAATAATGTTCATATTCTACGTGGTATCTACAACAACATGTGTTCCGATCAATGCATATATGAACATACCATGGTTTGCATTTCTCAACGGACCTTTGGCCCAAGTTCAATTGTGTGTGATCATTCCTGAATCTCTAATAGGGTTCAGTCTGTGTGGTGTCAAGGAAGTGTTTAACATGGGGTTCACGTTCAGTAGAACCTTTTCTCAGCTTTAGCACGTCTCTTTGGTTTGATGAAGGTCTAGTATGATCATTCCAAAACTTTTGTACTAACTCCTTAACATCATCAATTAGCTTCCTATCTGCATGGGGCAACTTACCAACAAAATCCCAACAATCATTTCGACCCGGAGTGTCAATATTTTCTCTTATAACAGAGTACTTTTTAATAGTTTTTTTATTTAATTTAAGTATGTGAGAAGTGTGTGATAGCAGGCGACGTTTCCTTGTGGACTTGCTTACAACTGATTCCGCTAAAACACAATGATCTGCACAAAGATCTTTTGTATGAGACGTCTTCCCAATCGCATTAAATGTAGATTGGAGATTTCTAACAATATGACGGCTAGCCTCTGAACTTTTAACCATCTTTATGCCCAAAATTCTCCTAACAACAACTAAATAATGTGACTTAACAAACATAGCAATAATTTCCATTTACCTGCATCACCTTTGGATTCAAGATATTCTTTGACAATTTTGTTGCATTGCCATTTGATAGTGCGTTTTGGCAACTTACCTTCAAGCCCCGACCTAGCACTTTCATCCACATGAATATGTCTAGGAGTTCTTCTTCTTGCACTGGACAATCGAGATAGGGAGGGTGGACATGAGACATGAATACCAGAGCTTGTTTGTTGGGGTGCTTCATTCACAGATTGGGGTATAATGGGAGTGTGGTCAACATGGTTGTGGTCTTCTTGGTGAGATTTCAAATTAAGCAAGGCTTGTATGTCCATCTCTACACATGCAACATCTCCCAAAATTATTGTGTCGTGAGGAACTTCAGCATGACTCATTGATGGATTGTTGGTTGGAGATTGTGTTGATGTTGGAATTTGAGTTGGGTCCGTTGGATGCGGTCGCTTTACCTGTGGTTCTGAACAAGAGGTTGTCATGTAAACAACTATGTTAGGATCAGTGGCAAGATCCAGGGCAATGATAGGACCACGTCTCAATCTTTCCATTCCCAACCTGGCCTTTTCTCTTAAGTCATTGACCTTTTCAATGGGAAGATTCCTTTTATATTTTTTTTTGTTGCGTGAGTTTCCCATCTCCAAAAGTCTCTTTAACAAAACTATCAGGCCTACCCCTGCAAAAGAAACAACAAATAATATATTAGTGCCATTATACAATGAACTTGACACATTCCAACATAACTTACCACTTTACAAATTAACACATACAACTACAGACTATGTTGGTTTATTTGTGTTGGAATAAACATCATTATCCCTTACAATTCCAATCAATATAGATGATTGTTGGTCAAGTGTAGAGTGGAGAAACTAGTGTCTTGCCTAGCCATGAATTCATAAAAATTATGGTAGTAACACCTTACAACAGAGATGGCTAGAGATGCCTTGGGGATAGTTTGATAGTTTTTCTACATCAAATAAGGTAGAGAGAATACGTTTACTAATTACACAATGAGGAGGTTGCAAATTCCCCCAAGGAATTATTATTGGTTTACATCATATTTTTCCCCTTAATTAGTGGCATTTTTTGCTTTCTCCCTTAATGTTATCAATTCTAAATTTTGCACCTAGTTTGATTGCTTTGTATTCATAATGGAATGGTATATACTTCCATTTGATGCAATGTCCTTTACCATCATAAATTACTAGGTTATATAACACCTTAAGGAGTTGAAGAAACAACAACAAACTATTTCCTTATCTATAAACCTTGAGATGATAGAATATGATTTTGAGTTTAAAATACCCATGGTTGAATTCAATAATGCATCACAATAGAATGAATGTATACTTTGTATTGTGCAAAACCTTACGGAGGATGCAAGGGTTTCTAACAAGGATCATGGTCTTGGGAAGGGTGATTTGGGGGAATATAATTTGACCTTTCAATGTGCAATATCTAGGGTAGGGAGGTGTTGGAATGTGGGGAACTAGGGACTATACCAATGATCATGTTGGATAGAGCATGAAGTGGGAAAGTCTTGGTTTTTGGAAAAAAAATCATTATTAAAGGTGAGGGGATATTGTAAGGACGGTAAATATGGATGAATATTATCATATTTGAATTCATAGAGAAAGGAAAGGTGCATATACTTACAGATATCCTCCTTCCATACAATGGTTACATTGAATAAGAGATGAGAGAGTTGAGGTTTTTTGGATGAGTTGAAGTGATATTTTTAGTCATGTTTAGTGAGTGTGTAGTATTTTTTGCTAGCATAATATGAGTTGAAAATAACCAAATTAACTTGGGAACTAATTACACAATGAGGAGGTTGCATACTTCATCTTGTCTAGTATTCATATGAGTTTTTTTAGATGTGAACTTGGGAATTCTTCTTGTCAAATTCATTATTGTCTATGCATGGATATTGTTGTAGGCATATGATAAAAAAAAAGGGATGGGAGAATCTCAAATCTTGTTAATGAAAATAATTATTTACAATTCACCATACCTATAGAAATGATCTCCACTTGCAATGGAAACTGGTAGCTTGAATGTATCCACTAGATTCCAAGACCACTAAAGATGTTTGTTAGATTCCAAGAGTGATTTTGTGTCCAATAGATCAATGAGTGTTCAAAATACCAATGAGTGTGATCCAATAAAAAACCTGTAAGAGCTTGAAACCCGTAGAAGAAATGAAACCCGTGTTTTTTGGTAGAATTCCCGAGAAACAAAGAACTATGTTTTTTTAACTAGTAACAGGCACGCGCACGCATCTTTTTAGCGCGTACACACTAAATAGTGCATACGCACTAAATAGCATGTATGCACTATTAGTGCGTACATGCTATTTATGCGTACACGCATCTAAAACAACGCGCATGCGCCATTTAAATTTTTAAGTTTTGGCGGGCAATTCTATTCCCACCAACGTGGTGGATGACTTGGCCGCTATGGTTTTAGGTTCGGGTTGCCAAAGCAAGTCGGGGACTGCTAAATACATCTTCTAACAAAATACATCTTATTCTATAACATCTTCTGTTTCGAGCATGATTCTGCTTATGCTACACTAGTCCACTGCTAATGAAATTGCACAAACTTGTAGAACTATGAGTGCAAATTCCAAATATGTAATTTTTTTATTAAATCTATTATTTCTTTTTATTTTTTAATTGATTTCAATTGCACTAATGTCAATCTTACACAAAAAGTAGGTTATTTCTTTCGTCTATAACTTTTGATTGGTTCACCTATTTTGAAAACGGAAAAGAACCCACACAAGTACACACAAAGACCTACATCCTAAAAAAAAACATGCATTGATTATGTTAAGACCATGATGTCAGGGACTAATGCTCGACCTAGTCATTCTAGGGCTTGCCTGACTTCCTTAATTAAAAATAAATAAATAAATAAATAAATATGGAAAAATAGCACTACACTAGAACGGTCTGTTATATATATTGTTCTTATGCAAAGGTTCCCATTTGATCTTAATAACCAATTAATAATTCTCAAGGATTTCTTCTCTAATATGGGGATGATTGTTAACACAGACGAAACAAAATTTATGATTATCAAGTCCAAGTAGGTCACTTACAATAATTTTGTGTATGACAATAATAAATTGGAGGAAGTGTATTCTTACAAATATCTAGGAAATGATATTTATCACAAGCTCAACTAAAACTATAGCATTGAGAAAATGATTAATGGAGGATGGAAAGCTCATTTTTGTCTTGAAAACATTGTAAATCAACAAATCTTATGATGTGGGATTAAAAATAAAATCCTCTTTGAAAATCGGGTGACTCTCGTTATCTTGAATGGTTGTGGAGTTTGGGGTTACAACATATCTAGAGAATTTTGAGAAATATTGAGCAAATCCATCATCATTTTATAACTATAACCTCAAAATTAAAGGGAATATGCCCTATCCTATTCTCCTAGAAGAAATGGGTCTTTCCACCATCAAGAGCATGGCTATGACTAGGTACCTAATGTACAAGAACACAATAAATAACATGGGAGACGAGAGACTTCCTAAAATTGCTTTAAAATCTAGTCAAAACCACCTACAGCTCAAGCAAGGTTGGTATAAATATTTTTCAGCTTTGTTAAACCATTAGGGAATTGACAAAAATGTAAGTTTGCAAAATATCAATAAAATTAAAGTATTGTTACTTCTATGCTTAAAGAGAAAATGTTGTGCAGGAAATATTTAGAGGTTAAAAAAATTAAGATACTATAACGAGGTCATTAGCCCTAGTTTAGAAGGTCAAAAGTATCTATTTTTTTTAACTAGTTCGAAAAAGAAAATTAATATACTCAATATAAGAACAAACTCTCTTGATCTTGTAACACCCCATCTTTGTACTTGTAACATAATCTTGTATATATCGATGTAAAGGCTAGAATCCAGAAAACAATGGTCGAGTATGACCAATACATTGTAAATATGCATATTTTTTAATATTACTACAAAATCCTTAACGGCTATAGAGAAAGAAGGTTGAAGTTGAGATGGGGTCAATGAGTCCACAAGAGGGGAAGTGACAAGGCGCTAAAGGGAAAGATGACCATTGTGGGATTATCTCCCTAACCCTAGCCGTAGTTGTTAATCCAAATTCCTAAACCTTGATTAAGGGTTATGTCTTTGTCAAGCCACATGTTATCCAAAACACATGCACATTAAAGAGTGAGAAATTCTTAGTTGGTGATGGGTTTTTTTCTAATTAATTTATGACATGCATTCCTTCCGCCAATGGTGGTTCGTACTACATAAGTAATTGTTGAGGCTGATACCTAAGAGTAGTATCAGAATACCAAAGATACCATATGCAAATTTTCGATGCCTTAACCTTATCATGCTAGTGCTAGGGTAGTGTACCCTTGGATATGAATGTGTCTTGTAGACTATATCTTGGGTTCCCACTTCGAAGACTTCATGTTTGACCTATGCAGAAGTGATAGAAGGTAACTGGAGGATTTACAAGGGACTGTTAGCTCAAACAATGGAGCTTGTTCCTACTGTTTTGTAGGTTGAAGGGGAAGGATAATTGAGGAATGGACAATTCTGGAGGGGGTTTCCTAATAGGTGCTTGCATGAGGTTTGAGTTGTGCAAACATTTAAGCGGTGTATAGCTAGGAAGAAAATTTATCCCTTGTGCACTGATAGCCCCAATTCCACGATGGCTATGTCAAAGAAACATATGTCACATGTAGCTAGTTGGAGAATATTAATATATTAGAATTAATAAATAAATCTAAACTATAAAATTATTTTTTATTAATAATAATAAAGTAATTATTTACTATTATTTTATTGATTTTAATTTAATTAATTAACAAGTGTGATGGTGCACCTTCGCGAGCCAGTGGACAAGGAGTAATTACACCCAAAAGGATATTGGAGCTGAGGTGCTAGGGTTTATTTCTTATAACGTGCCATGGCATCCAGTGGGGGAAGTTCCTAGCCTCCCTCCTCATCCACTCTACCTCCAGAAGTTGAATCTTTTTCCCAACTAGTTTCTTCGCAAGGTCCAAAATCAAACGGTGGGGCTCCTCCTAAGTTCATCAATAAGTTGGATGAATTTCCTGTGGTTGTGCTCTTGCTAGAGGAAATGAGCCGGATAGCCTTGTCTTTGGTAGATCAAGCACTGATTGGTCAATTCATTGGCCTATGGCCGTCGTCGAAAACTACTGACAGTTGGGTCCAAAGGAAGTAGCGTCCTCTGATATCCCAGAATGTGGTAACTTATTTAGTTGGATGAGGATTTTTCTTATTTGAATTTTCCTCCAAGGCATATTGAGACCTTATTTTTAGAAATGGCCCCTATTTTATGGGACCATAGGGGTTATATCAGAACCGATGGACTCCCAATTTCGATCCAACCACTGATATTCCTAAAGTCATTCCAGTTTGGGTTTTTTTCCAAATATTCCGATCCATTGTTCGAACCCTAACTCATTGAAATCTATAGGAACTTCCCTTGGTCGGTATATAGATAAAACAAATTGTAAGGACCAATATGCATGTGCTCGTATTTGTGTGGAAGCAGATATGGAAGTGGGATTACCATAAGCTATTAAGTTAACGTTGGGGTCATGGTATCACTTCCAAAACTTGTACTACGAATAATTTCCTTTTAAGTGACGTGGTTTCCATGAATATCGACATTTCCATAGAAATTGCACAGAAAATCATGTAGCTTAGCAAAAAGAAAAAGATAAGAGTGAAGGGTGTCAACCGACTAAGAAATCTAAGACGAACTCCAAAGCTAATCAATTCTTGAGGAAAGATGGTAAGAAAACTTTGGAAACTAACTCTACCTCTGCATCTTCTCCTAAAAAATATGTTGAGCATGATTTATCCAATATCAGTGGGAATAGATTTGCAATATTGGAGGAGACTGTTGAAACTGAAGGTAAAGGAAACCCTGAAGATAACCCAACGGATGATTTGTAAAAGACAGTTCAAACTAATGGAAAGAAAACAGTAATGCCTGAAGTGGTATATGAATCCAATGACCAAGGAATATCTGAAATAGATTATGAAGTTCAGGAATCAGAAGAAGAAGAATGAGAAATTGGGAATGGATCACATGACAAAAAGAAATTAGTTCGAGGAAGGAAAACAAACAAGGAAAGATGGGAGAAATCCACCTACAAGGATAAGCTACAAGGCTCAAAACAAACACTAGAAAATCTTCTCAAGAACACGCAAACAACCAAACATCAAGGTAAATCCCAAAAAGGGGGCCTGTCTACAATGACAAGTAAATAATGAAGGTTCTCTATTGGAATTATAGGGGGTTAGGAAGTAGAAATAAGGAAGATGTTATGAAGGATTTGGTTCACTCTTCACAACTATACCTTCCACTTATATAGGAGACCAAAATGGAGGAAAGGATCTTCCTCCACACTAGTCATAAATTTTGGAAGAAAGGTTGAGCCCTCGCAGTAAGTTCTAGAGGTGCCTCGGGCGGAATTGGCACTCTTTGGTACAATTCTAATTTTTATATAATCACTTCTAAATCCCGCGTACTCATTTACTTCACAAAGATTCAAGGACCAAGGTCTGTCTCTTTAATATCTATGTTCCAGTTCTCTTTTCTGATAAAAATATTTGTTGGGATATTCTACAGGACGTCTCTAATGGAATGCCTCTGGATAATATTATCCTTTTTGGGGATCTTAATGTTGTTTTAAATCAATATGAGAAAAGAGGCGGATCTATGGTCCAAGATCCGATTAGGGAACAAATTGATGAGCTAATTTTCATTGGGATCTAGTTGATATCCAACATGTTAAAGGTAAATATACTTGGACTAACGAGCGCATTTTCTTTGGTCACATTGCTGCTAGACTTGATAGGTTCTTGGTCCAAAATTAATTTTTCATGCTGGGATTGAACCCTTCCTCGTGTATCATCCCCTTTGGATGTTTGGATCATAAACTGATTCTTCTTGAAATAAAGAAAGACACTAATCTAGGACCCATTCCCTTTCGCTTCAACCCACTCTGGGTTCAACATGAATATTTCATTGAGGTAGTTGAAAAGCTTGGACAGTCTCTGTCTTTGGTTCTCCCTTCTTCATTTGGGAAGAAAAACTCCGTAGAGTTAAAAGAGCTCTCAAGATTTGGGAAAAGGGGAATAAATCACCCACGCAAATTCGCATGGACACTCAGCAAAATATTGAAATGCATCAATCTTTGATGGAAGATGAACTCCTTACCAAGGATTACTTAGATAAAGAAAGCCAAAAAAAAAATCAAAACAGTCCCAGAAATACAGGAATGGGGTCGTTGTCTCACATATTTCAACAAAAGAAAGGAAGATTCAATCCGACATTTCAGCACAATCTACACTGATTAATTCTAGTATTAGGTTTTGGATACAAGGAGTATTTTGGATCTGATACCAAATAAAGTTCGAATAAAGGATAATCTAGTGATCTCTATGAAAATAAATTTGGAAAAAATCAAGAGTGCTCTAGAGGATATGGAAGAGGAAGAGGCACCTGGCCCAGATGGGTTTATTGCTAGGTTTCTTAAAACCTATTGCGATATTATTAATCATGACCTCCATAGAATGGTGTTGAAATCTCAAATATGTGATTAAATTGGGAGGATCACTTATTAAGCCTTTCTAGCTATTATCCCGAAAGAAAAAACAGCCTCTTCTTTTGATCGATTTAGACCAATTTCTTTGTGTAATATAGGCTACAAGATCAAAACCAATATTACGGCCAATAGGTTAAAAGGGATTCTCCCCATACTCATCCCAGAAAATCAAGGTGGTTTCATCAAATGAAGGAAAATATAGGAAAATATCATTATGGTCCAGGAAGCAATACATTCGAGCATAGGCAGCAATAAGAAACGTATGGTGATTAAAATTGATTTAGCCAATGCTTTTGAGAGAGTTCATCATGCTTTTATTTTCCAGGTAATGAGATGATTTGAATTTGATCCTTCTTTCATCTGCTGGGTTAAATTTTGTATTAATGGAACTTTTATTGCCCCTCTAATCAATGACAGAGCGACCTACTTCTTTAAAGCTTCTAGGGGGTTGCTTCAGGTTTTCCCTCTCTTTCCTTTTCTTTATGTTATCCAAGAAGTTGTCTTCATCTTCCAGTTAGAACACCACTGGGTTGAACAAGAGTTTCTCGAAATTCAGATGGCTCGTGGATTTAAAGACATCAATAATGCCCAATTTGTAGATGATACTCTTCTCTTGGGAGGGGCCAGTCCAACTATATCCTGAATTTTTAAACTAGAATTAGATTCATACTCCATTGCTTCTGGAAGCCAAATAAACTTAAGGAAAATCCATATCTTCTATTTGAACATCAATCCTCATGAATTGACGTAAGTCTATTGAATTATAGATATTGAGGGTGCTTCACAGTGGGATTTGTTTAAATAGTAAGGGGTCCCTATTTTCAAAGGTACCCAAAAATGTGAAGGATGGAATACTTTGCTAGAAAAAATTAAGAACAAAATCCTCTCTTCGGGGACATCGTGGCTCAACTTGGCTAGGAAAGTCAACTTGATAAAATTACTACTAAACAGCCTCTCGATCTATCAATGCTCAATTCTGTTGGTTCCCTTGAAGCTTCTTTTCTCTATAGAAAAGATTCTTAGAAGCTCTCTTTGGCGAGGAGGGAAGAATACAAGGGGGAAAAAATTTTCTCTTGTAAGTTGGAAGAAGATTAAACAACCTCTTCTGGAGGGGGGGATCTACATCCGAGACTTGAAATTTCAAAATATGGCATTGCGATCCAAACTTCTATGGAAGATAATTGAAGGGAAGCTATCATGGAGCAACAAGTTAGTATGGAAGAAATAATTTTCCAGTTCGAGAAATAAATCCTTTGATAAAGACCCAAAAGTAAAAATAGCACCCCCCATCTTTTCTATCTGTCTTCATGCACTTCCTTGATTTAGAGAAAAAATTTCTGGGATTCTAGGTAATGGGAAAAATGTTCACCTTTGGAAGGACTCTATTCTTGGGAATCCTCCTCTTGATTATGAAAAAGGTCTACAAAATATTCGTCTTTGGATGCAAACTCAAGGATTAACTACACTTTGGGATATCTCACTTTGGAACAATGACTCTCATTCTTCATGGAAAGGTTGGCATATCCATGTATGTACTCGACAGTTGGAAGAACAAAAGTCCCTCCTTCTTACCTAGATCCAAGGAATTTTGCCCATTTCCGCCTCTAAGAAGGACAAAAGAGGTTGGGGATCTTGCATGGGTTCCTACTCTAAGGTCGATATGTTTGTCTGGGCTCTGTCGCATGGAAGCATCCTCACTAGAGAGAATCTGGAGAAAATAGATTTTGTGGGCCGCTTCCGGTGTCCTTTCTTCCATAATCATGAATATTCTTCCGAACACCTCTTCCTTCATTGTCCCTTTTCATAGGAAGTTTGGAACTTGGTGCTTGGTTCCTAGTTTGGACAGCTAGTTCTCACAGAAAGAATTCAATCTCTTTTCATTTTTTGGAATCAAATTTACCGTCTCTCTTTGTCTGAAAAGTATCTTTTGAAGTATTGTTGGTTGACTCTTCCCAAATTTATTGTTTGGAAACTTTGGCTGGAGTGAAATGCTCGAATCTTTCACAAACTTTCATCCACTGTAGTTTAAGTAGTTTTCAAATCTTAATCTCTCATGGCAGAATGACTCAGCGTAGTCTCCTTTTCGACTAACAAAATACCCCCTCTTCCAGAAGAATCAGAATGGTTAAAGATATTTAATTTGTCAGAGGTGGCTGTCTCTTCTCAGGTTCCTAATCTTGAAGTCTGGGAGGTAAGGATGGATCAGTCTCAATTTGATAATTGGAGAAAGGAACATAAATTTTATAGTCTATTTTTTGATGGGGCTTTGAAAGGGAATGAAGGGAAGGTAGGAGGGGCATGGATTATCTACAATCGCGAGAAATTTATTGAATTAGAATACTCTTGGATTAATGGCATTGACATAAACAACATGGAAGAAGCTTATGCCATGTGGAAAGGGATTAAACAAATGGAAACTATCGGAATTAACAAAGTCATGGTCTTTGGAGACTCTCTCTTGTTAATCCAAGCTCTAAATTCCTACTCCAAAGTTAGGAACTTGAAGCTTTCTCATTTTATTAACAGAATTAAACTTCTCTCTCACTCCTTTCAACAAATCAAATTTTTTCATCTTCTCCGAAATTTGAACAAGGAAGCAGATGTTGCCACCAATAAAGCTAACCTTCTCAACAAAGGTGAACTTCAGGTTAACGGGGAGTTACGGTGGGCCCATTTACCCTAACTCCCATCAAGCATTTGTTTCCAAATTTATATAAGCAAGAAGATGGTTGAAAAAGTTTTGTTTGTCCTTGAGCTTATTGTTGGAAAGGAAGTTCTTTGCTCCTTTCTCTGGCAGTCGAGAATGTAATAAAATCCATATGGATTCAAGAGATAGTTCTAGAATCGAAGGGGAGATGAGAAGGAATAGATTAGAAGTTCGTAGGATGAAGCAGAAGGTTTGAGACCAAAAATTATTATCCAGAGACTTGAGGAAGATGCGGGTCATCGTTTTGAAATGATGGATGAGGATAATATGTGACTCATGGAGGATTTTGATGGCTCTTTGAAGCAGAAACACATTAACTCAATGATCAACAAGAAACAACTAAGGAGTTATTAGACAAGGTGCTAAAACTGGAAATGCAAGTTGGAAGGATAACTTTCGACAGAAAAATCTAGTTGGTAGCAGACTCTTTGGAAGCAGAGCTGAATTTCAATGTCCCAAGTACTAGTGGAAAGGATTCTAAGGAAATTTGGCAGTTTGAATTTCGGTCTAGACAAACTTTTAGTTTGTTTATAATATAGGGCTTTAGTTTGAACTATTTAATATTATGACCTTTCTGTGCAAGGTGTTTTTGAGCTCTGTAAGATTTGTTTTGGTTAGAGCTTTTGTAATGGTTGGGTTGATTGTTTATGTACCAGTGGTTTATCCATTGTTTTCTTAATATAATTTCATAATTGTTTCTGTCTAAAAAAAACAATGGCGATGGACAGTCATTAAGATGAATAACAAAATCACATAGTAACAATAAATGCATATTTTATTTTCATTAAAATTATAAAGTTTAGAATATATAAATATTAAAATGGTTTCATTAAAATTATAAATTTGAAAATATATAAATCTAAAAATGGTGATAGTGATGGTTATTAAAGTTTAATGAAAACAATTTTACTCTATAACAGTTTAAAAAAAAATTAATACATAATAATTTAATAATTTATATTATTTAGTTAAATTTAAATATGGTGATGGTAGTGGTTATAAACATAGTAGTGGTGGTTATATATATATATACATATATATATATATATATACACACATATATATATATACATAGAGAGAGAGAGAGAGAGAGAGAGAGAGAGATGATGATGATGATGATGGAGATCCATTAAGATCAATAACAATAAGTGCATATGTTTTTTTTTCATTAAAAATATAATTTTTAAAATATATAAGTTTAAATATGATAGTGGTGGTGGTATTAACGTTTACCCTCTATTGAAAACAATTTTACTCTATAGCATTTCCAAAATATAAAGAAAATTTAATAGATGTAATAATTTCAATGGAACAAAGTCCTTGCTCTATCTAGAAAGTACCAAAGATGCTATAAGGATCTAGGTGAAAACTTGTTTGGTTATGAGCTTGTCAATTTTAATAGTGCTCAAGATCTTATAATTGGCAATGGTATAAATAAATGGTCCAATTCTAGCTAGATTACTTCTATTCGTGATATTTTCAGTAGTAGGGTAGATTGTTATATCTCACACCCCTTTATACAAAGAAATAAAATTTATTGACATCTTAAACAACCACGAACGTGAACACAATAATAGACCTTTAATTGTAACCCTAAATTTTTCCATGCATAGTAGTCCCATAGAAGAAAATTCCAACCAAAAGTACTTGATCTTAGAAAAAAATAAAGATGATATTTTTCTAAATGATTTAAAAAATAATTTGTTTCATTTTTCATATGGACAATATAGAATACCTCTATTGTAATTTTATGATGTCCCTCTAATATTCCATTAAGAAGTTCTATATTGAAGGCTTAAGTAAGAAAATAAATAGAAGAACCAACAATTGGTATGATAAAGAGTGTAGAAATGCAAGAAGAGAAATTTAGGAAACCATTGAAGAGTCTCTAAAAGTTGACAAGATAAATAGGTACAAAACCCTATTTAAAAGGAAAATAATTAGTACATAAATAGAAGGAAGGAAAGTCTTTTGCACCTCTTTAATGTAGCTCCTAAGAAATTAGGGAGGAAAATTCTAACTTGCAAAACAAAATAAAATAATATGATTTTTTTGAAAGACTAGAACTCTTATCTTAAATTGTTTTATGAATCTCTTAGGGGAAGTACTGAAAATGACATGAGTAAGCACATCAAATTTTTGAGTCAAAGTTATTTTATGTCACACGAACATAAGGTCCTATAGGAAGGTCTAATGGAAAGTTGCAAAATGGACACACATCAAGATGTTGGTATTGAGCAGTAGAGCCTAAGCACACATGTGGCGAAGAGTCGGAGTAGATTATAAGGGTACACAACAAGGCAATGATTGTGAAGGAATGATAAATGAAGTTCATAGCCAATTAAATTGGAATAGAGACTAGTTCATGAACAATTGGATTCTCTAATATCAACGGTGGATATCCATACCGCATCCACCACTTGCATGAGGGACACCAATAGGTGGGAAATCCATTGGGTGAAAACCACCTACTTATGTGTCAGTTTTTAACTAGCAATGGATCTAACAAGAAATTTTTATAAACCATATTCCACTAATCCATTACCACTCTTGGTAATCAAATACCACTGACACTTTTCTACCCAAATAGAGATGGATATTATGTGGAATAGCAATGAAGACATGGCCTGAACGATCCCCATGGGAATGTGGACATTGTGTGGACCAACGATGTGGACATATCATATCAAACTTATTAGGACCGTTCATATCGATTGGAAGTGAGGGAGCATTATAATAAGGGGTATATCATGGAAGACGTATATCAAGCAAACATGTTTTCTCCTAGGAAGATCTGACTGTCGACACAAATTAAGATACATGGGAATATCAGAGGTGTCTATGTCGCGAATGTCCAGAATGTAATCACACTGATTTGATTGGGTAATTGTGATCCTTCACGTTGATAAAAGTGATCGGGGACTATTTTAAAGAGTATGGTGCAAACAAATAAGATTTAATCCGAACCCTAGGGAAATCAAATTTGAAAATTCACGCTAAGGGAAGATAATCGTATCTTATATGAGTTATAGGAGTGCAAATGGATTGGATTCAATCACACATGTTGAGTGGGTTTATATGAACCATTCATGTGAAGTTAATATGCATTTGGTTTGAATTGTTAGAAAAAGAAAATAAGGTCGTAAGATGGTAAAAAAGTGTTGCCAATGGTACAAATTTGATGATAAAAGTATATCAATGGCCATCACACTACATATTATATGAGCACCAAACAAAAGCAGTATATGACTTGGTCTCATCTGACAATGGAAAGTGGATACTTTCTACCATAGTGGAAACCATATGTCATGCTAGATCGACATTTTTTTCAAATTAATAGAAATTAAGAGGATTATTTGATGTCGTGAAGATGAGTAGGAGTGAAAAGAGAGGTATTTGGTTTAAGTTGAGTACTAGGTAAAGAGATATTGGAAATAATGATGAATTTCATGCAACAATTCATAGTAGTTGGTCATTATAGATTAGCGTAACTACATGAATAGTGCTAAATTTAGGTAAATTCAACAATTTTGAAGGGCCATAATTTTTAGCTTAGGCATCAAAATTAAGAACGAATATAGCCATTGGAAATTCTATTCATTAGAGAATAGTGTTGGTAATACACTATGTAGAATTATCTCTATGATTGTATTGGGAAATTGAGAAAACGTGGTTTCTGGGTTTGAATGGTCAGTACTTTTGTTAATGTGTATAATCTCCAAAGTACCCCCAAACATTGGGAAAATAGGTTATCATGATAAGGGAGCATGAGAGAGTCAAATGAACTAAGTATGATTGTATGAACATTATAAGGGTACTCTCATAATGGGCTATAGAATTTTCTCTATGATTGTATCGGGAAATTGATAAAACGTGGTTTTTGGGTTTTAATGGTCAATACTTTTGTTAATGTGTATAATCTCCAAAGTACCCCCAAACTTTGGGAAAATAGGCTGTGATGATAAGGGAGTGTGAGAGAGATAAAATGAACTAAGTATGATTGTATGAACATCATAAGGGTACTCTCAAAGTGGTCTATAATTGCAATGGAATGGGCTATTTTTTTTTTTGTAACTAAGAAGCTTTTTATATTATATAAAGAGAAGTTACATCTGGGAAAAATTGGCCCCAAACTGGTAGGACATCCTGTCACTTATCCCTTGTAAACCTTCATACTTCCAAAAAATAAACCCATACACCATCTTGACACTTATCTATTCTAAACCCCTATCTCAGAACAATCACAATGAAACCCATACATGAATCGAGACTTCGAATAGACAGACAATTCACCACCAAGATCAAGACACCATCAGACACGATGGGTCATTTTTTGCATAATTCATTAACATCTACACTGGAAATATGACCAAAAAGCATTATATAAAACAACTATCCGATGCTATATACCCGTAACCAGAACATACACAAAAACATGACATTGTATTCCCAAGCATTCATCTTTTTAGAACCCTAGTGGGATCTACGAGAGATCTAGAAAATGAACTTGAAGATTGCTGGAGGAGTTTCCCACTGCAACCGAGGGTGCAACCTGCTGCTTTAACCCCAATGAGATCATGATGGCATCAATGTTTTGGTGTCGTTCACTCGTTTCCACATGATGCTCCTTCCAACGTTGAATAGGTACCTCACCATCTTCCTCCTTATTCAGTCGCTCCCACATAAATTTCCCCATAAGGTTTTTCATTACCCAATATATGGAAACAGTCCTTTCATAAATACTCAAACATGCCGCATTGTTTCCTGGGTCCATCACCCAGTCTTACATCTTCATACTTTTCTCTTGTAGAGTATCAACATCTAGTTCGGCCCATAGTAACACTTCAATGGAATTCATCTCATTTTGAACTACAGTTGGAGTTCCCGCCTTGAACACACAGGTAATGCTTCGAATTTCTCCAATGGGTGGCACCCTTGTTCCCTGGCCACCTCATCGGTGTTTTTCCATAATGCCTCCTTCCCAAGCACCCTTACCATCCATATTGTTCCACCAACCAATAAATCTCCTTTTAGAATACAAGATAAATCCCACAAATTACATGCAAGAATGCTCCTTGGTCCGACGATGTTTTTGGCTACCTTTCCATAGAATATATAGAAGGTTTATTTAGCCATGATCACTTTGGTACAATAGCTTAAGTCATTCCCATGGTTCATAGTACTTTGTATATATTCCACCTGCGGAGTGTTAGATCCCCCACCCATGAAACTTATTACCTCATCAATATTCCCAACGTGAAGAGTTATTACACATAGCTCGTATTTATTGGAAGTTAATGCCATCGGTCTAGTGATTCTACCTCCCCACCTCGCATGATCGCAAGGTGAACTTGGGTTCATTGCATCACGTGTCCTATGCAGGACCCACATGTTGTCCTTGCTCTCCACCTTGATTATTACAATACATTTCGTTGGTCGTTAAAACCTCACATTTATATTGAAGCATCTCGTCACTTAATGCTTCCCACATGCTTGTAGTGACATATCATTTTATTTGAATCCCAATTTTGTCCGGCATATCCACCACTTTATTACCATTTCATCTGATGTGACTGAAGATGATGGCCAACATGGGTATGAGGATGATAGCTAGCCTTTCCAATCGACTCTCCAAATTCCAGAACGATTCCACCTTCGATCTTGGAATCCCATTGTGAATCCTTGTGGTCATATCTAAGGCTACTTTTGAGTCTCCTTTGATTATTAGAGGGGTTGAGCTATGTTCCTCAGCCCTTAAAAATCCATGAATCATCCCTTTGACTTCCTTTTCATTACTCGTTTCAATACGAATGAAGTCTAGATTGAATCTCGACATCTTGCAAGTATGGTCTCTAATAGTACACCTAGACCCGGTCATTCCAGGATTATATTTGGATGCCCCATTGAAGTTAAGTTTGTGGAAACCTGATGGGGGAGCACTCCACTGGTTGGGGCTCCCAAAACACTGTATAGATCGCTTTATTCCCTAATCCTGCAAAATGACGAATTCAACTCTTGTAGCCTCCTAGTCCTTTATTTCGCATGCTATCATTTTGATGGTCTCTAGCATCAAGATTTTGATAGAGTTCCAAACCGTTTCTTCCGTGCCTACATTCTCGCTAAACGTTCTAGATTTGCATTCATGCCAGATTTCCTAGACCAAGAAGATAGGGAAAATTTTCGAGAGCCGATTAAAAATGGGGTTCTAGAATGGCTCTTTTAGCCATGAGGTGATTGTCATGTCCATTCGTCCTCTATGCCTGCTAGTTCTTTCGGAATGCGGTAACTCCATGGTCCTAGAGATTTGTATCAAAAGGGAATACGTCGAGGAGATGGTCAAGCATTTCTTCATTATTGGCACATAAGAAACATTGTTAAGGACCCTGTGTCCCTCTTCTCATGAGATTTTCTCTAGTTAAAATACGTCTTTTCATCATAAACCATAAAAAGTATCAATTTTGGGCCATAAATGGACCTCCCAAAGGTTCTTCCATATTTTCTCTAGGGTTCGGTTGGAATACCCATATATCGTAAGCTTCTTTAATCATGTACGCACCCTTGGGTTTGTATCGCCATTGAGGTTTATCCTCCCCCTCATGGACTCTAATATTCCTAATTTGGAGAGCTTCTCCTATTGGACGTGTTTCCTCCCTTGGCCTCTAATGTTCCCACCATTCTTGCTGAATCCTTGTCCTATATTCAGATTGGGCTTATGTGTTTAGCCATAAATCTTTGACCCACAATTTACCTTGATCCAAACAAGCATTCCTCAGGTGAGGAATGTCCACTCTTTGAGTGATATGGGGTAAATGTTTCCATGATTCTTCACAAAACAAAACGAGCTCCCCATTTCAAACTTCCCAGAAGTTGTTTGACTGAACCAAGTTACTTCTAAAATTCGCAGTTTTCCAGATGTGGGAACCTGGCTTCTCTTCTAAGAATCGAGTGATATTACCATTTTCCCACCCTGCAACATATCTCATGTTCCATAATTTATCCCATGGCTCATAGTTATGGGTGGCCCACCTCCACCAGATTTTATCCTCTCTTACTAGATTGACCTTTTTTGGGTCCCGCTGCTCTAGGCCCCCATGATTCTTTGGGGAGCATATAGTCTCCCAGTTGGCTATAGCCCACATTCTTTGTTCATTGGCACCACTCCAAAGAAATTTCCATTGAATGTTCCTGATATCCTTCAGAATCTCCTTAGGGGAATCCATAGTAGAGAATAAAAAAACTAGCATAGCTTGAAGGATAGACTTCACCAGAACAAGATTGCTAGTGAAATTCAGGGGTCGATAGAGTCCAATTTTCTAGTTTCTTCCTCATCTTATCCAATAGTTCAGACAAGGACCCTTTCCAAATCACAAAGTCCACTAAGGAAGCCCTGAGATATTTGGATGGAAGGGAGTTCTCGTGGAAACCAAGTATATGGCAGATATTGATCCTATTCACCCTTGGGGTCTTGATGAAAAATACTTGGGATTTTTTCTCATTGACCTCCATACCCGAAGCTTTTCCAAAATTTTGAAGACATATTTTAATGGCCGTAGATTCCTGAATATATGGATGGACCATTAACATCGTATCATCCATGAATTGTTGGTGGGATTGTTTCTCTTCTAATGGGTGGACCATAATCCATATTATCTCTTGATTCTACATGGCATTAATATTTCTTCCTATCCCTTCATCCATTAAGATGAACATAAATGGGGATAGAGGGTCCCCTTTCCTGATTCCTCGAGATGGCTTAATGAGGAAAGACATTGCCTCATTAACCATGATGGAAAATAAGGTTGTCGAAATGAGATTCATATTCCATCTCATCCACTCATCCCTTAATTCGAAAGCCCTTAACATCGTGCGAATGTACTTCCAACTGAACTTTTCATAGGATTTCGCTATATCTAATTTCAGCCTCATCCATAGGATATTTTCTATTTTGAGTGAGTGAATAACTTCAGGAACCAGAATAATACCATCCATTATCTGATGCCCTTCCACAAACCCAGATTGTTCACGCGATATCAATCCTAGAAGGATGGGTTTTAACTGGTTGGATATCACCTTAGTCACAATTTTATAGATGACATTGCACAAGGATATGGGTCTAAATTTACTCGGGGTTTCGGACCCTTCACTTTTTGGGAAAAGAGTGAGGAATGGGGTAATTTTTAGGGGCGAAATTTCTCCAATTGGCTATTCTTAGGGTTTTTTTTCAAAAAATAAATTTGCTATTTGGTAATTTTTAGTCTTTAATATCGCCTATATTTACATAAAATATGATTTTTTATCATAATATTCACCAAAATTTACATGTTTCAGTAGTAAATTGTAGGTTTCATATTTAATATTTTCCTACCTATCTATATATATATTTTTTCAATCCAAAATAATCGCCTAGAATACTATACTTAAGTATAAAATTAGAATCCTTAAAAAATACCCTGGGGATGAAGGTGGCATTGAAATCCAACAATATTCTCTATGCACACCTCGTGTATTCAACAATTTTCCAAACCTCATCCTTAATGACGTCCCACAAGTGATGGAATAAATTAACCGCCAATCCATCCAAGCCCAGATCTTTCCCATCCATCATCTGGTCAACTGCTTCCTCGACTTCTATTAGAGTTATTGGATTCATTAGAGCTCATTAGGCTCTTGGGAAACCAAAGAAGTGATATGTTGTGTAATCCACTCAATATCCCTACTTTGATCTGGGTTTATCTCATGCATGATTTCCTCATAAAAAAGACATAATTCCCCTTCTATCTCCTCCTTGGCCTCCAACCTCTCCTGGTTCTCAGTTTTTAGCATAAGAATTATGTTCTGAGAGCGGTATTGGATGGCCAATCTATGGAAGAATTTAGTATTCCTTTCCCCTTCATTTATCTAGTTGAATTTATATTTCTGGTGCCATAAAGTCTCCTACTGTCACCCCCTCTCATGTAACTGGGATTCTATGTAGGATTCTTCATCACACAGATCATTCGAATAGCCTTCCCTCATTTCTTGGATCTGGATCTCTTCTAACCTTTTTTCCATGGATTTTTTGTCACAGAATATGTTCCAAAATTCCTCATTCCATTTCTTGATTTTCTCCTTTAAATATGTTTTCTTAAACTTATACATACTTTGAGCCCCCCTCTATCTATTTCCACCCACCATTGGCTTAATTTATCCTTGAAGTCAGGATGACCTAACGAAAACTGTTCAAATCAGAAAGGTTTTTTGAACTGGGAACCCAAGCCACTCCTCCATAGGCCCATGAGCCAATGATCGGATATTGTTGAAAGGTGAACCAATGAGGAGATATCACATCTCACTTCCATCACTAATTTGGACACTGAGAGTCTGTTGAGATGAGATGCAATATGTCGGTCTCCTCCCCTTTTATTATTCCATGTGTAGATTCTCTTCGCTGGAGCAATGTATACTAGCTTCAACTCATCAATAATATCTCTAAAGATTACAATTTTCTCCTCCAGTCTTTTTCTGCCTCCTTTCTTGTCATCAAGGGTTGTAATGAGATTGAAATCCCCACCCATGATCCAATGTTTACCCTTTGTCCATCCATGTATATTATTTAGTGACTCAATGAATCCCAACTTCTCCTGTGGAAAATGAGGTCCATATACATTCATTAGGATTCCATTATTGGGAATCCTATCACATGAAATTCAACAGAAAGAGTTCGGGAAATCCTCACAAACCCTAACAGGGGAATTCTCTTGGGGTCCCAAAGGATACCCAAACCTCTTTCTAATCCTTGGGATTCTATACCCATTCCTTCACTCCCTTTCCCAATATTCCTTCCAATGTACCCAAGGTGTTCTACACAATACTTAGTTTCTTGCAAAAAACGACAACAGGGTTTTCCTTTTGAATCTTTTTCCTCAAGATATTTGTTTTTTGTGGGCCATTCAACCCCCTTATATTCCATGTTATGACATTCGTTATTGACCAAGAAAATTGATTATAGACCTAGAGAATCCCTGATAGTAGGGTACTGAAGTGATTCCACTAATTTCAATCATGTTGCCGTGATACGTTGACTGTTCATTTTCCTCGCAATATTTTTTACTATTTATCCATGCTTCCTCTTGTTTTCCTTCAGATATCCCTACCTAATCCCTAGGTAACTTGTAGCCTTAGATTTGATCATTTCTTCTTTTAAAAGAATAACTTGTTCATGAGGAACCTAGCCTTTTTCTCTATCTTCAGAGGCTCATTCAATACCATAAAGATCAACGTCGCCTATATCCATATATTCACCTTCTTATTCGACTTCCATTTCCTGATGTGTGTTGATTTTCTCTCCCTTTCTTGGTCAGGTTCCCCATCTCCCCCCTTCTCCTCCTGAGATGGAATATGTTCTCGATCGGTCCCTCCCTGTGGATCCTTCTCCATATCCTCCTTGAGCGGATCGAATAGGGCTTCAAATCGATTGGAAACAAAAACCTTTTTGTGGGTCTCTAGGTTTTTCTACCTTCTTCCTCCCCTCTTCCATGACTGAACCTTGGAAAAACCCTGGTTTACATTTTCCTCAGGATGTTTGTGTTGTGTTTTTGGAACATTTTGAGGGCATTCTCTAAACATATTCCCATACTCATGGCACCTTTGGCATATGAAAGGGATATGTTCATAGTCTAGGGTTTCAATCCATTATTCATCTTCCCAATCCAGATTGATTACCTATGGTAACTCCTTAGTTAGATCCATATATGCATAGATCCTAGCATAGGTCATATATCACCGGGCCTTCACTTTCTCTAAAATGTTGATGAAGGACCCTAACATATTTCCAATATCCTCCAAAATTTCTTGATCCCAATATTCTCTACGGAGGGAGTAGAGTAGGATCCAAACTGGAGCCACCCTCTTGTCCTCCTTTTTTGGGAAAAAATGTTATTTTCATGGCTAAAGGAATATACTGGATGAGTAAAATAAATAGGGTCCCCCATCAAGAACATGATTCATGTCTTCCAGATTCATAATAATGATAGTGGAGAAACCCTTAGACCAATCTAGAGATCGTAATGGCCTCTTGGCTTCCAAGTGGAATTGATCCACCAAATTAGGGTCTAATGGAAACATTCCCACAAATTTCCCTATCATAGCATGGTCTTTCATATATTGTATGTGATCCCTGATTTTGTTCAACTTTAGCTGTAAGGAAGGGATTCGGGCCATTTTTGGCATACAGTGTCCCGATCGCCTCTCTTCAATCACTTGTTTTAGACTAGATCCTTGATCTCCTGATCCCTCTTCTCCCATTCCATCCAAGGGGATCAGAATGCTTACAATCTGAACCCCTCCATTCCTTCCTGTAGGGGAGGTATGATCACTCCCCCTTTCGAGAGTCAATGATTCGTTGTTAGACCCCCCACCTCTCAAAACAATTGAAATCCACATAACCACCCTGCATGCATCATGCAGAATCATTACTTAATGGAGCATCCAAAGAATACATTCAATCATGGAGTGTGCTAATTATTTTTTAGTTGGATGAATAGTAGTAATGTGGATGATTGTCAAATCCTTCTAAACCTAAGAAAATAGTTCTATGGTGGTATAGAAGGATGTTCAATGTAATATTGATTTGGATGTCTATAGACACATCCATGATGAAGCTTTCATAGTTACATGAAGTTGAAATTGAATAAGTAGTTTATGATAAAGGCGCATGCAATGCATTTATCATATTCAAAATGTGAAAAAGGGTAGTGCAAGAAGAATCATAAGGGCTCTTAGTTATTGAAGATGAAGTGAGATGAATGACAACATTGCAATGTGATAGAAATCCTATAAATGAGGAATAAGTAAGATTGAAAAATAATTCTATATCATATGTAAGACATGGAGTATCTAGGAAAGGATGTTGGATTATTTGTATAAGTGAGCAAATTGTCATCGATAAAAGGATGGATTATAAGAAATTAAGGATGTTATTGCATTTTAAAAGAATGTATATAGTTAATTGATTATAATCATATTATGCAATCTATACTGAAAGGAATAAATTGAAGGGAATAGATGTGTACCGCTTGAGTTCTCTAGTTTTTATTTGGTACAATCATAAGAATACTAGCAGAGGTATGAGAAATACTAGTTTCTAGAAAATGACATTTCTATACATAAAAGAAGGGTGTAAATCATAAACACTTGAGATGGAGAAATAAAACCATGTAATAAAGGTTTCAAAGAATGGGAGCCACAATGTATTCACAAGAAAAACACCATTAAAAAGTATTGGATAGTGTTTGTCCATGATATCAGTTCCAAGGCTGCTTTTGAACTATGTTAGTGTTAACACCCAAAAAGTGCTCACTAGCTCATTCCCTTATTCACATGACCCATTTGTCCATTTTTTCTACCATTTGAGCCTCTAAAACCATCAAAAGGTCACCAAAAATACCATAATACACCCTTTTCCCCTCAAAATATGTATTTTTCCTCAAAAAACACAAAAAACCCTCAAAAAGGGTCCAAAATTCCCCAAAAATATTAAAAGGGAATAAAAATATAAAAAATATTCAAAAAAGGAAAAAGAGGGAAAAAAAGACCTAAACCATGTTGGTTAATACCATTGGTTCCCTTAAAACCATAATGGTATTCCCCATCACCAAAAACTATAAAAAGATGATAGGGGCTCCTCACTTTTCATCCATATTTCATCCTATCCTCATGCTGCCAAAATCCATCTTGAGCTTTGCCCATCTTTTGAGATTTTCCCAACCATTGAAGCATTGGATAAGAAGAGACCATTGGACATTGGAGCATCTCAACCTTGGAGCTGCCCAAAACTCACCATCCTCACCATTTGAGGCAATACAAGAGTTTTAATTTTTATTTACATGCTTATGAATCAATTTTGTTTGTTGTTATTAATCTAGAATTCTTTATTTTACTACTTACTGCCATCAATCTATAGTTTATATTTGCTTATTTACATTGCTTTATTTGAGACTGTTGCTACTAGTTAGCAGGTGCATCCTTGCACATGCTTGGTTGAAAAACCAAGCAACAGTTTTTCCCGACTCCGTTATTTTTCGAATTTTAAATTTTTTCTTTAGATCTTCGTTTTAGTTGTTTTTTCATTCAAAACTATATATCTGCCATACTAGTTAGCTTCTTGATAGCTGCCCTAGCCATTGGCCCTTTATGCAACACGAAACAACCCAAAATTTCAATTTTTGGGTTCATTTTTGCTCGACCGAATTTCGTTCGTACATCGCGACTTTCAGCATCCACAGTCGCGTGGTCCATCGTGACTGTGAGCCTTTTTTCCACGTGGTCCATCGCAACTTTTCAACTTTTTTCCACGCGGCCCATCATGGCTAGGAGACCTTTTCCCGCACGGTCCATTGCGACTGTTTGGCATTTTCTCGCGCGGTCCATCGTGACTGTTTCGCATTTTTCCGCGCAGCTCATCGTGACTTTTGAACACTGCGCCACGATTCACATCACGACTTTCTCCCACATCGTCGCGCGGCTCATCGTGGTTTTTTACCCAACAGGTGCGATATTTCCTATTTTGTTTCGACCAATTTTTTGAAAAAAAAATAAAAATAAAAAATTCACCCAATCAGCCCGTTTTTCCAGCATCGATTTCTGCAAATTTTTACAGCCTAGTGTATCATTATTGCAGCATTATCAAAATGATATTAAGTTAGATACTTCATTTATTTTTTTGAAAATTTTCAGTCAATTGAAAGAAATATTTTTTAAGTATTTTTGAGATTCTAAGTTTTATACATTGCAAAGTTAGAACCATATTTCTAAAATTGCTCAATATTTTGCCCAAAAAAGACTCTAAAAATCCATTTATTTTTACATCTGTTATTTCCTTTACTTTTTAAAGAATCCATATTTTTTGAAAAGGTTATTAAAGCATTTTACATTTGAAACGTCTTTCATTCTTTTGCAAATTAGAATACTTATTTTGGTTTGTGATTAAAATGCCCATGCGAGGCAAACTCGTTTGGTATACAACCACACGATCACACAATCTGTCACAATAATTTCAAGTGAGCCTTAAAATTTTTCTTAACTGAACAAACATTCTAACCCCACTTGGGGAACACAAAAATAATTTTGTAGCTAGGTAGGACTGAGGGGATAAGTATCCAAATAACACCCCTCACTCATTTTTCATGTTGAGACATAGTGGTTGACACTTAGGGTACCAAAATCCCTTATTATTTGTTGAGACAGTTTAACACCAATTTATCGGGAAGGCCTCTCCCTTAGGAGGGTTGAAGTAGCTAGACTAGTTCTCGAATCCTGAGTAGAATACCGCAATCCATTCAGTAACCGAAGGATACCTTTCGTAGTTCTCGTTGTACCACCCTTATGGGAGTACAGCGGCGATAGAACAAAACTGCAGATTCACCCAATCGAACGTGTCATGAACGGGGTATCTTAGCGGCCAAACTTATAGGATTGTCTACCTGGTGTCCCTCCCGATAGGGGGATATCTAGCCTTTGATTGTACAATTTATATTGTTTGACTTGGATTTCACCACCTTGCAGAGGATATACCTTGTCGAGTCATAATAGTTTTTAGTTAGGTGTTTTCATGCTCCATTACCTCCCTTTGGTCATAGAGTACACCTTTTTCTATTTTTACGAGTTGTTTGCATGTTGGTTTCGTGACCACATTTTCTTTTATTACTCCACTTACTATAGCACAGTTGTTATAGTAAGTGTTTTGAGGTTGGTTTTTTGGCCTGAGTGCCATTTATTTTTTACGCTCCCCTCTTGCACGCACGGTTGCATTAGGGCTTTAGAGATTTCCGCTCACCACCACCTAGTATTTTTTTCACAAACTGTCACCATTGATTCCCTGAGACGTTCTCGACGCTTCCGGGGAGACCTCCCGCAATACGGTTCCCTTTACTCCACACGTTATTAGAATAGATCCCCGTCATCTGATTCTGACACGCCTCATTTCACATTTGATTCTGAGGTAGAATCTAAAAATCCCACAAACACCACACCCACTAGCCCCATGGCTGGCTCGCATTACGACAATTATTTCACAGGGGATGTTGGTGGAACATCATCCATCCCCGCGTCCACAACAACCACCACGGTGGCCACAGCTACCACACCTGTAGTGCTCTGTTTTCCAGCAGAGCACTTTGACAAGTTTCTAAACTAATTTTTTTTGTACAGGCTTGTTTCTGATTAAATATTATTCAATCCTTTATTATTTTTCCTATTATTATAGATGTATTTTCTCTTTCTAGCTATTTGCATCAACAATATAGAGGTATATCTATTTCCATTTACATGATTCAACATATATATATTAAGTTTAAAATATGACTTATGTAAAATTAACAAGGAAAATACCTGTTTTGTGAAGGTGCTCAAAGGTTGTAAATTGTCCCGTAGCTTGCTATAGATTTCCTTCCTGATTTTCGTCTGTAAAGCTAAGCAACCAATCAAATGAACCACCCTACCAACTAGCGATTATCTTGCTGGCCCTTGGAAATCAAAGGATTTCCAAGCCCCCGAGCTCACAATCTGATAACCCCAAGAGCAATATTTACTTAGGTTCTCAAAACCTTTCTCTGTTCTCCAACCTTTTTCTGTTCTCCAACCTTTCTCTCCACTTAAAGCTATCCCCCTTACCTTAAACTTTCTCCCCCTCTATATACATTTCCTTCCTCGAGAAGACCTTGGGCTTACTCCACTACCCCAAACTCCCCTTCTCGAGCCCCTCAAGCATTTACTCCTTTCACTTAGTTCATTCTTACATGTTACATTATAAAAATGTATTTTTCACACTCAATGTACCGAATAATTAATTACACTCACGGTAAATTTATTTTATTTTGATTGATGGTCGTAAGTATTTATTACGATGGGAATCATTACCCAAAGGTTATACATTCGGGACAAGGTTTATTAATTACAAGTCTATTCACCACCTTTGTATTTAATGTTATTAGTGTAATTAATAAAATATTATATAAATAGTTGACCTTTTCAACTTGGACATGGTGTGTCTTAATGGTCTTCCTCATCCGTCAAGATAACTTATCTTGAGATTTAAATTCTAAGATTCCTATTGAATAATTAAATAGTAATAAACCATTTTCCATCACATCACATCCATTCCAAAATTGTTATCCTATTATGTCTAACTTAGAAATGGAAATAATCACACTCTAATCATTTATTAATCAATATTTAAATTTTACCTATATTGCAATTGTTATGACATGGATAGTAATATTATTAAAATAACATTAATTAAGTAATAATATTAATTAAATCACCACAAAGTAATAATAAATGGTGAATTTAATAAAAATGTCTTTTAAATCATTTGTTTATCACATGAGTACCCTAACATCAACATAGTATCCTCGTTCTTCTAAACAAAGCACCCTTAAGGGCTTAAACAATCTTACTAATTAATTAGACAGTACCATTACCTTATTTACAACAATTCTCAGATGACAAAGTTAGCTGGCGACACTTGTCTCAATTGTTTATCACAATGTTTACCAACAAGTAATACATAGCTTAATTGACTTGTTTTACACCTCTTAAATAACTTTATATTCATTATCTGAATTCGATCAATGCATGATTAACCTAATTACTTATGAAAACTTATACATTTATTCAATATGTTAAGTGTTTGTGTATCGATACTAGTGTACATGTGCAATGTGTGCATGCGTGGCCAGCGTATGCACAGATAAGAAATGTACTATAGACAAACCCCATCCCGCCTATGCATACCTTCTAACTAATAGTAGTATTTACCCCCATGTAGAAGAACAAGCATAATATATATATAGTACAATTACTTTAACATCCTCAATTATTTAACATTTAATTATTTACGATTTCACATCATTATCTTTATGTTTACATTAGATTAATCAATCATGTACAAGGAAGGGTACCTACTACCACTAACTCAGAATCAAGGAATACCCAACCCTCAACAGTACTAACTAACACATCCTCCCATCATAACCTACGTCCTGCATCCTCCCTATCCTTCCTCTGCTAGTACAAAAGTGGATGTCAGACTCACCGACCTGACCACATAGAACTTGAGAGCGATAGCGTCGGCTAAACAGCGGACCTATCCTCCCCTAGCAGGCATCCGACCATCGCCGTCACAACAACATGGGGAGCGTGTCTCAGCATGGCCCTCCCACGACCTCGGGTCTCATGGAAACATAGGGTGGGAAACACATCCATCCCTCTCAACATACTGGGCCTACGCCCTTATCGACTCATACTTTGCTGCTATCAGGATTATCAGTTTGTGTTATCGTATCATCATTTTGGCTGCTAAGGTTTGCTGTACAAACATGTTTTTTTTTTCAATATATCAGATCAAGTAATTGGCTATCCCATAGCCCTTGTGTCCTGTAGGTTAGTATTTCGCACAATGCAAATTTATAGAAAGCATTTCTCATTGATCACCAATTGATCCATGTTATCAAAAATCATTTTATTTCATGTAACCCTTTTAGTTCATCATAGATGCGTATGACATATAACACTTCAATAATTCATATAAGAAGATGGTATCCACGTACCGAATCATATATTTCACATCTTATCAATGAAAACATATAAACATATACTATAATAGTAAATTAAAGAAATCATATGATAATCATGACATTGTAACCGCATAACATAGTAACATCATAATCATAGTGAAATCATAAAACAAAGTAACATCATATAATGAGGTCCATCATATCGTAATATAGTTTACTCAGTCGAGCTGAGTTCAACAGAAAATATAAGAAAATAAAGTATGGTGTGTCTAACGGATAACTATGCCTAATCAAAATATGGGCGTCACATACACCCACCCTTCGGGAAACTTCGTCCCGAAGTCATGGTCAAAATAGTGAGGGAAAATCTCGACGCATGGTCTCTGCATCCTCCCAGGTAGCAGACCCTGGGCTATACTTGTCCCATTGGACCTTAACTTGGTCTAGATGGCGACTACGGAGTTGTCGAACCCTACGATCAAGTATACGTAATGGTTCGACCCTGAAGGTTCCCTCGTCCGAGACCTGCAATTCCTTCCAATGAATTTTGTGAGTCTCATCAGCTATGTAATGTCGTAATACAGAAACATGAAATACATTATGAGTTTTATGCAAGTGGGGTGGCAGCGCAAGACGATAAGCAACTGGTCCGATTTTCTCAAGAATCTCAAATGGACCTATAAAGCGAGGTGACAACTTGGTACCCTTCCCAAAGCGAATGGTACTTTTATTTGGTCTGATGCGAATAAATACACGATCCCCTACTCCATAACTTCTATCTGATCTGTGTGCATCAGCGTAACTCTTTTTCCTATCCTGTGCTTCCTTCAACTGCTGCCTAATCTTTAACACTTGCTCCTCCATTTCCTGAATCAATTCAGGCCCAATTAAAACTCAATCCTCTAACCTGTCCCAACTGAGTGGTGTCCTGCACGGCCTCCCATACAATGCTTGATATGGCGGCATACAAATGGAGCTGTGATGACTATTGTTGTATGAAAACTCCACTAAAGGAAGATATTTCTCCCACTGTGTCTGTTGATCCATAACATACATCCTAAGCATGTCCTCCATCACTTGATTCACCCTCTCTGTCTATCCATTTGTCTTGGGGTGATAAGCTGAGCTTAAGTTCAACTGTGTCCCTAATCCTGTCTGCATGCTTGTCCAAAATCTGGAGGTGAACTTAGGGTCTCTGTCAGAGATTATCTTTTTAGGAACTCCATGAAGACGTACAATCTCATTTATGAATACCCTTGCCACATTTGTCACATCATAGGTGTCTCTGACAGGAATGAAGTGAGTGCTTTTGGTCAGTTTTTCGAATACCACTGAAATAGCATTATGTCTCATAGATGTGAGTGGTAATCCTACAACGAAGTCCATGGAAATGACTTCCCATTTATTCATAGGAATATCATGCGGTTGTAGGAGACCGACCGGGGTGACGATGATTTGCCTTAACTTGTTGACACTCAAGGCACTTCGAAACAAAATCCACTACATCCATCTTCATACCTGGCCAGAAGAAGAGTTTCTTCATGTCAGTATACATCTTCTTCACCCCTGGGTGCGCACAGTAATGTGATCTATGGGCCTCTCTAAGGATTATTTCCCTGATATCACCTTCCTTAGGAACATACATCCTTCCCTGATACTGCAACAATCCATCTTCCTCAAGGTGGTACCCATCATACTTCAATTCGTGTTCCTTTCCATTCTGAATAGCTAAGGTTACTTTTAGATACCAACTATCGCCCAATAGTTGTCCTAGTACTCTTTCCCTCAAGTCCACCTTCAAGAGAATTAAGGAGAAAAGTCTCGGTCTTCGGCTTAGAGCGTCTACCACCACATTCTCCTTTCCTTTGATGTAAGAGATACCAAAGTCATACTCACTCATGAACTCACTCCATCGCCTTTGCCTAGCGTTCAAATCCCTTTGGGTAAAGATGTACTGCAAACTCTGATGGTCTGTTTTAAGGGTGAAGCTTCTACCAACTAGGTAGTGCCTCCATAATTTTAGTGCCAACATTACTGCTACCAATTCTAGATCATGCATGGCATACTTCTCCTCATGAGTTTTCAACTTTCAATATGCATAAGCTATTACCCCTCCTTCCTGCATCAACACCGCTCCTAGTCCTTGCTTCGAGGCATCGGTGCATACCATGAAATCTTTATCCATGTCTGGTACCTGCAAGATTGGTCCACTTGTCAACAATCTCTTTAACTTTGTAAAAGCGGCATCGCATTCATCGGTCCATTCATACTGGATTCCCTTGCATTGCAAGGTGGTAATAGGTTTTGCAATTTTAGAGAATCCTTCCACAAACCTCCAGTAATAGCCTGCTAACCCCATGAAGCTGCGCACCTCATGAGCATTCCTTGGAATTGGCCAATCTTCAATGGCCTTTAACTTTTTCGGGTCTATAGAGATCCCTTCACCTGAGATGATGTGCCCCAAGTAGTGAATCTCTTTTTGGAAGAAGGAACACTTTGATAATTTACCATAAAGTTTGTGTTCCCTTAAGCATGTCAAGACCAACCACAAGTGTTCCTCATGCTCCTTCTCATTCTTAGAATAGATAAGAATATCATCTAAGAAGACCTGAACAAAGCGGTCCAAGTATTTTTGGAAGACACCATTCATGAGGCTCACGAATACAGCTGGAGCATTGATCAAACCAAATGGTACCACTACAAACTCGTAATGCCCAAATCGAGTTCGAAAGGCGGTCTGAGGAATGTTTCCTTCCTTGATACTCAACTAGTGATACCCTGATCGTAAATCAATCTTTGAGAAGACCGACGCACCTTTCGTTTGATCAAAGAGGTCATCAATTCTTGGTATGGGATACCTGTTCTTCACTGTGGCTTTGTTCAAATCTCCGTAATCTATGCACAGTCGCAGAGATCCATCCTTCTTCTTAACGAAGATCACTGGTGCTCCCCACGGTGAGATACTAGGTCTAATCAGTCCCAAATGTAGCAACTCTTTCAACTGGATCTGTAACTCACGGAGCTCTGGAGTTGTCATTCTATAAGGAGTTTTTGAGATAGGATCTGCACTAGGTTTTAGTTCGATTGTGAAATCGAGCTCTCTTTCTGGAGGTAGTCCTGGCAATTCCTTTGGAAAGACATCCTCGAACTCGGAAAGTACTAGGTAAGAATTCAAGGAGGGTATTTTACTATCACTCACGACCTCCACTACGAACAACTAGCATCCTTGTCTTAGGCACCGCTTAGCTTTCAGCATAGAGATGAAACGGAGGGATACCTTCCTCTTCAAGCCTTGGATTTGCATTGTCCTTCCCTCATCATCGAGGCACAACACCTTCTTCACATAGTAGTCTAAGAAAGCTCTATGGCCTTCTAACCAATCCATGCCAATAATGAGGTCATAAGTCCCCAAATTGGTGACATAAGCATCCAACTTAGTGGTGCACACTCCTAAGTCGACCTCACAACTCCTCACTTTAAGACCTACTGTTTGCTTAGCTCCTGAAGCCATTTCAACCAGTTTGAAATCATCATGCTCGTAGGCTGCCAACCCACATTTATCTAATGCAAATGGTGAAATAAAACTATCAGTTGCTCCCGAATAAAAACAAAATTTTAAGTTTGACATTGTTTACTTTATGAGTGGATTCTACTACGGTAGACTGATGTTCTACTTGGTGGTTATGAACCGCTGCATGAATCCAATGACTGTTACCCGAACTATCCATGGGTGCTTTTCCTTCCCTGTGCCTACTGCTTGACTGACCCTTGGGATAGTCTCGCTGGAAATGAGGACCTCCGCATCCCCAACAAGAGAGATTGGGAGGGGCTTGCATGTTGCTTGGAGGAATCCTCTGAGATGAGTTCCTTCCTCTAGGTCCTCTAAAACCCCTTGATCCTCTATAGGAACTTCCTTTTGTACATCCCTATCTTTGGTGGGTTGCAGACAATGCCTGCGAGATTGAGTTAACTGAAGTATTACCCCTCGGTGTGAACTTGTTACCGTAAGGAGGAGGTCTAGATTGTCCTCCCCTAAAGTAAGGACATGACGCCTTCCCTGAAACATACTGATTGGTTCCTGTCAACTTACTACCCCCTTTTCCATCTGACATCTCAGCTGCATAACGAGCATACTCAACTTCCATGGCAACTGAAGTTGGCTTCCACATCCGCACAGCAGCCCTAATCTTGTAGTTAAGTCCATACACAAAATGCTCTACCCGACATTCATCTGCATCTAGGTAAGGAACATATTTTACTAGTTCCATAAAATGAGATTCATACTCCTCCACCGTCTTGTATCCCTGTACTAAGGCATGGAGTGCACCTGCCTGTTCTTCCTTGTAATAATTTGGCAAATACTTCTTATGGAACCTCTCCTCGAACAGTTCCCAAGAAGTCGTAAGAGGAGTAAGGTGCAATTGCTTCTCGAGATCTGACCACCAATTCAAAGCATCACCTTTAAGCTGAAAGACGGCCATCCTAGCCTTGGAACTAGATGTGTACTCATTCAATGCGAAGCATCTCTTCATGCCTTCCAGCCATGCTTCGGCATGCTTACCGGGTCGTCCTCCTGAAAACTATGGAACCTTTATCTTTTGCAACTCCCTCGATATGTCCTGAAGCGGTTCCTATCTTGGATCATGTGCCCTTTCAGAGTTCTCTCGACTCACTTGAGTTGTTTCCACCTCGACGACCCTTTCCGACTGCCTGTTCATTGTGGTCATAATAGCCTCCAAAGACCTCATTATGATTTGCATTTCAGGCATTGAGGTTGATCGTGGCAGTGTTGGTGGCGATGACAGTGGCGAAGGTGGCGGTGACGGTGGTCGACCTTGACCCCGACCTTGACTTCTGCGTGTTTTTACCATGATTGGTCCTGAATTATGGAAATAAAACATCATATTACTAGTTTGTTGGTTGATTATGAAAAGATGCATTTCCGAAAGAGTGCTATAGTTCGGTGCGTTTTGATGGGGCCATCTTGTACTAAATGTACTAAATAAATCTACATAAATTTATGCATTGGATTCCATGTAATTTCTATAAGGTTCAAACCTAAATTTACATGTAATTTCTATAAGGTTCAAATCTAGATTAACATGTGAAATAACATTTCCATTAGCATTGGTGCTAGTATTTATTTAAGTTTTACACGTTTAGGCTTTAATCTATATTAATCTAATAACTATTATCCTTTTTAACATTACGTGTTTAACTCTTAATGTAATCATGATTAACCTAAAAACTTGTGATTAACTTTCAATAAATCTTATGATTAATTTTATACTTTTAATATTAATTTAAGTAAAATCAAAGTTTAACCATATATATAAAATTTTAAATTAATGGAAATACCAATAAAATAAATAAAATCAAAATAAACAAAACCAGGAAAATCTATAGTATAATAAGGGTATTTATAGAAATTATTTTTGTTTTATAATTCATTTATCCTAACCCTACACCGTACGCGGCCTCTCCACTAGTCCACCTTCATGCACGGGGTTATATTTGTGAAGGCCACGTGGCCTCTCACCACCATGCAAAAGGAGTAAGCATGGGCACGTGGTCTCTCCAAGCACCTGACCGCCATGGGAATGTGGGGAACCCTAAATAAGGTCAATCCCGAAGGCGCAGCCATTCTTCGCTCTCTCAGAATTTTTTTTTAACTCTTCAACTCTATGCGAGCTTGGGATGGCTGGGTGTTTGCGAGTTCTTGCTGGTTGACCTGTCTCACTTGAGTATGCATTCGACAAGTCCAGGGATATATGCATTTGAATGTTTTCCTGTCTTGATCCGAAATCGTTTGACCATAGAGGAGTTTCAGTGCTTGTTATGTCAAACCTGTATTAATTAGTGGTATTCATTTTCTGGCTTTTAGCACTTAGGCTTTACAACAATGTTCTTTGCTTATGGCTGAGCATATTAACTAATGCATTGAGGAATGATTCGGTTCAAAATGAATGCCACCCAAAGGAGCAGTCCGAATGCTAAGTCCGTAGTGGCTATCTTCAGGTTCCTACGTGTGTCCAGCAGTAAGTTTGTGAGAGTTATCTGCGTTCAAAATTAAAATATTCTGAGATCACATAAGAGGGACTCAGGTTCTCGTGTGCCTAGGTCTAGGTAAGGTTGCATGATTCTGTGGGTGTTACCAACATGAGAGTCCGTGTGGGTGGCCATATTCCCGTATATGTTACACTATGATGGAATAATATAGTGCTCATATCATATCATATTACCAGTAGGGGATTGGACAAAATGGTGGAACAACGTTTGAATAAGGGTAATATTCTTGTTGTGGGCGAATTCAGGTGGCTTGCAGAGAAGCCCAAGGTAGGAGGAGCATCGACAGGGTTTTCGGTCTCATTCCCAGCGCAACACTTCCTTATGTAATTGAGCCAATTATTAGCTCAATATGGAGGAACTGGTCATCTATGGCTGATTAGGATTGCGACCTGTGAACATACCTGCTTTGATGGCCGTTGCTGAGCACCTAGTTGCATATCTAGTTCCAGTTCGAGTGCCTAGTTATTGGAAGAGATGCTACCTCTACTTATTACTCTGCGAGGTAAACCGCTTCCAGGTTTTCTGTTATATCTATTATATACGTATATTTTACTGCTGCTTCAATTGCTACATCTACTTTAATTATAATTTTGTAGATTTAACAGAAATAACATAATAACTATGTTACCAAATTTACCATATAATGGGCTAGCTGGTGGGAAACACCATTTTCTGTTTTGTTTTTTTGTTATTTTTTTTTAAATTATCGAGACTCGTAGGAACACACAATCTACAAATATTGAGGCCTCGGTCAACCAGTCAAGCCAACAATATTGCAAGCCAAATCCCAGAGCCCAAATGCTCAGCTAACAAGATATATATATCACTCATATCTCATCGTTGAGCGTCCAAGCCTTGTTGTTACTTTTGGCAGGATCTTCCAGAAACGTGGCTGCCAAAAAGGCTTTCCCTTGGAGGTTCTGCGTTTAAGCGTTGATATTGTATGTTGTTGTATGGCTGCAGGTCATGGAACTTGGCCTTCGGGCCCCGAAATTTAAAAAAAAAAAAAATTTGGTTAATGGCTGTAGTATATCATTTAAGAACATAACACTGTACAGAACAAAGTTTTCCAAGCGCACTGTACATAACCCACAGTGTGCTTGCCATGCCCCTTAGTGGGTTCTCTCGTTTGCACTATCAGCACGTGATGCTGGCTTGGCTCTTGGTCTCAGGTGCTTAGATCTCAATTCGGTATAAACTTAGAGATTAACAAAGCTCGAGAGCCTCAAAAGCCTAGATTCAATCAAAGCCATTCGATCCTTTATATATATATATATATATATTTTTTCCAGCGCATATCTCCAGTGGGTGACTCGCTTCCGTTAATGGTTCTAGGTCTAAGGTTCCTTCTTTCCCATCACTTATAAAGTGAAAGGTTCAGCCTGCGCAAATGTAAGTGGGCAGATAACGCTGAGCACATACCAACAGCTCTGCTCATCTCAGGAACTTCCCAATAGTGTATAGTTCTACGTAGCTAACATAATAATATTAGTCATTATGGAAATTATTTAGTTTAAAACCCCGCATAAGCATATGTAAATCGAGCAGATTCAGTGCCCGTTTTGCATTCACTCTGTATGAATCGACATTGGAATATGAGCAAAACCGTGTTATTGTTTCAAGCGACCAATCGATAGAGGACTGTTACCGTTTCCCACCTAATATTCTAGATTGAAACAGAGTTTGACTAAATTGTCTCGCCCATTCAGTCCATTTGACTCTCTAAAGATTAATGAATGGACAATACAGCACGTCATCAATTCCCGAAGAAGTGCAGGAACAGTCTCTGAGGCCACGATTCAAGCTTCAAGCCCTATAATATCATTTTGTTTACCTGAAGAATTAAAATTTTAGTTTAACAAAATTTTGAATTTCAGTCTTAGTTTGATGGGGTAAAATGACAGAGACCTATTTTTAAATGTCATGTTCCAGAGGTTTTAAGTTTTCTCTTTTTTTTTATTTTTTTGTTTAGTAAAAATAAATATTCATTTGTAATATTTCATACCATCTTAATAAGAATCTTGATTTTTATTTCAATGTATCGATGTACTTAGGTATTTCAACCTATCATATACCTCTGCTATTATTTCTTCAAGCCTACCAGGTTAACTACTAATTCTTCAAAAAAAGTTGTACTTCTATGTTCCTTCTAGCTTAAGAAAAAAATTATTGCTTGACAAAGTAATCAACACTATTCAGATTCTTGAAGACTACTATAAACTAATCCAGGATTTTATCAATTAAGGTTTTTGAAACTACACATCATTATATATGTACAAGCACTTTCTTTATATATATATATATAGATTGCTTATTTTCTTCAATACTTATTTAAATTTTATAACAAAGTGTTTTTTTATTTCTCGGAGGTAAAGCCAGGTAAAGGTAATAGGGATGCTGTAGAGACTATTCAATTTACCCAGAGTAGTGACGGAAACATGATGAAATTTCAGGTATTTTAGGTGTGAAGGTGTGAAAGGCCCAATAAGGTCAAAGTGTTCGAGCTAGAGCTTTGATACCAAATGTAGTGCTCTGTTTTCTAACAGAGCACTTTGACAAGGTTCTAAACTAATTTTTTTTGTACAAGCTTGTTTCTGATTAAATATTATTCAATCCTTTATTATTTTTCCTATCATTATACATGTATTTTCTCTTTCTAGCAATTTGCATCAATAATATAGAGGTAAAATAATATCTATTTCCATTTACATGATTCAACATATATATATTAAGTTTAAAATATGACTTATGTAAAATTAACAAGGAAAATACATGTTTTGTGAAGGTGCTCAAAGGTTGTAGATTGTCCCGTAGCTTGCTGTAGATTTCCTTCCTGATTTTCATCCATAAAGCTAAGCAACCAATCAAATGAACCACCCTATCGACCAGCTATTATCTTGCTGGCCCTTGGAAATCAAAGGATTTCCAAGCCCCCGAGCTCACAATCTGATAATCCCGAGAGCAGTATTTACTTAGGTTCTCAAAACCTTTCTTTGTTCTCAAACCTTTTTTGTTCTCCAACCTTTCTCTCCACTTAAAGCTATCCCACTTACCTTCAACTTTCTCCCCCTCTATATACATTTCCTTCCTCGAGAAGACCTTGGGCTTACTCTACCACCCCAAACTCCCCCTCTCGAGCCCCTCAAGCATTTACTCCTTTCACTTAGTTCATTCTTACACGTTACATTATAAAAATGTATTTTTCACACTCAATGTACCGAATAATTAATTACACTTTAAATTTATTTGATTTTGATTGATGGTCGTAAGTATTTCTTACGATGGGAATCATTACCCAAAGGTTATCCATTCGGGACAAGGTTTATTAATTACAAGTCTATTCACCACCTTTGTATTTAATGTTATTAGTGTAATTAATAAAATATTATATAAATAGTTTACCTTTTCAACTTGGACATGGTGTGTCTTAATGGTCTACCTCATCCGTCAAGATAACTTATCTTGAGATTTAAATTCTAAGATTCGTATTGAATAATTAAATAGTAATAAACCATTTTCCATCACATCACATCCATTCCAAAATTGTTATCCTATTATGTCTAACTTAGAAATGGAAATAATCACACTCTAATCATTTATTAATCAATATTTAAATTTTACCTATATTGCAATTGTTATGACATGGATAGTAATATTATTAAAATAACATTAATTAAGTGATAATATTAATTAAATCACCACAAAGTAATAATAAATGGTGAATTTAATAAAAATGTCTTTTAAATCATTTGTTTATCACATGAGTACCCTAACATCAACATAGTATCCTCGTTCTTCTAAACAAAGCACCCTTAAGTGCTTAAACAATCTTACTAATTAACTAGACAATACCATTACCTTATTTACAACAATTCTCAGATGAAAATGTATATATATATAGTACAATTACTTTAACATCCTCAATTATTTAACATTTAATTCTTTACGATTTCACATCATTATCTTTATGTTTACATTAGTTTAATCAATCATGTACAAGGAAGGGTACCTACTACCACTAACTCAGAATCAAGGAATACCCAACCCTCAACAATACTAAATAACACATCCTCCCATCATAACCTACGTCCTTCATCCTCCCTATCCTTCATCTTCTAGTACAAAAGTTGATGTCGGACTCACCGACCTGACCACATAGAACTTGAGAGCGATAGCGTCGGCTGAACAGCGGACCTATCCTCCGCTAGCAGGCATCCGACCATCGTCATCACAACAACATGGGGAGCGTGTCTTAGCACGGCCCTCCCACGACCTCGGGTCTCATGGAAACATAGGGTGGGAAACACATCCATCCCTCTCAACATACTGGGCCTACGCCCTTATCGACTCATACTTTGCTGCTATCGGGATTATCAGTATGTGTTATCGTATCATCATTTTGGCTGCTAAGGTTTACTGTACGAACATGTTTTTTTTTTCAATATATCAGATCAAGTAACGTGATATCCCATAGCCCTTGTGTCCTGTAGGTTAGTATTTTGCAAAATGCAAATTTATAGAAAGCATTTCCCATTGATCCATGTTATCAAAAATCATTTTATTTCATGTAACCTTTTTAGTTCATCATAGATGCGTATGACATATAACACTTCAATAATTCATATAAGAAGATGGTATCCACGTACCGAATCATATATTTCACATCTTATTAATGAAAACATATAAACATATACTGTAATCGTAAATTAAAGAAATCATATGATAATCATGACATTGTAACCGCATAACATAGTAACATCATAATCATAGTAAAATCATAAAACAAAGTAACATCATATAATGAGGTCCATCATATCGTAATATAGTTTACTCATTCGAGCTGAGTTCAACATAAAATATAAGAAAATAAAGTGTGGTGTGTCTAACTGATAACTATGCCTAATCAAAATATGGGCGTTACAACATGTCCCTTAGGAATTCCTAATATGGGACCTACACCTACATTAGGTATGCCTACCATGGGACCCCTTCCCAATACACAACCCCACCTAACTTAGGCATTCCCACTATGGAAACTATACCCACTATCGCCCCTACCATTCAGATTCCAACACCTATTGGACATCTTCCCAACCCGTCGGTGACTCCAATTGCACTTGGTGGTGCGGGCCTCTCCCACACTCTTATGGGTGGAGGGAACATACCTCCCATGACAAATATCCCCCTAGGGGGCAGTGACCTAGTACATAACACCACCGCCAGCACTTATGCCCCCATGAAAACATCACACCCCTCCGCCAGTCTTCCATTTATGGCTAGCCTTAACCTACAAGACTTGGCTAGGCTAACAAATGATCCCATCTGGCATGATCCTACTTGGCCCCCTATTCCCACAAAACTCCCCTTAGACATCACAAAATTTGAAGGAAAAGCTGGGGAAGACCCCCAAAACTATATCATGTCGTTTCACCTCTGGTGTTCCTCAAACTCCATAGTACATGATTCTATTCTACTCAGACTTTTACAAATAACTTTCACTGGCTCTGCAGCCAAATGGTACATTGAGTAGCCACATGGGATGCACCCCACGTTTACATCCCTCGCCTCAACTTTCCTATAGTTAATTCAACTACCTATACGCTATGATGTAGGAGTTGAAATACTTTTGTTTTGTAGACAGAACACCGCTACACACATCACTGATCATATCCATGAGTGGCGTAAGCGTCGTAGTCTATGCAAGATAAAGCTTGACGACCGTATATTCCTAGATTGGTTCCTCAAATCACTCCTCCCCCTCATAGCCAACGATGTAGCTTTTGAAAGACCCTAGTCAGAAGAATAAGCCATCTTAAAAGCTCAGTAGTTCGACCTCATATATGCCAAGTCTGGATATTTAGAAACAATCTTACCAGATGCCCCTCGTGGCGATCCATCTCGGAGTGACACGACAGGGGCATCCCATGTCGCTGACGATATCATTGGCCAAGTTATGGCACAAATCAAACCTTTCACAATGATGAGTACACACAACACCCTAGACCTTTCTAAGGATACAACTTCGTATGCTCAAGTAATGCACACCCACCACACTCATGGACCCTCATATCCACCACAGTGTTATGGGAAAGCACCATCAGCTTATGCACCACCTCCATATTATAACCAGTAGGCCAATCAGACTACGGTTCAGGCATAAGCCCACTCAACTTATTATCCTCAACAGGTAGCACCTCTTGCTCCAACACTTCCAGTAGCTCAAGGTTACCCACAACCGCAACAAGCACCAGGTCCACCTCATAACCCTTCTGCTTACTACCCACCGCAGCCTACTCTAGAGCTTGGAAGATCTCAAAACCCACCTACTACCCAAGGGCATGTATACGCACAGCAAAACCAACCTCAAAACTAGAAAAAACCAGCGTAATTAAGGAGGCCAACAGAATCACGGAAGAGGAAGAAACCATAGAAATAACCAACCATAAAACCAAGGAGGACAACCACCTAATCCTGCCAATAACCATAACGTTGCTCCTACAAATCAAAACCCTGATCGCCCACCAAAACAGGGAAAAAACCCTAATTTGAGAACAAACCACCCGTGCTCCATATGTGGAGTCTACAACCATTACAGGCATAATTTCCCCCATTTGGATAGAGCGTGTCAACTCTGGACCGACGACACCCAACGACAAGGACATGCTACACAACCAACGCCTCCTCCTCAGCCACAACCCATGATATTGCAAAATCCCCTACCAAACCAGGGCGTAGTAAACACTCATCCAAATGATCCCCCTCAAGGATCCGCTGCAACACAGCAACAAATTACCTATGTGGCAGCCGATTACCAGCATACAAAGTCCAACCCTCACCATTTTCTAATGATGTCATCAAATGATGTCAATCTTCAAACCCGTCGAAATCAATACAACTCATCCCCTGAGGCCACATCTACCGATCCATCTTCGAGTACCCTCCCAATTGATCAACCACTTCGCATACCTAATACACCCATGGACGAGGGTCCAAAAGCACCTCACATCCCTTTAAGAGGAATCAACAATAAACCTAACGCTTGTGCAGCTTCGAACTACAACATCGTAGAAGACTTAGCCCAGTCCCCTGCCGCTATGTCTGCTCTAGAAATCCTAAAAAAATGTTCTCCAAAGAGGAAATTGTTGTTATCTGCCATCGGTGCCATAGAACATAACGACTCCAACATGATGGCTTTTGACTTAGACCAAGCCGAACCTCATCTGCCTTCATCTCTAGCTTTTCATGTTTTTGTGTCCATTCGTAACCTCATCGTTCATCGATGCATAATCGACGAAAGTGCCTCCACCTGCATTATGTCGACTTTCATATGGCAGAAACTTGGATCCCCAACGCTACAACCATCAACTACCGCATTGCGAGCTTACGATGGCCATGCAACACAACCTCAGTGTTTGTTAGTGAACGTACCCATACAGCTTGGGGGCAAACTAGTTCTCATAGATATAGAGGTCATTAACGCCCAACTTGATTACAATCTCCTTCTGGGATGAAGCTACATGTATAAAATGAAAGCTGTCGCTTCTTCAGTTTTCCGCCTCATGATGTTCCCCCATGAAGGACGCGAAGTCAAAATTGACCAGATTACATACTATGATTGCAATGCCCCCGCAGTGCCTGAAAATGTTCTTCCCATGATCGAACAACCCATTCAGAGTGCACCCACATTGTTTGTCTCCTCAGTCGGACCCGAGATATATTTGGATACTCCCATGACCACCACTTTCCCTTCTATCCAACCCCCTCTCTGGGTAACTAAAGTATCTGATTTGTGCACCCTCTCGCACAATGAACAACAGCATACTCAGCAACCTCAACCACTGCCACAACCACCCACAGTGCTTAGTCATATTGGAACAACCCCGATTCACACTATCCCATTCTTGTTTCCATTTTCAGGAGTTGTCAGCACGCCAGTAATGGCTACACTTAACCTCCCAGGGTTAACTTTAGGATTACTTGTATGGTATCTACATGCCCAAACCCCTCCACCAACACCGACCATTCTTTTACAACCAGTACAACCCATCAATATTTCGAACCATCCACCACCTAGCATACCAAACCCCCAAAACCGTCCACCACCTGGTGTACCGAACCCCCAAAACTGACCACCTCCAACAGGGGGCACTACATCGACATCTAGTTATGTCCCCCCTCAATCTCGCCACACTAGGGGTAGAGGCCTAGAAACCTACACATTGGACCCACAACTCACACCCCCTAGTGACTCCCAAATTAGCTAAAAATCCCCCAACGACCCGTGTGCTCCCTAAGTGATTCTTGTGTGATGATATAGGCCATGCTACCTATCTATGTCCACAACTACCGACACTTCAAGAACACATGAATATGTGGGATGGTGACACCAATGTTCCAGTTGTCAAACTAGAACTACCCCCTCAGCCTCGCGATAAATCATTGCGCACAAACCACCCTTGTGCAATGTGTGGCATCTACGACCATTATTCACATCATTGCCCCGATCTCCCAGATTATAGAGCAGCATTATACGAATTGAATAATACAGACCTAGAGATATCCCCGCCGCTCATTGAGGAAATATTCCCCCCAGAATCTTCCTATTCACAAGAAAGCAATACCATTTATATGATTTCAACTACCTAGAAACCTGAACCAATTATTTTAATGACACACTACTTCCGCACTGATGAGGAAATCCTAGAAACACTCACTGCACTGGACTACCCTTGGGATGATATGCACCATCGATCATACTTCATCCTCGAGGCATCTACGTCCACCATGTGCGAACCAGCTCTCCATTGAATCCAAGGACTTCTTACCAACCAAGGTCGATTGGTTCAAAGATCCAATCCCAGCTCTAGAAGCCTTTGAAAAAGGTAACATGGCTAACATTTCGCCCATTATAAAAATCGACATCTCCACCACCCTCGGAAAAGCTGAGCTTATCTCTTTAGGCGCATCATGCACTGAAAAAGAAACCCAATATTATAAGAAACTCTTCCAAGAATTTTGAGATGTCTTCACCTGGTTCTATACCGAGATGCCTAGTCTTGATCCTACAATCATGGAACATCACATAGACACTTGGCCTAACATATCACATGTCCACTAGAAACATCGTCCCATTCACCCATCCAAGCTTCGAGCCATCAAAGCAGAAATTGAGAAGCTTCAAGCAGCAGGTTTCATATACCCGATTGCATATACCATCTAGGTTTCAAACCCAATACTAGTCAATAAGAAAGTAGGCACCATCCACGTCTGTACTGACTTCCATGACTTCAACATAGCTTCTCCCAAAGACAACTTCCCAACACTATTTATTGACGAACTAATCGATGCATGTGCCGGGCATGAGGTACTTTCTTTTATGGACGGTTTCTCTGGATACAACCAAATCAAAATCCATAAAGAAGATCAATACAAGACCGCTTTTACTACCCATTGGGGCACCTTCACCTATCGCGTCATGCCTTTCAGTCTCAAGAATGCTGGAGGCACTTTCCAACGAGCCATGACTTATTGTTTTCACGACCTGAATAACATCATACTAGTTTATCTAGATGACCTCACGGCTCGATCTAAGAAATGATCTGAACATTTAGATGATCTTCGACAAGTCTTCTTGCATTGTAGAAAATACAAAATCCGCTTGAACCCACTCAAGTGTGTCTTTTGCGTTCCAGCAGGCCGTCTGCTGGGTTTTATCATTTCAGAAAAAGGGATCACTATCGACCCTCTAAAGGTACAAGCCATCGTAGACCTACCGTCACCTCAGACATTAAGACAACTACAAAGCCTTCAAGGGAAGTCCAACTTCCTTCGTCGCTTTGTCCCAGATTACGCCACCACAATACATGGTTTCCTCCATTTTCTATGTTTTCATACCCGTTTTGTATGAGACGACCAAGCAGAAGAAGCTTTCACAAACCTGAAGAAAGCACTTACAAGTGCCCCCTTGATTTCTCCTCCAGATTTCACAAAAGACTTTACCCTTTACATTTCGGCATCAAATTACTTCGTCTTTGGAGTACTCGTCCAAGAAGACTCTGCTTGCCAATAGCATGTTATTTATTATGTGAGCCAAACTTTATCAGGCCCACCACTATGCTACCCACATGAAGAGAAAATGGCCCTCGCCGTCATTTTTTATGTACAGAAGCAACGACATTATATTCTCCTTAGCCATATCACGGTTGTGGCAAATTCCAACCCAATGGTCTATCTCTTGAATCGCCAACTTCTACAAGGCCGTGTTTCCAAATGGGTGATTATCTTACAAGAATATGACCTAGCTTTCAAAACCCCGAAGAGCACAAAAGCATTAGCAATCGCTTAACTCATTATGGACCTACCATCTTCATTGTCATCACCAGCTATCCATACTGATATAATCGATGAACATTTGTTCATCATCTCATCTGATGACCCTTGGTACGGTGACATTTTGGTATACCTCTGCACACAGAAGTTTCGACCCAATATCAACCGCGACGGACGCCATCATCTTCATCACCATGCCCCCCATTATTTCCTCTTGGGTGATGTCCTCTATCGAAGTGGCATCGACACAATCCTACGACGATGCCTTTCCCAAGACGAAGCAGAACAAGTCCTCAACGACTGTCATAGCGGTACCTGTGGTGGCCATTTCTCTGGAATCACCACCACCCAAAAGGTAATTCGCGCAGGTTATTTTTGGCCATCATTATTCACTGATTGTATCACATCAGTCAAACATTGCCAAAATTTCTAGCTTTTTGCCCCCAAGGCGAGAACCCCCCCCCCCGCCCCCCTTCATCCAGTTGTCACCATTGGACCTTTTTGCAAATGGGCCATCGACTTCATGGATTGCAATCCCACATGAACGAGCAGCCATAAACACATTATTGTGGCTATCGATTACTCTACTAAATAGGTAGAAGCCATGCCTACTTACAATTGCAAAGCCGACACTGCAGCCTATTTTTTCCTCAACCATGTTATCGCTTGTTTCGAAGTACCAAAGCAACTCATCTCAGACCACGGCTCTCACTTCGAGGACTCTGTTTGGAGAGAATTGTCAATACTCCTTAAGTTTGAACATCATTTCTCCTCTTCCTACTACCCCCAAGGGAACGACCAAGTCGAAGTTGTTAACAAAATTTGAAGACTATCCTCCAGCGCACTGTCGACAAACATAAATCCAATTGGAATCATATGCTATTTCCCGCATTATGGGCTTACCACACATCAACCAAAACAGCCACCGGCTTTACCCAATTCCATTTAGTTCATGGCATGCAATCTATCCTCCCCATTGAATGCCAGATACCAACATTACAAATTTCCATAGAAATTCTCCCCGATACTTCACTAATTGAAGAATGCTTACTTCTTTAAGAGCAGGCCGATGAAGATCGCCACGCATCTCTCCAAACAATCGAAGCTGCAAAGAACAGATCTAAACTCCACTACAATAAACATGTTCACCCACAAGCATTTAGTGAAGGAGACCTGGTACTTGTTTACGACCAAGCCCATGACAAAACAGGAAAAGGAAAGTTCCAATCTATGTGGCAAGGCCCATATATCATACAGATATTCCTTAGACACGGGGCATACATTTTGAATGACTCAGAAGGCAATCCCATGCACAACCCCCATAATGGGTTGTACCTCAAAAGATTCTACCCATAAAAATATCCTGGACACCATAGTCCATATTGTACAGTTTTTTAATTTATTTTTTCACTGTAAACTTTCAAAACCTTACATTTTCATTTTTTCCTGCATGAACACAGATGGATCCTGCTCCACTCTACCACATCGGCTTTGCCGATGGCGCAAGTCGCTGGTCTCCAAATCTTGCTTCAGCAGCTTGGGTAATTTATTCCCCTTCACATGAGTTGATCCACCTGGACGGAGTGTGCATAGGTGCTGCCACAAACAACCAAGCTGAGTATGATGCCATGACCAGTCTACTAGCTGCTGCTCTCCAAATGGGCATAAGTCACCTTAATGTTTACCTGGAGTCCCAGCTCCTTTTTTCCCAACTCAACAACTGTTACCAGGTACGCGATACTTGTTTATTTAGAAAATTTATGCACACTAAACAAATGATTTGACACTTTGAATCCATTTCATTCACTCATGTCCCAAGAAATCAAAACAATGTAGCAAATCAAATGTCTAACAAAATTCTAGATTGGCAAGTCAACCAACACATGTAAGACATCACGACATGCATCACATAGGCATAAAAAAAAATCAAATAAAACAAAATAAATAGCTCATCATAACACTTGCATCCACATGGATAACAAGTGCCTCCACGGGCATATAAAAATCATAACATTGCATCCACGTGCAACACAGACATAAAAGAAAAGACAAATGTGCATCCACGTGCATACATGACTATATACCAAAACGCATATATATATATATATATATATATATATAGATAGATAGATAGATAGATATCATCATAAGCGTCATAATGTCAGGATTGCCCTCAGCACCCAAATATACAAAAGGTACACCAGTCGTACATAAATGTGTATCAACAAAATACATCCCCATATGCTCATCAGCATTTGGGGGCAGGTACATGATAACCTAATCATCACGATCACCGGGCTCCTCTGGCTCCTCCTCCTCTAGCTCCTCCGGATCATACTGATCCCGAGACCTCCTCTCATCCATCACCACAGATACTCTCAGCAAGATCATCCACCACTCGTGAAGAGCATCGAAACAAGGGTCGAGAACATGCCGATCTAGATCCCTCCAACCATCATCTGGTGCATCCGCTAGTAGCGCCTCCAAGGTATCACATATGTCCTCTACTACATCATCCCGATGACGCACAACTACTCTTACACGAGGCAGGGGTGCCACTACCGGTGGAGGTACAACCACCATCACCCATCCCCTATGACCGATATGATCCACTAAAGACCTCAGACCAACATCTTCCATGACCCACAATGAAACAAGTCAGTATCATATAAACATCTCTGGCTATACTCATAACAAAGCATCTAAACATGACATAACAGAGAAACATAAACAAAGACGTATTGTCCAACCCCCAAGCCTGTCCCTCAGCTCAAGGCATCTCAATGTCTCCCCAGAAGTCCATACCCACATATGGATAGTCATCAATAACAACGGGCATCTGCTCCCACTAGTCATACATCTCCGACGAGAAGAACCGTCGGATACCACCACCACCCCGGGGCATCATCTCCCCCCACCGCACCATCCGCAGCTCACTCCTCAGTACCTCTCGAACCGGTACACATTGCCGCAAGGTAGGTACTTTCTCCAAAAAGAAACAACAGAGGGAAGAAGCATAACTGAACTCTCCTCCCTCCTGGCTAACCTTGTTCAGCTCTCACCGAACATAGGCTAGAAACATCTACCCCCAAACAAAATAGGTCCCTCTCAAGACACTGTGAACCATCATCATTTTCCCCCCGACAAACGATGGGGTGCCTATGCACCAAGCACCCACAAAACACAAGCCGCCACCACCTGCATCTCCAGCTCCAGCGAATCTGAGATACTCAGTGCGTTGTTCTGTGCATGAGCCCCTCGAACATAGAGTCTCTCCAAGAGATCCTCAATATCCATACCAGCCAGAATCCTCGGCTTGGTGTCCCCTATCTCACCCAAATGGGGCAAGCCAGTAAGAAAGTACACATCAGTCAAGGTGATCTCCAGTCACTCACCTTGCACCATGAAATCCACCTCCTTCGGATCCCATAATTCAACCAACTTGTTCAGCAGCTCACTGACTGAATGCATGAGAGGAATCTAAGCAAACTTCAGTAATCCACCCATAGCCAAGGCCACCTGCATATCCGGGCTCTCCCGAATATCTCCCATCGGCCCCTCATCAATCTCTCTCTCACTCCATGACACCAGCGGCCTCCTCAGCATCTTGCCAAAACACCACAAAAAAAATTTAGAAAAATAAAACAACATTTTTTCCCTACTTCAGGGATCCCCATCGCGACTTTCGGGCCCCTAGCCACGATGAACATCACAACTTTTAGCCTCACAGCCGCGATGAACATCGCAAGTATCGGCCCTCGCAGCCGCGATGTGCATCATAGATGTAAGCGCTCACAGTCGCGATGTGCATAGTGATTGTGAGGGCTAATACCTGTGATGTTCTTCGCGACTGTGAAGCTGAAAGTCATGATGTTCAATGTGCATCGCGACTGTCAGACCCCCATCCACGATGCACATCATGGCTGTAAGCAACCACAGCCACGATGAACATCACAACTGTCAGACCCAAATTCGCGATGCACATCGCGACTGTCAGACCCACAGTCGCAATGCACATCGCAGCTGTCCATCCCAAGCCCACGATGTGCAATGCGGAAAAAGACCCAAAACCCGCGATATTCCGCGTTGGCAAGCCAACGTGGAATATTCGCAACTTATGAGACCCCAACGCTAAACAAAAGTAAATAATTTGAAAGGCTAAGGCACATAGGCTTACCTAAAACCCACGGAATGAAAAACCGACGGTCGAATCTCCCACAAATCAAGAAAATGCTTTGACCAAACTAAATTACTCTTTGAAAGTCAACGGTGAAAATGACACTTGTCACATTGGGTCCACTTGTTATTTATAGAAATTTGACCAAATTTCAATCAACCATTTTGGCATCATACGACGTCTGTTTTTCAAACCATTGGTACCATTGGAATCCACACAGCATGAAATTCACGACAGTCCACTCCTTTTCTCGTTTCAACTAGGTCCCATTTTCAGTCATTTTTTACATACCCCTTGTCGCCTCGATTTGCATGCCACATCAATCGTAGTCTATTTTTAATGATCCTTATATCACTGGATTCAGTTTTTCACGCTCGTGATGATGCTTGAGATAATTTCTCGCTCTCACTCCCATAATTTTTGGGGCACTTTTTAACATGCCAGTTGTCACCTCGGTTGGCGTGCCAATCGACCGTAGCCCGTTTTCGACGATCTTTATCTCACCAGATTCAATTTTCCACACTCGTGACGATGCTCAATATCATTTCTCGCTCTCACCAATACCTTTTGTGTTTGGTATAATTTTACCACTTTTTCAGGCCAAGCAATTCCTTTACGAAAAAGGCACTTAGGGAGTTTCTGTTAAGCTCTTTTTTGACTCCTAAAACAATGAAAAGATCGCCGAGCAATCTTGCTTCCTTTAATGCTCTCTAAAAGTATCTGTAAGGGCGTCTACCTGGTATAAGTTTACCCCTTTTCCGGACCTTGTAGACTAATTACAAGAAAGGAATACTCTGGTCACATCGGCTAGAAGAGTTCTCCATTTGCATCATTTTATGCTTTCTCGAGCCTTGGAGACTAACATACGAAAAAGAACACCAACGGAGTCTACTTACCGCTTTTAGACTCTCTAAAATTGAAAGCAACCAAGAGAAATTACCATCTTGGGCTCGTACAAATCCACAGGATGGTACTCCTCCACCAATTCAGAGTCTTCTTATCATTTTCAGACTCCTTAAAAATGAAAGCACTCACGAGCATGAACATTCCTGGGCTCACATAAATCCACACAACAATACCATTTCAGAGCACACTTTTATCCCTTCTTAGAGCTCATTAAAATCATGAAGAAGGACCCAACGGTGCTTTTCGGTACCACAACAGATCATGTCCACTCATATGGAAGCTTCCCCATTATGGTTGCCTTTGTTCAAAGTATTATGCAGTACGTCAACCGGAGAGTCTTCCAATAGCATCCATCAGCTTGTCCCCTAGAGTCACTCTAGTCTGCAATACATACCCCTGATCCCTTAAGCTATCATCCTCACACCTAAAAGTCAATTTCCTATGCGTCCAGGTCAACCATGTCATCATGCTTTGAACAAAGGAAATTTGAGTCCACCCACTCTATGACCCCAGTTATTTCCTATCCCCATAGTATGTCAGTCCTACTATCAGTACTATCACACTTCAGTTGTACACCTCGCGCTCCTATCAAGGAAACATCATTGCCTTGGTAGTTGTTGGTCTCCCTCTGTCAACGCCAACCAAATCTATTCCAGAGGATAGACCGAGAGGTCCCTATGCCTTTGACTCATCACCATTAACGATGAGTGCCTACAGATCATTTTGAAAGGAGTCCTTAGTGCCTCTCCAAATGATTGTTTCTCACATGCTCGACTTCAACACCTTCATCGCATCATTGAGACTCGTATAGGGTATCAGTGCTTTCAGTTATTTTTTGAAGACCCCGTATATCACCTAACTCCACCGCATTTGAGAGTCTAATTGAGGAAACAACTAGTTACACATTCCTGTGGATATCTGGGTTGCATTTGGTGATATTTTTTAGATGTACCCTAGTTTTATAGTCCTTCGAGTATACAGTTACATATACTCCTCATAAATTGACTCATCTACCGACTCTAACACATTTCAGAGTCTAATTGAGTCCCTACAGACATTGGAAACCTTCAGCTCCAGAAGTTCATCAACCCTTCTGAAACCTTATTCAAAATGGTTGTTATTCTTTTCGAGTGTATCAGTTCTTCAGATCAGTCATGGTATGACCATGAGTATGTCTCAGCATTGTGTCCCCTCTTGACCATTATGATGTACCAACAGATTTTTATGTATTAGTCAAGTCCCCCTTCTTGGGCCTAATTGTTATGGATATGTCTTGATACGAGCATGGGTATGCCCGCCTCATCCATAATTAGATATTATTCCTCATTCATTTTGAGGCCATGTATTTTTTCAGTTTTTTGCAGCTTTCGAAGGGTCGTTGTTCTAGTCTGCAATCGGTCTCCTCTCCTCTCCAATCCCTAGGAAAAAGATAAAAGAACTATGATGTCTATCGGACATACGATGAGCTCCTGCCCTCACACATCAGGGGGCAATCTGCTAACACCCAAAAAGTGCTCACTAGCTCATTCCCTTATTCACATGACCCATTTGTCCACTTTTTCCACCATTTGAGCCTCTAAAACCATCAAAAGGTCACCAAAACAACCATAATACACCCTTTTCCCCTCAAACTATGTATTTTTCCTCAAAAAACCCTAAAAAAGGGTCCAAAATTCCCCAAAAATATTAGAAGGGAATAAAAATATAAAAAATACTCAAAAAAGGAAAAAGAGGGGAAAAGAGACCTAAACCATGTTGGTTAATACCATTGGTTTCCTTAAAACCATAATGGTATTCCCCATCACCAAAAACTATAAAAAGGTGATAGGGGCTCCTCACATTTCATCCATATTTCATCCTATCCTCATGCTTCCAAAATCCATCTTGAGCTTTGCCCAACCATTGAAGCATTGTAGAAGAAGAGAACATTGGACATTGGAGCATCTCAACCTTGGAGCTGCCCAAAACTCACCATCCTCACCATTTGAGGTAATACAAGAGTTTTAATTTTTATTTACATGCTTATGAATCAATTTTGTTTATTGTTATTGTTAGTTTTTTAGAATTTACTTCAATCTGATCTAGGATCTTAACTAAGAGAACAACATGTACAGCATATCTACAGCATATCAATCATGGACACAATAATGCAAGCACGCAAGAGACACAGAGTTTACTTGGGGAAAACCATAAAGGTGAAAAACCCCAATAACTTCCTCAGAGATAGATAGAGCAATGATACAACCCAAGCATAAGAGATAGACATCTCTTAGCAGTAGCTTCTCCTCCTCCACAAGTGCTCCACTCTCCAAAGAGTGTGTGTGAGAATAGAATGATGAAATAGAGTGCATCCCATACTCTATTTATTCTTGACATGACTTGCCTAATAACCTTTACTAGGTCAGCCTCAACTTAACCACATAATACAATGCTGACTGGGCCGACACCCAATAGGGTGGTCTAATAACCCTTTGACCCACATGGCTGACCCCCAATAGGGTGGTCTAATAACCCATCAAGTATAAGTTACAACACTTACAATATAAATGACAACACTTCCGTATAGAGGAATAATAACATCTCTATAGGAATACAAACACTTCCATATAGAGGAATAATACCATCTCTATAGGAATACAATATACATGGGTAAAATACATTCTAAAGTTACATATACATCAACACTCCCTCTTAACTAGGAAGGTATTTCTCAACACAGATCTACTAGCACAAGTCTTCTTCTCTGGATCATCATTAGCGAATCATCGTCATCATCACTAATGCTGCTATCTCAATCAATCTCTGATCTACTCGTCATAGGAAGTTCTACAGAGCCAGTCCTTTTTCATACTGGATGTAGGCCCACCACCTGGAGGTCTTCATCATCACTGGTCATACTGTGGAATCCTCAGGACTTATTACGTGAATCAAGAAAACCTCGAAAGAGCATCCCAGGATTGATTACGAGCACACAGCTCAACCTATCGGATCTCCCAGGACCTTTTACATGCCACTGCACAACCTGTCCATGGCCACCGAGTATCACGAAGCACAACCCAGATGCACATCACACAACACTTACATCTATGCCATGGGAGAACACATCTACAACCATGCGAGAATGACACAACACTTATATTGTAGCCATGGGAAAACACATCTACAACCATGCTCAAATGGCCCAGCACTTATATCGCAGCCATGGGAGAACACATCTACAACCATGCTCGAATGGCCCCAGCACTTATATCGCAGCCATGGGAGAACACATCTACAACCATGCTCGAATGTCCCCATCACTTATATCGCAGCCATGGGAGAACACATCTACAGCCATGCTCGAATCGCCCTAGCAATTACATCATGACCATGGGAGAACACATCTGCCACCATGTCGGAAAAGACCAGCAATTACATCGCGACCATGGGAGAACACATCTACAACCATGTTTGAAAATCTCATGTGCATCTGTGTCTTTGGAACTCATCACACATAATCCAACTGATTGTGTAATGTATCCACCTGATACATGTCATTACATATGATCATCTTGATCATCATAATAGCATCATCCTGATGCATATCATCCAGAGTATCGTCATGATACTCATCACACATGATCATCCTGATCATCGTCACTGCATCGTCCTCATGCATGTCATCTGGAGCAACATCCTGAAGCTCGTCATCCATGATCATCCTGATCATACAATGCATCCACCTGATGCATACACAGTATCTGCCTGATACATATTATCATACATGGTCTACCTGATCATACAACGTATCCACTTGATACATATACAAATACATGATCCACCTGATCATACCTGATACATATCAACATACATGATCTACCTGATCATACAATGTATCTACCTCATACATCTACAGATACATACACATGATCCAACTGATCATATCCAGCATCCAACATGATGCATATACAGAGCAGTAACTGGGGCATCGTCCTGATGCTCATCATCCAGTGCTTACATCCATAGCCATGGAAGGATCCTCCTCTCACCATGCTTGGAATGGCTTCAGCAAATGTGTCCATCACTTCTTCCTTGAAGTGTTGTCAATCTGAAGAACACGAAGCCTCTCTCTGAAGTACTCGAACTTCACTCTGGCTAGTGGTTTAGTCAGTACATCTGCAATCTGCTCATTTGTCGCAATATACAGGAGCTTCACTGCTCCTCTCTGCACCATATCCCTGATATAGTGATATTTGATCTCAATGTGTTTCGACCTATCATCGAACACCGGGTTCTCATACAGCTTCACACAACTCTGGTTGTCACAAGAGATACCAGTAGCCTCCCCCAGTGGGAGATCAAATAAATCAGACAGTAGCTTTTGGAGCCATACTACCTCACAACTAGTCGAACAAGCTATAACATACTCTGCTTCGGCTATACTCAGTGCTACGTAGGATTGCTTCCTGCTAAACCAAGAGATCACACCTGATCCCATACTGAAGCAGCACCCAGATGTTCTCTTCCTATCTGCAACACTCCCTACCCAATCTGAATCAACATAACCCTGCAGGTTAAACTTTTGATTCACATCATACTTGAGCCCATAATCAATCGTACCCTTCAGGTACCTCAGAATATGCTTTACAGCAACTAGGTGAAGACCTCTCGGATCCATCAGGAACTGGCTCAATGTGTTCATCGCAAAGCAAATACCTAGTCTCGTGTTCATCAAGTACATAGAGGACCCAATCATCTAACGATACATTGTGACATCAACTGGATCAGATGAAGCATCACACATAAGCTTCAGGTTCGATGCCATAGGTGTGGCCATGGCCTTGCAGTCCATCATCCCGAACCTCTTCAGGATCTCTACTGCATACTTCCCTTGTCCAAGGAAGATTCCATCTGCACTCTACCACACCTACATACCTAGAAAATAGTGCATGATCCCCAAGTCCTTCATCTCGAACTCGGTAGCAAGCTTCCGCTGCGTGTCGACAATCAATCTATCCTCACCTGTAACAAACAGGTTATCCACATACAAAATTAGTATCACTAGATTGCCTTCCTCAACCTTGTAATAAAGGTTGGAATCCGCTTTACTCTTGGTAAAGCCCAAACTGGATAGAAATCCATCTATCCTACCATACCAGGTTCTGCACATATATGACTTCCCGTCATGTGTCTCAAAACCAAGTGGCTGCTCCACATACACTTCCTCTTCGACTACACCATTCAAGAAGGCTGTCTTGACATCCATTTGGTGTATCTACATTTCATCACTGTAGCTAGAGCAAGTACTGTTCTGATGGAAGTGTATCTGTCTACAGGAGCAAAATTCTCTTCATAGTCAATCCCTCTTCCTGGGAGAAGCCACGAGCTACAAACCTCGCTTTGTATTTGTCCATGCTACCATATGTAGCATGCTTGATCTTATAGATCCACTTGGAAGTCACGACAAACTTTCTTTCTGGTTTGGGACCACATCCCAACCATCATTCTTCATGATCGACGGATCATGGCATTCTTCCATTACTTCATCCCAGATCCTGGGAACTTCAATATATTCAATATCTTCAATAGATATCTTTATTGTTGGAACACATGTTGTAGTCCTTCTTTTGTAGGTGATGGTATCTAATCTTTCCTACAAAACAAGTTAAATTGCATGATTAGAAACATCTCATAGTTTTCAAAACAAATTCTTACACATAAAGAAATATGTCATACAGTCATGCAATTATTTTAGCCAATGTTTCAATACAACATTCATCCATATCCTGTAACTTTCTAGATGCCTTCCAATCTCTACCAGAACATTGTTAAGAGTTTGCACTACTCCCAACATGTCAGCAAAGAGGTTTCATTCTAGATAAGGAGCAATGGAATGTTGTACAGTGCCATAGGCCACTTACCCATTAGATGCATATTAGTAGTATACTGTTCATTAATGCAATTATTCTAATATGCATAATACACAACCTAATTCTAGGGACATCGGTATATACATCATTGAACAGTATTTATTTAAACAATCAAATATGCAAGAAATGATAATTCAAATACTTATCTTTGTTTGTTTGTTGGGTTGACTCCCTCTCAGTCTTTGCTTCCTTTATGCATCTCCATTCTAATTTGGATTGTGAGAAGTGGTCAACTCCCTCTGAATATCTACATCCTTGCATAAACTACTGGAGTGTGCTCCCTCTTGAGCTTTGCTTCCTGGATTACCTGTCCTTGAACTTATATTCATCCTCGATCCCTATGCATGCTTATTAGTATCATTATTGTGTTATCCTCAAGATCTCATACATAATCATACATTCATTAGTATATTCTTAATACTATCAAAACACAATAATCTTAAGCATGTATAGTCATGATCATTTCAAACAGAAATAATAAGTATTAGTATTCAAGGTTTATATAGGAATCTTATGGTTAGTCATATCATAAATTAAAGTAAGAAACATAATATGCCTAAACCTGTGATTACTCAAAACTATACTTTCATGACTCTTCTGGTTAGTCATATCATCAATTAAGGTAAGAAACATAATATGCATACACCCATGATTATTCAAACCTATGACTTCATGAGTAATCATTATCAATCATGCCATGTATACTTATATAAGAGATCCTATCACAAGGTAGGATTCTAACTTGATATAGGAAAAACATAACTGGATTAGCATGCTAGCTAGTTATGTCTAACATACCCGCATAATGTCTTCTTGTTTTCTTCAATGACTTGTGCTAGTTACCTACATATCTCATAGGTTAACCATTATAGAACCAAGCTATACATACCTTGTAAGTAGATATTCTATGTGATCCACGGCTATGTTGGAGAAAACTCACTATGGCTTGGGGTATACTACAATAGACAGATGACTACTAGAAATCAACTCAATTCTCAGAACTATGCTATATAAATGACAATGCTAATATCATGAAGAAGATAATTAACCTCGATCCAAATGTTTGATGTAGATCCCCGTTGGAGTTTTTCAATCCATGCACTTGAATTTGCAAATTGGTCTTGACAGCCAATATACAACAAGTACATATAATATATAAACGGCATTAATGTCATCAATAGCAATGGCCCATCATATAACAAGTAAATGCAACCCAATGTAAGATAAATAACATTTATAACATTAATGGACGAGAATATGAGTATTTCTATTAATAAACAAGAAGAAGTACAAAGTGATACGACCTCTTGCCGACAACCAATCTAGACCAATATCTGGATCAATCCACTTGTGCCTCCACCACTTCAATCCTCCATGAAATGCAAACTCAAACTAGATAGGAGTTTGGAAGGTGAACATAAAGGGTTCACAACTACAAGGATCAATGAGTGTAGACTCAAGATAGGGAAAAAATCCGCCAGAGTTATCTTTCTCTTCTTTCTCCCCCCGTCCATAAGCCATCTGTGCTCAATATATAGTCCTCTCAAAGGTAAGTGGAAGGACACATCGAGACGTTACTTGGGAAGATGGAGAGCCAAAGGTCACCCAATGACCTCTTTTTGGGAGTAAAAAGTAATAAACTAGTGATTTTTACCATTTTACTTGATACCCGCGGGCTATAGTGATGCAACTAGTGGGTACGCATGTTATAGTGATGCAACATGCGATGCAGAGGAAAAATGAGAAAAAATATGTCTGAAGGATATAAGTGGATCTGAGTCAGTGAAATGGATCCTATAGGCCAAAGGATGTTGATGCTCACAGGGTGGAAGATTATGTTGTAACAGATTCCCCCTAATGTGTGAGGTCAGAGACTGATGCTACGATGGCTGAAATACATTATAAAACTCAGAAGTGGAGTGATGGAGACACAAGTGGAAAGAGAAGCTCACTCGTCATAATACAATAGTATCCCTGAATACATGTCATAGTACAACACTCTGATACAATGCCCATGAATAGGCAGTACATAATGAATACATGTCATAAGTGATCATAGCCATGATCCCTCTACAGTAAGATATGGTCTCCTGCTGAAAAGGAAACAATTGGTCCAAACTTGAGGTACATACTGCCGATATTTGAGAGGTGATATCTCAGATGTAATGTCAAATTCATAAGTAGCATATTGAATGCCACTATCGCCTGGGGTCTTTACACAAGTCTTCGACGGTGCAAGTCCCATCAAGTGAATAAAGGATTTGGGGTCGAACCTGATGTGACATCAGCTGATTACAAGTCAATGATGTATACCGTTAACATATGAGAGATAACCCACCAATAATGAAAATGGGCATGAAGGCACAGAGTACAATCATCGAAGTGTGAATAAATGAGTTGAAGTCGAATAGTAGGATGAATCCATCGATCAGGGGACATTGATGTATTCCCAAAACTGTCGATGGCAAGAGAACCTGCCACTAATGACTGCAAGCCTCAAGGTACTCAACCAAACTCTAAGCCTCAAGTCCCGGAATAAATGAGTTGAAGTCGATGGAAGGAGGGCATTAAGGAATTCCCCATCAACCAGCATGAGGTACCAGCTACGCTGAAATATTTGGAAGGACTCAGGTGAAACAGACTGACTCAATAAGGATGGACGACATGCAATAGTCAAGAGATCTAAGGAGTGGCCGACACTGGTTCAGGACTTCCTTTGAACAAGAGCATGAGCAGATGGATAGACTCATGCAACATAAACTTGACATAAACAGTGCAATGCAGGAGGCATTACAAAGAGCTCCATAATGACTAGAAGCTTAACCAATCGGTGGAGAGAACTAGGAAACAAGTACAGCTCCTAAGGTCCAACTATAGTCCCGACTCATAATGTACGGAGTGGAATGAATGCTTTGTTCAAAGGCGACATAACAACTGCCAACAAAAAGTAGTAACCATAATCCCGTCCAGCTTTTTGGAATATTTGATTTTTTTTTGGTCTTTTTCATATTTGGGAAAAGCTTGAAAAAGAATAAAATTGCTTAAAGTACAACAAGTGAGGGAATGAGTGTCAAATAGAGAGCAGACTAGTTCCAAGTAGTGGAACATACCTATGATCAATGCAAGGAAGTGCATGCAGAATGTGGACAGTCGGGGGGGGGGTTCCCTCGGGGTCGAAAGGTGATCAAATTATGAAGGAAAAATATATAAGCTCTACAGGGCTCGACAGGGAAAAGTGCTCAGGCACCAGGCTAACAACTAAGTAAGTGGGAGTCGACACAAGGCTCAAGCGGCAAGCAGGATGATGCAATGCAATCACAACATGATATAATTGAGGGGAGTTCTTAAGGGATATGGCCAGCATAAGACAAAGTAGAGTATGAGTCTTTATCGCAATGGCATGGCGTAACTACAAAGGAATCTCAATCCTAAGGACAAACAATGGCATGGGCACCAAAATGCACAAAGGGGGTCTAACCAGGGTACCCATGTTTAGAAAAGCCCTACCGCCACATAACGACACTTCTATAGCAGTGTGAAGGTTCTATGTCAGTTACAAAGCGGGGTCGCACCTAGGGTTTATGAAAGTGGTCAAAAGGTCAAATGCATAATGCACATGGAAATGGAATCTAACCTATATGTCAAGTGTGAAACATACCTGCTGTAGGTGTGAAATCGTCCAGAACAGCTTTAGCCAAAGAGATCTGATTAAAAAATACTACTCCAAGACATTATATTAGTCCATAATGGCACAAAACGTAAAAACTATAGACAAGTGGGTCCTGAAAATTATAAATAGTAATAAAAAATTACAATTTACAATTCATTTTTACTATTCACCCATTTGGAGCTTTTGGTTAGTTTTCACTTGAAAGTTCAGTTGCCGATTTTGGGATCTACGAGCGACCGTTCATCGAACCGTCTGGAGCAGGCTAGTAGTCTCATCCATACCTTTCATTTCAATGCTTTTATTTTGATTTTCAGCAGTGGGTCTTTTGTTTGGCCAAGCCCTAAATGGCTTCGGCGGTACCCACGGGCTGTAGCTATGCGGGTCGTGGGAAGGGCAAAAAATGCGCAGTCAATGCAAAGGTTGACCGCGGATACCCACTGTAGCTAGGGTTTTACCCCTAGCTTGTGCAAATGAGCACCTACTAAGGAGAATGGACTCCTTAGTAGCAGTTCAGTATATTAAACTAATTAAGTTAAAACAGAAATAAAAACTACTTTAGACATTGTGCATAAAACATAAATAAAAGATATAAAGAATGGCTTTTTTGTATTGATATTACCTTCAATGAGAAGGTTTGATGAAGCCCTTTGCAGTGTCCAAGAGGATGCTCTAAGCTTCTAGATGCTCCTTCTCCTTCTCCAATGATGGGAATGGGCCAAAAGTGGCTCTCAAGGTGAAAATAGTTCAAAGGTGAACTAGGGTTTCGAGAGAGATTTTGGCAGAGTAAGGGTGCTTGTGATTGTGGATATGGAATAAGGGATCTCCATCACCTATTTATAATTTTTTGGTGGTGGAGTGCTGACCCATGGTTTTAGGAAACACATAGTTTAGGGCAGCTGTATAGGGTTTTTTCCTCCTTTTCCTCATTATTTTATATTTTTTATTCCCTTTTTAGGGGATTTTTGCTATTTTTGGAGGAAAAGGGGGTTTTTTAGCCTTTTTTAGGCTATTTTGAGGGTTTTGTGGCCTTTTGGAGGCATTTTAGGCCTTTTGGAGGCTTTTTAGTGGGATTTTTTGGGTTTTTTAATGGAAATATGGTAGGAAAATGGACAAATGAGTCATATAATGTGGTAGATGAGGTAGTGAACACTTTTTGGGTGTTAACAGATTGCCCCCTGATGTGCGAGGTCAGGAGCTCATCGTATGGCCGATAGACATCATAAGTCATGAATGGTTTTCCTGGGATGTGGAGAGAAGAGAAGAAACAAACTGAAGCCCGGGACAACGATCCTGAACAACTGCAAGAACTAAAAGTACATAACCTCAATAATGGATGAGGAATCATCTGATCATATGGACGAGGCGGGCATTCCCATGCTCGTATCAGGATATAACATAATAATAACAATGGGGTCCAAATAATGGGGACCTGACATATACATGACCTCAAAAACTGAATGAGGAATAATCTTAATATATGGACGAGGCGGGCATACCCATGCTCGTATCAAGATACATAAACAGAACTGTGAGGCCCGAAAAGGGGGACCTGTAATAGACATGACCACTGTGTACATCATAAGAGTCCAGAGGGGACACAAAACTGGGACATACTGCTGAGCGGATCATGTGTGAACTACAGAACTGGTGCACTGGAATAATCAACAGTGCTACTGAATGCGGTACCAAAGGAACTGATGAGCTGCTGGATCATAGTGACTGGGGTCATACTCTCCATGGTACACTGGACTGGAACTAAAATGGGTACTCGAGGAAGCATACAGCTGGATGGCTTCCGAATACAATCGCCAACGCAGCCCGGACATCCACGGGAACATATAACTGGTCATTCCGAAGTGACTCACCAATGTGCTAGAGTCGGGGGAAATCTGGGGTCTTCGACGAAAAACTGATGGGATATAATCCTACGCGATCCTCAACGATGCGATCAAGGTGCTGAAGTCGAGCATGTGAGGAACAACCACTCGGAGAGGCAATGATGTCTCCTCTCAGAATGATCCGTAGGCACTTACCACAGATGGTGATAAGTCCAAGGCGTAGGGACCTCTGGGCCTATCCTCTGGAATAGAGGAGCTGTCGTCGACAGAGGGAGACCTGCAACTATCAAGGCAATGATGTTTCCTTGACAAGAGCGCGAGGTACATGCCCGAAATGTAATAGTACTGATGGCAGGACGGACAAACTATGGAGGGACAACTGGGCAAGTAGAGTAGGTGGACTCAAACTTCCTTTGTTCAGAGTATGATAATGGGAATGATCTGGCAGCATATGAAACGGACTGAGGGGAAAGGGATCATAGCTGTAATGGATCTGGGAGGATAACTGGCTGAGGGAGACTCAAGCTGTGGTAAAATGGCAGGAGACTGCAGAATAATCTGAACAAAGGCGACCTGATTGGGGGTGCTGCCGAGATGATCGATCATAGTGCCGGGAGGCACAGGAGGGTACTTCTTCATGGGTTAAGGAACTAGAAGAAGTGTGTGTAAAATGATACTGTCGTGTGGATTTTACGAGCCCAGGACAGTTCATGCTCGGGGTTGCTTTCAATTTTAAGGAGTCTAAAAGCAAATAAGAAGACTCTGAGGTGATGGAATGGTACTGTCGTGTGAATTTTACGAGCCCAGGACAGTTCATGCTCGTGGTTGCTTTCAATTTTAGAGAGTTTGAAAGCAAGTAAGAAGACTCCAGGGGGTTGCTTTTTCATAGATTTAGTCTCCAAGGCCCAAAGAAGCATAAAAGGATGCAATGAAGAACTCTTCTAGCCGGTGTGACTAGAGTATTCCTTTTTCGTAATTAGTCTACCAGGTCCGGAAAAGGGTTAAACTTATACCAGATAGACGCCCTTTCAGGTACTTTAACGAGCATGAAAGGAAGCAAGATTGCTCGGCGATCTTTTCATTCTTTTAGGAGTCAGAAAAGAGCTTAACGGAAACTCCCTAAGTGCCTTTTTCGTAAAGGACTTGTCCGGCCCGAAAAAGGGATAAAATTATACCGAACAAAAGGAATGGCCAGGCAAGGAGGAGGTGTTCAATCAAGGATCAATAATGGTGACCAAGAACGAGGGTGTTGGGGAACACTGGTGGGCCTCCTTGCGGGGTATATGAAATGGTGGCAAAATAACGAGACATTTGCAGTATGACAGGAGTGAATGGCTCATGTACAAAAGTGGAACAATCCGATGGCGGTCGATGTGGCACGCAAACCGAGGCAGCAAGGTGTCGGGACACAATGGTGAAATCATACCGAGTGAGAGCGAGAAATGATCTCAAGCATCATCACGAGCTCGGAAAAATGAATCCGGCGATATAAAGGGTGTCAAAAACGGGTAACGGCCGATGTGGCACGCAAACCGAGGTGACGGGGGAATTTTGAAAAATGCCCAGAAAATCTGGAGGTGAGAGCGAGAAATGATCTCAAGCGTCATCACCAGCGAGGAAAAATGAATCCGATGATATAAAACATGGGAAAAACGGAGAACGGCCGATGTGGCACGCAAACCGAGGCGACTAGTGGCGTCTGAAAAATGGGCAAAAAATGACGGGGTAAAAATAATGCAACGAGGTGACCATCATGACGGTCTCGTCGTGCTGATTCCAATGGTGGAAACGGTTTGTAAAACAGATTCCGGAATGGTCAAAGGAAAGAACTATGTGTATCAAATCAAATCTACAAGTGATATGTGACCTAAAAAATGGTTGAGATCACAAATGGGAAAAAGTGAGCAGGGTTAATGACCTGCCCCCATGCTATGTGCATGGGGTTTGTGATTGTGGATCACAAATGTGTGGGTTTGAACAATGGGTTCACTGACGTGCTGAGATAGATGTGGTGGGGTAGGGTCAAAATGGTTGATCATGCCCCCTATCCCAGGGTCAAGGTAATCTATTGTGCCCCTTGACTCAGAGGTGTCAAGGTGGTGCTGTCTCTGACGAACGAGGGGTACATCAGGCCATGTGTCAATGTGGTGCTCTATAATGGCGTGGTCAAGACCAGGCATTTCTGTATAGGACCAGGCAAAGACATCACAGAATTCTCGGAAGAGTTTTCTGTACTCCGCAATCTCTTGTTTACTGCAGAATGCTCCTAAAGTGATGAGTTCAGGGGCACGTCCTGGGGCAGCGATATCAACTTGGATGACAGGTGAGATGTTGGCCATGTTACCTTCCTCGAAGGCATCAGGAGCAGGAATAGGGTCCTTGAACCAGTCAACCTTGGTGGGGAGGAAGTCTTTAGACTCAACTGTGAATTGGTTAGCTGTGCTAGAGGAGGATTCTTCTGGGATGAAATAGGAACGGTGGTGCATATCGTCCCAGGGATAATCCGGGGCAGTCAGGGCCTCAAGAACTTCCTCATCGGTACGGAAAGTTTGCGTCGTCAAATCGGTTGACGAGGGGGTAGTGGTGGAAGAAATCATATAAATGGTATTAATCTCTCCAGAAGGTGAAGAGTCTGGGGGGTAGATCTCCTCAATGGTAGGTGGTGCCGTCTCAAGATCCAGATTGTTCATCTCATAGAGAGCTGCTCTGTAATCCGGGAGATCGGGACAATGATGTGAATAATGCCCGTAAATACCGCATATGGCGCAGGAGTGGTTGGTACGTAGGGACTTATCTTTAGGCTTGGGAGTGGGGTTGAGTTCGACAGTTGGGATGTTAGGGTCATCGTCGAGCATCTGCATGTGCTTCTGTAATGCTGGTAACTGTGGGCATTGGTGAGTGGCATGGCCTAACTCGTCGCACAGCGAGAATTTGGGAGGAGCGCGAAATACTAGAGGGTTTTTTACTGTCTTGGGAGGTGGGACAGCAGTGTAAGGTTGTGGACCTCTGCCCCCAGTGGGTTGGGGAGGAGGAGGAGGCGTCGTGGAGGACGAAGGGGTAGAGACGCCGGGAGGTGGCTGAGTGGTAGTAGCCATGGGTTGCACCGGTTGGAGGATGACATCTGGTGTCGGCAGGCGAACGGGAGGAGAAAGATACCATACAGGTAATCCCAAGGTTAACCCAGGGAGGCTAAGGGTAGCCATGACCGGGGCGCTTACTACTCCCGATGGAGGGACTAGGAAGGGGATCGTATGGATCGGTGTAACACCAATGTGGCTAGGTACCAATGGTGGTTTAGGCAACAAGGGTGGTTGAGTATTAGGTGGTAGGTTGTCATGGGACAAGGTACATAAGTCAGACATTTCGGGCGTAGATGATGGCGGAGGAATGGATTGAAAGGTGGAGGTCATCGGCGCGTCTGAGTAGACTCCAGGCCCCGAAGAGGAAACAAACGAAGTGGTGGCAGGAGAAACAGGTTGTTCAACCATGGGGAGAACGTTTTCAGGTGCCGCGGGAGCACTGGGATCATAGTACGTGAGCTGGTCAATTTTAACCACGCGTCCCTCATGGGGGAACATCAGGGTGCGAAAGACGGAAGAGGCAACCGCCCGCATGGCATACATGTAGCTGCGGCCAAGTAAAAGGTTGTAATCTAATTGAGCATTGATTACCTCTATGTCAATAAGGACTGTTTTACCGCCTAACTGGACGGGAACGTTGGGTAGGAGGCCTTGGGGCTGGGCCGAACGACCGTCGTAGGCGCGTAACGCAGTGGTGGACTGCTGGAGAGGAGGGGATCCTAGCTTCTGCCATATGAATGTAGACATAACGCATGTGGAGGCACCCTCATCGATGATGCACCGATGGATAACAAGATTCCGAACGGAGACAGTAACTTGGAATGCTAAGCTGGAAGGTAGGCGTGGTTCAGACTGGTCTAAATCAAATGCCATCATCTTCGAATCATTTGGGTCAATGCCCCCAATGGCGGAAAGTAAGGTCTTGCGCTGGGAAGGGCAGTTCTTCAAGACCTCTAGTGCAGACATGGCTGCGGGAGATTGAGCTAGGTCGTCTACGATGTTGTAGTTTGACGCAGCGCGCGCATTAGGGTTATTGTTGATTCGACGAAGTGGGAAACGAGCTGCTTTTGCAGCGCCGTCTATGGGCGGCGGAGGTATACGTAACGCTTGATCGGTGGGATGGGCGGTAGTAGTTTTATCCGTGGGATTGGCTTCAGAGGTGGAGCCATATTGGTTCCGACGGGTCTAGAGATTGACGTCAGCAGATGACATCATCAGCAAGTTGTGGGTCCCTGAGTCAAACATGGGTTGATCAGGAGCAGCGTAAGTGATCTGTTGTTGTTGGGGTTGTGCGTTAGCTTGAGGGGCCAACGGCTGAGTGTTCACCACGCCTTGGGTCGGTAAGGGGTTTTGCAGCACCAAAGGGGGTTGTTGAGGTTGGGGGGGGTTGGGTGGCACTTGGGGAGCCGCATGCCCTTGGCAATGGGCCTCGTCAACCCAGAGTTGCCGAGCTCGCTCCAAGTGTGGGCAAGCATGTGTGTAATGTCCGTAGACCCCGCAAATGGAACAAGGGTGGTTCGTTCGCAAATTCGGGTTTTTAGCCTGTTTGGGTGGGCGATCAGGGTTTTGATTAGCAGGGGCCGCGTTGTTGTTGTCGGGGGGATTAGCCGGTTGACCAGCTTGGTCTGCAGGTTGGTTGTTCCCCCGATTACGGCCCTTGCCGCGGTTCTGTTGGCCCTGGTTTCGTTGGTTATTATGGTTTGGCTGCGGGTTCTGTTGGGCGTAAACTTGCCCTTGGGCAGCAGGTGGATTTTGAGGTTGCGCAGGTGCTGGAGTAGGCTGCGGAGGATGATATGTAGGTTGAGGCTGAGCAGGTGCAGCAACTTGAGGGGGTTGCTGATAGGTCTGCGGAGCAGGTTGTGGATGTGCCGCAGGGGCTGCCTGTGGCGGATAATAAGCTGGTGGGGCTTGTGAAGGCGCAGGAGCTGAGGCAGCTTGCTGATGGTAGTAAGGCTGAGGGGCGACTGGAGGAGCATAAGCAGGAGTCGCATACCCGAAGCACTGAGGTGGACATGAGGGTCCATGGGAATGGTGATGTGTCATAGGAGCATACGAGTTGGTTGCTCCAGACTGTGAAGTAGCCCGCGATAGGTCGGGGCCAGGGGTAGGACGTGCTATAGAAAATGGTTGGGGATGTGAAGAAACACTGCCAATGATACCATCTGCAGCGTGGGATGCCCCCGGTGCATCATGCTGGGAGGACTCGCCGCGAGGGGCATCAGGTATAATGGTATAAAGGTAACCCGATTGGGCGTAAATGAGGTCGAACTGTTGAGCCTTAAGGATGGCTTCTTCTTCAGACTGGGGTCTTTCTGAGGCTACATCCTTAGCGATAACAGGGAGAAGGGATTTGAGGAACCAATCTAGGAAGATACGGTCGTCAAGTTTGATCTTGCATAAGATACGGCGTGGACGCCACTCATGGATGTGGTCCGTGATATGGGTAGCCGTGTTTTGTCTACAAGATAGAAGGATCTCAACGCCCGCGTCATAGCGAACAGGCAACTGGAAGAACTACAGGAAGGTCGAGGCCAGGGAAGCAATGGTGGCGTGGGTCCCATGAGGCTGCTCAATATACCACTTGGCTGCAGAGCCAGTGAAGGTGCGCTGTAAGAGACGGAGGCGAACAGAGTCGTCCACAATGGAGTTAGAGGAACACCGTAAGTGGAAAGACATGATATGGTTTTGTGGGTCCTCACCAGCCTTCCCTTCGAACTTAGGGATGTCCGAGGGGAGCTTGGTAGGAATATGAGGCCACGTAGGGTCGTGTCGAATAGGATCATTGGTCAATCTGGCCAGGTCAGGTAGGTTGAGGCTAGCCATGAATGGCAAACTGGAAGAAGGGTGTGACACAGTAGTGCTTTGGACCAAGTTGGGGCCAGTGCCCCCAATTGGAGGGACAAGATGTGAGGTGGTGCCCCCAAGTGGGGGAACTGAGGTAGTGGAGGATGGTCCAGCACCACCATGGGTAGTGTGAGCCACTGATGTAGTGGGGATAGGGATTCCCACTGCGAGAATAGGTACCGTGAGGGGTACAGTAGATGGGTTCCCCATGGAGGGCATACCCAAAACAGGTGTAGTAACTGGTGTAGTGGTGGATGTGCCACCAATGGTCCCTATGACAAACGGAGTGGAAGTCGTACCAGCCATGGGGCTAGTAGGGGCAGTATAAATAGGGTTCTCAGACTCTTTGTCAGAATCAGAGGTAAAGTAAGGTGCGTCACTATCTGGTGACGGAGACCTACGTCGCTGACGAGTGGAGTCAAGTGACAAGGCTCTAGATCTGTGATGAGTGGTATCAACGGATAATGATCGGAATCTATGACGTGTGGTGTCAAGAGAACCGTGCTGTGGGGGCTCGCCCCTGAGGCGCCGAGAATGTCTCGGGGACTCAATGGTGACAGATGGTGTCTAATCTCTGTGGGTTGAGGTGAGTAAAAACAGCTCAAAAAAGGCCTAATGCAACCGAGTGTGCAGAAGGAGAGCTAAAAAGCAAGGCACTCAGGCCAACAACCAACTCAAAACACCCACTGCAGCAGCTGTGCTACAATAGGTGGAGTAACAACAAAGATGGTCAGAATACCAACAAGCAGCAGGTTTCCTAAAAAGAAAAAATGGTGGACTCACTAGACCAAAGGGAGGTAAAGGAGCATGCAAACACCTAACTAAAAGTATTCTGACTCAACTAAACATATCCTCTGCAAGGTGATGAAATCCAAGTCAGACAATATGAGTAGGAAAGCCAAGTGGCTATGATATCCCCCTACCGGGAGGGACACCGGGTAGTCAATCCTAGAAGAATGGCAACTAAGATACCCCGTTCATGACACGTCCAGAAAGGTGAATCTGCCGTTTAGTTCGTTGACCGCAATACCCCTATACAGGGATATCCCGCGAACCGCGAAAGGTAGCCCTTCGGTTACTGAATGGAGTGCGGTATTCCACTCAGGCCTCCGGAACCAGTCTCCCGACTTCAACCCTCCTAAGGGAGAGGCCCTCTGACAAACTGGTCATGACCGTGCCAAAAAGTACTAGGGGATTTTGGTTCCCTATTTGGACAACAACTATGTCTCAAGTGAAAGTGACCGAGGGGTGTTATTGGAAGCCTATCCCCCCGACCCTACCTAACTACAATGATTCTTTTGTGTTCCCCAAGTGGGGTTAGAATGTTGGTTCAATTAGGTACTTTTTAAGGCTCACTTGATTTATGTGACAGAGTGTGTGCGCGTGAGGTGATGAACCCAGAAATAGAAGTGCCACAAGGGGGGCAACTTCCAATCTATCAATAATACTGAAATTGAAAGTTTAACTTGCAAAATTTTCTGAATTAAAAATGACGAAATTTTAAAAGAATTCTGTAAAAGGGCACAGAAATTATGTTGCAGAAAGGCTGTAAGGAAGTAAGGCTGCAGGTAGGACAGAGGGCTGTTCAGATGCAGAAAATATTGCAGCAAAAAGGGCTGGGCTCAAAGCAGAAAAAGAGCAGAAATCAGACCGCGGGTCTGTGGCAAATCAGAACAGGCCGACCGCGGGTTTGAGGGAAACAGCGGCGGTCAGGTCGCGGCTTTCGGGCCAACAGCGGCGGTCGGGACGCAGGAAATAGGGAAAAAGACGCAGTCGGGTCGCGGCAAAAAGGCCGACAGGCGCTGTCAGATCGCGGCAAACAGGCTGATTAGCCGCGGTCGGATCGCAGGTAACAGACTTGAATCCGTCGGCGGAGCGTCGGAAACAGTCTGAGAGCCGCAGTCGGGTCGCAGGTAAAGGCCTGAAAGGCGCGGTCGGGACGCGACTGCAGAGGGAAAATACGCGGTATGCGGCGGCCGAAAGGGACAGCCGAAAGTGAAAAAATTTAAAAACGGAAACCAGAAATTCAAAATCTAGGGGAGTCGCCAAAACTGTAGCTAGGGTTTTACCCCTAGCTTGTGCAAATGAGCACCTACTAAGGAGAATGGACTCCTTAGTAGCAGTTCAGTATATTAAACTAATTAAGCTAAAACAAAAATTAAATTACTTCTAAAGCATGCATGAAACATAAACATGAAATTGAAAGAATGGCTTTTTTATATTGATATTACCTTCAATGAGAAGGTTTGATGAAGCCCTTTGCAGTGTCCAAGAGGATGCTCCAAGCTTCAAGATGCTCCTTCTCCTTCTCCAATGATGGGAATGGGCCAAAGGTGGCTCTCAAGGTGAAAATAGTTCAAAGGTGAACTAGGGTTTCGAGAGAGATTTTGGCAGAGTAAGGGTGCTTGTGATTGTGGATATGGAATAAGGGATCTCCATCACCTATTTATAATTTTTTGGTGGTGGAGTGCTGACCCATGGTTTTAGGAAACACATAGTTTAGGGCAGCTGTATAGGGTTTTTTCCTCTTTTTCCTCATTATTTTATATTTTTTATTCCCTTTTTAGGGGATTTTTGCTATTTTTGGAGGAAAAGGGGGTTTTTTAGCCTTTTTTAGGCTATTTTGAGGGTTTTGTGGCCTTTTGGAGGCATTTTAGGCCTTTTGGAGGCTTTTTAGTGGGATTTTTTGGGTTTTTTAATGGAAATATGGTAGGAAAATGGACAAATGAGTCATATAATGTGGTAGATGAGGTAGTGAACACTTTTTGGGTGTTAACACCCACACCTGTATACAAATTAGCCCGCGGGTATGGCCGTGTAGTTGGTTTTTTAAAATAATTTGACTAAATTGTTTATTTTTATTCACTCCAGGAAGTTTCTAGAGTGGAGGGAGAGGGAGCATGACCAAGTTGATGAGGTCGTGCGGAACGATGTGCAAGCACAGCAGGCATTGCAAGCATGTGGGTTGTACAAATTCTGAAGTATAGGGGGTTTGAGGGCCCAAAACCTATTACTCCAGTGCTTGATCGACTATTGGGATGTTGATGCACAAAAATTCAATCTCAATGGGCAAATACTCACATTGGAAGTGGACGACATCTAATTCATTACCGGTCTGTCCCATCAATGTGAGGAGGCTAGTCTTTGGTCTCGTACTGTGGATGGTGGGATCACTTTCCTTGACTACATAGAGTGGTATTGCCCCAAAAACACACACACGGTGGGAATTCAGGTGCCCATCAATCCCATAGTGAATCTGAGCATGAAGATGATTGTGGCTACCTTAGTGTAGATCACGGGATCCAAAGCTCTGCACGAGGCATCCAGGCCGGGGATGTTCTATGCATCACAATGCATGCATCCTATAGTGTTTGACTGGTGCACCACACTGCTGGGGTTTATGAAGACCCAACTGACAAAATGCAAAGAAGGGAAGGCTAAAAAATTCGGGTATGGGAGTATCCTATGCAACTTCTTCTTTGAGAGGGTTCCAGGGCTTAGTCTGAGGGTGGATGTCCCTCCTCATAGTCTCTGGGATCCATCCTTGACCCGGTGGTCTGAGATCTTGACACGACAGGGTGGTGGCCGTCTGGAATCACCATATACCGAGGATTTCTTCCGCTGGTGGGACTGGCAGGTCATTGCCATAGAGGACTACCCCTATGCAAGGATAGAGTTCCGCCAGGATAGGGACATGCCACTCCCACCAGACACCACATTCGGAGACATTGGTGAGTACTCTTTTTGGTTTTTGTGTATTAAATTTTTATGGATTTTTTATTATAGATGCAAATGAAAAAATATTTTTGGTCGTAGTATCATATGCTAATGGTTGATTGTTTCCTCGTAGACAAAGGCCCAGTGAGACCTGACGGCTTCTCGAGACATGGCCGTCGGGGAAGGGGTGAGGAGGCAGGCAATGCTGTAGGAGGACGCACACTATAGACCTTACAGTGCAACCTCACATGGATGGTTGCTAGGGTTCCACAGATAGAGGTGGCGAGACTACCTGAGGCCATGCAGCGCCAAGTAGTGGGGGTTCCGGGTGACTGGGTGCGGCTATTGCAGTGGGTAGCTAATGCAGTACAATATTTCTACGAGACACATCCTGTCAGGGCGGAAGCTAGGCCTCCTCGTAGGGATTAGATATCTCAAGATATAATTTTTTGTATTGATATGTATATTTTCGAGGGATACGGGATCTAGTTTTGTATGACACTACCATTTTTGGACATATTTATATATATAAAACTTTGGTTCTCTGGTTCTACTATATGTGTGTATGTACAAATGTATGAATGTCTTCTTATATTTGTGTACTTCATGGTGAATGTGACAAATGCCAATCTAATACATAGTTAGCATATGCATCAGATATGTGATTAACACTTCTCAGAACATGTATGTATGTAATTGAAACAAAATATCATTCCAAGAGTCTTACCCTTAGGAATTTCCGTAATAGCGTAGGATCTCGCACACAATACTGCCCATTCAGCTGAGACCACAACTAGTTGTGAATCCAGGCAAACTTGTAAAGACTGGACGCCATGGGAAATGGCATTCCGAAGTAGCTCAATCACGGCACTATACTCAGCCACATTATTAGATGTAGGACCAAGGCAAGCACCTCTTGAGGACACAACTAGGTGGTCAGGTGAGAAAATAACCCAGGTAGTAGAAGCAAGCTGCTGCGTATGATGGCTAGCACCATCCGTGAATCGTAAGAATGTCAAAAACTCTGTTGACATCTGTCAGTCAAATGGAAGCTAATCAACAGAGCCTAAAACCGAAAGAAATCTAAACTATGTACAAAAGCAACTATACAATAGTATACAAAAGTATCATCCTGAACCAGAGGTTCAGGCGTAATACCGCTTGAGGTAGAGCCCATTTCTAGGATCCTTCAAGACAGTCCCCTCATAGTATTCTAACTCATAGGCTCCTTTTTCCAGGACACACCTCACGATGTAAGGACCGTGCCACATGGGGTTGAACTTGCCTGCCCCCAGGGGTTCTTTAGCTTGGTCATATAAGAGGACCAAGTCACCTTCAGCATATTGTTGGGGACGGACAGACCTATCATATTGAACCTTAATACAACATTTGTTGGCATCTATAGCCACAGCGGCATCTCGACGTTGCTCGTCAAGTTGCTCAAGGTGTATTAAATGTTTCTCAAGACCCGTTGTATCAAGGAGGAGCTCTATGGCCAATTTAAGTGAAGGGATCTCACATTCAATCAGTAAAAGCGACTCGACACCGAGAACTAGCTGAAACGGTGAGAACCCGGCGGCAGTCTTGATATAACATGATGTGCCAATTGGTCTTGCTTTGTTGGATGGTACGTTGGAGAATGGTCTTCAAAGACTTATTGACTACTTCCACTTGAGTATTCACTTGGAAATAATAAGAATATGAGTGTTCTTAACGAAACCCAAGCTTGAGGGAAAAATCCTCCATCATCTTGTTTTGAAAGTGACTGCCATGGTCAGTGACAATCTCTTTCGGAATACCGAACCGAGTTATAATTTGATTGAATACGAAGTGGGCTGCTATAGTACCATTGGCTTTAACGGTAGGCATGGACTTAGCCCATTTGGAAAAATAGTCCACGGCCACTATGATATGGTGATGCCCCCTAGCCGAAGCTGGTTTGCAATCCATGAAATCCACCCCCCACTTGGTGAAGGGACCGACGGTGACGACCGCATGAAGGGGCGCTGGATGTGAGTGTATGTTCCGAGAAAACACTTGGCAAGGGTGACATCTCTTCACAGCATTAACACAATCCTTAAAGATGGAAGGCCAGAAATAACCAGCTCGCATAATATGTTGGGCTGTAGTAAGCCCGGATAAGTGACCGCCACACGCCCCAGCATGGCAATCATTAAGCACCCGCTCCGCTTCTTCGTGAGTTAAGCAATGATGGAGGATGTAATCCTTTCCTCGGTGATACAAAGTGTCACCGATGATAGTATAATATTTAGCGTGATGTTTCACACGCCATCGCTCATCTAGTGAATAGTGCGGAGGAAACTTCAAAGTTTGGAGATATACGATGATATCCCCATACCAAGGGTCCTCTCAGGAGATAAGAAATAAGTGCTCATCCACAAAGGAATCTTCGTGAATGAAATCCTCATCAAGTCTCGGAAGTTCTGACAAAAGCTCAACAAATACCAATGATTTCAATGACTTTGCCAAAGCAAAATCGAGATCAAATTCCTGAAGGATAACAATCCATTTATTATACTTCCCCCCGATAAGGCATCAGGAGAGCACGAACTGAAACGGATTGATATGCGTGACAACTATGGTGGTTCTAAGCAAAATGTAATGTCATAACTGCTGGACTGAATGAACAGTCGTAAGTGCCAACTTTTCCAGATGAGTATATCTTAGCTCAACGTCTACTAGATTTCGACTAAGGTAATAGATGACATGCTCGACAAGCACATCATCCACCTGAACCAAGACCATGCCAATCGTCTCTTGAGACACGAACACATAAAGGATAAAATCTCGTGCGAATTCTGGTGGACTAAGCACAGGGGCCGATACCAAAGATTTCTTAAGGGCATCGAAAGACTGCTGGGCTCGCTCATCCCAGATAAAAGGTGTGTCCTTCTTCAATAAGCGCGTGAAACCTTTGGTAAGATTAGCATAATTGACTACGAAACGACGTAGAAAAGTGGCTCTCCCTTGGAGGCTCTGAAGTTGTAACAAATTACGCGGAGGAGGCAACTGAAGTATTGCCTCAACTTTTAGAGGATCGACTCTATACCCTGTTTCGAAACTATCAAGCCCAGAAGGTGACCCGTCCTTACAACAAAAATGCATTTGTTAGGATTCAATCGAATCTTGTATTGTATACACCATTCGAGAATCATGCGGAGGTGCTTGGGGTGGTCCATTCTCTTGCGAGAATGGCCAGCAAGATCATCTAAGAAAACCTCCATAATCATTTTAAGATCGTGAAAGGCACAGGTCATGGTGCGCTGAAACGTAGCTCCGGCATTTTTAAGGCCAAAGGGAATTTTTTGGTATGAAAACATTCCCCAAGGACAAATAAAATATGTCTTATGTTGATCCTTGGGTTTGATTTGAATCTTGTTATATCCGTAAAACCCGTCCATGAAGGAAAAAATAGCAATCCTGACACAAGCATCCAAGATTTGGTCTATGAATGGTGTGGGGAAGCTGTCTTTCGGACATGCACGGTTCAAATCCCTAAATTCGGTGCATACACAGATCATTCCCTGCTTCTTATCCATAGGAACGGGGTTTGACACCCATTCAGTAAGGGGAATGGGGTAGATGAAACCAGCTTTGAATAGTTTCTCCACCTCTGCCTTGATAGCGGCTGCTTTTCTAGGGTTCACAACACGTGAGTGTTTTCAAACCAATTTAGCATTGGTATACGTTCTAATCTCATGTTCAACAATGTAGGGGTCTATTCCTAGCATTTCCTCATATGACCAGGTGAAAGCTTCCCGGAGTTTTGTAAACAATTCAGTGTAAATAGCAATCTCCTCAGGAGTGCAATCGTCACTGATGTAGACATTCTCAACTAGTCCCGGAGTATGAGAGATATTGATCGATGTAGTTGGGTAAATGTTAGCCATATTCCCTTCCGCAAACACATCATGCAACTCCAAAAGAGCCACAAGGTGACCAACCATCTCTGCCCGAGTCGTCCTAAACTCTTCTCGTTCGGCGAGCTCGAGTTTGGGAAGGAAATAAGAGCGATGGTGCATATCTTCCCAAGGTCTCTCACTACCACACATGGCCTCCATAATAGATTCATCACAAGGAAAAGTATCATTGAGGCAATCATGGGAACAAGACGAGTTAGCTGCCCAAACTGGCAGTGTAACGTGATCTTCCTCGACTGTCTAGGAAGAAGAGAGATCCGGTTCTGCAGTGGCTTGTTGAATATGCTGGTAAGCAAGCTCAGCTACAAACAGTGGCATATACATCCCAACATGCGAAATGTTTCTAGACATGGAACTCGTGGATGGTAAAGTCCACGGATCATTGAAATAATAAGTCCGAAATTACATATTATGCGAAGGAGGAGACGCATCGTCGATAATGGTTCCAATAAAATTAACAGGTGCAGCAAAATCATAAGTTCCCATCAATGAAGGGTACATTCCAACACCCATGTTCCCAGTTGCCGACTGAAAATGAGTAACCTGCGGGACTATGGATCCCGTGGATGCTGTGGAAGAGGAATTAATGTAATCCAGCTGATCGATGGTCACAATCTTGCCTTCATGAGGAAATAAGATAACTCTGAATACAGTGGATGCGACAGCTTTCATGGCATACATCCAATTCCAACCCAGTAAAAGGTTATAGTCGATGGGCGCATCAACCACCTCGACTTCAATAGGCATAGACTTACCTGCCAAGGAGACAACAAGGGAAGTGATAATTCCATGCAGCTTAAATGAACGACCGTCGAATGCAGTGAGCGTGGTTCTAGACGCGAGTAGAGAAGGAGAGCCAAGAGCTTTCCAACAAGCTAACGACATTACTGATGCAGAGGCACCTTCATCAACCATAGTAGGTTTGACAAAACTCTTAAGGCACATCATCTAGATTTGAAAAGCCGCGTGGTAGGGTAAGCGAGGTTGAACATCAACAGTATCGATCTTGATAACAGTGGGACTTCCCCCATCTTGAACTCCTAATGCACTCAAAAGAGCATGCTTCTGAGAAGGATAGGCTTGCAAAACTTCAAGAGCTGACATGGCACACGGAGTTTGGCCCAAATCTTCTATGATGGAGTAGTTGTGGGTAGCTCGAGCATTAGGATTATATGTATAGTGCTTAAGAACACATTTCGGTATTCGCGGCATAATAGACGGCTTCTCGATATGTAAGGAATTGTCAGGAGGAGGGGGAGGCTCACTCCCCAAATTGGGTTGTGGTGCATCATAATCGTGCTGACGAGTGGCAACACTAACCTCTGACTGAACCATGTTCACACATCCATAACCACTAGTATTGGAAGAAGACGTTTCCGTCTCAGTAGGTCCATAACCGGTGGTGGGAGCATGCGAAGCCATGTTTTGGTGATGAGGTAGGGGATCGATCAACAAAGCTGGGCTCTGTGCCAAGTGCTTCGATGCTTCTTCAATACGAGGACATAAGTGAGTAAGATGGTCTTCCCCACAGAGCTTGCAAGGAAACTTCACCTTATGCGTAGGTTTACGGTCCTCACCAACATTTCTGCCTTCCCAAGGAGGGTTGGAATTATCCTTACGGGGGTATTGCGATTGCTATTAATATTCCCATTGTTTCAACCCTTGCGATTATTTCTCCCCTTTTTCTTACCACCAAGTTGCTGGTTGCCTGACTGGTTCATCGTTTGCACACTATGTACATCGAACGATGGAGTGGAAGTGGACAAGGTGTGAACCTGTTCGAGAGTAGACTAGTTTAGCGATGGGGCGAGTGCTTGCAGATCCAATGATGCCATTGGCATGCGGTCTAGGAACTGACGTAGGATCATGACAGGTACGCGGTGCATCAGGGATGATGTCATACAGAATGCCAGACTAAGAGTATAATAAGTCTAACTACTGGACTTTCAAGATAGCTTGTTCCTTAGTCACAATGTCGGACATCAAAACATCCTTAGCAATGTATGGGAGTAGAGACTTGAGGAACCATTCCAACAGGAACTCTGGAGGAATGTTGGCTTTCACTAACCTCTTCTGCCGTCACCACTCTTGAACGTGATCAGAAATATGTGTGGCCTTGTTCTGACGGAAGGTAGATAAAAGTTCAGTGCTAGTATCATAGTGAACTGGTAACTGGAAATGATCTAAGAAAACCAAAGCGATCTCGTTAAAACCCCTATAGGTGTTTCCAGGAAACTCGACGTACCACTTCGCGGCTTCCCCCATGAGGGTGTGTTGAAATAGTCGCAATCTAACGGAATCATGATTCAATGAGTTGGAGGAGCACCAAAGGTGAAATGTCGTGACATGATCTCCCAGGTCCTCACCACCTTTCCCCTCAAACTTAGGAATGTTCGAAGGGAGCTTGGTAGGGACCTGGGGCCAAGTAGGGTCATGACACACCAGATCATTTGTGAGCTTCGAAAGATCCGGAAGATTCAAGCGTGCAAGGAATGGGAGCTGAGGTTGGAAAGCTTGATTATAAGCCCCCATAAAAGGTTGGTTAAATGGAACCATGTTATAAGATGGACCAAAAGCTTGACCATGAGGATTAAACTGTTGATAATAAGGACCTGACAAACCATAAGCTTTCCAATGGCCATAGGATTGATAACCTCCTCCTACCTAACCCATTTGAGAGTAAGCAGGTATGTGCATGTTTTGCCCACCATATTGGGGTGGTGGGTTATACTGGTGGCTAGCACAGATTGTATTGTAGTGAGGGTTTCCACCATGAGTATGGGGCATATATGTACTATTCATAGCGGGAACCGTGTTGTAATGACCATAATGGTATGGTATGTTCCCACCCCCAACATCAAGATTAGCTTGAGCAATCGTGTGGTGACCAGAAGCATGAGATATGTTCCTAGCCCCAATATTGGTGTGACTAGTAGCAGGGATGGTGGTGTGGTGTCCATGTGGATAGGAGTTATTCCCACCCCCCACATTAGCATTACTAGTGGCGGCAGTGGACGCGAAACTATGTGGTATATGTCCACCCCCGTGGTTGGGAGGAGCATTAACATTTGTAAAAGTAGTCTTGGGTTGACAAGTAGTGGAATGTGTATTAGGTGCTGTATGGTGATTCGTGTTCCGAACAACATTCCTATTAGTTTGGGAAATCCTAAGAGGTGGTCGTCTTCCAACATTAGCATTTTTAGGAGGAACATGACCAATCCCCATACTATCTGTGTGGGTGGACAACGTAGTGCTTCTATTGAGGGTAGTGCCCCCAGTGGGTATAGTATGGCTAACACCATGACTAGTGCTAGCGTGACTACCAAACATGGTGGAAGGTTCAACGGTACTATGACTAGGCATACCAAAAGAGAGTGTTTTCAGGTTGATTGTAGGGCCAGTGTCATCATGTAACTCTAGCATCCCGTGTCTATAACTGCATGGAAACGAAGGAATGAATGTGTCGTCCTTCTCTTTGTCCTCGGGTAAGGTTGGCATTCCGTAAAGATAATTATCCAGATTTGAAGGATCGAACGGATCTCGTTCAAGTGGATTAGGCCAAATAGAACCAGGTTGAGTCTCAGGTGGATCACCTCCCCACTCCTCACGAGCAGTATGGGGATCGGAAGTGTGGTCAACTCTACCCGATGGATTCGAAGGCTTTTCCTCAGAATCAGAATGTGTAGCAGTCATGACGTCTTGGACATAAGCCTCATAAGAATCTGAAGATTCAGATGGAGCCCTCCGGCGTCCTCTAGCAATACGGCGTGTAACCTTGGCCAACTTTAAACGAGTCAACCGATGGGACTGGCGGAGAGTAGGGATCTGCGCCATCATAACTCTGGAGAGAATATATAATCAAAACGTCCCCTAAAGGCCAACTATCAGTCAAAAATAGTAAATCAAAAGCACACACCTAGAGAAACTACAGCCAAGAGTAGACAAACAAAGTGGCTAAATGAGCTCCCGACGCTAGAGCCAGTATGTCTCACCTAGGAGAGGCTTGAGACTCCTAAACTATAGCCGTAGGTAACATAATCAATTATAGAGACACCCAGCCTTCATTGCGTGTACAGGGTCAAGTCCACTGAACAAACAAAACTGTGATGTCCAATCCCTATCTGACTCAGGACACAAACAGTATAACCACTGCAAGTACCCTGTGCGATACCTAGGTAAGGAAACTATGTTCACCGCAATATAACCAATGCTCAGGGGGATAGTCGCAGGTGGGATCTATCGTATGGGCAGGGTAGCTGAGCCCGAAACTCAATGAGGGTCAAATCCCCCAACAGTCCCCAGATACAAACAAATCCTGGAAATATCTCCCACATTCAGCCGATATCAGAGGGATATCCCTTCAACCAACCTCCCGTGACCTCGTGCTTAACTTTGGCTTGAGTAGAGCTTCTTCAGAACACCGATCTATACCATGGATTCTTCCACTCCCTAGTCCGACACCTAATGTTTCGTCTAGTAGTCTTGGATTGTTAACTCACAATGATCTATTCCAAGACTCTAAACCTATGCTTGTTGGTGTACCCTATAAATAAAATCGGTCTAACCAATTTTAAGATTAAGGGTTAATTTTAATGGCTGTGATTACTCAAGGGATCTGATCATGAAACTAGTGATGTGTAAGACTCAATGGTATGCAAAATCGTCAAATCCTAGACTCATCTATCCAATGAAAACAATGCCCCTAATATGCACAATCAAACCAACAATTTCGAAATAAATATGCAATCCTTTTATATTTCTTTCAATGTAGAATCATAATCTAAATGAAGGCAGAAAGCACTCAATGCAAGATGCAATACATAAAAGCAATTTTTTTGTTTGTTTGTATTTTCTCTTATAAACGAAAGGAAAATGCAAAAACTATGTATATTGTTTTTGTATTTTTCAATATATGGAAATGAAAAATGCAAGCAAAATCCTACTATCTAGTCACTGATATGCCAAGAAGATCACTAAGACAACCAGGTAGATACCAAACAATAAGACTCAGCCAAAGTAATGAGCTCAAAAGGAAAAAACCAACGAGGCTAAATCCAAAGATGGGTAAAAAACCAACAAGGCTCAACCAAGAGAAACAAAGAGTTCTGGTCACAACCAAGGCATGGAACAGTCACGAAACAGGCCAACAAAGACTCACGATCAACCAAAACCAACCCAGTAATAACCAAATCTCATAAACCAGCAAAAGCTGGAGTTGTATGCTACTATTGATGGAATACCTGCGGGTACCCGCGAGTAGTAGAGTAAACAGAGGGAGGTGTACGCGGGTAGAGCTAAGCTAGCTTGCGGGTGAGGAAAGGTAAAATGGAAAATAGAGTGTCCAATGGCTCAGAAAAAACAAGTTTTCTATAGTGTATCTCAACGGCAGATAAGTGACACAGAGCTTCGACAAACAGCAACTCTAATTATGGACTAATGCTAAAACATTCTCCAAGATGGATGCTTTCCCCAATGGAGTCGCCATTTCTGTGTTGGAGAAAACTCACTATGGCTTGGGGTATACCACAACAGACAGATGACTACCAGAAATCAACTCAATTCTTAGAACTATGCTATATAAATGACAATGCTAAGATAATGAAGAAGATAACCAACCTTGGTCCAAACGTTTGATGTACATCCCCGTTGGAGCTTTTCAATCCGTGCACTTGAATCTACAAATTAGTCTTGACAGCCAATATACAACAAGTACATATAATATATAAACAGCATTAACATCATCAATAGCAATGGCCCATGATATAACAAGTAAATGCAACCCAATGTAAGATAAAAAACATTTACAACATTAATGGATGAGAATATGAGTATTTCTATTAATAAACAAGAAGAAGTACAAAGTGATACGACCTCTTGCCGACAACCAATCTGAACCAAGATCTGGATCAATCCACTTGTTCCTCCACCACTTCAATCCTCCATGAAAGGAAAACTCAAACTAGATAGGAGTTTGGAAGGTGAACATAAAGGGTTCACAACTACAAGGATCAATGAGTGTAGACTCAGGATAGGGCAAACATGCGCTAGAGTTCTCTTGCTCTTCTTTCTCCCCCCATCCATAAGCCATATGTGCTCAATATATAGTCCTCTCAAAGGTAAGTGAAAGGACACATCAAGACATTACTTGGGTAGATGGAGAGCCAAAGGTCACCCAATGACCGCTTTTTGGGAGTAAAAAGTAATAAACTAGTGATTTTTACCATTTTACTTGATACCCGCGAGCTATAGTGATGCAACTCGTGGGTACACATGCTATAGTAATGAAACATGCGGGTCAGAGGAAAAATGAGGAAAAATATGTCTGAAGGATATAAGTGGATCTGAGTCAGTGAAATGGATCCTATAGGCCAAAGGATGCTGATGCTCACAGGGTGGAAGATTATGTTTAAACAATGGCAATGGATGAACCTTTGTCTTCATGTCACCATTGTCATATGTTCTTGAACTAGAACATGATTTTTCTTTCTTGACGTAGCTTTCATGTTAGTGGACAACATCAACCTCATACAACATCACAATGCATTAGTACAATCATAACTGTCAAAAACCCTAATCAATGAATATCTTCTATCATGCATTCATAATTTTATTAAGGTGATACGACAAGTCTAAAATTAACCAAGATTGTACTAACCGTAATAATATGAAGACAAACATATCATAAACTTAATTATGAACAGAATTCGAAACATACCTAGATAAGTCATACCTGCTGAGATTGCTTGTAATCTTCTTATGTAAGTCCTTAGCCTTATCTCCCTCTGAAATAGGAACTTCTTCACTTATGCAGGTGACCGATCCATTCTCTTCTAGGATTATCCCAATCCACTAGATTTGCAGGAACTGGATCTGGAGCTGGATTAGGGTTTGTCAGAGAAACCCTAAAAAATTCAAACTTTGAATTTCAAACTTCTGAAAGGATGGAAAGATGCGCCTTGATGAGCTAATCAAGCCGGTATATTCAGAATTTGAAAACTGCAAAGTTTCACCCCTCAATTTTGCTTTTGAAACTTCTGGATTCACTCGACATGACCCCGAACTAGGGTTTGATAAAGCCCACCCTTATTCCCAATCAAAAGGTCCGATCAAAAGCTCTAAGCTTCTATTTTTCTGAGGAGCTTCCAGTCGTGCTCACAAATTTCAAAAATTCCCATTTTTGCAAAAGCCCTAATTTTCCACTTTTCTGATCAAAGTCCCGAACTAGGGTCTGATCAAGACCAGCCTTCTGCCCAACCAAAAATTCTGATCTTGGTCTCCGAATTCCGATTTTGATGAGTATCATTCAGCTGTGGTCTCCAATTACAAAAATTCCATTTTTCTCTGAAACCCTAAATTCCCGAAGCCATGAATGAAGGTGCTAAAAAATAATTTAGTTTTGATAGAAATATGTACCTGATTGTTGATGGTGTAACTTTGAACTTTCCAATCCACAGGATCTGAAACTTCTATCCATGGTATCCCGACCTATCATATTTCCAATGCCATAGGTCTGAACTCAATTGGATTCTCTGAGAGAGAGTTATGCCAAGTGTCGCAACGTGACCTGTTTATGGGATAAAACAGGAGAGCGAAATTGTACGGCGTGCCATGTATCACTGGTTCAGTTTCGGCCTCTGAAAAAGTTACCTGAGAAAGTACAGTCTGTGTACTACCTGTCACTATTTTCAAAAATGTCATTTGGAGCTTCCTAGCCCAAGTTATGACCTATTTTCCTAGGTCACCTGTTTATGACTCAGATCTGGAAGAGGCAAAAACCCTAGATTGTACAGATCATAAAACACAAAGTACAACGAATTAGAAGTTTTCCTTTGGACACAAGGTACATGGGGATCTTCTATTCGACTTGTAAAAGTTTCATATCCGAAACGTTTTCCAAAATGGATTTATAGCAAAAGTGATACAATGACTGGTTTTTGCTATATCAAGACCTAACATCGTAAGTGCAACGAGTGTCATAAATGCCATACTATGCCTTCATTTAGGCTAGCTCTGATACCATGTTAGGTTTTTAGAATTTACTTCAATATGATCTAGGATCTTAACTGAGAGAACAACATGTACAACATATCTATAGCATATCAATCATGGACACAATAATGCAAGCACACAAGAGACACAGAGTTTACTTGGGGAAAACCATAAAGGTGAAAAACCCCAATAACTTCCTCAGAGATAGGTAGAGAAATGATACAACCCAAGCATAAGAGATAGACATCTTGTAGCAGCAGCTTCTCCTCCTCCACAAGTGCGCCACTCTCGAAAGAGTGTGTGTGAGAATACAATGATGAAATAGAGTGCCTCCGGCACTCTATTTATACTTGACATGACTTGCCTAATAACCTTTACTAGGTCGGCCTCAACTTAACCACATAACACAATGCTGATTGGGCCGACACCCAATTGGGTGGTCTAATAACCCTTTGACCCACATGGCCAACCCCCAATAGGGTGGTCTAATAACCTTTTGACCCACATGACTTATATAGGGCCGAACCCAACAAGGTGGTCTAATAACCCATCAAGTATAAGTTATGACACTTACAATATAAATGACGACACTTCCGTATAGAGGAATAATAACATCTATATAGGAATACAAACACTTCCATATAGTGGAATAATACCATCTCTAAAGGAATACAATATACACGAGTAAAATACATTCCGAAGTTACATATACATCAACAGTTATTAATCTAGAATTCTTTATTTTACTGCTTCCTGCCATCAATTTATAGTTTATATTTTCTTATTTACATTGCTTTATTTGAGACTACTGCTACTAGTTAGCAGGTGCATCCTTACACATGCTTAGTTGAAAAACCAAGCAACAGCTAGTGTATAAGTAAATTTATGCTTTTGTTTGGATCTCACTATTCGTTGAACATCGATATAATATTTATTCTTCTTAGAAACTTCCTTGAATTATGAGGTTAATATTATTAAAGGAATAAAACATAATGAGTGTTATGGAAAAAATTGCACAAGGGTGCATCCCTCCACTTAGTAAGGGGCTAGTCCTTCTAGGTTGTAGCAAGGCCTTAGTTCTTGGAGCCCCTGTTGGTGTGTGGTTGTCGTCCAAATGATCCTACAAGGGATAGTTAGTGGAATTCACATAAAATAAAGAAAAATAAACAAAATGTAATGAAAGAAAATAGGGGGTGAATGCAAACTCCAACAACAACCAAATGTATGAAAAACCACTTTGTATTTCCCATTGATCATCCTATACAACACCTAAGAGGTGTGGGATTCAAGGGAGTACAAACATATCCCTTAGGGAGGTCCTTCTTGTCTAAATTATATTTAAGTGGTTGATAGAACAATGGAGAGAAACTCTTTTCCCTAGGAGGAAGGTGGTAAGGGAGCTTGGTAATGCTTACAAAGGTAGGAAGAGGTGGGATATGAGGAAGCTCCAACAAAAATCAAACATCATAATTTTTCTCTTCCTTCCATCAAAAAAATTTATTTCAATGGCCTCCTTTCATAGGCCAAGAGGTGTCCAAGAAAAAACTAAATCCAAATTTGAACACATGCACTCCATGAACTAGTTCCACGGTACACCAAGGGGGCTATTTAATGCCACCAAGTGTGTGAGAAACCAAATTTCGGTTGTTGGAGGTGATGTGGATTTCAAGAGCCTTCATTGTGCCCTGTGAGGTAAGTGGTCCCGTTGTTTTGATAGTACAACAACTATCTAAGGAAAAGCCACGTGAGTATCACGCGGGCATTGAACTGATAACATGCACTTAGCCCAGGCTAACAACGGTTCAATTGTGCAACCTCTTCTTTTGATTGGTATTGGTAACTTTTGGACTCATGTTTCCTTTTAGATTTATTGAGGATGCCATTGGTGAACTAAATTATTTATGTTGATGAAACCTTATTGGAATAATCACTAAAATGTTGCATGTGTGCGAGATTTAGGTGTTAACAAATGCCTCGTAATGTATGAGGTTCAGAAGGTACTATAGAGTAATAATGAATCATCGTTTATTGTGTTTATCTCCTCTTCTAGAGTACAAAGAATATGTGGATGATAGGGTCCTCCCATGGGGGAGGATTGTTCATGATGACCATTGGAGATATAACAAATAATCAATTTTTATACAAATGACACAGGTATACCCATGCTCATGAAATGGTTTCAAGGTGATTACAATAAGAGAGGACCAGTGGTTCTTTTGAAGTATACTGGTGGAACATGGATAAAGTCTGCTTTGATCCATGTGAGATTAAATAAACCAGGATCTATTGCGGAGTGTTGAAGAATCAAAATCGTTGATGATCATGATAATCCCACGACGGTGGGGGACTAGAATGGTGGGGCAGTTTCCTTAGAGAAAACCTCATTGTTCCTTATGGACTCCTACCATGATTTGGAATTGTGAACACTTCAACCTTCAAAAGTATGTTTTCCCATGATGTGATGGATGTGTTGATGTCAAGAATAGGGGAAACCACTAATTTAGGGAGAAATAATGACTCTCCCTATTGAGTTTGAGGTGATCGCTTGTAGTGATTGAAAGGGATACCAAGGTACAACTGCAACTACTTTAACTCTCAGAATATAGTGATTTGATGTTGATGAGATATTAGTACATGATAAGACGAGGGCATTCTCCTTAGAACCAAGATCATTTTGTAACCAACTGTTGGACGAATAGACCTAACAAAAGAATGGATGATAAGCGTGGGGATCATAACTTCCTTTGATCAATGTTACTAAGCATGGGGAGTGTGGATGGAAGCCTTCCTTATAGAAAGGTATACATTGAGACAGATGGAGATAAACTACAAATGAAAGGACATTGATGGAGACACAATACTGAGAGTGATGGTGGCATATTGAGACTCAAATACATCAATCAAAGATGACCATTGGTTGCTGCAAAAAACAATAGGGTGTTCCCATAATATTTTTTGGATGGGGAAATGGTTTGTACATAAAGTATAATGGTGGATTCCCCACAATTTTTGGTGTGTCGATGGACCAATTTCATGATGGGAAGAGTCCCCATGGTTTTGATTTTGTTGGGGGGAGCTTTCCAAGATGAGGTGGGTTGTTTTGCAAATGCAAAGATGGGTTCCCCATGAATCAATGCCGTGCATATTATTCTTGCAGGAAGAACTGAATAGAATTGGTAACTTCTGAAGGTGGGGTTCCCATTGATGTATTCATGGGCATGATGATAAGAGTGATATTTTGGAGGGTAGAGTGCTCATGGAGGTATGAGTGGTCCTTTTGAACCTTTATCATAACATATGCCGTGGAATCAGATCGAGTCAACTATGTAGAGGTGGGGGGGTAAATGCGCAACTATCAAATGATGGGATATGGGTGATATTTTCAAGTTGTATCATATTCCACAGACTTGCGGGGGTTCGACATCATGGGTTTCAATTTATGACTAGGTTGGAGATGGTGTGTACACCCATCGGGGAACATGCTATTCGCAGTGATGACGTTAATGCTACATTAGTACTAGAAATGAGGGCCCTATGGTTATCAACGAGAATACTTGTAAATGCATTGTAAGAAGAGGGAAAGCATTGCCTATGTGTCAGCTTAGTCATGATACATGAGATAGAATCCCACCACCATTTCTAATGGATGGAGTGTTTCTCTTATAATGGAAAAAAAAGATTCTCCTTCTTGTCCTGGTCATGATCCTACACATTTAGTGCACATTCCAAAGTGTAGTAAAGAACGTGACAAAGATATTGACTATCCATAAAATATCACCAAAACATGGTGCACCTTAGGGGGGCTCTTGAATGTTTTCAAGTGCCCCTTGATGTGATCATCTGAGTAACTTCTATAGAGGATTTTAGACATGTGGGACCCTGATAGGGGGTGATTAGAATTGGTGGGGAGGACCTGAGCATTATGGCGCAAGATATCTACTTTTTGAGTAATTTGCCTCAACATGGGGTGCAAGATCTTCTCCCCCCATATATGAAGGAGCACAAGATCCATGGGTTAGTGGATTAGTATTTCGATGGTGACAAAAGTGCCTTTAACCCTAGTCAAATTCTATTTAGCGACTTTAGGTATCTTCTAGTGAGGCTTGTTGATATAGCTATGGTGAGGGTGTTAGGGGTCTCGTTCCCCAATTAGGTTACAGGTGGGAAGTTGATGCTCATTGACAGCGTGATTGTTGGTAGGGAAGTTCCATGGGGACCACTATTGTTCCATAATATGACAAAACATAAGATTTATTTGTGGTAGACAGTTCTAGGGATGACCTCTTATTATGGAAGTGTACAATGCTCCTATCTCTTCAAGCGGTACCCGAAACTAAGGCCACCAGTAGTGGTGCCTCCAAGGGGGCCTCAGGGGCCCCAGATAATGTATTCGAGGTGGGTGATGCCTTGTTCTGGTGCTGGAGATGTGGGGGCCTATTACACCCCGAACATTTTGGATGTGTGGGAGAAGTGCATCGGAGTGATGGATAGATACCCATGGAGTGGTATGGATTACCAAGGGGATCAAGAGTTACCACCTCATGTAGGGGGTTTCAATGCCACATGTATGCTTTATATTTTTGTTGATGGTTTACATTTATTTTATACATGTTTTTTTCTTGTGCATGTTTGCATATATGTTTATCATGTGCTGATAGAGGTTTCCCTTTTGTGAAGTAGATATTGGTCTAGTATGGAAATCTTGTCAAGCAAGGGAGCGACGAAGGTGAGATAGGAGTGCTAGATAGGAAGCACAAGCGGGTCTGGCTATTGGGGGTGTGGATCCAGCTGGGGGAAGAATGGTGGGAGGAGATCCTACTAGGGGAGAGTGTGCAAGAGAAAACATATGTTTCTTATGTAGCCTATGGGAGGTGGGGTTTCTAATGTATCCCTAATAAGGCTATTTTTTATATTTCCCCCAGAGGGCCATTTTGTACATGACACCTATTTTTTTAAGATATCGATATATACACACACACATATAGACACACACACACACCATTTATGTAGCATATGTGTTATACTTCTCATGTTTATGATGTGTGGTTCATGTTTTATATATGTTTACATGATGCATATGTAGTGGTAGATACTAACTTGTATGTTGCAAATGGTTTATCAACTGATGATAAATGATGATGATATATATGTATGCGTAGTGGTAGGTGTGACACATAGATTTATATGTTTGTTTGTAGGATGTGTAGGACTAGGGAGTCATGTGATGTATCAACTGGCAGTTCAAAACCTCTATAGATATTGAGTTGGTGAATGCATTGGTGTTTCTCAGTATGTGCATGAAATTAATGCTTTCAAACTGTGGGATGAGAAGGTGCACATGCAAGAACTTGTTAAAAAGGGATGGATTAAGGACACAAAATACATTGTTCAGTTGTGAGACAACTAGTTGGGAGTCAAGGTGCACCCACAAATGGTGTATGCCAAGGTGAGTGCCATCACTTAGGATACCTATGTCAGCATCATATTTTGCTTGGTTATTTGTGAGTACCCCCAAACACACTCCGATGGTCTGGTGGAGTATGTTGAAGGGGGAATAAATAACCAAGGTGGTTGTTGCATAAATAGCATAGAGACTTATTCTCAATCCCAAACAATGGATTGAATATAAGAACATGAAAATGTTGACATAAATAAGAAGGATAGCGAGATATGTGTGGATCCTTCTTGTCCCTAGGGCCATCAAATGTGGGAACCAATGGTGGTACCTAGCGGTGGTACCATGGCTGAGGGATATTCCAAAATTTTATGCAGGGCCCCTAGGAAGTGTTTAACTATGTGGGGGTGTTTTTCGAGGATTCACATATTCGTTGGAATACAAGGAATCACTACTAGTGAGAACACTAGCCAACAAAGATATAACATCGATGGTTTCTGGAAAGGTGCATACTACCTCCTTCATTGGTTAACCATTATGGGTCATGGTAAGGGAAGTAAGCTAATATAGGAATATCATCAGTTCAAGAATAACTTCTCATTTGGTGTGAAGGTTGGGGCATTGGAATGAGAAGCGAGAGGTATTGCTGCAAGACAGGCATGGTCGTGGTACTCAGGTGCGAATGTGTGCTTGTACTTCTAGGGAGTTGACTTGATCCAAAGTGGTGGTGATGGACCTTAGGGGAAGCATATGCATGTAATTCCCATAGGTAGAGCATTCGTTATGTGGTATTGTTTTCGTAAGATTGGTAAGTTGGGGATCTTGCGACGTTGTAGGATCCACAACCGGAACTACCATTGACGTTGATTGTGTGGGAGGTGCAACTAGTGTTGTCGTTGATGTAGTGACCACATTTATAGAAGTGTATTCCTAGGTTGATGGGGGAGAATCCTTGATTGTCATTTGAGTGAGGAAAATGGTTTCCAATTCTTCCTGAAGTCGATGGAGATTCGGGCAATGGTGTGTGTAATGTCCATACTAGGAACACATCGAGCATGCATGCTTTGTACACAATTTTTTGGACTTAGGTGTGGTAGATGATGATGTGCGCCCTTTTGTGGTCAATGGATCATGGGTGATACTGAATGGGGTATTCAGAAAGTTTCAAAGCTTTCGAAAGGTCAGGAAAATGTTGGTCACGTGGCCTTGTTTCCCACACAGAGCACATGGTGTCATGACTCTATGGGTGGGAACATTGGTCATCACTGTTCTTTTAACCATTGTTGGTTGATGCCCCTTCCTTTAGGCTCATAAACATCTAACAAGTCAGGTGTAGGGTTTGTTAGGAGGGGGCCTTTCATCTTTTATTTCATCATGCCCCCATTTCTGGTCTTAGTGACAACCAACTGTGGTTGAGTTGTGGATGTCATAGGTTTGGTTTTCGTAATGGAAGGTGTTATTGTCCTTGTATGCATAGCAACCAAAACAAGGACAGGCTCATAGCGAGAAACTCATTTGGAAGCCATTTCTGGGTAGGGTGGTGTAAGGTACAATACCAGAATACCTAAAGTGAGCCTAGGTAGAGTCAACTGAGTCATAACCGATGTCCCTTGTACCCCTATGGGAGGGTACAAGAATGGTATAAGGAAGATCAGAGGTACCAATGGACTCAACGATTGTTCAATGCCATAGCTCAATAGTGGTGTTGTTGATGGTGTTGAGGTGGAGGCAGTCCCATTTTTAGCAGTGAAAATTGTACACATTAGGCCATCGGTGGATGTGGGAATCTCAGGTGGGGAGCCTAAGTACACTACTAGAAAATTGCAGTCCTTATACATACAGGGGTCAATACAAACATAGGATTCATTGGTGCCAATGATAGTAGTTAGGATATTGTTAGGGTTATTAATGGCATCGGGATCGTAGTAGTTAAGTTGGTCGATGGTGACAATATTCCCATTTAAGGGAAACATCATTATATATAAGACCAAGGAGGCATCCACATTCATGGTGTACATGTAACTATGCCACAAAAGGATGTTCTACTCAAGTTGAGAATCGACTACCTCGATGTCGATCATGGCCATACTTCCCCCAGATCTATGAGAATATTTTTTTATAATCCTCTTAGTTAAGATGGTTTCCTATCATATGCACGAAGGGCGATGGATGAGGGGACTAGATATAGTGACCCTAATAATTTCCAAACACTAGAGGACATGACGCAAGTGAATGTGCCTTTGTCAATGATGCATCAATGAATCATAATTTTTTTTTAATGTCATAGGAACTTGAAACGTGACTGATGAGGCAAGTCACAGTTTACCTTTATCAAGATCAAAAGTAATGAGGAGCGAGTAAGAGGGGTCAACAATACCAAGTGAATTGAGTAATTCCTTTCTCTAGTTTGGGAATGACTATAGCACCTCTAAGGTGGACATGGCTGCATGGGATTGAGCCAAGTCATCCACAATACTATAATTGTGAGTGGCTTCCAAATGGGGGTTATTAGGGGTACACCGAAGTAGAACTTTGGGAATCGACTGGATTTTTTCAACACTTGGGCATGGTATTTGGAGAGGTACCCCCAAAGGGATAGGGATGTCTTATACTTGGGGAGATTCGGGCCTATCATAACCTTTGGCATGAGTTTGAAGATTAGCATTCAACGTGTACATATTTTAGAAAGAGCCATCAATGGAAGGGTGAGGATCTTGTTGTTTTGTGATGAACCCTTGATTGGAAAAGGGTTGTTGTAATACCATGTTTGGGGTTGCAGAGGATTCGAGGCTTGAGGAATATTTTTCACTGTTTTCTTCTTGGCTTCTACTAATTTTTGGAAGTTAAGGATAAGAGAGCAATGGTCAGTGATTGTGTAATCACCATATTCTCCACAAATGGAGCAACAATAATTGGTCCTTAGGTTAGCATTCTTCCCTTGCTTGCGGGGATTATTAGTCTCCATGTTTTGATTACCCATATTCTGGTTTTCTTGGGAGGGGAGTTGCCCCCTTGCCCCTACTGTTGGTTTGGTATTTATTCCTCGTCTTCTTCCCCGAGTCTAAATATTTTGGGAATTTGCGGTGTTCAATTGCTCAAACTATTAAGCTTGTTGTGTGAAAGAAGGTTGAACTAGGTTCAAGCCCATGTGAGGTGTGGGTTGCTAACCAGTCGAGCATGGAAATGGATATTAAGGGTTAGATCTCGGGGGTGGGATAAATGTGGTTTTCATTCAATAATATGTGGACTTAGGAATGGATTGTTCCATTTGCAGTGTAGGAACCATTTTCATATGGCTAACATTTGGACAAGTAGGACTATAGGGTCCATACTGTAACTAACCAACTGGTGGGGTTGGTACTAGAGGAGGCGGTACTGACACAGGTGGCATGGATGGGTATTGCGGAGCCATATTAAATGTCACTGAAGTGGTAGGAAGAACCTTTTATAAGTAGGAATGGACCTAATAATCCCATCCACCAAATGCGGTGAGCCCATGGGTGTAGGATCCAACAATCGATGCTGATGTGAATCAAGGAGAATAGTGTAAAGGTAGTCAGATTGTGCATATATTAAATCAAAATGCTAGAATTTTAGGATAGCCTCTTCCTCGCTTTTTTCATTGAGGTGGCGACATCCTTAGCTATGGTGGGTTGGAGTGATTTGATAAACCATTCCAACAAGAAGTGTGGTTGTATTTTGATTTTACATCATGTTCGGCGTCTACGAAACTCATGAATTTGGTCCAGGATGTGGGTAGATGTATTTTGGTGAAACAATGTGAGAATTTAGAGAACAATATCATGGTGAATCAGAAGCTGGAAGTATGTGAGAAATGCAGTGGCCAATGTCGCAAGGTGGAATGGGTTGATATCAGTAAGTTTACATACCATTTGGTTGTCGTTTCGGTAAGGGTACACTAAAAGAGGTGAAGCCTCACAAGATCTTCCACTGTGTTATTAGAAGAACACCATAAGTAGAAAGATATGATATGGTTGGTGGGATCATCCACCGGTTTCCCTTCAAACATAGGAATGTCAGATGGAAGTTTATCTTGCATAGATGGCCATGTTGGATCATGTGCTATATGGTCATTGATCAGTCTGTCCAAATTAGGGAGATTTACACTAGCCATGAAAGGTAGGGTAGGACGATATGGTCCTCCCATTGTATGTTGGGTGTGGTTTCCGCTAGGGGGAGACCAAGGTGGTGCTAAAAAGAATGAGTGACATCCTACAGGAGAGGAGGGATCAATGTGGTACAAATGGTATCGAAGAGGAGAAGCTAGAGGGGAACCTATTCCAAGGGGAGGAGGTATAAATGTATCCCAATTATCTCCATGGGGAGAAAATGAAGGCGATTCTCTTTCAATGGTGGAGGAGGTGGGAGGATTGATACTTTCTCGGAGAGGATAAAATGAACTTAGCAAGGAGAAACCTCTCCTAGATGATCTTATCAATGTGTCCTAGGAGGGGGCCCGAATAGAGTATATTCCACATGAAACATGTGCATATGGTGTAAAAATACCCCTCAAGAGAGGGGAGAGACCTTATAGTCTTCGGGACTGCCTTAGGTAGTTTTTTTGTTCCTCAATGGTGAAGGATTTTTTGTCAAGTGAGAGTGATTATGGAATTAAACACAATTGAACAAATGCAAAAATATGCTAACCACGGTCCACAATAGATGCAATATGGTGAAATCAGTGATTCATATGTGCCAAGTCGGTTTTAGTGGAAGAGTTCCCACATGTGGGTTCTTTCTAATTATGATTTAGTGAACTTGTATCTGAAAATAAAATAAATGTAAATTCCCTAAAGAGACCTAATGTCCTTCCTCTCAAATGTAACTGGGCCTCCAAAAAGTACAGTTGATGGTGATAATGGGATCCACACACCAATTTACTAAGTGGAGGTAACAAATATCAAGTTTATCCGGTGATGGGGTGAATGTTCCAATCAAGAAGACTTGGAAACACCTACCAATGGAAGTAACTGACATCAAGAGTCAATTGCAACCACAAATGATCCTTGGTGATGTCCTAGGTTTGGGCATTATGATACCTTGCGTCATGTATGGATTAGTGGTTTGACCTACACGATATAGTGTCGTCTTCCTACAACAATATGGATGGCTCATGGCGGAGAGAAAGGCATCTATACTGATTCGCACATGGCCAGAAATCATGAGGGGGACAATAGTTCGACTAAATGAGTCGGCTTTATTATGGCGAAAGCTTAAAGAATAGAATGAGCAAAGCGCGAATGCACTACACAGATAAACACAAAGACATATAAACAATATGCAGGAATGTGAACTGATCTTCTCTATTACTGGATGAGTCAAAGATAAGATAAGATGTATGTTACAATATTTTACATGATTATATAGAATGCTAAGATGCTTGGGTGCCTTCTTGTTACGTTCAGTTACAAGAAAAGTTAGAACGGTTTGAAAGTTCAACCGTTACATTCGACTGGAAGATAGAGAGAGAATCTATCGTGGTTCGAGAGTCGCAAGTCATAGGTCGACGTTGTATGCCGACATCGCAAAAATATTGTGGTTGTTGAACTTGTCAAAGTTTCTGAGGTTGTCGAAGTCATGTCGAATTCAGAACTTGTCGAAGTTGTGTCGAAGTCGATGACTTGTCCAAGTCGAAGTTAGCATTCAAAAACAATGCCAACTGCTGAGTGGATCAAACCTCCTTCCTTAAGAAAAAATGGTCCCCATTGTTTGCTCGGAGAGGTGAGGAAACTTGTCGGTTAGTTCAATAGAAGAGTACCACTTTCCTTGGGATGGGAGCTGTCTGACTTTAGCAACCTGAAACAAGGGAATTGTGTTCTTCCTTATATTGAATACTTGTCGTCCCACAATGGTTTCACAAGGAAGAGGCTCCTAAACATCTGGATGGATGTCTTTGGGTTCTGCTATCAGTAAGTCATTTTGTTCCAACAGTGGTGCATGGTATGGTTGAAGTAGATCCACATTGAATACTGGATGCAGACCCAAGCATGCAGGAATGTCAATATGGAAAGCATTTTTGCCAATCTATCGAAGGATATTGTACAGACCATGTTGCAAAGGTTTGAGATTCTTGTATGGACCAGTGAAGTGCTCCTTCTTGATATGTAACCAGACCTTATTCGCAATTTGGAATGAATGAGGAATACGATGCTTGTTGTGTCGGGCCTTAGATTTCTTATTTTCTCGTTGCAACATTTCCCACGCTTGCTTTTGTATGTCGCAAATATGATCTCGATCGGAATTAATGGTTTTGTTTAAACCAAAGTGTTTCCAAACATGTGTAAAGAAGAACTGAGTGGTCTGCTGCACTGTAGTGGTCTTCTTACATGGAATGAGAATAGCCATCTTGGAAAATCTGTTGACTACTACCAATATTGTGTCATGCTGATGTTTGGTAGTAGGATATCCCATCAAGTAGTCCATAGAAATGGATTCCCATGGTCAGATATGAACTGGTAATTGTGTGTACAATCCCTGTCATCGATTGGGAGGTTTAGGAATGGCACAAACCATGCAATATTGAATGTACTTGTTGATGTCGGTTTTAAGTGTAGGAAAAAAGAAATACTTGTGGAGAATATCAAGTGTCTTCGCTAGTCCAAATTTTCATGCAGTCTTCCTGTAGTGCACATTCCAAATGAGTTGTTGTCGATGCTCACCGGTTGGTACACAAAGTTGTCCAAGCTTGTATAACAAGGTGTTTTTTAGGCAATAGTTGGAGGTCGACAACTTGTCGGTCTGTAGTTTTTGATAGAATGTTGAAAATTTGTTGTCTTCCTAATATAATAGAGTCCAAGAGGTCACGTCGTATCTCTGCATACTCATCACTATGGAAAGTAGAGCAATGGGTGGTTGAATTAAACAATTGGAAATGACGTTACCTTTACCTTTCCGATTCTTAATCACCAACTAGAATTGTTGTAGGTAATTAATCCACTTGAGCTATCGAGTTGTTTATAGTTTTGATTGGGTCAGAGTGAACTGTAGAGGATGATGGTAAGTGAGGATGATCATTTCCTTTCCAAGGATGTAATGACTCCATTGGTTGAAAGCTTGCACAATGGTGCAGTGTTCTTTTTCGTACGTCGAATATATTCTAACTGTGTTGTTAAAATTTTTGGAATGAAAAGCGTCTGGGTGACTAGACCGAGTGATCACTTTTCCCAAGGCATAGTTCGATGTGTCCGTCTCAATCTGAAAGAGCTAATGAAAATAAGGTAACACAGGTACTGGTGTAGTGCAGAGCTTGTGTTTGAGTTGTTCAAAAGCTTCTTGTTGTGTCAGTGTCCATTTAAATAAATTTGTCCCATTTCCCTTCGCTAACTGATTTAAGGGCCAGGCTATGTGACTGAAGCTGAGTATCAATCGTCGATATAAATTCAACAAACCAAGAAAACTTCTTAGTTCTTGAATTCTTTGAAGAATGGGCCAATATTTGTGGATTTATACTTTTTCTGGATCGATGTGAATGCCAATAGAGTCAATTACATACCCCAAATATTTGATGTTGGTCATCGCAAAGGTGCACTTGTCCATGTTCAACTGAAGACAGTGGTGTTGAATAGTGTCGAGGACTTGTCGAAGCTGTCTGACATGTTCTTCCCATGTTTGACTGAAAATCAGTATGTCGTCGAGGTAGACAATGACACAGTTTCTGATGAAAGGTTGAAGAGTGTTATCCATCTATCGCATGAAGGTTGCAGGTGCATTAGTTAATCCGAAAGGCATGACTAGCCATTCAAACAATCCTTCCTTGGTCTTGAAAGCAGTGTTCCACACATCTACGGGCTCGATTGGAATCTGATGATATCCTGACTTGAGGTCGAGCATAGTAAAGAATATGGCACCTTTTGGACAGCTGATGAGCTCATCTATCCATGGAAGAGGGTAGCGATTCTTTACCGAAATTTTGTTGAGTGCCTGGTAGTCGACGCACATGAGCTAAGTCCTGTATTTCTTCGGAACGAGGACGAATGGACTTCCAAAAGGAGAGGAGTTAGGTTGGATATGACCTTTGTCGATCAATTCTTGGATTTGTCTGCAAATATCCTCATTTTTGAGAATGGATCTTCTGTAAACAGATGCGCTAGGAAAAGAAGAACCAAGAGAAAGATCAATGGAGTTTTTTACCTGGAAATGGCGAGGTGCTCCGTCGTGATGTTGGAATAAACTCTGATACTCATCAAGAACATTATCGATCAACTGCTTCTATTGGGAGATGCACTAGTCGATGAGTCGACTTGCTGCTACAGTATTCCTAGAATATTGCAGTTTGATCATGATCAATGCAAACTTTTGAGCATGATTGATGAGTTTCTTTGTCTATTTAGCAGATATCATTGAGACCGTTGATGTACGTTGGCGTTCTGGTATGTCGTACCATCAATTTCAAATTTTGACAATCACCTTCTGAGGTCGTTACTAATAACTTCCATGGTGATCTTGCAAGTAAGGTTTCACAAACAAGGCATCAGCTACGGAGAGTGGTGCCATGTCGTAGAGTACTTCATCTTCAAAAGGATTTATGAACTAGGCAAGTTTTCATTGTTGTGTGATTTGTAGTTCCTGTCCATCCTTCATCCAACCGATCTTGTAAGGATTTGGATGCGGAGTGGTGACAAGACCTAGTTTCTTCATGAGATATTCAGAAACAAAGTTCTTCTGGATACTATTATCCACAATCAGATGTAATGAGTTATTCTAAACCCATATATGTGTATGGAACAAGATCTCTCATTCCTCCTCGTCAATGATAGTCGAGGCTGCTAGAGTGGTTGACGTTGATGTCAAAAGGGTCGTTGCATCAAGATCAGATTCTTTCACCATCTTGTCGAATTCGTCAGATGTCAACACTTTTTCCAAAGATGTCTTCCGAGCTTTCCATTCAGAGGTATCATGCCAAGACGAGTGGTGGTAGTCACACCATTTTTTGGTAGGCAGTTGTTTGCTATGTTCCCTCTTCTGAAAAGGATTTTTTTCTGACTTGCCTTTGGTGGTGTCGACTAAGAATATTTAGACTTGTTGAAGTAGGCTGGTTCCTTCTTGTCGGGTGCTCGTCCTGATGTCGGCTTTGTCGCAAAGCGTGCTTTCCCTTTCTGCTTGGTTTCCAATTTGCTGGCATAGTGGAAGGAATCCACAAGTGTATTGACAGTAAAAAATTCCATCTCTTGCTAAATGTACTAGGACAATTCGCTGATGTACTTCAGAACAAGCAATTTCTCTTCTTCTTGGATGCTAAGTCTAGCCATGAGTCAATAAAACTAGTCGGTGTAACTCTGTACTAATTGGTTTTTCCACTAACTTAGCTACTGCCACTTCCTGTACTACTATTCAAGATATTTGGGTGGGTAAAATTCCTTTTGGACATGTTCAAAAAAATTTTCCCATGTGTCGATGGGGTCTTTGCTTTTCTCCATCTTTTTCGATAGGTTCTCCCATCAGCAGTGTACATATGTGACACCTTTAAAGATGAAATGGTGATCTTTTTGGATTCCGAGAGTTGATTCACAAAGTAATAGGATTCTAATTGTTGCACCCAATTGTCGATGGATTCTGCGACAATTTTTCCTTCAATATTCGGTATGTCCAAATTCATTTGCACTTTGAAAGGGATGATTTTATCAGAGCTAGTTCTCGTCAAAAATCCTCCAGATGTCGAAGCAAATCGCGTGAGAATTTCATTGAACTGGGTGAAAATTTCAGTTCATTGTCAATTCAGCACTTGCTCAATACGTTGTGCTATCTCGTCGGCTGCATGTCTATCGTCTGTTTCTTCTGCCATTTATGGAGGTAGTGTCTTCTTGGATTATAGATATTGTGAGCATGTTTGAACCGACATAAGTCAGGTAACTTCGCTGGAAGTGTCTATGCAAAACTTAAACACGAACAAAACTAATAGCTCTGATTGAGTATGCTCTGATACCAATGACCCCCACGTGGCTAGGTAGCATGAGGGGGACAAAAATTCGACTGAGTGAGTTGGATCTGTTATGGAGGAAGCGTAAAGAATAGAATGAGCAAAGAAGGAATACACTACACAGATAAACACAAAGAAATACAAACAATATGAAGGAATGCGAACTGATCTTCTCTATTATAGGATGATTCAAAGATAATATAAGATGTATGTTAAAATATTTTAAATGATTATATAGAATGCTGAGACACTTGGGTTCCTTCCCGTTACATTTAGTTACAAGAGAAGTTAGAACGGTTCGAAATTTAAACCGTTATAGTCGATTGGAAGAGAGAGAGAGAATTTGTCATGGTTCGACAGTCGCAAGTCGCAGGTCGACGTTGTATGCCGACGTCACAAAACTGTTGTGGTTCCCGAGGTTGTTGAAGTTGTTTCAAATTCAAAACTTGTTGATCTGCATCATAGTTTGCAAGTCATCGATGTCAATACAACTTCGACAAGTTTTGACTTCGACATGACTTCAACTCAACAGGTTATCTCCGACAGGTTCCAAATTTGACACAACTCTAATGAGTCTCGAATTTGACACACCTCGACACATTCATTCCTTGGACATGTTCCGCAACCTCACAGTTTGTGACATCGACAAGTAGCGTTGACATGCGACCAATGATTGTCGAACTTCGACAAACTGTCTCTGTGTCTTCCAGCCGACTGTAACGGTTGAACTGTTGAACTGTTCTAACTTCTTTGTAACTGAACGTAATGGGAAGGCACCCAAGTGTCTTAGAATTCTATATAAGCATGTATAATGTTGTAAGATACATCAATTAGATCGATGATTCACCCAGTAATAGAATCATTTCGCATTCCTGCTTATTGTCTGTGTGTATCTGTTTATCTATGTAATGTAATCCTATTTTTGCTCATTCTGCTTATTCTCATATCTTCCGCCATAATAGAGCTGACTCATTCAGTCGAATTGTTTTCCCCCTCATGCTTCCTGGACATGATCCATATCATTGGTATCAGAGTAGAGTCAAATCAGAGCATTAATTTTCCATGCTTAAGTTCTGCGTATACACCTCTCTCGAAGTTACCTGACTTATGTTGGTTCAAACTCCCTTTCAATCTCAGCAATCCAAGTAGATGCTACCTCGAAAGATGGTAGAAGAAACAGACGATAGACATGCAGTCGATGAGACAACACAGCTTATTGAGCAAGCTCTGGATCGACAATGGACTGAAATGTTCACCAAGTTCAATGAGCTTATCATGCGATTCGCTTCGACATCCGGAGGATCTTCGACGAGAAGTCACTCCGATAAAATCATCCCCTTGAAAGTGCAAATCAATCTGGACATACCGAATCTTGAACGTAAGATTGACGTGGAATCCATTGACAATTTGGTACTACGATTGGAATCCTATTACACTATGAATCAACTCTCAAAAGATGAAAAGATCACCATTGCATCCTTAAATATGTCAACATCTGTGCACTACCGGTGGCAGAACATATTGACAAAGATGGAGAAAAGCAGAGACCCCATCGAGACATGGGATAAATTCGTCGAACACATCCAAAAGGAATTTTACCCACCTAAATACCTTAAGCAGCAGTATAAGAAGTGGAAGTAGCTAAGGCAATGGAAATACCAATCAGGACAGAGTTACACCAACGATTTATACCAAATCATGGCTAGACTTAGCATCCAAGAAGAAGAGAAATTGCTTGTTCTCAAGTATGTTAACGAATTGTCCGAGTACATTCAGAAGAAGATGGAATTTCTGACTGTCAATATGCTTGCAAATGATTTCCACTACGCCAATAAGCTGGACACCAAGTAGAAATGAAAAGCACATTTCTCGACAAAGCCGACATCAGGACGACCACCCTACAAGAAGGAACCAACCGACTTCGACAAGTCGAAATATTCTTAGCCAACACCGCCAAAGCCAGACCACAGAAAGAATCCTTTTCACAAGCGGGAACGTAGCAAACAACTGCCAACCAAAAAATGGTGCGATTACCACCACTCAACTTGGCTTGATACGTCTGAATGCAAAGCTTCGAAGACATTTTTGGCGAAAGTGTCAACCTCTGACATGTTCGACAAGATGGTGGAAGAATCCAATCCAGACACAACAACCCTTTTGACGTCGACCAATTCAATAGCCTCGACTATTGTCAACAAGGTGAAACGAGAACGCTTATTCCATACATGGATATGGGTCCAGAGAAACCCATTGCATCTAATTGTGGACAAAGGGATCCAGAAGAACTTCATTTCTGAAGATCTCGTGAAGAAACTAGGTCTTGTCACCACTCTGCATCCTCAGCCTTACAACATCGGTTGGATGAAGGATGGACAAGAACTACATATCAACCGATAATGAAAACTCTCCTACTTCATAAAGCCTTTTGAATATAAAGTACTCTGTGACGTGGCACCACTCTCTGTAGTCGACGCCCTATTTGCGAAACCTTACCTCTGGGATAGACATGGAAGTTATCAGTCACGGCCTCCGAAGGTGATTTTCAGAATCTGAAATCGATGGTTCAGCATACCAGAGCGTCAACCTACACCGACAATTGCACTGCTATCTTCCAAACAGACATAGAATCTCATCAATCATGCTCATAAGCTCTCATTAATCATGATCAAGCTGCAACATTCTAAGAAGACTATAGCAATGAGTCGAGTCACCGACCAATGAAGCTCTCGACAGAAGCAGCAAGCCGATCATATTTTTTATGAGTACCAGAACCCCTTTCAATTTCCCGATGGAGTACCTCAACATTGTCAGGTAAAACACTCTATTGAAATTGTTCCTGGTTCTTCTTTTCCTAACGCATATGTTTACAGAAGATCCATTCTAAAAAATGAATAGATTCACAGAAAGATCCAAGAATTAATCAACAAAGGTCAGATCCGACCAAGCTCCTCTCATTGTGGAAGTCCAATCGTCCTAGTTCAGAAGAATCAAGGTACTTGGCGTATGTGCATTAACTATAGATCTCTCAACAAGATATCGGTGAAGAATCATTACCCTCTACCGCAGATAGATGACTTCATCAACTGTCTGAAAGGTGCTAAATTATTTACTAAGCTCAACCTCAAGTTGGGATACCATCAGATTCCTATAGGGCCCTCAGATGTGTGGAAAACTGCTTTCAAAACCAAGGAAGGATTGTTTGAATGGTTAGTCATGCCTTTCATCTTAACAAATGCACTTGCGACCTTCATGCGACATATGGATAACCTTCTTTGACCTTTCCTCAACAAATGGGTTATTTTCTATGGCGATGATATATTGATTTTCATTCGATCGTGGGAAGAACATGTTAGACATCTTCGACAATTCCTCGACACTCTCTAGCAACGAGGAATCTATCTCAACATGGACAAGTGCTCTTTTGGGATGACCAACATCAAATATTTGGGGTATGTAATTGATTATGCAGGCATTCACATCGATCCAAAAAAAGTACAGATCCTCAAATATTGGCCCATTCCTAGAATTTTTCAAGAACTAATAATTTTTCTTGGTTTGGTGAATTTCTATAGACGATTCATACTTAGATTCAATCACTTAGCCTGGCCCTTGAATCTGTTGACGAAGAGAAATGGGAAAACTACCTTCCAGTGGACAACAACACAACAAGCAACTTTTGAATATCTCAAACACAAGCTTTGCACCGCACTAGTACTTGTGTTACCTGATTGGCATCATCCCTTTGAGATTGAGACAGACGCATTCGACTATGCCTTGGGCACAGTGATCACTCAGTCTGGTCACCCAATCATTTTTCATTCCGAGACTTTTAATGAAACAGTTAGAAGATACTCGACATACAAAAAAGAATTGTACGCCATTGTGCAAGATCTCAAGAAATGGAGGCATTACATCCTTGGCAAGGAAACGGTCAGTATCACTGCTCACAAGCCTCTATAGTTCGCTCTGACACAATCAAAGTTGCAGAAAAACCAACAAATCAAGTGGATTAATTACCTACAACAATTCCAGTTGGTGATTAAGTATCGAAAGGTAAAGCTAATGCCACCACCGATTGCCTCATTCGACCACCCGTTACTCTCATGTTGACAGTAATGAGTATGCAGGGATACGACATGACCACTTGGCCTAATTTGTATGAGGACGGCAATGACTTCTCAGCAGTCTACTAATAGTTACAGACTAACAATTCATCAACCTCAGACTCTGACTACTTCCTGAAAGATACCTTGCTATACAATCTTGGATAGCTTTGTGTACCAACCAGTGAGCACCGACAACATCTCATTTGGGACACACACTACAACAATACTGCAGGACACTTTGGAGTAGCAAAAACACTTGATATTCTACATAAGTATTTCTTTTGGCCTACACTTAAATCCACATCAACAACTACATTCGATCGTGCGTGGTTTGTTCCATTGCTAACCCTCCTAATCGATGACAGAGATTGTACACACCTCTACTAGTTCCTAGTCGACCATGGGAATCTATTTCTATGGACTACTTGACGAGTTATCCTACTACCAGACATCAGCATGACGCGATATTAGTAGTAGTCGACCAATTTTCCAAGATGGCCATTCTCATACCATGTAAGAAGACCATGACAATGTAGCATACCGCTCACCTCTTCTTTACACATGTTTGGAAACACTATGGTTTACCAATGACCATTATTTCTAACTGAGATGCCAGATTCATCAACATATTTTGGAATACCCTCTGGAAATTGCTAGACACATGACTCTCATTATCGACAGCTTTCCATCCCAAGACCGACGGATAGAGGGAAGTTGTAAATCGCTTGGTAGTACAACTGCTTCGCATGTACAATCACCAGCATCGACGCACATGGGATGAAAGTCTTCCATACATCTAACACAGCTACAATCGAGTTCAACACATCTCTACAGGAAAGATTCCATTTGAACTTTGTTACAAATTTTAGCCCTCAATGCTTATCGAATTGACTAGCTCCTCGACATAACCAAGCAACACCAACTACATCCAGCGAGAACTTGATAAAGTAGACAAGTTCAGAGATCATATATGTGACATCCAAAATCAAGCACAGGAAATGTTGCACAGAGCAAGCGAGAAAGCTAATGCCCGATAAGACAAGCATCATATTTCTCATTCCTTCCAAATTGGGGATAAGGTCTGGTTACATCTCAAGAAGGAGTGCTTCACTAGCCCATTCAAGAATCTGAAGCCTTTGCGATATGGTCTGTACAGTATTCTTCGACAGATTGGCCATAATGCTTTCCAGCTCGACATTCCTGCATTCTTGGGTCTGCATCCAGTATTCAATGTGGATCTACTTCAACCATATCATGCACCCTTCTTGGACTAGAACAACTTGAAGACGGCAGAACCTGAAGACATCCATCCAGATATTCAAGAGCCTCTTCCTTGCAACACCATTGTGGGATAATGAGTACGCTACAAGGACGAACACAATTCTCTTGTTTCAGGTTGCCAAGGCTGTCCAGATCCCCTCTCAAGGAAAGTGGTACTCTATTACTGAAGTGATGGACAAGTTTCCTCACCTTTGCGAGCAAACAATGGGGTCCATTATTTCTTAAGGAAGGAGGTACGATCTGCATTACAATTGGAAAGTCATCGATGTCGATACAACTTTGACAAGTTTTGACATGACTTCAACTCGACAGGTTATCTCCGATAGGTTCCCAATTTGACACAACTCTGACGAGTCTCGACTTCGACACACCTTGACATATTCTCACCATTGACATGTTCCGCAACCTCACAGTTCGCGACATCGACAAGTAATGTAGACATGCGACAGACGACTGTCGAACATCGATAGACTATCTCTTTGTCTTCGAGTTGTCTGTAATGGTTGAATTGTTGAACTGTTCTAACTTCTTTGTAGCTGAACGTAACGGGAAGGAACCCAAGCATATTAGAATTATATATAAGAATGCATAATATTGTAACATACATCAATTAGATCGGGAATTCACGCAGTAATAGAATCATTTCGCATTCTTGCATATTGTCTGTGCGTATTTGTGTTTATCTGTGTAGTGTAATCCTTCTTTTGCTCATTCTTCTTATTCTTATAGCTTCTACCATAACAAAGCCGACTCATTCAGTAGAAACTGTTGTTCCCCTCATGCTTCCTGGACATGACCCAGATCACTTGTCGAAGTTGTGTCGAAGTCGAAGTTAGCATTCGACAATAATGCCAACTGCAGAGTGGATCATATACCTTTTCTTTCACCTCCATGGTCACAACGCACTTTTGGTCCTAGTTTTCTTTGAACACTTGCTTATAGAAGGATTTTGAAAGTACCTTATAAATCAACAATGCTATGTTTAAAAATTTCACTAATGAAACTATATTGGTGGGCATTAATGGATGCCTAGTGCAATCAATCATACCTGTTAGCACCTATTTTTTTAGCATATGGACTAAGATGAAGTAAAGGGGTAATCTTAAAAATACCTTGAAGAAAGTCTAAGCTACCTTATTTCCCATGGCTAGGTGCTAAAGGTATGAAAATTTTTGGTTACAAGTGATAAGGAGTTAATAAACTTGAAGAAATGTAAAAATGCAATTAAAATGACCAAAAATGGGCCAAAGACTATAGTCCAACGCAAAAATTTCATAAAGGATAACTATCAGGCTGGTTGCACCATTGATTATGTGCACAAGAGAGATCAACGACCTTCGTTGATCATCACATGGCCAAGCTGCACAGAGTAAAAGGGGCGCAGGTGGTTGCGATGAGAAAAACTAGAGGATACGTGTCACATACTGATAACATCGCAAGGAGGAAAAGTTGTAAGCAAAACTACTTTTAATCCATGTGACACCACCTTGGCGCTAAGATCAATGGTGGATATTCATGATCGAAGATCCGATGGTCCAGGACAAGGATTTGTTATCCGCTAGGTAAGTTTCATAGATCAAGGGAATGGATTGCAAGGTAAAAGGGGATAAATGACAATAAGAGTTGAAGCCGCGCGAAAGATAAGCAGTGGGGACCCCACTAAAGGGAAGCGCTGAAGGGTTAAACAAGTGGAAGAGCTCCACTGTGGATGAAAAACATGAGAAGATCAGTGGCCTTGGAGGATTGTCACATTGGGGAGATGTGCAGTAGATAAAGAGATGGGGTGGTTGCGATAAAGAAAACTGCTAGATAGGTGTCAATACCATGTTCTGTCGCAAGGAGGAGGAGTGGTAATAAAAATAAATTTATAGGAATGTGACACCACTATGTAGGCACATGATAGATGGTGGAGATTAAAGCAGGGAAATTCATTGGATGAAAAAGATAAAGGGAGATGTCAAATCAGTAAAGTGAGAGAAGATCTAACGGCTCAGATCATTACATAAGAGATCAACAGGGAAGAAATGTAGACAGCTGGAAAAGGAAAGCGGAAGATAAGGTAAAAGGGCTTATATATATAACTGCTGGCATGTGAGATTGAAATTTGTTCCTCAAACCTGTCAGACTCAGAAGCTTCTGAACGTGAAGAAGATGAAGAAGATGACAGGAGAGGTCGTGCTTAGAGCTTTTCAGTGATAGGTAAGGCTTCATAACCATTGTTTTTTACAAATCTAAGCTTGTTTATAGCATAAGATGGAAGAAGAATCAGTTTCTAGCAGTGCTAGGGTTAAATTTTCCCTGGAACATAGGGACGCTGATGTATTCGACATAGCCGTTCGGCTCCCTATCCCTAAGATTAAGAGAAAATTGAAGGTTTTGCTCGAATAGGGTCTGGATGTACATAGGGTTTTTTAGTCGTCATTTATCTTCTTCTGCCTTGACCAAGTAATGTCATTCCTTGAGTTCGTGTCATGGTGTTCGTCAAATTATTCAGAACATCAACAAGTAATCATGAATTCCCAAAAGTCTAAAATTGTTTGTGTAGTAGATCCTGCAATCATCTGAAGTTCTTTTGCAATTCCTGAGTCACAGAGCCTTTAGTCTCAGAGTTTTGCTTGAGGAGTCATTCGTCGCCCTATTTCGTCAAATTTCTTCCGAGAACTGTCACTCCTTTTTAGCTACCTAACTTAAGAATGACTTAGAAGTCACGGAAACCCCATACCCTTTGGATGTCATCCTTTTTAATGACAATACCAAATTAGTATTTTCTTTGATAGCTCAGTGTCAGGGTTTGGATACAGACCTGTGGGTGATAGAAGTACAATTGAGTCTGTTGTTCAGGATTAGCCTTATTTCACTAGAAACTGGAAATGAGTCGATGTCGTCCCTCAAATTCAAGGATTTTTTAGCAGAGAGAATTCATTCGCAGTTAAGCTGATTTCCCAATACTAGACATTTTAGGTTTCAGACATAGTTGTTGAAGATGGTTATGTCCAACTGTGTAGAATATTTGCAGTTTTCACAGTTGCTTAGCACAGATGATTTAGAATATAATGTCTTTAATTACTTGAATTATATTTTTTCTACTGTCCATAAAGTCATTTTTGGAGAAGAATTACCCAGGGTCTTGTCGGAAATGGAGTCCATCATGCAATTAAAAAATGAACTGGCGGTAGGATATTGGTTTTTATTGAAGGATGCTACAGTGATTAGGTTATATGGCTTTGTGCATGAACCCTATATTTTACCTGCCTTCTTAACTCCAAGGATTTTCACTCTCGAGTTCGTCAGGCAGAAGTTAATTTTAGATTCCAGTCTAGGCTAGATTCCAGTCTAGGCTGGACATGTACAATCATTATGGATAAAATAAGAAAGCCTCTACCCAAAGGATTTATAATTTAATTCCAATAGTCAGAAATTTTTCAAATTCTGAAGCTTCTTTGATGACCAACAGGGATTTGAAAGAGAACATGTTAAATTTGGCAATATCTATAGAAGAGAAAATGTTTGAGGTGAAGTTCAATTGGAAAAAGATACCAATACCAGACAAGATCTAGTTTCATAGACAAATTGGAGAAGTGATATGTGATGACTTTGTTGAAGCAACATTGAAAGGTGATAAACTAGAAATCCTTGTGAATAAATTGGAAGGCCAATTAAAGCAAGAAAGATTAGAGAATAAGGATTTCCAACAGCAGGTAAAAAAGCTACAATTTGATTTAGTTGAAAGCGATGGTGGAGGGAAAGCCATCAAACAATTGTTAATAGAGAAAGACAATTTGATTCAAAAGCTACAGAAAAGGGTGAAGATTCCCAATACGCAGTTGATTCAAGATCCAGAAGAAACCAAGCTGGAGCAAGAAAAGGAGGCTTTGTCCAATGAAGTCAATGATTGCAAAGCAGAGCTGCTGAAATTTGTTGAAAAAGAAGTTAGATGGGAAAGAGAAAGGATAAGCTTGAAAAATCAGATTGAATATTTGAAAACTAGGTTGTCTAATTTGAGCGGGCAGCAAACTGGTGCAGGCCTGAGTGGAGTGGGAAATGATACTGATAGCCTTTCACATGATATGTCCCAAATCAGTTTAAAGGAGGTTGAAATAAGGGAATTAAGAGAAGAAACCTAGAAGTTGAAAGAAGAAAAGGAGAAAAAGGACGAAGAAGCAAAATCCCTGCAAGACAAGTATAGGGAGTTGATTTAAACTAATAAAAAGATGGCACACCAGGTGACGGGGAAAGAATCCATGCAAGGATGCAAACACATGGTATGGGATTTGATTATCAAAGAAGCCCAAAGTATTAGACCGTACTTGGATTATATGAGAGTAAAAGAAAAAACAGTTAAAGATGCTTTTACCAGTTGTACTGCAATAAAGGAAAATCTAATAAGGAATCCCTAGGAGACATCGCAGAATTCCATCACTTTTCTAAATAGTCTAACGGAAGAAGATCTACTGGCATTAAATATTAAGAACACGATTACAGCAATGACAATAGCTAGAAGAGTTTTGGTAAAACATGCACAGGTCGAGAACGTAGAAGCTAGGGCTGAAGCAATGGGGATGCAAGTAGTAGGGTTCAAAGGGCTATTTGAGAAGTTTATCGAAAAGGGTTTGCCCTATTTTGGGGATGGAAATTAGGAGTTGATTCCCCCAAATGAATATAATAAATTATGGTTTGATATAAGAATGGATCATACAAAATTTCAATATTTAAATTCTTTGCTTATAGGAAAGATTCTGATGGAAAAGATTGCAAAAGACTTCGATATGCTTAACAAGTTGGTCTCTATTTGTGAAAGACTTCCGAAGATTTCCTTTCTAGACCACATTGAGATGAGAGTCAGAGTGAAAGAAATGATGAGCTATGAGCTTCCAACAGCTGAGCAATGGACCGGCGTGGAGAGATATGGGAAAATGAAGTAGACACTTCGTACTCCAAATTAGTTGTTGAATCTTATTTCAAGTTAAAGACTTTTGGAGTATTTTATTTTAAAGAAATTTGAAATATTTTTTATGACTTCGACTCCAGCTGGAGCAGTTACCTTGCTATCTTCTATCTTTTTATTTTTTAAAGTTAAGTGTCATGAGGTAAAAAGTACTGGTGAATGTGAAGAGACAGTTAAGCCTGCACTACCCATTTTTGTCTTGTAGTGGTAGTGGCGAATACATCCTGATGAGGTGTCACTATGTTATAACTATTTCCTGGTCCAAATGAGTCAAGCCTGAGGCTCTAGGTAGTTATAAACTCTATTGAATTGAATGAAGAAGGGTTGAAAATTTTGGAGCTGAGCATATTGCTCCGTGTTGTTCATTTTGAACTGTGTTAATAAAGTTGACAGAGCCAAGCGGGCATTTTTTCAGGGATTCATGTGTGATGGGTTTTGCAATCTATTTCTTCTCTTTTCCCATGTGATATGTGTTTCCTTTCATTGTTAATCCATTATGTAATGCTTTTTCATGCTTGGTTCAGTGTAGCATTTGAATAGAATTCATAGTCTTTATGCTCTGTTCTTATCATATACCAAGTATTCCGCAATTATTTTCTACTAAAATCAATATAGAATTCATGTTTCCATGCTTTATATTGGTGGACCGTTTCATCTTTCTTCTAAATCACCCAACTAAAATCTCTTTGACTGTGAGCTAGTGGCTACCTTGCCCTTGTGTGAATGTATTTTCAGAGCATTTGTCAATAATATTCATGTCTTGTTTTATTTGACTCCATTTCCCAGTAGAGATCCACATTGTTTTCAACCACAGAATTCAAAAACAATCTGTCCTAGCGAAGGTTTGACCTTCTGAATGAGCTGTGTATAAACATCTCGAGCATTAAGGCTCTTCATTTCTTTTGAATATTTTCAGTCCTTTATTAAGAGAGATCCCTCTCTGGCTGTGCTAGGTCAATAGCACAAGTCTAAAGTGGTCAGTGGTTACCCTGATTCTACCTCTCTAGAACCTTAGGGTACATTTTGGGTGTTAACACTACCTAACTAAAATTTTGTTTTGTGATATCCCGTGTAGGATTTTACCTGGTTTCCATTTAGAAAGTTTATTTTTAAGGGTTTTGAATTTCACTTAGCGAGTGTAAGAGAGTTATTTCACAATTCCTACCTTTCTAATTCACCAAGCTCATAAGAAGTGTGAGGTGAAGATCATACTTGAGGTGGAAGAGTCTTTAGGTCTCTTAGTGTGTTCTAGTGTTGCAAACAATGCGACGAAAGCAAATCGATTGTGGAAAATTAACTAAAAGAGTATAATGTAAATGGAAATATAGATGAATTTTTAAATCTAAAGATGTTAAAGGTGATTTTCAAATCAAAGTGCTAACTAATAAAAAGTGTGCAATGGAGGTATTTCAAACTTCTCACCCTTTTTTTATTCACTAAGCTCACAAGAAGTGTGAAGTGAATAGCATAGTAGGGGACACAAGAGTCTTGAGGTCCTTTCTTGTGTGAAAAAGGTGGAGTCTACACTAGGATTGATCCTAAAAACATGTCAATTGAGAGTAAACAAGGGAGGTCTTGAATACTAGTGGCAATAATGAGGCTAATTGAAAGCCTCAGAGTTGGTTATGTAGGTAAGTTTCAAGAGATATGAACTCTTTACTCCTTAATCCGTGTCTATGTGGACTAATTAATAAAAAAGTAAGTAATTATTGCAAATTAATTTGATTTGATTTCATTAGTGAGAAGCAATGGAGCTACAAGATTGTTGCATGCATATAAAAAGAAAATCGAATGACTAAAGTGTGACAAAACTACACTCTACCACGCGATAGTGTGGAAAAATAAAAAAAAGAGATGCATTGTAGTGTGGGAAGAACACCAATAAGGTGTGTGGGTTAAACAAATGAATGCCTTGTGGATCGTAAATTTTTTACTTGTATGAGTAACACAGCTATAAAAGGTGTTTCCACATGTGTAGCACAACCGAGAGGCTGGGATCCGTGCTACTATGTAAAACTTAAATGTGGTCAGTAGGGGGGCAAATTATGGAGTAGGAGGTGGTAAAATTGATCTCCTGCAAATCATAAACACCCAAAATTAATCACTAAACATAAAAAACCTTATTTTAAAAGAAATAAACAAAAATAAGTGTAGTCGACATTAAAATTGTTGTGGAAAAAATTGCACAAGGGTGCATCCCTCCACTTGGTAAGGAGCTAGGCCTTGTAGGATGTATCAAGGCCTCATTCATTGTAGCCCCTGTTGGTGTGTGGTTATCCTCCAAATGATCCTAGAACATATTGTTAGTGGAATTCAGATAAAAGAAAGAAAATTAAACAAAATGTAACAAAATGAAATGGGGGGAGAATACAAACTCCAACAACAAGCAAATGTATGCAAAACCATTTTGTATTTCCCAATGGTCAAGATTTACAACACCTAGTAGGTGTTGGATTCAAGGGAATCCATAAATATAACTTAGGGAGGTCCTTCTTGTTGAAAATATATGCTAAGTGGGTGATAGAACAATGGAGACAAAATATTTCCCCTTGGAGGAAGGTGGAATGCAAGATTGGGAATGCTTACAAAGGTAGGAAGAGGTGGGCTATGAGGAAGCTCCGACAAAAATGTAGCAACATAAATTTTATATTCTTTCTCTCTACAAAATGCATGTTAATGGCCTCCTTTTATAGACCAACAAGTGGCCAAGAAACAACTGGATCCAAATGTGAACCCATGCACTCCATGAACTAGTTCCAAGGTACACCAAAGGGGATATTTAATGCCACAAAGTGTGTGAGGAGACAAATTCGAGTTGTTGGAGGTGATGGGGCTTTCAATATCCTTCAATGCACTGCAGGAAGTAAGTGGTCCTTCTGTTTTGATAGTAGTGCGGATATCGAAGAAAAAGCCACACGAGTATCGCAGGGGAACTGAAATGATAACATGTGCTATAACATAGGCTAACATCAGTTCAACTATGTGACCTCTACTTTTGATTGGTCTTGTCCACTTTTGGACTCATTTTTCCTTTTGGATTTGTTGAGGATGCCATTGGTGAACTACATTCTTTATGTTGATGACACCTTACCACAAGAATTGTTGAAATACCACATTTGTGCGAGATTTAGGGGTTAACAATAAGCATAAGTGAGCATATTTCCTGAGACAACAATCTTCATGAAATGTGTGGGGTGACTCAATGAGCAGAATGGGAAATTAGGTACTATGACAAGTAAATCTTGTTTCCAATACAAAGAAAACATATTAAGCAAATATATTTCAGTAGTTCAACATGAAACATAATTGAAGATACATAAAGATTATTATGGGGACTACATCTTCAAGTCATGTAATATATCATGAATATTTCACAACACATCAACAATAAAAGAAAAAAATCATCACATAAATTGATCTAGATGTGGGAAGAAAGGATTCCTCATGGATTCCATTATATGTATGAAAGGATAAATTACACAGACAATGGTAGATATGTAGTAACATAAGATAGAAGGAAAGATTGATATAACAAAAGATATGAATCGTCTAGGCCCAATTAAAAAAATGTCGAGTAGAAATTTGTCAAAGGCTTGATACAACAAAAATTGGAGGAGTTATACTCTTCTCATATAAAATCCGATCCTTTGAATATATATAGCTTCTTCCTTTTATACCACCTAGTACTACATTATATTGTAACAAACATTTCTATTACCTTACTGGATCTTTTTCTTTTAAAATATGAACTATCAAAATTGATTTGAGGCTATTACAATTATCTCCTTTGATGTTGATTGGAGGGTGGCATCATTTGTAGTCTTTCTTGTTGAGGTGGCTATTGAGTATGATGAGAAGGTTGTTGATGTGGCTGAGAAGAGGAAGCTCTAATGGATTCTTGTAATGCCACTATTCTCACTTGCTACCTTAGGGCCAGAAATTTTGTAATCACTTTCTAGTTCTTACATGCGGGGTATTAGCATATTCTCATCTCTCTCAAAGCAATGTCTAGCTCAGTGTAATGTGCATAAGTGTCCTAAGTGAGGGCTTGAAATATAGTATGTATAATGGTGATTAATACAAAATATTTATGCAATTTTTCATACATAGTCTTTCTATTTAGATATCCTTTGATGTCAGCAAGCTTGAAATCAAATTTGTGAGAGAAGGTGAGAATAGGATCATAATTCTCATTGGGGTATAAATCATTGTTCCCATCCCATGGAGAGGGGAGGCCTTGCTTTATGATATTCTTAAAAATATTTGTAAAAGAAATGACATCTCTTGATAGGTGAGATGCTCTTTAATACAATTTATGGGCTAATATCTTCTTATTGATCAACTTCTTGGCCTCCATGATGTTTTTTGTCTTGTATATGATAACAACAATCTAAATCTCACGATAAGATTTTTTATTGAGAGGATTTATAACTTCTTGTGCAGTTTTTGGCTTCTTATCTAAGTGACCAAGTACGTTTCTGCCATCTTGAGATATTTTCATATCCAATTCCCATTCATATTGAGAAATATGAAAATAATTCTAGTTCTCAGTCATCATAATGGCTATTTGGTCACAGACCAAATGTTTAGCCTCCTTTAGCAATGATTTCACTTATATCTCTTTGCTAAATTCTCAATATCCTTTTGCAACTTACTCTTAGTTTGTTGTAACTCTATCACAATTGCATCTATTTTTACCACTGCTTCATTTGTTTCCTACACTTATTCTTTCCAATAAGACTGGTGCTAGGGAAGTTGGTGTATGACTTAGATGAATTTCCATATCACACTGCTTCTCAATCTTGGAATTCTTTGATTTAGGCTCATGGATTCCTGACTCTTCCATTTCTATGTCCAAAGTTAAATATGTTATTGATCCCTTTCCCCCTGCATTTTTTTTGTGTGGAGTGTGATCGACACTAATCTCTATGAGCACTAGTCTCTTCGCATGTTGAATGGACCCATAGAACCACCCGGCCAACCACATAAGTAATAATCCCACAAATATCCACACAAACACAGAGACTTCTGACATAATCGCATTAGACAGACACGATGTTCACAACCACGGAGAAGTAAACCCTAGCAACAATGCAGACACCATAAACGAAACTGAAAACAAAAAAGTGCTGAATTTATCAAACCATACGCTGAGCAGGAATGAGTTTAACATACTTTAGAAAGGAATGGGATTCAACATATCCCCAAGATCAGTTCCCAATGAAGAGATTATCTACGCAATAGAAGACGACATCAAAACTTTAGATGAAACAGACAAGGAATTAATTAGACAAGAGTGCGTGCCTATCCTAAAGAAGTCCAAACCACCCCGAACCAACATAGACAGGAATGAATTAATTGCACTTAAGAATCTGAGGAATAATGAAAATCTTATTATCCTTAAAGTTGATAAAGGAGGAGCAACGGTATTAATGAATAAACAGGATTATGAAGACAAGATGTTGGAACATCTCAATTCTAGTGGCAGTTATAAAAAGCTAAACAAGAACCCCATCTTAAAAATAATAAGAGAAGTAAAGAAGGCCATCAACCAACCAGCTTAGACGATAGAACCAAAAAGAGACTCTACCCGGATAGGGAAATTACCCCAAGAATCTATGGCTTACCTAAGATACGCAAAGACAAGGTCCCCTTACGAGCAATTGTCAATACAATTAGCTCACCCACTTATGAGCTTGCTAAGCATGTAGCAAAGCTCTTAAGCCCTCTCGTTGGGAATACTGACTCCTACATAAAAGACTCCAATGACTTTGTTCAGATCATAAAAGAAGAAAAGTTAGATAAAAATGAATGTCTTATTAGCTTTGATGTTGTCCAACTTTTCACAAAAATCCCCCTTAATGAAGCAATCCAAATCATTAATGACATTATAGATCCTCAAACAGCTAGGTTAGCAGAAGTTTTCCTTAGGTCAACCTTCTTTAGTTTTAGAGGAAACTTTTATGAACAAACTAGTGGTGTAGCCATGGGATCCCCTCTTTCCCCCATAGTTGCAAACCTCTTTATGGAAAATTTTGAGAGGAAGGCGCTTAACTCATATCATTTAAAACCAATTAGATGGAAAAGATTCGTTGATGACACAAACATCAGATGGCCCCATGGAATGGAGGAACTTAACAAATTCCTTGAACATGTTAACAACCAGTTTAGTGAGATTAAATTTACAATGGAGTTGGAAAACAATGGTAGGATTCCGTTTCTTGATGTCCTCATTTCCAGAAAGGATGACGGGACTCTTGGAAATCAGGTCTATAGGAAGAAAACCCATACAAAAAGTTATCTCCATGCAAGTTCACACCATCCCCCTTCTCAAAAACTAGGTGTACTCAAGACTTTAGCAATTAGGGCTATAAGAATATCTGACAATGAACACGTTGAAAATGAAAAATACCACCTTTCCAAAGTCTTTCAAAACATTGGTTATAAGAAGAAAGACATTAGGAGGGATATAGTCAAGGCAGAAAACACATCTAGACCCCATAATCGACCAGACACTTTGAACGCCTACCTCCCTTACATCGAAGGATTCATGGATAAAATTAAAAGAGTCTTAAGGAAAAAGAATATTTCAACCTCATTTAAACCAACCATGACCATAAGAAGCAAAAATAGGTCTGTCAAAGATCCCATAGACCAACTTCAACACCAAGGAATTTATAAGGCCCCTTGTTCCTATGGAGATTGCTACATTGGTGAGACGGGACGCTCCTTCCAAGTTAGAATTAAAGAACATGAAGCAGACATCTGTCATGAGAGAACCCGCACCTCTGCATTACTTGAACACTCCATCAACACTAAACACCAAATTTGTCTTGAAAACACATAAATTCTCGCAAGAGAAAACCATTACTTTAAACACAAAATTAGAGAAGCCATAGAGATAGCCAAGCATCCTAATAACCTAAATAGAGACGGTGGCCTTGAAATTAGCAATAACTAGCTCCCCCTCATCAAGAAGAATTAGGTCTCATAATATTTCAGTAAGACTCATAATCTCTTAAAGTTAAAAATTAAAATTAGTAAGTCAAAGACTTAGATATTAATTTTTAAGGTTATAACAAATTGACACTTAGAAGTTATTATCAATTGATTCAACTTAGTTGAATTAAAAACAACCATTGATAACTTTAAATAATTAATCATATTAATCTTTTGCTTCTAATAATTTTTTTTATTCAACTAAGTAAATAATTAAAATTTATTAATTAATTGTCTAAATTTATAAATTAATTAATTATAATAAAATATTCAAACTAAATAAGCAATTAAATTTTATTACTAATTAATAGTCTAAATTTATAAATTATATTAATTATATTCAACTAATAATATTAAATAGAAATTTTTTTAAAATTTACAATGTTCTAATTAAAAAATCTTATATTTAATAAACTAAAAAAATTATATTATTAATCTTAATATAATAATATTTGATTTTACAAAAAATATTGAAACATTATGAATAAACTAAAGTTATCAATTATATTATAATAATTATTTTAATTTAATTAAATTTATAACTTAATAAATAATTAAACAAACTACATCTAGGTTAGGGCTTTTGGCCGACACTTCTTGGGTCTCAGCTCTCTACAAACAAACATGAATGCATATTTATGCTATGTTTTCGCTATCCTCACCTTGACTCATTGTCCTGATGATGAACCGTGATTAAGGTTCGAAACGTCAACTTTCCATAATGGGTACTGCGTTATACCCGAGCACTTCACTAAACCCTCAACGCAGGAATCTTTGAGATAGAGGAAAATTAGCAAGAGAAGGTGAATTTTTATTCTCACTATCATCATTAGAATTCATAATAGGAACACTGTCAAGGAAGTTCGGAGTAGAAGATTGCTTGAAAGCCACAAATGAAACAAACCTAGAATTAGACTCATATACATATATATTTTAATCAAATTTAACACTTATTCTAATAATTATATCATATGAATGTGGTTGAATAAGTATATAACCTTTACATACTCAAACTATCCAGTAAATATGCACTTTTCACTTTTAGGTTGCAATTCTTTCCATTTTTCATCCAAAATATGAGCCCATGCTTCACTACCAAACGAATAGAAGTGGATGGCACCTACTTTATTTATACTCCATGCTTCTTATGGTGTGATGGACCTTTTAAATATTTTTTCAAGGTGCAATTAAATATGTAATTTTCACAATTCATGACTTCAACCCAAAATTGAAGACTTGGTCACTTAGCTTGGAGCATACAATTAGCCATTTATTTTAAAGTGCGATTATTTCACTCAGCTACACCATTTTGTTGTTGTGTATATGGAATAATGTAATGTTGTTGGATTCCCTATCTAGTGTCGAAAGTATTGAACTTGTTGTTAACATATTCTCCCCCATTATTAGATCTTAACTTAAGAATTCGATGACTATATTGTTTCTCAATGGGGGCCTTGTAGGCCCACAAATATATCAAATACTTTCCTCTCAAGTTTTAGGAAATAAACCCAAGTGCATATGGAGTAATCATCAATGAAAGTTAAGAAATATTTTAAACTAGAAAAGGAAGCAGAAGGAAGAGGACCACATGTATGATCTTTTCTTACTCTCTAATCAATGAATAACAAAACAATTCAAGAGTGGGATCTGTGTAGTTAGTCCCTAAATATTCTTTAATGGAATAAAATGTAGATAACAAATAGAATAGGCAGGACCAAGCCTAAAAGAATATGAAAATATATTTCTCATGTTCCCTTGCTATGCTATATTCTTCAATTAAGAGTCAAAGGGTTTTGTACTTAGATAGATAGTATTGAATTCAATATAAATCACCTATATTTAAGGAAATAAACTCATTTTCAAGATGGTGACCATGAATCTGATTGTGTTTACAAAAAAACCAATTCCAACTTTTTCTAAGCATTATCTGATTCATCAATGCCTAATAGGAGGAATCGTAAATCAGTAAAAATTGACATTCTGATTAGTCCATGAGCCTCATCACATTTATTGGCACATTTTATTTTCTTATAATCATCATTAAGTTGATTTTCATTGCCCAATGTAATCCGGTAAATTCCCCTACTTCGTAGTTCATCTTTCATCTTAGATTTCCATGATAAATAGTTGGAATTGGTAAGCAGAATATGCAACTTTTATCCCTAATAAATTAAGTGGTTTATGCTATGGTTCACGGCCTTGAAAATTTTCCATTAACTCAATAATATTATGTTATGAAAATGGCATATTCCCTTTTGTTGGAATTTTTACATTTATAAAATTCTAAAAAAACAGTAACTTCATTGTATAGTATTGAATAGTAGCAATAGATTCTATTGTATAGTTTTTTTTTTTCAATTTTAACTATTTGTAATCTATACCGTGGAAAAGGAAATTATATATATATATATATTGTTATTTTTTTAAACTATGACTATATGGTTGGAAATCTAGATTATTAGATATGAAGCAGATCATTGATACCTTTTCCATGACATTTTAAGTATTTCAAATCCATTTTTGTGTGATATTCAGTTGGACTGTATGGTATCGAAGGGGAATACAATATGTTTTCTAAATTTTCTCAGAAGAAATAACTATTGGTTGTTTTTTTTGTTTTCAAAAGGCATGCATGTGCATAGTACAAAGAAGATTTCCTTTAATATTATTTCTATCTAACATTCTCTTCAAGATCAAATGTAATTATAGTTTTAAGTTTTAAGGTCTAATATAATTCTAAAATTTTGTTAAATAAATGTTTTTTTTGTGAAGTTATGTTTGGTAAACCACTTATTTATATTGTGGACATCGATATGAAGACTTGCATAGATTTAATCTCAATTCCAATGATCTCATCTAATGGATTTGTTTATATTATTTGTTGGTGGTTTTTCTTAACAAGCATGTCTTGAATTTCATTATTAAGTTACCTATATCAATGCGCTTGTGTGTCAAATGTCTAGTGGATTAATCCTCCATGATAAATTAGTGTCAGGTTTGAAGATTAACATTTAAGTAAAAAAACCCCCAGATGGGGGTGATGATGAGTGGACGAGGGACTGTTACACAAAAATCTTCCACCCTGTGAGAATCAACATTCTTTGACCTGTAGGGTCCATTTCAGTGACTCAGACCCATTTTCATCCTTCAGTGATACGAGTTTATCCTATTTTTGTTCCTACCCACATGTTGCATCACTATAGCATGTGTACCCACGAGTTGCATCCCTATAGCCCATGGGTATCAAGTAAAATGGTAAAACCCACTATTTTATTACTTTTTACTCCCAAAAAGCGGTCATTGGGTGACCTTTGGCTCTCCATCTGCCCAAGTAACGTCTCGATGAGTCCTTTCACCTACCTTTGAGAGGACTATATATTGAGTACATATGTCTTATGGACGGGAGGAAGAAGAGAATAGTAAAGGCACTCTAGTGGATTTTTGCCCTATCTTGAGTTTGCACTCATTGATCCTTGTAGTTGTGAACTAGTTATGTTCACCTTCCAAACTCCTTTCTAGTTTGAGTTTGCAATTCATGGAGGATTGAAGTGGTGGAGGCACAAGTGGATTGATCTAGATCTTGGTTCAGACTGGTTGTTGGCAAGAGGTCATATCACTTTGTACTTCTTCTTGTTTATTAATAGAAATACTCATATTCTCATCCATTCATGGTGTGAATGTCATTTATTATACATTGGGTTGCATTTGCTTATGATATTATGGACCATTGTTATTGATAATGTTAATGTTATTTATATATCACATGTACTTGTTAGATATTGGTTGTCGAGACTAATTTGCAGATTACAAGTGCTTGGATGTGCGTGGATTGAAAGCTCCAACGGGGATCTACATCAAATGTTGGATCAAGGTTGGTTACATTTCTCCATTGTTTTAACATTGTCATTTATAATAGCATTGTTTTGAGAATTGAGTAGATTTCTAGTAGTCATCTGTCTGTTGTGGTATTCCCAAGCCATAGTGAGTTTTCTCCAATATAGGGGCATCATGGTGGGAATAGGTAGCGACCCCAACTAAACATGTGGGGAATGCTTGCATTAGTGGAGACATGTTTTAACATTATTGAAGGAAGTGGTGATATGATAAGCGTGATCTTTGTATAATGCAGACTCTTATAAGGAGTTAGATTGTAGGAGGTTGAGTAGATGGACTTTATGATTCATGGATGGGAAGGGAAATAATCCATAATGGAAGTTGGTGGGGTAACTGCTGAGAAACCGAGAGACATGAGGTTGGGAAGTATCGTTCTTGGAGAATTCTCCTGCAGTGGTTTACTCGCTGCCTTTGGTCCTTGCTAATTTATGTGCATCCAATGCGGGGTGGTGTATGTTAGCATCGTGAAGGGCGGTAGCGTGGGTTCATGCAGTGAGGATGGTGGTTAAGGCGTGCCTAGTCTAGTGGTCGATAATGGTATGAAGCCTAAGGGGAATATGGGCATTGTGGAAGTGAGGTCGTGGTGTAGGGTGAGTGCGGAGAAAATGCAGGCTACTCAAGCAACATGGAGTTATTGATCATTGACCCCTGCATCAATTCAGGTTGATTTGGAAATGTTGGAATAGGAATTCTGGATGGAGGTGGAGGATGAAGGTTTGTATGTGGAGGAGGAATATATGGAATCTTGGATTCAAGACCCTGGGTCCTCACGTAGTTGTGAATGGATGTATGAAAAATTGTCACCCCATACTTAGTGGTTAAAGGCCTACTTAGCAGGGTTCTGTTGGATCGTGAGGAGAAGGAGAGAGATGATGATGTCTCGATGGAATTATAGAAGGATCTCTCTATGGATATGAGGCTATTGCACATGAATATTGAAGCTGTGGTGAAGGATATGGGGATCCCTTTCCTTTCGAGGATGGTTTTTGCAGCCTCGGTGATGGATGGAGTGCAAGAAACGAGTCTACACCAGGCTGGTGGTATGGGTAGTGATGGTTCAAATAATATGGAATCGGGTAACATCGTGCCTTGAGGGTGGTGGTTTGGCCTCTTTGTATGTTTTTCTGTTTGTTAAGTGTTAGAATGCCAGTCTTTTGTTTCGTTGTGATAGGTATGTTAATTTCATTTCGGCTAAGGATATTAGTGATATGACCATCTTAGAGGTTATCAAGTTTTTTCTGTGGGATATGCATGTTGTTATCAGGTGGGGAAATGATGGTCAATTTTCAGCTTGTAGGATTTGTTTTATCTTTCGGGAGAGGGGCCGTAGGAATGTTTGTTATCTAGGTTATTATATCTTTGTAGAATAATATATCAGACTTCCATGAAAAGCTCTCACAATGGCATATATTGTAACATTTTTTGTATAATATGTTAATATAAGGCTTCTTACTTATATAAAAAAATGAACTAAAAATGATTTAAACCTTTAAAGTTTAATGGAAAATTTTAACACTTCAAGTTGCAAATAGGTGTGGCTTACAGACTATTGCACCTAGTTTGGGTGTTATAGTGGTAATGAACTAGATTTGGACATGGATATTGGGTCTAGGTTGTGGCTCAAATTACTAATAGGATTGGCTTGCATGTGGGTGCATATAGCCTAGGGTTTATAGTTGTAGGGAGATGGATTTGAACTTGAGTCTTGCCTGTGTAATCTCGACTAGTTACCTATTCCCTTAGAACTGGAGAAAAATAACTTGTTACTAGAGTATGACGTAAATTATATTTTTTTTCTTGTAAATCTAGAAAAGTATTTATATTACTAGAAGCTCTAAAATATATAGGGGTTCTATGGTTGGTGCACCACTAGGAAAACCAAACCAACCACATAGCAATAGTTTATCATGTACATACAATATGTAGAGTACTATAATAAACTACTTTGAAAAGAGCTTAACCCTTTCTTGTCTATGCAAACTATCACACTAAGGTATTCTTACAGTAAAAAAATGAAAAAAACTGTAAAATCCTATATTTCATCAGGTGAACAAAACATAAAAAAAGGAATCAACCTATATTTGATTATCTCAAATCATGATAGTAGGCTCTTTAGACTCTTCGCTAGACTTGCTAGGTTCTTCTTAAGAAGAGGGAATCTTGAAGACGATGCATATAGTTTCCATGGCAAGGAAATTGATATTTTACTTTAGACCCATGATTGATTTGGAAATTAAGTGAAGCTTGGTGTCCACTCTAGGGATTTGTTCTTGCGTCTCATACATTTTGTAGCAATAGATATTTTTTCCCTTGCTTGTTTTCCTTCATGGTCCTACCCATTAGAGACTTCATATACTAGTGTTCCACCATATTTTTCCACCTTCTGATCATTAGCACTCCTTGGCCTCCCTTACCCATTTGTAGACTCATAACTATATATTTGGTTCTCCTTGAACCCATTTTCCCCTATTTTTCCTCCTATACACAGTCTGCTTGCGTACACCTTGCATATATGCCAGTTGCATTACTACACCCAGCATACATCAACTTTTGGTAAATAAAAGTAAAATATCTATTTTTCACTCCAAAAAGAGGCCATTGTGATCTTTGGCCTTCCATGTATCTTGAAATGACTCGATCCAACCTTTCGCTTGCCTTTGGAGGGTTATATGTTGAGCTGTTGTGATGCATGGAGGGAGGAGAAAGAAAAGAGCATTGAAAATATACCAAAAGTTTGCGTTGATTTATATTGCTTGAGTTTACATCCATTGATCCTAGTTGTTGTGAACCATTTATGTTCACCTCCCAAAATCTTTCATATCTTGTGAAGGATTTGTTCTTTTACTTGTGAGTTTTCCATTGTATGGGGGATTGAAGTGGTGGAGTCACAAGTGGAGGGACCTAGTTCTTGGTTCAAATGAGTTTCCGACAGGAGGTTGTATCTTGTACTTCTTGTTCATATTAATGGAAATACTCATTTTACCGTCCATTTATATTGTGAATGATCATTTATTATCATTGGTTACATTTAATTATATATATCCTAGATTATGCTATCATATATGCTTACATGTTTTATATATCATATGCACTTGTTTGCATTTATTGTTGAGGCTAAGTTGCAGGTTCAAGTGTTTTGATTCGAAAGCTCAACAGAATTGTTCATTAGACGTCCGATTGAGGTAGGTCTTTTATTTTGTTTATCAGCATTTACATTTATATAGCATATGTTGGGAAGTGAGTTGATTTCTCGAGTCCATATGTCTTTTGTGGTCTACCCCAAGCCATAGGAATTTTTTCTCCATAACAGAATTGGCGACTCCACTGGGGAGATGCATCCCTTTGGGGTCTTTTGGGAAAATTTTCCTTGTTTTGGTTCATTGTTCTTTTGGGTTTCTGTGTCGCTCGTAGGTTGTCAGGCTTTATATAGAAAAAATCCTGAGTTTGTTGGCCTTTCAACTCATTTTTCTTCATCTATCTTTCCCTGTATGTGACTTTGTTGTGGTTTACCCACGTATACCTGTGACTGTTATTGAACCATGCAGCGTACATACTCTATTTTGTTTTGAACAGTTGTGTTCCACTCCATTTTAGCCTTGTTTCTTGTGTTTGGTTGATGCTGGGTGAGTTTTGGGTGTTCCCGAGTCTTGTTGGGCCTGTATCCTGATTATTTCTTGCCGTTTTAGTGACTGGAAGCTCCTCTTTCTTTGTTTTTTGAGAAATTTTCTTTTTAGCCATTTTTTCCTTTTTATAGCTCATTTGCTTAGTTGAGTCTTACTTTTTGTGTTTGTTGGGTTATCTGCATTGCATTCTCTTCTTTTTTTTTTCCAAAAATGATTGATTCTAGCTGCATTTTCATTTATTTATATTGAAAATGAAAAAAAAAATTGCTTTTTGTACTTGCATTTTGCATTTGAGTGCTTATGACTTCATTAGGGCTTGATTGGGCATGAAATATTGTAGAGAGATTGAATTTTATTTCTGAAGAAGAGATTTTTTTTTTACTTTCATTTAGTGGCATACATATTTCTATTGGAAGACGAGTCTAGTGTTGTCAGGTGTGCATATTATTGAGTCATTTCATATCACTAGTTTCATGGCCATATTCCTTTGAGTAAGCACAACCAATAAAATTAACGCTTAATTAAAATTGATTCGAACGCTTTTCTTTTCTAGGGTACACCAACAAGTATAGGTTGTAGAGTCTTGGAATAGAATCTATGGGAGTAAACAATCCAATACTATCAAACAAGCATTATGTGTCTGACCAGGGAGCGGTGAAACCCATGGTATACATCGGTGTTCTCAGGAGGCTCTACTCACATCAAATTTAAGCACAAGGTCACAGGAGGTAGGTTGCGGAGATAGCCCTCCAATACTTGTTGAACGTGGCAGATATATCTAGGATTTGTTCGTATATGGGGACTCTTGAGGGATTTGACCCTTTTGAGTTTCGGGCTTAGCTACCCTGCCCATATGATGGATCCCATCTACGACTGTTCTCCTGAGCATTGGTTATACATGGTGACCTTAGTTTCCTTACCTAGGTACCGTATAGGGCATTTGGAGCGTTTATTCCGTGGGTGTCTTGAGTCAAATAGGGGTCGGACAACACATTGTATTTACACATTGAAGTCTAAGGGCCCTTATAACTGATTTTGTTACCTCTGGTTATAGTTTGGGAGTCTCAGGCCTCTTCTAGGAGAGACATACCGGCTATAATGTCGGGAGGTCCCTTAAGCAAGTCCCCTATTCTGTGCATTTTTGTTGTAGCTTCTTTTAGGTGTGTTCTCTATGATGATTTAGTGGGTCATTAGGAGATGCTTATTTTTGACTTTTTGTAGTCATCATGGATCAAGATCTGGATCTCCGCCAATCTCGTCGGTTGGCTAGTTTACCAACTAGTGATCCATTATAGTGTCTTCACAAGAGACGTCGGAATACTATCGTTGGTCCTTTAATCACATCGCACGAGCTTCGGAGAGCTCCCAATATGAGTTCTGCATCTGGCAGGTCAGGAGCCCCAGTGACTCCATCCGCTGGGATGAAGAGAACTTCCCCTCCTTACATGTACTCTCCGAGAACTGAATGAGAGGGAGGTTCATAACACACCACTCCTTATGGGTTTGGGGAATCGCAACCCACTAGTAGGAACCAATTTGATGATACATGGTAACCGGATCATCTGAATGGTTAATATATGGGTGTGTCAGGTGTTGGTTCCACATCCATCTTCACGACCCCGAACTCTTTTACTTTCAGTATTCCTGGCTTTATGTTGAGTGCTAATTCCTCCCTGTCCAGTAGTCATGCTAGATTTGGCGTTGGGGTTGGGGGAACCATAACCCCTTTTACTGCTTATCAATTCGGGAGTAGTCACAGCCCTTCCTCTTCTATGAATGTTGGAGGATGGCCTCCTCCTTCGTTAGCCCCTAGTGTTAGTGTGAATCCATTCTTGAGTGGAGGTCTCACGGTAGGCATCAGATCTACGACCTATATCTCATCTGTTAACCTGTATTCCTCTATGCCTGTGCCTACGGATGCTTATATGATTCTGCATCCTCCCCCTACTTCTAGTTCTTTGGTTCCATCAGGTGGGAACATACCATTTTCTTATGGCCCTAGGATTGGATGGTTTTTCCAAGTCAAATGGTTATATGGTACCCCATTCTTATGGAGGTAATTTTTATGGTTATTTAGTCGGTCTTGGACCTTATGCCATTCCCCCCTATGGATACCCTTCTATGCACATGCCTATGTATCCTTATATGGGTTAGGTGCCAGGAGCGTATTATCCTACTGGTCAGGACCATGGGCTCTACCATAGTTCGTCGGGACCTCACGTGTAGACCTCGGTGTCCACGATCTCATCCTTTTTTTCCCACGGCCAGTCTCTCCAAGGAACCAATGCTCAAGCTTCGTAGCCTTAGCTCTCGTTCCTCACTAGGTTGAAATTTCCTGATATTTATAAGCTCATGAATGATTCAGTGTGTCATAAATATACATGGCCCCCAGTCCCCACCAAGGTCCCTTCCGACATTACAAATTTTGAAGGGAAAAAGGGTGAGGATCTAGGTGATCACATCACCACATTCCATCTGTTTGAGGCTATTTCAATGCACCCTTACGGGGGATTCCGTCAAATGGTATGTCGAGTTCCCTGGGGGCACATATAAGAGCTTCAACGATTTGGCTTTGTTTTTTCTAGATCACTTTCAGTTTCCATTTCGTTACAATATTCACACTGAAATCTTGTCCACCTTCCACTAGGATAAAGCCACGCATATTTCTGATCACATTCAAGAGTGGCGTTGATGGCAGAGGTTAGTAAAATCAAACATTCCTATGGATTTTCTCCTGGAATGGTTCCTCAAATATCTTCTCCCTTATATTTCAAAGGACGTTTCATTGTCCAAAATTATGACTGAGTAACAAGCCATCTTTAGAGCCGAGAATTTATACCTGGTCTATGCTCAGTCAAGGATTCTGTATGACGTTATACGTGACGCACTGTGATGAAGAAACGATTCCAAGCCTGCTACTAGATCGCATGCCGATGGAATGGTTGGTTCCGCAAGTGCTCATTCCGTAGATATGGTTACGAATCAGATGCAAAACCTGTCTATTAACCAGTCTACTCCTCGATAGGCTCCCGCCTCGTCCGTTTCCACCAAATCGTCTGATGTACATTCTATGTGATCGACAAACCCATCCGATAACCAACATATTGGTGGGAAAAAGAAGGGAAAGAATAACTGTAGGGGTGGGAACAAAACGAATAAGATAGGGAATGCTAACCCTCCTCGGGACAACGAAAATGTTGGTGGGGACTACAAGCCCAAGCGTAAGGTGAAGTTTCCTTGTAAACTTTGCTCTTAGGATCACCTTAGACATTTGTGTCCTCATATGGATGAATCATTGAAGCACATCACAAATAACCCAGTTGTGCTGACGAATCCCCTTCCTCATCATCAGAATATGGCTTCTGGTGCTTCTGCCGCCAGTCATGGGACTACTAAAACTTGAATTCTTCTAATCATGATGACGATTTTGGATGCGTAAACATGGTCAAATATGAGGTTTGTGTTGCTACTCGCTCGTGTGATTATGGAACTCCACAACATTCTTTGGGGAATGATCTCCCTCCAGCTGAGACTCCGTTGCATATCGAGAAACCCAACCCTATGTTGTGGGTACCGAAAGGTGTCCTCAAGTGCTCGGCACATAATCCCAATGCCCGAACCACCCAAAACTAATCAATTGTGGATAATTTAGGCCAAACCCTGTGTGTTATGTCGGCTCTGGAATTCCTTTAGGCTTGTCCTTCAGAAATGAGCGCCCTTCTATGTGCTTTGAGAGTCATCAATCCTTGTTACACCAAAATGTCATCACCCTTGTGCAAGTGTCGCAAGTGTCGTCATCATGACCTAGTGTCATCACCATGACCATCGCAAGTGTCATCATCATGACCGTTGTGATAATGTTGTCATTTTGACCATTGTGCAAACTCTTTGCTCTGACCCCTAAATTCATTATGGGCTAAAACACATCCAACTAAGATATTTCCCTTCCTATTTGACCTCTTTGAGTAGGTTGTCGCACTTTGTCTTCCTACAAAGTGAGATAGACCCCTCTTGTCGCAGTTCTTAGTCAGCTAGGGTGAGACACTGTTGCACTTTGTCTTCCTACAGGGTGCAACAACCTCCTCTGTCGCTCTGTGTCTTCTACCAGGGTGCGACGAGGTTGGTTAAAGGCTATTTTGGGAAGTCTTGAGGTCTCTCTAGAAGGTTTTTGAGGTGGAGGCCTATCCCTAGGCTCTAGGTGAGGTGGCATTTTGGTTCCTAAACTAATGGGAGGATCCCTTAACCATCTCCCCCTACTCCTCAACCCACCCTATCTCTTTAGCCCTATATAAACACCCACTATCTCCATGGGAAGGGAGGAAGGTCTATGGTATCCTTATGCTGGTAGAATCCATATTGGTCATTGGGAAGCTTGTACCACCTTGGAGGCTTGGCTTGGACATGTTGCATGGAGGATGCGACGTTGAGGCTTTGGTTGTAGATTCATCCTTTCTATGTATTCCCACCTTTTAATATAGTTAATATAATCTCTTTCCATGAATGTTGTCTCATTGATAGGACGGTCGATCCAACCTCATCTTCGGTTATCCCCACTCTTTCATCAGAGAGTGAAAACAAAGCGGTCGATTCAACAATATCCTTGATCAACCCCATTCCTCCCTTGAGGGATGCTACCCAAGCGGTTAATCAAGTCTCATTCTCGGTTGACCCCACTCCTCCTTGGAAGAGTGAAGTGCAAACGATTAATCGAGCATCACTTTCAGGCATGCACTGTACTTACCTTTGTCCTCGTATGGATGAATATTCACAACTGTTGGAAGACATGGACATATCCCATAAACACTTTCCACCTTAATATTGTAGGTTGTCCCTTGATCCTACATTGGTTGATAAGATGGTCAATCCAACCTCATCTTTGGTTGATCCCAATCTTTCATCAAAGAGTGAAAATGAAGGGGTCGATTAAATAATATCCTTGATCGACCCCATTCCTCCGTTGAGGGATGATACCCTAATGGTTCATCAAGTCTCATTCTCGGTTGACCCCACTCCTCCTTTGAAGAGTGAAATGCAAACAATTAATCTATCATCATGTTTGGGCATGCACCATACTTACCTTTGTCCTCGTATCGATGAAGCTTCACAGTTGTTGGAAGACATGGAAATATCCCATAAACACCTTCCAACTGAATATTGTAGGTTGTTCCTTGATCCTACATTGGTTGATAGGACGGTCAATCCAACCTCATCTTCGGTTGACCCCACTCTTTCATGAGACACTGAAAACGAAGCGATTGATTCAACAATATCCTTGATCGACCCCATTCCTCCCTTGAGGGATGATACCGAAGCGGTTAATCAAGTCTCATTCTCGGTTGATGTTGTGGATATTTCTCCCTACAGATAGGTAGAAACTCTCTTAGGTTAAAGTCGACTTAACTGACTCTAAACTAAGACAAAAAGATAACAAATTCTACCTTGAATTCCTAGATTCAAACAAATATTTCAATACCATAATGCTGGAAGAAATGGAAGAGATCTGACTGACCTTTGATTTAATCACTCGTCCTAGTTGTTGCTCCAATCCTTAAGTCCTTGGGAGTGAACCTGTTACAATGAACCAAGGTACAAGCACATACAATCTTCTAGCAACTTCAAATATATGTTAGAATCTAAATCTGTAACAGAAACAAATCATATGATTGAAACAAGATCAACACACACAATTTGGGAAACAAGACAAGTTATGTATTATTGCAAACTTGAAGTTACTTACAATGGTTGCTTGATGTCCAAGCCAACTCCCAGCTCCAAGTGATTTTTCCTCTAGCTATCTCCACAAAGATCTAAGACCATAGGTTTGATATCTCAAATAGTCCTACCCTTGCTCATGGAAGGCTTCTCTCTTATAGTGTGTAGAAGGATTAACCAAAAAGAGAGAAGAATGGATGTTGGGAGTATTTAGTGGATCAGACCCACTAATCTGAGAAGGCAAGTTAGGATTGAATCAATGATACCAATCCTCAAAGATCTCTTGAAGGTCAAGATCCCACAAGCCATGGAAAAAGGGCTAAAAAAGGACTACCGCTCCCCTGAAAATGAGCAAAACGTGGTAGTACCTCCTAGAAGGGACAGAGCATAGTGCGGTAGTGGGGACAATCGCGCCCCTAAGCTTGAGCAAGGAGCGGTAGTGTAGGTATATGAAGTCTCAGATGGGTTGATTCCTGACAGGACAGGTTTTCCTTCATGGGTCATCATCATTTTTTCCCTTCTAGGTGTTTTAGGTAGTTTGGGGAAGTGTCGTTAAAGGTGAAGGTGAGACACTGTGAAATATAGAGGCATAACAGATGCCCCCTAAAGTGTGAGGTCAGAAGAAACTAATGGCCGAAAGACTTTACAAATACTGTGTGGAGATAGCATCGAGGGGAGCAACGAGGAGCTGAAACATAAACAAAATGTTAGATATATACCACCGAGGTGGGCATCTCAGAAACAATTGACTCAAAGCATGGCTGTCGACCAATACATTGCAGATCCATGAGTATTGAGATGATATAGACTGTAGACAAATCATGGCTACTATGAACAAGCGTAGATCCATGAGACAGTAATGACACATCCACGACCAATACAAAAGTGGATCTATGTGACAATACAGAGGACATCTCTATCGCAACCTGGACACAATCAAAGTACAAAGGCGTGTCTAGGGTCTTCTACTCGATCGCAAATGATACAAATCTAGCCATGTGATTACAAGGTGTTAAAGTCAAACATGGTAGAAACCATTTGATTACTAGTCAATGATGTGAACCATTAACAAATGCAAAGGGAATCACCAATGATGACGATGATCCCCAAGGTATCTATAGTACATCTCAACAAAATGCGAATGAATGAGTTGATGTTGAGCATTTGAGAGATCGTTCGATCAGAGGCCAATGATGTAAACCTACTGTCGAACACGATGAAACCTGCCATTGAGGCATGCAGGTACCAAGGTACTAGTGGTTGATTCCTAAGTCCAATTCCTGGATAGTGATTTGGCATCGACAGGAATAGACTCGTCGAAGGTGGGCCATCATGATTCCCACATCATCGACACGAAATCGGGACGAAAGATAGTATAGGACGATGAAACAATAGAACATGTACTGACACAACGGAGGTCTGACATAATGAATGACTCTGAACAATGCAACGCTTTGAACATATAATGGCATGAAGCAGGACCTGGCAGCAGGGATTATTGATAGCAGAGGATAGACATCGAATGAGTAGGCTCGTGGCTAGAGAGACAACTCCGGATGATGACTATAACTCAACAAGACTATATACCCAAAAATAGATAAGGGACAGACACATGCCATGTTCAAAGGTGACAACTGACAAGCTGCCAACAAAATAAACTCAACTTGTTTCCCATTTTCCCCCGACATGATGGACGAGTACCTCTTTGTTGTTTTACGATCTTGAAGAGGATAACAGATGCTCAGTATAGCTCATCTCATAGATGGGTCCGATCTCACATGTTTTACGAACCTAAGAAGGGAGGGGTTCGTCCCAAGATGGGTCCTTCGATGTCAAATTTTAACGATTCCAAGGAAAACTCAGCAGTTTTTCACATTTAAAGAGCTTGAGAAACTTAAAGAAGCCTCCAAAGTGTACTTTTTCATAAATTTAGTCCCTCGATCCCGAAAAAGTGTAAAACAATTCTCAAGAGAACTCTCCCAGTCAGAAGTTGATTGAGGTATACCTTTCTCATAAATAGTCTAATTATACCTTTCTCATAAATAGTCTAAACGGGCCGAAAAAGGGGTAACCTATCACCAAATAGATGACCTTTCAAATACTTTTACAAGTGTGAAAGAGACAAGATCACTTGGCAATATTTTCAAAATGAGGGAGTCTTGAAAAGGGATTAAAAAGAACTCCAATTGTCTTTTTCGTAATTTTTAATTATTCTGGTCTGAAAAAAGAATAAAATACAACCAAAATAATACTTTCCTCGTCGTTTAACGAGCATGAGTAAAGTTGACTAAGCTCGACACCGTTTACTTGAGTTTGACAAGCATGACCCGAGTGTAAAAAGCGCTTGGAATCTTTTTCAAGTTTTAATCCAGAGCACGAAAAAGATAAAGTAGGCTCAAAATGAAGGTCAAATGAATAATTGAACGCCAGTGTGAACATCTTTAAAGGAGACCCTGTAAAAAAAGGCTCGTGGAACCAGATATTAGCACTATGAAATGGGTTTTAATTTAGCCGGATAAAATAATGAGTAAAAATTAAGTGAAAAAGTTATATAAGGAAGAGGTAAATATGGAAAGTTACCATTTCACTTGTGCATTTGCCCAAAGAGGAAATTTCACCCATTGAAGAGCAAAAAATTCAAGAGTTCATATCGGGAGATCCGGGGCACCTTTTCAATAGCCGTCTGCGCTAGGTAAGAGCTTTCAAGCTCCTCTTTCATTTCATAGGTAGAAAACTTAATTTCAGTAGGAAAAAATAATTTTTTGGGTAGGCCCTAAGGGGATTTTTTCGCCCTTCACAGTACCGCATGCTCTCCGTATCGGGAAGCACGGTATTGATTGACAGTGCTACGATGTAGTCTTAAGCAAGGGCACTGTACTCTACAGTACTGCACAGTCGTGTTTTCCCCAGGCGTGGTAGTGGCGAAAGTTGGGGAAAAAAAATGATTTTCCTTAATTTTTTTACTGAGATCAGGCTTTCAAGTTGTTGATGAATGCTTCTTGTGGCTTTTCCCAGGTGTTTGCAATTTGTTTGAAGCAAAATGGTTAGCTGGAAAGAAAGGGAGCATTAAGTGGATGATTTATTGGCTGAAGGTGACCAAGCAACCTTGACTGCATTGCGGGAATGTGGGTTGTTGAAATTCTTCAAAACCAAAGGTATCTGCAAGCAAGCAAAAATTCTCACCCACATTATACAAATGTGGGACCCTGACATTCAAGCTTTCCGAGTTGGAGTACATGCCCTGGAGATTGAAATCGAGGATATTTATTTCCTCATGGGTCTCTCAAAGAGAGGGGCCTGGGTGAATTTTACAAGGTTCACCAACTCGAAGGCGAGCACTGATGCTTTGATTGCCCATTATTGTCGTCAAGGTTCGGGGAAGAAAAGCGGCAAGGTGGTCATTAAGGATATTGTAGAACTTCCTTTGAAAACCGTGTTGTTCACCATCACACGTGTAGCAGGGAGTACAGGTCCCCATCAGGAATCCCATACACAAATGAATCTTGCTGTGGATTCTATGGCACTAACACTATTCAACTGGTGTGAAGCAGAATTGACCAATCTCAAGGAGCAAATGAACAAGTGTAGGACTGGAGAGAACTATCAATTTGGGTATGGGAGCATTTTGGTCACCTTCGTCTTTGAGAGGGTGCCACTATTGCGTCCGCAGCTGACTATGCCCACCTGTCCACCTACCGAGCCATTGATGGCTCGATGGCGTGAGTATGCAGGATGGCTCGGGGGGCCACAACGTTTGGCTTTTGGTGAGGACTTCTTCTCATGGCTCTAGGAACAGATCGTGATGATCGAGGACTACCCCTATGCGGGGGTGGACTTCCACAAGGACATAGACTTAGCACTACTGGAGGATGAGGATTGGGATAACTCAGGTATGACTTTCATTAATGTATATATATATATATATATATATATATTTTAAATTATGATTTTTAATTGTTTTTGAGAATGTGTAAAAAATATTTTAATATATATTTATGTACATGTCGCAGATCGTGGACCACATAGGCCTGCAGGATACTCCCCATTACATCGAGGTGGTGACGAGCGCCGAGTTGCTTCGGAAGAGGAAGAAGACGCGAACTAGGTGGGAGGGGTCCGACACATAGAGCGGAACTTATAGGGTTTAACCCATGGGGTTCCGGCTATGAGGATAGATGACGTTCCTCTGCATCTTCAACGACATACCGTAGGTGTGCCTAGGCGTATTGTCCAACTCCTCCATAGGGTGGCTCGAGCTATAGTTTGCTACCATCATCAGCGTGAGCATTCTAAGGAGGCCGATAGATCTCCTAGATCTCCTTAGATAGTAGTGTTTATCTTTTGCGGCATGTACACGATATGTAGGCTTGAGAGCCAAATTTTTGTATGGGATTGAATCCCAAATTTTTCCTTTTGAACACAAAATTTATGTATTGGAAAAACACTTTTATATGCAGTGATATATATACATGGACCTATTTTTATGATCTATTTATTTATAGTGACTTGTATGATGTATTTTTATGTGTGGGAAAGATGCCAATCCAAAATGTAGTTAGCTAATGAGTCAGCTACATAATTGAATTCTCTTGGTATATGTTGATATGAACTATAATTAAAAGATCGTTCCAAGAGGCGTACCCTTCGGAATAAGTGAAGTAGAATAGGATCGCGGACTGTGTAAACATGATTTAGATGGGAAACCACGAGTTGGGAGTCTAGAAAGACCAATAGGGAGTCAATTCCGAGGGAAGCAACCTCTGTTAAGAGTCCAATGACTGCATGGTACTCTGCAATATTGTTGGTTGCGGGACCCAAGCAAGCGGCTCCTGAAGATAACAACTTGCCAGTGGGAGAATAAGTTACCCATGCTGCAGAAGCGATGTTTCGGGTATGTCAGCTCGCACCGTTGGAAAATCCATAATAGGCAGACATCTGCGCTTAAAAGCACAAGTCAAGGTAAGTATCGATACATGAGACCCATGTGTGCATATAAAAGATAAATGAAAACAAAATAGGTACATTATTTACAAAACGTATCTCGCGTAGGATGAACCTACGCGTAGAAACGTTTGAGGTACAGCCCGTTGTGGGGCCATGCCAGTGGTGTGCCATCACAATCGACAAGTTCATAGGCTCCTTTCTCCAGAACACATTTTACAATGAAGGGACCATACCACATAGAATCTAGCTTTTGTTTTCCAAGTTTATCATGCATTTGGTCATATGTGAGTACGAGGTCGCCTTCGTTGAAAACCCGAGTTTGAACGGATTTGTCATACTATGCTTTGACACGTTTTTTATGAGATTCATTGGCTAAAGCAGCGTCTCGACGGGTTTCATCTAGATTGGCTAGGTATAGAAACCGTTCCTCTTTGGAAGTGGTATGGTGAAGTAGCTCTATGGCTATTTTCAGTGACAGGATTTCACATTCAATTGGTAAGATCGCTTCTAGGCCATACACTAGTTGGAATGGTGTGAACCCAGTAGCACTTTTTACTGAGGTTCGGTATGCCCATAATGCCGAAAATAGAGCTCAGTGCCAATTGTACTTGTGAGTACCCACAATGCGTTGAATCATACATTTCAAAACTTTGTTAATGGCTTCGACTTGGCCATTATCCTGTGGGTAGGACAGGGTTGAGTTTTCATGACAAAAACCCAACTTGGTGCTCAATTCTTCGATCATATGGTTCCTGAAGTGGGAGCCATGATCGGTCACGATGGATTGTGGGACACCAAACCTAGCTATAATGTGGTTGAATATGAACTATGCTGTTGTTTTTCCATCTTCAGCATAAGTAGGCATCACTTCAGCCCATTTTGTGAAATAGTTGACAGCTACTATGACATAGCTATGCTCCCCGGCTGAAGTGGGATTACAGTGCATGAAATCTATGCCCCGTTTGGAAAAGGGGCCGATAGCAATAACAGGATGGAGTGGAGCAGGATGCAAGTGTGTTTTACTATGAAAGAATTTTCAAGGTGGACATTTCTTAACCGTTTCAATGGAGTCTTTGAAAATCGAGGGCCAGAAATATCCTGCTCGTAGTATCTTCTGGGCCGTAGCCATCCCAGAGAGATGACCACCACATGTTCTAGCGTGGCAGTCATTAAGAACGTGTTTGGCCTCATCTAAATTCAAACAACGTTGAAGACTATAACAATGTCATCAACACCACGACGGTAAAGGGTATCGTTGACTATAAGGTAGTACTTGGCATGGTGTCGGATACGTCGACGTTCATTGCGATTGAGGTTGGGGCGGAAACGTTGGGTTTGGAGATATAATAAAATATCCCCGTACCATGGGTCGGATGTGCTAATGAGGAACAACGATTCATCGGGAAGAGAATCGATGGGCTCAGGTTGCTCAGTAACACGGGGCAGGTTACAAATCAACTCGGCAAAGACCAAAGATTTCTTGGATTTGGCTTTGGAAAATTCCAAGTCAAACTCTTGTAGGATGACAATCCAATGAGAATATTTGCCCCCAAGCACTTGACGTGTGAGGATATAATACATTTAATTGAAATTCGCTATGACAGTGGTCTGGTGGAGTAGAATGTAATGACAAAACCTATGGATAGCAAAAACTGTTGCCAGAGCCAGTTTTTCAACATGTGAATAGCGAGTTTCAAAGTCGAGAAGACTCTTACTAAGATAGTATACCACATGTTCTATGTCGTTATTATTTTCTTGGACTAACGCCATACCGATGGTGGAAATCGAAGCTGCGAGATAAAGAATGTAATCCCATGTGTAATTGGGGGTTGAATCACAAGATCTTTAGTTAAGGCTTCCTTTAGATGATTAAAGGAGCGTTGGGATTCGTCGTCCCAAATGAAGGGGGTATTCTTCTTTAGAAGCCTCATATAGCCTTTTGTTATCTTGGCGAAATTGCAAATAAAACTGCGTAGAAATTTTGCGTGCCCCTGCAAACTTTGAAGTTCTGGTATGTTTGTGGGGGAAGGCAAGGCTAGAATAGCTTCTACCTTCGTAGGGTCCAATCGTATGCCGCTTTTGGAGATTATGATTCCTAAAAGTTTTTCGGCTTCAACGCAAAAGACGCATTTATGCAGATTCAAACGGATATTGTAGCAACGACACCTTGTAAAAACGACGCCTAAGTGATCAGGATGATCTTTCCTTGTCTGGGAATGAGCGGGAAGGTCATCAAGATGTGGCTCTGCAATATGTTTGATATCGTGAAATGCGTACGACATCACCCATTGGAAAGTAGCCCTGGCATTTTTCAGGCCGAAAGGTAGCTTTCGATATGCAAAGATTCCCCATGAGCAAATAAAGGTTGTTTTGTGCTGGTCGGCTAGGAGTATCTCGATCTAATTATAGCCAAAAAAGTCATCCATGAATGAAAAGATGACACTCCCAGCGCAGTTATCAATGATCTGGTTGATGAACGGAGTTGGGTAGTTGTCCTTTGGACAAGCTTTGTTCAAGTCGCGGTAATCAACACAGACTCTAATCGTTCCCTGTTTCTTGGCTACAGGAACAATATTAGATACCCATTCTATCAGTGGGATAGGATAGATAAAACCAGCACGCAAAAGCTTTTCAACTTCTGCTTTGATAGTGGCTTCCTTGCGGGGATGGACGAGTCGGAGTTTTTTCCGAATAGGTCGGGCGCGAGGAAAGGTTGGAATCTCGTGGACCATGATAGACGGGTCTATTCCTGGCATTTCTTCATAACTCTAGGAAAAAACGTCATGGAAAGTTTTAAAGTAGGCAGTGTATAACTCCATTTCGGTGGGATTGCATGTCTTGCCAATATGAACATTTTCCACGACACCAGGCTTCACTGAAATGTCAATGGGAGTGGTTGCCATAAGGTTGGCCAAGTTTCCTTCAGAAAATACTTCATCGAGCGAAGTGGGAAACTTGTTTTGAACCATGCCAAGTGAAGTCCTGGATTTTGTATCGAGCTCAATAGTCTGGATGGTGGGGAATGAAGATCGATGATGGAAATTTTTCCATGGTGGTTCATCACCGCACACAACGTCCATAATTGATTCCTCAGTGGGAAAAATCAATGTGAGAGGATCGATAAGTGGTGGGGATGAATGGGTCTCAGACGAGAGCTGTGCCACTGTGTGATGGGTAGAAGAATCGACCCAATCGGTGGCTGACTGGATCGCTTCATACACTACGAGGTTCCCATTTAATGGCATGGAGTTGCCATAGTTTTCAATCTCAGTGGGACTCAGTATCACCCAAGAATCATTGAAAGGGGTGACATTCGATGATATCATGTTGACTGGCTGAACGTGGGAGCCCAGTTCTGGGAAAACTCCAATAAGGGAAGAATCCTTCATAAGGACAACGCTAATGGCTTGGAAATGGTACCGAGGTTGATCCAATAACGGGACAGTGTTGGTGGAGTTCGGATGAGAGTCTGGGATACAGTAATCTAGCTGATCTACGGTGACAATTTTCCCTTCATGAGGAAATTGCACGATTTGAAAGACAGTAGATGCTATGGCGGTCGTGGTGTAAAACCAGTTCCGACCAAGTAGAAGATTGTAATCTAATGGTGCATCCACGACTTCAATTGTATAGATACTGCTTTGCCCCCTAGTTCAACACTAATCGCAGGAATGAGTCCATAAGGTTGAAAACCGTGTCCGTCAAATGCTCTGAGAGTAGTGGGAGACGTCGTGACTTCGGGTGAGCCTAAAGCTATCCAGCAATTCAAAGACATAATCGATGTGGAGGCATCCTCTTCTAAGACAGTGCGATGGATGCTATTTCCATGAATTCTTGTATGAACCTGGAAGGCTAACTGACAGGAAAGCTGAGGTTTGACATACTTCAAGTTAAACATGATGGTGTTTGAAGTATTCGGGTCCATTGCTCCCAGTGTTGAATGTAAGGTTCTGCGCTGTGTAGGGCAATGTTGGAGAATCTCGAGAGTCAACATGGTGCATGGTGCTTGAGCTAAATCCTCAACAATGTTGTAATGTTGGGAAGCTCGCACATTGGGATTAAATGTCACCTTTCGTATGGTTCCCTTGGGTGGGCGTAGCACTGTGTCCGTAAGTAGTCTCTCGATGTGGAGATGGCCATTAGGGGGGGGGGGTAGGAGAAGGATATTCAACAAGAGACTTGCCTTTGGATGTATCTGACTGTTTGGTTGAACTTGGGGGGTTTTCATACGTCTTTGAATGAGTGGTTATGTGAATCTCTTCATTACTCGTCATCAGGATTTTACCGTTTGCGGACGTCTCTCTGCAAGATGGGTTGTTCGGGTTTCCCCCTTATGGAGTTTCTTGGGTAACCATCTGCTATGCTGCTGAGGGAAAGGACCAGTTAACACTGCCGGATGAGAGGATCCTTTAACGAATTTGTTGACTTCATCCTTGTAGGGACAGTCACGCGTGTAGTGATTTTCTTGACAAATGAGGTAGGGAAACTTAGCCTTTCGACGTGGTTTCGGGTCATTGTGGGTGGGTTTTGGCTTGGGATTCTCCTACTGGTTAGAAGTCTTCTTGGAATTTCCATGATTGTTCCTCTTCTTTCCTCTGGATGGTTGTGATGTAGATTTAATTGTGTTCACTTTGGAGGAGACAGCGGGAGAGGTAGAAGCTTTTGGAGCAGCCTGGGGTAGAGCGGGGGAAGCAGAAGCTTGTTGCCCCGTCGGTTGAATGGTAGGATGGGCCTTAACTGAACCGACGATACCGTCGATAGGGGGTTCAGTGGCAGGCTTAGTTGGATCAGTAGTAATGCAGGTGGCGTGGGGAAGAAGTTCGTGTAAAGTGCCAGATTGGGTATATACCAAATCCATATACTGGGATGCTGAGATGGCTTGTTCCTCCGTGACCGGCCCGCGCATAGCAATGTCCCTGGCTATGGGAGGCAAGAAAGACTTTGTGAACCAATCAGCGAGTAGATGATCCGGAATGGGTGCCTTGATTAGCCTACAGCGTCGAAGCCACTCATGGATGTGGTCCAAGACGTCCGTACAAGTGGTTTGATGCAACAAGGTTAATAGTTCTGTTCCAGTCTCATACCGGATGGGGAGCTAGAAATGGGTCAGAAAATGCATAGCCAAGGTGTTAAAATCATGAAAGGAGTGTTGTGGCAGCTCGATGTACCATTTTGTTGTTGTGCTGGTAAGCGTGCGCTGGAAGAGCCATAGCCAAATGGAGTCATCCATCAATTAGTTGGATGAACACCAAAGATGGAAGGTCACCACGTGGTTCTTGGGATCTTCCCCGGGCTTGGCATCGAACTTAGGAATTTCTAATGGAAGTTTGGTTGGGATAGGTGGCCAGTGAGGTTCATTCCATATAGGATCGTTAATGAGCCTCGACAAATCAAGTAAATCTAGCGTGGCCAAGTAAGGAATTTGACGGTTTGACTGCGGGTATGAGTAGTAACCGTATAGTGTAGGGATGCCTGAGGGGCCCTGCACAACATATTGCTACGTGTTGTACCCATACATGTTTCCCGCAAGATACTGCTAGAAGTTCTGGGGGTAGTAGGCCATCTGGTTAACCGGTTGTGTGTTGGAAGTCATTACCTAACTGGGAATCATAGTGGTAACCGGTTGTTGGACATTCTGTTGAGTGGGGATGGTGGGTATGGTACCCTCGGGTTGTTGTGTTCTAGGAATGGTTGCTGCTCCTTGTTGGGGAATGGTTCCGTGGGATTGTTCTATCCTAGGAATGTTACCACTACTTTGAGTAAGTGGAGGATTTCCCATTCCAGGGTTGGGGAGTCGCTGTAACAGTGGTTTCCATGGAATATGGGTTCCACCTTAATGAAGAGGTGGGAATTTAAGGGATGGGTTCCGTGAATTTGTTGCAGGCGAAGGGTAGGGGAAGCTGGAATTCAAGTTGGGGGGAATTTGAGGTTTCCCCCCAGTTGGGTTCCAGTTTTCGAACAATGAGTACCCCCCGCTCTGTGGGATTTGAGATCCCGAAGAAGGAAGTGTGCTTGATGAGGGATGTTGAAGATGAGGTCCGGTTGGAAAACCGGTATAATGTTGTCTGCTGCCAGGTGTGTTGTACATACCGAATTGAGAAGATGCTGCTAGTTGGGAGGGTTTGTTGGATGGTGCCGATGGATTGGCCTCCAATAGGTGGGTTGGATGGTCCTATGTGAGGAGGTTGTTGACTAGGAAGGGGGTTCCCTGCAAAGGTTTGTCCTCCAGTAGGTTGGGTTGATGTACAGATGGGAGGAGGTTGTTGACTAGGAACGGGGTTCCCAGCAAAGGGTTATCATCCAGTAGGCTGGGTTGATGGCCCGATGGGAGGAGGTTGGTTGTTGGGATTAGTGGTCATAATAGTCAGTTGTCCACCTCCTAAAATGGTGTAGATAGTGGCCGAAGGTGAACCTCCAATCAATATGGATGATCCAGCGGTATGAATTGATTTTCTTCCGACACTAGAAAGGTGAGATAGTGTCGATTGGCCAATGGCGCCAAAGGTGCTGATTTGTGGAGGGGGTCTTCCATATGTGACGGGCGGGGACGGAGAAAATACTGGGATATCCCTCATAGAATGTGCACCAAACATACGTGATGGCAGTAAATGTGGGGAATTTAAACAAGGGGTGTCGGGGGTTTCGTCCATAGCGTCTTCAACAATAGGAGGACCATTGAGGACTGGGTCTGGGTTTGTATCCTGGAAAGGGTGTTTGGGGTCGAGAGGGAACAAAGGTATAGTAACATCTGAAGGTCTGGAACCATCTACATAGGAGTGATGAAACTTTGTGCCAGACAGAACATTGGGAGCCCGATAGTCAGGAGGACATGTAGCAGGGGGATATCTAGAAGCCGTCGAGAGCATTTGCTCTGTATCAGGTTTAAACTATTCCGATGCTAATGGGGAGTTAGATAGACTAACCATACTAGATTGGATGGAGGCCATGATCTCATGTCCCGAAGGGAGGTTGGGGAGGGATATTGTACGAGGAATGTTGCTGGAAGAACTGGTTTCCTATGGATGAACACTAGATGGTGCAGTGATAGCAAGCAAAGGTTTCACCTGGGAAGTGATAAAGCCATAGTCAGGTTCAAAGGGTGTATCAGGAAGTTGGGTTTCTTCAATAACTTCGACATATCTTCCCGGGAGTATAATCAATTCGGATATATCTTGGTCGGATCCTTCGGTGGTGCCAACAGATCCTTCTGGAACATCGTAGAAAGTCTCTGGTGGAAGGGTAGTGCTGACATCGGGGAGGATGATGGCCTCTGGTCTAGTATCTTGGGAAGTACTAGTTTCAGCAGCTGTAGTGTTGTCCACCGTGGCAAGTATATCTGGAATAACAGTGGTTGAAGTGACAGTGGGAGTTTCAGGTGTATTAGTGGTTGCAGAAACTACAAGGGGTTCTGAGACCGTACTATCAGTAACAATTATAGGTAGAACTGAAGATGTAGTGCGGATCAGCGGTGGAACGTTACCTCGGTCGGCACCGCGGCTAGGAGGGGTGGGAATACATTATGTAGGTGGATTAGAGGTCTGTGGTGGTGGTTGTGGGATTCATCCTTGTATTCTTCATGATCTCCGTGGTGGTTCTAAAATAATGGTAGATATACAAAATTCGGGGGCAGTCTGGTAACAAAGAACTCAAAAACCCTAATGCAGCCGAGTGTGCAAAAGGGGAGCTAGAAAAAGCAAGGCTCGCAGGCCAAAAAATCAAGCTCTAAAAAACTATAATGAGACCTTCGTCACAGCAAGCGAGCTGGAAACAAAAATGGCCAGAATTCCAACAAGCAATCACTAAAAAGAAAAATGACCCTCTATTAAGATGAGATAACAAGCAAACTTCCTAACTAAGAGCTGGAGACCTCAACAAGTTGTATCCTTCACAAGGTGATGAAATCCAAGTCGAACAATACAACGTGAGAGACCAATATGAGAATGATATCCCTCTATTGAAAGGGATCCTGGGTAAAAGAGCCCTAGTAGAAAAGTTACTAAGCTACCTTGTTCATGACACGTTGGAAAAGGTTTTCGACGCTTCTGGCTTATCACCCTTGTATTATCAGTATGGTGGCCATATAACACAAGGAAGACAATGATCGATGTTGCCTTACTGGTAAGTAGAGTGCGGCATTCCATAGAGTCTGTCTGGTTCTCAATCTCGCGGTGGTTTAACCCCTGAAAGTTTAAAACAGTTAGGAGGCCCCTCCACAAACTGGTGTATAACCGTGTCAACAAATACTAGAGGATTTTAGTTCGCTAGAGGACAACAACTATGTCTCAGATGATAATGAAAAGGGGGAATTATTTGGATGCCTATCCCTGGTGTCCTACCTAACTACCAAATTCTTTTGATTTCCTCAAGTGAGGTTAATGTTGGTTTAGTTAGGGAGATTAATTTTAGTGGTTGTATTACTCAATCGGGTAAATGGACACGAAACTGAGTGATGTTGTAATGACCCAATCCATGCAAGCGAGAATGAATCGAAATAAGCCTTGTATTCGATGAAAACTAGCTATGGAAAAGAGAGAGTTCTTCGATCATAAATGCATGAAACTTTCACAAACACTTCAAAACCACTTCAAAACAAACGTTTTGTTTTCTTTTTCTAAGTAAAGCCAAACTGAAATAAACACTCTTTTAGATTTCACTTATCTACAACTATAATGCTTCAAAATGAGAATTTATGTGGCAAATTGAATGGTTCACTTCCTAATGCACGATATTATAACTAGATCGTTTCAAACCAAGCAACACAAATGTTCTTAAATGACAATTTCCAATATAGATTTTAATAACAATAATGGAAGAGATGATATTCATAAGAATGTTGTGATTATGACAATTTACACAATCCAGTAAAAATGAATGGTAGTAACAACTTGGTTGTGATGGGAAGATCAAGCCAATGCAATCAAACTGAAGGGGTGACCCAATATGCAAATAATGCCACTAACTCATAAAATAATCAAGCTCACACTAAGAGATAAACAAACCACAAATGACTGTGCAATGGACAGGATAGTGGTAAGCAACAGAAAACACCAAACTAAGGCAGAGAAGATCAAAAAATGACTCAGGAAATCAAACAGGAAAGAAAAAATGAAAAAATGAAGACACTACCGCGTGGTATACACTGGATAACTCGTGGTACTGGTACACTACCGCGCTTGTAAGAGCGCTAGGTACGCGGTACTACCGCTCTGTAGGTAGTAATGAGGGCGCGGTACTGCTGCTAAGGGTGGAAAAAAGCGCAACGTTTGAAAAAAAAATTGAATTTTTTAGGGGTGCTGTAGACCCAGAGGACTCACTGATCACAGAGGGAGAAAAGGTATGGAGAGAAGGGGTGAATAGAGGTCAAAGAGACCAAAATTCAGTACTGGTTTGATAAGAAAGAAAAACCACAATTAAGAATGACTGAAAGTGAAATAAATCAATCAAATGGGGTTCAAACCAGCGGAGTCACCAGTTTTGTTGTAGATATTTCTCCCTACGGATAGGTAGAAACTCTCTTAGGTTAAAGTCGACTTAACTAACTCTAAACTAAGACAAAAAGATAACAAATTCTACCTTGAATTCCTAGATTCAAACAAATATTTAAATACCATAATGTTGGAAGAAATGGAAGAGATCTGACTGACCTTTGATTTAATCACTTGTCCTAGCTGTTGCTCCAATCCTTAAGTCCTCACAAGTGAACCTGTTAGAATGAACCAAGGTACAAGCACATACAATCTTCTAGCAACTTGAAATATATGTTAGAATCTAAATCTGTAACAGAAACAAATCATATGATTGAAACAAGATCAACACACACAATTTGGGAATAAGACAAGTTATGTTTTATTGCAAACTTGAAGTTACTTACAATGGTTGCTTGATGTCCAAGCCAACTCCCAGCTCCAATTGCTTTTCCCTCTAGCTATCTCCACAAAGACCTAAGACCATAGGTTTGATATCTCAAAGTGTCCTCCCCTTGCTCATGGAAGGCTTCTCTCTTATAGTGTGTAGAAGGATTAACAAACAAGAGAGAAGAATGGATCTTGGGAGTATTTAGTGGATCGGACCCACTAACCTGAGAAGGGGAGTTAGGATCGAATCAGGGATACCAATCCTCAAAGATCTCTCGAAGGTAAAGATCCCACAGGTCATGGCAAAAGGGCTAGAAAAGGACTACCGCACCCCGAAAACTGAGCAAAACGCGGTATTACCACGTAGAAGGGATAGAGCATAGCGCGGTAGTGGGGACTACCGCGCCCCTAAGCTTGAGCAAGGAGCAGTAGTGTAGGTATATGAAGTCTCAGTTGGGTTGATTCCTGACAGGACAGGTTTGTCTTCATGGTTCATCATCATTTTTTCCCTTCTAGGTGTTTTAGGTAGTTTGGGGAAGTGTCGTCAAAGGTGAAGGTGCGACAATATGAAATATAGAGGTATAACAGTTGACCCCACTCCTCCTTTGAAGAGTGAAATTCAAACAATTAATTGAGAATCACCTTCGGGCATGCATCGTACTTACCTTTGTCCTCGTATGGATGAATATTCACAATTGTTGGAAGAAACGGACATATCCCATAAAAACCTTCCAACTGAATATTGTAGGTTTTCCTTGATCCTACATTGGTTGATAGGACGGTCAATCCAACCTCATCTTCTGTTGACCCCACTCTTTCATTGGAGAGTGAAAACGAAGACGTCAATTCAACAATATCCTTGATCGACCCCATTCCTCCCTTGAGGGATGATACCCAAGTGGTTAATCAAGTCTCATTCTCGGTTGACCCCACTCCTCCTTTGAAGAGTGAAATGCAAATGATTAATCGGGGATCACCTCCAAGCATGAACCATACCTACTTTTGTCCTCATATGGATGAAGCTTCATAATTGTTGGAAGACATGGACATATCCCATAAACACCTTCCAACTGAATATTGTAGGCTTTCCCTTGCTCCTACATTGGTTGATAGGACAGTCAATCCAACCTCATCTTCGACTGACCCCACTCTTTCATCAGAGAGTGGAAATGAAGCGGTCGATTCAAAAATATCCTTGATCGACCCCATTCCTCCCTTGAGGGATGATACCGAAGTGGTTAATCAAGTCTCATTCTCGGTTGACCCCACTCCTCCTTTGAAAATTGAAATGCAAAAGATTAATCGAGCATCACCTTCGGGCATGCACTGTACTTACCTTTGTCACCATATGGATGAAGCTTCACAATTGTTAGAATACATGGACATATCCCATAAACACCTTCCAACAGAATATTGTAGGTTTTCCCTTGATCCTACATTGGTTGATAGGACGGTCAATCCAACCTCATCTTCCGTTGACCCCACTCTTTCATCAGAGAGTAAAAATGAAGCGGTCGATTCAATAATATCCTTGATCGACCCCATTCCTCCATTGACGGATGATACCCAAGCGGTTAGTCAAGTATCATTCTCAGTTGACCCCACTCCTCCTTTCAAGAGTGAAATGAAAACAATTAATCGAGGATCACCTCTGGGCATGAACCACACTTACCTTTGATCTCGTATGGATGAAGCTTCACAATTGTTGGAAGAAATGGACATATCCCATAAACACATTCCAACTGAATATTGTAGGTTTTCCCTTAGTCCTACATTAGTTGACAGGACAGTTAATCCAACCTCATCTTCAGCTGACCCCACTCTTTCATCAGAGAGTGAAAACGAAGCAGTCGATTCGACAATATCCTTGATCAACCCCATTCGTCCCTTGAGGGATGATACCCAAGTAGTTAATCAAGTCTCATTCTTGGTTGACCCCACTCCTCCTTTCAAGAGGGAAATGCAAACGATTAATCAAGCATCACCTTCGGGCATTCACCGTACTTACCTTTGTCCTCATCTGGGTGAAGCTTCACAATTGTTGGAAGACATGGACATATCCCATGAAAACCTTCCAAATGAATATTGTAGGTTGTCGCTTGATCCTACATTGGTTGATAGGATGGTCAATCCAACCTCATCTTCGGTTGACCCCACTATTTCATCAAAGAGTGAAAATGAAGCAGTGGATTCAAGAATATACTTGATCGACCCCTGTAGGCTCAAACCCAGTCAACAGGGGTTCTAGTCACTATCGACGCATACCACAGTCTCCCTAGCCACCGGCCCAGATGGGTTTTATCCTTCCTAGCAACACCTACAGAGCAGATGAGGTCTCACCTGAGGCGTCCGGGAAGAGCAGACATAACCATGTTTCCGTTGAATGAAGGAGGATGGTTGCGACTATAATACTTAAAATTATTGCATAACCGGGACAGAGATTTCTAAGCATTGAACATGGTATTTAAAGCAATATTCAACCAAGACATTCATCATTGCAATGACAGTAATTGTAAAACAAATATCGCATCAGAGAAACATGACATTAATTGTATAGTGCAACATCACATTACCATAACTGAACAGATTGAGCACAAAGATTGTACAAAAATAGCTTCATCATATTATCATTGTCAACCTAGATACAATGTCTCTGCAAAAGCTAAATATCCACAATGACTCTTGACATCCAAACAAACCCGAAAATCATACAACCAACATCAAAGCTTCGCATTATTCTCCAGCAAGTTGTGTTCTCTCAATACTTACAATTATTATCTATATATAGGCTTCTGCCTTACAATTCTTGTCCACTTACTAACGACTTCCTAACTGACACTATGGACAAATGACCCATTCTCTAACTGACCTACTCCAAAAATGACCAAAAACCGGCATTCTGCGGTATAACTGACTCAGCAGTACATAATATGTGGTCCAGATGACCCAAAACCCGGAATCCATGGTACAGTTGACCCACACATGCACAAAATCATATTTCGTTGTCGCCTTTCACGCCATCTTCTGTCTTGTCGCAACATCGGAGATGCTGCGATACCGTCTTACCAAACTTCCTGCCAACAAGCCCCCAACACAATCTTGTGGCTTGCCCTCGAGTGATGTCAACTGGATACGGTGTACTCTGTCTTCTTTACTCTACTAGGGGGGAACTCGAGTTCTGCAATTGTTCTTGCTGTCTGGATCTCACGACATTGTTTTGCTCCTTCTGGTGTACTGATCATTTGCTCGCTATCATGTACTTCTTACCCAAAGGTCGACTCTTCCCAGTTTACTGCTGCAGAACTTGAAAACTCATCCTCCAGTCTCTAGAGACCAATTGTAGATGGAGAGGAATTTTGCAAGCAACGCCAAGGTGCAAAACAAGCCAGCAATTTCGGCACATGTGTTTCACACCAGTAAGCATACATTACAGGGACCCGGGGCCGACAACCCCCCCCTTTTGTGTGGTCGCAGGGGCCATGAGTCTTCAAACCATCACCAAATTCCTAGACATCTCGGATGAGACTTCATGCTTGTGATGCCGGAGTGTTTGAAGCGCAGCTTGCTCTAACCACTCATGCAGAATCGTGGTTCGGGCCCTCAGTGCACCTGGTGTGCTCCGGAAGGAAATAAAATGGATCATTTCCACAACCTCCTTGGAATTCCTAATTTATCTAGATTCCCTAATGTCTCGTAACATAACCTCTTTGAACTAAAACAACCTTTTTGCTCTCGTTATCCTTGGGACCCATATTTATACAGTGCGTTCGATCGTTCATCTTCCTTGGAAATCCTGTTCACCTCCTACTCACGCTCCAGGGTAATCATAAGATTCCATTACTTGGACATCAGAAGTGGGCAAAGTGATCATACTGCTGCCTGTCACCCTGTGTGCAAAAGTGTGCAAAGCAACCCTTTGTCCATACTGCTGTGGTTGATGCCTCGTGCTAACCCTGCAACCCATCCCTCCAGGTGCCGTTGGCCATGCTGCCTCGATGTATTCCTCATTCCACATCTGCGTATTTCTAACACGATCTGATTCATCTAACGAACAGATCTTCCCAAAAAAATAAAGATGTCGGCTGCATAATGATTTCTTATGTGACAGAAGTGCAATACTGCTAGTTGTCGTGGGTCATTTTTCACATGCGACACAAGCACTCTTGCTTGCATATTTGTTTCTCCATTGGTGTGCCATCCTGCCATCGATCATCCTGAAACACACACATTTTTTTTTTCTATGCGACTCAGGCATTGCGCTGTTCCAAGCCCGACTGATAGGGCTTCAACCTATGACCATTCACCAGTTTTGGGAGCATCGCCCCATCCAGCTGCTGCAGCAGAACCATGCCCCCTGAAGTAAGACTATTGATGTGATACAGACCAAACCAATGCATCTGCAATTTTCCTGGATGTTTCATAAACTTGCTGTCATACAACAGCACCAAGTCGCCTTGCTAAAAATGTTTGTTTTTTATGTGTCGATCATGCCATGCCTTCTGGCGATCCTTCTCTATCCCCTGGCTGAACCGAGCGATGAACCGATCTTCCTCCAACTTCATCAACTGCTCTAGATGTTCATCTAGGGCCGTTGCATCATCCAGGCCTATTACGGCTGCGATGCGCAAACTCGAGACAATATACTCCATGGGAATAATTGCTTCTTGTCCATTTACTAACTTGAATGGTGTTTTCCCTATCAACCTTTTACACATGATGCGGTAGGCCCACAACACCACTGGGATTTTCAGATCCCAGTCATCGCAGTTTGTATTGGAAACCTTTGTCAGCGCATGCTCCAATACCTTGTCAAAGGCTTCCACCATGCCATTTCCTTATGGATGATATGGTGTACTCTTTTTGTGTTGTATCTGCAGTTCCTCCGTCAATGCACTGATGATGCGATTAAGAAAGTGGCAGCCCTGGTCACTCAGCAGTATCTTTGGGCAGCCAAAATGAGTGATGATGTTATCAAACAAAAATCACACTGCCGTTGTTGTGGAACAATCAACTACTGGTGCCGCCTCTGCCCATCAAGTCAAATACTCTGTCATTGTGATAATGTAGCAGACACCCATGTGCTTCTTTGGTGGATTGATCGGTCTGACAAAATCCACTACCCATTTGTCGAATGGTTGCAATGAAAACTGAGGCATGAGTGGCATCTCATCGCATTGGGATGGTTTGTCGGTTCACTGACAGACATCACAGGATCACGCATAGTCTGTCGCATCATTATGCAGTGTGGGCCACCACATCCCAACATGCAGCACTTTCCTAGTAGTCGCCCAACCACCATAGTGTCCTCCAACTACTCCTCCATGCGCTTCTGCTAATATATGTGCTTTCTCATGTGGTAAGACACATCTGCGCAATACCTCATTGGCACCCATTTTGTATAACTCTCCTGCAATTAGCTGGAAGTCCACTGCCTTGAATACCAACTGCTTCTTCATATTGGTGGTGAAGTCATTGAGTGCAGTACCCGTTGTCACAAACTGAATGATTTCTATAAAGTGGCCATATGCAACCTCAACTCGAAACAGTTGGGCATCTGGTAACCCATCTTCAATGTTGGTCAACTCTTCTCCTATATCGATCCACGAGAGATGATCACGACCGGCATTCAACCGACCGGGCTTCACAATGACTTCAAAATCGAACTCCTGAAAAATAAGTAGCCAGCGGCATATCTTCGCCCCCAACACAAGCTTATTGACCAGGTATTTCAATGCCGAATGATCTATGAACATCTTGGAATGGCCTCCCAGCAAGTAATGGCGAAACTTCTGCAAAGCGTAAACCATTGCCAGACCTTCCCTCTCCGTAGTAGTGTAGTTTCTTTTTGCAAATGACAACTTCTGGCTAGAAAAAGCAATCGGGTGATCGAGATCCCATTCTCTTAGTTGAGCCAATACGATGCCCAACGCAATCAATGAGGCATCAACATGGATGTGGAATTCTGTACTCCAGTTTGGAAATACCAATATCGGTGTTGATGCCATCTTCACCTTTAGTGTTTCAAAGCTATCCTGACATTCCGAGCTCCACTAGAACGCTGCATCCTTCTTCAACAACTTCTCCATAGGGGCAATAATCACAGCGTAACTCCTAATGACCTTGTGATAATACCCCGTGTGTCCCAACGTTGCCCGTAACTGCTTAACAGTAGTCGGTGGTGTCAAACTCAGAATAAGCGCGATCTTTGCTAGGTCAACCAACAATCCTTGTTTACACACAATATGACCCAACAGTATGCGAAACGGTCCACAAAAGATGCATTTCTTCAAATTCAGCGATATCTGGTGCTGTTGGCATTGCTCCAGCATCAACCGCAGACTTGCCAGATGATCGCGAACCAACCCATAGACCGTCCAATCATCCATCTATACCTGTAAAAAATTCTGAATGAAATCTTTGAATGCAGCAATGACGACTCATGAAAATATCGCAGGTGCATTCTTCAAGCCAAACGACATCACGGTGTACTGAAAGCAGCCCAATTCGGTGACAAAAGTTGTCTTATGGCGATCTTCTTTGGCAATGAGGATCTGATGGTAGCCAAAGAACCCATATGTGAATGAGTACATCTCTTGGCTGCCCACTCCTTCAAGCACTTTGTCAGTAAATGGGGTTGGAAAGGGGTCATGCAAGCAGGCATCGTTCAACTTTTGTAAATCCACAGAGATGTGCAACTCTCCAGTATTCTTGTCCTGCACCACCATAGGACTGATCCATTTCGACTCCTCAACCGGTTCAATAATACCAGCGTGTAGCATGTGATCACGTTCTGCCTTGACCCTCTCCTTATGTCGTGGATTTAGTCGATAGGGTCGTTACAGGACTGGCTCAGCATCTGGTTTTACTGGGATCTTCATCTCCCCTAAATCGCCCAGGATCCCCTTCATGTCGAAAAACTTTGTCGGAAATACATCCTGAAAATCGTGGAGCATATAAGTGACCTTTATTATTAGCTCATCATCCCAGTAATCCCCGACATTTGTGAACTTTGGAGTGTCCTCTGTCCCAATGTTAATCTTGCAGATTTTCGGTGGCTGACTGATAGGATCGCTTAGCGCATCAAGTGGTACCACGGCACGACTTCCTTCAGATTCCAGGATATTCACATTCCGTGGATCATCACCATCTGTTGGCCCACCACTGATATTGAATAATTCCATGATAGACTGCATCTGGTAATGCTCATGTGGATCCGTAGGATAGGTCACCTGGACAACCTGTAGAATGACATCGCGGATGAGCTGTAGTGCATTATTGACCTCCAGATCATCATCCACAAAATTGAATGGATGGGTAAAACACATGGTGAGCTCCAACCAAGTAGAAATTTGCCCTCACAATTCAGCTGCAGCATACCATGATCGTGGCATCTCATCCAAAGTATGGACAAAAGCATGGACCCACTCATCTTTTGGTCGCGATACCCATAACCGTTGACACTCCATTAAATGACCACCAGGGTCATCCCGACCATCATACTTCTCAGTTTGGTAGACCTCGGTATCGCCAAAGCGTACCATCATCAATATTCTACATTTCGACCACCCATCAATTGATGCCTTGTGTGTTTCCCACTAGCATGTTGGAGCAGCCTTCAATGCTTCGTTCAACGCCAGCAATCGCTGAGGTTCAGAAACTCTTTCTTCAAAATATGTCAGAAAGTCTGAGATGCCAGGAAGCCCTTCATATGTTGGGATTGTAATCATTTCAGTTGTGATACAACATACTGACTGTGTAACCAACCCGCACTTACGAAGTGATACCTCGTGCAAGCAGTTCTGCCAATATTCTAGTGCATCATTAGAGTCAGAGGATGAAGAGCTATCGCTACGGCATCCCAGCTCGTCGTTGGTAGTCGGATGGATATAATCTTAGGAAATATTGAATGCATGGTCCCATCAACTAGGATCATCGTCCTTCACTGGCTCTATGTAGCGGCGTCCTTTAGGTGGATCCAATGGGGCGATAACTCTAAGATTGCGATTTTCAAAAGTCATCATTCATCGCTTGAAGTTGATTACAGCTCCACTATCATTTGCCCATCCAATCCCCATTAATGTTGGATAAGAGCTTCCTCCCACGACTACTTCTATTACATCAAAGTCGACATATGTTTTCATTCCCTCAATGTCCACTACCATTCGTGGAACTCTCCCAACTGGTGTTACTTTAGCGTGATTAGCTAACCAGAGCTGTACAGGAGACCAACTCAATGGGGGGCTCCCCATCTTCTTCCAATCCTGCATCAACATCGTAGTTGCCAATTTGAATATTCATCCGCATCTCCTTACCTATCTTTTGTCGTCGCAGGAAATTAACCGTGAGCTCTTGCCGATCCTGGACCAGGAGTCGCAACAAGGCTTCAATCGCAGTAAGAGCATCGGGATCTCTGGCTAGGGACAAACAATGTTCCAAAAATTCTCTAAGTGTGTTGGACCGTTGTGACGGGCCGGCCTCCGAAGTGGCATCAAAAGTAGAGGGCATTTCATACATAACAACTTTACCTCGATCGTTTTCTACTACACGTCGTGTTTGAAGAAACGTCTCCCACTCCTCATCAATTCCAAATGCTACCTTCTTTTGTCTGGATAACTTGATCATTGAGCTGTCTGCTCCAGTTTTCTTTCCTCTGTGAGTGACCATAGAAACAAAAGCACCTTGCAGTCTTGGCTCTGCAAAAATTGTCGCGATGTTTGCACCTTGGGTCTGGTTCAATGGCGGATTCCCAGGTGGGTTCACATTCTGATTCTGATTCTGCCACATATTCTGGTTCTGTATTGGTTGCTACACTGGTTCTGGGCAGGCTGCTGTGCCTGGGGCTAGTTCTGCAACTGGGGAGTATTTCTTGCTTGCCATCACATAATCAACTGTGGACAATTCCCAACTGTGTGATCATTAACAAAGAAGAACATACACTGGTTCTACAGTAGCGTACAGTCTCGCATAGTGATAGCATTGAATAGGTCCACGACAACCTCGTCCTCCTCCATGGCCACCCCGGTATCCTCCCCGGAATCCTCCTTGCTATTGGTACTGTGGTTGAATAAACTGTCGCTACACTAGTGCCGGTTGCATTCCTTGTCCTTGTGGTGCATACTACGGTTGAGGTACATACTGTGGCTGTTGTGGAGCCATTTGCATCGAAGCATATTGCGGCATGAACTGCAGCGGCTGCTACTGCTGTGGTACAAAATGCATTTGTGGTTGAGGTAGCAGCTGGGCTACCTGTGGTTGTGGATGTTATACAACACGTTGGTCATCCTTGACATAAAACGCATCACATATTCTTTCTTGTAGCAACCCATATGCACGGAAATCCTTGTCGTCGTGACCCAATAGAGATTCCTCGGGTTGGTGACCATTTTTTGCATATATGGGCAATTGTCATGACTATGCCCATACACCTGGAAGACGTGACACCATGGCATTCTACCACCATTCAATGGATTTGGCGCTTCTAAAACCAAATAATTGCGAAAGTCCGGGTAATTGTCCTTCGTATTCCCTTCTCCTCGACATCACATACACCAAACATCTTCGCGCTGGTCCTTTCCGTTCTTCAAATCTTGCAGTTGTATATTAAGTTAGTGAGCCGTGTTTGTATCTGCGACATCCTGGCTTCATTTTCTCCAATTGACGATGCCTCCAATCACATTGCAATCTCTAGAGATTCACGGGGCATCGAGATGTTTTGTTGCATCAGTAGTAGCCGAATATGTGGTAGCAGTGCTGTGATGAACCATTCTTTATGTTGGATGACGCTCATATCGAAACTAACCTTTTCCATCAGTGTCTTAAATCATTGGTCGAAATCCCATACCATTTCATTAGGATACTACTTGATTTCTTTCAATTCTATAATATATTGAGCCTCACACTTGGGCCTCCTAAATTCGGCAATCATCCCATCCTGAATCTCATCCAGTGACTTCTCTGGGGATCCTGTAGGGACTAGAACGAACTTCATAAACCAATCTAATGCATGACCTCGCAGAGTTGTCGCTAACTGTCCTTTTTTAGCAGCATCATCGATGATCTGTTTGATGGTCCAGACTACTTCACACAAAAACCAATACTGTTCTGGGTTGTCTGTTGCACTCCCGTGGAACACCGGTAACTTAGCATCATCACCCACCATTATGGGCTTCCTACCTCCTTTCACTATACTAATACCAATTAACTTCTGTGGGATTGAAGAACTTGGCGGTGTCAAAGTGGTATTTCTTGCAATCTGAGAGATAGTGAGTGGAGGTGTGGGTATGTTGGTGCTAGGGTTTGGTCATGCCTCTATTCTGGGCGTAGCCTAGCTGTTCTTGTTAGGACGGTGAGGTCACTTCATCCCGTGTGGTCTTCCTTCATGGTCTTGCGGTTCTACTGCATCAGGATCTTCTCCCATCCTTTTCCTCTTTCTTGTCGGAACCTCGCTCCTCCCCTTGTAAGACCACTCTGCTCCTCGGCTTCACTCATAGTCTCATCATGACCTGCACCCATCTACCCTTTAACATTCCATGCACTGCTCCCCAACCGTCGCGGTACCCATGGCCTCTGCACACTAGGTTGTCTACTGGTCAAGATGCATCTTTAATATACCCTTTCTGCAAATAAGAATCTTGATCGATAGTTGAAGCGATAGTAAAACCCTGCCTCAAGGTTCGTGGAAAAAGTATCTTTCAGCTTCACTATAGGAATTCTGAGTATCAACCGTGAATTCTATGATATAGCCCTCTAGGATGCTATCAAACCACACTTCGACAGGCCGCGATGCTTTATTATCAACTTCCTAAAGTTCCTGAATCAATTAGGGGGTCTAATTCATTGCTTCACCACCGTGGAAGTTCCCCTTCTGGAATGTCAACTTTTCCAACCATTCAAAAAATAGAATTGGGAACTCATAGAAGAATCATTCATGCAGTTCGTCGTGAATGTATCTATCTACCCACTGTCCTACTGTCAATCGAGTGTTTCGGCTTTCCTCTTCATCAAATTCCTGCAACTCTTCATCATGCCATTTTTGGATCTCGAGTTTCATTGGGTGCCACAACATCTCCTCCTTTTACTTCGAACATGGTCCCAGCAACGGAACCATTTGTTTGCTCAAACCCAGTCAACAGGTGTTCCACTCACTTTCGACGCATACCGTAGTCTCCCTCGCCACTAGCCTGAACGGGCTTTATCCCGCCTAGCAACACCTGCAGAGCAGATGAGGTATCACCCGAGGTGTCCAGGAACGGCAGATGGAACCATGTAATACTTAAACTTATTGCATAACTAGGACAGATATTTCTAAGCATTGAACATGGTATTTAAAGCAATATTCAACCAATACATTCATCATTGCAACGACAGTAATTTAAAACAAATATCGTATCAAAGAAACATGACATTAATTGTATAGTGAAACATCACATTACCATAACCTAACAGATTGAACACAGAGATCATACCAAAATAGCTTCATCATATTATCATTGTCAACCTAGATACAATGTCTTTACAAAAGCTAGATCTCCGCAATGACTCTTGACATCCAAACATACCCGAAAATCATACAACCAACATCAGAGCTCTGCATTATTCTCTAGCAAGTTGTGTTCTCTCAATACCTACAATTCTTATCTATATATAGGCTTCCGCCTTAAAATTCCTGTCCACTTACTACCGACTTCCTAATTGACACTATGGACAAATGACCCACTCTCTAACTTACCTAGTCAAAAAATGACCAAAAACCCGCATTCTGCGGTATAACTGACTCAACGGTACATAATATGTGGTCCAAATGACCCAAAACCCACAATCCGCGGTACAGTTGACCCACCCATGCACAAAATCATCTTCTGTTGTCGCCTTTCGCACCATCTTCTGCCTTGTCGCAGCATCAGAGATGTTGCGATACAGTCTTACCAAACTGCCTGCCAACAACCCCATTCCTCCCTTGAGGGATGATACCTAAGCGGTTAATCAATTCATATTCTCGGTTGACCCCACACCTCCTTTGAAGAGTGAAATGAAAATGATTAATCGAGCATCACATTTGGGCATGCACCATATATACCTTTGTCCTCATATGGATGAGGCTTCACAATTGTTGGAAGACATGGACATATCCCATAAACACCTTCCAACTGAATATTGTAGGTTGTCCCTTGATCCTACATTGGTTGATAGGACAGTTAATCAAACCTCATCTTCGGTTGACCCCACTCTTTCATCAGAGAGTGAAAATGAAGCGGTCAATTCAACAATATCCTTGATCGACCCCATTCCTTCCTTGAGGAATGATACTGAAGCGATTAATCAAGTCTCATTCTTGGTTGACCCCACTCCTCCTTTCAAGAGTGAAATGCAAATGATTAATCGAGCATCACCTTCGGGCATGCACCATACTTAGATTTTTCCTCATATGGATGACACTTCACAATCATTGGAATACATGGACATATCACATAAACACCTTCCAACTAAATATTGTAGGTTGTCCCTTCATACTACATTGGTTGATACGATGGTCAATCCAACCTCATCTTCGGTTGATCCCACTCTTTCATCAAAGAGTGAAAACAAAGTGGTCAATTCATCAAAGACTGAAAACGAAGGGGTGGATTCAACAATATACTTGATCGACCCCATTCATCCCTTAAGGGATGATACCCAAGCGGTCAATCAAGTCTCATTCTTAGTTGACCCCACTCCTCTTTTGAAAAGTGAAATGAAAATGATTAATCGAGCATCACCTTCAGGCATGCACCATACTTACCTTTGTCCATGTATGGATGAAGCTTCATAATTGTTTGAAGACATGGACATATCCCATAAACACCTTCCAACTGAATATTGTAGGTTTTCCCTTGATCCTACATTGGTTGATAGGACGGTAAATCCAACCTCATATTCGGTTGACCCCACTCTTTCATCAGAGAGTGAAAATGAAGCGGTCGATTCAACAATATCCTTGATCGACCCCATTCCTCCCTTCAGGGATGATACCCAAGCAATTAATAAAGTCTCATTCTTAGTTGACCCCACTCCTCCTTTGAAGATTGAAATGCAAACGATTAATCGAGCATCACCTTCAGGCATGCACTGTACTTACCTTTCTCCTCGTATGGATGAAGCTTGACAATTGTTGGAAGACATGGACATATCCCTTAAACACCTTCCAACTTAATATTGTAGGTTGTTGTTTGATCCTACATTGGTTGATAGGACGTTCAATCCAAGCTCATCTTGGTTGACCCAACTCTTTCATCAGAGAGTGAAAATGAAGCGGTTGATTCAACAATATACTTGATTGACCTCATTCCTCCCTTGAGGGATGATACCCAAGCGGTTAATCAAGTCTCATTCTCGATTGACCCGACCCCTCCTTTGAAGAGTGAAATGAAAACGATTAATTGAGCATCACCTTCGGGCATGCATCGTAGGCTTACTGCTGTCCTTGTATTGATGAAGCTTCTGTTGTGAGGAAAATACACCTATAGTTCAAGGGAGAAACTACCAGCTTATAGTGATAAAGATAGAATTACAAGCATTCTGAAAGTACAACAAATAAATGAAGAGATTAGGGTTTAGAGATGTAGGCACCTCATTCAGAAGGTCGATCCTAGCTTTGTCTCCCTCGCTCTTCAATGCTTATCCAGTATCTCAATGCCCAGACCTGCAAAACAACTTAATACCTTTCTTAAACACATTTGACTACATATATAAGACTAATATCCATGACATAACAAGACATCAAACTATAATTAAATAGTAATCAAATCAGATACATATGAGAATAAGTCATATTTGGAAAGGAAAGAACGTATGATCTTTATTAATGAATGAAAGCAAGTACATAAAGTTATACCTTCTTTCAAGCTTGGCACTTCACCAAACCTAGATTCAAGGTCTCCTGCTTCCGTTCTCCAAGGATTCCAGCCTCTAATCAACTGTGCTAGGGTTGACCAAAACTGAAGCACAAGAGAGGGGGATGAGGGTCTCCATTCCTCCAGTATAACTTTGTTATAGGCTTGGTCCCCTCACATGGCCCTTCTACCCTCCTTATATAGTCAGTGAGGAAGAGGAAAAGAAGTTATAACCGCTCAGGAGGTTTCCCAACGAACTTAACTTACTCAAATTTCGAGATTTTGACCAAAACAAGGGTGTATGCTACTATTGTACACTAGAGTAGGGTACACATGCTAGTTTGTTAAGGTAGAGTAGTGCTCATGTGAAAAAATGGCCAAAAACAGGCTTTTCTGCTCATTTTGAGGAGATGGTTTGGTCTGGAAAAGTGTTCCTAAGGGTTGTAGTCATCAAATGAGTCAAGAATGAGGTGATTTCAACCATCTTTAGTGTCCCAAATGACTCCTCCATCCACAAATGTCTTGTTGTGTGACTGAACTTGATCTCAAGAAGTGTCATCACGGACAGAGAGGTGTCATTTCAAGCTATAATAGATGCCCCCTAATGTATGAGGTCAGAGGGAGTGTGGGAAACGATGGCCAAAATACATTATAAATAACAAAGAGTTGAATCATGGAGGAATGGAGAAACCAAGAATCATAGGCTCAAATGAAGTACCTGAAAGCAAAGGCAATGTCAGACAAACTCATCCTTTGGGTAACTGTCCATGTTCAAATGGTGGAACATGACCTCCAAGAGGATACAATAATGATCCAAATACTAATGCATATATCATGGCCACTAGAATACAAGCGTGGATCCATGAGGAACATAAGTGTAAACATAGCCACATAAATACAAGGTGGATCTATGTCAAAATTGGAGAACATAGCCATAGAGAACAAGCTGGATCTATGTCTCATCAAGAGCCAAAAAGAGTGTGGCTCAGTCTTGCACAACTTGGGCGATAACATAAATAAGGTGATGCTATCGAGGATCCCAAGGTCTTCATCCAAAAACAACCCCAAGGTACAAACCTATCCATGCAAATAAATGAGTTGATGTCGAACATGGGAGGTATCGTTTGATTACCGATCATTGATGTATACCGTTAACAAACGTGAGGGTGTCCACCAATAATGAAAATGGAACCTAGGGTACCTAGTACATTCAAGCAAGTGCGAATAAGTGATCTTTCCATTGAACACTTGAAGAATCCATCGGATAGGAGACATTGATGTATTTCCATCTATCCAATAGTGAGGGAAACTACCACTAATGAATGCAATCCCCAAGGTACTAACCGAAACTCTAAATTCATTCCGAGAGCACAATGAGATGAAGTCGATGGGAAGAAGTCTGTTGGAAGGGAGGCCTTAATGCATCCTCCATTATGCAACACGAGGGACACTCAAACAAGTATGAGCTGATTTGGAGTAGGACTGAACACATGATGAAACATACTGACACCAAGGAATGGCCAACACATGAGGTCAAGGCAACTGCAGAATGGCCGACACAGGTTATATCCTTGAACAATGAGCATGACACAAGAGTGACTTAGGCAGCTTTTAGCACAAAGAGACCATGATGCAAATATGCAATGTAGGAGACATTAACAGATTCTCCATATGATTGGAATACTAACCAAATGGAGGAGTAAGAACTCTGAGATCAATTTTACCCTAAGGCCAACACTAGAACCCAACTTATTTGATAGACTCAAAATAAGTGCTTTGTTCAAGGCGATAGTTGACTTGTTGCCATCATATTGAAAGATATTTTAACATTCTTCCCTTCCCTTTCTTTTTTCATTTTTTAACGAGCTTGACAAAGAACCAAAGCATGCTCAATGGTATTTTCATATTTAAGGAGTCTGAAAAACCTAGAAGAAAACTCCATACACCTATCCATGGATTTTATATCGAGCCCGGATTGGTGTGTGCTTGGCGGTGTTTTCTTGCTTATAGAGTTGAAAAACATAAATAGTTCTCTATACACCTAATCGTGGATTTTAATATCGAGCTCAAGTAGGTTCATTCTCGTGGGTGTTTTCTTGTTTATAGAGTCTGAAAAACTTAAACAATCCTCTATTTACCCTCTCGTAGATTTCACATCGAGCCCGAGTAGGTGAATGCTCGCTTGGTGTTTTCACATTTCGAGAGTCTGAAAACCCTAAAGACGACTCCAAAGGTCCTTTTTCATAAAGTTAGTCTCCTTCCCCGACAAAGTGTAAAATAATGGAAGAAGAACTCTTCTAGTGCATACCGAAGTAGACCTATAGAATACCTTTTCCGTAAATTATCCACCAAGGCCCAGAAAAGGGGTAATTCTATACCTAAGTGGATGTCGGTTCAATTATTTTAACGAGCCCAAAAAGACAACTATGCTCGGAAAACTTTTCCTATTTAAGGAGTCTGAAAAGGGCTTAAAAGAACTCCATAGGGATCTTTTCCGTAAAGGTTTAACAAGTCCGAAAAAGTAAACTCATGACCTCCTTATTGTTTTTAATGAGCTCAAAGGAGATACAGAAAATGCTCACAACTTCCTTACTATTTTTAATGAGCTCAAAGTGAAGATGAAAGAAATACTCATAGCCTACGTACTGTTTTTAATGAGCTCGAAGTAAAGGTAGAAGAATGCTCGTATCCTACTTACTATTTTTAACAAGCTCGAAGTGAAGGCAGAAGAATGCTTGAAATCCTACTTACTATTTTTAACAAGCTCGAAGTGAAGGTGGAAGAATGCTCGAAACCTACTTAGTGTTTTTAACGAGCTCGAAGGAAAGGTAGAAGAATGCTCGTAGCCTCCTTACTTTTTTTAACGAGCTCGAAGGAAAGGTAGATGATTGCTCGAAGCCTACTTACTATTTTTAATGAGCTTGAAGTAAAGGTAGAAGAATGCTCGATTGGGAGGAGATGAGTGTCAAGGACATGCGAAGCTAGCTCCAAGCACATGGAACAAAGCTATGCCTAATGAAAGGAACATGAGCAAGATAAGGACACTCAGGGTGTGTCTCCTCCAGGTAAGAGGTGTCAAATTGCGAAGGCAAAATGATACAGGGATTAGCGGAAATGAGATCAGAGATGGAGGCTTATACAATGAGCTAAAAGAGTGGAATCCAGCATCAAGCTCATTAGTGCAAGCGAGATCATAATAGATGCATATGCAACTTGAACACAAATATGGGAGCCTTATCAGGGATGGCTAGAAATATATGAGGAAGAAAGATATGAGGCTTCTTCTCAAAGTCATGGTAATTCTGAAAAGGCTCCCAAGCCTATGAGAAAAACTCAGCATGGGCACCAGAATGGCATAAGGGTGCTGATTAGGGTGACCCATGTCAGGTAGGCTCTGCTGTTGGACTGGTGCACAATGCATAAAGAGATGGCTAACACACCAATATCCAATAGGTTCGACCCTATGGCGAATTCGGATGGCAAAAGGTTCAAATGCAACATAACAGTGGGGAAGCCTAATCCTATATGCAAGGTTCCGAATATACCTGACATGGTCACACAAGGTGTCGAAAAGGACCAGTAAGCAAGTATACATCCAGCTAAGAATCCTATCTCCAAGAAACATTAGTACCAGGATCATATCTAAAACATATGTAAGGAAAGACCCGATACAAGTCACTGTGGTAGAAATAGTTTCAACTTCACTATCACCAACAAGGCAGAGTTTTCAAATGAAGACTCTATGGTACCCAAGCTCGAGGATTTACAATCAACAAGATCAACTTCAGGATGAAGATCAAAGTTGAAGGACATGATGGAATCTGCAGAAACAAATTCATCATCACGGGAGTTGAAAATTCTAGAAGCAGAATCAAACTCAGCAGGAACACCGATTTGCGGATCTATAGGAGAGTCTAAAGACTCAACAGTGGGAAGATCAGTCTTTAAGGTCAAACCAAGGCTGGACATAACTTCGACTGGATCAACATCCAAGAGAATGGTAGACTATACTATAGACTCTAGGAAAACTTCATCGGAAGGAAGCATATCATCCCAGATAGAATACATATCTAAACATTCAAATGGAGGTGTCACTTGGTCAAAAGCTGGGACTATGTCCCAAGAAGGTAAGCCTGAACTCAGAGACTTCTTCTCAGTAGAATTTGAACTCAAGGAACAATATGCCACATAAGTCCCATGTGACATAGTAGTTCCTAATGATGAGGGATCAGACTGGTCTACAGTTGGGTAATAAGGAGGATCAACGAATGCAAGCTGGTCGATAGTGACGATGATTTCGTTATGAGGAAAATGCATCACATGAAAGAGCGTAGACACCACATCGTGCATAGCATAAATGTAATCATGCCCTAGGATCATATCAAATTCCATAGGGTCCTTTAAAACCATAAAATCAACTAAGACTATTTTTCCACCAAAAGTAACAGGTGCCTGACGGAGGAATCCAATTGGTTCACTAGGTCTTCTATCGAAGGTCAACGGCCAATTAAGAGCTGTAATAACATTAGGGAAACCCAAATCTCTCCAAGCATAAGCGGAAAATATACTAATAGAAGCTCCTTCATCAACAATGCATCAGTCAACCGTATGGTTCCCAATATCAACCTTTATCTGGAAAGGTGTCGAAGAAGGAAGACAAGGCTCGGCTAGACTATTCCAATCAAAGGAAACAATCCTAGTGCTTGGTAGGGGTTCACATGGCACAGATGAAGTGCCCCCTTTTTCAGAAGCATCCAAACTAGTAATGCAGAAGACTTCAGCAGTAGGTACATCAATCTCTGAAGGACTGATGGAATTGGTCGAAGATTGCATCGATTCGATCACTTCACTCTCCAAAGGAAGAGTGGGGTCGACCAAAGATTGCATTGGTTCAACCACTTTATCAACCAAAGGTTGATCTGACTTTAGGGAATCTATAGACAACTCGGGAACAGAGGTTCCTTCAAACATGGACCACACTCTTCGTGCCTCTGGAATGGCAGGGCATCGGTGAGTAAGGTGATCTCCCTTACAAAGTTTACAAGGGAACTTTGGTTTTCGTCCTATAGGTCGAGACTCCTTTACAACATCAGTACTCTCAACATGACTAGCATTGGCTGACAATTTGCCCCCAGCATGACTTGTAGTGGTTGGTTGCTCAAAAGCAGAAGACTTTTGAACTAAGGACCACACTTTTTGCACTTCTGGAAGTATAGGGCACATGTAAGTAAGGTGGTCTCCCTCGCAAAACTTACAAGGGAACTTAAGCTTTTGTTTGTTAGGTTTGTCGACAATGTCAACTCCCTCATCATGACTTGTAGTGGCTGATCTGGTGTCTCCAGTGTGACTAACAGGAACTGGTGACTTGTCATTAATATGACTAGCAGTGATCAATGACGTGTCCCCAACATGACTGACAGTGGTTGAAGACAAACTTTCATTGTGATTTTCAGTGACTAAAAGTTTTCTCCTAGCATGACCTCCAGAGGTTGGGTAGGTGCCCCCTGCATGATTTGCAGAGGCAGGGTGCTTGCCCCCAGCATGACTTGTAGTGGCTGGGTTGCTGCCCCCTTGTTTTGGCATCTTCTTCATATTCTTCCCCCGTCTATTCCTTTTAGACTGCTGGTTACTAGTATTGCTACTTTCACCACATGAGGTGGAAGGAGGAGGAGAAGATGTTACTGGAAACAAAGGCACAGGGTTCTGAAGCTCTTTATTTGAGGTGTTTACAAAATAAATGTCAGAAGCATGCAAGGCATTCGGAGTGGAAAACAACCAAACTGGCACCCCAATAGTGAATCCAGGAAGATTCAGAGTAGCCATTAAGGGAGCACCAATGTTTCCAATGAATGGAACAACACAAGGATCCCCTGGAATAGGGGTACCTTGATTGGCACTCGCCGGAATGCTAGACATAGTTTCCTGCTCAAATAAGCAAGAATTTCTCTAGGAAAACTATAACTAGTAGCACAAAGAGCACACTACTCAAAAGGTCCTAGGTAAATCAAACCAGGAAAACAGATGCCTTGCAGAGAAGAGTCTGGGATGATGAGGGCCCAGAACAAATCAACGAAGGATGAAGAACAGTTACCTGGGGTCCACAATACAATGACTAAGGGTGCAAGCGCTGGAATCACCCAACCGCCCTCCCAAACACCTCCAAGGGATTTCCTCCCATGTCTATCCTGGGTACAACAGATATACCCTCCATTGTCACCTTTGTATGAACCTATGGTCAGATACTAAGGATACCACCACACTGAAAACTCCTGGGGGAATAGTCTCTAGTCAATTCAGAAGGCGTGGGAAGGGTAACTGAGCCCGAAACTCAAAAGAGTCCACAAAAGCAATCCAATCCTAGTATATGCTCGAAACAGAAAGTAGGAGGATTATTCCCAACAATCTGATCTCACAAGACCTACTACATAGATCCTAGGCAATCTTTGAATGAGGTGGGTTTACCTGTGATAGTCGAACTATGATTTTTGCGTAATGTGTGATCTTGGGTGGTTTAAGGTGTTTTAAACCCAAGATCCTAACCAAGACTAGTTGGTGTAGTGTAACCTAGAAAAGAAAATGTTACTAGAACATTTTATTAGGGTTCATTTTAAAGGTTACTTGCTTACTCAAAAAGGTAGTGGGTGTGTGAGAGTGGTTATAATAGAGATAGAGTACTGAAAATGAAATATTTACCACCAAACAAATCTTTTCTTTTCAATGCAAGTCTTAAAATTCTGATCTAGAATGCATATGCAAATGCAATTTTTAATCTTTCGAATGCAAAATTGGTAAAAATAAAGTCTAAATGTACAAAATTAAACTCAAAATCTAAGAATCCAGCTACTCAAGCAAATAGGCATGCAAAAGAAAACTTGTTCTTTTTTATGCAAAGCACTCTAGAATATTTTAAGCCACTTGCAAGGTACTCTATTCAGAAAATAAATCAAAATTCTTTATGCTTTCCAAAGGTAAGAAACAAAACTGAAACTAACCTACTATCAAAGTAAAGCAAAGAAACTTTCAGGTTTTCTTTATGAGACAGTAAAAGCTACCAAATATGACTTTCAAATTCTTATTGATATAAGCATGCCAAACATTGGGAAAAGAGTATGAAAACTACTTTTAAACCCAAATGAAGAAAATTACCTACAAAGAAGTATGGTTTGGTAAAGTCAGGTCTGCACATAAACAATGCAAACAAGGTCTTGAACAATAGCCAAAACACTTGAGCTTTCACTACAAAAGAAAACTTAAAAGCATAAGGGAGGATAAAAAACCAATCTAAAAGAGAAATTTCACCCGAATAGATACAAACAGGGTCAAGAAGACTCAAGAGGTTTCAAATCCATTGGAAATGGGGCAAGCAGGTTTAGTTAGACTCAAATTAGGGTACAAAACACCAAACGGGTCCACAACCCCCCAACTTGGGTCAACAAGCCCCAAAACTTTCCAAACAATCCCAAATAGATCAAAAGAGGTTCAAATCATGAATGTAGGATTAGTACAAGGATGGGAGACCACTTACAGTGGTTTAAATCAGACCTAGGGTCATCGGGGACCCCAAAAAATGCAGCCACAACCCCCAGATTTGGGTCCACAACCCAAAAACTCAAAAAAATCAAACCCAGATTGTGGGCGCTACTGTGTATGAGGCATACCAACGCCCATAGCAAGATGGGCGCTACTGTGTAGAGAAAAAGTAGCGTATGGGTGCTATTGTGTTGTACAAACAGTAGCGTACATGTGAAAAAGTTGGAAAAATGGGGTTAAAATCCCCACACCTGGGTCCACAAGGGTTTGCAAGGGTTGGGAAGGGTCTGTAAGAGCCAATGAGGGTAAAACAGATCCTACTAACTGATCCTAATCAATAAAATGAATAGAGACCATCAAGCAAAAACTAAAGAAATGACCTTGGATACCCCTAAGCAGTTAGGCTTTCCCCAGCGGAGTCGCCATTCTATTGTGAGGAAAATGCACCAATAGTTCAGGGGAGAAACTACCAACTTACGGTGATAAAGATAGACTTACAAGCATTCTGAAAGTACAACAAATAAATGAAGAGATTAGGGTTTAGAGATGTAGGCACCTCATTCAAAAGGTTGATCCTAGCTTCGCCTCCCTCGCTCTTCAATGCTTATCCAATAACTCAATGCCCAGACGTGCAAAACAACTTGATACCTTTCTCAAACACATTTGACTACATATATAAGACTGATATCCATGACATAACAAGACATCAAACTATAATTAAATAGTAATCAAATCAGAGACATATGAGAAGAATTCATATTTGGAAAGGAAAGAACGTCTGATCTTTATTAATGAGAGAAAGAAAGTACATAAAGTTATACCTTCTTTCAAGCTTGGCACTTCGTGAAACCTAGATTCAAGGTCTCCTACTTCCATTCTCCAAGGATTCCAGCCTCTAATCAACTGTGCTAGGGTTTACCAAAAATGAAGCACAAGAGAGGGGGATGAGGGTCTCCATTCCTCCAGCATAACTTTGTTATAGTCTTGGTCCCCTAACATGGCCCTTCTACCCTCCTTATATAGTCAGTAAGGAAGAGGAAAAGAAGTTATAACCGCTCAGGAGGTTTCCCAACCAACTTAACTTACTCAAATTTTGATATTTTGACCAAAACAGGGGTGTACACTACTATTTCACAGTGGAGTAGCACTCAAGAGGGTTGAGCGCTACTATTGTACACTAGAGTAGGGTACACATGCTAGTTAAGGTAGAGTAGCGCTCATGTGAAAAAATGGCCAAAAACAGGCTTTTCTGCTCATTTTGAGGAGATGGTTTGGTCTGGAAAAATGTTCCTACGGGTTGTAATCATCAAATGGGTCAAGAATGAGGTAATTTCAACCATTTTTAGTGTCCCAAATGACTCCTCCATCCACAAATGTCCTATTGTGTGACTGAACTTGATCTCAAGAAGTGTCGTCATGCGACCAAGGGATGCAAGTGTCGTCACGAACAGAGAGGTGTCATTTCAAGCTATAACAGCTTCACAATTGTTGGAAGACATTGACATATCCCATAAACACCTTCCAAATGAATATTGCAAGTTTTCCCTTGATCCTATATTGGTTGATAGGATGGTCAATCCAACTACATCTTCGGATGACCCCAATATTTCATCAAAGAGTGAAAACGAAGCAGCGGATTCAACAATATCCTTGATCGACCCCATTCCTCCCATGAGGGATGATACCAATGTGGTTAATCAAGTCTCATTCTCGGTTGACCCCACTCCTCCTTTGAAGAGTGAAATGCAAATGATTAACCGAGCATCACCTTCGGGCATGCACTGTACCTATGTTTGTCCTCGTATGAATGAAGCTTCACAATTGTTGGAAGACATGGACATATCCAATAAACACCTTCTAACTGAATATTGTAGGTTGTACCTTGATCCTACATTGGTTGATAGGATGGTCAATCCAACCTCATCTTCGGTTGACTCCAGTCTTTCATCAGAGAGTGAAAATGAAGCGATTGATTCAACAATATCCCTACTCGACCCCATTTGTCCCTTGAGGGATGATACCCAAGCAGTTAATCAAGTCTCATTCTCGATTGACCCCAATCCTTCTTTGAAGAGTGAAATGCAAACGATTAATCGAGCATCACCTTCGGGCATGCACCGTACTTACCTTTGTCCTCGTATGGATGAAGCTTCACAATTGTTGGAAGACATGGACATATCCCACAAACACCTTCCAAATTAATATTGTAGGTATTCACTTGATCCTACATTGGTTGATAGGACGGTCAATCCAACCTCATCTTCGGTTGACCCCACTCTTTCAACAGAGAGTGAAAACGACGCGGTCGATTCAACAATATCCTTGATCGACCCCATTCCTCCCATGAGGGATGATACCCAAGCGGCTAATCAAGTCTAATTCTCGGTTGACCCCACTCATTCTTTGAAGAGTGAAATGCAAACGATTAATCGAGCATCACCTTCGAGCATGCACCGTCCTTACCTTTGTCCTCATATGGATTAAGTTTCACAATTGTTGGAACACATGGACATATCCCATAAACACCTTCCAACTGAAAATTGTAGGTTTTCCCTTGATCCTACATTGGTTGATAGGACGGTCAATCCAACCTCATCTTCGGCTGACTCCACTCTTTCATCAGAGAGTGAAAACGAACCGGTAGATTCAACAATATCCTTGATCGACCCCATTCCTCCCTTGAGGGATGATACCCAAGCGATTAATCAAGTCTCATTCTCGGTTGACCCCACTCCTCCTTTGAAAAGTAATGCAAATGATTAATCGACCATCACCTTTGGGCATGCACCATACTTACCTTTGTCCTCATATGGATGAAGCTTCACAATTGTTGGAAGACTCGGACATATCCCATAAATGCCTTCCAACTCAATATTTTAGGTTGTCCCTTGATCCTACCTTGGTTGATAGGATGGTCAATCCGAGCTCATCTTCGGCTTACCCCACTCTTTCATCAAAGAGTGAAAACGAAGCGGTCCATTTAACAATATCATTGATCGACCCCATTCCTTCCTTGAGGGATGACACCCAAGTGTTTAACCAATTCTCATTCTCGGTTGACCCCACTCCTCCTTTGAAGAGTGAAATGCAAATGATTAATCAAGCATCACCTTTGGGCATGCATCGTACTTACCTTTGTCCTTATATGGATGAAGCTTCACAATTTTTGGAAGACATGGACATATCCCATAAACACCTTCCAACTGAATATTGTAGGTTTTCCGTTGATCCTACATTGGTTTATAGGACGGTTAGTCCAACCTCATCTTCGGTTGACCCCACTCTTTCATCAGAGAGTGAAAATGAAGTGGTCGATTAAACAGTATCCTTGATCGACCCCATTCCTTCCTTGAGGGGTGATACCCAAGCGGTTAATCAAGTCTCATTCTCAGTTGACCCCACTCCTCCTTTGAAGAGTGAAATGCAAATGATTAATCAAGCATCACCTTCAGGCATTCACCGTACTTACCTTTGTGTTTATATGGATGAATCTTCACAATTGTTGGAAGACATGGACATATCCCATAAACAGCATCCAATTGAATATTGTAGGTGTTATTTTTTTAGCATTAATTCACAATACTCTAGGATCTTTACTGACAGAATAACATGTGCAGTATATCAATGCATATCAATCATAGCAAGCATATCAATCATCATAAGATGCAAACATAAGAGACAATAAACACACAGAGTTTCCATGGGGAAAACTCTAAGGTGAAGAATCCCACAAGTTCCTCAAAGATAGATAGAGCAATGATACAACCAAAGTAAACAGAGATAGACTCCTCCTAGCAGCTGATCCTCCTCCTCACATGTGCGCCACTTTCCGAGTGATGTAGAGTGAGATGATGAGATGATCAAATAGATATCTCCTAATATCTATTTATAATTGTCTGACCTGCCTAATAAACTAGTGGGGCCGACTTGTCTTCTTTAGTCTAATAACCCCTAGTTACTTTAATCTGGGCTGACCCCTTACAAGGTGGTCTAATAACCCATCAGCAAGTTAACACACTTGCAACACTTGTCAACACAAATGACGACACTTCTGTATAGAGGAATAATACATCGCTATAGGAGTACAATAAATATATATATGAAATACATTCTGAAGTTACATATACATCAACACTCCCTCTTAAATAGGAAGGTATTTTTCGACACAGATCATCTAGCACAAGTCTTCTTCTTTGGATCATCGTCATTGATACATCATCCTTGAATCATCATCATCGTCACTGCGGCTGTTATCTCAATCAATCTCTAAATTTACTCATCATAGGAAGTTCTATAGAGCCATTCCTTTTTCATACTGGATGTAGGCCCACCACCTGCAGGTCTTCATCATCACCGGCTATACTGTGGAATCCTCAGGACTTATTACGTGCGTCACAAAACCTCGAAAGAGAATCCCATGATGTTATGGGTACACAAATCCAACCTATAGGATCTCCCAGGGTGCTATTACATGTGACCCTACCATAAAACCTCGAAAGAGCATCCCAGGATGTTACGGGTACACAACTCTGACCTGTAGGATCTCCCAGGGCGTTATTACATGTGGTCACCACAAAACCTCGCAAGAGCATCCCAAGATGTCATGGGTACACAACTCCGACCTGTAGCATCTCCCAGGGCGCTATTATATGTGGTCATGGAAAAACCTCGAAAGAGCATCCCAGGCTGTTAAAGGTACACAAATCCGACCTATATGATCTCCTAGGGCTCTATTATATGCCATAGGACAAAACCTCGCAAGAGCATCCCAGGATGTTACGGATACACAACTCCAACCCGTAGGATCTCCTAGGGCGCTATTATATGTCCTCCCAAAGCAATGTCTCGAAAGAGCATCCCAAGATGTTACGGGTACACAACTCCGACCTATAGGATCTCCCAGACATGCTCATTTGCAGAACATTTTTCACGCCCATAGAGTATCATCCTAATACTCACCATACATCATCCTGATCATCATCACTACATCATCCTGATGTACACATGATCATACAATGCATCTACCTATTGCATACCAAGTATCTACCTAATACATATCATCACACATGATCCACCTGATCATACAATGTATCCATCTGATACATACATAGATGCATGATCCACCTGCTACATATACAGATACATGGTCCAAGCATCCAACATGATGCACATACAAAATACATACAAATGATCCAACTAATCATATCCAGCATCCAACATGATGCATATATAAATGATCCAACTGATCATATCCAGCATCCAACATGATGCACACATACATAAATGATCTGACTGATCATACAGAGCAGAAACTAGAACATCATCATGATGTTCATCATCCAATGCTTACATACATAGCCATGTGAAGGATCCTCCTTCCACCATGCTTGGAATGGCTTCAGCAAATGTCTCCATCACTTCTTCCTCGAAGTGTCATTGATCTAAAGAACACCAAGCCTCTCTCGGAAGTACTCGAACTTCACTCTAGCTAGTGGCTTCATCAGTACATCTGCAATCTGCTCATCCGTCGCAACATACAGGAGCTTCACTACTCCTCTCTGCACCATATCCCTAATATAGTGATATTTGATCTCTATCTGTTTCGACCTGTCATGGAACACTGGGTTCTCAAACAGCTTCACACAACTCTGGTTGTCACAAAAGATACCAATAGCCTCCAGTGGTTGATCAAATAACTCAGACAGTAGCTTTCGAATCCATATTGCCTCACAATTAGCCGAACAAGCTTCAACATACTCTGCTTCGGCTGTACTCAGTGCTACGCAGGAATGCTTCCTGCTAAACCAAGAGATCAAACCTGATCCCATATTGAAGCAACACCCAGAAGTGGTCTTCCTATCTGTAGCACTGCCTGCCCAATCTGAATCAACATAACCCTACAAGTTAAAATTTTGATTCGCATCATACTTGAGCCCATAATAAAATGTACCCTTCAGGTACCTCAAAATATGCTTTACAACAACCAGGTGAACACCTCTGGGATTTGTCAGGAACTGGCTCAATGTGTTCACCGCAAAGCAGATATCTGGTCTCATGTTCGTCAGGTACATCAAGGACCCAATCATCTGACAATACACAGTGACATCAACTGGATCAGATGAAGCATCACACAAAAACTCTAGGTTCGATGCCATAGGTGTGGCCATGTCCTTGCATTCCATCATCTTGAACCTCTTTAGGATCTCCACTGCATACTTCCCTTGTCCAAGGAAGATTCCATCTGCACTCTGCCACACCTCCATACCTAGAAAATAGTGCATCATCCCCAAGTCCTTCATTTCGAACCCGGCAGCAAGTTTCCTCTTTGTATCGGCAATCAGTCTATCTTCACCTGTTACAAATAGGTCATCTACATATAGGATTAATATAATAGGACTACCTTCCTCAACCTTGTAGTAGAGGTTGGAATCCGCTTTACTCTTGGTAAAGCCCAAACTGGATAGGAAACTGTCCATCCTACCATACCAAGTTCTAGGAGCTTGCTTCAAGCCATACAAGGCTTTCTTCAATCTGCACACATATGACTCCCTGTCATGTGTTTCAAAACCGAGTGGTTGCTCCACATACACTTCCTCTTCAACTACACCATTCAAGAAAGCAGTCTTGACATCCATTTGGTGTATTTTTGATTTCATCACTACAGCCAGAGCAAGTACTGACCTGATGGAAGTGTACCTGGCTACAGGAGCAAAATTTTCTTCATAATCTATTCCCTCTTTCTGAGAGAAGCCACGAGCTACGAATCTTGCCTTGTATTTTTCTATGCTACCATCTGCAGCATGCTTGATCTTGTAGATCCACTTGGAAGTCACAACAGACTTACCTTCAGGTCTTGGGACAACATCCCAAACATCATTCTTCATTATTTAATGGTATTCCTCGACCATGACATCCTTCCATTCTTTCTTTTCTCCTGCTTCTTCATAACTGGAAGGTTCTTTGTTCATGATATCACAGAGTAAAGCAACATAGCTGGTATGTGATATTGTGCTCCTCTTTGATATGTGTTCTTCTTCTGGAATGCCATATCTTTCTGCATCTTGAATGAGCTCTCTAGCCCATGCAGGTTTCCTTTTGTGAGAGTCCTTTTCACGAGGTGGATCTACAGGTTCTTGCGGATCTTCAATTTCATGATCAACATTTGGAATTGCTTCAGTCATGGTAGTGTCTTGAAATCTAGTTTCCTTAGGTTCTTCATAATCTTCAACAAGTGTCCTCCTTGATTTGATAAATGCTGAGTTTTCATCAAATGTCACATCCCTGCTGACATCAATCTTCTTGAACCCTAGAAAGCATATTCTGTAAGCCTTCGAGCTTTCACTATAACCCACAAAGATACCCTTCTTTCCTGAAGGATCTAGCTTGGTCCTCTTTTCCTTTGGGACATGTGTATATACTCGACAACCAAATATTCTGAGATGGCTGACCTCAGGTTTCTCACCAGAGAAGACCTCTTCTTGTGTCTTGTTGTCCAATATCTTGTGGGGTGTTCTGTTCTACACATATACAGCTATCCTAAATGCTTCTTCCCATAGATGCATAGGCTTGGTCATGCAGCATTTCCCGTGCTGCTTCCATGATTGTTCTATTATTTCTTTCTGCAACTCCATTTTGTTGTGGATTGTAAGTAGTAGTCAACTCCCTCTTAATCCCTGAATCAATGCATAGCTTCTTGAAGTCACCTGAAGTGAATTCTCCACCATTTTCAGATCTTAAAGTCTTGATCCTCTTATCAGTTTGGTTCTCCATCAAGGTTTTGAATTCCTTGAATTTATCAAATACTTCATCTTGGTTCTTCAAGAAGTAAACCCAAGTCTTCCTGGAGAAGTCATCAATGAAAGAGACATAGTAAACATGCCCACTCAGAGAACTAGATGACATCGGACCACATACATCAGAGTGGATGATTTCCAAGATTCCTTTAGCCTTGCTTTCACTGCTTGGAAATGTTTTCTTTATGTTCTTTCCTTTTGCACATCCTTTGCAAACACCTTCATGCTTGGTCTTGATTTCAAGAAGACCTTCTACAACTTTACTTGGAATTGGAAGTGCTCTATAGCGCCTATGAGCAAGTCTTGTATGCCAAAGTTCACTTGGCTCCATGGATTCATGTACCATGGCATGTTCAAGTTGTCTCTTCAATTTATACAATCCTCCCTCTTGGTCTCCAATCACTACTGCATCATCAATAGTTTTACCTTTTGGCCACATTATAACTTGGCCATCTAGAAATGCAACCCTCATGCCTTTTGCATCTAATGTAGATATGGAGAGTAAGTTTTTCTTGAGCCCAGGTACATATAGAACCTCTTTCATCTTCAAATATTTTCCAGAGTCTAGGTTATAGGAGGCTTCACCACTTCCCTTGATAGGGTATTGATAGTCATCCCCAAGTTTCACCTTATGGGGTGACTCATGTTTATATAGATTTAGAAAATATTCTTTAAACCCAGTCATGTGTTTGGAAGCCCCACTATCAATAAGCCAATCATTACATCCATGAGAAATAGTACCTGTGAGAGCAGAGATTAGAACATATTCATCTTCACTTGATGAGTCATCACTTTCTGCTCTAGCCTTCTTCCTGGGGGATTCATCATCCTCGACAGCATGAGCATGATATTTCCTTTTGTTATTCTTCTTCTTCTTCTTGAAGTTGTTGTTGTTGTTGTCCTTTTTGTTCTTGGGACATTCTGAAGCAAATTGACCCTTCTCATTACATGTGAAGCACCTTAGATCCTTCTTATTCTTTTGATGATAGTGAGTGGATCTCTTCTACTGAGAGTGCTCCTTCTTAGGCTTGCTTCTTTTGGTGTGAGCTGCGAGAGCTTGGTCTTCACTTCCCATATTTTCTTCTCGAGCTACAAGCCTAGCCTCTTCTTGTGAAGATTCCTCCCATAGTTTACTGAAGGAGACCAACTTTCTTCTTTCACAGATCCCTTGAATAAAGGAATCCCATGACCTAGGTAGGCCATTCAGAGTGGTCATCACAATTTCTCCATTCTCCACCATTTCATCTACAGCTTCAAGTTGTTCCTTGATCTCAAAGACTTTGGAGAAATAAGATTGAATGGTCTCTCCATTCAACATCTTGACCCCTTTCAATTGATTCCGCAGAGTCATCTTCTAATTTATGTTCTTCCCTTCAAATAGCTTGGTGAGGGAGTCAAACATAGCCTTGGGTGTCTTTAGAGATGACACATGTGGAATGAGATGGTCTTTAATAGAATCAACAATGATTATCTTTGCCTTGACCAAGTTCTTCTTATGCAATATCTTAGCCTCTTCATCCTCTGGGATAGGGACCTCTTCTTTTATGTATGAGTTCAACTCATTCTCTTCCAAGATTAACCCAATCCTATACTTCCAGGCTTGGAAGTTATGAGCCCCTTCAAGCTTGTCTTTAATCCTGGTGTAGTGAGACATCTTTAAAGAGTACTTCAAATGGAAATAGAAAAGATTTAGGTCTTACCACTTGATTTGCTCAAAACTGGATCTCGTCCTGGATTAGGGTTTGTTAGAGAAACCCTAAAAATTCAAAGTGTGAATTTCAACTTTCTGAAAGGATAGAAAGATGCGCCTTGATGAGCTGATCATCCTGGTATACTCAGAATTTGAATTCTGTAAAGTTTCAACCTTCAGAAATTCCTTTTAGTCTTTATGGATTAACTCAGGATGACCTTGAATTAGGGTTTGAGTTTCCTCGAGTTTTACCCAGCCAAAAATCTTGATCGAAATCTCTAAACTTTGATTTTTCCAAGGAGCTTCCATTTGTGTCTTCAGATTTCAGAAATTCCTATTTTTTTAGGAAACCCTAATTTTTATGGCCAAAACAAAAAGTGCTCAGAATTGAATTCTGATTGGACAGATAGATTCACCTTGCTGAGGAGAGTCAATCTATCATATTACGTTTCCAAAATATGTGGAGCGAAACCCAATAAATAAGAAACCTTGGTTTCCGCCACTGTACAATGTCTTCTTCTCACGTTAGCTTTGATACCATGTTAATTTTTTAGCATTAATTCACAATAATCTAGGATATTTACTGAGAGAATAACATGTACAGTATATCAATGCATATCAATCATCACAAGATGCAAACATAAGGGACAATAGACACACAGAGTTTCCGTGGGGAAAACCCTTAGGTGAAAAATCCCACAACTTCCTCAGAGATAGAGAGAGCAATGATACAACCAAAGTACATAGAGATAGACTCCTCCTAGCAATGGATTCTCCTCCTCACATGTGCACCACTTTCCGAGTGGTGCAGAGTGAGATAATGAGATGATCAAAAAGAGATCTCCCGATGTCTATTTATACTTGTCTGACCTGCCTACTAAACTAGTGGGGCCGACTTGTCTTCTTTAGTCTAATAACCCATAGTTACTTTAATCCAGGCCGACCCCTTACAACGTGGTCTAATAACCCATCGGTAAGTTAACACACTTGCGACACTTGTCAACACAAATGACGACACTTCCATATTGAGGAATAATACATCTCTATAGGAGTACAATAAATATATATATGAAATACATTCCGAAGTTACATATCCATCAACAGCAGGTTTTCGCTTGATCCTACATTGGTTGATAGGACGGTCAATCCAACCTCATCTTCGGCTCACCCCACTCTTTCTTTAGAAAGTGAAAATGAAGCGGTCGATTCAACAATATCCTTGATCAACTCCATTCCTCCCTTGAGGGATGATACCCAAGCGGTTAATCAAGTCTCATTCTCGGTTGACCAAACTCCTCCTTTGAAGACTGAAATGAAAATGATTAATCGAGTATCACCTCCGGGCATGCACCATCCTTAACTTTGTCCTTGTATGGATGAACCTTCACAATTGTTGGAGGACATGGACATATCCCATAAACACCTTCTAACTGAATATTTTAGGTTGTCCCTTGATCCTACATTGTTTGATAGGACGGTCAATCCAACCTCATCTTCAGTTGACCCCACTTTTTCATCAAAGAGTGAAAACAAAGAGGTCAATTCAACCATATCCTTGATCGACCCCATTCCTCCCTTGAGGGATGATAACCAAGCGGTTAATCAAGTCTCATTCTCAGTTGACCCCCCTCCTCCTTTGAAGAGTGAAATGAAAATGATTAATCGAGCGTCACCTTCGGGCATGCACTGTACTTACCTTTGTCCTCATATGGATGAAGCTTCACAATTATTGGAAGACATGGACATATCCCATAAACACCTTCCAACTGAATATTGTTGGTTGTCCCTTGATCCTACATTGGTTGATAGAATGGTCAATCCAACCTCATCTTTGGTTGACCCCACTCTTTCATCAGAGAGTGAAAACGAAGCGGACGATTCAACAATATCCTTGATCGGCCCCATTCCTACCTTGAGCGATGATACCCAAGTGTTTAATCAAGTCTCATTCTCGATGACCCCACTCCTCCTTTGAAGAGTGAAATGCAAACGATTAATCGAACATCAGCTTTGGGCATGCATCGTACTTAACTTTGTCTCCTATGGATGACGCTTCACAATTGTTGGAAGACATGGACATATCCCATAAATACCTTCCAACTGAATATTGTAGGTTGTCCCTTGAACCTACATTGGTTGATAGGACGGTCAATCCAGCCTCATCTTTGGTTAACCCCACTCTTTCATCAGAGAGTGAAAACAAAGTGGTCGATTCAACAATATCCTTCATCGACCTAATTCCTCCTTTGAGGGATGATTCCCAAGCAGTTAATCAAGTGTCATTCTTGGTTTACCCCACTCCTCCTTTGAAGACTGAAAGAAAAACGATTAATCGAGCATCACCTTCAGGCATGCACCGTACTTACCTTTGTCCTCATAGGGATGAAGCTTCACAATTATTGGAAGACATGGACATATCCCATAAACACCTTCCAACAGAATATTGTAGGTTGTCCCTTCATCATACATTGGTTGATAGGATGGTCAATCCAACCTCATATTGGGTTGACCCCACTTTTTCATTAGAGAGCGAAAATGAAGCGGTCGATTCAAAAATATCCTTGATCGACCCCCTTCCTCCCTTGAGGGATGATACCCAAGTGGTTAATCAACTCTCATTCTCGGTTGACCCCACTCCTCCTTTGAAGAGTGAAATGCAAATGATTAACTGAGCATCACCTTGGGAATGCACCGTACTTACCTTTGTCCTCGTATGGATGAAGCTTCACAACTATTGAAATACATTGACATCTCCCCTAAACACCTTCCAACTGAATATTGTATGTCGTCCCTTGATCCTACATTGGTTGATAGGATGGTCAATCCAACCTCATCTTCGGTTTACCCCACTCTTTCACCAGGGAGTGAAAATGAAGTGGTGGATTCAACAATATCCTTGATTGACCCCATTCCTCCCTTGAGGGATGATACCCATGCGATTAATAAAGTCTCATTCTCGGTTGACCCTACTCCTCCTTTGAAGAGTGAAATGCAAACGATTAATTGAGCATCACCTTCGGGTATGCACCGTACTTACATTTGTCCTCGTATGGATGAAGCTTCACAATTGTTGGAAGACATGGGCATATACCATAAACACCTTCAAACTGAAGATTATAGGTCGACCCTTGATCCTACATTGGTGGATAGGACGGTTAATCCAACCTCATCTTCGGTTGACCCCACTCTTTCATCAAAGAATAAAACCAAGCGGTTGATTCAACAATATCCTTGATCGACCCCATTCCTCCCTTGAGTAATGATACCCAAGCAGTTAATCATGTCTCATTCTCGGTTGACCTACCTCCTCCTTTGACTAGTGAAATGCAAACGATTAATCGAGCATCACCTTTGGGCATGCACCGTACTTACCTTTATCCTCCCATGGATTAAGCTTCACAATTGTTGGAAGACATGGACATATCCCGTAAACACCTTCCAACTGAATATTGTAGGTTGTCCCTTGATCCTACTGTAGCTAGGGTTTTCACCCTAGCTTGTGCAAATGAGCACCTACTAAGGAGAATGGACTCCTTAGTAGCAGTTCAGTAAATGGAAATTATTATGCTAAAACATAAATGTAAATTACTCTAAAACATGTGCATGAAACATAAACAACAAGAAGTAAATAATGGTTTTTGTACTAAATTTACCTCCAATGTGAAGGTTGGTGAAGCTCTTGCAATGTCCAAGAGGGTTGCTCCAAGCTCCAACTTGCTCCTTCTCTTTCTCCAATGGTGGGAATGGGCCAAAAGGGGCTCTCAAGGTGAAAGTGGCTCAATGGTGAGCTAGGGTTTCAAGAGAGATTTTGGCAGAGTAAGGGTATACTTGACTGTGGATGTGGAATGAGGGGTCTCCATCACCTATTTATAGTTTTTTGGTGGTGGAGTGCTGGCCCATGGTTTTGGGAACCATATGGTTTAGGGCAGCTGTATAGGGTTTTTTCCTCATTTTCCTCATTATTTTATATTTTTTATTCCCTTTTTAGGAGATTTTTGCTATTTTAGAGGAATTTTGGATATTTTTGGAGGAAAAAGGGGTTTTTTAGCCTTTTTGAGGCTTTTTTGATGGTTTTGTGGCCTTTTGGAGGCATTTTAGGCCTTTTGGAGGCTTTTTAGTGGGATTTTCAGGGTTTTTAAGGGAAATATGGTAGGAAAATGGACAAATGAGCCATGTAATGAGGTAGATGAGGTAGTGAACACTTTTTGGGTGTTAACAGATTGCCCCCTGATGTGCGAGGGCAAGAGCTCATCGTATGGCCGATGGACATCATAAATCATGTATGGTTTTCCTGGGGTGTGGAGAAGAGAAGAAACAAACTGAAACCCGGAACAACGATCCCGAACAAACTGCAAGAACTAAAAGTACATAACCTCAATAATGGATGAGGAATCATCTGATCATATGGACGAGGTGGGCATTCCCATGCTCGTATCAAGATATAACATAATAACAACAATGGGGTCCAAAATATGGGGACCTGAAATATATATGACCTCAAATACTGACTGAGGAATAATCTCAATATATGGACGAGGCGGGCATACCCATGCTCGTATCAAGATACATAATAAGAACTGTTAGGCCCGAAAAGAAGGACCTGTAAGATACATAGAGAACCACTGTGTACATCATAAGTGTCCAGAGGGGACACAAAATCTGGGACATACTGCTGGGCTGACCTTGTCTAAGCTGAACAACTGATACACTGGAATGATGACAGTGCTCCTGAATGTGGTACCAAAGGAACTGATGGGTTGCTGGATCAGAGTGACAAGGGTCATACTCTCAATGGTACACTGAACTGGAACTGATCTAGGACGGAACTGGGTACTCGAGGAAGCATAGAACTGGATGGCTTCCGAATACAATCGCCAACGCAGCCCGGACATCCACGGGAACATATAACTGGTCGTTCCGAAGTGACTCACCAATGTGCTAGAGTCGGGGGAAATCCAGGGTCTTCGACAAATAATGGAAGGGATACAAATCCTACGCGATTCTCAACGATGCGATCAAGGTGCTGAAGTCGAGCATGTGAGAAACAACCATTCGGAGAGGCAATGATGACTCCTCCCAAAATGGTTCGTAGGCACTCACCACAGATGGTGATGGGTCCAAGGCGCAGGGGCCTCTGGGTCTATCCTCTGGAATAGAGGGGCTGGCGTCGACAGAGGGAGACCTACAACTATCAAGGCAATGATGTTTCCTTGATAGGAGCATGAGGCGGAGAACCAAAATTTGATAGTGCTAATGGCAGGACTGACAAATTGGGGGATAACTGGGCAAGTAGAGTGGGTGGACTCAAACTTCCTTTGTTCAGAGTATGATGATGGGGATGATTGGGCAGCATATGAAACTGAGTGATGGGAAAGGGATCATAGTTGTAGTGGATCTGGGAGGGGGACGAGGCTGAGGGAGACTCGAGCTGTGGTAAAATGGTAGAAGACTGCAGAATACTCTGAGCAAAGGTGACCTGGTTGGGGGTGCTGCCGAGATGATCAATCATAGTGCCGGGAGGCACGGGAGGGGACTTCTTCATGGGTTAAGGAACTAGAAGAAGTGTGTGTAAAATGATACTGTCGTGTGGATTTAGACGAGCCGAGGACAGTTCATGCTCATGGTTGCTTTCAATTTTAAGGAGTCTGAAAGCGATAAGAAGACTCTGAAGTAATGGAATGGTACCGTCGTGTGGATTTATACGAGCCCAGGACAGTTCATGCTCGTGGTTGCTTTCAATTTTAGAGAGTTTGAAAGCAAATAAGAACACTCCAGGGGGTTTCTTTTTCGTGTGTTAGTCTCCAAGGCCCGAAGAAGCATAAAAGGATGCAATGAAGAACTCTTCTAGCCACTGTGACTAGAGTATTCCTTTTTCGTAATTAGTCTACCAGGTCCGGAAAAGGGTTAAACTTATACCAGGTAGATGCCCTTTCAGGTACTTTAACGAGCATGAAAGGAAGCAAGATTGCTCGGCGATCTTTTCATTGTTTTAGGAGTCAGAAAAGATCTTAACAGAAACTCCCTAAGTGCCTTTTTTGTAAAGGACTTGTCTGGCCCGAAAAAGGGATAAAATTATACCGAACAAAAGGAATGGCCAGGCAAGGAGGAAGTGTTCAATCAAGGAATAGTAATGATGACCAAGAATGAGGGTAGGGGGGAACACTGGTGGGCCTCCTTGCAGGGTGAATGAATGGTGGCAAAATAAAGAAATAATTGCAGTATGACAGGAGTGAATGGCTCATGGAAAATAGTGGAACAATCCGATGGCGGCCGATGTGGCGCGCAAACCGAGGCAGCAAGGTGTCAGGACACAATGTTGAAATTGGACCAAGTGAGAGCGAGAAATGATCTCAAGCATCATCACGAGCTCGGAAAAATGAATCCGGCGATATAAAGAGTGTCAAAAATGGAGAATGGCCAATGGAGCATGCAAACCGAGGCGACGGGGGGCATTTTGGAAAAAATACCCAAAAAATTTGGAGGTGATAGCGAGAAATGATCTCAAGCATCATCACCAGCTCAAAAAAATGATTTCGATGATATAAGGTATATCAAAAATGGGCTACGGCCGATGTGGCATGCAAACCGAGGTGACTAGTGGTGTCGGGACACAATGTTGATATTGTTCTTAGTGAGAGCGAGAAATGATCTCAAGCATCATCACGGGCACGGAAAAATTAATCCGGCGATGCAAATGATGTGAAACACGGAGGTCATAAGGACTCTGGAATGGTTAAAAGAAATAACTAGGTTAAAAAATGGTTGCAAATAAAGGTGAGCCCACCAAGCCAAGGATGCAGTGGTGGGGAGAAATGATGACCCATGGGGGCAGAATACTAGGTGTATCAAATCAAATCAACTATACAAGGGATATGTGACCTCAAAAATGGTTGAGATCACAAGTGTGAAAAAATGAGTAGGGTTAATGACTTGCCCCCATGCTATGTGCATGGGGTTTGTGATTATGGATCACATATGTGTGGGTTTGAACAATGGGTTCATTGACGTGCTGAGATAAATGTGAAGGGGAAGGTTCAAAATGATTGATCATGCCCCCTATCCCAGGGTCGAGGTAATCTATTGTGTCAATGTGGTGCTCTATAATGGTGGGGTCAAGACCAGGCATTTCGGTATAGGACCAGGCGAAGACATCACGGAATTCTTGGAAGAGTCTTTTGTAATCCTCAATCTCAGACTCACTGCAGGAGGCTCCTAAAGTAATGAGTTCAGGGGCACCTCCGGGGGTAGCAATATCAATGTGGATGAGAGGTGAGATGTTGGCCATGTTACCCTCCTCGAAGGCATCAGGAGCAGGAATAGGGTCCTTGAACCAGTCGACCTTGGTGGGAAGGAAGTCTTTGGATTCGACCACAAATTGGGTAGCGGTGCTAGAGGAGGATTCGTCTAGGAGGAAATACGAACGATGGTGCATGTCATCCCAGGGATACTCCGGGGCAGTGAGTGCCTCAAGAATCTCCTCATCAGAATGGAAGGTCAGAGTCATCAAATCAGTTGACGAGGGAGTGGTGGTGGAAGAGATCATATAAATGGTATTAACCTCTCCGGAAGGGGAGGAGACTGGGGGGTGAATCTCCTCAATGGTGGGTGGTGTCGTCTCAAGGTCCAGATTGTTCATCTCATAGAGAGCTGCTCTGTAATCTGGGAGATTGGGACAATGGTGTGAGTAATGCCCGTAAACACCGCATATGGCACAGGTTTGGTTGGTACGCAGTGATTTATCTTTACGCTTGGGGGTGGGATCTAGTTTGACAACCGGGATATTGGGGTCATCGTCAAGCATCTGCATGTGTTCCTGTAATGCCGGTAACTGTGGACATTGATGAGTCGCATGGCCTAACTCATCGCACAACGAGCATTTGGTCGGAGCACGAAACACTGGGGGGTTTTTGACTGTCTTGGGAGGTGGTACAGCAGTGTAAGGTTGGGGTCCTCTACCCCCAGTGGATTTGGGAGTAGGAGGGGAATTCGTGGAGGATGAAGGGGTAGAGACACCGGGGGGTGGCTGAGAGGTAGTAGCCATGGGTTGCACCAGTTGGAGGACGACGCTTGGTGTCGGTGGGGGAACGGGAGGCGAAAGGTACCAGACAGGTAATCCCAAGGTTAACCTAGGGAGGCTAAGGGTAGCCATAACCGGGGCGCTTACTACTCCCGATGGAGGGACTAGGAAGGGGATTGTATGGATAGGTGTAACACCAATGTGGCTAGGTACCAATGGTGGTTTAGGCAACAAGGGTGGTTGATTGTTAGGTGTTTGGTTATCATGGGACAGGGTACATAAGTCGGACACCTCGGGCGTAGATGACGGGGGAGGAATGAATTGGAAGGTGGATGTCATCGGCGGGTCTGAGTACACTCCAAGTCCCGTAGAGGAAACGAACGAGTTGGTGGCACAAGAAACAGGTTGTTCAACCATGGGGAGAACATTTTCTGGTGCTGCGGGAGCATTGGGATCATAGTAGGTGAGTTGGTCAACCTTGACCACGTGTCCCTCATGGGGGAACATCATGGTGCAAAAAATGGAAGAGGCAACTGCCCGCATGGCATACATGTAGCTGTGGCCAAGTAAAAGGTTATAATCTAGTTGGGCATTGATTACCTCAATGTCAATGAGGACAGTTTTGCCACCTAACTGGACAGGGACATTGGGTAGGAGGCCTTGGGGCTGGGCCGACCGACCGTCATAGGTGCGTAATGCAGTGGTGGACTGTTGGAGAGTAGGGGATCCCAACTTCTGCCATACGAATGTAGACATAACTCATGTGGAGGCACCTTCATCGATGATGCATCGATGGATGACAAGATTCTAAATGGAAACAGAAACTTGGAATGCTAAGGAGGAAGGCAGGCGTGGTTCAGACTGGTCCAAATCAAATGCCATCAAATTCGAATCATTTGGGTCAATCACCCCAATGGCTGAGAGTAAAGTCTTGCGTTGGGAAGGGCAATTTTTCAAGACTTCTAACGCAGACATGGCGGCGGGAGATTGGGCTAAGTCATCTACAATGTTGTAGTCTGACGCAGCCCGCGCATTGGGGTTATTGTTGATACGACGAAGTGGGAAACGAGGTGCTTTGGGAGCGCCGTCGAGTGGAGGCGGAGGTATACGTAACGCTTGATCAGTGGGATGAGCAGTAGTAGGTTTATCAGTGGGAGGGGCTTTAGAGGTGGAGCCATATTGGTTCCGATGGGTCTGAAGGTTGACATCAGTGGATGACATCATCAACAAGTGGTGGGTCCCTTAGTCGAACATGGGTTGATCAGGAGCAGCGTAAGTGATTTGTTGTTGGAGTTGCGCGTTGGCGTGAGGGGGAGCCAACGACTGAGTGTTCACTATGCCTTGGTTTGGTAAGGGGTTTTGCAGCACCAAAGGTGGCTGCTGAGGTTGTGGGGGGTTGGGCGGTGCTTGAGGAGCTGCATGCCCTTGGTGATGGGCATCATCAACCCAAAGTTGCCGAGCTCACTCCAAGTGTGGGAAAGCATGTGTGTAATGGCCATAGACCTCGCAAATAGAACAAGGATGGTTTGTTCGCAAATTGGGGTTTTTAGCCTGCTTGGGCGGGCGATCAGGGTTTTGGTTTTGGGGGCCGCATTATTGTTGTCGGGGGGATTAGGTGGTTGACCACCTTAGTCTGGAGGAGGGTTGTTGCCACGATTACAGCCCTTACCGTGGTTTTGTTGGCCCTGGTTGCGTTGGTTGTTTTGGTTTTGCTGCGGATTGTTTTGGGCGTAGACTTGCCCTTGGGCAGCAGGTGGGTTCTGAGGTTGCGCAGGCGCTGGAGCAGGCTGCGGTGGATGGTATGTAGGTTGAGGCTGTCCAGGTGTAGCAACTTGAGGGGGTTGCTGATAGGGCTGCGGAGCAGGTTGTGGGTTTTCGCGGGGGATACCTGTGGCGGGTAATAAGTGGGTTGTGCTTGTGAAGGTGTAGGCGTTAGTGCAGCCTGCTGATGGTAGTAGGGCTGAGGTGCGATTGGGGGGGCATAAGCGGGAGTCGCATGACCGAAGCACTGAGGTGGACATGAGGGTCCATGAGAATGGTGGTGATGTGTCATGGGAGCATACGAGTTGGTTGCTCTAGACTGTGAGGTAACCCGTGAAAGGTCGGGGCCAGGGGTGGGACGTGCTATGGAAAATGGTTGGGGATGCAAAGAAACACGGCCAATGATGCCGTCTGCAGCGTGGGATGCCCCCGACACATCGTGCTGGGAGGAATCTCAGCTAGGGGCATCAGGTATAATGGTATAAAGGTAACCCGACTGGGCGTAAATGAGGTCGAACTGTTGGGCCTTAAGGATGGCCTCTTCTTCAGACTGGGGTCTTTTTGATGCCACATCCTTAGAAATGACAGGGAGAAGGGACTTGAGGAACCAATCTAGGAAGATACGGTCGTCTAATTTGATCTTGCATAAGCTACGGCGTCGACGCCACTCATGAATGTGGTCTGTGATGTGGGTAGCCGTGTTTTTTCTGCAGGATAGGAGGATCTCAACGCCCGCATCATAGTGGACAGGTAACTGGAAGAACTATAGGAAGGTCGAGGCAAGGGAAGCAAAGGTGGCATGGGTCCCGTGGGGTTGCTCGATATACCACTTGGCTGCAGAGCCAGTGAAGGTGTGCTGTAACAGACGGAGGCGAATAGAGTCATCCACTATGGAGTTGGAGGAACACCATAGATGGAAGGACATGATATGGTTTTGAGGGTCCTCACTTTCCTTTCCCTCAGACTTAGGGATGTCAGAGGGGAGCTTGGTGGGCATTTGAGGCCACGTAGGGTTGTGTCGGATAGGATCGTTTGTCAATCTGGCTAGGTCGGGCAAGTGGAGGCTAGCCATGAATGGCAGACTAGAAGAAGGATGTGACACAGTAGTGGGTTGGACCAAGTTGGGGCCAATGCCCCCAAGTGGAGGGACAGGGTTTGCGATGTTTCCCCCAAGTGGGGGAACTAAGGTGGTATAGGATGGTCCTGCACCACCATGGGTAGTGTGAGCCACTGATGGAGTGGGGATAGGTATTCCAGCTGCGGGAATAGGTGCAGTGAGGGGAACGGTAGATGTGGGCCCCGTTGAGGGCATACCCATAGTGGGAGTAGTAACTGGTGTAGTGGTGGATGGGCCACCAATGGTCCCTACCAAGAAAGGAGTGGAAGTCACGCCAGCCATGGGGCTAGTAGGGGCAGTGTAAATGGGGTTCTCAGACTCTTCTTCAGAATCGGAGGTAAAGTAAGGGGCGTCAATATCTGGTGACGGAGTCCTATGCTGTTGACGAGTGGAGTCAAGTGACAAGGCTCTAGATCTGTGAGAAGTGGTATCAAGTGATGATGATCTGTGGCGGTGACAGGTGGTGTCAAGTGAACCGTGCTGTGGGGACTCGCCCCTGAGGCACCGAGAATGTCTCGGGGACTCAATGGTGACAGATGGTGTCGAATCTCTGTGGGTTGAGGTGAGTAAAAAATAGCTCAAAAACCCTAATGCAACCGAGTGTGCAGAAGGAAAGCTCAAAAAACAAGGCACTCAGGCCAACAACCAACTCAAAACACCTACTGTAACAGCTGTGCTACAATAAGTGGAGTACCAACAAAATTTTCAGAATACCAACAAGCAGCAGGTTTCCTAAAAATAAAAAATGGTGGACTCACTAGACCAAAGGGAGGTAAGAGAGCATGCAAACACCTAACTAAAAAGTATTCTGACTCAACTAGACATATCCTCTGCAAGGTGATGAAATCCAAGTCAGACAATATGAATAGGAAAGCCAAGTGGCTAAGATGTCCCCCTACCGGGAGGGACACCGGGTAGTCAATCCTAGAAGAATGGAAACTAAGATACCCCGTTCATGACACGTCCAGAAAGGTGAATCTGCCATTTGGTCCTTTTACCGCAATACTCCAATACAGGGATATCCCAAGAACTGCGAAAGGTAGCCCTTCGGTTACTGAATGCAGTGCGGTATTCCACTCAGGCCTCCGGAACCAGTCTCGCAACTTCAACCCTCCTAGGGGAGAGGCCCTCTGGTAAACTGGTTGTGACCGTGCCAAAAAGTAATAGGGGATTTTGGTTCCCTAATTGGACAACATCTATGTCTCAAGTGTAAGTAATCGAGGGGTGTTATTGGAAGCCTATCCCCCCGATCCTACCTAACTACAAAGATTCTTTTGTGTTCCCCAAGTGGGGTTAGAATATTGGTTGAGTTAAGTAGTTTTTTAAGGCTCACTTGAATTATGTGACAGAGTGTGTGCTCGTGAGGTGATGATGAACCCAAGTAGAAAGTGCCACTAGGAAGGGCAACTTTCTATATAGCAATAACAATACAGAAATGAACTTTTAAAATGCACAATTTTCTTTTTCCAATGTAAAGTGCTGAAAATGTAAAAACGATTCTATAAATGAAACAGAAAAAACTACAGAAAAATGCTGTAAGGAAGGGTGGCTGCAGGTAGGATAGAGGGCTGTGCTGGTGCAGAAAATAGTGCAGCAAAGTTCTGGGTTCAAAACAGAGAAAAATGCAGAAATCAGACTGCGAGTCTGTGGTGAAACTGAGCAGTCGGACCGCGGGTTTAAGGGAAATAGGCACGGAGAGGATGCGGGTTTTTAGCAGACAGACGCAGTCGGGACGCAGCGAAGGGGTTGAAAGCCGCAGTCAAGACGAGGGAAAAACGCCGAAAGGCACTGGCGGGTTGCGGGAAACTAGCCGAATGCCGCAGGCGGGATGTAGGAAAAATGCCAAAAGGCACCGGCGGGTTGCGGGAAACTGGCCGAAAGCCGCAGGCGGGACGTAGGAAAAACACCAAAAGGCGCCAGCGGGTTGCGGGAAACTGGCCGAAAGTCGCAGGCGGGACGCAGGAAAGAGGGTAATAGCCGCAGTTAGACCGTCCCAAACAGGCTAATAGCCGCGGCTGGATCGCAGGTAACAGACTAAAAATGAACGGCAGGTCACCGGAAACAGTCTGAGAGCCACGGTCGGGTCGCAGGTAAGTGCCTGAAAGACGCGATTGGCATGCGACTGTGGGGAGAAAAAATGCGATATACGGCGGCCGAAAGGGACAGCCGAACAGAAAAAATATTTAAAAATCGTAACCAGAAATTCAAACCTAGGGGAGTCGCCAAAACTGTAGCTAGGGTTTTCACCTTAGCTTGTGCAAATGAGCACCTACTAAGGAGAATGGACTCCTTAGTAGCAGTTCAGTAAATGGAAATTATTATGCTAAAACATAAATGTAAATTACTCTAAAACATGTGCATGAAACATAAACAACAAGAAGTAAATAATGGTTTTTGTACTAAATTTACCTCCAATGTGAAGGTTGGTGAAGCTCTTGCAATGTCCAAGAGGGTTGGTCCAAGCTCCAACTTGCTCCTTCTCTTTCTCCAATGGTGGGAATGGGCCAAAAGGGGCTCTCAAGGTGAAAGTGGTTCAATGGTGAGCTAGGGTTTCAAGAGAGATTTTTGCAGAGTAAGGGTATACTTGACTGTAGATGTGGAATGAGGGGTCTCCATCACCTATTTATAGTTTTTTGGTGGTGGAGTGCTGGCCCATGGTTTTGGGAACCATATGGTTTAGGGCAGCTGTATAGGGTTTTTTCCTCCTTTTCCTCATTATTTTATATTTTTTATTCCCTTTTTAGGGGATTTTTGCTATTTTAGAGGAATTTTGGATATTTTGGGAGGAAAAAGGGGGTTTTTAGCCTTTTTGAGGCTTTTTTGATGGTTTTGTGGCCTTTTGGAGGCTTTTTAGTGGGCTTTTCAGGGTTTTTAAGGGAAATATGGTAGGAAAATGGACAAATGAGCCATGTAATGAGGTAGATGAGGTAGTGAACACTTTTTGGGTGTTAACACCTACAATGGTTGATAGCATGGTCAATCCAACCTCATCTTTGGTGGACCCCAGTCTTTCATCAGAGAGTGAAAACGAAGCAATCGATTCAAAAATATCCTTGATTGACCACATTCCTCCCTTGAGGGATGATACCCAAGTGGTTAATCAATTCTCATTCTCAGTTGACCCCACTCCTCCTTTGAAGAGTGAAATGAAAACGATTAATCGAGCATCCCCTTCGGGTATGCACCGTACTTATTTTTGTCCTCGTATGTATGAAGTTTCACAATCATTGGTAGACATCGGGATATCCCATAAACACCTTCCAACTTAATATTGTAGGTTCTCCCTTGATCCTACATTGGTTGATAGGATGGTCAATCCAACCTTATCTTCCGTCGACCCCACTCTTTCATCAGAGAGTGAAAATGAAGCAGTCAATTCAACAATATCCTTGATCGATCCCATTCCTCCCTTGAGGGATGATACCCAAGTGGTTAATCAAGTCTCATTCTCAGTTGACCCCACTCCTCCTTTTAAGAATGAAATACAAACGATTAATCGAGCATCGCCTTCGGGCATGCACTTTACTTACATTTGTCCTCATATGGGTGAAGCTTCACAATTGTTGGAATACATGGACATATCCAATAAACACCTTCCAACTTGATATTGTACGTTTTCCCTTGATCCTACATTAGTTGATATAATGGTCAATCCAACCTCATCTTCGGTTGACCCTACTCTTTCATCAGAGAGTGAAAATGAAGCAGTCGATTCAACAATGTCCTTGATCAATCCCATTCCTCCCTTGAGGGATGATACCCAAGTGGTTAATCAAGTATCATTCTTGGTTGACCCCACTCCTCCTTTGAAGAATGAAATGAAAATGATTAATCGAGCATCACCTTCTATTGATCCCAATCCTCCTTTGAAGAGTGAAACACAAGCGGTATATCCAGTTTCATCCTTGGTCCACCCGACTCTTTCATTGGAAAATGCTGAGATTGAAGTAGTCACCATCACAAAGTCTTCATTGTATCCTTCTTTTCCGACTGAAAACGATTTAGAAACTGTTGATATCTTTATGGTCAGTTCAGACAGTTTTAGGCAAGGAGAAGTCTCATCCACAGAGCCTCCTCCAAGTACTGAGGTTATTTCATTTGATTGGAATAGTCTAACAGAACCTCGTCTCCCCATTGATGTTCCTTTACAGATATCTATAGGTGTTTCTGATAAAGAGATATTTCGCACTATAGTTGATGAGGAGATTCTATTAGTATTTTATCCTAAACTGCTTCGCAAGCTATAGGGTCTCCTCAGATTGTTCGAGTTACCGACCAGATTTTAGCTTTCAATAAAAGGCCTACCGGACCTTTAGGGATTCTTCTGCAGTTACCTTTCACCTTGGGAGGTCATGGTCATCCAAGGCCCTTTATATTTCAATATGCTCCTTGGACGTGATTATGTCTATGCTATAAAAGTCGTAGTGTCCACACTCTTTCAAGTGATGTATTTTCCCTATAATGGGAGGATTGTGACCATTGATCAGCTTTCCTTCATGACAACCAATCATCACATGATTTCCATTCAATAAACTTCCCTGAACGTTCCACACATATTAGTGGTTTCTTCCCCTTAAGCATGAGGGGCATGTCTCTAGCCTCTGGTCATCATTCTAGGGGGCACACTACTAACGTCTGGACATCATGTTGGATAATTGCCTTATCTTGAGCTTAGTTTCTTTCTGTTTTAGGCTCGTTAAAAAATGAAACAGTACCCTGCGAGCATGGTTCTTTTCCTATGTCAAGCTCATTAAAAACTTAAACAGTATCCTATGAGCATAGTTCCCTTTCTATGTCAAGCTCGTTAAAAATTGAAATAGGTTCTTATGAGCATGGTTCTATTCCCGTGTCAAGCTCATTAAAAAATGAAATAGATGACCATGAGCATAGTTCTTTTTCCATGTCAAGCTCATTAAAAAATGAAATACTACCCCATGAGCAGAGTTATATTCCTGTGTAAATCTCATTAAAAAATGAAACAGATCATTTCCCTTCAAGTCGAGTCTTCTCGTAGACTTAGTACCTAAACCTTCTTTTCATCCACCTATGCCTTAGGCAAATGAAATGAAGCTTGGGGGGCATGTATTCAACCACTAGATGTTATGTTGAAGTCAAATCGATCACCTCTCCAAACCATGTTGGAGTTAAGTCACTTACTTCTAGGAATAATACTGGGGGCATGTGCAAACCTTTGGATTTCATGATGGGAAGAAATCCACCAATGGGAATTATTTCCGAGCATACTTTCTTTTGAGTTTCGAGCTCGCTAAACCATTAAAATAATCCTGAGCATAGCTCATTTTCTGTCACAATCTCATTAAAAAATGAAGCAAACACCATGAGCATTCTTCCAACCTATCTTCGAACTCGTTAAAAACAATAAGATGGTATCTGATCTTACTTTTCACTTTTTTTTGTGCTCTGGTTAAAACATGAAATTTTTTTTAGCTTAGTTTTTACTTTTTCATGCTCTCGTTCAAATATGAAAAAGATTCCGAGTGCTTTTGATACCATTATCATGCTCGTTAAAAATTTGAGTAAAAAGGTGTGTCTAACGAGTATAAGTTTATCACTTTATCTGGCCTCACTATACTATTTACGGAAGAGGAAATGTGCCGAGTTTAATTTTCCTTTGTTGTACTCGGTCACCAACCATGACAAAGTTGTTCATGGACTCCTCTTTAAACTCTTTTCAGACTCCCTAAATAGGAAAATATCTCCAAGTGAACTTGATTCTTTCACGCTTGTAAAAGCATTTGAAAGGTCAGCCTTCTGGTGATAGTTTACCCCTTTTTCGGACCAGGGGTCACTATTTACGAAAAATGTATACTTCAATCAATCATGATTGAAAGAGTCCTCTTTCACATTGTTTTACCCTTTTTCAGGTGAAGAGGCTAACCTACGAAAAAGGACCTTTGGAGTCTCCTTTAGTTCCTTTCAGACTCTCTAAACATGAAATGACGACTGGGTTTTCCTTCTCTGGACTTGTTCAAACTCAACACTGAAGGGTTCCTTATGGGACGAACATCTCCTTCTCCAGGTTCGTAAAACATGTGGAATTGGACTCATCTATGATATGAGATATACCGAACATCTGGTTACCCTCATCAAGCTCGTAAAAAACACATGAGGTACTCGTCAATCATGATGGGGAAAAAGGGAATATTTTGTGTTACATCTTAATTACGGTAGTACGTAGTCACTCTTGAACATGGCACTAGTTTTCATTTGCATTCAGTACTTGGGTAATCCATGAGTCTTGTCACTCCTTTGGGTCGTTGAAATAATGCTTCCATCATCAGTTGCATTAGGGGTTGGTATCATTCTCATCACGTCAATACTGCCAAGTCATGCCATGTCCATGTTCAAGAGACATTTGTTATTCATTATCTGTAGTCAGTACACCTTCAATCATGTTGGTCTACTCTCAGTCAGTCTTGTGTGTTACTGTACCATCCATTCTACTCCAAACATCTGTTGTCGTTTTTTGTGTCTATGATGAGGGATTCATCATGGCACTCCTTCGATGGATTTCATCCTTGTTGATGTCAACACATCATTTGAGAATTGAATCTAGAAACCAAACAAGTACCTGGTGCCTGCATGCCTCAATGGCAGGTTACCTCACTTTCAACATGAGTTTATGTTATTGCTCCTAATTGAAAGATTTCGTCAAGCGTTCGACTTCAACTCATTTGTTCATGCTTGGTGATATGTACTATGGTACCTTGGGAATAATTGACATCAATGGTGATTTCCCTCGTGCTTGTTAATGGTATACATTAATGACTGGTAATCAAGTGGTTTCTACCATGTTCTACTCCAAAACATTGTAATCACATGGATAGATTCATATCATTGTGGGTTCCACTTGAAGACCCTGGGGAAGTCATATTGTACCCAGGTTGCGATGGAGAGTTTTTGAGTTATATTACACGGATCCACTTTGTATTGGTCGTGACTATGTTATCATCTCATCATGGATATACGATTGTGTCTAGTAGCCATGATTTTGTTCAGTCGGTCTTTACTATCATGGATCTACAGTGTATTGGTCGGAAACCATGTTTTATGTTGTATGAGACTTGTGGATCTCAGGTCATTTCTGCAGCAACTCCTTCAAACCAGCAAGTCCTTGCCATTTTCCTTACTATAAATCATTTCACCTGTATCATTCCGTCAGCTTCATGCTTTGGGGGTCATTCTGTTACACCAAAATGTCGTCACCCTTGTACAAGTGTCGCAACTATCGCAAGTGTTGCAAGTGTCGTCATCATGACCTAGTGTCGTCACCATGAACGTTGCAAGTGTTGTCATTATGACCAAGTGTCATCATCATGACCGTTGTGATAATGTCATCATGTTGGCCATTGTGTAAACTCTTTACTCCAACCCCTAAATTCATTCTGGGATAAAACACATCTAACTGAGAGATTTCCCTGCCTAGTTGACCTCTTTAAGTAGGCTGTCACACTTTTTCTTCCTATAGGGTGAGATAGACCCCCTGTTGCAGTTCTTGGTCAGCTAGCGTGAGACACTATCACACTTTGTCTTCGTACGGGGTGTGACAACCCCCTCTGTCGCTCTGTGTCTTCTACCAGGGTGCGACGAGGTTGGTTAAAGGCTATTTTGGGAAGTCTCGACGTCTCTCTAAAAGTTTTTTGAGGTGGAGGCCTATCCCTAGGCTCTAGGTGAGGTGGAATTTTGGTTCCTAACCTATTGGGAGGATCCCTTCACCATCTCCCCCTAATCCTCAACCTACCTTATCTCTTTAACCCTATATAAACACCCACTCTCTCCATGGGAAGGGAGGAAGGTCTATGGTATCCTTATGCTGGTAGAATCCATATTGGTGATTGGGAAGCTTGTACCACCTTAAAGGCTTGGCTTGGACATGTTGGATGGAGGATGCGACGTTGAGGCTTTGTTTGTAGCTTCATCATTTCTATGTATTCCCACCTTTTAATACAGTTAATATAATCTCTTTCCATGAATGTTGTCTCATGGATGATGTTTAGAACTTTCTTCCTCAACTGTTAGTTTAGATCAGTTATTGTTTAGATATATTGTACTGCTTGTATTGTTTCCATATTGTCTTGGTAGGTCTTGCAGCTAGAGATCTGACGACTGTGGGACTTGGAGCAACAAAAAGGAGAGGGATCCATGATATGAAAGGTATGATATCTAAGTACTCGATCTGTAATTGATCTAGAGAAGTAGATTCATATTATGTCCTATTTGTGCCAGTCTTACATTGAGTTAGGGAGATCAGGCCTCGAGTCCGCTCTTGGTAGATTGTCCGTAAAAAAATACTCATAACCTCAATGTCATCAAGTTCGACACTACCGATGTTCAGCCTCAGTTTCCCTATCATGTGGCTTTTCAATTTCATGTTAGGTATTTAGAGATGATTGTTAAGTGTACCGTCATTTACAAAGGTGCTTCCACTTCAGTGATGTATTTATCTTGCTGGAAGGCTCTCGGCTCTCCTCCATTAGCAAAGTCCATGACCATGCTTACTTCTTTTGATGGTTTTTCTTTCAAGCCACATGGTATTATCCCCTTCCTTGAGGTCCACTTGGGTGGGAAGTCTGTGCCTATAGAGGTCGAGGTGGTCGATGCTCCCCTTGACTATAAGCTTTTACTGGGTCAAAATTGGATCTACGCTATCAAAGAGATCGTATCCTCTATCTTTAGAGACATTTGCTTTCCCCATGAAGGGAATATTGTGTCGGTCGATCAACTATCCTTTACTAGTTCCAGTATCGTAGTATCGCAGGGATCTGTGGTCCCTCAGATCAAAAATTCTTAGCCGACAGTTGGGAATGTTGGTGTAGGATTATATTCCTCCTTGATTAGATCTTTTGATTTTTCTGCACCAATCTAGTTTATAGGAACCATCTCCAATGATGCCCCTTCATCGTCATGTCCTGTACTATTCTGGACATCGTACTTTAGTGCTCCATGGACTGTATCTTCCACGAGTTCCTCGTCGGGAGACTCTTATCACATCGGAATGGCCATGCCCTTGTCGGTAGCTAAGCTTGCTTATCGCGATATTCAACAAGTCATTACAGAGCCTTATATCTATTCTTCAAGAACAGAGGAACCCGTTACGATGCCTGCATGGGTAGTGGACTCGTCTTATTCACATGACTGCCTGGATGATACTTTACCTTCAGATGAAGCCATTATTGAGGCCATGGATAGAAATGACAAGCTTTGGGAAGACCTCCATCATAGATCTTATTTCCTTCCGAACCTTGATCTTATTGAGCAAGATGAGTTTCGATTCACTCTAGCCAAGAAAGTTGGTCACCTTGTGGTTCGTTTGGAGTCACGTGGCATTTATGCGGAGGGAAATATGGCTAATATTTCCCCTATTATCCTGATCAACATTTATCGTACTCCCGGAAAAGTAAAAAATGTATACATCGTTGCTGATTGTTCCCCTGAGGAAATCCCTATTTACACCGATTTATTCAAAGAGTTTCAGGATGTGTTTGCTTGTTCATACGAGGAGATGCCAGGTATTGACCCTGGTATTGTCGAACATGAGATTAAGAGTTACCCCCATGTTAATCCTGTTCGACAATGTCTTCATGCTGTTAATCCTAGCAAGGAAGCCTCCATTAAGGAAGAGGTAGAGAAACTACTTAAGGTCGGTTTCATCTACTCGGTTCCCCTTATCAAATGGGTATCCAACCCCGTTCATGTGGATAAGAAGCAGGAAACCATCTGTGTGTGCACTGACTTTCGCGATCTGAATAAAGCATGTCTTAAAGATCATTTCCCCACCCCATTCATAGATCAAATCTTGGATGAGTGTCCGGGAAGCGAAGTATTCTCGTTTATGGACAGATTGTTGGGTTATAATCAGATCCAAATCAAACCTAATGATCAACATAAAACTGCATTTATATGTCCCTGGGGTACTTTCGCATACCGAAAAATTCCCTTCGGCCTTAAAAATGTTGGACCTACATTTTAGTGGGCCATGACCTATGCTTTTCACAATCTTAAGCGTATAGTGGAGGCTTACCTGGACGATCTTGTTGCTCACTCTGGTAGTAGAGTGGATCACCCCAGTCACCTCCATCTTATTTTTGAGAGATGACATTGTTATAATATTCGTTTGAATCCAAACAAGTGCATTTTCTACATGAAAACGGGTCACCTTCTAGGGTTTATAGTCATGAAGGAGGGTATTAGAGTCCATCCGTTGAAGGTTGAGGCAATACTTCGGTTTCATCCTTCGCGTACTTTGGTTCAACTTTAGAGCCTCCAAGGGAAGGCCACTTTCTTACGTCATTTGATCGTGAAATTTTCTAGTCTTACTAAGGGTTTCACATGATTATTGAAGAAAGACACCTCTTTTATCTAGGATGAGCGAGCCCAACAGTCTTTCGACTCTCTTAATAAATCCGTAGTATCATCTCCTCTTCTTAGTCCACTCCACTATGTGAGAGACTTTTTTCTTTATGTGGGCATGTCTCAAGAGACAATTGGTATGGTCTTGGTTCAGGAAGACGATATGCTCCAAGTGCATGTTATCTATTATCTCATTCAAAACCTAGTAGACATTGAACTAAGGTATTCTCACGTGGAGAAACTGGCCCTTGCGACTCTTCATGCAGTCTAGAGATTACGACACTACATCTTGGTTAGGAAAACCATGATTATAGAGAAGTTTGTGTAGTCTTTGGTTTTCGCAGAGATGATGTCATATTTTCTTAGACTTGATAAGGAAGTGATCCATGAGGACTCATTTGTTGATGAGAATTTATTCCTCATCTCATCGTCAAACCCTTGGTATGGAGACATCATTGTATATCTCCGGACTCTGAAGTTACCTTCGCATATTTCGCGAGATGAGCGACAATGTGTGAGACATCATGCCAAGGAAAGGACTCTCTCCTGCATCGTTTCTTGACTCATGAAGAGGAGAAGTTAGTGCTGAATGACTGCCATAGTGGGGCATGTCGTGGTCAATTATCTGGGCTTGCTACAGCTCAAGGTACCTTGCGAGCGGGTTATTTTTGGCCTACGATCTTTAAATATTGTGTTAACGCTGTAAAGAGATGCCACCCTTGTCAGGTGTTTTCTCGGAATGTATGTTCGCATCCTGCCCCTCTCTATCCGGTCGTTATTGTCGGTCCCTTCACCAAGTGGGCGGTTGATTTCATGGATTGCAACCCATCTTTGGATGGGGGGAATCATCATATCATAGTGTCCATATATTACTTTACCAAATGGGCTGAGTCCATGCTGACCGTTAAAGTCGATGGTGACACAACAACCCACTTCATGTTCAATCAAATCATAGCTTGGTTCGGTATCTCGAGAGAGATTGTCACTGACCATGGTAGTCACTTTCAAAATAAGATGATGGCTGAATTATCACTTAAGTCTGGGTTTAGACAGGATTAGTCATCCTCGTATTATCCCCAAGCGAATGGCCAGGTTGAGGCAGTCAATAAGTCCCTTAAAGCTATTCTCCAAAAGACCATCCAATAAAGCAAGAATAATGGGCATATCATGGTGTATCCTTCTTTGTGGGCTTATCGAACTGGAGTGAAGAATTCCACCAGTTTCTCACCTTTCTAGTTAGTTCATGGTGTGGAGTCCATCTTACCAGTTGAATGCGAGATCCCTTCTTTGAAGCTACCCATAGAACTCTTTCCTGATACTTCGGATGTAGATCAATGCTTAGTCCACCTTGAGCAACTTGACGAGCAACGTCCAGATGTCACCATCACAATAGATGCCAATAAACATTGTGTCAAGGCCTAGTACGATAGGTGTGTCCATCCCTCGCAGTATGATGAAGGTGACTTGGTTCTTCTTTATGACCAAACTAAGGAATCCCTAGGGGAAGGCAAGATTATGCAGGGAACATCCTGAAGGAGCCTAGAAATGGGCTCTATCTCAAGCAGTATTATGCTTGAGATTCTAGCTTTAGCTAATACTTTGTATAGTCTATTGTATAGTTTATGTACATAGTTTAACGTTCCTTTTGGTTTTCACTATTTTTAGAGCCTTTTTTACTAATATATCATTGTGAGGTATCTTTTTTAGCAGATTTTTGCATTAAGAGTGGATTTTGAACCTTTTCGCGCCTTCAATAGGTATTTTCTACTCCCTTCATATAGGTTAGGATGTCATTACGCTTGCATTATTGCATCAACCTTATGACCATATTCATAAACCTTAGGTGCAACCCAGCTTTTTAACCGACATAGAACCTTCATGCTCCTTTAGAAGTGTCATTATTTGGCGGTAGGGCTTGCCTGATCATGGTCCCTAGTTAGATCCTTTTTACGTCTTATGGAACCCGTGCAGGTGTTCCTCAAGATTGGTAGTCCTTTGTAGTCCCTCCATGACATTAATATGAAGACTCATACTCTACTTTATCTTTATTATGGACATCTCCCATAAGGACTCCCCATTTATGTCGAGTTGTGAATGCATTGCATTATCCTGCTTGTCTTTGAGCCTTGTGCCGGCTCCCGCTTTCTCAGTTATTAGCCATTTTCCTTAGCACTTTGCCTTCTGAGCAAAGTAGAGCCTTTAATTTATCTTTCACAGCTTGATGAACCTTACCTTGAGGGAACAAACCCTCGAGTGTCTATATCCTGCACATGCTTCCTTGCATTGAGCATATGTATGTTCCATTGCCCGGAACTAGTTGGCTTTCCCATGGCACTCGTTTCCTCACTATTGTATCATAAGCAATTTTATTCTTTTTCAAGCTTCATAATATGAAAAAGACCAAAAAATCATATAAATTTAAAAATCCGGATAGAAAATTTTACTACCTTCTATTGGAAGGTACAATGTCTCCTTTGAATAGAGCATTCATGTCCACTCCATGTATCATGTGTCGGGATATTAGTATGACCTTAGGAATATGTACTCGTTTCTCAGATCTTAATCCACTGGCTTGTTAAGCTTCCCATCATTATGGAGCCTTTGTTGATGCCTCATGCATCAGAAACTATTGTCAGTATCCAACATTGAGTCTATGTTTCCTGAGTCTATCCATTTGCTCATGCTCTTGTTCAAAGGAAGTCTTTAAACCAGATTTGGCCACTCCTCACATCTCTTGACCATTGCATGTTGGCCATCCCTTATGAGCCCACTTCGATCATATATGATGTTACACCCTGCAACCTGGGCCTACTTTCATCATTGGTAGCTGACCTTGAACTTGGCAAGTGACATTTCATCATTGGTCCTTGACAAAGTGGTTTCCCTTGTGTTCGACGACAAGACATCTATTCACACATTGAGATTCATGTTGTGCCATAGTTTCCATTAGACCCTATCGGTGGTTTCCTCGCTCCTATCAGTAGTCTTCATCATTGGATTCTATTTAGGAGGTCTCTCCCATGCACTACTTGCATCTTGTACAAGCATGAGAGACGCACTTGGTTTTTGGTTCGTTCAACTTGTTCATCCGATTTCTTCCAAATATTCCAGCTTAGTTGCTACCTCGTGTTGGTTGATGGGGGATCCATTAATTCCTTCCTTCCAGCGAATCTTATTCCATCGACTCCAACTCATTTATTTTGGAATCAAGATTCAAAGTCCTTTGAGTACCTTGAGACTTGCAGTCACCAGTGGTAGGTTCTCTCACCATCGACAATTGGGAATTCATTAATGTCCCCTGATCGATGGATTTGTCAAGTGTTCGACCTCAACACCTTTATTCACACTTGGTGAATGTACTTAGTGCCTTGGTACCCATTTTCATCATTGGTTGGTTGTCTCATGTCTGTTAACGGTATACCTCAATGACCGATAATCAGATGATGTCACATCAGGTTCGACATCAGTAACTTTATTCACTTGATAGGGCATGCACCTAGACGATTTGTGTAGAATACCTCAGACTTCAGTGGCATTCAGTATATGCTACTTGTGATCGATATTGTACCTATGAGAGATTGTTCTCATACACCAATAGTTTGTACCATTAGGCTGCATCAGATGTTTCCTCTTCAGCGGGATATCATATCTTAACATATATGGTTCAAGGCTATGACCATTCATGACATGTATTCACTATATACTTCCTTATTCATGTCCATTGTATCAAATTGCTATGTATGCAGAGATATCATTATATTGTGATGAGTGGGATACTCCTTCCATTTGTGTCTCCATCAATCCACTTCTGAGATTTGTAATGTATTTTGGCCATCGTAGTACCTTCTCTAACCTCACACATTAGGGGGCATCTGTTACACCATATTTTGTCACCTTGTGAGCATTAGCACTCATTGGCCTCCCTTACCCATTTGTAGACTCGAAACTATACCTTTGGTTCTTCTTGAACTTATTTTTCCCTATTTTTCCTCCTATACGCGGTCTTCTTTAGTACAGCTCATGTATATTCTAGTTGCATTACTACAGCCAACGTACATCGAGTTTTGGTAAATAAAAGTAAAACCTCTATTTTTCACTCCAAAAAGTGGCCATTGTGATCTTTGGCCTTCCATGTATCTTGAAAGGACTCGATCCAACCTTTCACTTTCCTTTGGGAAGTTACATATTGAGCTATTGTGATGCATGGAGGGAGGAGAAAGAGAAGAGCATTGAAACTCTACCAAAATTTTTCCTTGATTGCTATTGCTGGAGTCTACATCCATTGATCCTAGTTGTTGTGAACCATTTATGTTCACCTCCCAAACTCTTTCATATCTTGTGAAGGATTTGTTCTTCTACTCGTGAGTTTTCCATTGTATGGGGGATTGAAGTGGCGGAGGCACCAGTGGAGGGACCTAGTTCTTGGTTTAGATGAGTTGTTGATAGGAGGTTGTATCTTGTACTTCTTGTTCATATTAATAGAAATACTCATTTTATCGTCCATTGATATTGTGAATGATCATTTATTATCATTGGTTACATTTACTTATATATATCATGGATTATGCCATTGTATATGTTGACCACTTTTATATATCATATGCACTAGTTTGTGTTTATTATTTTGGCTAAGTTGCAGGTTCAAGTGTTGTGATTCGAAATCTCAATGCAATTCTTCATTAGACGTCCGGTTGAGGTAGGTCTTTTATTTTGTTTATCATCATTTACATTTATATAGCATATGGTGGGAAGTGAGTTGATTTCTCGATTCCATCTATCTTTTGTGGTCTACCCCAAGCCATAGGAAGTTTTTCTCCATAACAACTAGTATAAGGCCACAACCTTGGCATACTTTGTTTCCCTCATGTGGGAAGAATCGTCATCATGAACCTAGCATTCCTTATCTTGTTGAATCCTTCCAAATCCTATTGGAAACCACACTCATCTACAAATTTTGCACTATTAACACACCCAAGGATATGCTCAAAACCAAGATTCCCTAAGCCTCAACCTAACACCAACCAAATATCAATGCTAGGCGATTCAAGCATACCCAAGTTATGCTTTAGTTGGTTGGTATTCACCATCATTATTTTGATCTACGAATAGTTATTCTTGGATTGAGCCATTAACAATTATGATGGAAGATCCATCACCAACCACATGTCCTCCAACAATATCCTAACCACATGTTCATTCAGGTCACTCGTAAGCATTTTCCCAAATGTTCTGGAGGTGAACCTTCATCACCTCAATTAGATTATTGTTATATATATTATTTACAATAAAAATATGTTATAAAGCCAAATTTCTCAACATTGATAGGACTTACCAATTAATACCTTAATAATTTGGATTCATAATTTGATACAAATAGAACTAAATGTTGTTGTATTTGTTTGGTAATTTTTTAAGGGGTGAGTTAAAAAGTGGACAAATTCACCCTTTGAGTGAGCCAACGTTATGCCTAAATCCACTAATTTTTAAAGCTCCCATAAAACCTCAATGGTCAAATTTCCCATCAATTAGGTGGAACTATAACTTCAATATTATTTTTAGTATGTTATATTTGATAATAAATTTAATTATAAAATGATGAATGTGTCCACTTTTTAACTTACTTTGTCTTTTAGCATAATAATACTTTTTATTTATCTTAATGTTGATCAACAATTAAATCAACTTTGCCAATTTAATTTTTAAATATTTTTATAACGAGTTCTTATATTTTCATCAACATCTTACTACTTTATATTATTATTAAATCTTCATCATTATCGTTAAATATCTATCAATTTTCTTAACCAACATAAATATATAAATATATATGTGCTTGTTCACCTTAAACACTTCAACAACCATTAATATACATTATAATAAAAATTATTATTTTTAATTACTTAAAATCATTTTAGAAATTATTAAATTTTTAATTAGTTAAATCATTTTATTTTTTTCCCATGTTTAAATAAATAAATTTATATTAAAATTGAGATATATAAATAATAATTATCTTAAAATATTTTTGAATATAATTTAAAGTTGATTGGTTAAAATGGTTAGTTAAAGTGATGAGTTGATGAAATTAGTTAAATTTATTGTAATTAATGAATTTAAATAGTTAAAAATTTAGTTACAAACATCTCCTTATTACACAATCATTGTTGTGATTTGGGAATTTTGTTTCTTTCGAAAACTTATAATTAATTGAATATTTCCACTAAGAATGATATACACCTTGTGAAACCATTGTAGGGATTTGTTCTTGTGTCTCATCCATTTCCAACAACATATATTTTTTATATTCCTTGTTGTCCATGATGTCCTTGCTCATTAGAGCCTTCATATACTAGTATAAGGCCACACCCTTGGCATACTTTCTTTCCCTTGTGGTGGAGGAACCCTCATAGTGAACCGATATTTTATTTTCCCACTCAATCCCTGCAATTCGTATTGTAAATTACACTCATCTACAACTTTAACACTATCAACACACCGAAGCACGTGCTTAGAATCAAGCTTCCACGTGATTTAATGCAACACTAACCAAATAAAAATGCTAAGTGATTGGAGCACACCCAAGTTATGCTTCAACTAGTTGGTATTCACCATCATTACTTTTTTCTATGAATAGCTCTTTGGGGATTGATCCCTTAACACTTAAGATGGGGGAGTCATCACCTCCCACATGTCCTCCTATAACAACCTAACCCCGTGTTCACACAAGGCCACTCGTAAGCATTTTTTCGTAATGTACTGTAGGTGTCCCTTCATCATGTAAATTATATTATTATTACATACTATTTACAATAAAAAAATTTGTATAAAGTCAAATTTCCCAACATTAATAGGACTTACCCATTAACACTTTGATGATTTGGACTCATAGTTTGACACAAATACATCTAAATGTTATATTTTTTGGGTATTTTTTAAGGAGTGAGTTAAAAAGTGGATAAATTCACCCTTTGAGTGAGCCACTGTTATGCCTAAATCCACTAATTTTTAAAGCTCCCATTAAAACTCTATGGTCAAATTTCCCATGAATTAGGTGGAACAATAACTTCAATATTGTTCCTAGTATATTATATTTGATGATAAATTTAATTATAAAATGATGAATGTGTCCACTTTTTAACTTACTTTTTCTTTTGGCATAATACTACTTTTTTATTTATCTTAAGGTTATATCAACTTTACTAATTTAACTTTTTTAAATATTTGGATAAAGAGTTCTTATATTTTCACCAACAACTTACTACTTCATATTGTTATTAAATCTTCTTCATCATCGTCATCATTAAATATCTATCAATTTTAATAACCAACATAAATATATATGAGCTTGTACACCTTAAACACTTCAACAACCACTAATATCCATTATAATAAAAAATATTATTTTTAACTAAAAATCATTTTAAAAATTATTAAATTTTTAATTAGTTAAACCATTTTATTTTTTTCCAATTTTAAATAAATAAAAATTATATTAAAATTCATATATATAAATAATAATGATTTTAAAATATTTATTAATATAACTTATATTTGATTATTAGTTAAAAATGGTTAGTTAAAGTGATTAGTTAATGTGATGAGTTAAGAATCTAGTTACAAACATCTCCTTATTAGAGATTTAGTGTAGTGATTTTGGAATTTTGTTTCTTTCAAAGACTTATAATTAATTGAATCCATGGTATGTGGAGTAATTCATTCTTTAAAGAGTATTTGATAGTGTTACCTTACCTTAAGAATTTCTTTATATCTTTGTGTTATTTTAAGATGAATGCATTTTGATTATTGTGAAGTATAAAGATTTTATATCTTTATTAAAATTCAACTTATGGTTATAAAAGGGTTAAAAACTATTTTGGTGGTAAAAATTATGGAAAAAACATTTAAAACAATTTTGGTGACAAAAATTATAAAAACATTTTAAAACCAATTTTTTGGAGAAGAATTATGGAAGTAGAATTATGAGTTGTATTTTTAATCTTTAATATAGATGTCTTGATCTTGACGAATCTTGTTAAGAATTGTAATTTTATTGGTCCATTATTCGTTATTGGTATATCAATTAGTTGAGTGGTAAGTTAGTTAGTTTGATTAGGATATTTGGATGTCCCATAGTATTTACTATCCCATGGTATTTACCGGTAGTTTTGGGTGTGATGTAAGCTTATATAAGCCTATGCTTAATAATGAGAAGGCAAGCCATTACCCATTGTGTTTTATCTGAATATCCCTGTCAAAAAACTGCTTGCTTCGTGGTGGTTGACCCAATGGATTGCCTTCCCAAAGACATTCTGCTTTACATTTTTTCTCTCCTATCTATCACCGAGCTCTTAAGAGCTCGGGGAACTTGTAGAGCTTGGAACCACATCATTTCGTCCTGCAACTTCTTTCATCGATTGTATGATGAAAGAAACCAGGAATCGTGGATTGCTCTCACCAGCGATCAGGGTAGCCCCGATCACTTTTGCTTCTTCAACAAGAAGTCTAAGAAGTGGTACTTTTTTGGGAGTCAGCCTAAATGTTGGCTTCTCCAGGGAGCTGCAGACGGTCTTCTGTTTTTCGTGGGGAACGAGGGGGAAATGCTGGTGGTTAATCCCTTAACAAGAGGCCACCGACTGTTGCCCGATACACAGTTCAGCCCGCGCCTTTGGCTGGAGTCCTGTTTGAAGAGAAAACTATGGACGAGCGACTCCACACCTATGTGTGTGCAGCCGTCCATGTCCATCAACATAGTTGCAGAGGACGGTGGTAAAACATTTAAAATTATCGTGTGGGGAGAACTGAGAACAAAACAAGTACATGCGCTTGTTTACGCCTCAGCGACCAACACATGGACTGTAAGGCTGTGTCCACATATCAGCCCCGCATTATTTAAATGGCGGTTCCACACCACTGTAGATGGCAGCAACATCGTCTATAGTTCAAAGCAACGGCAACGGTTTGTCCTGGGTATTTATGACACAGAAACCGGCTTCTTCAACGTTAACAGAAGACTATTTCGAGTGGGCAGAATGTTCAACTTCGTAATGTACCGGAACGAGTACATTAAGATGATTGTTTACAAGGGCAGAATATTTCTGTTAAGTGTCATACTGGGCAGTGGATTTAATGCTTATTTTGGCCGTGGGTTAATGGGCTTATGGCTGGCAAATTCCACCACTTGGCAATATGAGCTTTTGACTGAACACGAGATACAATTTCCATTAGACGAGGTAGCAGCGGCCTACGACGGAAAGCACAGCATAACAATTATCTCAAGGATGCGGGGATCGAAGATGCTATCCTTGAATTTAGATACCAACGAGTGGAAGGTTTTGGATGCAGATACCGAAGCGTGGAGGTTGGCTGATGGAAATGCACGACAACATACATTTTCAGCAGAAGCTTTTAGGGCTTTTCATTTCAAATTAAAATTTTGCACCGCCGTATGATGTGATTGAACCAGCAGCAGGTTCAGATTACATCGTTTTTTCTCTGAATGTTAAGCTAGGTTTTAGGGTTTTCATTTGAAATTACAATTTTGCGAAGCTTATGTAACTGAACAAGGCTCCATAAAATATGCTAGGATTAGATTGCATGTTTTTTTTTTGTTTTAAGGTTTTTCATTTGCAATCAAAATTTTGGATAGTAGTATGATGTAATTGAACAAGCCGCCAGAAAATATGCACTAGATGCATGGATTTTTCTATGAATGCTAAGCTTGCTTTTAAAGCTTTTCAATTGAAATCAAAATTTTGCAAAGATTTATGATGTGATTGAACAAGCCAACTTCAAATATGCCAGCCTTGGCTTATTAGACTGCATAGTTTTTTCTTTAAATGCAAAGCCCTATGTAAGATTAGAGTGAATGTGAAAGATTAGAGTGAATGTGAAATTTTGATGAGAAAAAAATTATTATGTTTTTTTCATAGATTATTTAACCATATGTACAAGAATTTGAAAGAGAGGTTATGCAAAATGGAAATAGGTTTATCATTGGAAATTCTCCCCCAAATGGGAGGTGCATACGGTGTTCCATTACTGGTATGTGATTGCATGGTCAAATAGACAAGGCTCTAGGTTAGATGTATTGGATATGCTTAATCTTTCAATGCATTAAAATATATAAAATACGGTATTATATTGGTTTGGTGTTTTTTTCTAAAAGTCCAAAACTGAGCAATTATATTGGTGTTCTAATTTTGTTTGAAAGACTAAAATTTTTAAATAAGTTCTTCTGGATTTGTTGATTTTGTTGACCTGGTATGTTATAGTTCCACGGGAGATCGTTAAACTATTTACGAGAGATAGAAGCAGAGGAAAGATTGTAGGTGTTTATATTGTTAGAATTTTACAACCTTTAGGTTTTCTGAATCACAAATAAACAATTATTGACAAATAATCTCTCTGTGCACATTGATGCTCTTAAGGTAGAAATTGGCATTGTTGTCAAGTTGATTAGTCGTTGTGTGAAGTAGTTTTAATTTGGCTAAAATTATTTTAATGGAATCACATGTTTCTCCAGACTTGTAGAGTTATGGCACAAGCTATAAATTCATTTTACTATATCCTTAAATTCACTTGATATATAAATCAACAACCAATTGTTTTGACACAGAATTAACATACAAAATAGCTAAAAATCGCATTGGAATCTGAATGACTCATGCACGTTTGATAATGCTGCTGTAGAGAGCATTTATAGCGTGAGAATTTCTGTATATAATTCTATAGTTGCAGCAAACGCCTGTATCTCTTTATGTGGTTCCTATTCCGTGGCACTCAACTGTTCTTTCTCTTTATGGTATCCCTTTTGCCTATTCAAGAGGCATGGCAATTCTCGAACTGTTGCCGATGATATTATTGGAATAAATTAGGAATAAATAGTGGAAAAGAAAAGGATAAATTAGGAATAATGTTTTATATTATATAAATATGTGGAAAATAGTTTTTTTCTAGGGAAAACACAACTTTCATTGGAGTAGAATAAAAATTATAATCCTTGGATGTTTGAAGCACTAGTTCACAAAAAGTGTCTTGGAGACTCTCTTTCTCAAACATTTACATGAATTCCGTCAACATTCACATTTAGAATTGCAAGGGGGCATATGATATGCCTTATCTTATTCAAACTAAATCTGTTAATGTCCATCCATCAACCATTAGTACATTGCAAATTTCTTTACCTAATGTCAACACTACACCATGTGTGTGTTGTGGGTGTGGTTCCAATAGTGAGAAAAATAACTCTAGTAGGAAGGCACACGGATAAGAATAAATTAATGTAAATGTATGGAAATGACCAAACTAAATACAATAACCTTTAAAGAAAACCAATGCATTTAAGTTTCATTAAATTATGAATCTAATAATAAAAGACAAATAGAATTGAAAAAATTTAGATGAAACCATCAATATTCATTATTTTATTAGATGGAAAAGTAAAATTCATTTAGAGATGCCTTCAAATTACAAACATGTGTCACTTAACAATGCAATAAAAAAAATCTCTACTAATCCAAAGCCTTCATAACTTTCTCCTATTACTTATTCTAACCTTCTCCCATTATTTATTGTTATATAGTGGAATGCAATGAACAAGTAATGATGGTGGAGACCACACTAGTGAAGGTATCTCATCTTCACTCATTATATTAAAAATATCTGATTATATACATATTTAATGGGTTTTTCCTTTATATGGACCTTGTGGCATTCCATTAACTAGACTTGGACAATGGAATGAGAGATATCTCTTTGTTACAAGGGCCTTCCTATTGTTCTATTCTATGAGCATGCTAATTATCAACAAGTCCGTTGATGTTTGTCCCTAGTTTTGGGGAATAAAATGACATTTTATAACCTCTTGGTTCCCTCAATTTGATCTTAGTACTATACTATCTACTAGAATGTTAGGTTGGGTTTTTGTCTAAGATATTCCATTACATTTATGGCAATTTTTAGTTTTTGATCATATTGAGAATTCTTTTGAAACTTACATAAAATCATATATTTAGAGCATTGTAGCAAAATTAAGAACATATACACATATTTTTGTAAACATATATTTTAGTAATTAGAGTCCTCTATAAGAATGATTTTATGAAGAAATAATTTTAAAAACACATCTCTTGGATTATGCTAATAGTATTCAGCTCAAGTGTGAGAATAATCTCATTAAAAGAGGTAGATCCTAACCCAACATTTGTGTTTTATGTAAAAAAATGAAGAGTCCGTTAATCATCTCTTGGTACATTATGATTTTACAAAGAAAGTTTGGAGAGATGTTAGTTTTGATCTTAAACATTATGTGATATGAGACTGATCCTCGTTTGATGAGAATATAGAATCATGGAGAAAAATTGCTCTACAGGAAAAGGAACTTCATCCCATTGTTAATTGAGGTATCTAGATAACTAGGAATTTTTCAATATTTGAAGATCAGTTCAAATATTCTTCAGTTGTTAGTTTTAAAATATTGGGATTTTTTAAAGAATTTTTTAAAGGACAAAGATTAGGAAGACCAAAATTTGTATGGAGCAATTTATTTAAGATGAGCTTGTTGTTTGTTATTGTGATGGTGTTGTACAATTGGTTTTATGTGGAGGTGTTATGATGATTAAGGTAGCCTGTAGTCACTACTTTCTATTATGTATGGGTTGTGGAGCAGGTACTAATAAGAGAGTTGAGTTAAAGGTATTTTGTCTATGCAGGTTTTGGGAGATTATAAAGTGATTGTAGAATGAGCAAGTGATATAACTTCTCTACAAGTTGTTGTTTTGGATCATTGATGTTCAAAGATTAAGAACCATCATACTTTTTTCAAAATTTTCTATTAGAAAAATATATATTTACATTTTAATAATGTGGCATACTTTTTTCAAAATTTTATATTATAAAAATATATATTTACATTTTAATACTGTAGCATACTTCTTTCAAAATTTTATGTTATAAAAATATATATTGACATTTTAATAATGTAGCAGCTGGACTGACCAGCGCGCTACTGAAGTACTATTTTTTCTTGGTATATTAAGAGCTTTCAAGTGGGCTATGTGGGTTCTGTTTAACAATATTGCACAGTATGCTGCATATCCAGAGAATAATATTATTAGCCGTCAATGGAAAAAAATGCCAGTAATAAACATAAATAGAACGGTGCTTTCATATATGGTGCTTTGTTATACTCAGACGTGTTTACACATTCACAATAACATAGAGAGCCAGTAAACAACTGAGAATATAGAATACCATAGAAAGCCAGTAAAACTAAGAATATAAAATAACAAAAGCTGGTTTTCATTATACTTGTATTACGATTGAGTGAATAGTTTTTTACCCAATGGCTTTTTTACACATTATATAGAAAAAAGCGAAGGATAGAAGCTAAATATTCTCAGAGTATACTGCAAAACCAGAGAATAATATTGCATCTTAACCAACCCACTCCTGCAACTCGATCAAGGACTCCTGCTACACAACGATTCAGCAAATAAAAGTCATGAGTGGTGAGAATATGTTGTTGAAACCCGGGGCAGTCTCTGGCAATCGCCTTGCAGAGGCACTTACATACCACTTGCCTATGGCCGGACTGGGAGTTGGAGAAAACCTCCTAAGGTACGTAAAGGTGTTACTTCGATCTTAGTAACCAATTAATTGAGTATGATTATTAATATCTAAAAAACAATTATGATTAAAGTAGGTCATTTACACATCACAATAATAAATTGGTTGGAGGAAGTGTTAACTGGCTATTAAGGCATGTAAAGGTGTCACTTTGATTTTAATAACTAATTAACTTAGGCATGTAAAGGTGTTACTTAGATCTTAATAACCAATTAATTGAGTATGATTGTTAATATCTAAAAAAATTTATAATTAAAGTAGGTCATTTACACATCACAATAATAAATTGGAGGAACTATTAACTCGCTATTAAGGCAGGTAAAGGTGTCACTTTGATCTTAATAACCAATTAACTTAGGCATGTAAAGGTGTTACTTCCATCTTAATAACCAATTAATTGAGTATGATTGTCAATATGTAAAAAAAATTATGATTAAAGTAGGTCATTTACACATCACAATAATAAATTGGAGGAAGTGTTAACTCTCTATTAAGGCATGTAAAGATGTCACTTTGATCTTAATAACCAATTAACTTAGGCATGTAAAGGTGTTACTTTGATCTTAATAACCAATTAATTAAGTATGATGGTTAATATCTAAAAAAAATTGATGAATAAAGTAGGTCATTTACACATCACAATAATAAATTGGAGGAAGTAAATTGGAAGAAGTGTTAACTCGTTATTAATATATTAATGTTAACTCTATATAGGGATGTTAACTATAAAATTATTTTTTATTATTAATAATAAAATAATTACTTATTATTTGTTTTATTGATTTTAATTTAATTAATTCACAATGACCATGACGAGTTATTAAGATGAATAACATAATTACAAAGTAACAATAAATGTATATTTTATTTTCATTAAAAATATAAATTTTAAAATATATAAATCTAAAAATGATGATAGTGATGGTTATTAAAGTTTATGAAATCAAGTTTACTCTATAAAATTTTTAAAAAAATAATACATAATAATTTAATAATTTAAATTTTAAATATAGTGATGGTGGTGATTATTAACATAGTAGTGGTGGTTATATATATATATAATAATGTGAGAGAGAGATGATGTTGATGATGATTATGATTGAGATCCATTAAGATCAATCATAATAAAAGCATATGTCTATTCTTCATTAAAAATATAAATTTTAAAATATATAAATGTAAATATGATGGTGGTGGTGGCTATTAATGTTTACCCTCTATTGAAAACAATTTTACTCTATAAAATTTCCAAAAGATAAAGAAAATTTAATAGATGTAATCATTTCAATGGAACAAAGGCCTTGCTCTAGCTAGCATGTACAAAAGATGCTATGAGGATCTAGGTGAAAAATTGTTTAGTTTTGAACTAGTAAAGCTCTGTAGTGCTCAAGATCTTATAATTTGCAATGGTATAATGAAATGGTCGAATTCTAGCCAACTCACTTGTATTCATGATCTTTTGAGTAGTGTGCTAGATTGTTATATATGATACCCCTTTATACAAATAAATAAAAATTATTGACATATTAAATGACCATGAACTTGACTATGATCATAGACCTTTATTTGGAACCCTCAATCTTTCCATGCATAGCACTCCCATCGAAGAAAATTCCAACAACCAAAAGAACTTGATCTTAGAAATAAATAAAGATGATAATTTTCTAAATGATTTAGAAAACAATTTGTTTCCTTTGTCATATGGACAATATAGAAGACCTCTATCATAAATTTATTATGTCCCTCTAATATTCCATTAACAAGTTCTCTATCGAAGCTTCAAGTAAGAAAAGAAATAGAAGAACTAACACTTGGTATGATAAAGAGTGTAAAAATGCAAGAAGAGAAATTAAGGAAGCTATTGAAGAGTCTCTAAAAGTTGAGAAGATAAATAGCTACAAAGGCCTAATTAAAAGGAAAAAAAAAACATTACATAAATTGAAAGTAAGAAATTTTGGAGGCAAATTCTAAATTGCAAAACAACATAAAATAATATGATTGTTTTGAAAGATTGGAACTCTTATCTTAAATTTTTTTATGAATTTCTAATGATAAGTACATGACATGAGTGAGCACACAAAATTATTGGATCAGAGTTATTTTATGTCACACAAACATAAGGTATGATGGAAAGTCCCAAAATGGACATGCATCAACATGTTGGTATTGAGGAGGAGAGCCTAATTAGACATGTGGCGAAGAGTTGGAGTAGATTATTAGGGTACACCAAAAGGAAATGTGTGTGAAGGGATGATAAATGAAGTTTGATAGCCAATTAGAGTTGAGAAGAGATTGGTTCATGAAAAATTGGATTCTCTAATATAAATGGTGTAGATCCATACCACATCCACCACTTGCATGACGGTTAACAATAGGTGTGAAATCCACTCGGAGAAAAAAACCTACTTACGTGCCATTTTTTAACTAGCAACGGATCCAATAAGAACTTTTTATAAACCATATTCCACTAAGCCATTACCACTCTTGCTAATCAAATATTACTCACACTTTTCTGTCCAAGTAGAGATGGATCTTATGTGGACTAGAAATGAAGACACGGCGTGAACCATCCCCATGGGAATGTGGACATGGTGTGGACCAACAATGTGGATAGATTAGATCAAACTGATTAGGACCTTTCATGTCGATTGGAAGTGATTGGGCATTATAATAAGGGGTACACCATGGAAGAAGTAGATCAAGAAAACATGTTTTCTACAAGGAAGATATGATCGTCCACACAAATCAAGATACATGGGGAATATTGGAGGTGCCTATGCCACGAATGGCTAGGATGCAATCACAATGATTTAATCTGAACTCACAGGGAAATCAAATATGACCATTCGCGCTAAGGGAAGCTAATCCTATCTGAGTGTGAATAGATTGTATTGAATCCCACATGTTGAGGGGGTTGATATGATTCATTCATGTGAAGTTTATCTGCATTTGGTTCTCATTGTTTGAAAAATAAAATAAAGTCGTAAGATGGTAAGAAAGGGTTTCCATTGGTCCAGTTTTGATGATAAAAGTATATCAATGACCATCACACTAGATAGGATATGATGACTGAACAGAAGCAGTATATGAATTGGAATCATATGACGATATGAAGTGGGTACTTTCTGCCACAGTGGAAACCATATGTCATGCCACATCAACATTTTTTCCATATGAGTAGAAATTAGGAGGATTATTCGGTGCCATGAAGATGAGTATGAGTGAAAAAAAAGAGGTATTTGGTTTAAGTTGAGTTCGCTGTAAAGAGATATTTGAAATAATGATGAATTTCATGCAATACATCATAGTTGTAGGTCATTATAGATTAGTGTAGTTACAGGAAAAATGCTCAATTTGGGTTAATTCAACAATTTTGAAGGGTTATAATTTTTAGCTTAGGAATAAAAATTGAGCATGAATAATTATAGCTTAGGAATAAAAATTGAGCATGAATATAGCCATTGGAACTCCTATTTAGTAGATAATAGTGTTGATAAGTTGTTATGTAGAATTATCTCTATGATTGTATCGGCAAATTGTGGTTTATGGGTTTGAATGGTCAATACTTTTGTTAATGTGTATAATCTCCAAAGTATCCCCAAACTTTGGGAAAATAGATTATGATGATAAGAGAGTGTGAGAGATGTGAAATTAACTAATTATGATTATATGAACATCATAAGGATATTCTCACATGTTAATTTTTTGAGCATTAATTCAATATACTCTAAGATCTTTACTGAGAGAATAACATGTACAGTATATCAATGCATATCAATCATCACAAGATGCAAACATAAGAGACAATGGACACACAGAATTTTCATGGGGAAAACCCTAAGGTGAAAAACTCCACAACCTCCTCAGAGATAGATAGAGCAATGATACAACCAAATTACAACCCAAGTACACAAAGATAGTCTTCTCCTAGCAGCTAATCCTCCTCCTCACATGTGCACCACTTTCCGAATGATGTAGAGTGAGATAATGAGATGATCAAAATAGAGATCTCCCGATCTCTATTTATACTTGTCTTGACTGCGCAATAAAATTATGGGGCCGACTTGTCTATCTTAGCATAATAACCCATGGTTAACTTAATCAGGGCCGACCCCACACATGGTGGTCTAATAACCGATCGGCAAGTTACGACACTTGCGACACTTGTCAATACAAATGACGACATTTCCTTATAGAGGAATAACACATCTCTATAGGAGTACAATATACATAGATGGAATACATTGATGAAATACATTCTGAAGTTACATATACATCAACACTCCCTCTTAACTAGGAAGGTATGTCTCGACAAAGATCTGCTAGCACAAGTATTCTTCTCTGGATCATCATCAGCGAATCATCATCCGTGAATCATCGTCATCATCACTGTTGCTACTATCTCAGTCAATTTCTAAATCTACTCGTCATAGGAAGTTCTATAGAGATAGTCCTTTTTCATATCAGATGTAGGCCCACCACCTGCAGGTCTTCATCATCACTAGCCATACTATGGAATCATGAGGACTTATTACGTGCGTCACAAAACCTAGAAAGAGCATCCGAGGATGTTACGGGTACACAACTCCGACCTATAGGATCTCCTAGGATCTTTTACATGTGACAGTCACAAAACCTTAGAAGGGTAAAGGCTATCTTACCAAGCAAGAACCCTAAAGAGCATCTGACGCCTTTTTCATCCTATCCAGATCTTAAGGTCTGATTACATGCGACTCCTTCCACAAAAAATTAAAAGGGTGTTTTTCCAAGAAAGAACCCTAAAGAGCATCTGAGGCATTTTTCATCCTGTCCAGATCTCCAGGTCTGATTACATGTGGTCATGGAAATGCCTCAAGAGAGCATCTGAGGCCTTATTCATCCTGTCTAGATCTCCCAGGTCTACTTACATTGCATAGGACAATGCCTCAAAAGAGCATCTGAGGCCTTTTTCATCCTGTCCAGATCTCCCAGGTCTACTTACATGTCCTCCAAGAGCAATGCCTCAAAAGAGCATCTAAGGCCTTTTTTATCCTATCTAGATCTCCCAGGTCTACTTACATGCTCATCTGCACAACCTGTCCATGACCACAGAGTATGAATCAACCTGATACTCACTGTACATCATCCTGATGTACACATGATCATACTGATCATCAACACTGCATCGTCCTGATGCATGTCATCTGGAGCAACATCCTGAAGCTCATCATCCATGATCATCTTAGTCATGCAATGCATCCACCTGATGCATACATAGTATCTTCCTGATACATATCATCATACATGATCTACCTGATCATACAATGTATCCACCTGATACATATACAAATACATGATACACCTGATCATACGTGATACATATCAACATACATGATCTACCTGATCATACAATGTATCCACCTGATACATCTACATATACATACACATGATCCAGCATCCAACATGATGCGTACACACATATACATACAAATGATCCAACTGATCATATCCAGCATCCAACATGATGCGTACATACATATACAAATGATCCAACTGATTGTATCCATCATCCAACATGATGCGTACATACATATACAAATAAATGATCCAACTGATCATAGCCAACATCCAACATGACGTGTACATACATATACATATAAATGATCCAACTGATCATATCCAGCATCCAACATGATGCATATATACATACAGAGCAGTAACTGGAGCATCGTCCTGATGCTCATCATCCAGCGCTTATATCCACATCCATGGAAGGATCCTCCTCTCACCATGCTCGAAATGGCTCCTGCAAATGTGTCCATCACTTCTTCTCTAAGTGTCATCAATATGAAGAACACCAATCCTCTCTCTCAAGTACTTGAACTTCACTCTGGCTAGTGGCTTCATCAGCACATCTACAACCTGCTCATCCATCACAACATACATGAGCTTCACTGCTCCTCTCTGCACCATATCCCTGATATAGTGATATTTGATCTCAATGTGTTTCGACCTGTCGTGGAACAGCAGATTCTCAGACAGCTTCACACAACTCTGGTTGTCACAAAAGATACCAGTAGCCTCCAGCGGGAGATCAAATAACTCAGACAGTAGCTTCTGAAGCCATACTGCCTCACAACTAGTTGAACAAGCTGCAAAATACTCTGCTTTAGTTGTACTTAGTGATATGCAGGACTGCTTCCTACTAAGCCAAGAGATTACACCTGATCCCATACTGAAGCAACACCCAGAAGTGATCTTCCTATCTGTAGCACTTCCTGCCCAATCCGAATCAACATAACCGTGCAGGTTAAACTTTTGATTCGCATCATACTTGAGCCCATAGTCAACCGTACCCTTCAGGTACCTCAGAATATGCTTTACAGCAACCAACTGAACACATATGTGATCTGTTAGGAACTGGTTCAATGTGTTCACCACAAAGCAGATATATGGTCTCATGTTCTTCAGTTACATCAAGGACCCAATCATCTCACGATACACAGTGACATCAAATGGATCAGATGAAGTATCACACAAAAGATTCAGGTTCGATGCCATAGGTGTGGCCATGGCCTTACAGTCCATCCTCCCAAACCTCTTCAGGATCTCTACTGCATACTTCCCTTGTCCAAGGAAGATCCCATCTCCACTCTACCACACCTCCATGCCTAGAGAATAGTGCATCATCCCCAAGTCCTTTATCTTGAAGTCGACAGCAAGATTCCTTTTGGTATCAACATCCAAACTATCATTACCTCTAACAAATAGGTCACCCACATACAGGAGTAGTATCACAGGATTCCCTTCCTCAACCTTATAGTAAAGGTTGGAATCTGCTTTACTCTTGGTAAAGCCCAAACTAGATAGGAAACTGTCCATCCTACCATACCAAGTCCTAGGAGCTTGCTTCTAGCCATACAAGGATTTCTTCAACCTGCACACATATGACTTCCTCTCATGTGTCTCAAAACCAAGTGGCTGCTCCACATACACTTCCTCCTCGACTACACCATTCGAGAAGGTTGTCTTGACATCCATCTGGTGTATCTTTGATCTCATCACTGCATCCAGAGCACGTACTGATCTAATGGAAGTGTATCTGACTATAGGAGTAAAAGTTTCTTCATAGTCGATTCCTTCTTTTTGTGAGAAGCCACGAGCTGCAAATCTCGCTTTGTATTTCTCTATGATACCATCTGCACCATGCTTGATCTTGTAGATCCATTTGGAAGTCACACCAAACTTCCCTTCAGGTCTTGGGACTACATCCTGAACATCATTCTTCATTATTGATTGGTATTCCTCGACCATGGTATCCTTGCATTCTTTCTTTTCCACTGCTTCTTCATAACTGGAGGGTTCTTTGTTCATGATATCACAGAGTAAAGCAACATAGCTGGTATGTGATCTGGTCCTCTTCTTTGCTCTGTGTTCTTCTTCTGGAATGCCATACCTTTCTGCTTCTTGAATGAGCTCTCTAGCCCATGCAGGTTTCCTTTTGTGAGAGTCCTTCTCACGAGGTGGATCTACAGGTTCTTGCGGATCTTCAATTTCACGATCAGCATCTAGAATTGTTTCAGTCATGGTACTATCTTAAAATATGATTTCCTTTGGTTCTTCATGATCTTCAACAGGTGTCTTCCTTGATTTGATGAATGTTGAGTTTTCATCAAATGTTACATCCCTGCTGACATCAATATTCTTGAACCCTGAAAAGTATATTCTGTAAGCCTTCGAGTATATTTTGTAAGCCTTCGAGCTTTCACTGTAACCCACAAAGATACCCTTCATTCCTGAAGGATATAGCTTAGTCCTCTTTTCCTTTGGGACATGAGTATATACTGGACAACCAAATATTCTGAGATGGATGAATTCAAGTTTCTTACCAGAGAAGATCTCTTTTGGTGTCTTGTTGTCCAATATCTTGTGGGGTGTTTTGTTTTGCACATATACAGCCGTCCTAGCTGCTTCTGCCCATAGATGCATAGGTAGATCCTGGTCATGCAGCATTGCCCGTGCTACTTCCATGATTGTTCGATTCTTCATTTCTGCAACTCCATTCTGTTGTGGATTGTAAGGAGCAGTCAACTCCCTCTTAATCCCTGAATCAATGCAAAGTCTTTTGAAGTCACCGGGAGTGAATTCTCCAGCATTATCAGATCTGAATGTCTTGATCTTCTTATCAGTTTTGTTTTCCATCAAGGTTTTGAATTCCTTGAATTTATCAAACACTTCATCCTTGTTCTTTAAGAAGTAAACCCAAGTCTTCCTGGAGAAGTTATCAATGAAGGAGACATAGTAAACATACCCACTCAGAGAACTGGATGACATCGGACCCCATACATCAGAGTGGATGATTTCCAACGTTCCTTTTGCCTTGCTTTCACTGCTTGGAAATGCCTTCTTTATGTTCATTTCTTTTGCACATCCTTTGAAAACACCTTGATGTGTGGTCTTGATTTCAGGAAGACCCTCTACAGCTTTGCTTGCAATTGGTAGTGCTCTATAATGCACATGAGCAAGCCTTCTATGCCAAAGTTCACTTGGCTCCATGGATTCATGTACCATGGAATGTTCAGGTTGTCCCTTCAATTTATACAATCCTCCCTCTTGCTCTCCAATCACCAGTGCATCATCTATAGTTTTACCTTTTGGCCACATTAGAACTTGGCCATCTACAAATGCAACCCTCATGCCTTTTGCATCCAATGCAGATATGGAGAGTAAGTTCTTCTTGGGCCCAGGTACATATAGAACCTCTTTCATCTTCAAGGACTTCCCAGAGTCTAGGTTGTAGGAGGCTTCACCACTTCCTTTGATAGGATGTTGATAGTTATCCCCAAGTTTCACCTTATGGGCTAACTCATGTTCAGATATATTAGCAAATGATTCTTTAAGCCCATTCATGTGTTTTGAATCCCCACTGTCAATAAGCCAATCATTACAACCATGAGAGATAGTACCTATGAGAGCAAAGATGAGAACATACTGTTCTTCGCTTGATGAGTCATCATCATCACTTTTTGCTCTATCCTTCTTCTCGGGAGGTTCATCATCCTCAGCAACATGAGCATGATATCTCTTCTTGTTTCCCTTCTTCTTCTTGTTGTTGTAACCCTTTTTGTTCTTGGGACAATCTATAGCAAAGTTTCCCTTCTCATTACAGGTGAAGCATCTCAGATCCTTCTTATATTTTTGGTGATGGTGGTGAGAAGGTCTTCTGTTATGAGGTGGATCCTTCTTGCATTTACCTTTCTTAGTATGTGTTGTGAGAGCTTGATCTTCATTTCCCATCTTTTCTTCTCGGACCACGAGCCTAGCTTCTTCTTGAGAGCATTCCTGCCACGGTCTACTGAAAGATATCAATTTCTTTCTTGCACAAATTCCTTGAATAAAAGAGTCCCATGACCTAGGTAGGCCATTTAGAGTGGTCATAACAACTTCACCATTGTCCACTACTTCATCCACAGCTTCAAGTTGTTCCTTGATCTGAGAGACCTTAGAGAAGTAAGATTGAATGGTTTCTCCATTCAACAACTTGACCCCTTTCAATTGATTCCATAGAGTCATCTTCCGATTTATTTTCTTCCCTTCAAATAGCTTTGTCAAAGAGTCAAACATCTCCTTGGGTGTCTTCATAGATGACATATGTGGTATGAGATGGTTTTTGATAGAATCAAAAATTATTCTTTTTTCCTTGACCAAGTTCTTCTTATGCAATTCCTTAACCTCTTCATCCTCTGGGATAGGGACCTCAAAGCTCATGTAGGTGTCCAATTCATTTTCTTTCAGGATTAACCCAATCCTATACTTCCACGATCGGAAGTTATCAGCCCCTTCAAGCTTATCCTCAAGCTTGGTGTGGTGAGACATCTTAAAGAGTACTTCAAATGGAAATAGAAAATATTTAGGTCTTACCACTTGATTTGATGAAAATTGGATCTTGTCCCAGATTAGGGTTTGTCAAAGAAACCCTAAAAATTCAAAATGTGAATTTCAACTTTCTGAAAGGATAGAAAGATGTGCCTTGATGAGCTGATCATCCTGGTATACTCAGAATTTGAAAACTGCAAAGTTTCACCCTTCAAATATGCTTTTCAATCTCCCGGATTCACTCGGGAGGACCCTGAATTAGGGTTTGAGTTTCTGAGAGATTTACCTAGCCAAAAATATCGATCCAAAGCTCTAAAATTTGATTTTTTCAAGGAGCTTCCAGCTATGTCTTCATATTTCAGAAATTCCTATTTTTGTGGAAACCCTAATTTTTAGGGCCAAAACTGAAAGTACTCAGAACTGAATTCTGATTGGACAGAAAGATTCACCTTGCTGAGGAGAGTCAATCTATCATATTGTGTTTCCAAAATCGGTGGAGAGAAACCCAAAAACAGGAATCCCTAGCTTCCGCAACTGCACACTCTCTTCTTCTCAGGTTAGCTCTGATACCATGTTAATTTTTTTAGCATTAATTCAATATACTCCAGGATCTTTACTGAGAGAATAACATGTATAATATATCAATGCATATCAATCATAGCAAGCATATCAATCATCACAAGATGCAAACATAAGAGACAATAGACACACAGAGTTTCCGTGGGGAAAACCCTAAGGTGAAGAACCCCACAACTTCCTCAGAGATAGATAGAGCAATGATACAACCAATGTAAAACCCAAGTACATAGAGATAGTCTTCTCCTAGCAGCTGATCCTCCTCCTCACATGTGCGCCACTTTCCGAGTGATATAGAGTGAGATAATGAGATGATCAAAATAGAGATCTCCCGATCTCTATTTATACTTGTCCTCACTGCCCAATCAACTTATGGGGCCGACTTGTCTAGCTTAGCATAATAACCCATGGTTAACTTAATCAAGGCCGACCCCACACATGGTGGTCTAATAACCCATCGGCAAGTTACGACACTTGTGACACTTGTCAATACAAATGACGACACTTCCTTATAAAGGAATAACACATCTCTATAGGAGTACAATATACATAGATGAAATACATTCCGAAGTTACATATACATCAACATCACAGTGGTCTATAATTGCAATGGAATGTGCTAAGTATGGTTTAGCTACATGAATAGTAGTAATGTGGATGATTGTCAAATTCTGCTAAACCTAAGAAACGAGTTCTATGGTGGTATAGAGGCATGTTCAATGTAAAATTGAGTTGGATTTCTATAGACACATCCATGATGAAGCTTGCATAGTTAGTTGAAGTGGCAATTGAATAATCAATGTATGATAAAGGTGCATGCAATGCATTTATCATATTCAAAATGTGCAAACAGGGAGTGAAATAAGAGGCATAAGAGATGATGGTTGTTGAAGCTGAAGTGAGATGAATGACAACATTGTAGCGTGATGAAAATCCTATAAATGAGGCATAAATAAGACTAAAAAAAGAATTCTATATACTATGTAAGAGATGGAGCATCTAGGAAAAGATGTCGGATTATTTGAATAAGTAAACAAATTGTCATCAATAAAAGGATGTATTATAAGTAAGGATGTTATGCATTGTCAAAGAATGCATATAATAAATTGATTATAATAATATTATGCAATCTAAATTGCAAGGAATAAATTGAAGAGAAGAGATGCATACCTCTTGGTTTTTCTAGTTGTTATTTTGTACAATAATAGAAATACTAGGAAAGATATGAGAAATATTAGTTTCTAGAAAATGACATTTTTATACATAAAAGAACTATGTAATGTTAGAATAATTTACCATCCCATCAATACCTTAGTGTATAATTTTTATGCATTATTATATTTCCTAAGTATTTAGACTAGGTTAGTTGGCCCCTAGTGCATACTTGGCCCACCTTTATATGATAGTTATCCACCAAAGTGCCTTTTCTTCTTTTAATCCTGATTTTAGTCTAATTTTCCAAGTTAGAGAGCACTTACAACTTTAGTCTACTTTATCCTACTTTTCTGCATGTAAAGCAACTTTATTATGTTTTTGTCTTGGATAAGGATAAGGTAAGGGCCCTAGGATGATTTAGGCAAGTTTGCCTCTTTTTGGCCACCACTTATTCCTTGATTTTCTACTAAAAATGCACTCACTTACTTATTTTTGGTCACTCATGGCCTACCAAGGACAACTGTAATCCAATTCGTCACCAATTGTTATGAGTTGGAGCTTGATGTTTCCATAGATGGGGGATTTTTGCTAATTGTAATCCTGCCACATGTGAGCCATTGGAATTCCTTCTTTGGATTTCGATTTTGTTCCATTGTAATGTATTTGCACAACTAACATAATGGAAAAGTTTAGTTGCTACACAATTGTTCAATATAAGTTTGTTCTATAAACCAATTTCTGTCACTTTTTTCTACTTTCTTAGCAATATTTGCATTAAAAATTTGTGAGGAATTTTATTTCTACAAGATCCCATTGTGATCAAATTTTCACATGGTATGAGAGCATGTTAGGCTTCCAAATTCAGTTGGATACTTCCATTGAGCACTAGAAGAAGTGGAGTTTCCATAGAAATCCTGGAGATAGTGCCTTGAGTCCTTTGGCTTGTCGATTGGGGTCTACCCAGGTGTGAAGCACTACTGAATGTGATTAGTGTTAAGGTGGATTTTGACTGTGCTAACATAATTTTCCTTTTGAGTGTTTCCAAACTACAAGTTTTAGATTCTGTCTCACTAGGAGCGCCATGGCTGAAAATGGATCATTCTCATCAAATTATTCTGACTCCTTTCAATTATTTTGAATGGAAAGCAAATATGGTGATTGTATTGAGAAGAAAGTGATTTTATAGAGTCATTATGGGTACTAATCTTGAGCCAAATTAAACTGTAGCGAAGGCTGTTGGTTCAAACCGAGTCGACAGGGGTTCCTCTCACTGTCAACGCATACCACAGTCTCCCTGGGCACCGACCCAGACAGGTTTTATCCCGCCCAGCAACACCTGCAGAGCAGATGAGGTCTCACCCGAGGAATCCAAGAAGGGCAAACGGAACCATTTTTCTGTTGAATGAAGGAGGAAGTTTGCGGACGGAATACTTAAACTTAGTGCATAACCAGAATAGAGATCTTTAAGCATTGAACATAGTATTAAAGCACCATTCAACCCAAACATTCTTCATTGTAAAAATAGTAATTGTAAAGCAAATATTGCATCAGAGAAACATGACATTAATTGTATAGTGCATCATCGCATTACCAGAACCGAACAGATTGAACATAGAGATTGTACCAAAATAGCTTCATCATATTATCATTGTTAACCCAGATACAATGTCTCTGCAAAAACTAGATCTTCGCAATGATTCTTGACATCACAACATACCGAAAATAACCAACATCAGAACTTCCTCCTATTCTCCATCCAGTTTTGTTTCCTAACACTTACAACTCTTATCTATATATAGGCTTCCACCTTACAATTCTTGTCCACTTACTAACGACTTCCTAACTGACATTATGGAGAAATGACCCACTCTCTAACTAACCTAGTCCAAAACGACCAAAAACCCATGTTCTGTAGTATGACTGACTCATCATTACATACTATGTGGTCCAAATGACCCAAAACCTGCAATCCGATGTACAATTGACCCATACATGCACAAAATCATCTTCCGCCATCACCTTCCGTGCCATCTTCTACCTTGTCGCAACATCAGAGATGCTGCGATACCATCTTGCCAAACCGCCTGCCAACAGGCCCCCAACACAATCTTGTGGCTCGCCCTCGAGCCACGTCAACTAGATACGGTGTACTCAATCGTTTTGACTTTGAATTCCTCATACAGTTGTTCAACAGTCCGCACCACCTCCTTGGCTTCCATAGCTGCTGACTGACTGTCGACCATGTCTGCGGAAAATGGGTGATTTGTAAGCTTTGCCGCTACCTGTTGTCGACATGTCTACACTTCCTAGAACTCCTCTAACTATGCCACGTGCATCTTCTGTTGCTCATCCACCTTGGCAACACGATGTTGCAAATCTTTTAGCTCCTGAGACTTAGCAACTTGCTCCACTGGTGGCATAGTGCACATTTCCGCCTTCAGTGTGGCCAACTGTCCCTCCGCTTCATGTCGATACTTAGTTAGCTATTCAACCTGCTCATTATGAACAATGCGACCCCATAATTGTACAGTGTTGGCCATGAGACTAGTTTCCTGCGTCTCGAGCTCCTCCATCTGAGCGGAAACATCCTCAATTGCTCTTCTTCGTTCATCAACTTTAGCCTGAGGCGTACCCATATTCATTTGGGCCTTCAACGCCTGATTTTCCTACCATAACTGAATAATGGCAGTCCCCTATCACTGCACTCGGTGGAGCACATCCACCTCTTCAATGGGATTTGGCATGTGTTGATAAGCTTCTATGATTTCCCGGTCAACGCGGACACTGTCATCCCACATACGAGCCTTCTCTGCAATAAGGAAATCGTGGTTCTTTTTTAGGCCTTTGAGGTCGCTCGCCTTCTCAGCCCGTTCTCCCTTGATGTGTGCTTCGAGGTCATCCACAGCTTGTCGTGCGGAAGCAGCCCTGGCAGACAATTCTTCGATAGTGCGCTTTTCCTCGGCCTCACTTTCCTGCAGTCGTACACACATACCGCTGATCTGATGCAGTCTATCTGTCAGTTCTTTGCTGGTAGTATCCTACATAGTGGCCAACAATTTCACGGGCAAGGCATTCACATTAAGGGTCACTATTTTCAGTTGCTGCAGCACGGTGTTGGAAGCTTCGTCTTCAGTCATAATCGCAATCGAAGGAATCTCCACATTCCTCACCCGCGGCTCGGTGCTGATTGTGCCAATGGTTGGTGGCACTGCTTCCTCTGGTGCCTTTTTGGAAACCATATCATACAGTGACTCTAACCAAGCGATGATCGCATGGAACCCTTCATCCGCTTCTCTTGCCATCTTGTTTACTACTGTAGAGGATACCGTATTGAGTGCTGTGAGCAGGTGAACCAACTGTGCCTCAGCTGGCAAGGACAACCCGCTGAATGTTGCATGCTCCTGGTACTTTTTCGATTGGGTTTCTTCAAGGGCCCGGTCACTATCATCTAATATCATTTTGGTCGATTCTTTCCCTGATTTATGGTGACTCTGCTAGTCCTGGGCCGATGCTTGATCATATGGGCCCAATGCTGGGCCACCGGCTTCTATCTCTGCTAAACTCATGGGTTGTGGCCATGCCTCCGGCCACTCATTCACAGTAGCCTCTAACTCTTCGGACGTCACCTTATACGAGATCTGCAACCATTGCCGATAAGGATCCCGACGGGCTTGTATATGTATGTTATGTGGTCGCATTTCCAACACCATGATTGGTCAGAACCATACTGTAGTTTCTTCAGATATTCACGGGACTTTTGTTGCTGCAGTACAAAGCATCTCCCAAAACAGCCAAAACTGCAATTGGTAATCCCGGAGTCTTGCTGGCTCCCATACATACCATAGATTCTGATATCGCGCATCCCATCATTCTTCTACAGCCGAACAGTCCATGCCCTAGTACGTGTCAGACTCCTTCCATGCAATGAATGCGATTAACAGCAACAGCCAACTATATGTGAAGGCACCCTTTCCCAATTGTACAGCCACAACATCCTCCATTAGTTGATTCAAAAGAAACAGAGACCAGTTCATTTGAACTCCTTCCGCACATTGCTCTGCGCATGCAACAATCCCCAAGTTGCATTGGTTAGGTTGACCACCCCTAATTACTTTGCTGGATAGGATCTTAATGATCGTGAATACTTCTTGATCATTGCAGGTGCTGGTGCGATAGCCGCGTCCGTCAGTTTCTAAGCCATATTTTTGTGTCAACTGCAACGCCCACTTTTTGTTGTTTTCCTTCCCTTGTATGAACTGTGAGGGATCGACTCCATTTTTTGGCAAGTCGGTTATGTGCGAGATTAAATCGATGGTGACTAGGATTTCTCTGTCTAGCCACAACGAACCACCATGAAAGCATGCAAGGAGCTGCTTCACGCACGCATTGACTTCCGCCAGTCACCCAAAATGTGGCATGTTAATAAGCCCTATCAAGCCGGCCTACTTCAATCCATGTGCCTAGTCGGTTGGCTATCAAATGATGACCAGAGGTTTTATGAAGACCCAGGTTCTTCGTGGTTACCTTAAACCAACAAAACCCCTTCACACCAGCCCTTTCGTCAACAGCCTGCGAGCAGGCTAAGGTCTCACTCGAGGTGTTTCTAATGCGGCACTGTGGACTCAGATGTCCACAGTGAGTGATGTGTTGATGACTATAATGAAGCTCACAGCAACGCACCGGGTGTGTGCTGCGAAGGTCGGACTACACGGCGATGGTCAACACTATGGTCTGCCTCACTACCTTCCTCCTTACTGCGGAACTTGAGACTATATTGTGAACACTGCCACTTGATCTCCTATACTTGGACCATTCACAAATACTTTAGGAAATGGGTTGAGTATCAATTATCCACTCAGTTGTACACTTAACTAACTGACTGTTTAATGCTCATAACACACACTTAGCGTGTTACTATTTTAAGCATAACCCTCAGGTGCGAAATAACTATTATACATTCATTGACTGCATCCATTCAAATACGTAAACAATTCCCTCTATGCTCAAGTAGACGATAGATCCACTGTCCTTAGAAGCAAAGCTAATATTAACCATACATCTATTCATGTAGACTTAACATATCATTCCATACTCTCTTGATGGCAAATGCATATAAAAGCCTCCTCATAATAGATTGTGAGTAAATATTCAGACATCCAACTACATAAACAGATAAATGCAACCACACGCATAAACATTCAGTCAATCGACACACTATTTAACGTCGTTCACTCCCCCGGGTGGGAAGCTATGACCACAAGAACTGTGTTTGATATTTCTTTTAAGGAAGGGTTCACAGTTCTTAGCCATGCACCCAACTGCGACTCTCTTCTTGCTCATATAGGTCTCTGCACACTCAACTGCAGAGCCTTTACAATCTATTCTTGATTCAAAAGATATTACAATACAATATGATCACCATAACAATCACCAACAACGAGCAACCCTTCCTATACAAAAATGGTCTTATTAAATATATCACGCCCAAAGGTCGTGTCTTTACAACATTAAAGACTGAAACCCGTAGGTTTTCCAAACCACTATGGTCCCTCTGAACTGTCATGCTAGCTTCTGATAGCAATTCTGCTGTCATGGCAGTCCTCCATGCCTTAGATCCATCGCTTTCAGCCTTCCTATTGCGTGCACACCAACAGTTCATCCACTTCCAGCTTCCCTTCCATTGACTGACTCGTGCGATTGGATCACCTCCCAGTCGCTTTCTCTGCAGGTCGTCCATCCCTTAATGGCCATGTACAACTGGCTCAACTCCCAGTTGCTTTTCGTCTGCCATTTTCCTCTTAACGGTTGCGTACCCTGCTGCACGCCAAACTGTCACTTTCCCGACCTGTCCTTTGCTTAACAGACTCATGCAGTTGGCCGCCTTCCCGATCTGCTTATGCCCGCAACTCGGCATCTTTTCAGCAGTCTTACCAAAAGTAGACCACCGCTAGTCTATCTACTATATCTGGCCATCCTCCATCTAGTACATAACTTTACTAGCTCCACGTGGCCTACTACCTTCACAGCACTGAAACTGTGCAGCGCTGATCTTCGCGGCATCCTTCAAAACTTGGTACTGCGCACATCTTCGCGGCACTCCCGATACTTAGGCAAAATTCGATATTCTCAACTGCGCACAGCTCAGGTCCATTCAACATCAAAAATGTCACCAAAAATGGTCCTGTTGGGCCAGGCCCAACATGCCCCTAACACTTACCTGTGGCTCTCCCCCGAGCCACTTTCAATGTCTAGTACTGGAATCTGCTCACCAATCTGAGTGTTCAGCTTGGCGGCAAACTCATTATAAGCGTCCGTCAGCTCCTCCATTATTTCTTTGACCTCCTGCTCCAATTGTTTGACAGTCTCAAGCTCTTGAGGTGTTGTCTCCTCGCAAATTTGGGCTTCCACCATTTCTTGGTTGGCTCGCAACTCTTTCAATTTATTTTCTATGCACTGTGACACCTCAAAGGCATCTTCGAGGAGTGGCTGTGACTAATTGTCTAGCACAGTCTCCTTTTCTCGTAATATCTGTACTTCCTTCTTCAGGGTAGATATTTCTCTGAACTTCTGCAGTCTGTCTCATGGTGGCAGTGTCTTCACATCTACTTGCATGGCTTCCAATGTAGTCTGTTTCTCCTTCACCGCGGTCTTTGTCTGCTGTAGCCATGTATTTTCCTCAAGGTCCATGAACGCCTTCAAGGACTGATCAAGTAATTGCTGGCACTTCACAACCTCTACTGTGATGCTCTCTGCTGCAGTCCTTACTTTAGCTTCTCTTTCCTGCTTCTCAGTTAACTGATCCTGCGGTTTCAGTTTTTCCTTGAGCAGATTGATATCTGCCTCATATAGGACTACCTTTTCCTCCATTTCTGACTTTAGGGTCTGCACCCTATCCACTATTCTGTGGACTGTATCCTTGGGATTATCTTGGATCTGCACTCCTTCGATCTATTCCACAACAAAATTGATTGTAGCCTCCAACTTTTGTCAGTGCTGCTGTTCATCTCCCATCATCAACAAGGTGCGCATGCTCGACTCCTCAAGCTTCCTGTTCGCGGCTTGCAACTGAGCTTCTGCTCTCATGGATTGCACAGCTCTGTCATGCATCTCCTCACCAACCTGCGTGTGCAAATAATACAGACGAGGTAGTGGAATCTTTGCTAAGTCTAGCTCAACCGCGTCGACGTTGGTTGTGTCGAGAACCATGTCCTCTGACGTAGGCAATGTGACTTTGATTGGGTCGAGATGGACAAGTCTCATTTTGCGCGGTAGTGCGACAATGAGCACGGATGGTGCCTGCTGCGAAGCTCCTGTGGCCCTCGTGTCACGCATCAAGGGCAGGCTCTTGTGGACATCCTCCATTTTATTCATGATCCCTTGCATTGTGACCTAGTTCCTCTCAAGGTCATCCTAGATGGCCTTATCTTTTTTCTCCTTATATGACATAAATTATTCGAGGGTCTCAGTAACTTTATCAGCTATCATATCGAATTCATCATCGATGAGGGTTGGGTCAAATTGACCTTTGCTTGCCTTCTGCTTCTTTCTTGCTTTCGGCTGCGATGGGATACCGGGCTCTTTTCTCTTGCCCTTCTCTGTCTCTTTCTCTTCAGTAATTGGACATGGTGGAGGAATCATCTCATCATCTTCTAAGTCTGTCGGGACGTCCAGAACTTCGACACAGTAGTCGGCAGGCCATTCTTTCATAATGAGCTCTATATCTTCTTCTGCCATGTGGTAGCGCCTAGGGAACCACTGCGACTTCATCTTTTCCTTTGGAGAGATAAACACACAACACATGTCAGCAGTAAAATTGACAATGCCTATGTACTTTCTTGTTACCTGCTTCATTATTCTTGGTGTGCACGTGATCACCTCTCACAACTACGTGTAATATTGATAGAATACTTCTTGGGTAGCGTGTTGGCGTTGCAGATTTATATTTTCCCATAGGTTCATGAACCTGATTCCTCTGGGTTCGGATCTATCAAAACTGACGTTGACAAAGTCCTTCGACTCCTTCCATCCAATGAATGTGATGAGGACAATCAACCATGTAAAATGGAAGTTGCCCCCATTCGATTGAATATCATTGAGTTCCTCCATGAAATCATTCAGTAGGTATTGGCACCAGTTAAACTCTGCGTCGTCTGCTGCTGCGCCGCCAAGCATCATTGCGCCCGCAGGCACCTTGGTGGGTCTTGTTGTTCTCAATACCTTTGCTGCGAGCATCTGTGTAATGAACTTTTTTGCTCGATCATCAATCTCGTCGGTAGGAAAACCACTTTTTCCCTTCACGAGCACGTGGCTCTTCTTCATCTTTGCGATGGCCTCTTTTTCTTTGCTCTTCCCGTGGAAGAACTGCTTCGGATCCTAGCCGCGCTTACTCAATCCTGTAATGACATGGATTAGGTCGATATTGATGTCTATGGGCCTTTCCATCCATAAATAACCTTGGTGGATTCGTGCCATCAAGGTGCGAACCACGATGTTTAGTTCAGTCGACCTTTCAAAATGGGGTAGTCGCAGTAGGTTTAACAGTCCTGACTGCACCACCGGTGTTAACCAGCCTTCGGCCACCAGATTCAACTCTGCTTTTGCATCCTTTTTCGAGCACATATATTGATCTGGTTGAAAATCTAGGTACTTGGGATCATGTGGCTTGTCCTTCTTCACTCCCAAGAGGTCATAATCCTCCCATTTGTAGTCTGGGATCTTTCCCAATAGGTTTGTCATAATTTTTATGTGCTTAGACACTGGTGACAGAGGGATATCATACTTGGCGTTCTTTACGATATTATACATAGGGGCATCCAGCGCCCGCGGTGAGATATAATCCGACGTCATCTTGAGTGAAATTTCCTTTGTGAATATGGGTTTCCTTGTGCCCGCCGAAATCAGTTTGGAATGCTTTGTTCGAGGTGCACTCATTGTGTCCTTTCCCTTATCCTGCATTGTCGGATTAATCCTTGAAAGATTCTTAATGTTTCTTCATCAGTAAGCTCTTGCTCTGTGTAGAGGGGTTTGGACATTCACTTAATGAGATAGTGGCTATGGTAGAGAGAATACAGATGGCTACTAGATCGGGGAGGTTAATCACAAAAAAAATAAAAAAATTCCAAGTGCTCAGTAACGCCCACGAGTCTCCAAATGGTGTTATTTATAGGTGCAGCAGACCCCCTCCTGCGCCCTTCAACGACTAGATAGGCATTAAATGTGACCTCTGGTGGCCAAATCCCTCGGATCTTTCAGTCTTTTCATCCGTCAGTCTGTCCATAATGGCTATCTTCCCTTTAAATGCTGAAGCAGTTGCTGCAACGGTCATTTTAACGACTATTTTCTCAAAAAGGCATGCAACGGCTATTTTTCTCTGAATGTTGCGCCAAACTGCGCGGTAAGCCATTCCGACTCCTGTGCAGTGCCTTCGCAGTATTGATCTTTGAACTACCGTGTCCATTTTCCACTGCTCTACTTTCGGCTCCTGCGCAACTTCATCAGTGCTGCGCAGTTCATACATTCTTCCTTTATGATACATGTACAGACTCTATACATTTCTAGTGCCCAATTTCAACTGTACTTGACACTTAGAAATTTCTCCCCATGTTTATTTTTCCACATGCTGCGAAGTAGGACTATCGCGGTACAAATTAAGTCTACTTCCATTTATCATAGTGGGTAGGGTATCACCAGCTAAAGTGGCTAACTGAACTGTACCACTCTTAGTGACATGCATAACAATATATGGACCAAGCCAATGTATTTTAAACTTTCTAGAAAATTTCATGAACTTGCTATCAAACACGAGGACTAAGTCACCTACCTGAAAGCATTTGTTCCTGATATGGAAATCATGCCATGCCTTTTCACGATCCTTCTGAACTTGCTGTTGAAATCCTGTAATGAAACGATCCTCTTCCAAGCCGACTAATTGTAGCAATCTTTCATCTAATGCTTCGCGATCTGCCATTCCGGTGAACGCAGCAATCCTCAGACTAGGGACAATGCACTCCATTGGAATTATGGCCTCCTGCCCATAAGACAACCAAAAAGGTGTCTGTCCCATCAATTTCTTACAAGCTGTCCTATATGCCCAAAGCACAGACGAGATGTGCAAGTCCTAATCATCCCTGTTTACGTTGCACACCTTTGTCAGTGCATTTTCCAGTATCTTGTTGAAAGCTTCAACAGTTCCATTTTCCCGCGGATGGTATGGCATACTGCAGTGATGCCGAATGTGGAACTCCCCCGTCAGGGCCTCTATGGTCTTATTCAGAAAGTGATTTCCCTGATCACTCATCAAAATTTTTGGACAGCCGAATCGTGACAAAATTTCCTCAAAAATGAACTACGCGGCAGTACCTGTGCTACAGTCCTTCACTGGTTTAGCTTCTGCCCATCTAGTGAGGTAATCTGTGGCAGTAATAATATACCTCGCACCAGTTCTCTTTCCCGATGGGTTTATAGGTCCCACAAAGTCAATTTCCCACTTCTCAAAGGCTTGTAAGGTCAACTACGGGTTTAATGGCATTTTGTCTATCCATGAAGGCTTCCCTGTCCTCTGACAGACATCACAGTCCCCGCAATATTCCTTAGAGTCTTTGTGGATGGTAGGCCACCACAGCCCTGCACGCAATATCTTCTGTGCAGTAGCCTTTCCCTACGTAATGACCTCCCGCAATCCTGGAATGTGCATCTGCGAGTATATATGGTTTTTTGTGGTTGAGTACACATCTACGCATGACTTCATCTAGTCTGAGTTTGTATAACTGACCTGCAATGATAGTGAAATCCACGACACGCACTACTAGCTGCTTCTTCTGCTGAACAGAAAATTCTTGTGGTGTCAGCCCTATTGTCAGAAAATCAATGATATCCTTATAGTAATCATCTGCAACCTGTATAGAAAACAGGTGCACATCGGGTAGACTATCTTCAATGTTCGTTGGCTCCTCTCCCAACTCTATTCTAGACAGGTGGTCAGGTCCCAAATGCAGCCTGTCGGGTTTAACAACGATCTCGAAGTCGTACTCCTGGAACAGCAACAACCATCTACATATACGCCCCCCTAACACTGTCTTATTAACCAAATATTTCAATGCAGAATGATCAGTGAACATGAGGAAGTGCGCACCAAGTAGATAATGTCTAAACTTCTGAAGGGCATATACCATCGCAAGTCCTTCCTGCTCAGTAGTGGTATAGTTCTTCTCTATTGTCAATAGCTTCCTACTAGAAAATGCAATGGGGTGGTCAATACCCCCTTCTCCTAGCTGAGCTAACACAATGCCCTGGGAAATGCATGATGCGTCCACATGAACATGAAATGGCTTTGCCCAGTCTGGAAAGACTACGATCGGCACGGTAACCATCTTTTCTTTAAGGGTGTCATAACCATGTTCGCACTCTTCGTTCCAAACGAATGACACGTCCTTCTTCAGCAACTTCTCCATTGTTGCGGTTATCTATGCATAACCCTTAATGAACTTCTTGTAATAACCTGTATGACCCAAGGTAGAGCGCAGCATCTTAACTTAAGTTGGTGTAGGTAAATTCACAATAATGGCAATCTTCGCAGGGTCCAACATCAAGCCCTGCTTACAGACAATATGTCCCAGTAAGATTCCATATGGAACACAGAAGATGCACTTCTTCAGATTCAGCGAGATCTGATGTTGTCTACATTTTTCAAGCATCATTCACATATTTGCACAATGGTTGTTCAACAAACCAAAGACAGTCCAGTCATCAAAATATGCTTCAAGGAACTTATGAATGAAATCTTTAAATGCCACGACGACGACTCTGGAGAAGATGGCAGGGGCATTCTTTAGACCAAACGGCATGACTGTATACTGGAACGACCCCCATTCTATAGTAAATGTCATCTTATGCCTGTCCATGAGATCAATTCTGATCTGATGAGAACCGGAGAAACCATCGGTAAAGGAGTAGGCCTCATTCCCTCCAACATTTTCAAGTACTTCATCCGTAAAAGGGGTAGGGAAAGGGTCGTGCATTGATGCATCATTCAGTTTTCTGAGGTCGACACATATCCTGATCTCACCCTTTGCTTTCTTGTCCTGGATGACCATAGGGCTAATCCATTCAGATTCCTCGATGGGTTCGATGATCCCTACCTCTAACATTTTGTCCAACTCTACGAAGACTCTCTCTTTGTACCGTGGATTCAGTCTATACGGTCGCTGCTTCACAGGCTTAGCGCATGGATTCAAAGGGATTTTCATGACTCCTAAGTCACCCAATATTCCTTTCATTTTTGTAAACTTGGTCAGAAATAGATCCTGATATTCGTGCAAAGTGTCTGCAATCTCCGCGACAGTCTGATCATCCCAGTAGTCTCCGATAGATGTGAACTTCGGCTCTTCACTGGTGCTAATGTTTACCTTTTGTGTCTTGACCAGTGCACTCATGTCCAGGATTTCCAATGGAGGTCCTTCTATATCTCGTGCACCTTCTGACTTTGGTATATTGATATTGCGCGGATCATCTTCATCTTCTTGTCTTCCATGCTCATCATCCTCAGCTAAATTATAACAGTATATTGGATGTTCTTCATGTTATTTCCATTCAAAGTGTATGTTCGCAGGACTATCATCTATGTAGAAGAATTCTTCCTTTAACATATCTTCGCGAGGATAATCTGTTCTGAATACACGTTCCTTGATTATCTGCAGTGCCTCATGTATCAAAGAGTTCTCATCCTCGAAGCTGGAATCTCTCTGGAATTTCACAGTTAACGTTTCCCAATCTGAGGTTTCCCTGCGTAACTCCAGGTCTAGATACCATTTCTTTGGAATATCCTCTTCCAAAGTATGCACAAACAAGTGCACCCAGTCTTCAATTGGCCTTTCTTCCCATGCCTACGAACAAACTTCCATATGCTGGCTAGGATCTGTCTGCCCGTTGAACTTCTCAAAGGGTAAGGTAACCCTTTCTGCGAATCGAATCTGCATCTTTGTTCTGCATTGCTCCCAAGTGATCAATATGTGTTTGTGCGAAGACCACCATCTAGCACGTATGCCACGGAGTGCCATATCCAATGCTGGTAACCTGTGCTCTTCTGGAACTGCTGTAGTATAGTCTTGAATAAAAGTATAAACGTTAGTAGAACCATCAAATGTAGGGATCGGACTTACCTCCTTTCCAATCTAGCGCAGTGATTTTGTGACCTACGTACACCTTCTAGCCGACACTTCGTGCATGCAATTCTGCCAGTTTTCCAATCTAGCATCGGAGTCAGAAACGTAAGAGCTATCACATCTCCAGCTGAGTGCACCGTCCGCAGTAGGATTAATGTAATCCTCTTGGTTCGCAGTCATCTGGTACAGTCAGTCCAAATCCTGGGCCTTAGCTTCCTCCTGAATCAGCTCGCTATATCTGTCCCCATCTACAGGATCCAATGGTGCGATAACCCGCAGATGCTTGCCTTCGAATATCATCTTCTTTGTTTTCAAATTTATAATGGCTAAATTGTCAATAGCCCAGTCAAGTCCTAACAGCGCAGGAAAGGACAGGTTATCGTCAACAATCTCGATGACTTCAAAGTCCGCATGGCTTTGTACTCCATCAATATCAACCACAACATTGGCTAATTAGCCAAATGGTATAACTTTCTCTTGGTTGGCCATTCTCAACTGGATAGGTGACCACGATAGCTTTGGTCGACCCATCTGCTACCATGTCTACTTGGTCAAGACATTTACTTCTGATCCCAGATCAAGGATAACTTCGTCCATCTCAAACTCTCCTATCTGCGCAGTGAGCCTCATTTCTCGACCCAACCTCTTCTGTTTCTTTATATGATGTCATGCGCCATCAGAAGTTTCTGCTTCTGTCTGTGGTTCGTATAGATTTATGAGCTTCTCCAGCTCTGCTATTGCGTTTTCATTTTTCAGTAGCTTCATGTAGCTTCTCAAGAACTGCACAACAAAGGTGCTAACATCCACTGTGTGTCTTGTCTTGTCATATGCAGCAGGTGTGTCTTCAACACATGGTACTTCACTGCGCAGCGGGATCCTTGGTGATTTAGGTGATGGTTCTCTGAAGGTGTCCCGCGCGTCAATGAAAGCTTCTTTGTTCTTCTTCAGATCCAAAGCAAGCATCTTTCCTGGAGCTTTTCTTACCCATATTGTTTCAAGAGGGCTCTACTGCGCATGAGCCTCTCTTAAAGTGGAAGCCTTTGCTCCACTATCATGGCCTGTCTCGATGCCACTGCATGTGACTACTTTAATGCTAGGATCCGCAGGTCTGTTCTCTGCTACGATCCATTGGATGTTCGGGGCTGGCGCGTATGTTCTTCTTTTTTTGTACATCTCTAACTCTAGCACCGGGAAATATTCTATAACATGGTCAAATGATTTACAATAATTACAGGTGGTGCATGGGTTTACACAGTCTCTGCATACATGACCTGGATGGCCACAGTTATAGAAGATGACCCCGCCGCGGCCTCTTCCCTGGGTCGAGGTGGTATTTCTTACTCTACCGCGGTATCCACCACCACGGCCTCTGTAGGCAGATTGATCATAGTGCATGTTTTCTTGCTTTGGCTAGTTATCTTCTTGCACTCTGTACAAGCTAGTGCCTCTCATTGAATCCATGTCGCGCTTTCTTTCATTCATTAGTTCATAGGCGCGACAGTTGGATTCATCATGTCCAACTGATTTGCATAAATTGCAATATAGATTCTTAGGTGTCTTCACATATTTCTGTATCAGGTAACAATATTCAGGTCTATGACCAGTAGTTATGCATATCTCACACCAGGGTGCCTGGTTCTGATTGATGGGGTTAGGCGCACCACTGCCGAGATAGTCACGGTATAGGGGACAATGCTCCCGGTCATGACCTTCTCCTTTGCAACTCGTGCACCAGATCTTGTCACGAGGTCCATATCGCTAGTTTTTTCCATTCTTCATGCTATGTAGCTTCAGTGCCAGAGTGGTAAGCTGGTTTTGAATCTGCGTCATCCCAGAACTAGACTCACCAATCGCCAAAGCCTCCAACTTAATCGCAATTTCCAAGGCCCCTGTTTGGGATGTAACCTTCTGCTGCATCAATGGTAACCTGATGTGTGGCAACAGCGCAGCAATGAACCATTCTTTATGCTTTTCGGGCCCTACGACAAAGCTCACTTGGTCCAAGAGTGTCCTGAAATTCTGGTCAAATTCCCAGACCGAGTCTATCGGTCTTTGCTTGATTTCCTTTAGCTAAGTTATACACTGAGACTCAGACTTTGGTTTCTTGAACTCTGCTATCAGCGCAACTTTAATCTCTACTAGGGTCCTAGGTTGCGTTGTAGAATACTTCATGAACCAGTGCAACGCTCTATCTCTGAATGTAGTAATAAGCTGGGCTTTCTTCTCATCATCATCTCGGAGCTGTCTGAAACTCCAGACAACTTCACAAAGGAAACAGTGCTGGTTAGGATCTTCTAGACCCGTCCCTTTGAATATAGGAAACTTCATATCTCTATGGGCCATGGCTCTAGGGGGAGGTATAGCACTTGAAGGGGCATCTTGAGGTGTGCCCTGAGGGGTTCTAGGATGTCGTACAGGACTTTGCGCAGTAAAAACAAATGGGCGTATAGGGGTAGATGTACTAGGCTGCGTATTCGGCAGGGTGGGCTCTACAAGTGGAGGGTTCTGAGGGGTAAATGGGTGTGTAGCTTCATTTTCAATATCAGAAGGAATTTCAGTATCTACGTGGAGTCCAGAGCCTCCAGGATTCTTATTGAACTTGTACCTTTTCCCACTTCTTAATTTGTGAGTATCTTCGTCGAAATTGCTATAAATGCTATTTACCATGACAACTTGAAAAGATTACTGCATTCTTAAAATACCTTTCTCAACTAACAACATCTTAATGTATAGACTGAGATTGTTTAGGAACTTACTTGGAAACCTCCAAAAAAGTGTGCCTCTGCTTGGCTGTAGGATTTGAGCGTATCCACAGCAAACTCTGTGACAAATCCTTCTAGCATATGATCAACCCAAAAGTCCACTGCGCGCGTCAATGTGCTATCTATTGCTTTGAGATTTGATATGAGCTCAGGATTCCACTCTGTAGGAACGCCTCCTTGAAAACAGGTTTTCTTTTCTGCGAGCCGCGAGATCCACGCGTGCAGCTCATCCAGAAATGTAGCCTAGAAAATTTCATGAATGTCGTCCAACAGATATCTATCCGACCACTGTGTGTTGCTTGGACACGGATGTATGTTCTCTTGTCTTTTAAATTCTCTTATGGTCTTATCCCACCAAGCTTGGATTTCTGTCTTATCAGGATGCCAGTTCAATGCACTTTCCAGGAGCTCAGACTCTTCGTCACTCATCATGACTGGAACTCATCATGGATTCTAACATGGCAATGGGACCATTTGTTGGCTATCAAATGCTGACCAGAGGTTTTATGAAGACCCAGGTTCTGCGCGGTTACCTTAAACCAACAAAACCCCTTCACACCGGCCCTTTCGGCAACAGCCTGCCAGCAGGCTGAGGTCTCAGCCAAGGTGTTTCTAATGGGGCACTGCGGACTCAGATGTCCACAATGAGTGATGAGTTGATGACTGTAACGAAGCTCGCAGCAGCGCACCGGGTGTGTGTTGCGAAGGTCATATTGTCCGGCGATGGTCAACACCGCGGTCCGCCCCACTACCTTCCTCGTTACTACGGAACTTGAGACTATACTGCGAACACTGCCACTTGATCTCCTATACTTGGACCATTTGCAAATACATAAGGAAATGGGTTGAGTATCAATTATCCACTCAATTGTACACTAAACTAACTTACTATTTAATGCTCATAACACACACTTAGGGTGTTACTATTTTAAGCGTAACCCTAAGGTGCGAAATAACTGTTATACATTCATTGACTGCATCCATTCAAATACGTAAATAATTCCCTCTATGCTCAAGCAGACGATAGATTCACTGTCCTTAGAAGCAAAGCTAATATTAACCATACATCTATTCATGCAGACTTAACATATCATTCCATACTCTCTTGATGGAAAATGCATATAAAAGCCTCCTCATAACAGATTGTGGGCAAATATTCAGACATCCAACTACAGAAACAGATAAATGCAACCACAAGCATAAACATTCAGTCAGTCGACACACTATTTAACGTGGTTCACTCCCCCGGGTGGGAAGCTACGTCCACAAGAACTGTGTTTGATATTTCTTTTAAGGAAGGGTTCACAGTTCTTAGCCGCGCACCCAACTGTGGCTCTCTTCTTGCTCAGATAGGTGTCTTCGCACTCAGCTGCAGAGCCTTTACAATCTATTCTTGATTGAAAAGATATTACAATACAATATGATAACCATAACAATCACCAACAACAACCAACCCTTCCTATACAAAAATGGTCTTCTTCAATAGATCACGCCCAAAGGTCGTGTCTTTACAACATTGAAGACTGAAACCCTTAGGGTTTCCAAACCACTACATTCCCTCTAAACCGTCATGTCGGCTTCTGATAGCGATTTTGCTGTCATGGAAGTCCTCCATGCCTTAGATCCATTGCTTTCAGCGTTCATGTTGCGTGCACACCAACAGGTCATCCACTTCGAGCCGCCCTTCCACTAACTGACTCATGTGACTGGCTCAGCTCCCAGTTGTTTTATCTACAGGCCGTTTGTCCCTTAACAGCCATGTACAACTGGCTCAGCACCCAGTCGCTTTTCGTCCGCTATTTTCCTCTTAATGGTCGCGTACCCTACTGCATAGCAAACTGTCACTTTCTCGACCTGTCCTCTGCTTAACAGACTCGTACAGTTGGCTGCCTTCCCGATCTGCTTATGCCTGCAACTCGGCGTCTTTTTAGCAGTCATACCAAAATTATACCACCGCTGGTCTATCTGCTATATCTGGCCATCCTCCGTCCAGTACATAACTTTACTGGCTCCACGTGGCCTACTACCTTCGCAACATTGAAACTGCGCAGCGCTGATCTTCGCAGCATCCTTCAAAACTTGGTACTACGCACATCTTTGCAACACTCCCGATACTTAGGAAAAATTTGATATTCTCAATTGCACACAGCTCAGGTCCATTGAAAATCAAAAATGTCACAAAAAATGGCCCTATTGGGACAGGCCCAACACAGTCTTGTACAGTCGGCATCGGGGAATGGCGTGTCTCAGGCACATATGGGGTGGATGTAATGTCAGGGTAGGCCACCATGTCATGGTCATCATAACGCAGGCGCATCAATGCCGACCCAATATCCATAGAGCACTCCATTCCCATCGGGAGCGCTGACTGTATTGGAGAAAACTCACTATGGCTTGGGGTAGACCACTACAGACAGCTGACTACTAGAAATTAACTCAATTCTCTGTACTATGCTATATAAATGACAATGCTAAGATAATGAAGAATATAACCAACCTCGATCCAACGTTTGATGTAGATCTCCATTGGAGCTTTCAATCCGTGTACTTGAATCTCCAAATTAGTCTTGACAGCTAATATACAACAAGTACATATAATATATAAATGGCATTAACATCATCAATAGAAATGGTCCATGATATCATAAGTAAATGCAACCCAATGTAGAATAAACAACATTCACAACATTAATGGATGAGAATAAGAGTATTTCTATTAATAAACAAGAAGAAGTACAATGTGATAAGACCTCTTGCCGGCAACCAATCTGAACCAAGATCTGGATCAATCCACTTGTGCCTCCACCACTTCAATCCTCCATCAATGGCAAACTCAAACTATGGTAAGAGTTTGGAAGGAGAACATAAGGGGTTCTGTTTGGTGGAATTTTTCCCTACGGATAAGTCAAAATTCCCTTAACTTAAAGCAGACTTTCACTAACTCTAAGCTAAGAACAAAACACAACAAATGCTACCTTGAAATTCCTGAACTAACTTTTACAGCAAGATTAAATGTATTCAGAAACAATGAGAGATAATACACACCTTTCAAATTGACGTTTGTCCCGCTTCTAGCTCTTGATCCAAAGCTCCAATGTAGAACCTGTTAAGATCAACCAAAGAACAAACATGCAAGCTTCCAAACACCTTGAATGTAAAGATTAGATCCAAATCTAGATTAGATACATTCCATGCTAAGAACTTATGCTATACACATGAAATGGGAAAAACAAGACAAGTTATCTTATTACAACTTGAAGAATACTTACAAAGGTTGCTTGATATCCAAGCTAGTCCTTCAACTCCAAATGCTTCCTCCTCTAGCTATCTCCACAAGGCTGCAAGATCATAAGTTTAATACTCTCAAGATTCCTCCCCTTTCCCCATGGAATTCCTCTCCTTTATAGTGTATGGTAGGGTTAACCAACAAGAGAGATGGGTGGATCTAGGTTTCTAATCACAGAAAATGAGTTGGGATCGAATCAGGGACCCCAATCTTCCACTATCTTCGAAAATCCAAAATCCCAAAAGCCATAGAAAAAAGGCTAATAAAAGAGTACCGCGCCCTGTGGTCTTAGCATAACGCGGTAGTACCGCATTCTGGGGAAAAAGCATAACGCAGTAGTTTGGACTACCGCGCATCTATAACTGAGCAAGGTGCGGTAGTGTGGGTAAATAAGGCCTCAATTGGGTTAATTCTTGACAGGGTGGATTTACCTTCAAGGATTACTCATCTTCTGGGTGGTTCAAACAGTAGGGGAAGTGTCGTCAACTCTGTTTGTGGTGGAGATGCGACACTGTGGAATATAGAGGTATAACAGATGCCCCCTAAAGTGTGAGGTCAGAAGGAACTGATGGCCGAAATACTTTACGAATATTGTGCAGAGATAGCATCGAGGAGAGCGACAAGGAGCTGAAACAGGAACAAAGTGTCAGATATACCACCGAGGCGGGCATCCCCATGCTCAGAAAAAAATGACTCAAAGCATGGCTGTCGACCAATACATTGCAGATCCATGAGTACTGAGATGATATAGACTATGGACAAATCATGGCTACTATGAACAAGCGTAGATCCATGAGACAATAATGACATAGCCACACCAATACAATAAGTGGATCTGTGTGACAATACAAAGGACATCTCCATCGCAACCTGGACACAATCAAGATACAGAGGTGCACCCAGGGTCTTCTACCCTATCGCAAAAGATACGAATCTAGCCATGTGATTACAAGGTGTTGAAGTCGAACATGGTAGAAACCATTTGATTACCGGTCAATGATGTGAACCATTAACAAATGCGAGGGAAATTACCAATGATGAGGATGATCCCCAAGGTATCTGAAGTACATCCCAATGAAATGCGATCAGATGAGTTGATGTCGAGCATTCAAGAGATCATCCGATCAGAGGCCAATGATGTAAACCTACTGTCGAACACGAGGAAATCTACCATTGAGGCATGCAAGTACCAAGGTACTAATAGTTGATCTCTAAGTCCAATTCCCGGATAGTGATTTGGTGTCGATGGGAATAGACTTGTCGAAGGTGGGTCATGATGAATCCCACATCATCAACATGAAATCGGCACGAACAATAAGATGATGAAACAACGGAGTATGTACTGACACAGCGGAGGCCTGACACAATGAACGACGCTAAACAATGTAACCCTTTGAACATATAACGGCATGTAACAGGACTTGGCAGCAGGGATTATTGAAGCAGAGGATAGACACCGAATGAGCAGGCTCGTGGCCAGGGAGATGACTCAGGGTGATGACTACAACTCAGAAAAATGGATACCCGATATAGACAAGAGACAGACACATGCCATGTTCAAAGGTAACGACTGACAAGCTGCCATAAATAAACCTGACTTGTTCCCCCCATATTCCCCCGACATGATAGACGAGTACCTCTTTGTTGTTTTTCGAGCTTGAAGAGGATAACAGATGCTCGGTGTAGCTCATCTCATAGATGAGTCCAATCTCACATGTTTTACGAACCTGAGAAAGGAGGGGTTCATCCCAAAATGGGTCCTTCAATGTTAATTTTTAACAAGTCCAAGGAAGGAAAACTCGGTAGTTTTTCACATTTAGAGAGCCTGAAAAACTTAAAGGAAGCTCCACAATGTACTTTTTCGTAAATTTAGTCCCTCGATCCCGAAAAAGTGTAAAACAATTCCCGAGAGAACTCTCCCAGCGAAGATTGAATGAGGTATACCTTTCTCGTAAATAGTCTAGACGGGCCGAAAAGGGGTAACCTATCACCGAATAGACGACCTTTCAAATACTTTTACAAGTGTGAAAGAGTCAAGATCACTTGGCAATCTTTTCAATTTTAGGGAGTCTGAAAAGAGCTTAACTATGGACTCCTATGGTCTTTTTTGTAATTTTTAATTATTCTGGTCTGAAAAAAGAATAAAATACAACCAGGATAATACTTTTCTCATCGTTTAATGAGCATGAGTAAAGATGACCATACTCGACACCATTTACTTAGGTTTGACAAGCATTACATGAGTGTGAAAGCGCTTGAAATCTTTTTCAAGTTTTAAATCCAGAGCACGAAAAAGATAAAGTAGGCTCAAAATGAAGGTCAAGCGATGGATAAATGCCAGTGTGAAGTATATCGCTTTTTACGGGGGATCCTGTCAATAAATGCTCATAAAACTAGACATTAGTAATGTGAAATGGGCTTTTTATTTTAACCATATAAAATAATAATTAAAAAATAGGTGAAAAAACTATAAAAGGATGGTTAAAAATAGAAATTACCATTTCATTTGTGTTTTTCCCAAAGAGGAGATTTTTACCCATTTGAGGAGCAAAACTTCAAGGATCCATATCGAGAGTTACAGGGCATCATTTCAACGACCATCTGCGCCAGGTAAGAGTTCTTAAACTGCTCTTTCATTTCAAGCATGAATCTTTTGCTTTCAGTAAGGAAAATCGATTTTTTGGGCAATCCCTATTGGGAAAAAATCGCCCTTCACAGTACCCGCGTGGGGGCTCTATCAAGAAAGACGGTACTATTAGACAGTACCGCGCTGTGGTTCCAAACCGAGGCATGGTACTATACAGTACCGCGCGGCAGATTTTTCCCCAGGCGCGATGAAGGCGATTTTTTGAGATGAAGAAATCAAATTTTCTCAAATTTTCTGCTGAAACTAAGTTGTTAAATAATTACTAAATGTTTTCCCTGACCTTTTGCAGGAGTTTGCAACTTGTTTGGAGCAAAATGGTCAGCTGGAAAGAAAGAGAGCATGAAGTAGATGATTTGGCAGCTGAAAATCATTTACCAACTGTGACCGCATTGCGAGAATGTAGTTTGTTGAAGTTCTTTAAGACCAAAGGGATTCGTCAGCAACCCAAGCTTCTCACCCATCTTATTCAATTATGGGATCCTGACATTCAAGCTTTCCGAGTGGGAGAGCATGTTCTCGAAATTCAACTCAAGGATATTTATTTCCTCACGAGCCTCTCGAAAAGAGGGGCCCGGGTGAACTTTACTGGATACACAGCCTCGGAAACGAGTATAGATGACTTGATTGCTCGGTATTGTCGTCAGGGTTCGAGTAAGAAAAGCGGGAAGGTGGCCATAAAGGATGTTATAGAAATTCCTGTAAAAACCGTACTATTCACCATCACACGTGTAGCAGGAAGTGTGGGTCCACATCAGGCGTCCCGTACACAAGTAAATCTCGCAGTGGAATGTATGGGGGGAACAGTATTTAACTGGTGTGAGGCGGTGTTGGCCAATATCAAAGAACAAGTGCACAAGTGTAGAGTTGGAATGAATTCCCAATTTGGCTATGGGAGTATCCTGGTCACCTTCTTTTTGGCGAGGGTGCCATTATTGCGCCCGCAGATATCTATGCCCCCCCGTCCACCCACCGAGCCATGGATGGCTCGATGGAGTAATTATGATGGATGTCTCGGGGGACCTCAGTGGTTAGCCTTTGGTGAGGATTTCTTTTCCTGGCTCGAGGAGCAGATAGTTATGATCGATGACTACCCTTATGCCGGGGTAGAATTCTGCGAGGACATCGACTTGGCACTGCCAGAGGATGATGATTGGGACAACTCAGGTATGACCTTCATGGATATGCATTTTTTCTTTTTTGAATATATAATTTTTATTGCTTTTTTAGAATGTGTAAAAGACTTCTAACGTATGTTCGCATGCATGTCGCAGACCGTGGACCACAGAGACCAGCTGGGTACTCGCCACTACGTCGTGGTGGTGTTGATCGTCAAGCCGTTCCTGACGAGGAGGAGGACGAAGACAAAGCCGGAGGCGTTCGGGACATAGAGAGGAACTTACAGGGGTTGACTCATGGTATCCCTGCTATGAGGATGGATAACATCCCTTATCATCTCCAGCGGCATACTGTAGGTGTTCCTAGTCGTATTGGTCGACTTCTTCGCAGGGTGGTTCGAGCTATAGTATGTTACCACCAGCAGTGGGAGGAGTCTGATGAGGGTCATGATAGGTCTCCCAGATCTCCGTAGATGATAGTTCTTGATCTTTTTGCGGCATGTACACGATATGTAGGCTTTGAGAGCCAAATTTTGTATGGGATTTGGTCCCAAATTTTGTCTTTGACACAAACTTTATGTATTTTAGAAAAAACACTCTTATATACAGTGATATGGACCTATTTTCATGATCTATTTATTTACAGTGACTTGTGCATTTCATTTTTATGATGTATTCTTATGTGTGGGCAAGATGCCAATCCAAAATGTAATTAGCCAATGAATCATCTATACAATTGAATTCTCTCGGTATGTGTTGATATGTAATGAAATTAAATGATCGTTCCAAGAGGCGTACTCTCCGAAATAAATGAAGTAGTATAGGATCGCGAACTGTGTAAACACGGTTTAGATGAGAAACCACGAGTTGGGAGTCTAAAAAGACTGATAAGGAGTCAATTCTGAGTGAAGCAACCTCCGTCAAGAGACCAATGACTGCATGGTACTCCGCGATATTGTTGGTTGCAGGACATAAACAATTGGCTCTTGAAGAAATCAACTCGCTAGTGGGGGAATAGATTACCCATGCTGCAGAAGCAAGATTCCGGGTATGTCGGCTTGCACCATCGGCGAATCCGAAGTAGGCAGACATCTGCGCATAAATCACGAGTCAAAGTAAGAGTGGATACATGAGGTCCATGCGCACACCGAAAAAATGAGTAAAAGCAAACTAAGTACATTATGTACAACAAGTAACCCGCATAGGGTAACCTTATGCGTAGAAGCGTTTGAGGTATAGCCCATTGCGGGGCCGTGCCAATGGCGTACCATCACAATCGATTAGTTCATAGGCTCCTTTTTCTAAGACACGTTTTACAACAAAGGGGCCGTACCACATAGATTCAAGTTTTCCTTTTCCAAGCTTATCGTGCATTTGATCATATGTAAGTACGAGATCACCTTCATTGAAGATCCGAGGTTGAACGCATTTGTCATATTGAGCTTTGACGCGTTTTTTGTGAGCTTCATTAGCTAAAGCAGCGTCCCGGTGGGTTTCATCTAGCTTAGCTAGGTATAGAAACCATTCCTCTTCGGAAGTAGTGTGTGGAAGTAGCTCTATGGCTATCTTGAGTGATGGAATTTCACATTCAATCGGCAAAATGGCTTCTAGGCCATACACCAGTTGGAACGGTGTAATCCCAGTAGCATTTTTCACTGAGGTTCAGTATGCCCACAGTGTTGAGAACAGAGCTGAGTGCCAATTGGATTTTTGGGTACCCACAATACGCTGAATCATTCTTTTCAGGACTTTGTTAATGGCTTCAACTTGGCCATTAGCTTGTGGGTAATACGGGGTTGAGTTTTCATGGCGAAAACCCAACTTGGCACTTAGTTCTTCGATCATATGGTTCCTGAAATGGGAACCATGATCGGTCACAATAGACTATGGGACACCGAGTCTAGCTATAATATGATTGAATATGAACTGCGCTGCTGTTTTGCCGTCCTCAGCATACGTAGGCATCGCTTCAGCCCATTTTGTAAAATAGTCGACAGCTACTATGACATAGCTATGCCCCCCGGCTGAAGTGGGCTTACAGTGCATGAAATCGATGCCCCATTTGGAAAAGGGGCCAACGACAATAACAGGATGGAGTGGAGCAGGATGCGAGCGTGTTTTGCTATGAAAGAATTGACATGGTGGACACTTCTTGACTGTTTCAATGCAGTCTTTGAAAATTGAGGGCCAGAAGTATCCTACTCGCAATATTTTCTGGGCCGTAGCCATTCCAGAGAGATGACCACCACATGCTCTAGCGTGGCAGTCATTGAGAATGCGTTCCGCCTCATCTAAGGTCAAACAACGTCGAAGGACGGTGTCGACACCACGCCAATAAAGAGTATCGTTGACTATGAGGTAGTATTTTGCGTGATGTCGGATGCGTCGCCGTTCATCACGAGTGAGATCGGGATGGAAGCGTTGGGTTTGGATATATAAAAGAATGTCCCCGTACCATAGATTAGACGTGCTAATGAGGAACAATGATTCGTCGGGAAGAGAATCAATGGGCTCGGATGGCTCAGTAGCACGGGGCAGGTTACAAATCAACTCCGCGAAGACCAAAGACTTCTTGGACTTAGCCTTGATGAACTCCAAGTCAAACTCTTGAAGCATGACAATCCAACGAGAGTATTTTCCCCCAAGCACCTGACGTGTGAGGATATAATACATTGGGTTGGAGTCGACTATAACAGTGGTCCGACGGAGTAAGATGTAGTGACAGAATCTCTGGATAGCAAATACTGTTGCTAGAGCCAGTTTTTCAACATGTGAATAGCTAGTTTCGGAGTCGAGAAGACTCTTACTAAGATAATATACCACATGTTCTATGCCGTTTTGGTCTTCCTGGACTAGCACCATACCGATGGTGGAAGTCGAGGCTGCGAGATAAAGAATGTAGTCCCGCGTGTAATCGGGGGGTTGAATCACAGGATCTTTGGTTAAGGCTGCCTTTAGATTGTCAAAGGAGCATTGGGCTTCATCATCCCAGATGAAGGGAACATTCTTCTTGAGAAGCCGCATGTAGCCTTTTGTTATCTCGGACAGATTGCAGATGAAACGGCGTAGAAAGTTTGCATGCCCTTGCAAACATTGAAGTTCTGGAATATTGGTGGGTGAAGGCAGGGCTAAGATAGCTGCTACCTTTGCAGGATCTAAACGTATCCTGTCTTTGGAGACTATGAAGCCCAACAGTTTTCCAGCTTCTACACAGAATACGCACTTATGCGGGTTCAAACATGTATTGTAGCGACGGCACCTTTCGAAAATGGCACTTAAGTGGTCTGGATGGTCTTCCCGGGTCCGAGAGTGAGCGGGAAGGTCATCAAGATATGGCTCTACAATATGTTTGATGTCATGAAATGCATAGGACATTGCCCGTTGGAAAGTTGCCCTGACATTTTTCAGGCCAAAAGGTAACTTTCGATATGCAAAAATCCCCCAAGGGCAGATAAAGGCCGTTTTGTGTTGGTCGGTTGGGAGAATATCGATCTGATTATAACCAGAGAAGCTATCCATAAATGAAAAGATGACACTGTCGGCACAGTTATCGATGATCTGGTTGATGAACGGAGTTGGGTAGTTGTCCTTCGAACAAGCCTTGTTCAAATCACGGTAATCAACACAGACTCTGATCGTTCCTTGTTTCTTGGCTACGGGAACGATGTTGGATACCCATTCTGTCAAGGGGATAGGATAGATAAAACCAGCACGCAAAATTTTTTCAATTGCTGCTTTAATGGCGACTGCCTTACGAGGATGGACGGGTCGAAGCTTTTGCCGAACAGGTCGGGCGCCAGGGAAAGTTGGAATTTTGTGGACCACGATCGAGGGATCTATCCCTGGCATTTCTTCATAACTCCAAGCAAAAACATCATGGAAAGTTTTGAAGTAGGCACTATAGAACTCCGTTTTGAGGGGAGTACATGTTTTCCCGATGTGTATGTTTTCCATGATACCAAGCTTCACTGAAATATCGATGGGAGTGGTTGCCATAAGATTGGCCAAGTTGCCTTCAGAAAATACCTCGTCGAGGGAAGTGGGGAACTTGGTTTGGACCATCCCAAGTGAAGTGTTGGGTTTTGTATCAGGCTCAAGTGGCTGAATGGTGGGGAATGAAGATCGATGGTGAAAATCTCCCCGTGGTGGCTCATCACCGCACATAACCTCCATAATTGATTCGTCAGTGGGAAAAATCAAATTGAGAGGATCGAAAAGTGGTGGGTTTGGATGAGTTTCAGCCGAGAGCTGTGCCACGGTGTGATCAGTAGAATAGTCGACCCAATCGGTGGCAGATTGGATCGCTTCATAAGCTACGAGGTTTCTGTTTAAAGGCATGGAGTTGCCATAGCCTTCAATCTGAGTGGGACTCGGAATCACCCATGAATCATCGGAAGGGGTGACATTCGATGAAATCATGTTGACTGGTTGAAGATGGGTTCCCAGCTCTAGAAAAACTCCAATGAGGGAAGAATCCTTCATGAGACCGACACCTATGTCTTGGAACCGATACCGAGGTTGATCCAATAACGGGATGGTGTTGGCGGAGTTCGGATGGGAGTCTGGGATACAGTAATCCAGTTGATCAATAGTGACAATTTTCCCTTCATGAGGAAATTACACAATTCGAAAGACTGTAGATGCAATGGCGGTCATGGCATAAAACCAGTTCCGACCAAGCAGGAGATTGTAATCCAATGGTGCATCTACGACTTCGATGTGTACTGATACTCTTTTTCCCCCCAGTTCAACACCAATTGAGGGAATGATTCCATATGGTTGAAAGCCGTGTCCATCAAACAGCCTGAGAGTAGTAGGAGAAGTGGTGACTTCGGGTGAGCCTAGGGCTCTCCAGCAATTCAAAGACATAATCGACATGGAAGCACCTTCATCTAACACAGTGCGGTGGATGATATTTCCACGGATTTTCGTATGCACCTGGAAGGCTAACTGCTGAGAAAGCCTAGGTTTGGCGTGCTCCAAGTTAAACATGATGGAGTTTGAAGTATCTGGGACCATTGCCCCTAGTGCTGAAAGTAGGGTTCTACACTGCGTGGGGTAGTGTTGGAGAACCTTGAGAGTCGACATGGCGCAAGGTGCTTGAGCCAAATCTTCAACAATGTTGTAGTTTTGGGCAGCTCGCGCATTAGGATTGAATGTCGCCTTTCGTATGGTTCCCTTGGATGGGTGTAGCACTGTGTCTATAAGCGGTCTCTCGATATGGAGATGACCGGTAGGGGGGGGAATAGGAATCGGATCTTCAACAGGAGATTTTCCTTTGTCTATCTCAGGTTGTTTGTTTGAACTTGGAGGGCTGTCGTAAGTTTTTGAACGAGTGGTGATATTAACCTTTTCATTACTCGTCATTAGGATTTCGCGGTTTGTGGACGTCTCTCCGTGGGTGGGATTGGTCGAGTTTCCCCCTTGTGGGGTTTCTTGGGCAACCATCTGCTGTTGCTGTTGAGGGAAAGGGTCAGTTAACACTGCCGGGCAAGAGGATCCTTTAACAAATTTGTTGACTTCATCCTTGTAGGGACAGTCACGTGTGTAATGATCTTCCTGACAAATTAGGCAGGGAAACTTCGCCTTTCAACGTGGTTTCTGGTCATGCTGGGTGGGTTGTGGCTTGGGGTTCTCCTGCTGGTTTTTCTTGGGTTTACCACGATTGTTTTTCTTCTTTCCCCCGGATGGTTGTGACATAGATTGAACTGCGTTCACTTCGGAGGAAATAGCAGGAGAAGCGGTTGCTTTTGAAGCAGCCTGGGGTAAAGCGGGGGAAGCAGAAGCTTGTTGCCCCGTCGAGTTAGAGGTAGGCTGGGTCTTAACTGAACCGACGATACCATCGATGGGAGGTTCAGTGGTAGGCTTTGTGGGATCAGTGTTAACGCGGGAAGCATGAGGAAGAAGTTCATGTAAAGTACCGGATTGAGTGTATACCAAATCCATGTACTAGGCTGCTGAGATGGCTTGTTCTTTTGTAACCGGCCCGCGCATAGCAATGTCTCTGGCTATGGGAGGCAAAAAGGATTTTGTGAACCAATCAGCGAGTAGCTAATCCAGAATGGGTGCCTTAATCAACCTACGGCGTCGTCGCCACTCATGGATATGATCTGAAATATGCGTAGAAGTGGTTTGACGCAGTGAGGTTAACAGTTCTGTTCCAGTCTCATACCGGATGGGGAGCTGGAAATGAGTCAGAAATTGCATAGCCAAGGTGTTGAAATCACGAAAAGAGTGTTGTGGCAGCTCGATGTACCATTTTGCTACCGTGCCAGTGAGCGTACGTTGGAAGAGCCGAAGTCGGATGGAATCATCCATCAAGGAGTTGGATGAACACCAAAGATGGAAGGTCATCACGTGGTTCTTGGGGTCTTCCTCGGGCTTAGCATCGAACTTAGGAATGTCCCATGGAAGTTTGGCTGGAATAGGTGGCCAGTGAGGTTCATGCCATATAGGATCGTTGATAAGCCTCGACAAATCAGGTAAATCAAGTGTGGCCAAAAGGGAAGTTGATGGTTAGTCTGCAGGTATGAGTAATAACCATGAGGTGCAGAGAAACCTGGAGGGCCCTGCATAGCATACTGCTGCGTGTTATACCCATATGTGTTTCCTGAGGGATACTGCTAGAAATTCTATGGGTAAGAAGCCATCTGGTTAACCGGTGGATTGTAGGCAACCGGTTGGTAGGTGTTCTGCTGAGTGGGTATGGTACCCTGGGGTTGTTGATACCCAGGGATGGCTGCTGCTCCTTGTTGGGGAAATGTTCCTTATAATTGTTGTGTTCCAGGAATGGTACCACCGTATTGATTGAGTGGAAAGTTTCCCGTAGCAGGGTTGGGGGGTGGCTGCGACTATTGTGTCCATGGAAGGCTCGTTCCTACTTGAGGAGAGTGGAAATTGATGTGATGGGTTCCATGGAGTTGTAACAGCTGAAGGGTAAGGGAAGCTAGAATTCAAGTTGGGGGGAATCTGAGATTGCCCCCCAGCTTGGTTCCAGTTTTCAAAAAGTGAGTACCCCCCACTCTGTGGGATTTGAGGATCCCAAGAAGGAAGCATACCTGATGGGGGAGGTTGAGAGTGAGGCCTGGTTGGAACACCGGAATAAGGTTTCCCACTGCCAGGTATGTTGTACATACCATACTGAGCAGAAGCTGCTGGTTGGGAGAGTTGTTGGATGGGACCAATGGGTTGTCCACCAGTAGATGGGTTGGATGGCCCTATAGGAGGAGGCTGTTGACTAGGAACGGGGTTCCCAACAAAAGGTTGTCCTCCAACTAGTTGGGTTGATGACCCTATAGGAAGAGGTTGTTGACTAACAATGGGGTTCCCAACAAAAGGTTGTCCGCCAACTGGTTGGGTTGATGGCCCACTAGGGGGGGTTTGCAAGTTGGAGTTAGGGATCACTGCAGTCGGTTGTCCACCTCCTGAGATAGTGTAAATGGTGGCTGAAGGTGATCCTCCGGTCCAACCAGAAGATCCAACAGTATGACTAGGTGTTCTTCTGCCGCTAGTCAAATATGATACCGTGGATTGGCCAACGGCGCCAAAAGTGCCGATTTGCGAAGGGGGTCTTCCATATCTGACAGGAAAGGACGAAGAAAAAACTGGGTTATCTCTCATAGAATGTGCACCAAAAATAGGTGATGGAAGCAAATGTGGGGATTTTAACCCAGGGGTATCGGCGTCGTCCATAGCGTGTTCAATGATAGGAGGACCATCGAAAAATGGGTCCGAGTTCATTTCCTGGAAAGGGTTTTGGGGATCCGGTGGAACCTAAGTATAGTAACGTCCGAAGGTCCGGAGCCGTCTACAAAGGAGTGATGAAACTCTATGCTAGACGGGATGTTGGGATCCTTGTAGTCAGAAGGACGAGTAACAGGGGGATATCTAGACGTTGTCGAGAGCATTTGCTTTGTGTTGTGGCTAAACCATGCCGATGCTAACAGGGAGTTCGCTAGACTAACCATACTAGACTGGATGGAAGCCATGATTTCATGTCCCAGAGGGAGGTTGGGTAGAGCTATAGTACGAGTTACGTTGCTAGAAGAACTTGTTTCCTGAGGATGAACACTGGGTGACGTAGTGATAACAGGCGGAAGTTCCGCCTGGGAAGTAATGAAGCCATAATCAGGTTCAAAAGGTGTGTCAGGAAGTCGAGTATCTTCAACGATTTCAATGTACCCACCTGGGACTGAAATCAAGCCAGGTATGTCCTGGTTGGACCCTTCTATGGTGCCAATAGATCCGTCTATGTCATCATGAAAATTGTCTGATGGACGGGAAGAGCTGACATCCGGTAGAAGGATGACCTTTGGTCTAGTACTTTGGGTTGTACTAGGTTCAGCTGCGGTAACTGTGTCCACTGTGACAGATAAATCTGGAATGACAGCGGGTGAAGCGACAGTGGAAGTCTCAGATATGCTAGTGGTTGCAAAAGCTGCAATAGATTCTGAGACTATGCTGTGAGTAGCAGTTACAAGTGGAACTGAAGATGTTGTACGTATCGACGGTGGAATGTTTCCTCGACCAGCACTGTGGCCAGGAGGAGCAGGAATGCGTGATGTAGGCAGACCGGAAGTCCGTGGCGGTGGTGGTGGTGGAGGGCTTTGGCCCTGTATTCTTCGTGATCTTCGTGGTTGTTCTGACATGATAACAGAAAAATGAAAATCGGGGGCAGTGTCGTGAACAAAGAACTCAAAAACTCTAATGCAGTCAAGCATGCAGAAGAGGAGCTAGAAAAAGCAAGGCTCGCAGGCCAAAAAAGCAAGCTCTAAAATCTATATTGAGACCGGCGTCTCAATAAGCGAGCTGATACAAAAATGGCCAGAATGCCAACAAGCAGTCCCCACAAAGAAAAATGACCCTCTACAAATATGAGATAACAAGCAAACTCCTAACTAAGAGCTGGAGACCTCAACAAGCTGTATCCTTCGCAAGGTGATGAAATCCAAGTCGAACAATTCAACATGAGAGACCGATATAAGAAGGATATCCCTCTACCGAAAGGGATCCTGGGTAAAAGAGCCCTAGTAGAATAGATACTAAGCTACCTCTTTCATGACACGTCGGAAAAGGTTTTGGGCACTTCAGCCTTCCCAAGAAGACAGCGATCGATGTTGCCTTAGGGCTAAGTGGAGTGCGGTATTCCACAGAGTCCGTCCGGTTCTCAATCTTGCGGCCATTTAACCCCTGAAAGTTAAAAATAGTCAGGAGGCCCCTCCACAAACTAGCTGTGACTGTGTCAATAAATACTAGAGGATTTTAGTTCCCTAAAGACAACGACTATGTCTCAGATGAAAATGACAAGGGGGAATTATTTTGATGCCTATCCCCGGTGTCCTACCTAACTACCAAATTCTTTTGATTTCCTCAAGTGAGGTTAAAGTTGGTTTAATTAGGGAGATTAAATTTAGTGGCTGTCTTACTCAATCAGGTAGTGGACGTGAAACTTGATGGTGTTATGACGACTCAAACCATGCAAATGAGAATGAATCAAAAATAAGCCTTTGTCTTCGATGAAATCTAGCTAAGGAAAAGAGAGAGTTCTTCGATCAAACATGCATGAAATTTTTCACAAGCAATCAAAAATCAAAGTAAAAGTTTTTTCTTTTCTTTTTGTAAACAAAGCCAAACTGAAATGAACACTCTTTTCAATGCACTGATCCTATAACTAAGATGCTCCAAATGTAAGAATTTCTGTGGCAAAATCAATGGTTCATTTCCTAATGCAAAAATAATGCTACTAGACTTTTCAAATTTAAACAACAGAATTGCTCTCAATTAATAATTTTTAAATTATTGAAAATGATGAACACAATGTGACTGTAAAAGCTACAGGGTTCAGTAACAGAGAACAGTGGTGTTGAGTTGGTTGTGGTGAAAAAATCAAGCCAATGCAATCAAACTGGAAAAATGACCCAATATGTCAAAAATGCCACTAATTCAAACAAATGAAGCTCACAACAAGGAAATAATCAGATCACACAGACTGTAAAATGACCAGGATGCTAACAGGCAACAGTAAACACTACCTAAGGTAGAGAAAGACTCAGGAAACCAAGCAAGGATAAAAAAAATTTAAAAATTTGCAGACACTACCGCGTGTCAGGGTCTTACTGGAGTGCGGTACTGTGACTGTACCGCTCTGGTACTAAGGAAGAGAATGCGGTACTACCGCGCTGTAAGCAGTTCAGAGGGTGCGGTATTGTGGCAAGGTAAGAAAAAAGTGCAACTTGAGAAAAGAAAATGGAGTTTTCAGGGTTGTTGCTAACCCAGGGGACTCAGTGATCAGACAGGGAGAAAAAATACAGCGAGGAGGGGTGAATAAAGGTAAAAAAAGACCAAGATTCAAACTGGTTTGAAGTGCAAGAAAACAAATCACAATCAACAGATGGATGACAGTGAACTGAATCAATCAAACAGAAATCAAAACCAGCGGAGTCGCCATTCTTGTTTGGTGGAATTTTTCCCTACGGATAAGTCAAAATTCCCTTAACTTAAAGAAGACTTTCACTAACTCTAAGCTAAGAACAAAACACAACAAATGCTACCTTGAAATTCCTGAACTAACTTTTACAGCAAGATTAAATGTATTCATAAACAATGAGAGATAAGACACACCTTTCAAACTGACGTTTGTCCCGCTTCTAGCTCTTGATCCAAAGCTCCAATGTAGAACCTGTTAAGATCAACCAAAGAACAAACATGCAAGCTTCCAAACACCTTGAATGTAAAGATTAGATCCAAATCTAGATTAGATACATTCCATGCTAAGAACTTATGCTATACACATGAAATGGGAAAAACAAGACAAGTTATCTTATTACAACTTGAAGAATACTTACAAAGGTTGCTTGATATCCAAGCTAGTCCTTCAACTCCAAGTGCTTCCTCCTCTAGCTATCTCCACAAGGCTGCAAGATCATAAGTTTGATACTCTGAAGAGTCCTCCCCTTTGCCCATGAAATGCCTCTCCTTTATAGTGTATGGTAGGGTTAACCAACAAGAGAGATGGGTGGATCTAGGGAGAGATAAGTGGATCTAGGTTTCTAATCATAGAAAATGAGTTGGGATCGAATCAGGGACCCCAATCTTCCACTATCTTCGAAAATCCAAAATCCCACAAGCCATGGAAAAAAGGCTAATAAAAGAGTACCGCGCCCTGTGGTCTTAGCATAACGCGGTAGTACCGCGTTCTAGGGAAAAAGCATAACGCGGTAGTTTGGACTACCGCGCACCTATAACTGAGCAAGGCGCGGTAGTGTGGGTAAATAAGGCCTCAGCTGGGTTAATTCTTGACAGGGTGGATTTACCTTCAAGGATTACTCATCTTCTTGGTGGTTCAAATAGTAGGGGAAGTGTCATCAACTCTGTTTGTGGTGGAGATGCGACACTGTGGAATATAGAGGTATAACAGGTTCACAACTACAAGGATCAATGTGTGTAGACTAAAGATAGGGCAAAAATCCACTAGAGTTCTCTTGCTCTTCTTTCTCCTCCCATCCATAAGCCATATGTGCTCAATATATAGTCCTTTCCAAGGTAAGTGAAAGGACACATTGACGCGTTTCTTGGGAAGATGGAGGGTCAAAGGTCACCCAATAACTGCTTTTTGGGAGTAAAAAGTAATAAACTAGTGATTTTTACCATTTTACATGCTACCTGCGAGCTATAGTGATGCAACTCATGGGTACGCCCACTGTAATGATGCAGCTAGTGTACAGGGGAAAAAATAGGGAAAAATAGTGTCTGAAGGATATAAAGTGGATCTGAGTCAGTGAAATGGATCTTGCAGGCCAAAGAATGCTGATACTCACGAGGTGCAAAATTATGTTGTAACACTGGCATCTTCACACCATACTTCTGTTTTGGGTTTATCTTGCGTGGAGTGGCATCTTGCCAAATGGGAAGGATATACCCAAGGATGTCACCTGCTGATAGTCCCACCCACGAGGTAGACTCGCGAATGTGGGGAGTGGACTGCCCCACCTGTTCCTGAGCCTTGCCCACTGTTATAGCGAATGACCGAAGCACCCTCTTACTTTGCAGGGACTTAGAGTCCTGACCTCCCCATCACCTCTTAGCAATGACTGATGCTCCCACCAGCATATTTGCAGCTTCGGCTCCAAGATCAACGGCTCTGGATGACACAACTTCTTGATCGACAACCACCGAGACGAAGGGAGACTCCACTTCAGTACTAATCTCAACTATCTCCAATTCACCTAGCATACCTCATAGTGCTAACACCACTCTGCAAATTCAACAGGACCTTGCCCAATGCCTCACCAAGTTTATGCCAGTACTTGTCGGCTCTGCATAGGCACTTATCAACAAAAATATCGGGGCTGTCCAACCAACTCTGCTCCCGATTTTATAGCTTTGAGCCAAATCCTCCGTAATCATCACGAAATCATGCATTAATGCAATCAAAATCCTGTATTAATGACGTAAATCCGTTGTCGATCCTGTCAGTCGATCAACTGGATCCACCATTAATGCCCATCATGCGAGCACGTGCCGTTAATTAACTATTAACTTTTGGCATGTATTGTTGATTTGACCTGGTCGTAACATGACCAGTTGTCGTGGTCCATTTTTCACTTGCAACACAAGCCCTCCTGCTTGCATGTTTGTTTCTCCATCGATGCGCCATCCTGCCATCGATCATCCTGCAACACACACTTTTTTTTTTTTTTTGGTGCAACTCAGGCATCACAATGTTCCAAGCCCAACTGATAGGGCTTCAACCTATGACCATGCACCAGTTTTGGGAGCATCGCCCCGTTCAGCTGCTGCAGCTGAACTGCGCCCCTTGAAGTAATGCTATGGATGCAATATGGACCAAGCCAATGCATCTGCAATTTTTCTAGATGTTTCATAAACTTGCTGTCATACAACAGCACCAAGTCGCCCTGTTGAAATTGTTTGTTTTTTATGTGTCGATCATGCCATGCCTTTTGGCAATCCTTCTCTACCCCCTGGTGGAACCTAGCGATGAACCAATCTTCCTCCAACTTCACCAACTTCTTGAGATGTTCATCTAGTGCCACTGTATCATCCAGGCCTATTGCGGCCACGATGTGCAAACTCGGGACAATATATTCCATGGGCATAATTGCTTCTTGTGCATATACTAACCTGAATGGTGTTTTCCCTATCAACCTTTTACACGTGGTGCAATAGGCCCAAAACACTGCTAGGATTTTCAGATCCTAGTCGTTGTGGTTCGTATTGCAAACCTTTGTTAGCGCATGCTCTAATACCTTGTTGAAGGATTCCACCAGGCCATTGGTTTGCGGATGATATGGTGTACTCTGTTTTTGTTGGATCTACAATTCCTCCATCAATGTGTTGATGGTGCGATTGAGAAAGTGGCTACCCTGGTCACTCAGTAGTATCTTGGGGCAACCGAAATGAGTGATAATGTGATCAAACAAAAATCGCGCCGCCGTTGTCGCGGAACAATCAACTACTGGTGCTACCTCTGCCCATCGAGTCAAATACTCCGTCGCTGCGATAATGTAGCATGCACCCGTATGCTTCCCTAGTGGATTGATCGGTCTGAAAAATTCCACCACCCATTTGTCGAACAGCTACAATGTCAACTGAGGCATGAGGGGCATCTCATCGCGTCAGGATGGTTTGCTAGTTCGTTGACATATATCGCGATACCACGCATAGACCATCACATCATTATGTAGTGTGGGCCACCACAGCCCGGCACGCAGCACTTTCCTAGCAGTCTCCCGACTACCATAGTGTCCCTCGGCTACTCCTCCATGCGCTTCTGCTATTATCTGCGCTTGCTCATGCAGTAAGACACATCTACGCAATACCTCATCGGAACCCATTTTGTATAACTCTCCTACAATTAGCTGGAAATTTGTTGCCTTGACTACCAACTGCTTCTTCATACTAGCGGTGAAATCGTCGAGTGCAGTACCCATTGTCAGAAATGGAATGATTTCCGTAAAGTAGCCATCTGCAACCTCAACCCGAAACAGTTGGGCATTTGGTAACCCTTCTTCAATGTTGGTCGACTCTTCTCCTGTATCAATCCACAAAAGATGATCAGGATCGGCATTCAACCAGCCGAGCTTCACAATGACTTCAAAGTCGAACTCATGAAAAAGAAGTAGCCAGCGACATATCTTCCCCCCCAACACAGGCTTACTGACCAGGTATTTTAATGCAGAATGATTTATGAACATCTTGAAGTGGCCTCCGAGTAAGTAATGGTGAAACTTTTGTAAAGTGTAAACCATTGCCAAACCTTCCCTCTCCGTAGTAGTGAATTTTCTTTCTGTAGATGACAACTTTCGGCTAGCAAAAGAAATGGGGTGATCGAGATCCCCTTCACCTGGTTGAGCCAATACAATGCCCAATGCAATCGATGAAGCTTCAACATGGATGTGGAATTCCTTATTCCAGTCTGGAAATACCAATATCGGTGTTGATGCCATCTTCACCTTCAGTGTTTCAAAGCTAGCCTGATAGTCTGGGCTCCACTGGAATGCCGCATCTTTCTTTAGTAACTTCTCCATAGGGGCAGTAATCACAGTGTAACCCTTGATGAACTTGAGATAATACCCTATGTGTCCCAGCGTCGCCCGTAACTACTTAACTGTAGTTGGTGGTGTCAAACTCAGAATAAGTGTGATCTTTGTTGGGTCAACCAACAATCCTTGCTTACACACAATATGACCCAACAGTATGCCAAACGGTGCACAAAAGTTGCATTTATTCAAATTCAGCGATATTTGGTGCCGTCGACATCGCTCCAGCATCAACTGCAGACTCACCAAATGATCACGAACCAGCGCATAGACCATCCAATCGTTGATGTATACTTGTAAGAACTTGTGAATGAAATATTTGAATGCAGCAACGACAACCCGCGAAAATATCGCAGGTGCATTCTTCAGGCCGAACGGCATCGCGGTGTACTAAAAGCAACCCCATTCAGTAACAAACGTTTTCTTATGGTGTTCTTTGGCAATGCGGATCTGATGGTAGATAGAGAACCCATCTGTGAATGAGTACATCTCTTGGCCGCCCACTTCTTCGAGCACTTCGTCGGTAAATGGGGTCGAAAAGGGGTCATGCAGGCAGGCATCATTCAACTTTCGTAAATCCACACAAAGGCGCACCTCTCTGGTATTCTTGTCCTGCACCACCATAGGACTGATCCATTCCGACTCCTCGGCCTGTTCAATAATATTAGCGTCCAGCATGCGATCAAGTTCTACCTTGACCCTCTCCTTATGTCATGGATTTAGCCGATAGGGTCGTTGTCGGACCGGCTTAGCATCTGGTTTTAATGGAATCTTCATCTCCCCTAAATCGCACAAAATACCCTTCATGTCAGAAAATTTTGTCGGGAATACATCCTGAAACTCGTGGAGCATATCAGTGACCTTGCTTATTACCTCGGCATCCCAGTAATCCCCGACATTTGCAAACTTTGTAGTGTCCTCTGTCCCAATGTTAATCTTGTGGATCTTCAGCGGCTGACTGATAGGATCGCTTGGCGCATCAAGTGGTACCACGGCACGAATTCCTTCAGATTCTGAGATATGCACATCCAGCGGATCATCACCATCTTCTAGCCCACCACCAATATTGAAGCATTCCATGAGAGACTGCATCTAGCAATGCACATGCGGATCCGCAAGATAGGCCACTAGGACAACTTGTAGAATTACATAGCGGATGAGCTGTAATGCATTATTGAACTTGGGATCATCATCCACAAAACTGAATGTATGGGTAAAACACACAGTGAGCTCTAACCAAGTAGAAATTTCCCCTCGCAACTCAACTGCAGCATAGCATGATCGTGGCATCTCATCCAAAGTATGGATAAAAGCATGGACCCACTCATCCTTTGGTCGTGATATCCATAACCGTTGACACTCCATCAAATGACCACCAGGGTCGTCCTGACCATCGTACTTCCGAGTGTGGTAGACCTCGGTATCACCAAAGTGTACCAACATCAATATTCTACATTTTGACCATCCCTCAATGGAGACCTTGTGTGTAACCGGTTCAGTTGCGATATGGTGTACTGACTATGTAACCAACCCGCACTTACAGAGCGAGACCTTGTGCAAGTGGTTCTGCCAATATTATAGTGCATCATCAGAGTCAGAGGACGCAGAGCTGTTGCTATGCCATCCCAACTCACCGTTAGCAGTTGGATGGATATAATTTTCTGAAATATTGAATGCATGGTCTCAACCACTGAGATCATCGTCCTTCACTAGCTCTATGTAGCGACGTCCTTCAGCCAGATCCAATGGGGCAATAACTTTGAGATCGTGATTTTCAAAAGTCATCATTCGTCGTTTGAAGTTTATTACAGCTCCAATATCATTAGCCCAACCAATCCCTAGTAATGGTGGATAAGAGTTTCCTCCCTTGACTACTTCTATTACATCAAAATCGGCATATGTTTTCATTCCCTCAATGTCCACCACCATTCGTGGAACTCTCCCAATTGGTGTTACTTTAGCATGATTAGCTAACCGAAGCTGTATAGGAGACCAACTCAATGCGGGGCTCCCCATCTCTTTCCCAGGCTACTTGGTCAATATGTTGACATCCAAACCAAGGTCCAGAATAACCGAATCAACATCATCGTCGCCAATTTGAATATTCATCCGCATCTCCTTACCCATCTTCCATCGTTGCATGTAATTAACTGCGAGCTCTTGTCGATCCTGGGCCGGTCGTCGCAACAAGGCTTCAGTTGTAGCAAGAGCATCGGGATCTCTGGCCAGGGACAAACAATGTTCCAAAAATGCTCAAAGCGTGCTGGACCATTGTGACGGGCCGACTTCCGAAGTGGTATCAAAAGTAAAAGGCATGTCATACATAAAAGCTTTACCTCGATCGTGTGCTAGTGCACGTCGCGTTTGAAGAAACGTCTCCCGCTCCTCATCAATGTTAAATGCAACTTTATTTTGTCTGGCTAAACTAACCATTGAACTATCTGCACCAATTGTCTTTCCTCCGCGAGTGACCACAGCAACAGAAGCATCCTGCGGTCTTGGTTCTGCAGAAATTGTCGCGATGTTTGCACCCTGGTTCTGGTTCAACGACGGATTCCCAGGTGGGTTCACATTTTGATTCTGATTCGACCGCATATTCTATTTCTGTACTGGTTGCTACACTGGGTTCTGGGTAGGATCCTGTGCCTAGGGCTGGTTCTGCAACTGGGGAGTATTTCTTGCTTTCCATCGTGCAATCAACTGTGGGAAATTCTCAACTGTGTGATCGTTAACAAAGCAGAAGATACACTAGTTCCGCAGTAGCAGATAGTCTCGCTGGTAATGTCCCCATACCACACAGTGATAGCATTGAACAGGTCCATGACCACCTCATCCTCCTCCATAACCAAATCCACTACCATGGCCACCTTGGTATCCTCTGCGGAATCCTCCCTACTATTGGTACTGTGGTTGATTAAATTGTTGCTGCACTAGTGGCGGTTGCATTCCTGGTCCTTGTGGTGCATACTGTGGTTGTTGTATGTACTGGGATTGTTGTGGATCCATCTGCATCGGAGCGTATGCAGTATGAACTATGGTGGTTGCTTCTGCTGTGGTATAAAAAGCATGTGTGGTTGAGGTAGCGGTTGGGCTACCTGCGGTTGCGGATGTTGTACGGCATGATGGTCGTCCTTGCCATAAAATGCATCACACATTCTTTATTGTAGAAACCCATATGCACGGCAATACTTGTCGTCGTGACCCACTGATTTGCAGAATGTACAATAGAGATTCCTAGGGGTGGTGACCATTTTCTACATATATGGGCAATTGTCGTGACTGTGCCCATACACCTGGCAGATGCAACACCACGGCATGCTACAAACATTCAATGGAGTTGTCCTTTGTATGCCCTTCTCCTCGACATTGCGTACACCAGACATCGTCGCGCTGCTCCTTGCCCTTCTTCAAATCTTGCAGTTGGATAGTTAAGTTAGCAAGCTGTGTTTGTATCTGCGACATCCCGACTGCATTTTCTCCAATCGGCGACGCCTCCAATCGCATTGCAATATCCAGAGCTTCGCTGGGCGGCGATATATTTTGGTGCATCAATGGTAGCCGAATATGTTGTAGTAGTGCCGCAATGAACCATTCTTTATGTTGGACAGTGCTCATATCAAAACTGACTTTTTCCATCAGTGTCTTGAATCGCTGGTCGAAATCCCATACCATTTCATTGGGATACTGCTTAATTTCTTTCAATTCTGTAATATATTGAGCCTCAGACTTGGGCCTTCTAAATTCAGCAACCATCCCATCCTGAATCTCATCTAGTGACTTCTCTGGGGCTCCTGTTGGGACTAGAACGAATTTCATAAACCAATCTAATGCACGACCTCGCAGGGTCGTGGCTAACTGTCCTTTTTTAGCAACATCATCGGTGACATGTTTGATGGTCCAGACTGCTTCACACAAAAACCAATAATGTTCTGCGTTGTTTGTTGCACTCCCGTGGAACAACGATAACTTATCATCATCGCCCGCCATTCTGGGATTCCTTCCTCCTTTTGATGTACTACTACCAATTAACCTTTGTGGGATTGACGAACAGGACGGTGTCGAAGTGGTATTTCTTGCTATCTTAGAGATAGTGAGAGGAGATGTGGGTACGTTGGTGCAAGGGTTTGGTCCTGCCTCTATCCTATGCATAGCCTAGCTGTCCTTGTCAGGACTGTGAGGTCGCTTCATCCCATGTGGTCTTCCTTCACGGTCTTGCGGTTCGACCGCAGCAGGACCTTCTCCCGTCCTCTGCCTCTTTTCCTTTCGAAACCTCGCTCCTCCCCTCATAAGGCCACTCTCTTCCTCGGCTTCACTCACAATCTCATCATGACCTCCACCCATCTACCCCTTAACATTCCATGCACCACCCCCCAACTATCGCGGTACCCATGGCCTCCGCCCACTAGGCTATCTACTAATCAAGATGCATCTTCAATATACCCTTTTCGCAAATAAGCATCTTGATTGACAGTTGAAGCGACAGTAAAAACCTGCCCTGAGGTTCGCAGAAAAATTATCTTTCAGCTTCACTGTAGGACTTCTAAGTATCAACCGCGAACTCTGTGATATAGCCCGCTAGGATGCTATCTAACCACACTTTGAAAACCTACGATGCTTTATTATCAACTTCCTGCAATTCCTGAATCAATTCGGGGGTCCAGGTCGTCGGTTCGCCACCTTCGAAGTTCCTCTTCTATAATGTCAACTTTTCCAACCATTCAAACAATAGGACCGGTAACTAACAGAAGAACCATTCATGTGATCCGTCATGAATGTATCTATCTACCCACTGTCCTACTATCAATCGAGTTTTCTGGATTTCCTCTTCAGCGAATTCCTACAACTTCTGATCAAAGCATTCTTGTATCTCTGGTTTCATCGGGTGCCACAATATCTCCTCCTTTCACTTCAAACACGGTCCCGACAACGGAACAATTTGTTGGCTCGAACCCAGTCGACAAGGGTTCCTCTCACTGTCGACGCATATCGCAGTCTCCTTGGGCACTGGCCCGAACAGGTTTTATCCCACTTAGCAACACCTACGGAGCATATGTGGTCTCACCCGAGGCATCCAGGAAGGGAAGACGAAACCATGTTTCCGTCGAATGAAGGAGGAAGGTTGTGGCCGGAATACTTAAACATAGTGCATAACCGGAACAGAGATCTTTAAGCATTGAACATAGTATTAAAAGCACCATTCAACCCAAACATTCATCATTGTAAAAATAGTAATTGAAAAGCAAATAACGCATCAAAGAAACACAACATTAATTGTATAGTGCATCATCACATTACTAGAACCGAACAGATTGAACACAGAGATTGTACCAAAATAGCTTCATCATATTATCATTGTTGACCCAGATACAATGTCTCTGCAAAAACTAGATCTCTGCAATGATTCTTGACATCACAACATACCGAAAATAACCAACATCAGAGCTTCCTCCTATTCTCCAGCAAGTTATGTCTCCTAACACTTACAACTCTTATCTATATATAGGATTATGCCTTACAATTCTTGTCCACTTACTAATGACTTCCTAACTGACATTATGGACAAATGACCCACTCTCTAACTGACCTAGTCCAAAACGACCAAAAACTCACGTTCTGCGGTATGACTGACTCATCATTACATACTATGTGGTCCAAATGACCCAAAGCCCGCAATCCACGATACAATTGACCCATACATGCACAAAATCATATTCTGCCGTCACCTTTCGCGCCATCTTCTACCTTATCGCAGCATCGGATATGCTGTGATACCATCTTACCAAACCGCCTACCAACAAAGGCCAAATGGTTCAATAAAAGAGATGAACAAAATGACTTAATTTGTCTTAGCACTTCCAAAGATATCCTTTTTCATCTTAATGAATTATCCACTTGAAATGAAGTATGGCTCTGAAAGCTCAAGTAATTGTTTGGAAAGACAGATGAGTGTAACAACCCAATACCTGTGGTAGTCCCTTGGGACCAACACCCATACAACTCATATGTTAGTCTCATAATTTAATAAATCATGATAAACTAAGGATATTCTCCTTCACAACAATATTCACATATGAATTGCTTCTTCAATATTTACCTTAAAAAATAGTTTGAGATTATTTATTTCAACTAAGTAATTAATCTTGTTCTTCATTCAACACTCGTATTAAATAAACTTAAATGTAACCTACCTAGAACTTGAAATAGTTATGTTTATGGAAAAAACATTACTCTAGAACTTATTGTAAAGTTTTATACCAAGGAGGGTCAAGGATGACTATAATTGAATATTATTATTAATTAATAAATCAAAATAGGAGACACTCATTCAAAGAGGACTTTTGAAAGAGTGTTCACTCACCCACTAGAAGGAATGAAACTGTTGTAGAAGGAAATTGACAAGTGGTAACAGCTACACTCACTTACTAGCTCTTGCACGGGGAAACTTCCCTAAAAATGTGGTCATGTTCCCCAAGGATGGTGGACCTGAGCAGGTGGCTCATTAATTGTTAAACTGACCCTTAAGACCTAGGAAATATTATATATAGCCATCGAATTTGATCAGGAAGCTTAGACATTCTCAGAGGAGAGACAGTTTATCCTTGTGCTACTGGAAACTTATATGTTGAGCACACAAGAGATTCGATGAGGGGATAAGCTAACTAATGAGTTGTAGTGTAAGATGGTCCTATGCTGCTGAGTGCAGGAAATGTTTATGCAAGTCTCCATGATTGCTGAGTTTTAGAAAGATTGTCACATACTTCTACAAGGAATCTTCGTCCTGGTGGGTCACTGAACAGGCTCGGGGGTCCTAAAGCAAGTAAGACTTGGCTAATTTTATGAGACAGTTGGGAGGAATGGTCTTCTTTGGGTGTTTGTCCACCCTATCATTTATCAGGTTCTACTTTGTTTTTTAATTACTTCTGGACTTCTAATCTACTTCTGAAAGTTGTATTTTACTTAATTGCTAGATTAGAAGTACTAAACTGATAATTTATTTTTGTATAAATGGTTGAATGATTGAATCTGAAAATTTAACAGAAGGAATAAATTTATCTCTGTATTTTTCCACTCTTCAAAGAGATCTACTCTAGTATAGAGAGATTTGTTTAAGTAAGATGATTGATAGATGAGATTTAAACAAATTGTTAGATTCTTTCTGGGTTACATATGTGTGTAAATGTGTACTGTAAATATGGAAAGTTACAAGGTCTCAGTATGTCAAACATAACCTAACATCTCACTGTTTATAAAAATCTAGTTATCATATAATCCCTAGAAGTAAAAACTATAAATATGAACCGAATTTAGGTTTCATGGATTTGTATAAACTAGAGTGAATTTATAACAAAAATACAGGTATATATTTATACTAGAAACATAAAAGAGATTATTCTATTTACACAAGAAATGCCTTTGAAAATGGCATATTAATCCGTGGAATAAAGCCTAATTATGTAATACACAGCAAGGTTGAACATTAAACAAATCCAGAATAAAGCTTTAATTATAAATGTAATCAACATTTAAAATTTAAATACATACCATAGTCATGTCATTAATATACGGCATTTAGGGCTTTTTGCCCAAATCTTGTAATTATTAATAACTCATATAATAAACATTAATGTATATCAAAGTTAAGCATTAATAAATCTCTGTCCAAACAATTCAAATTACACGTATAACAACTCTGTAAGTCGAATCAGGTATTTGACAGAGCCATCATGGGCACATTTAAATTCTTCACAAAACAAAGTAATTATTAATTTAATAGAGCCAAAACGTAGTAAAAGATTTTTAACCAAAATCATAGTAATATCTAGATTTCTTTATATAGATTTTATAAAGCTAGAATCAACATCAAAATATAACCGCTGAGCTAAATTATAAATCATATAACTTATACTGAACACGATCGTATCCCATAAAATAAGTTCATTTCAATATTATGAACGTGGTTTAATACAACCCAGGTTGAAAAACAAAGCATTGACGATACAATTGATCCCAGCATTGACATGCTTAAACTATAAAATAAAAAATTAACTAATACAGTCGAAACAAGTATAGCTTTCCGGAACACATTTTATATAACTTTCCTACTTTCATGTTACGGCTAGGGTTATCACCCACCTCAAAGAATCAAAACCTTAGAGTCGTAAGATTAGGGCTTATGCCCAACTTCCGAGTAAAATCAATATATTATTTTCATAAAACAGAGAGTCCGTGTGTGAGCTCGCATTATGCCCATAATCAAAATACAAACAATTACAACGGTCGTAGGTTTAAACCCTAAACACAGTTAGTACATACTTTTACAAATTTAAGCAAACTTACTTAAGTTGCATTTCATTTATAACCAAAATAGAGATTACAAGAGCTGCGGCTCTGGGTTTATAAACCCTTTGTACATTTACAAGTTTTCATACGGCTTAACATTTTTAAAAAATATCAAATACATGCAAGTAATCTCCATTTTCGCATTATAGAACCAACATCAATGCCAAAACACCACCACGAACACACATGTACAATAGAGATTTGTTATAGGAAGTTCCAGGGACTACTCGAGGCTTACCAGGGTTGTAAGTTCAACATTCAAGAGAGCAGGCTCCCACCTTCCATGACCATCAGTGTTGTCAAGGAGCTACCCTATCACATAGCATAAACACAAACAAAAAACAATAGGTTAGAACATTGTGCAAATAGGATTAATGCTAGATAAGAAATGAACTCGGTCGAATATAACTTTCAAGCTTACCTTCTCTACATAGCACCAAGATAGAAGCCAATATTTGAGATCCACTATCGAAACCCTAAAGATACATTTGGCATACAAACCCCGAAACGCTTGAGAGCCTGTCGGCTCCTCCAACCCAACAATGTAAAATAAAAATGAGATTAACGATGGCTCGAAAACTCAATACATTGCACGGTTAGGGTTTTTTCAAAACCCTATAAACCTTCACCTGAACCATGCCAGGGGGAACTACCATTGTGCATTCCACTATGGTTTGAATAAATTTATTTTTCCTATATTTTAGGAGCCCGTCGAACCATGCCCAAATGTATTAATTAAATATTTAGCCATTAAATTTTACATGGTCGCTATGGTTATGACCCTTCCCACATCCAAACATTTGATACATTATAATTACTAGAATTTCGAATTTTAAATGCACTAATATCTGATTTAGAACACAATCATAAAATAAAAGCACTATTTTGTAAACTAATGAAATATGACTTTTGGATTAATGTTGATCCAGTGACGGATGCAAGTATATCGTTCTCCTAGCCTAACATAAGGTTAAAATATTAATGTTTATAAACCTATGCATTACCCATACATAGATCAACATATATATATCATAGCTTTAAACATAATTAAATTACTTGTACTCATGGCTAACGTATGTTTCACCCTAATCCTTAAAACAAATCCTTCATGTGTATACCTAGGACATCGAAGTCTAGCATAATGACCATAAGATAGAATGACGTATACCATATCAATCTTCGAACTTCAAACTCTTAAAACCTGGACAGAGTAATGCTTACCTGCAGATCTGTAAAGAATGAGTAAGTGTGTTAGCATAAAAAGCATCGAGGTATCAATAGGACCCCTTCAACAAAAGAAAATAAAAGGTTAGTAACCATAATCACAAATCTATAATGTTGTAAATATGTAGAGTAAAATGTCGATCTGTGAATTTGAAAAATAATGATAATGCATAGAAAATAAAGATTTAGACAAAAAAGTTAAGATGCATTTATTCAGAGGTTGAATATGACGTAAGAAAATTTAATTACCACATTAATTTCAGACATAAGATAGCATACACATGTTATGTCGTTACGACATGTTAATTTAATGACGACTTATTGTGAATGAGTATGTGTTGTCACCATGATTGTAGATGAACAAGTATTAAAGAGTCAAACTGTCATTAATATATTTTCTGCATAATAAATAATAGCATTTATACTATTCATAAAAATTTAAAATTTTTATCAATTTTTGGGATGTTACATGTGGTATTAGAGCGCAAGTTCAAACACTAGGCCTGAAAGTGGCTCAACTCGTGCAAAACAAAAAAAACACATTTACTAATTTATGTTTCAAATTTGTTTCTATACATCACATTCTGTATTAAATTTGCAGGTTATGGAAGGACCAGAGGAATCTATTGAGGACAGACCACATCATGCAAAAAATAATAATGAACATGAACATATTAACAAAGAAAATATATTCAGTGAATTAAATGATAATTCATCTGAATTACTTTGAACAGTTAAAGATTTGAAGGATGAAATGAAAACTGTTAAGGAAGAAAATGAAAGGATTTTGAAGGAACAGGAAGAGTTGAATCAGATATTACTAGATAAATTTCATAATGATGGAAAAGATAAAAGAACAAAATTTAAATCTGAATCTGGAACCATGTCTTATCAACACGGGGATAAGAAGTTAAAATTCTATAATAATGAAAGTGATTCATCTTCTGAAGTTAATGTTAAATTACATAGAAGAAAAGATAAGGATTCAAGTGATAGCAATGATAGTGACTGCAGTCCTAAGAAGAGGAAGTACAAACCTTATGAAGAGATATCCGAGGAGTTCAAGAAGATAAAGCCCCCAACGTTCAATAGTGAAATATAAAAAGGAGAGGAAGCCGAAGCATGGTTATCTGGAATGAAGAAATACTTTCAAATATATAATTATTCTTATAGGTTGAAAGCTAAGATGGCCATTTATAATCTGATTGGGAAAGCATATATATGGTGGCAAGATATAAAGAAAGTAGAAGGCATAAAAGAAAAGAGTGTAACTTGGAGTGCTTTTAAAAGATATTTTAAGAAGAAATTTATGTCTGATCAATACTTTGAAGAAAAAGCTAAAGAGTTTTATGATTCAAAACTAGGCTCTATGAACATAAAAGAATTAAATAGTAAATTCTTAAGTTTATTAAGGTATGTACCTTACATTGTTGACAAGAAGCCTAAAATACAAATATTTCTAAGTTGTGTACCTTTTAATATCAAAGACAGAATTGAGTATGACAACCCCAAGACTCTTGAAGAAGCTACGAGGAAGGAAAGTTTCTATTATGAAAAGAATAGGAAGAGAGCAAGTATACCTAGTTGGAGGGTTAATAAACCAAGTAATTTTGAACAAAGAAGGAAAAATTTTAAGTTTAACAGGAATTCTGGGAATAACAGGTGAAATTTCCCTAACATAATTTGACAAGGAAAAAAATTCAAAAGCAATGCACCACAAAATTTTACAGCTGAAAGAGGTAAAGATATGTCTAATAATTATGTTGAAAATAATGAACAAAAAAAATCTGTGAAATGATTTGAATGTCAAGGACCACATTATGCAACAAATTGTCCCAACAGAAAAAGGAATGTCAACAACATCCATATAGTGCAGGAAGAGGCAACAATTGGTGACTTAGTGAGGGAAATTCCCACGATCAATGCAGCCTTAGAGAATCGACAGGTTGATCATGAGACTTCAATGGTCGAAATAGAATGTATGCTACAAGACAGATCCATTTCTATATTAACTGGCCCATTTTCTAGTTTGAGTTATGTATCACCTGATATAGTAAAAGGCTGTAAATTAAACGTAGAAAAGTTTGAAAAATCTTGGCTAGTTCAGTTAGGTACAGGAACCAAAAGAAAGGTACTTGATTTTGTTAAAGACTGCGAATTGTTTATGAATCAATTTAAGACTCATGTTAAGCTAAATGTATTACCATTAGGATCTTATGATGTTTTAATTGGAATGGATTGGCTGGAAAAGCATAGGGTAGTTCTGAATTGTTTTGAAAAGACTTTTACATGCTTGAATGATAAAGGAGAAATAGTAACAGTAAAGCGAATCCCTAGAAAAACTTCAGTTAGACATATTTTTGCATTGCAAATGAAAAGGGTTGTACGTAAGGGATGTAAAGTATTTGTTGTGAATGTAATAAATGATGAACATGATACTAAGGAAAATAAATTAAAACTTGAAGATATACCAATCCTAAGAGACTTTTCAGATGTATTCCCAGAAGAAATTCCATGACTACCTTCCAAAAGAGAATTGGACTTCACTATTGAGTTAGTACCTGGTGCGGTACCCAACTCAAAATCCCCTTACCAGATGAATATCCTAGAGCTTAATGAATTAAATTCACAGCTAAAAGAGTTAATAGATAAAAATTACATAAGACCAAGTGTGTCTCCTTGGAGAGAAACTGTCATTTTTCGTTAAAAAGGATGGTACCTTGCATTTATGCATATATTACCGTTAGCTAAATAAAATGATGATTAAAAATAGATATCCTTTTCCTCGCATAGATGATATGTTTGATCAAGTACATAGAGTGATGATCTTTTCAAAAATAGACTTGAGATCTAGATGTCATCAAGTCATAATTAAAGACGAAGATATATTTAAAACTTCTTTTAGAACCCGTTATGGGCATTATGAATTTGTAGTTATTCCTTTTGGGCTAACTAAAGCTCCAGCAGTTTTTATGTGTTTAATGAATAACGTCTTACATCAGTATTTGGATAAATTTGTAGTTGTATTCATTGACGACATTTTAATTTATTCAAAGACTAAGGAAGAACATGACGAACATTTACGAATAATATTACAAGTTTTAAGAGAACATCAAGTGTACGCTAAATTCAGTAAGTGTGAATTTTTCAAAGATAAATTATAGTATCTAGGTCATGTGATATCCGAGGATGGAATCTCAGTTGACCTGGATAAAATAAGAGCAATTAATGAATGGCTTGTCCCTAAATATGTAACAAACATACGAGCATTCATGGGAATCATAGGTTACTCTTGCAAATTTATATAGAAAGATTCTCAAGAATCACGAATCCCATAACATCTTTGCAGAAAAATGGAAAGAAATGTGTTTGGGATTAGAAGTGTGAAGAAAGTTTTAAAAGTTTAAAGGAACTGTTAACGACTGCACCTATTTTAAAAATTGCAGATCTAAACAAGAACTTTGTTGTATGCACTGATGCATGCAATGATGGCCTTGGTGGAGTCTTAACACAAGAAGGTCACGTAATAGCGTATGAGTCAAGAAAGTTGAAAATTCAGGAGAAGAATTACGCTACCTACGATTTAGAGTTGGCTTCCATGATACACGCTTTGAAGATGTGGTGCCAATATTTCCTCATTACTGACAGACGAAGGGATTTCATGGGCATTCATGTTCTGGTTAAATATGGAAGTATCCTCGTCGAGCAATGAGGTATGGGGATTCTGACTACAGGTGTTAAAGGAATATACCACATGTGCCCTGATTGTGTGACTCAATTCATGCATTGTGCCCCCCATCATATTCTGGAAAAGGTTAAGACCTTGGGCCGCGAACTAGGAGCATTGAATTTTCCAATCGTTATCATCCACCCTAGACAGTTTTACTTCCACAATCCTGTCTCCACTTTGTTCTCCCTGGTTATCCAGCATATTCACCACCTTATTCCCGTCATGATTGACGTGGGAGAACGGCCATGCATGGCGCGCTCTGATTAGATTAGCGAACCACTCCACCCGATACATCATGCGCCACTCCACGAATTTGGACACTTTTTGTCCTCCTTGCATTTTTTGGCCATTTGGAGAATGATGTGGGAGTCTCCCTCTATACCCAAAGGTTTCCACATATTTTTGATTGATAGTCTGATGCCGTGAAGTAAACCCTCCAGTTCCACCGTGTTGTTAGTATCCTGTACTATGTTCCCATGATAAAACTAGAGAACACTACATTCGTCGTTTCAGACTACTCCTCAAAAACCCGCTGAGCCAGGGTTTCCTTTGGAGTCTCCATTCAAATTTAACTTGAAATGACCACATGGGGGAGGGTACCAAATATGCGGACGGGCTGGAGTCACTTTATTCGCCACAATATTTTTCCACCCTTGTGGTGATCAATCCAGTCCCCACCTGGCCAGAATCCGCTTCTTGTTATCATCCATTTCCCAGTCTTTCTCGCTCCATTGGGTAATTTTGATAGTCTTTTGTATATGCCTTTTTTACATGGTTCCAAACTGTATGAAGTGAATTTTTATTTCCTTCAAATATTCTCCCATTTCTTTCCTTCTCGATTTCCCACATCAAAGTTCCAGGGAACATGAGCCATATTTTGAGAATTAATCTGGTTCTTGTAATCCTTATCATCCCAAATTTTAATCGTTTGGTGAGGTTGGCCTCTCACACGATCAGTCCTTCTAAATATTTCAACTCCGAAGTCCCATAGGGATGAAGCCGAAGGACAAGAGTGCAGGAGATGATTCATGTATTCCTCCTCATGTTCACATAGAATACACCAAAAAGGGCCATTCATGCCTGTCTTCAATATGTTCTCTCCTGTCAAAATCTATCTATACAAGACCAACCAGATAAAAGTAGCAATTTTGGGACATGGATTATAATTCCATATCGATTTCAGAGTTTCATTGTGCTGGATGTCCTCCTTGTTGAATAATAGATCATATGAATCTCTTGTGTTTTATATCCCCTTTGATTGATATCCCCATATCAATTTATCTGGACCTCTTTGGATGTAAATGCAACGCTCCTTCAAGGACTCCTTGATCTTGGAAATATCCTCAACTGGAAATATTTGGTTCCACCAATCCTGGGGATGCCATTCATGAAATTCCTCATTTTCGAGTGCATCTCTCCAGAATTGTCGAATTTTTGTGAACCCAGATCCTTGGCTCTGGTCCAACTAGTATGCAGGACAATTTGAGAGGTGATCTTTGGCATATGTTGCCATGAATCAGTCCAAAAAATGGCATCTTCTCTTTCCCTTATCTCCCAGAAGCTATGATCTTGGATAATCCTTCTATTCGCAAGAGCATAATTCCAAACATGGGATCCTTGCATATTTTTCGTTAAATCTAATGAGAGCTTGTTTTGGATTCCCGAGAGCATACTTACTATGCCATAATTTTTCCCATGGTTCCTCTTTGTGCGACACCCAGTGCCACAAGATTTTTGCTCCTAGGAATTTACTGTTTTTCTCTAGATCTCTCAAAGAGGAACCATGGGAAAAATTAGAGGTGAGTTCTATCATGGTGGAGACAGATTAGATCCTTCTATGTTCAGCTTGAGGGGGGGATTTCTTCCCATTGGGTTTTCCCTATTTCCTCACTTAGATTTATTTCTAGCATTTTTGGATTATTGTATCGGGGTGCCCTTTGGTCTCAATAACCAGGGCCCTATTCAGTTATTATTTTTTGCATCATAGTATAGCTTGAGGGGGGGTGTTAAGATATCTCATCATTCATTTTTGTACTTTGCATGCATTTTTGCATGCATGCCAGTCACCAGTTTGATGCCTCCAACACCTTATCCCTAGTTTTCCAGCACTTGGGAGCTTCTTTCCTTGCATTTTTAGCCCTACTAGTAAGGAAGGCGCCCACTTCTCACCTACCTCTTGAGAAAGGTGCCCTTCTTCACCTACCACTCAGTTCACTTCAGTTAGCGAGTTGTATTTCCTTGATTTAAGGCTAGATTGACTACTAACTGATTGTATCACTCTGCTGGACTCCCGGTGAGACTAGATTGCATTTTCTGACTCCAGTTAGCTCCTCATGCGCCCTCCACTAAGCCTCCTTCATTCAGTTAGTGCCTACATGTGCAGTTACACCTACCACACTCACTTAGACTCAGTTTGACACTTGGTTGACCATTACTTGTGCATTGATGACTCCACTGATCTGATGATGAGGACTCCTAATTGGAGCCAAGCAATTCCATGCAGTATATTCAAATGACCTCCTTGGTTAATTCAAATTGCTCAATCATTGTTACTATAATTGTATTGTATTCTATCATTCAGAGTTCAATAGAGCACTACTGCAAGCCTTTTGCACAATTTACACCATATTTTCTGAGTTTCATCTATTGTGATTGATTTACTTGTTCATTAGATATGTTGTGCTTAATTTCACAGTAGAGACCTATGGGGGCAATTCAACCCCCCCCTAAAAGGACTTATTACAAAAACCTATGGGGGCGGTTTCAAACCCCACTCATAGGTACCTACAAGGGTGGTTCTAAACCCCCCTTGTTGTAATATACATGTTGGGCCTGACCCAAGTGGGGCCTTTTTGTGCAACTCATATTTTGGAACTGCGGAGCTAAATGTAGTTCAGCTGAAGGATTTTTGGACAAGTAAGTTTTGGGATGCTACGAAGCGGAGCGCAATGCAGCATCGAAAGAGCTGCGAAGTATAGTGCTGCGAAGATACAGCACTGCGATGTGCCCAGTCTACAAAGATCTGGCAAAGAAGAGTGTTGGACAGAAGACGAAAAAAATTCCGATTAGACCATCGGTGATCTATTTTTGATAAATATGCTCCATGATTTCCAAGCGATGGGCAAGGAGCAAAGCGGAGGAAAGCGACTGGTCACGCATACAAGGAACCACTACCTGAACTGGTCGCATAAGGCCGTTAGACGAAGAACAGCTCGGTGAAAGTGACCTATTGGCATGCGCACGACAAGGAGGATGATAGCAACATCAGCATGCGCAGAGGGAAGCCATGACGGAAGATTCACTACCAGAAACCAGCAAGTCTGGTTAGCTGAAAACCGCGACAGTTTTGTAAGCCTAAGGGTTTTTTCCTACGTATTGTAAAGACATGACCTACAGGCATGATCTATAAATATGGCATATTTTGTATGGGAAAGGGTTAATCTTCATTGTTAATTCTCTATTGTTGAATAGTATTATCTTCAGCTGAGAGACAATTTTGTAAAAGCTCTGCAAGCTGTGTGCATAGAGGCCTTGTTCCCTTCCCAAAGATTAATACAACAGCAAGTCCTCTGGACGTAGCTCACATCTTGGGGGTGAACCACATTAAATCTTGTGCAATGTGATTGTTTATGTTTTTCACTTGTCTATTTGCTTACAATGGATGCTTGAATTCTCATTTATCAGTTGTTATGTTAATGCTTTTATATGTATTCGCCATAGGAATGAGATGGGAATAATATGTTAAGTATTACATGTATGGATGAATGATGAATGCGCAGTATTCTAAGTCTGTGAAGGTATCAGTTCGTTGAATAATCACATATGTACGTAGAGTTCATGTTGTGTAACTCCATTAACGTGCGGCACCGGAAGTGCGCAGTATTGTGTAGTCACTTGTTTACTTCAATCATAGAACTAAACAATTTAAGGCAGTAGATTAATGAATAAGCACGAAGGAAAGTGGTAACAAGTGGTTAAGTCCGAAGAGGGATTGTATAAGTCCACTACACTGACCTGTTTGTTGAATCCTATTCGAACTACGTAGTACGTGGATGCGCTGGTTGTGCAAGCATCTGAGCTTGCAGAAATATTAACCGCGACAAGGGTGATTTTTGCACAGCTTTCAGTCCGCAGCGGGATCCCCGCAGCACGCTACTCATTAAATTTGTTTAGACAACTCATCACATCATTGTGGAAACCTGATTCTGTAGCACCCCCAAATCTTCACCTCAGGTGAAAAGGGGTTTTGTTGGTTCCTTGAAACCGCGAAGAACATGGGTCTACATTGGAAACCACTAGAACAATTATATAAGCCAACAAATGGTTCTGTTGCCGCGCTAAGAATCTGTGATGAGTTGAATTTGTGATGTGCGATGAAGAAGAAGATTTGTTGGCCATTGACGTTTGGCATCCAGACAAGAAATAAATCTAGGCTTGGTGTGACAAGACAAAGAGAGATTTCGCAAGGAAAGAAAATAGACACCCACATCTCTCTGACATTGATTGGTTGAACAAATACCTATGGAAAGATGTTCACAAAATATTTTGGGCATTTTTTGGGAATGAGCTACATGAGTTGTTTTCAAGGCTCGCAGAGCGCAGAAACTGTACCCCACCAGACATACCGACCGAGTGGACACCAAATTTAATTGAAAGGCTCAAAGCAGTAGATAATCCATTCACAAGAGCAGTCGACTTCTGGGTTGATAGTACACTACAAAGCTTCATGACGGAGTTTGCTATGGACATCCTAAAGTCCTACAGCACAGCCGAAGCAGAGTTTTTCAAGGGTTTCAGAGGTAAGTACCTGAACAACCTCATTTTATAAATTAAAATGCTTTTATCCGAGAAAGGCATTTTTAGAATGTAGTGAAATTTTTGAATCTATAATGGTCAATAGCATTTTTAGTGAGTCTGACAAAGAGACACATCATCTAAGAAGTGGGAAAAGATATAAAGATACACCTAAGAAGAATTCCAATGGACATGGTCTCCATGTAGACATTGATTCACAAGCAGAACCTGATAGCCAAACTGCACCTCTATCTTACACCTATCAGCCTATTACTCCGCAGAATCCACTGGTTGTGAACACCGCACCTCCCATTACAAAAAATATACTAGTTTAGAACCCCATAGTTGTGAATATCCCTAGCACTCAAAATATCGTTCTGCACAATACAACTTTCATTTTTACTGCTCAACAACCTGCACAGAACCCTCCACCACCTAGAAGAAGCATGACTGATGATATCAAGCTGTCGATATTCAAAGGAATGGGTCTAGAAGACCTTGATCAGCATTGGTTTCTATGTGAATCCATATGGAATGTTAAACAAGTTTAGGATGATGCTGTGAAGCAAGCGTAGCTCATCACCACCTTTAGAGACAGAGCCTTGCATTGGTTTATGAAATATTCGCAGGGATAGAATAGAACCCTGGTAGAAATAAAGGCTGCACTCTTAGCATAATTTAAGAAGCCAAAATCAGAATCACAGTGTATAACAGAGTTGAAAGAGATCAAACAGAAACCTAATGAGACAGTATGTGAGTTCGATCATAAATTTAAGACACTATTGGGCCAAGTAAGCTTCGTTATAGCACCGTAATAGCACCAGGAATGGTTTATAGTTGCATTGTTGACCCATATCATACTTTCATTTATGCAACAGAAGGTGGCTTCGCCAGAAGAATCCCTGGAGATCGTGATGAAGTTAGAAGCTACACCCATTGGAGAAACTAGCACTGCAATGTCTCAGATTTAGACCCAGTTGGCTACCCTGACACTACAACTGCAAGATATCAAGAAAGGAAAACAAGAGAGACAAGAAGTTTGGTGTATAAGTTGTAAGGGAGAAGGACACACTAAGGATCATTGTCCTTTATTCCAAGAATTCCTTAAAATGGGTGCACCAAACCCATTAAATTAGAAGCAAGGGCCATGGTGTGAAATCTGCAGAACTAGAGGACACCAACTGGAGGATAGCTACTTAATCCAGGAATATGTAAGAACACCTAAAAATCTATATTGCATATTATGTAAGTCAGTTGGGCATGATGAGTCCAATTGCCACGCATATGAGCTCATGTTGGAAAGGAAGAAAGATATTGAGCATATGTATGGAGGAGTATACATAGTCCAAGAAGAGACTCCACAGAAACAAGATAATGCACAGCAAGATCAGGGAGCATACAGAGGCTGCGGAGGATACCGTAGGAGAGGAAGGAATAACAGCTCAACGTAGGGACGAGGCTGAGGTCAAGTAATATGTTATAACTGTGGCCAGGCCGGTCATGTATCTAGAGATTGTACCAATGCATGCACGACGTGTAGTTATTGTAAATCGTTTGAACCTGTTACTGAAGATTTCCCAATGCTAGAGGCAGAAATACAGAAATGGAAGCGACAAGATGCGCCAAACCCAAATATTCAGTTGACCGCAGTAGAGAGGAGGCCTGCGGATCGAAGTATCAATGTAGTAATGTGAAGTGGTGCTACGACAGGGAGAGATAGAGGAGCATAATATTCGACTTCTGGGGACTCCCGCACTAAGTAGACTCCTCTTGAAACAATATGGTTAAGAAAAGCTGTCGGAAAAGCACCTGCTTTCAACTTGGAGAAAAACAAAGAAGTGTTTGCAGAAGCGCGGGATATCTTCAAAGAGTCAGCACCTAGGTCGGCGAGAATCCCGTTGTGCAGTGAAATACTGCATATAGAAGATATGTCGGCTACTTATGGCAAAACGAGCGTCGCAGCAGAGACATGCACCTTTGTTGCGCAGTTCCTAAGGAGCTGCATGAAGTTGCTGAAGAGTGCAGACGCTATAGCGGAGTTGCAAAAACTGTTAAATCAATATGAACCACATAGCGAGATGGAGGCTACCGATAGCGCAGTTCATCAGATCAAGAAACAAAAGATCAGGCCAAGAAATGAGGCTCAGTGCATAGATAGGAGACTATGAAATGGATGAGATCATCCTCGATCTGGGATCTAAAGTAAATGTCTTAACTAAACAGAAATGGCAGCAGATGGGGAGACCAAAGATGTTATGGTCACCTATCCAGTTGAGAATGACCAACCAGGAGAAAGTCATACCATTTGGAAGGTTAGGCAATGTTATTGTTGACATTGATGCAGTGTAGAGTCATGTAGACTTTGAGGTTATTGAGATCGTGGACAATAGTCATCCTTATCCTCCGCTGTTGGGGATTGACTGGGCTATGGATAACCTCGCTATCATAAAATTGAAAACAAAGAAGATGATTTTTTAAGGAAATCATCTCAAGGTCATCGCACCACTGGACCCTATAGATGGAGATAGATACAACGAGCTAATTCAGGAAGAATCCAAAGCTCAAGATTTGGACCTCCTTTACAAGATGATTGCAAACCAGGATGATTATATTAATCCCACTGCGGATGGTACACTCAGCTGGAGATGCGACAGCTCTTGCATCTCAGACTCTGATGCAGGATTGGAGAATCGGCAAAGTTGTATGCACAAATTATCTGTAAGGAGATGTGCGCAGGTTACAAAGTCACTGCGTTGGATTGTAAAGGAGGTAAGACCAATTCCCACCTATGATGGTTTATCTAGTGTTTATTCCTTTATCAAAGAATATACTGTAGAAATTGTAGATTAGCATCGCTTGCAAGTACTAGATATGGAACTTCACGAGACACCTACCAGATGGTGGGCTGCGCATAAGTAGACATTGACCACATGGGATCAATGCAAAATCAAGATGCAGATTAGGTTTGCTGACAAGGTTACATTCACCTTTGAAAAATACAATGGACAAACTGATCCAAGCGAGCATATTGAGATCTGTTGACAAGCATGGCAGGAGAGACCACAGACAGAATGGGTGCATCTATTTGTACATAAATTAGAGGAGCCGATTCCAAAGAAATGGTACTTGGATATGGAATTGTGCAGGGAAACTACAGATTGGCCCACCCTGGCTACGAACTTCCAAAAGAGATTCAGTTTTGAAGATGAGAGTCCTACCATAAATTATGCTTTGCAGATTATTAAGGAAAGAATATTTAGACCAGAATGCCCACATAGAAACATGGCATTAAAAGAATTATTTGGAGCTGACAGTGCACCTCCAAGCCTACAGCCATAATGGAAGGAACAGGTAGAACATGGCATGGAATTTTATAATATAGCTGAAGAGCCCAGAGAAAAAGAAGAAAGTGATGAGGAGGACCCGCGCAACATAACCATACTTGAGTCAGAGGGAGCGCACAACGTAGAGGGACCTCTGCTGGAAATCCCAGACATGAGTGGGCCTGTAAAAACGACGAAAGTGAACATTGGCACCAACGAAGAGCCGAAGCTTGCAGCTATTGGAGATTATTGGGATGATCATACCGTTGCGAAGATCACAGACCTGTTACATGAGTACCGGGATTTATTCCCGATGAAGTTTAAGAAGATGAAAGGTATTCTGGGTGACTTAGGAGCTATGAAGATACCTCTTAAGCAAGGCGCAAAGCCTATTAAGCAAAGGCCCTATAGAATAAATCTGTGACACAAAGAGAAAGTCAAGGCAGAACTCAGTAAGATGCTTGACGCGAGGATCATTGAGTCGGTTGAGGAGTCTGAGTGGATAAGCCCTATGGTTGTCCAAGACAAAAAGATGAAAGGCAAGCTCAGGATCTGTGTGGAACTTAGAAAATTGAATGATCGTTTGATGCATGACCTATTTCCTACTTGCTTCAGTGATGAAGTGCTCGATAACGTTGGAGGAAATGAGGCATATTCCTTTACTGATGGATTTTCAGGATATCATCAAATAAGAGTTGATCTAGTGGATAGACACAAGACCACTTTTTCCACCGAATGGGGGTCGTTCCAGTACAAAGTGATTATGTTTGGTCTGAAGAACACACCTGCCATATTTTCCAGAGTTGTGGTCGCAACATTTAAGGATTTCAAACATAAGTTCTTAGAAGCTTATTTTAATGATTGGATAGTATTTGGGTTGTTGAAGGACCATTGTGCAAACCTCAGATTGATGCTAGAAAAGTGCAGACAACATCAAATGTCATTAAACCTGAAGAACTATATATTTTGTGTATCCTATGGAATTCTGTTGGGACACATTATGTGCAAGTAGGGCTTGATGGTTGATCCTGGAAAGATCGTAGTCACTGTAAACTTGCCAACACCAAATTCAGTCAAGCAGCTACGCACTAGATTGGGGCATATGGGTTACTACAGGAAGTGTATAAAGGGTTATGCATAGATAACCACAACCATGGAGAAGCTATTAAAGAAATATGTGCCATTCATATGGAACACGGAATGTGAGCAAGGATTTGACACATTAAAAGAAAAAATGGTAACTATGCCGATCCTAGTTTTTCCAAACTAGGAGAAGCCATTTCATGTCCATGTTGATGCCTCGTGTATAGCATTGGGTGTTGTTTTAGCACAACCAGGGGAGGGAGGTATTGACCATCCCATTGCATTTTCAAGCAGGAATCTCTCATCTGCACAGAAGAATTATACCACCACTGAGAGAGAAGGCCTAGCTATGGTCTATGCACTACAAGAGTTCAGGCACTATTTGCTTGGTGCGCACTTCTCTATGTTCACATACCATTATGCTTTGAAATACCTGGTAAACAAGCCAGTGTTAGGGGGGGGAATCTGCAGATGGTTGTTACTCTTTCATGAGTATGACTTTGAAATAGTGGTTAAACCTGACAAATTAAACTTAGGACCTGATCATCTTTCAAGAATCAAGTCAGGAGAAGAACCTACAAACCTGGAAGACAATCTTCCTAATGCGCAATTGTTTTCTATTCATATTGCTAATGACTATTATAAATATATCATAGATTTTTTGACTACCGGGTTGGCACCCATAGAGTTTACTATGCAGCAGAGGAAGTAGCTGGTAGTAAGAGCAGCAGACTTCACCACAATCGTAGGTCAATTATACAAATTGGGACTGGATGAAGTGTTGCGTAGGTGTGTGTTAGAGCACGAGAAACCAATTATCCTGGAAGATGCACATTCAGGAGCAGCAGGAAGTCACTATGCAGGATGAGCCACTACGCAGAAGATATTGCGAGCAGGATTATGGTGGCCTACTATTCACAAAGATGAAAATGAACATTTCCAAAGCTGCGATGTCTATCAGAGGACAGGAAGGTCATCGAGAAGAGACAAGATTCCATTGAATCCACAGTTGACATTACAGGCATTTGAGAAATGGGCGATTGATTTTGTGGGACCTATAAACCCACTAGGGAAGAGAACTAGTGCGAGGTACATTATTATTGTGATTGACTACCTCACCAGATGGGCAGAAGCGAAGCCAGTGAAGGATTGTAGCGTAGTTACTGCTGTGTAGTTCATATTCGAAGACATCCTTACAAGGTTTGGATGCCCGAAGATTCTGATGAGTAATCAAGGCAGTCATTTCCTGAATAGAACTATTGAGGCTCTAAGGTGAAGTTTCCTTGTTAACTTTGCTCTGAGGATCACCTTAGACATTTGTGTCCTCATATGGATGAATCATTGAAGCACATCACAAATAACCCAGCTGTGCTGACGAATCCCCTTCCTCATCATCAGAATATGGCTTCTGGTGCTTCCGCCGCCAGTCATGGGACTACTAAAACTTGAATTCTTCTAATCATGACGATGATTTTGGATGCGTAAACATGGTCAAATATGAGGTTTGTGTTGCTACTCGCTCGCGTGATTATGGAACTCCACAACATTCTTTGGGGAATGATCTCCCTCCAGCTGAGACTCCGTTTCATATCGAGAAACCCAACCCTATGTTGTGGGTACCGAAAGGTGTCCTCAAGTGCTCGGCACATAATCCCAATGCCCGAACCACCCAAAACTAATCAATTGTGGATAATTTAGGCCAAACCCTGTGTGTTATGTCGGCTCTCGAAGTCCTTTAGGCTTGTCCTTCAGAAATGAGCGCCCTTCTATGTGCTTTGAGAGTCACCAATCCTTGTTACACCAAAATTTCATCACCCTTGTGCAAGTGTCGCAAGTGTCGTCATCATGACCTAGTGTCATCACCATGACTGTTGCAAGTGTCATCATCATGACCGTTGTGATAATGTTGTCATTTTGACCATTGTGCAAACTCTTTGTTCTAACCCCTAAATTCATTATGGGATAAAACACATCCAATTGAGAGATTTCCCTTCCTATTTGACCTCTTTGAGTAGGTTGTCGCACTTTGTCTTCCTACAAAGTGACATAGACCCCTCTTGTCGCAGTTCTTGGTCAGCTAGGGTGAGACACTGTTGCACTTTGTCTTCCTACAGGGTGCAACAACCTCCTTTGTCACTCTGTGTCTTCTACCAGGGTGCGACGAGGTTGGTTAAAGGTTATTTTGGGAAGTCTTGAGGTCTCTCTAGAAGGTTTTTGAGGTGGAGGCCTATCCCTAGGCTCTAGGTGAGGTGGCATTTTGGTTCCTAAACTAATGGGAGGATCCCTTAACCATCTCCCCCTACTCCTCAACCCACCCTATCTCTTTATCCCTATATAAACACCCACTATCTCCATGGGAAGGGAGGAAGGTCTATGGTATCCTTATGCTAGTAGAATCCATATTGGTCATTGGGAAGCTTGTACCACCTTGGAGGCTTGGCTTGGACATGTTGCATGGAGGATGCGACGTTGAGGCTTTGGTTGTAGATTCATCCTTTCTATGTATTCCCACCTTTTAATATAGTTAATATAATCTCTTTCCATGAATGTTGTCTCATTGATAGGACGGTCGATCCAACCTCATCTTCGGTTATCCCCACTCTTTCATCAGAGAGTGAAAACAAAGCGGTCGATTCAAAAATATCCTTGATCAACCCCATTCCTCCCTTGAGGGATGCTACCCAAGAGGTTAATCAAGTCTCATTCTCGGTTGACCCCACTCCTCCTTGGAAGAGTGAAGTGCAAACGATTAATCGAGCATCACTTTCAGGCATGCACCGTACTTACCTTTGTCCTCGTATGGATGAATATTCACAACTGTTGGAAGACATGGACATATCCCATAAACACTTTCCACCTTAATATTGTAGGTTGTCCCTTGATCCTACATTGGTTGATAGGATGGTCAATCCAACCTCATCTTCGGTTGACCCCAATCTTTCATCAAAGAGTGAAAATGAAGGGGTCGATTAAACAATATCCTTGATCGACCCCATTCCTCCGTTGAGGGATGATACCCTAATGGTTCATCAAGTATCATTCTCGGTTGACCCCACTCCTCGTTTGAAGAGTGAAATGCAAAAAATTAATCGATCATCACCTTTGGGCATGCACCGTACTTACCTTTGTCCTCGTATCGATGAAGCTTCACAGTTGTTGGAAGACATGGACATATCCCATAAACACCTTCCAACTGAATATTGTAGGTTGTCCCTTGATCCTACATTGGTTGATAGGACGGCCAATCCAACCTCATCTTCAGTTGACCCCACTCTTTCATCAGACACTGAAAACGAAGCGATCGATTCAACAATATCCTTGATTGACCCCATTCCTCCCTTGAGGGATGATATCGAAGCGGTTAATCAAGTCTCATTCTCGGTTGATGTTGTAGATATTTCTCCCTACAGATAGGTAGAAACTTTCTTAGGTTAAAGTCGACTTAACTGACTCTAAACTAAGACAAAAAGATAACAAATGCTACCTTGAATTCCTAGATTCAAACAAATATTTCAATACCATAATGCTGGAAGAAATGGAAGAGATCTGACTGACCTTTGATTTAATCACTTGTCCTAGCTGTTGCTCCAATCCTTAAGTCCTTGGGAGTGAACCTGTTAGAATGAACCAAGGTACAAGCACATACAATCTTCTAGCAACTTGAAATATATGTTAGAATCTAAATCTGTAACAGAAACAAATCATATGATTGAAACAAGATCAACACACACAATTTGGGAAACAAGACAAGTTATGTTTTATTGCAAACTTGAAGTTACTTACAATGGTTGCTTGATGTCCAAGCCAACTCCCAGCTCCAAGTGCTTTTTCCTCTAGCTATCTCCACAAAGATCTAAGACCATAGGTTTGATATCTCAAAGAGTCCTCCCCTTGCTCATGGAAGGCTTCTCTCTTATAGTGTGTAGAAGGATTAACCAACAAGAGAGAAGAATGGATCTTGGGAGTATTTAGTGGATCAGACCCACTAATCTGAGAAGGTGAATTAGGATTGAATCAACGATACCAATCCTCAAAGATCTCTTGAAGGTCAAGATCCCACAAGCCATGGAAAAAGGGTTAAAAAAGGACTACCGCGCTCCTGAAAATGAGCAAAACGAGGTAGTACCTCCTAGAAGGGACAGAGCATAGCGCGGTAGTGGGGACAACTGCGCCCCTAAGCTTGAGCAAGGAGCGGTAGTGTAGGTATATGAAGTCTCAGATGGGTTGATTCCTGACAGGACAGGTTTGTCTTCATGGGTCATCATCATTTTTTCCCTTCTAGGTGTTTTAGGTAGTTTGGGGAAGTGTCGTTAAAGGTGAAGGTGTGACACTGTGAAATATAGAGGCATAACAGATGCCCCCTAAAGTGTGAGGTCAGAAGAAACTAATGGCTGAAAGACTTTACAAATACTGTGCGGAGATAGCATCGAGGGGAGCAACGAGGAGCTGAAACATAAACAAAATGTTAGATATATACCACCGAGGCGGGCATCTCCATGCTCAGAAACAATTGACTCAAAGCATGGTTGTCGACCATTACATTGCAGATCCATGAGTATTGAGATGATATAGACTGTAGACAAATCATGGCTACTATGAACAAGCGTAGATCCATGAGACAGTAATGACACAGCCACGACCAATACAAAAGTGGATCTATGTGACAATACAGAGGACATCTCTATCACAACCTGGACACAATCAAAGTACAAAGGTGTGTCTAGGGTCTTCTACTCGATCGCAAATGATACAAATCTAGCCATGTGATTACAAGGTGTTAAAGTCAAACATGGTAGAAACCATTTGATTACTGGTCAATGATGTGAACCATTAACAAATGCGAAGGGAATCACCAATGATGACGATGATCCCCAAGGTATCTATAGTACATATCAACGAAATGCGAATGAATGAGTTGATGTTGAGCATTCGAGAGATTGTTCGATCAGAGGCCAATGACGTAAACCTACTGTCGAACATGAGGAAACATGCCATTGAGGCATGCAGGTACCAAGGTACTAGTGGTTGATTCCTAAGTCCAATTCCCGGATAGTGATTTGGCATCGACGGGAATAGACTCGTCGAAGGTGGGCCATCATGATTCCCACATCATCGACACAAAATCGGGACGAAAGATAGTATAGGACGATGAAACAATAGAACATGTACTGACACAGCGGAGGTCTGACACAATGAATGACTCTGAACAATGCAACGCTTTGAACATATAATGGCATGAAGCAGGACCTAGCAGCAAGGATTATTGATAGCAGAGGATAGACATCGAACGAGTAGGCTCGTGGCTAGAGAGACGACTCGGGATGATGACTATAACTCAACAAGACTATATACCCAAAAATAGACAAGGGACAGACACATGCCATGTTCAAAGGTGACGACTGACAAGCTGACAACAAAATAAACTCAACTTGTTTCCCATTTTCCCCCGACATGATGGACGAGTACCTCTTTGTTGTTTTACAAGCTTGAAGAGGATAACAGATGCTCAGTATAGCTCATCTCATAGATGGGTCCGATCTCACATGTTTTACGAACCTAAGAAGGGAGGGGTTCGTCCCAAGATGGGTCCTTCTATGTCAAATTTTAACGAGTCCAAGGAAGGAAAACTCGGCAGTTTTTCACATTTAGAGAGCTTGAGAAACTTAAAGAAGGCTTCAGAGTGTACTTTTTCATAAATTTAGTCCTTCGATCCCGAAAAAGTGTAAAACAATTCTCGAGAGAACTCTCCCAGTCAGAAGTTGACTGAGGTATACCTTTCTCATAAATAGTCTAAATGGGCCAAAAAAGGGGTAACCTATCACCGAATAGACGACCTTTCAAATACTTTTACAATTGTGAAAGAGACAAGATCACTTGGCAATATTTTCGAAATGAGGGAGTCTTGAAAAGGGCTTAAAAAGAACTCCAATGGTCTTTTTCGTAATTTTTAATTATTCTAGTCTGAAAAAAGAATAAAATACAACCAAAATAATACTTTCCTCATCGTTTAACGAGCACGAGTAAAGTTGACTAAGCTTGACACCATTTACTTGAGTTTGACAAGCACGACCCGGGTGTAAAAAGCGCTTGGAATCTTTTTCAAGTTCTAACCCAGAGCACGAAAAAGATAAAGTAGGCACAAAATGAAGGTCAAATGAATAATTGAACGCCAGTGTGAACATCTTTAAAGGAGACCCTGTAAAAAAAGGCTCGTGGAACCAGATATTAGCAATGTGAAATGGGTTTTAATTTAACCAGATAAAATAATGAGTAAAAAATAAGTGAAAAAGTTATATAAGGAAGAGGTAAATATGGAAAGTTACCATTTCACTTGTGCATTTGCCCAAAGAGGAAATTTCACCCATTGAAGAGCAAAAACTTCAAGAGTTCATATCAGGAGATCTGGGGCACCTTTTCAATAGCCGTCTGTGCTAGGTAAGAGCTTTCAAGCTCCTCTTTCATTTCATAGGTAGAAAACTTAATTTCAGTAGGAAAAAATAATTTTTTGGGTAGGCCCTAAGGGGATTTTTTCTCCCTTCACAGTACCGCGTGCTCTCCGTATCGGGAAGCACGGTACTGAGTGACAGTGATGCGATGTAGTCTTAAGCAAGGGAACGGTACTCTACAGTACCATGCAGTCGTGTTTTCCCCAGGCGTGGTATTGGCAAAAGTTGGGGAAAAAAAATATGATTTTCCTTAATTTTTTGACTGAGATCAGGCTTTCAAGTTGTTGATGAATGCTTCTTGTGGCTTGTCACAGGTGTTTGCAATTTGTTTGAAGCAAAATGGTTAGCTGGAAAGAAAGGGAGCATGAAGTGGATGATTTATTGGCTGAAGGTGACCAAGCAACCTTGACTGCATTGCGGGAATGTGGGTTGTTGAAATTCTTCAAAACCAAAGGTATCTGCAAGCAAGCAAAAATTCTCACCCACATTATACAAATGTGGGACCCCGACATTCAAGCTTTCCGGGTTGGAGTACATGTCCTCGAGATTGAACTCAAGGATATTTATTTCCTCACGGGTCTCTCAAAGAGAGGGGCCTAGTTGAATTTTACAGGGTTCACCAACTCGGAGGCGAGCATTGATGCTTTGATTTCCCGTTATTGTCGTCAAGGTTCGGGGAAGAAAAATGGCAAGGTGGTCATTAAGGATATTGTAGAACTTCCTTTGAAAACCGTGTTGTTCACCATCACACGTGTAGCAGGGAGTACAGGTCCCCATCAGGAATCCCGTACACAAATGAATCTTGCTGTGGATTCTATGGCACTGACACTATTCAACTGGTGTGAAGCAGAACTGACCAATCTCAAGGAGCAAGTGAACAAGTGTAGGACTGGAGAGAACTATCAATTTGGGTATGGGAGCATTTTGGTCACCTTCTTCTTCGAGAGGGTGCCACTATTGCGTCCGCAGCTGACTATGCCCACCCGTCCACCTACCGAGCCATTGATGGCTTGATGGAGTGAGTATGCAGGATGGCTCGGGGGGCCACAAAGTTTGGCTTTTGGTGAGGACTTCTTCTCATGGCTCTAGGAACAGATTGTGATGATCGAGGACTACCCCTATGCGGGGGTGGACTTCGGCGAGGACATAGACTTAGCACTACTGGAGGATGAGGATTGGGATAACTCAGGTATGAATTTCATATATATATATATATATATATTAAATATATGATTTTTAATTTTTTTTGAGAATGTGTAAAAAATATTTTAATATATATTTATGTACATGTCGCAGATCGTGGACCACATAGGCCTGCAGGATACTCGTCGTTACGCCGAGGTGGTGACGAGCGCCGAGTTGCTTCGGACGAGGAAGAAGACACAGACGAGGTGGGAGGGGTCCGACACATAGAGCAGAACTTATAGGGTTTAACCCATGGGGTTCTGGCTATGAGGATAGATGACGTTCCTCTGCATCTTCAACGGCATACCGTAGGTGTGCCTAGGTGTATTGTCCAACTCCTCCATAGGGTGGCTCGATCTATAGTTTGCCACCATCAGCAGTGTGAGGATTCTAAGGAGGCCGATAGATCTCCTAGATCTCCTTAGATAGTAGTGTTTATCTTTTCCGGCATGTACACGATATGTAGGCTTGAGAGCCAAATTTTTGTATGGGATTGAATCCCAAATTTTTCCTTTTGAACACAAACTTTATGTATTGAAAAAACACTTTTATATGCAGTGATATATATACATGGACCTATTTTTATGATCTATTTATTTACAGTGACTTGTATGATGTATTTTTATGTGTGGGAAAGATGCCAATCCAAAATGTAGTTAGCTAATGAGTCAGCTACATAATTGAATTCTCTTGGTATATGTTGATATGAAATATAATTAAAAGATCGTTCCAAGAGGTGTACCCTTCGGAATAAGTGAAGTAGAATAGGATCGCGGACTGTGTAAACATGATTTAGATGGGAAACCACGAGTTGGGAGTCTAGAAAGACCAATACGGAGTCAATTCCGAGGGAAGCAACCTATGTTAAGAGTCCAATGACTGCATGGTACTCTGCAATATTGTATGTTGCGGGACCCAAGCAAGCGGCTCCTGAAGATAACAACTCGCCAGTGGGAGAATAAGTTACCCATGCTGCAAAAGCGATGTTTCGGGTGTGTCAGCTTGCACCGTTGGAAAATCCGTAATAAGCAGACATCTGCGCTTAAAAGCACAAGTCAAGGTAAGTATCGATACATGAGACCCATGTGTGCATACAAAAGATAAATGAAAACAAAATAGGTACATTATTTACAAAAAGTATCTCGCATAGGATGAACCTACGTGTAGAAACGTTTGAGGTACAGCCCGTTGCAGGGCCGTGCCAGTGGCATGCCATCACAATCGACAAGTTCATAGGCTTCTTTCTCCAGAACACATTTTACAATGAAGGGACCATACCACATAGACTCTAGCTTTCCTTTTCCAAGTTTATCATGCATTTGGTCATATGTGAGTATGAGGTCGCCTTCGTTGAAAACCCAAGTTTGAACGGATTTGTCATACTATGCTTTGACACATTTTTTATGAGCTTCATTGGCTAAAGCAGCGTCTCGACGGGTTTCATCTAGCTTGGCTACGTATAGAAACCGTTCCTCTTTGGAAGTGATATGGGGAAGCAGCTCTATGGCTATTTTCAGTGACAGGATTTCACATTCAATTGGTAAGATCGCTTCCAGGCCATACACTAGTTGGAATGGTGTGAACCCAGTAGCACTTTTTACTGAGGTTCGGTATGCCCATAATGCCGAAAACAGAGCTCAGTGCCAATTGTACTTGTGAGTACCCACAATGCGTTGAATCATACATTTCAGAACTTTGTTAATAAGAACGTGGCAGTCATTAAGAACGTGTTCAGCCTCGTCTAAATTCAAACAACGTTGAAGACTATAACAATGTCATCAACACCATGACAGTAAAGGGTATCATTGACTATAAGGTAGTACTTGGCATGGTGTCGGATACGTCGACGTTCATCGCGATTGAGGTTGGGGCGGAAACATTGGGTTTGGAGATATAATAAAATATCCCTGTACCATGGGTCGGATGTGCTAATGAGGAACAACGATTCATCGGGAAGAGAATCGATGGGCTCAGGTTGCTCAGTAACACGGGGCAGGTTAAAAATCAACTCGGCAAAGACCAAAGATTTCTTGGATTTGGCTTTGGAAAATTCCAAGTCAAACTCTTGTAGGATGACAATCCAACGAGAATATTTGCCCCCAAGCACTTGACGTGTGAGGATATAATACATTGGATTGAAATCCGCTATGACAGTGGTCTGGTGGAGTAGAATGTAATGACGAAACCTCTGGATAGCAAAAACTGTTGCCAGAGCCAGTTTTTCAACATGTGAATAGCGAGTTTCGAAGTCGAGAAGACTCTTACTAAGATAGTATACCACATGTTCTATGTCGTTATTATCTTCTTTCACTAACGCCATACCGATGGTGGAAATCGAAACTGCGAGATAGAGAATGTAATCCCATGTGTAATTGGGGGGTTGAATCACAAGATCTTTAGTTAAGGCTGCCTTTAGATGATTAAAGGAGCGTTGGGCTTCGTCGTCCCAAATGAAGGGGGTATTCTTCTTTAGAAGCCTCATATAGCCTTTTGTTATCTCGACGAAATTGCAAATAAAACTGCGTAGAAATTTTGCGTGCCCCTGCAAACTTTGAAGTTCTGGTATGTTTGTGGGGGAAGGCAAGGCTAGAATAGCTTCTACCTTCGCAGGGTCCAATCGTATGCCTCTTTTGGAGATTATGAATCCTAAAAATTTTCCGGCTTCAACGCAAAAGATGCATTTATGCGGATTCAAACGGATATTGTAGCAACGACACCTTGTAAAAACGACACCTAAGTGATCAGGATGATCTTTCCTAGTCTGGGAATGAGCGGGAAGGTCATCAAGATACGGCTCTGCAATATGTTTGATATCGTGAAATGCGTACGACATCACCCATTAGAAAGTAGCCCTGGCATTTTTCAGGCCGAAAGGTAGCTTTCGATATGCAAAGATTCCCCATCAGAAAATAAAGGTTGTTTTGTGCTGGTAGACTAGGAGTATCTCGATCTAATTATAGCCGAAAAAGCCATCCATGAATGAAAAGATGACACTCTCGGCGCAGTTATCAATGATCTGGTCGATGAACGGAGTTGGTTAGTTGTCCTTTGGACAAGCTTTGTTCAAGTCGCGGTAATCGACACAGACTCTAATCGTTCCCTGTTTCTTTGCTACGGGAACGATATTAGATACCCATTCTGTCAGTGGGATAGGATAGATAAAACCAGCACGCAAAAGCTTTTCATCTTCTGCTTTGATAGCGGCTTCCTTGCAGGGGTGGACGAGTCGGAGTTTTTGCTGAATAGGTCGGGCGCCAGGAAAGGTTGGAATCTCATGGACCATGATAGACGGGTCTATTCCTGGCATTTCTTCATAACTCTAGGAAAAAACATCATGGAAAGTTTTAAAGTAGGAAGTGTAGAACTCCATTTCGGTGGGAGTGCATGTCTTGCCAATATGAACATTTTCCACGACACCAGGCTTCACTGAAATGTCAATGGGAGTGGTTGCCATAAGATTGGCCAAGTTTCCTTCGGAAAATACTTCATCGAGCGAAGTGGGAAACTTGTTTTGAACCATTCCAAGTGAAGTGCTAGATTTTGTATTGGGCTCAATCGTCTGGATGGTGGGGAACGAAGATCGATGATGGAAATTTCTCCATGGTGGTTCATCACCGCACACAACCTCCATAATTGATTCCTCAGTGGGAAAAATCAATTTGAGAGGATTGATAAGTGGTGGGGATGAATGGTTCTCAGACGAGAGCTGTGCCATTGTGTGATGGGTAGAAGAATCGACCCAATCGGTGGCTGACTGGATCGCTTCATACACTGCGAGGTTCCCATTTAACGGCATGGAGTTGCCGTAGTTTTCAATCTCAGTGGGACTTGGTATCACCCAAGAATCATTGAAAGGGGTGACATTCGATGATATCATGTTGACTGGCTGAACGTGGGAGCCCAGTTCTGGGAAAACTCCAATAAGGGAAGAATCCTTCATAAGGACAACGCCAATGTCTTGGAAATGGTACCAAGGTTGATCCAATAACGGGACAGTGTTGGTGGAGTTCGGATGAGAGTCTAGGATACAGTAATCTAGCTGATTACGGTGACAATTTTCCCTTCATGAGGAAATTGCACGATTTGAAAGACAGTAGATGCTATGGCGGTCGTGGCGTAAAACCAGTTCTGACCAAGTAGAAGATTGTAATCTAATGGCGCATCCACGACTTCGATTGTATAGATACTGTTTTGCCCCCTAGTTCAACACCAATCGCAGGAATGAGTCCATAAGGTTGAAAACCGTGTCCGTCAAATTCTCTGAGAGTAGTGGGAGACGTCGTGACTTCGGGTGAGCCTAAAGCTCTCCAACAATTCAAAGACATAATCGACGTGGAGGCATCCTCTTCTAAGACAGTGCGATGGATGCTATTTCCATGAATTCTTGTATGAACCTGGAAGGCTAACTGATGGGAAAGCTGAGGTTTGACATACTTCAAGTTAAACATGATGGTGTTTGAAGTATTCGGGTCCATTGCTCCCAGTGTTGAATGTAAGGTTCTGCGCTGTGTAGGGCAATGTTGGAGAACCTCGAGAGTCGACATGGTGCATGGTGCTTGAGCTAAATCCTCAACAATGTTGTAATGTTGGGAAGCTCGCACATTGGGATTAAATGTCACCTTTCGTATGGTTCCCTTGGGTGGGCGTAGCACTGTGTCCGTAAGCAGTCTCTCGATGTGGAGATGGCCATTAGGGGGAGGGGTAGGAGAAGGATCTTCAACAGGAGACTTGCCTTTGGTTGTCTCTGACTGTTTGGTTGAATTTGGGGGGTTTTCGTACGTCTTTGAACGAGTGGTTATGTGAATCTCTTCATTACTCGTCATCAGGATTTTACGGTTTGCGGATGTCTCTCTGTGAGATGGATTGTTTGGGTTTCCCCCTTGTGGGGTTTCTTGGGCAACCATCTGCTATGCTGCTGAGGGAAAGGGCTAGTTAGCACTGCCGGATGAGAGGATCCTTTAACGAATTTGTTGACTTCATCCTTGTAGGGACAGTCACGCATGTAGTGATTGTCTTGACAAATGAGGCAGGGAAACTTAGCCTTCCGACGTGGTTTCGGGTCGTTGTGGGTGGGTTGTGGCTTGGGATTCTCCTACTGGTTAGAAGTCTTCTTGGAATTTCCATGATTGTTCCTCTTCTTTCCTCTGGATGGTTGTGATGTAGATTTAACTGTGTTCACTTCGGAGGAGACAGCGGGAGAGGTAGAATCTTTTGGAGCAGCCTGGGGTAGAGTGGGGGAAGCAGAAGCTTGTGGACTCGTCGGTTGAATGGTAGGATGGGCCTTAAATGAACCGACGATACCGTCGATAGGGGGTTCAGTGGCAGGCTTAGTTGGATCAGTAGTAACGTAGGTGGCATGGGGAAGAAGTTCGTGTAAAGTGCCAGATTGGGTATATACCAAATCCATATACTGGGCTGCTGAGATGGCTTGTTCCTCCGTGACCAGCCCGCACATAGCAATGTCCCTGGCTATGGGAGGCAAGAAAGACTTTGTGAACCAATCAGCGAGTAGCTGATCCGGAATGGGTGCCTTGATTAGCCTACAGCATCGAAGCCACTCATGGATGTGGTCCAAGACGTGCGTACAAGTGGTTTGATGCAACAAGGTTAATAGTTCTGTTCCAGTCTCATACCGGATGGGGAGCTGGAAATGGGTCAGAAACTGCATAGCCAAGGTGTTAAAATCATGAAAGGAGTGTTGTGGTAGCTCGATGTACCATTTTGCTGTCGTGCTGGTAAGCGTGCACTGGAAGACCCATAGCCAAATGGAGTCGTCCATCAATTAGTTGGATGAACACCAAAGATGGAAGGTCACCACGTGGTTCTTGGGATATTCCCCGGGCTTAGCATCGAACTTAGGAATTTCTAATGGAAGTTTGGCTGGGATAGGTGTCCAGTGAGGTTCATTCCATATAGGATCGTTAATGAGCCTCGACAAATCAAGTAAATCTAGCATGGCCAAGTAAGGAATTTGATGGTTTGACTGTGGGTATGAGTAGTAACCGTATAGCGCAGGGATGCCTGAGGGGCCCTGCACAACATATTGCTACGTGTTGTACCCATACATGTTTCACGCAAGATACTATTGGACGTTCTGGGCGTAGTAGGCCATCTGGTTAACCGGTTGTGTGTTGGAAGTCATTACCTAAATGGGAATCACAGTGGTAACCGGTTGTTGGACATTCTGTTGAGTGGGGATGGTGGGTATGGTACCATGGGGTTGTTGTGTTCCAGGAATGGTTGCTTCTCCTTGTTGGGGAATGGTTCCCTGGGGTTGTTCTGTCCTAGGAATGTTACCACTACTTTGAGTAAGTGGAGGATTTCCCATTCCAGGGTTGGGGGGTGGCTGTAATAGTGGTGTCTATGGAATATGGGTTCCACCTTGATGAAGAGGTGGGAATTTAAGTGATGGGTTCCATGGATTTGTTGCAGCCAAAGGGTAGGGGAAGCTGGAATTCAAGTTGGGGGGAATTTGAGGTTTCCCCCCAGTTGGGTTCCAATTTCTGAACAATGAGTACCCCCCGCTCTATCGGATTTGAGATCCCCAAGAAGGAAGTGTGCTTGACGAGGGATGTTGAAGATGAGGCCCGGTTGGAAAACTGGTATAATGTTGTCTGCTGCCAGGTGTGTTGTACATACCGAATTGAGAAGATGCTGCTAGTTGGGAGGGTATGTTGGATGGTGCCGATGGGTTGGCCTCCAATAGGTGGATTGGATGGTCCTATGGGAGGAGGTTGTTGACTAGGAAGGGGGTTCCCAGCAAAGGTTTGTCCTCCAGTAGGCTAGGTTGATGTACAGATGGGAGGAGGTTGTTGACTAGGAACGAGGTTCCCAGCAAAGGGTTATCATCCAGTAGGTTGGGTTGATGGCCCGATGGGAGGAGGTTGGTTGTTGGGATTAGCGGTCATAATAGTCAGTTGTCCACCTCCTGAAATGGTGTAGATAGTGGCCAAAGGTGAACCTCCAGTCAATATGGATGATCCAGCAGTATGACTTGATGTTCTTCCGACACTAGAAAGGTGAGATAGTGTCGATTGGCCAATGGCGCCAAAGGTGCTGATTTGTGGAGGGGGTCTTCCATATGTGACCGGCGGGGATGGAGAAAATACTAGGATATCCCTCATAGAATGTGCGCCAAACATACGTGATGGCAGTAAATGTGGGGAATTTAAACAAGGGGTGTCGGGGGTTTCGTCCATAGTGTCTTCAACACTAGGAGGACCATTGAGGACTGGGTCTGGGTTTGTATCCTGGAAAGGGTGTTCAGGGTCGAGAGAGAACAAAAGTATAGTAACATCTGAAGGTCCGGAACCATCTACATAGGAGTGATGAAACTTTGTGCCAGACAGAACATTGGGAGCCTGATAGTCAGGAGGACAGGTAGCAGGGGGATATCTAGAAGCCATCGAGAGCATTTGCTCTGTATCAAGTTTAAACTATTCCGATGCTAACGGGGAGTTAGCTAGACTAACCATACTAGATTGGATGGAGGCCATGATCTCGTGTCCCGAAGGGAGGTTGGGGAGGGATACTGTACGAGGTATGTTGCTGGAAGAATTGGTTTCCTATGGATGAACACTAGATGGTGCAATGATAGCAAGCAAAGGTTCCGCTTGGGAAGTGATAAAGCCATAGTCAAGTTCAAAGGGTGTATCAGGAAGTTGGGTTTCTTCAATAACTTCGACATATCTTCCCGGGACTATAATCAATTCGGATATATCTTGGTCGGATCCTTCGGTGGTGCCAATAGATCCTTTCAGAACATCGTAGAAAGTCTCTGGTGGAAGGGTAGTGCTGACATTGGGGAGGATGATGGCCTCTGGTCTAGTATCTTGGGAAGTACTAGTTTCAGCAGCTGTAGTGTTGTCCACTGTGGCAGATATATCTGGAGTAACAGTGGTTGAAGTGACAATGGGAGTTTCAGGTGTATTAGTGGTTGCAGAAACTACAAGGGGTTCTGAGACCGTACTGTCAGTAAAAGTTATAGGTAGAACTGAAGATGTAGTGCGGATCGGCGGTGGAACGTTACCTCGGTCGGCACTGTGGCCGGGAGGGGTGGGAATACGTTATGTAGATGGATTAGAGGTCCGTGGTGGTGGTTGTGGGATTCGTCCTTGTATTCTTCGTGATCTCCGTGGTGGTTCTAAAATAATGGTAGATATACAAAATTCAGGGGCAGTCTGGTAACAAAGAACTCAAAAACCCTAATGCAGCCGAGTGTGCAAAAGGGGAGCTAGAAAAAGCAAGGCTCGCAGGCCAAAAAATCAAGCTCTAAAAAACTATACTGAGATCGGCATCACAGCAAGCGAGCTGGAAACAAAAATGGCCAGAATTCCAACAAGCAATCACTAAAAAGAAAAATGACCCTCTATTAAGATGAGATAACAAGCAAACTTCCTAACTAAGAGTTGGAGACCTCAACAAGTTGCATCCTTCAGAAGGTGATGAAATCCAAGTCGAACAATACAACATGAGAGAGCAATATGAGAAGGATATCCCTCTACTGAAAGGGATCCTGGGTAAAAGAGCCCTAGTAAAAAAGTTACTAAGCTACCTCGTTCATGACACGTTGGAAAAGGTTTTCGGCGCTTCTGTCTTATCACCCTTGTATTATCAGTATGGTGGCCGTATAACACAAGGAAGCCAATGATCGATGTTGCCTTACTGGTAAGTGGAGTGTGGCATTCGACAGAGTCTGTCTGGTTCTCAATCTCGCAGCGGTTTAACCCCTGAAAGTTTAAAACAGTTAGGAGGCCCCTCCACAAACTGGTGTATAACCGTGTCAACAAATACTAGAGGATTTTAGTTCCCTAGAGGACAACAACTATGTCTCAGATGATAATGACAAGGGGGAATTATTTGGATGCCTATCCCCGGTGTCCTACCTAACTACCAAATGCTTTTGATTTCCTTAAGTGAGGTTAATGTTGGTTTAGTTAGGGAGATTAATTTTAGTGGTTGTATTACTCAATCGGGTAAATGGACACGAAACTGAGTGATGTTGTAATGACCCAATCCATGCAAGTGAGAATGAATCAAAATAAGCCTTGTATTCGATGAAAACTAGCTATGGAAAAGAGAGAGTTCTTCGATCATAAATGCATGAAACTTTCACAAACAATGAAAAACCACTTCAAAACAAACTTTTTGTTTTCTTTTTCTATGTAAAGCCAAACTGAAATAAACACTCTTTCAGATTTCACTTATCTACAACTATAATGCTTCAAAATGAGAATTTATGTGGCAAATTGAATGGTTCACTTCCTAATGCACGATATTATAACTAGATCGTTTCAAACCAAGCAACACAAATGTTCTTAAATGACAATTTCCAATATAGATTTTAATAACAATAATGGAAAAGATGATATTGATAAGAATGTTGTGATTATGACAATTTACACAATCCAGTAAAAACGAATGGTAGTAACAACTTGGTTGTGATGGGAAGATCAAGCCAATGCAATCAAACTGAAGGGGTGACCCAATATGAAAATAATGCCACTAACTCATAAAATAATCAAGCTCACACTAAGAGATAAACAAACCACAAATGACTGTGCAATGGACAAGATAGTGGTAAGCAACAAAAAACACCAAACTAAGGTAGAGAAGATCAAAAAATGACTCAGGAAATCAAATAGGAAAGAAAAAATGAAAAAATGAAGACACTACCACGTGGTATACACTGGATAACTTGCGGTACTGGTACACTACCATGCTGGTGAGAGCGCTAGGTACGTGGTACTACCGCTCTGTAGGTAGTAATGAGGGCGCGGTACTGCTGCTAAGGGTGGAAAAAAGTGCAACGTTTGAAAAAAAAATTGAATTTTTTAGGGGTGCTGTAGACCCAGAGGACTCACTGATCACAGAGGGACAAAAGGTATGGAGAGAAGGGGTGAATAGACGTCAAAGAGACCAAAATTCAGTACTGGTTTGATAAGAAAGAAAAACCACAATCAAGAATGACTGAAAGTGAAATAAATCAATCAAATGGGGTTCAAACCAGCGGAGATGCCAATTTTGTTGTAGATATTTCTCCCTACGGATAGGTAGAATCTCTCTTAGGTTAAAGTCGACTTAATTGACTCTAAACTAAGACAAAAAGATAACAAATTCTACCTTGAATTCCTAGATTCAAACAAATATTTAAATACCATAATGTTGGAAGAAATGGAAGAGATCTGACTGACCTTTGATTTAATCGCTTGTCCTAGTTGTTGCTCCAATCCTTAAGTCCTCGCGATTGAACCTGTTAGAATGAACCAAGGTACAAGCACATACAATCTTCTAGCAACTTGAAATATATGTTAGAATCTAAATCTGTAACAGAAACAAATCATATGATTGAAACAAGATCAACACATACAATTTGGGAATAAGACAAGTTATGTTTTATTGCAAACTTGAAGTTACTTACAATGGTTGCTTGATGTCCAAGCCAACTCCCAGCTCCAAGTGCTTTTTCCTCTAGCTATCTCCACAAAGATCTAAGACCATAGGTTTGATATCTCAAAGTGTCCTCCCCTTGCTCATGGAAGGCTTCTCTCTTATAGTGTGTAGAAGGATTAACCAACAAGAGAGAAGAATGGATCTTGGGAATATTTAGTGGATCAGACCCACTAACCTGAGAAGAGGAGTTAGGATCGAATCAGGGATACCAATCCTCAAAGATCTCTCGAAGGTCAAGATCCCACAGGTCATGGAAAAAGGGCTAGAAAAGGACTACCGTGCCCCGAAAACTGAGCAAAACGTGGTAGTACCGCGCAGAAGGGATAGAGCATAGCGCGGTAGTGGGGACTACCGCGCCCCTAAGCTTGAGCAAGGACCGGTAGTGTAGGTATATGAAGTCTCAGTTGGGTTGATTCCTGACAGGACAGGCTTATCTTCATGGTTCATCATCATTTTTTCCCTTCTAGGTGTTTTAGGTAGTTTGGGGAAGTGTCGTCGAAGGTGAATGTGCGACAATATTAAATATAGAGGTATAACAGTTGACCCCACTCCTCCTTTGAAGAGTGAAATTCAAACAATTAATTGAGCATCACCTTCTGGCATGCACCGTACTTACCTTTGTCCTCGTATGGATGAATCTTCACAATTGTTGGAAGACACGGACATATCCCATAAAAACCTTCCAACTGAATATTGTACGTTTTCCTTGATCCTACATTGGTTGATAGGACGGTCAATCCAACCTCATCATCTGTTGACCCCACTCTTTCATTGGAGAGTGAAAATGAAGAGGTCAATTCAACAATATCCTTGATCGACCCCATTCCTCCCTTGAGGGATGATACCCAAGTGGTTAATCAAGTCTCATTCTTGGTTGACCCCACTCCTCCTTTGAAGAGTGAAATGCAAACGATTAATCGGGGATCACCTCCAAGCATGAATCGTACCTACTTTTGTCCTCATATGGATGAAGCTTCACAATTGTTGGAAGACATGGACATATCCCATAAACACCTTCCAACTAAATATTGTAGATTTTCCCTTGCTCCTACATTGGTTGATAGGACAGCCAATCCAACCTCATCTTCGACTGACCCCACTCTTTCATCAGAGAGTGGAAACGAAGCGGTCGATTCGAAAATATCCTTGATCGACCCCATTCCTCCCTCGAGGGATGATACCGAAGTGGTTAATCAAGTCTCATTCTCGGTTGACCCCACTCCTCCTTTGAAGAGTGAAATGCAAAAGATTAATCGAGCATCACCTTCGGCAATGCACTGTACTTACCTTTGTCACCATATGGATGAAGCTTCACAATTGTTGGAAGACATGGACATATCCCATAAACACCTTCCAACAGAATATTGTAGGTTTTCCCTTGATCCTACATTGGTTGATAGGACGGTCAATCCAACCTCATCTTCCGTTGACCCCACTCTTTCATCAGAGAGTAAAAACGAAGCGGTCGATTCAATAATATCCTTGATCGACCCCATTCCTCTGTTGAGGGATGATACCCAAGCGGTTAATCAAGTCTCATTCTCAGTTGAACCCACTCATCCTTTCAAGAGTGAAATGAAAACGATTAATCGAGGATCACCTCTAGGCATGAACCGTACTTACCTTTGATCTCGTATGGATGAAGCTTCACAATTGTTGGAAGACATGGACATATCCCATAAACACCTTCCAACTGAATATTGTAGGTTTTCCCTTAGTCCTACATTAGTGGACAGGACAGTCAATCCAACCTCATCTTCGGCTAGCCCCACTCTTTCATCAGAGAGTGAAAATGAAGCGGTCGATTCGACAATATCCTTGATCGACCCCATTCGTCCCTTGAGGGATGATACCCAAGTAGTTAATCAAGTCTCATTCTCGGTTGACCCCACTCCTCCTTTCAAGAGGGAAATGCAAACGATTAATCAAGCATCACATTTGGGCATTCACCGTACTTACCTTTGTCCTCATCTGGATGAAGCTTCACAATTGTTGGAGGACATGGACATATCCCATAAAAACCTTCCAAATGAATAGTGTAGGTTGTCGCTTGATCCTACATTGGTTGATAGGATGGTCAATCCAACCTCATCTTCGGTTGAACCCACTATTTCATCAAAGAGTGAAAATGAAGCAGTGGATTCACGAATATACTTGATCGACCCTTGTAGGCTCAAACCCAGTCAACAGGGGTTCTAGTCACTGTCGACGCATACCGCAGTCTCCCTAGCCACCGGCCCGGATGGGTTTTATCCTGCCTAGCAACACCTGTAGAGCAGATGAGGTCTCACCTGAGGCGTCTAGGAAGAGCAGACATAACCATGTTTCCGTTGAATGAAGGAGGATGGTTGCGACTATAATACTTAAAAATTATTGCATAACCGGGACAGAGATTTCTAAGCATTGAACATGGTATTTAAAGCAATATTCAACCAAGACATTCATCATTGCAATGACAGTAATTGTAAAACAAATATAGCATCAGAGAAACATGACATTAATTGTATAGTGCAACATCACATTACCATAACTAAACAAATTGAACACAGAGATTGTACAAAAATAGCTTCATCATATTATCATTGTCAACCCAGATACAATGTCTCTGCAAAAGCTAAATCTCCACAATGACTCTTGACATCCAAACATACCCAAAAATCATACAACCAACATCAGAGCTTCGCATTATTCTCCAGCAAGTTGTGTTCTCTCAATACTTACAATTATTATCTATATATAGGCTTCTGCCTTACAATTCTTGTCCACGTACTAACGACTTCCTAACTGACACTATGGACAAATGACCCATTCTCTAATTGACCTACTCCAAAAACGACCAAAAACCTGCATTCTGCGGTATAACTGACTCAACAGTACATAATATGTGGTCCAAATGACCCAAAAACTGGAATCCACAGTACAGTTGATCCACACATGCACAAAATCATCTTCCGTTGTCACCTTTCACGCCATCTTCTGTCTTGTCGCAACATCGGAGATGCTGCGACACCGTCTTACCAAACTTCCTGCCAACAAGCCCCCAACACAATCTTGTGGCTTGCCCTCGAGTGATGTCAACTGGATACGGTGTACTCTGTCTTCTTTACTCTACTAGGGGGGAACTCGAGTTCTGCAATTGTTCTTGCTGTCTGGATCTCACGACATTGTTTTTCTCCTTCTGGTGTACGAATTGTTTGCTCGCTATCATGTACTTCTTACCCAATGGTCGACTCTTCCCAGTTTACTGCTGCAGGCCTTGAAAAATCATCCTCCAATCTCTAGGGACCAATTGTAGATGGAGAGGAATTTTGCAAGCAACGCCAAGGTGCAAAACAAGCCAGCGATTCCGGCACATGTGTTTCACACCAGTAAGCATACGTTACAGGGACCCGGGGCTGAAAACCCCCCCCTTTTGTGTGGTCGCAGGGGCCACGAGTCTTCAAACCATCACCAACTGCCTCACATCTCGGATGAGACTTCATGCTTGTGATGCCGGAGTGTTTGAAGCGCAGCTTGCTCCAACCACTCATGTAGAATTGTGGTTCGGGCCCTCAGTGCACCTGGTGTGCTCTAGAAGGAAATAAAATGGATCATTTCGACAACCTCCTTGGAATTCCTAACTTAGCTAGATGCCCGAACGTATAGTAACATAACCTCTCTAAACTAAAACAACCTTTTTGCTCTCGTTATCCTTGGGACCCATATTTATACAATGCGTTCGATCGTTCATCTTCCTTCGAAATCCTGTGCACCTCCTACTCATGCTCCAGGGTAATCATAAGATTCCATTACTTGGACATCAGAAGTGGGCAAAGTGATCATACCGCTACCTGTCACCCAGTGTGCAAAAGTGTGCAAAGCAGCCCTTTGTCCATACTGCTGTGGTTGATGCCTCGTGCCAACCTTGCAACCCATCCCTCCAGGTGTCGTTGGCCATGCTGCCTCAGTGTATTCCTCATTCTACATCTGCGTATTTCTGACACGATCTGATTCATCTAACGAACAGATCTTCCCAAAAAATAAATATGTCGGTTTCATAATGATTTCTTATGTGACAGAAGTGTAATACTGCTAGTTGTCGCGGGTCATTTTTCACATGCGACACAAGCACTCTTGCTTGCATATTTCTTTCTCCATTGGTGCGCCATCCTGCCACCGATCATCCTGAAACACACACATTTTTTTTTCTATGCGACTCAGGCATTGCGCTGTTCCAAGCCCGACTGATAGGGCTTCAACCTATGACCATTCACCAGTTTTGGGAGCATCGCCCCATCCAGATGCTGCAGCAGAACCATGCCCCCTGAAGTAATACTATTGATGTGATACAGACCAAACCAATGCATCTGCAATTTTCCTGGATGTTTCATAAACTTGTTATCATACAACAGCACCAAGTCGCCTTGCTAAAAATGTTTGTTTTTTATGTGTCGATCATGCCATGCCTTCTGGCGATCCTTCTCTATCCCCTAGCTGAACCGAGCGATGAACCGATCTTCCTCCAACTTCATCAACTACTCTAGACATTCATCTAGGGCCGCTGCATCATCTAGGCCTATTACGGCTGCAATGTGCAAACTCGAGACAATACTCCATGGGAATAATTGCTTCTTGTCCATATACTAACTTGAATGGTGTTTTCCCTGTCAACCTTTTACACGCGGTGCGGTAGGCCCACAACACCGCTGGGATTTTTAGATCCTAGTCATCGCGGTTTGTATTGCACACCTTTGTCAGCGCATGCTCCAATACCTTGTCGAAGGCTTCCACCATGTCATTTCTTTATGGATGATATGGTGTACTCTTTTTGTGTTGTATCTGCAGTTCCTCTGTCAATGCACTGATGATGCGATTAAGAAAGTGGCTACCCTGGTCACTCAGCAGTATCTTGGGGCAGCCAAAATGAGTGATGATGTTATCAAACAAAAATCACACTGCCGTTGTTATGGAACAATCAACTACTAGTGCCGCCTCTGCCGATCAAGTCAAATACTCTGTCACTGTGATAATGTAGCACACACCCATGTGCTTCTCTGGTGGATTGATTGGTCCGACAAAATCCACTGCCCATTTGTCGAATGGTCGCAATGACAACTGAGGCATGAGTGGCATCTCATCGCATTGGGACGGTTTGTCGGTTCACTGACAGACATCACAGGACCGCGCATAGTATGTCGCATCATTATGCAGTGTGGGCCACCACATCCCAACATGCAGCACTTTCCTAGCAGTCGCCCAACCACCATAGTGTCCTCCAACTACTCCTCCATGTGCTTCTGCTAATATATGCGCTTTCTCATGTGGTAAGACACATCTGCGCAATACCTCATTGGCACCCATTTTGTATAACTCTCCTGCAATTAGCTGGAAGTCCACTGCCTTGAATACCAACTGCTTCTTCATATTGGTGGTGAAGTCATTGAGTGCAGTACCCGTTGTCACAAACTGAATGATTTCTGTAAAGTGGCCATATGCAACCTCAACTCGAAACAGTTGGGCATCTGGTAACCCATCTTCAATGTTGGTCAGCTCTTCTCCTATATCGATCCACGAGAGATGATCACGACCGGCATTCAACCGACTGGGCTTCACAATGACTTCAAAATCGAACTCCTGAAAAAGAAGTAGCCAGCGGCATATCTTCACCCCCAACACAAGCTTATTGACCAGGTATTTCAATGCCGAATGATCTATGAACATCTTGGAATGGCCTCCCAGCAAGTAATGGCGAAACTTCTGCAAAGCGTAAACCATTTCCAGACCTTCCCTCTCCGTAGTAGTGTAGTTTCTTTTTGCAAATGACAACTTCTGGCTAGAAAAAGCAATCGGGTAATTGAGATCCCATTCTCCTAGTTGAGCCAATACGATGCCCAACGCAATCGATGAGGCATCAACATGGATGTGGAATTCTGTACTCTAGTCCGGAAATACCAATATCGGTGCTGATGCCATCTTCACCTTTAGTGTTTCAAAGCTATCTTGACATTCCGAGCTCCACTGGAATGCTGCATCCTTCTTCAACAACTTCTCCATAGGGGCAGTAATCATAGCGTAACCCCTAATGAACTTGCGATAATACCTCGTGTGTCCCAACGTCGCCCGTAACTGCTTAAAAGTAGTCGGTGGTGTCAAACTCAGAATAAGCGCGATCTTTGCTAGGTCAACCAACAATCCTTGTTTACACACAATATGACCCAACAATATGCGAAACGGTGCACAAAAGATGCATTTCTTCAAATTCAGCGATATCTGGTGCTGTTGGCATTGCTCCAGCATCAACCGCAGACTCGCTAGATGATCGCAAACCAACCCATAGACCATCCAATCATCCATGTATACCTGTAAAAAAATTTGAATGAAATCTTTGAATGCAGCAATGACAACTCATGAAAATATCGCAGGTGCATTCTTCAAGCACAACGGCATCATGGTGTACTGAAAGCAGCCCCATTCGGTGACAAAAGTTGTCTTATGGCGATCTTCTTTGGCAATGAGGATCTGATGGTAGCCAAAGAACCCATATGTGAATGAGTACATCTCTTGGCTGCCCACTCCTTCGAGCACTTCATCAGTAAATGGGGTTGGAAAGGGGTCATGCAAGCAGGCATCGTTCAACTTTCGTAAATCCACAGAGATGTGCAACTCTCCAGTATTCTTGTCCTGCACCACCATAGGACTGGTCCATTTCGACTCCTCAACCGGTTCAATAATACCAGTGTGTAGCATGTGATCAAGTTTTTCCTTGACCCTCTCCTTATGTTGTGGATTTAGCCGATAGGGTCGCTACAGGACCGGCTCAGCATCTCCCCTAAATCGCCTAGGATCCCCTTCATGTCGAAAAACTTTGTCGGAAATACATCCTGAAACTCGTGGAGCATATAAGTGACCTTTATTATTAGCTCATCATCCCAGTAATCCCCGACATTTGCGAACTTTGGAGTGTCCTCTGTCCCAATGTTAATCTCGCAGATTTTCAGCGGCTGACTGATAGGATCGCTTAGCGCATCAGGTGGTACCACGACACGACTTCCTTCAGATTCCAGGATATTCACATTCTGTGGATCATCACCATTTGCTGGCCCACCACTGATATTGAAGCATTCCATGATAGACTGCATCTGGCAATGCTCATGTGGATCCGCAGGATAGGCCACCTGGACAACCTGTAGAATGACATCGCGGATGAGCTGTAGTGCATTATTGACCTCCGGATCATCATCCGCAAAATTGAATGTCTGGGTAAAACACATGGTGAGCTCCAACCAAGTAGAAATTTCCCCTCACAATTCAGCTGTAGCATACCATGATCGTGGCATCTCATCCAAAGTATGGACAAAAGCATGGACCCACTCATCTTTTGGTCACGATACCCATAACCATTGACACTCCATTAAATGACCACCAGGGTCATCTCGACCATCATACTTCCCAGTTTGGTAGACCTCGGTATCACCAAAGCGTACCATCATCAATATTCTGCATTTCGACCACCCATCAATTGATGCCTTGTGTGTTTCCCACTAGCATGTTGGAGCAGCCTTCAATGCTTCGTTCAACGTAGCAATCGCTGAGGTTCGGAAACTCTTTCTTCAAAATCTGTCAGAAAGTCAGAGACGCCAGTGTTATACCTCTATATTCCATAGTGTCGCATCTCCACCACAAACAGAATTGATGACACTTCCCCTACTGTTTGAACAACCCAGAAGATGAGTGAACCTTGAAGGTAAATCTACCCTGACAAGTTCTGACCCAGCTAAGACTTTATTTACCCACACTACCGTGCCTTGCTCAGTTATAGGCGAGCGGTACTCCACACTATCGCGCTATGCTTTTTCCCCAGAACGCGGTAGTACCATGTTATGCTCAGACCATAGGGCGCGGTACTCTTTTATTAGCCTTTTTTCCATGGCTTGTGGGATTTTGGATTTTTGAAGATAGTGGAAGATTGGGGTCCCTGATTTGATCCCAACTCACTTTCTGTGATTAGAAACCCTGATCCACTTATCTCTCCCTATATCCACCCATCTCTCTTGTTGGTTAACCCTACCTTACACTATAAAAGAGAGGCATTCCATGGGGAAAGGGGAGGACTCTTGAGAGTATCAAACCTATGATCTTACAGTCTTGTGGAGATAGCTAGAGGAGGAAGCACTTGGAGCTAAAGGATTGGCTTGGACATCAAGCAACGTATGTAAGCATTCTTCAAGTTGATAATAAGATAACTTGTCTTGTTTTTCCCATTTCATGTGTGTAGCATAAGTTCTTAGCATGGAATGTATCTAATCTAAATTTGAATCTAATCTTTACATTCAAGGTGTTTGGAAGCTTGCATGTTTGTTCTTTGGTTGATCTTAACAGGTTCTACATTGGAGCTTTGGATCAAGAGCTAGAAGCGGGACAAACATCAGTTTGAAAGGTGTGTCATATCTCTCATTGTTTCTAAATACATTTAATCTTGTTGTAAAAGTTAGTTCAGGAATTTCAAGGTAGCATTTGTTGTGTTTTGTTCTTAGCTTAGAGTTAGTGAAAGTCTGCTTTAAGTTAAGGGAATTTTGACTTATCCGTAGGGAAAAATTCCACCAAACAAGAATGGCGACTCCGCTGGTTTTGATTTCTGTTTGATTGATTCAGTTCACTGTCATCCATCTATTGATTGTGATTTGTTTTATTACACCTCAAACCAGTTTGAATCTTGGTCTTTTTTTACCTTTATTTATCCCTCCTCGCTGTAATTTTTCTCCCTGTCTGATCACTGAGTCCCCTGGGTTATCAACAACCCTGAAAACTTCATTTTCTTTTCTCAAGTTGCACTTTTTCCTTACCTTGCCACAGTACCGTGCCCTCTGAACTGCTTACAGCACGGTAGTACCGCGTTCTCTTCCTTAGTACCAGAGCGGTACTGTCACAGTGCCGCGCTCTAGTCAGATCCTGACACGCGGTAGTGTCTGCAAGTTTTTAAATTTTTTATCCTTGCTTGGTTTCCTGAGTCTCTCTCTACCTTAGGTAGTGTTTACTGTTGCCTGTTAGCATCCTGGTCCGTTTACAGTCTGTGTGGTCTGATTATTTTCTTGTTGTGAGCTTGATTTGTTTGAATTAGTGGCATTTTTGACACATTGGGTCATTTTCCAGTTTGATTGCATTGGCTTGATTTTTTCACCACAACCAACTCAACGCCACTGTTCTCTGTTACTGAACCCTATAGCTTTTACAGTCACATCGTGTTCATCATTTTTAATAATTTAAAAAATCATTACTTGAGAGCAATTCTGTTGTTTAAATTGAAAAAGTCTAGTATCATTTTGCATTAGGAAATGAACCATTGATTTTGCCACAAAAATTGTCATAGTTGAAGCATTGTAGATTGTAGGATCAGTGCATTAAAAGGAGTGTTTATTTCAGTTTGGCTTTGTTTACAAAAGGAAAAGGAAAAATCTTTTACTTTTGTTTTTGATTGCTTGTGAAAAATTTCATGCACATTTGATCGAAGAACTCTCTCTTTTCCTTAGCTAGATTTCATCGAAGACAAAGGCTCATTTTTTATTCATTCTTATTTGCATGGTTTGAGTCGTCATAACACCATCAAGTTTCACGTCCACTACCTGATTGAGTAAGACAGCCACTAAAATTAATCTCCCTAATTAAACCAACTTTAACCTCACTTGAGGAAATCAAAAGAATTTGGTAGTTAGGTAGGACACCGAGGATAGGCATCAAAATAATTCCCCCTTGTCATTTTCATATAAGACATAGTCGTTGTCTTTAGGGAACTAAAATACTCTAGTATTTATTGACACGGTCACAGCTAGTTTGTGGAGGGGCCTCCTGACTGTTTTTAACTTTCAGGGGTTAAACGGCCGCGAGATTGAGAACCGGACGGACTCTGTGAAATACCGCACTCCACTTAGCCCTAAGGCAACATCGATCGCTGTCTTCTTCGGAAGGCTGAAGTGCCCAAAACCTTTTCCGACGTGTCATGAATGAGGTAGCTTAGTATCTATTCTACTAGGGCTCTTTTACCCATGATCCCTTTCGGTAGAGGGATATCCTTCTTATATCGATCTCTCATGTTGTATTGTTCGACTTGGATTTCATCACATTGCGAAGGATACAGCCTGTTGAGGTCTCCAGCTCTTAGTTAGGAGTTTGCTTGTTATCTCATCTTTGTAGAGGGTCATTTTTCTTTGTAGGGACTGCTTGTTGGCATTCTGGCCATTTTTTGTATCAGCTCACTTATTGAGACGCCGGTCTCAGTATAGATTTTAGAGCTTACTTTTTTGGCCTGCGAGCCTTGCTTTTTCTAGCTCCTCTTCTGCACGCTCGGCTGCATTAGAGTTTTTGAGTTCTTTGTTTACGACACTGCCCCTGATTTTCATTTTCCTATCATCATGTCAGAACAACCACGAAGATCACGAAGAATAGAGGGCCAAAGCCCTCCACCACCACCACCGCCACGGACTTCCAGTCCACCTGCATCATGCATTCCCGCTCCTCTTGGCCGCGGTGTTGGTCGATGCAACATTCCACCGCCGATACGTACAACATCTTCAGTTCCGCCCGTAACTGCCACTCACAGCACAGTCTCATAATCTATTGCAGCTTCTGTAACCACTAGTATATCTGAGACTTCCACTGTAACTTCCCCCACTGTCATTCCATATTTATCTATCGCAGTGGACACAGTTACCGCAGCTGAACCTAGTATAACCCAAAGTACTATACCATAGGTCATCCTTCTACCGGATATCAACACTTCCCATCCATCAGACACCTTTCACGATGACACAGATGGATCTGTTGGCACCACTGAAGGGTCCAACCAGGACATACCTGGGTTGATTTCAGTCCCAGGCGGGTATGTTGAAATTGTTGAAGATACTCGACTTCCTAACACACCTTTTGAACCTGATTATGGCTTCATTACTTCCCAGGTGGAACTTACGCCTGTTACCACTACGTCACCCAGTGTTCATCCTCAGGAAACAAGTTCTTCTAGCAACGTACCTCGCACTATAGATCTACCCAACCTCCCTCCGGGACATGAAATCATGGCTTCCATCCAGTCTAGTATGGTTAGTCTAGCGAACTCCCCGTTAGCATCGGCACGGTTTAGACACAACATAGAGAAAATGCTCTCGACAGCATCTAGATATCCCCCTATTACTCGTCCTTCTGACTATAGGGATCCCAACATCCCGTCTAGCATAGAGTTTCGTCACTCCTTTGCAGACGGCTCCGAACCTTCGGACTTTACTATACTTAGGTTCCCACTGGATCCCCAAAATCCTTTCCAGGAAATGAACTCGGACCCAGTTTTCGAGGGTCCTCCTATCATTGAACACGCCATGGACGACACCGATACCCCTGGGTTAAACTCCCCACATTTGCTGCCATCACCTATTTTTGGTGCACATTCTATGAGAGATAACCCAGTTTTTTCTCCGTCCTCGCCTGTCAGATATGGAAGACACCCTCCGCAAATCGGCACTTTTGGCGCCGTTGGCCAATCCACGCTATCATATTTGACTAGCGGCGGAATAACACCTATTCATACTGCTGGATCTTCTGGTTGGACCAGAGGATCACCTTCAGCCACCATTTACACTATCTCAGGAGGTGGACAACCAACTGCAATGGCCCCTAACTCCAACGTGCAAACCCCCCCTAGTGGGCCATCAACCCAACCAGCTGGAGGACAACCTTTTGTTGGGAACCTCATTATTAGTCAACAATCTCCTCCTGTAGGGTCATCAACCCAACTAGTTGGAGGAAAACCTTTTGTTGGGAACCCCGTTCCTACTCAACAGCCTCCTCTTATAGGGCCATCCAACCCATCTGCTGGCGGACAACCCATTGGTTCCATCTAACAACTCTCCCAACCAGCAGCATCTACTCAGTATGGTATGTACAACACACCTGGCAGTGGACAACCTTACTCCGGTGTTCCAACCGGATCTTATTCTCAACCTCCCCCGTCAGGTATGCTTCCTTCTTGGGATCCTCAAATCCCACAGAGTGGGGGGTACTCACTTTTTGGAAACTGGAACCAAGCTAGGGGGCAATCTCAGATTCCCTTCAACTTGAATTCTGGCTTCCCTTACCCTTCCGCTGCTATAACTCCATGGAACCCATCACTTCAAATCCCACTCGCTCCTCAAGTAGGAACGAGCCTTCCGTGGACACAACAGTCGCAGCCACCCCCCAACCCTGCTATGGGAAACTTTCCACTCAATCAATACGGTGGTACCATTCCTGGAACACAACAATTCCAAGGAACTTTTCCCCAATAAGGAGAAGCAACCATCCCTGGGTATCAGCAACCCCAGGGTACCATACCCACTCAGCAGAACACCCACCAACCGGTTGCCTACAATCAACCAGTTAACCAGATGGCTTATTACTCACAGACCTTCCAGCAATACCCCCCGGGAAACACATATGGGTATAACACGTAGCAGTATGCTATGCAGGGCCCTCCAGGTTTCTCTGCACCACATGGTTATTACTCATACCCACAAACTAACCGTCAACTTCCCTTTTTGGCCACACTTGACTTACCTGATTTGTCGAGGCTTATTAACGATCCTATATGGCATGAACCTCACTGGCCACCTATCCCAGCCAAACTACCATCGGACATCCCTAAGTTCGATGCCAAGCCCGGGGAAGACCCCAAGAACCACGTGATGACCTTCCATCTTTGGTGTTCATCCAACTCCTTGATGGATGATTCCATCCGACTTCGGCTCTTCCAATGCACACTTACCGGCACGGCAGCAAAATGGTATATCGAGCTGCCACAACACTCTTTTCGTGATTTCAACACTTTGGCTATGCAGTTTCTGACTCATTTCCAGCTCCCCATCCGGTATGAGACTGGAACAAAACTGTTAACATCACTGCGTCAAACCACTTCTACACATATTTCGGATCACATCCATGAGTGGCGACGACGCCGTAGGCTAATAAAGGCACCTATTCCGGATCAGCTACTTGCTGATTGGTTTACGAAATCCTTTTTGCCCCCCATAGCTAGAGATATCGCTATGCGCGGACCGGTTATAGAAGAACAAGCCATCTCGGCAGCCCAGTACATGGATTTGGTATACACTCAATCCGGTACTTTGCATGAACTTCTTCCACATGCCTCCCGTGTTCACACTGATCCAACGAAGCCTACCACTGAACCCCCCATTGATGGTATTATCGGTTGAGTCAAGGCTCAGCCTGCTACCAACTCGACGGGACAACAAGCTTCTGCTTCCCCCACTTTTACCCAGGCTGCTTCAAAAGCTTCCACTTCTCCTGCCATTTCCTCCGAAGTGAACGCAGTTCAATCTACATCACAACCATCCGGGGGAAAGAAGAAAAAAAATCATGGTAAACCCAAGAAAAACCAGCAGGAGAACCCCAAGCCACAACCCACCTAGCATGACCAGAAACCACGTCGAAAGGTGAAGTTTCCCTGCCTAATTTGTTAGGATGATCATTACACGCGTGACTGTCCCTACAAGGATGAAGTCAACAAATTTGTTAAAGGATCCTCTCGCCCGACAGTGTTAACTGACCCTTTCCCTCAACAGCAATACCAGATGGTTGCCCAAGAAACCCCACAAGGGGGAAACCCGACCAATCCCACCTGTGGAGAGACGTCCACAAACCGTGAAATCCTAATGATGAGTAATAAAGAGGTTAATATCACCACTCATTCAAAGACTTACGACAGCCCTCCAAGTTCAAACAAACAACCCGAGATAGCCAAAGGCAAATCTCCTGTTGAAGATCCGATTCCTATTCCCCCCCCTACCGGTCATCTCCATATTGAGAGACCACTTACGGACACAGTGCTACGCCCACCCAAGGGAACCATACGAAAGGCGACATTCAATCCTAATGCGTGGGCTGCCCAAAACTACAACATTGTTGAAGATTTGGCTCAAGCACCTTGCGCCATGTCGACTCTCGAGGTTCTCCAACACTGCCCCACGCAGCGTAGAACCCTACTTTCAGCACTGGGGGCAATGGACCCAGATATTTCAAACTCCATCATGTTTAACTTGGAGCATGCCAAACCTAGGCTTTCTCACCAGTTAGCCTTCCAGGTGCACACAAAAATCCATGGAAATATCATCCACCGCACTGTGTTAGATGAAGGTGCTTCCATGTCGATTATGTCTTTGAATTGCTGGAGAGCCCTAGGCTCACCCGAAGTCACCACTTCTCCTACTACTCTCAGGGCGTTTGATGGACATGGTTTTCAACCATATGGACTCATTCCCTCAATTGGTGTTGAACTGGGGGGCAAAACAGTATCAGTACACATCGAAGTCGTAGATGCACCATTGGATTACAATCTCCTGCTTGGTCGGAACTGGTTTTATGCCATGACCGCCATTGCATCTACAGTCTTCCGGATTGTGCAATTTCCTCATGAAGGGAAAATTGTCACTATTGATCAACTGGATTACTGTATCCCAGACTCCCATCCGAACTCCGCCAACACCATCCCGTTATTGGATCAACCTCAGTACCGGTTCCAAGACGTAGGTGTCGGTCTCATGAAGGATTCTTCCCTCATTGGAGTTTTTCCAGAGCTGGGAACCCATCTTCAACCAGTCAACATGATTTCATCGAATGTCACCCCTTCTGATGATTCATGGGTGATTCCGATTCCCACTCAGATTGAAGGCTATGGCAACTCCATGCCTTTAAACACAAACCTCGCAGCTTATGAAGCGATCCAATATGCCACCAATTGGGTCGACTATTCTACTGATCACACCGTGGCACAGCTCTCGGCTGAAACTCATCCAAACCCACCACTTTTCGATCCCCTCAATTTGATTTTTCCCACTGATGAATCAATTATGGAGGTTATATGCGGTGATGAGCCACCATGGGGAGATTTTCATCATCAATCTTCATTCCCCACTATTCAGCCACTTGAGCCTGATTCAAAACCCAACACTTCACTTGGGATGGTCCAAACCAACTTCCCCACTTCCCTCGATGAGGTATTTTCCGAAGGAAACTTGGCCAATCTTATGGCAACCACTCCCATCGATATTTCAGTGAAGCCTGGTATCGTGGAAAACGTACACATCGGCAAAACATGTACTCCCCTCGAAACGGAGTTCTATAGTGCCTACTTCAAAATTTTCCATGATGTTTCTGCTTGGAGTTATGAAGAAATGCCAGGGATAGACCCCTTGATTGTGGTCCATGAAATTCCAACTTTCCCTGGCACCCGACCTGTTCGGCAAAAGCTCTGACCTGTCCATCCTCGTAAGGCAGCCGCCATTAAAGCAGAAGTTGAAAAAATTTTGCGTGTTGGTTTTATCTATCCTGTCCCATTGACAGAATGGGTATCCAACATCGTTCCCGTAGCTAAGAAACAGGAAACGATTAGGGTCTATGTTGATTACCATGATTTGAACAAGGCTTGTCCAAAGGACAACTACCCAACTCCGTTTATCGACCAGATCATCGATAACTGTGTCGGGAGCGTCATCTTTTCATTTATGGATGGGTTCTCTGGCTATAATCAGATCGATATCCTCCCAGCCGACCAGCAAAAAATGGCCTCTATCTGCCCTTGGGGGATTTTTGCATATCGAAAGTTACCTTTTGGCTTGAAAAATGCTGGGGCAACTTTCCAATGGGCGATGTCCTATGCATTTCATGACATCAAACATATTGTAGAGCCATGTCTTGATGACCTTCCTGCTCACTCTCGGACCTGGGAAGACCATCCAGACCACTTAAGTGCCATTTTCGAAAGGTGTCATCGCTACAATATGCGTTTAAACCCGCATAAGTGCGTCTTCTGTGTAGAAGCCGGAAAACCGTTGGGATTCATAGTCTCTAAAGACGGGATACTTTTAGATCCCACAAAGGTAGCAGCTATCTTAGCCCTGCCTTCACCCACCAATATTCCAGAACTTCAATGTTTGCAAGGGCATGCAAACTTTCTACGCCGTTTCATCTGCAATCTGTCCGAGATAACAAAAGGCTACATGCGGCTTCTCAAGAAGAATGTCCCCTTCATCTGGGATGACGAAGCCCAACACTCCTTTGACAATCTAAAGGAAGCCTTAACCAAAGATCCTGTGATTCAACCCCCCGATTACACACAGGACTACATCCTTTATCTCGCAACCTCGACTTCCACCATCGGCATGGTGCTATTCCAGGAAGACCAAAATGGCATAGAACATGTGGTATATTATCTTAGTAAGAGTCTTCTCGACTCCGAAACTCGTTATTCACATGTTGAAAAACTGGCTCTGGCAACAGTATTTGCTGTCCAGAGATTCCGTCATTACATCTTACTCTACAGGACCACTGTTATAGCCGACTTCAACCCAATGTATTATATCCTAACACGTCAGGTGCTTGGGGGAAAATACTCTCGTTGGATTGTCATCCTTCAAGAGTTTGACTTGGAGTTTGTCAAGGCTAAGTCCAAGAAGTCTTTGGTCTTTGCAGAGTTGATTTGTCACTTGCCCCGTGCTACTGAGCCATACGAGCCCATTGATTCTCTTCCTGATGAATCATTGTTCCTCATTAGCACGTCTGATCTGTGGTACGGGGATATTCTTTTATATCTCCAAACTCAACGCTTCCGTCCCGATCTCACTCGCGATGAACGGCGACGCATCCGACATCACGCAAAATACTACATCATAGTCAACGATACTCTGTATCGATGTGGTGTCGACACCGTTCTTCGACGTTGTTTGACCTTAGACGAGGCGGAACGCATTCTTAATGAATGCCACGTTGGAGCACGTGGTGGTCATCTCTCTGGGATGGCTACGGCCCAGAAAATACTGCGAGCGGGTTACTTCTAGCCCTCAATTTTCAAAGACTGCATTGAAACAGTCAAGAAGTGTCTGCCATGTCAATTCTTTCATAGCAAAACACGCTCGCATCCTGCTCCACTCCATCCTGTTATTGCCGTCGGCCCTTTTTCCAAATGGGGCATCGATTTCATGCACTGTAAGCCCACTTCAGCTGGGGGGCATAGCTATGTCATAGTAGCTGTCGACTATTTTACAAAATGGGCTGAAGCGATGCCTACGTATGCTGAGGACAGCAAAACAGCAGCGCAGTTCATATCCAATCATATTATAGCTAGATTCGGTGTCCCACAGTCTATTGTGACCAATCACGGTTCCCATTTCAGGAACCATATGATCGAAGAACTAAGAGCCAAGCTAGGTTTTTTCCATGAAAACTCAACCCCGTATTACCCACAAGATAATGGCCAAGTTGAAGCCATTAACAAAGTCCTGAAACGAATGATTCAGCGTATTGTGGGTACCCAGAAATCCAATTGGCACTCAACTCTATTCTCAGTACTGTGGGCATACCGAACCTCAGTGAAAAGTGCTACTGGGTTTACACCATTCCAACTAGCGTATGGCCTAGAAGCCATTTTGTCGATTGAATGTGAAATTCCATCACTCAAGATAGCCATAGAGCTACTTCCACACACTACTTCCGAAGAGGAACGGTTTCTATACCTAGCCAAGCTAGATGAAACTCACTGCGACGCTGCTTTAGCTAATGAAGCTCACAAAAAATGCGTCAAAGCTCAATATGACAAATCCATTCAACCTCGGATCTTCAATGAAGGTGATCTCGTACTTACATATGATCAAATGCATGATAAGCTTGGAAAAGGAAAACTTGAATCTATGTGGTACGGCCCCTTTGTTGTAAAACGTGTCTTAGAAAAAGGAGCCTATGAACTAATCGATTGTGATGGTACGCCATTGGCACGGCCCCGCAATGGGCTATACCTCAAACGCTTCTACGCGTAAGGTTACCCTACGCAGGTTACTTGTTGTACATAATGTACTTAGTTTGCTTTTGCTTTCTTTTGAGTGTGCGCATGGACCTCATGTATCCACTCTTACTTTGACTCGTATTTTTATGCGCAGATGTCTGCCTACTTCGGATTCGCCGACGGTGCAAGCCGACATACCCGGAATCTCGCTTCCGCAGCATGGGTAATCTATTCCCCCACTGGAAAGTTGATTTCTTCAGGAGCCAATTGTTTAGGTCCTACAACCAACAATATCGCAGAGTACCATGCAGTCATTGGTCTCTTGATGGAGGTTGCGTCACTCGAAATTGACTCCTTATCAGTCTTTTTAGACTCACAACTCGTGGTTTCTCATCTAAACCGTGTTTACACAGTTCGCGATCCTATACTACTTCATTTATTTCGGAGAGTACGCCTCTTGGAACGATCATTTAATTTTATTACATATCAACACATACCGAGAGAATTCAATTGTATAGCTGATTCATTGGCTAATTACATTTTGGATTGGCATATTACCCACACATAAACACATCATAAAAGACAAAATGCACAAGTCATTGTAAATAATTTAGATCATGAAACTAGGTCCATATCACTGTATATAAGAGTGTTTTTTCCAAAATTCATAAATTTTGTGTCAAAGAAAAAATTTGGGACCAAATCCCATACAAAATTTGGCTCTCAAAGCCTACATATCGTGTACATGCCGCAAAAAGATCAAAAACTATCATCTACGGAGATCTGGGAGACCTATCATGTCCCTCATCAGACTCCTCCCGCTGCTGGTGGTAACATACTACAGCTCGGACCACCCTACGAAGAAGTCGACCGATACGACTAGGCACACCTACAGTATGCCGCTAGAGGTGATAAGGGACATCATCCATCCTCATAGCAGGGATACCATGAGTCAACCCCTGTAAGTTCCTCTCTATATCCCGAACACCTCTTGCCTCATCTTCGTCCTCCTCCTCGTCAGGAACGGCTTGACGATCAACACCACCACGAAGTAGTGGCAAGTACCCAGCTGGTCTCTGTGGTCCACGGTCTGCGACATGCATGCGAACATACATTAGAAGTCTTTTACACATTCTAAAAAAGCAATAAAAATTATATATTCAAAAAAGAAAATGTATATCCATGAAGGTCATACCTGAGTTGTCCCAATCATCATCCTCTAGCAGTTCCAAGTCGATGTCCTTGCAGAAATCTACCCCGGCATAAGGGTAGTCATCAATCATAACTATCTGCTCCTCGAGCCAGGAAAAGAAATCCTCACCAAAGGCTAAACGCTGAGGTCCCCCGAGACGTCCAGCATAATCACTCCATCGAGCCATCCATGGCTCGATAGGTGGATGGGGGGGCATAGATATCTGCGAGCACAATAATGGCACCCTCGCTAAAAAGAAGGTGACCAGGATACTCCCATAGCCAAATTGGGAATTCTTTCCAACCCTACACTTGTGCACTTGTTCTTTGAGATTGGCCAACACTGCCTCACACCAGTTAAATACTGTTCCCCCCATACACTCCATTGCGAGATTCACTTGTGTACGGGACGCCTGATGCGAACCCACACTTCCTGCTGCACGCGTGATGGTGAATAGTATGGTTTTTACAGGGAGTTCTATAACATCCTTTATGGCCACCTTCCCGCTCTTCTTATTCGAACCCTGACGACAATATCGAGCAACCAAGTCATCTGTACTCGTTTCCGAGGCTGTGTATCCTGTAAAGTTCACCCGGGCCCCTCTTTTTGAGAGGCCCGTGAGAAAGTAAATGTCCTCGAGTTGTATTTCGAGAACATGCTCTCCCACTCGGAAAGCTTGAATGTCAGGGTCCCACAATTGGATAAGATGAGTGAGAAGCTTGGGTTGCTGACAAATCCCTTTGGTCTTAAAGAATTTCAACAAAGCACATTCTCTCAAAGCGGTCACGGTCGGTAAGTGATTTTCAGCTGCAAAATCATCCACTTCGTGCTCTCTTTCTTTCTAGCTTACCATTTTGATCCAAACAAGTTGCAAACTCCTGCAAAAAATCAGGGAAAACATTTAGTAACTATTTAACAACTTAGTTTTAGCAAAAAATTTGATTTTTTCAACTCAAAAATCGCCTTCACCACGCCTGGGGCAAACTCTGCCGCGTGGTACTGTACAGTACCATGCCTCGTTTTGGAACCACAACGTGGTACTGTCTAACAGTACCGCGTTTCTCGATAGAACCCCCACGCGGTACTGTGAAGGGTGATTTTTGCCCAGTAGGGCTCGCCCAAAAAATCATTTTTTCCTACTGAAAGCAAATGATTCCTACATGAAATGAAAGAGGAGCTCAAGAGCTCTTACCTGGCGCAGACGGTTGTTGAAATGGTGTCCTGGAACTCCCGATATGGATCCTTGAAGTTTTGCTCCTCAAATGGGTAAAATTCTCCTCTTTGGGTAAAAACACAAATGAAATGGTAATTTCTATTTTTAACCATCCTTTTATAGCATTTTCACCTATTTTTTAATTATTATTTTAAATGGTTAAAATAAAGCCCTTTTCACATTGCTAATATCCAGTTTTTGAGCACTTGTTGACAGGATCCCCGGTAAAAAGCGATATTTTCACGCTGGCGCTTATTCATGGTTTGACTTTCATTTTGAGCCTACTTTATCTTTTTCGTGCTCTGGATTCAAACTTGAAAAAGACGTTTCGAGCCTACTTTATCTTTTTCGTGCTATGGATTTAAACTTGAAAAAGATTCCAAGCACTTTCACACTCATCTCGTGCTTGTCAAACCCACGTAAATGGTGTCGAGTACGGTCAGCTTTACTCATGCTCGTTAAACGATGAGAAAAGTATTATCCTGGTTGTATTTTATTCTTTTTTCGGACCAGAATAATTAAAAATTATGAAAAAGACCATAGGAGTGCATAGTTAAGCTCTTTTCAGACTCCCTAAAATTGAAAAGATTGCCAAGTGATCTTGACTCTCTCACACTTGTAGAAGTATTTGAAAGGTCGTCTATTCGGTGATAGGTTACCCCTTTTTCGGCCCGTCTAGACTATTTACGAGAAAGGTATACCTCAGTTAATCTTGGCTGGGAGAGTTCTCTCGGGAATTGTTTTACACTTTTTCAGGATCGAGGGACTAAATTTATGAAAAAGTACATTGTGGAGCTTCCTTTAAGTTTTTCAGGCTCTCTAAACATGAAAAACTATCGAGTTTTCCTTCCTTGGACTCGTTAAAATTTTAACATCGAAGGACCCATTTTGGGATGAACCCCTCCTTTCTCAGGTTCGTAAAACATGTGAGATTGGACTCATCTATGAGATGAGCTACACCGAGCATCTGTTATCCTCTTCAAGCTCGAAAAACAACAAAGAGGTACTCGTCTATCATGTCGGGGGAATATGGGGGGAACAAGTCAAGTTTATTTATGGCAGCTTGTCAGTCGTTACCTTTGAACATGGCATGTGTCTGTCTCTTGTCTATATCGGGTATCCATTTTTCTGAGTTGTAGTAATCACCCTGAGTCGTCTCCCTGGCCACGAGCCTGCTCATTCGGTGTCTATCCTCTGCTTCAATAATCCCTGCTGCCAAGTCCTGTTACATGCCGTTATATGTTCAAAGGGTTGCATTGTTTAGAGTCGTTCATTGTGTCAGGCCTCCGCTGTGTCAGTACATACTCCGTTGTTTCATCATCTTATCGTTCGTGCCGATTTCGTGTCGATGATGTGGGATTCATTATGGCCCACCTTCGACGAGTCTATTCCTGTCGACCCCAAATCACTATCCAGGAATTGGACTTAGAGATCAACCATTAGTACCTTGGTACCTGCATGCCTCAATGGCAGGTTTCCTCGTGTTCGACAGTAGGTTTACATCATTGACCTCTGATCGGACGATCTCTTGAATGCTTGACATCAACTCATTTATTCACATTTCGTTGAGATGTACTTCAGATACCTTGGGGATCATCCTCATCATTGGTGATTTCCCTCGCATTTGTTAACGGTTCACATCATTGACCGGTAATCAAATGGTTTCTACCATGTTCGACTTCAACACCTTGTAATCACATGGCTAGATTCGTATCTTTTGCGATCGGGTAGAAGACCCTGGGCGCACCTCTATATCTCGATTGCGTCTAGGTTGTGATGGAGATGTCCTTTGTATTGTCACACAGATCCACTTATTGTATTAGTCGTGGCTATGTCATTATTGTCTCATGGATCTACGCTTGTTCATAGTAGCCATGATTTGTCTACAGTCTATATCATCTCAGTACTCATGGATCTGCAATGTATTGGTCGACAACCATGCTTTGAGTCATTTGTTTCCGAGCATGGGAATGCCCGCCTCGGTGGTATATCTAACACTTTGTTTCTGTTTTAGCTCCTTGCCGCTCTCCTCGATGCTATCTCTACACACTATATTCATAAAGTCTTTCGGCCATTAGTTCCTTCTGACCTCACACTTTAGGGGGCATCTATTATACCTCTATATTCCTCAGTGTCACATCTCCACCACAAACAGAATTGACGACACTTCCCCTACTGTTTGAACCACCCAGAAGATGAGTGAACCTTGAAGGTAAATCTACCCTGACAAGTTCTGACCCAGCTGAGACTTTATTTACCCACACTACCGTGCCTTCCTCAGTTATAGGTGAGCGGTACTCCACACTACCGTGCTATGCTTTTTCCCCAGAACGCGGTAGTACCGTGTTATGCTCAGACCACAGGGCGCGGTACTCTTTTATTAGCCTTTTTTCCATGGCTTCTGGGATTTTGGATTTTCGAAGATAGTGGAAGATTGGGGTCCCTGATTCGATCCCAACTCACTTTCTGTGATTAGAAACCCTGATCCACTTATCTCTCCCTAGATCCACCCATCTCTCTTGTTGGTTAACCCTACCTTACACTATAAAAGAGAGGCATTCCGTGGGGAAAGGGGAGGACTCTTGAGAGTATCAAACCTATGATCTTACATCCTTGTGGATATAGCTAGAGGAGGAAGCACTTGGAGCTAAAGGATTGGCTTGGACATCAAGCAACCTATGTAAGCATTCTTCAAGTTGATAATAAGATAACTTGTCTTGTTTTTCCCATTTCATGTGTGTAGCATAAGTTCTTAGCATGGAATGTATCTAATCTAGATTTGAATCTAATCTTTACATTCAAGGTGTTTGGAAGCTTGCATGTTTGTTCTTTGGTTGATCTTAACAGGTTCTACATTGGAGCTTTGGATCAAGAGCTAGAAGCGGGACAAACGTCAGTTTGAAAGGTGTGTCATATCTCTCATTGTTTCTAAATACATTTAATCTTGTTGTAAAAGTTAGTTCAGGAATTTCAAGGTAGCATTTGTTGTGTTTTGTTCTTAGCTTAGAGTTAGTGAAAGTCTGCTTTAAGTTAAGGGAATTTTGACTTATCCGTAGGGAAAAATTCCACCAAACAGCCAGGAAGCCCTTCATATGTTGGGATTGTAACCATTTCAGTTGTGATACAACATACTGATTGTGTAACCAACCCACACTTATGAAGTGATACCTCGTGCAAGCCGTTCTGCCAATATTCTAGTTCATCATTAGAGTCAGAGGATGAAGAGCTGTCGCTACGGCATCCCAGCTCGTCGTTGGTAGTCGGATGGATATAATCTTAGGAAATATTGAATGTATGGTCCCATCCACTAGGATCATCGTCCTTCACTGGCTCTATGTAGCGGCGTCCTTTAGCTGGATCCAATGGGGCGATAACTCTGAGATCGCGATTTTCAAAAGTCATCATTCATCGCTTGAAGTTGATTACAGCTCCACTATCATTTGCCCATCCAATCCCCATTAATATTGGATAAGAGCTTCCTCCCTCGACTACTTCTATTACATCAAAGTCGGCATATGTTTTCATTCCCTCAATGTCCACCACCATTCGTGGAACTCTCCCAATTGGTGTTATTTAGCGTGATTAGCTAACCAGAGCTATACAAGAGACCAGCTCAATGGGGGGCTCCCCATCTTCTTCCAATCCTGCATCAACATCGTAGTTTCCAATTTGAATATTCATCCGCATCTCCTTGCCTATCTTTTGTCGTTGCAGGAAATTAACCGTGAGCTCTTGCCGATCCTGGGCCAGGAGTCGCAACAAGGCTTCAATCGCAGCAAGAGCATCAGGATCTCTGGCCAGTGACAAACAATGTTCCAAAAATTCTCTAAGCATGTTGGACCGTTGTGACGGGCCGGCCTCTGAAGTGGCATCAAAAGTAGAGGGCATGTCATACATAACAGCTTTACCTCGGTCATTTTCTACTGCACGTCGTGTTTGAAGAAACGTCTCCCACTCCTCATCAATTCCAAATGCTACCTTCTTTTGTCTGGATAACCTGATCATTGAGCTGTCTGCTCCATTTTTCTTTCCTCTACGAGTGACCATAGCAACAGAAGCATCTTCCCAGGTGGGTTCACATCTCTGATTCTGATTCTGCCACATATTCTGGTTCTGTATTGGTTGCTACACTGGTTCTGGGTAGGCTGCTGTGCCTAGGGCTAGTTCTGCAACTGGGGAGTATTTCTTGCTTGCCATCCCATAATCAACTATGGACAATTCCCAACCGTGTGATCATTAGCAAAGAAGAACATACACTGGTTCTATAGTAGCGTACAGTCTCACTAGTAGTGTCCCCATACCGCACAATGATAGCATTGAACAAGTCCAGGACAACCTTGTCCTTCTCCATGGCCACCCCGGTATCCTCCTCGGAATCCTCCCTTCTGTTGGTACTGTGGTTGAATAAACTGTTGCTGCACTGGTGCCGGTTGCATTCCTTTTCCTTGTGGTGCATACTACGGTTGAGGTACATACTGTGGCTGTTGTGGAGCCATTTGCATCAGAGCATATTGCGGCATGAACTGCAGTTGCTGCTGCTGTGGTACAAAATACATTTGTGGTTGAGGTAGCAGCTGGGCTACCTGTGGTTGCGGATGTTATACAACACATTGGTCATCCTTGACATAAAAAGCATCACACATTCTTTCTTGTAGCAACCCATATGCATGCAATCCTTGTCGTCGTGACCCAATAGAGATTCCTCGGGCTGGTGACCATTTTTTGCATATATGGGCAATTGTCATGACTATGCCCATACACCTGGAAGACGCGACACCATGGCATGCTACCACCATTCAATGGATTTGGCGCTTCTAAAACCAAATAATTGCGGAAGTCCGGGTAATTGTCCTTCGTATTCCCTTCTCCACGACATCACATACACCAGACATCTTCGCGCTGGTCCTTTCCGTTCTTCAAATCTTGCAGTTGTATATTAATTTAGTGAGCCGTGTTTGTATCTGCGACATCCTGGCTTCATTTTCTCCAATCGGTGATGCCTCCAATCACATTGCAATCTCCAGAGATTCACTGGGCATCGAGATGTTTTGTTGCATCAGTAGTAGCCTAATATGTGGTAGCAGTGCTGTGATGAACCATTCTTTATGTTGGATGACGCTCATATCGAAACTAACCTTTTCCATTAGCGTCTTAAATCATTGGTCGAAATCCCATACCATTTCATTGGGATACTACTTAATTTCTTTCAATTCTGTAATATATTGAGCCTCAGACTTGGGCCTCCTAAATTCGGCAATCATCCCATCCTGAATCTCATCCAGCGACTTCTCTGGGGATCCTGTAGGGACTAGAATGAACTTCATAAACCAATCTAATGCATGACCTCGCAGAGTTGTCGCTAACTGTCCTTTTTTAGCAGCATCATCGATGATCTGTTTGATGGTCCAGACTACTTCACACAAAAACCAATACTATTCTGGGTTGTCTGTTGCACTCCCGTGGAACACTGGTAACTTAGCATCATCGACCACCATTCTGGGCTTCCTACCTCCTTTCGCTGTACTACTACTAATTAACTTCTGTGGGATTGAAGAACTTGGTGGTGTCAAAGTGGTATTTCTTGCAATCTGAGAGATAGCGAGCGGAGGTGTGGGTATGTTGGTGCTAGGGTTTGGTCATGCCTCTATTCTGGGCGTAGCCTAGCTGTTCTTGTTAGGACTGTGAGGTCACCTCATCTCGTGTGGTCTTCCTTCATGGTCTTACGGTTCTACTGCATCAGGACTTTCTCCCATCCTTTTCCTCTTTTCTTGTCAGAACCTCGCTCCTCCCCTTGTAAGACCACTCTCCTCCTCGACTTCACTCACAGTCTCATCATGACCTACACCCATCTACCCCTTAACATTCCATGCACCGCTCCCAAACCATCGCGGTACCCACGGCCTCTACACACTAGTTTGTCTACTGATCAAGATGCATCTTCAATATACCCTTTCTGCAAATAAGAATCTTGATTGATAGTTGAAGCGATAGTAAAAACCTGCCTCAAGGCTCATGGAAAAAGTATCTTTCAGCTTCACTATAGGAATTCTGAGTATCAACCGCGAATTCTATGATATAGCCCTCTAGGATGCTACCGAACCACACTTCGACAGCCCGCGATGCTTTATTATCAACTTCCTAAAGTTCCTGAATCAATTCGGGGGTCTAGGTCGTTGCTTCACCACCTTGGAAGTTCCCCTTCTGGAATGTCAACTTTTCCAACCATTCAAAAAATAGAACTGGGAACTCACAGAAGAATCATTCATGCAGTTCCTCGTGAATGTATCTATCTACCCACTGTCCTACTGTCAATCGAGTGTTTCTGCTTTCCTCTTCATCAAATTCCTGCAACTCTTCATCATGCCATTTTTGGATCTCCAGTTTCGTTGGGTGCCACAACATCTCCTCCTTTTACTTCGAACATGGTCCCGGCAACGAAACCATTTGTTGGCTCAAACCCAGTCGACAGGGGTTCCACTCACTTTCGACGCATACCGTAGTCTCCCTTTCCACTGGCCTGAACAGGTTTTATCCCACCTAGCAACACCTGCAGAGCAGATGAGGTCTCACCCGAGGTGTCCAGGAAGGGCAGATGGAACCATGTTTCCTCTGAATGAAGGAGAATGGTTGCGGATGTAATACTTAAACTTATTGCGTAACCAGGACAGATATTTCTAAGCATTGAACATGGTATTTAAAGCAATATTCAACCAAGACATTCATCATTGCAACGACAGTAATTGAAAACAAATATCGTATCAAAGAAACATGACATTAATTGTATAGTGAAACATCACATTACCATAACCTAACAGATTGAACACAGAGATCATACCAAAATAGCTTCATCATATTATCATTGTCAACCCAGATACAATGTCTTTACAAAAGCTAGATCTCTGCAATGACTCTTGACATCAAAACATACCCGAAAATCATACAACCAACATCAGAGCTCTGCATTATTCTCGAGCAAGTTGTGTTCTCTCAATACCTACAATTCTTATCTATATATAGGCTTCCGCCTTACAATTCCTGTCCACTTACTACCGACTTGCTAATTGACACTATGGACAAATGACCCACTCTCTAACTTACCTAGTCAAAAAATGACCAAAAACCCGCATTCTGCGGTATAACTGACTCAACGGTACATAATATGTGGTCCAAATGACCCAAAACCCACAATCCGCGGTAAAGTTGACCCACCCATGCACAAAATCATCTTCTACCGTCGCCTTTCGCACCATCTTCTGCCTTGTCGCAGCATCAGAGATGTTGCGATATAGTCTTACCAAACCGCCTGCCAACAACCCTATTCCTCCCTTGAGGGATGATACCTAAGCGGTTAATCAAGTCATATTCTCGATTGACCCCACACCTCCTTTGAAGAGTGAAATGAAAATGATTAATCGAGCATCACATTTAGGCATGCACCATATATACCTTTGTCCTCGTATGGATGAGGCTTCACAATTGTTGGAAGACATGGACATATCCCATAAACACCTTCCAACTGAATATTGTAGGTTGTCCCTTGATCCTACATTGGTTGATAGGATAGTCAATCAAACCTCATCTTCGGTTGACCCCACTCTTTCATCAGAGAGTGAAAATGAAGCTGTCAATTCAACAATATCCTTGATCGACCCCATTCCTTCGTTGAGGAATGATACTGAAGCAGTTAATCAAGTCTCATTCTTGGTTGACCCCACTCCTCCTTTCAAGAGTGAAATGCAAACAATTAATCGAGCATCACCTTCGGGCATGCACCATACTTAGATTTTTCCTCATATGGATGACACTTCACAATCATTGGAATACATGGACATATCCCATAAACACCTTCCAACTAAATATTGTAGGTTGTCCCTTCATACTACATTGGTTGATAGGATGGTCAATCCAACCTCATCTTCGGTTGATCCCACTCTTTCATCAAAGAGTGAAAACAAAGTGGTCAATTCATCAAAGACTGAAAATGAAGGGGTGGATTCAACAATATACTTGATCGACCCCATTCATCCCTTAAGGGATGATACCCAAGCGGTTAATCAAGTCTCATTCTTAGTTGACCCCACTTCTCCTTTGAAAAGTGAAATGAAAATGATTAATCGAGCATCACCTTCGGGCATGCACCATACTTACCTTTGTCCACATATGGATGAAGCTTCACAATTGTTTGAAGACATGGACATATCCCATAAACACCTTCCAACTGAATATTGTAGGTTTTCCCTTGATCCTACATTGGTTGATAGGACAGTAAATCCAACCTCATCTTCGGTTGACCCCACTCTTTCATCAGAGAGTGAAAATGAAGCGGTCGATTCAACAATATCCTTGATCGACCCCATTCCTCCCTTCAGGGATGATACCCAAGCAATTAATAAAGTCTCATTCTTAGCTGACCCCACTCCTCCTTTGAAGATTGAAATGCAAACGATTAATCGAGCATCACCTTCGGGCATGCACTGTACTTACCTTTCTCCTCGTATGGATGAAGCTTGACAATTGTTGGAAGACATGGACATATCCCTTAAATACCTTCCAACTGAATATTGTAGGTTGTCGTTTGATCCTACATTGGTTGATAGGACGTTCAATCCAAGCTCATCTTCGGTTGACCCAACACTTTCATCAGAGAGTGAAAATGAAGCAGTTGATTCAACAATATACTTGATTGACCTCATTCCTCCCTTGAGGGATGATACCCAAGCGGTTAATCAAGTCTCATTCTCGATTGACCTGACCCCTCCTTTGAAGAGTGAAATGAAAACGATTAATTGAGCATCACCTTCGGGCATGCACCATAGGCTTATCGTTGTCCTTGTATTGATGAAGCTTCTGTTGTGAGGAAAATGCACCTATAGTTCAAGGGAGAAACTACCAGCTTACGGTGATAAAGATAGAATTACAAGCATTCTGAAAGTACAACAAATAAATGAAGAGATTAGGGTTTAGAGATGTAGGCACCTCATTCAGAAGGTCGATCCTAGCTTTGCCTCCCTCGCTCTTCAATGCTTATCCAGTATCTCAATGCCCAGACCTGCAAAACAACTTGATACCTTTCTTAAACACATTTGACTACATATATAAGACTAATATCCATGACATAACAAGACATAAAACTATAATTAAATAGTAATCAAATCAGAGACATATGAGAATAAGTCATATTTGGAAAGGAAAGAACGTCTGATATTTATTAATGAATGAAAGCAAGTACATAAAGTTATACCTTCTTTCAAGCTTGGCACTTCACGAAACCTAGATTCAAGGTCTCCTGCTTCCGTTCTCCAAGGATTCCAGCCTCTAATCAACTATGCTAGGGTTTACCAAAACTGAAGCACAAGAGAGGGGGATGAGGGTCTCCATTCCTCTAGTATAACTTTGTTATAGGCTTGGTCCCCTCACATGGCCCTTCTACCCTCCTTATATAGTCAGTGAGGAAGAGGAAAAGAAGTTATAACCGCTCAGGAGGTTTCCCAACCAACTTAACTTACTCAAATTTTGAGATTTTGACCAAAACAGGGGTGTACGCTACTATTGTACACTAGAGTAGGGTACACATGCTAGTTTGTTAAGGTAGAGTAGTGCTCATGTGAAAAAATGGCCAAAAACAGGCTTTTCTGCTCATTTTGAGGAGACGGTTTGGTCTGGAAAAATGTTCCTAAGGGTTGTAGTCATCAAATGGGTCAAGAATGAGGTGATTTCAACCATCTTTAGTGTCCCAAATGACTCCTCCATCCACAAATGTCTTGTTGTGTGACTGAACTTGATCTCAAGAAGTGTCATCACGGACAGAGAGGTGTCATTTCAAGCTATAATAGATGCCCCCTAATGTATGAGGTCATAGGGAGTGCGGGAAACGATGGCCGAAATACATTATAAATAACAAAGAGTTGAATCATGGAGGAATGGAGAAACCAAGAATCATAGGCTCAAATGAAGTACCTGAAAGCAAAGGCAATGTCAGACAAACTCATCCTTTGGGTAACCGTCCATGTTCAAATGGTGGAACATGACCTCCAAGAGGATACAATAATGATCCAAATACTAATGCATATATCATGGCCACTAGAATACAAGCGTGGATCCATGAGGAACATAAGTGTAAACATAGCCACATAAATACAAGGTGGATCTATGTCAAAATTGGAGAACATAGCCATAGAGAACAAGCTGGATCTATGTCTCATCAAGAGCCAAAAAGAGTGTGGCTCAGTCTTGCGCAACTTGGGTGATAACATAAATGAGGTGATGCTATTGAGGATCCCAAGGTCTTCACCCAAAAATAACCCAAGGTACAAACCTATCCATGCAAATAAATGAGTTGATGTCGAACATGGGAGGTATCGTTTGATTACCGTTCATTGATGTATACCGTTAACAAACGTGAGGGTGTCCACCAATAATGAAAATGGAACCCAAGGTACCTAGTACATTCAAGCAAGTGCGAATAAGTGATCTTGCCATCGAACACTTGAAGAATCCATCGGATAGGAGACATTGATGTATTTCCATCTATCCAATAGTGAGGGAAACTACCACTAATGAATGCAATCCCCAAGGTACTAACCGAAACTCTAAATTCATTCCCAGAGCACAATGAGATGAAGTCGGTGGGAAGAAGTCCGTTGGAAGGGAGGCCTTAATGCATCCTCCATTATGCAACATGAGGGACACTCAAACAGGTATGAGCTGATTTGGAGTAGGACTGAACACATGATGAAACATACTGACACCAAGGAATGGCTGACACATGAGGTCAAGGCAACTGCAGAATGGCCGACACAGGTTATATCCTTGAATAATGAGCATGACACAAGAGTGACTTAGGCAGCTTTTAGCACAAAGAGACCACGATGCAAATATGCAATGTAGGAGACATTAACAGATTCTCCATATGATTGGAAGACTAACCAAACGGAGGAGTAAGAACTCTGAGATCAATTTTACCCTAAGGCCAACACTAGAACCCAACTTGTTTGATAGACTCAAAACAAGTGCTTTGTTCAAGGTGATAGTCGACTTGTTGCCATCATATTGAAAGATATTTTAACATTCTTCCCTTCCCTCTCTTTTTTCGTTTTTTAATGAGCTTGACAAAGAACCAAAGCATGCTCAATGGTATTTTCATATTTAAGGAGTCTGAAAAACCTAGAAAAAAACTCCATACACCTATCCGTGGATTTTATATCGAGCCCAGATTGGTGTGTGCTCGGCGGTGTTTTCTTGCTTATAGAGTTGAAAAACTTAAATAGTTCTCTATACACCTACTCGTGTATTTTAATATCGAGCTCAAGTAGGTTAATTCTCGTGGGTGTTTTCTTGTTTATAGAGTCTGAAAAACTTAAACAATCCTCTATTTACCCTCTCGTGGATTTCACATCGAGCCCGAGTAGGTGAATGCTCGCTTGGTGTTTTCACATTTCGAGAGTCTGAAAACCCTAAAGACGACTCCAAAGGTCCTTTTTCGTAAAGTTAGTCTCCTTCCCCGAAAAAGTGTAAAATAATGGAAGAAGAACTCTTCTAGCGCATACCGAAGTATACCTAGAGTATACCTTTTCCGTAAATTATCCACCAAGGCCCAGAAAAGGGATAATTCTATACCTAAGTGGATGTCGGTTCAGTTATTTTAACGAGCCCAAAAAGACAACTATGCTCGGAAAACTTTTGGTATTTAAGGAGTCTGAAAAGGGCTTAAAAGAACTCCATAGGGATCTTTTCCGTAAAGGTTTAACGAGTCCGAAAAAGTAAACTCATGACCTCCTTATTGTTTTTAACGAGCTCAAAGGAGATACAGAAAATGCTCACAACTTCCTTACTGTTTTTAATGAGCTCAAAGTGAAGATGAAAGTAATGCTCATAGCCTACTTACTGTTTTTAACGAGCTCGAAGTAAAGGTAGAAGAATGCTCGTAACCTACTTACTGTTTTTAATGAGCTCGAAGTGAAGGCAGAAGAATGCTCGAAATCCTACTTACTATTTTTAACAAGCTTGAAGTGAAGGTAGAAGAATGCTCGAAACCTACTTAGTGTTTTTAACAAGCTCGAAGGAAAGGTAGAAGAATGCTCTTAGCCTCCTTACTTTTTTTAACGAGCTCGAAGGAAAGGTAGATGATTGCTCGAAGCCTACTTACTATTTTTAACGAGCTCGAAGTAAAGGTAGAAGAATGCTCGATTGGGAGGAGACGAGTGTCAGGGACATGCGAAACTAGCTCCAAGCACATGGAACAAAGCTATGCCTAATGAAAGGAACATGAGCAAGATAAGGACACTCAGGGTGTGTCTCCTCCAGGTAAGAGGTGTCAAATTGCGAAGGAAAAATGGTATAGGGATTAGTAGAAATGAGATCAGAGATGGAGGCTTATACAACGGGCTAAAAGCGTGGAAGCCATCATCAGGCTCATTAGCGCAAGCGAGATCATAACAGATGCATATGCAACTTGAACACAAAGATGGGAGCCTTATCAGGGATGGCCAGAAATATATGAGGAAGAAAGATATGAGGCTTCTTCTCAAAGTCATGGTAATTCTAAAAAGGCTCCCAAGCCTATGAGAAAAACTTAGCATGGGCACCAGAATGGCATAAGGGTGCTGATTAGGGTGACCCATGTTAGGTAGGCTCTGTTGTTGGACTGGTGCACAATGCATAAAGAGATGGCTAACACACCAATATCCAATAGGTTCGACCCTATGGCGAATTCAGATGGAAAAATGTTCAAATGCAACATAACAGTGGGGAATCCTAATCCTATATGCAAGGTTCCGAATATACCTGACATGGTCACACAAGGTGTCGAAAAGGACCAGTAAGCAAGTATACATCCAGCTAAGAATCCTATCTCCAAGAAACATTAGTACCAGGATCATATCTAAAACATATGTAAGGAAAGACCCGATACAAGTCACTGTCGTAGAAATAGTTTCAACTTCACTATCATCAACAAGGCAGAGTTTTCAAATGAAGACTCTATGGTACCCAAGCTCGAGGATTTACAATCAACAAGATCAACTTCAGGATGAAGATCAAAGTTGAAGGACATGATGGAATCTACAGAAACAAATTCATCATCACAGGAGTTGAAAATTCTAGAAGCAGAATCAAACTCAGCAGGAACACCGATTTGCGGATCTATAGGAGAGTCCAAAGACTCAACAGTGGGAAGATCATTCTTTAAGGTCAAACCAGGGATGGACATAACTTCGACTGGATCAACATCCAAGTGAATGGTAGACTGTACTATAGACTATAGGAAAACTTCATCGAAAGGAAGCATATCATCCCAGATAGAATACATATCTAAACATTCAGATGCAGGTGTCACTTGGTCAAAAGCTGGGACTACATCCCAAGAAGGTAAGCATGAACTCAGAGACTTCTTCTCAGTAGCATTTGAACTCAAGGAACAATATGCCACATAAGTCCCATGTGACATAGTAGTTCCTAATGATGAGGGATCAGACTGGTCTACAGTTGGGTAATAAGGAGGATCAACGAATGCAAGCTGGTCGATAGTGATGATGCTTTTGTTATGAGGAAAATGCATCACATGAAAGAGCGTAGACACCACAGCGTGCATAGCATAAACGTAATCACGCCCTAGGATCATATCAAATTCCATAGGGTCCTTTAAAACCATAAAATCAACTAAGACTATTTTTCCACCAAAAGTAACAGGTGCCTGACGGAGGAATCCAATTGGTTCACTAGGTCTTCTATCGAAGTTCAACGGCCAATTAAGAGCTGTAATAACATTAGGGAAACCCAAATATCTCCAAGCATAAGCGGAAAATATACTAACAGAAGCTCCTTCATCAACAATACATCAGTCAACCGTATGGTTCCCAATATCAACCTTTATCTGGAAAGGTGTCGAAGAAGGAAGACAAGGCTCGGCTAGACTATTCCAATCAAAGGAAACAATCCTAGTGCTTGGTAGGGGTTCACATGGCACAGATGAAGTGCCCCCTTTTTCAGAAACATCCAAACTGGTAATGTAGAAGACTTTAGCAGTAGGTACATCAATCTCTGAAGGACTGATGGGATCGGTCAAAGATTGCATCGATTCGATCACTTCACTCTCCAAAGGAAGAGTGGGGTCGACCAAATATTGCATTGGTTCAACCACTTTATCAACCAAAGGTTGATCTGACTGTAGGGAATCTATAGACAACTCAGGAACAGAGGTTCCTTCAGACATGGACCACACTCTTCGTGCCTCTGGAATGGCAGGGCATCGATGAGTAAGGTGATCTCCCTTACAAAGTTTACAAGGGAACTTTGGTTTCCGTCCTATAGGTTGAGACTCCTTTACAACGTCAGTACTCTCAACATGATTAGCATTGGCTGACAACTTGCCCCCAGCATGACTTGTAGTGGTTGGTTGCTCAGAAGCAAAAGACTTTTGAACTAAGGACCACACTTTTTGCACTTCTGGAAGTACAGGGCACATGTAAGTAAGGTGGTCTCCCTCGCAAAACTTACAAGGGAACTTAAGCTTCTGTTTGTTAGGTTTGTCGACAATGTCAACTCCCTCATCATGACTTGTAGTGGCTGATCTGGTGTCTCCAGTGTGACTAACAGGAACTGGTGACTTGTCATTAATATGACTAGCAGTGATCAATGACGTGTCCCCAACATGACTGATAGTGGTTGAAGACAAACTTTCATTGTGATTTTCAGTGACTAAAAGTTTTCTCCTAGCATGACCTCCAGAGGTTGGGTAGGTGCCCCTTGCATGATTTGCAGAGGCAGGGTGCTTGCCCCCAGCATGACTTGTAGTGGCTGGGTTGCTGTCCCCTTGTTTTGGCATCTTCTTCATATTCTTCCCCCGTCTATTCCTTTTAGACTGCTGGTTACTAGTATTGCTACTTTCGCCACATGAGGTAGAAGGAGGAGGAGAAGATGTTACTGGAAACAAAGGCACATGGTTCTGAAGCTCTTGATTTGAGGTGTTTACAAAAGAAATGTCAGAAGCATGCAAGGCATTCGGAGTGCAAAACAACCAAACTGGCATCCCAATAGTGAATCCAGGAAGATTCAGAGTAGCGATTAAGGGAGCACCAATGTTTCCAATGAATGGAATAGCACAAGGATCCCCTGGAATAGGGGTACCTTGATTGGAACTCGTCGGAATGCTAGACATAGTTTCCTGCTCAAATAAGCAAGAAGTTCTCTAGGAAAACTAAAACTAGTAGCACAAAGAGCACACTACTAAAAAGGTCCTAGGTAAATCAAACCAGGAAAATAGATGCCTTCCAGAGATGAGTTTGGGATGATGAGGGCCAAGAACAAATCAATGAAGGATGAAGAACAGTTACCCGGGGTCCACAATACAATGACTAAGGGTACAAGCATTGGAATCACCCAACCACCCTCCCAAAGACCTGCAAGGGATTTCCTCCCACGTCTGTCCTGGGTACAGCAGATATACCCTCCGTTGTCACCTTTGTATGAACCTATGGTCAGATACTAAGGATACCACCACACTGAAAACTCCTGGGAGAACAGTCTCTGGTCAAATCAGAAGGCGTGGGAAGGGTAACTGAGCCCGAAACTCAAAAGAGTCCACAAACGCAATCCAATCCTGGTATATGCTCGAAACAGAAAGTAGGAGGAGTATTCCCAACAATCTGATCTCACAAGACCTACTGCATAGATCCTAGGCAAGCTTTGAATGAGGTGGGTTTACCTGTGATAGTCGAACTCCGATTTTTGTGTAATGTGTGATCTTGGGTGGTTTAAGGTGTTTTAAACCCAAGATCCTAACCAAGGCTAGTTGGTGTAGTGTAACCTAGAAAAGAAAATGTTACTAGTACATTTTATTAGGGTTCATTTTAAAGGTTACTTGCTTACTCAAAAAGGTAGTGGGTGTGTGAGAGTGGTTATAATAGAGATAGAGTACTGAAAATGAAATATTTACCACCAAACAAATCTTTTCTTTTCAATGCAAGTCTTAAAATTCTAATCTAGAATGCATATGCAAATGCAATTTTTAATCTTTCGAATGCAAAATTGTTAAAAATAAAGTCTAAATGTACAAAATTAAACTCAAAATCTAAGAATGCAGCTACTCAAGCAAATAGGCATGCAAAAGAAAACTTGTTCTTTTTTATGCAAAGCACTCTAAAATATTTTACGCCACTTGCAAGGTACTCTATTCAAAAAATAAATCAAAATTCTTTATGCTTTCCAAAGGTAAGAAACAAAACTGAAACTAACCTACTATCAAAGTAAAGCAAAGAAACTTTCAGGTTTTCTTTATGAAACAGTAAAAGCTACCAAATATGACTTTCAAATTCTTATTGATATAAGCATGCCAAACGTTGGGAAAAGAGTATGAAAACTACTTTTAAACCCAAATGAAGAAAATGACCTACAAAGAAGTATGGTTTGGTAAAGTCAGGTCTGCACATAAACAATGCAAAGAAGGTCTTGAACAACAGCCAAAACACTTGAGCTTTCACTACAAAAGAAAACTTAAAAGCATAAGGGAGGATAAAAAACCAATCTAAAAGAGAAATTTCACTCGAATAGATACAAATAGGGTCAAGAAGACTCAAGAGGTTTCAAATCCATTGGAAATGGGGCAAGCAGGTTTAGTCAGACTCAAATTAGGATACAAAACACCAAACGGGCCACAACCCCCCAACTTCGGTCAACAAGCCCCAAAACTTTCCAAACAAGCCCAAATTGATCAAAAGAGGTTCAAATCATGAATGTAGTATTAGTACAAGGATGGGAGACCACTTATAGTGGTTTAACTCAGACCTAGGGTCATTGGGGACCCCAAAAAATGCAGCCACAACCCCCAGATTTGGGTCCACAACCCAAAAACTCAAAAAAATCAAACCCAGATTGTGGGCGCTACTGTGTATGAGGCATACCAGCGCCCATAGAAGGATGGGCGCTACTGTGTAGAGAAAAAGTAGCGTATGGGCGCTATTGTGTTGTAGAAACAATAGCGTACATGTGAAAAAGTTGGAAAAATGGGGTTAAAATCCCCACACCTGGGTCCACAAGGGTTTGCAAGGGTTGGGAAGGGTCTATAAGAGCCAAGGAGGGTAAAATAGAGCCTACTAACTGATCCGAATCAAGAAAATGAACAGAGACCATCAAACAAAACTAAATAAATGACCTTGGATACCCCTAAGCAGTTAGGATTTCCCCAGCGGAGTCGCCATTCTCTTGTGAGGAAAATGCACCAATAGTTCAGGGGAGAAACTACCAACTTACGGTGATAAAGATAGACTTACAAGCATTCTGAAAGTACAACAAATAAATGAAGAGATTAAGGTTTAGAGATGTAGGCACCTCATTCAGAAGGTTGATCTTAGCTTTGCCTCCCTCGCTCTTCAATGCTTATCTAGTAACTCAATGCCCAGACCTGCAAAACAACTTGATACCTTTCTCAAACACATTTGACTACATATATAAGACTGATATCCATGACATAACAAGACATCAAACTATAATTAAATAGTAATCAAATCAGAGACATATGAGAATAAGTCATATTTGGAAAGGAAAGAATGTCTGATCTTTATTAATGAGAGAAAGAAAGTACATAAAGTTATACCTTCTTTCAAGCTTGGCACTTCGTGAAACCTAGATTCAAGGTCTCCTACTTCCGTTCTCCAAGGATTCCAACCTCTAATCAACTGTGCTAGGGTTTACCAAAACTGAAGCACAAGAGAGGGGGATGAGGGTCTCCATTCCTCCAGCATAACTTTGTTATAGTCTTGGTCCCCTAACATGGCCCTTCTACCCTCCTTATATAGTTAGTAAGGAAGAGGAAAAGAAGTTATAACCGCTCAGGAGGTTTCCCAACCAACTTAACTTACTCAAATTTTGATATTTTGACCAAAACAGGGGTGTACACTACTATTTCACAGTGGAGTAGCACTCAAGAGGGTTGAGCACTACTATTGTACACTAGCGTAGGGTACACATGCTAGTTTGTTAAGGTATAGTAGTGCTCATGTGAAAAAATGGCCAAAAACAGGCTTTTCTGCTCATTTCGAGGAGATGGTTTGGTCTGGAAAAATGTTCCTACGGGTTGTAATCATCAAATGGGTCAAGAATGAGGTAATTTCAACCATTTTTAGTGTCCCAAATGACTCCTCCATCCACAAATTTCCTATTGTGTGACTGAACTTGATCTCAAGAAGTGTCGTCATCCGACCAAGGGATGCAAGTGTCGTCACGGACAGAGAGGTGTCATTTCAAGCTATAACAGCTTCACAATTGTTGGAAGACATTGACATATCCCATAAACACCTTCCAAATGAATATTGCAAGTTTTCCCTCGATCCTATATTGGTTGATAGGACGGTCAATCCAACTACATCTTTGGATGACCCCAATCTTTCATCAAAGAGTGAAAATGAAGTGGCTGATTCAACAATATCCTTAATCGACCCCATTCCTCCCTTAAGGGATGATACCCATGTGGTTAATCAAGTCTCATTCTCGGTTGACCCCACTCCTCCTTTGAAGAGTGAAATGCAAATGATTAACCGAGCATCACCTTCGGGCATGCACTATACCTACGTTTGTCCTCGTATGAATGAAGCTTCACAATTGTTGGAAGACATGGACATATCCAATAAACACCTTCTAACTGAATATTGTAGGTTGTCCCTTGATCCTACATTGGTTGATAGGATGGTCAATCCAACCTCATCTTCGGTTGACTCCAGTATTTCATCAGAGAGTGAAAACGAAGTGATTGATTCAACAATATCCCTAATCGACCCCATTCGTCCCTTGAGGGATGATACCCAAGCGGTTAATCAAGTCTCATTCTCGATTGACCCCAATCCTTCTTTGAAGAGTGAAATGCAAACGATTAATCGAGCATCACCTTCGGGCATGCACCGTACTTACCTTTGTCCTCATATGGATGAAGCTTCACAATTGTTGGAAGACATGGACATATCCCACAAACACCTTCCAAATTAATATTGTAGGTATTCACTTGATCCTATGTTGGTTGATAGGACGGTCAATCCAACCTCATCTTTGGTTGACCCCACTCTTTCAACAGAGAGTGAAAATGACGCGGTCGATTCAACAATATCCTTGATCGACCCCATTCCTCCCATGAGGGATGATACCCAAGCGGCTAATCAAGTCTCATTCTCGGTTGACCCCACTCGTTCTTTGAAGAGTGAAATGCAAACGATTAATCGAGCATCACCTTCGAGCATGCACCGTCCTTACCTTTGTCCTCGTATGGATGAAGTTTCACAATTGTTGGAACACATGGACATATCCCATAAACACCTTCCAACTGAAAATTGTAGGTTTTCCCTTGATCCTACATTGGTTGATAGGACGGTCAATCCAACCTCATCTTCGGCTGACTCCACTCTTTCATCAGAGAGTGAAAACGAACCGGTGGACTCAACAATATCCTTGATCGACCCCATTCCTCCCTTGAGGGATGATACCCAAGCAGTTAATCAAGTCTCATTCTCGGTTGACCCCACTCCTCCTTTGAAAAGTAATGCAAATGATTAATCGACCATCATCTTTGGGCATGCACCATACTTACCTTTGTCCTCGTATGGATGAAGCTTCACAATTGTTGGAAGACATGGACATATCCCATAAATGCCTTCCAACTGAATGTTGTAGGATGTTCCTTGATCCTACCTTGGTTGATAGGATGGTCAATCCGACCTCATCTTCGGCTTACCCCACTCTTTCATCAGAGAGTGAAAACGAAGCGGTCCATTTAACAATATCATTGATCGACCCCATTCCTTCCTTGAGGGATGATACCCAAGTGTTTAACCAATTCTCATTCTCGGTTAACCCCACTCCTCCTTTGAAGAGTGAAATGCAAATGATTAATCAAGCATCACCTTTGGGCATGCACCGTACTTACCTTTGTCCTTATATGGATGAAGCTTCACAATTTTTGGAAGACATGGACATATCCCATAAACACCTTCCAACTGAATATTGTAGGTTTTCCGTTGATCCTACATTGGTTTATAGGACGGTTAGTCCAACCTCATCTTCGGTTGACCCCACTCTTTCATTAGAGAGTGAAAACGAAGTGGTCGATTAAACAATATCCTTGATCGACCCCATTCCTTCCTTGAGGGGTGATACCCAAGCGGTTAATCAAGTCTCATTCTCAGTTGACCCCACTCCTCCTTTGAAGAGTGAAATGCAAATGATTAATCGAGCATCACCTTCAGGCATTCACCGTACTTACCTTTGTGCTTATATGGATGAAGCTTCACAATTGTTGGAAGACATGGACATATCCCATAAACAGCTTCCAATTGAATATTGTAGGTGTTATTTTTTTAGCATTAATTCACAATACTCTAGGATCTTTACTGACAGAATAACATGTGCAGTATATCAATGCATATCAATCATCATAAGATGCAAACATAAGAGACAATAAACACACAGAGTTTCCATGGGGAAAACTCTAAGGTGAAGAATCCCACAACTTCCTCAAAGATAGATAGAGCAATGATACAACCAAAGTACACAGAGATAGACTCCTCCTAGCAGTTGATCCTCCTCCTCACATGTGCCCCACTTTCTGAGTGATGTAGAGAGAGATGATGAGATGATCAAATAGAGATCTCCTAATCTCTACTTATAATTGTCTGACCTGCCTAATAAACTAGTGGGGTCGACTTGTCTTCTTTAGTCTAATAACCCCTAGTTACTTTAATCTGGGATGACCCCTTACAAGGTGGTCTAATAACCCATCAGCAAGTTAACACACTTGCAACACTTGTCAACACAAATGACGACACTTCTGTATAGAGGAATAATACATCGCTATAGGAGTACAATAAATATATATATGAAATACATTCTGAAGTTACATATACATCAACACTCCCTCTTAACTAGGAACGTATTTTTCGACACAGATCATCTAGCACAAGTCTTCTTCTTTGGATCATCGTCATTGATACATCATCCTTGAATCATCGTCATCGTCACTGCTGTTGCTATCTCAATCAATCTCTAAATTTACTCATCATAGGAAGTTCTATAGAGCCATTCCTTTTTCATACTGGATGTAGGCCCACCACCTGCAGGTCTTCATCATCACCGGCTATACTGTGGAATCCTCAGGACTTATTACGTGAGTCACAAAACCTCGAAAGAGAATCCCATGATGTTACGGGTACACAACTCCAACCTATAGGATCTTCGAGGGTGCTATTACATGTGACCCCACCATAAAACCTCGAAAGAGCATCCCAGGATGTTACAGGTACACAACACCGACCTGTAGGATCTCCCAGGGTGCTATTACATGTGACCCCACCACAAAACCTCGAAAGAGCATCCCAGGATGTTACGGGTACACAACTCTGACCTGTAGGATCTCCCAGGGTGTTATTACATGTGGTCACCACAAAACCTCGCAAGAGCATCCCAAGATGTCACGGGTACACAACTCCGACCTGTAGGATCTCCCAGGGCATTATTATATGTGATCATGGAAAAACCTCGAAAGAGCATCCCAGGCTATTACAGGTACACAAATCCGACCTATATGATCTCCTAGGGCGCTATTATATGCCATAGGACAAAACCTCGCAAGAGCATCCCAGGATGTTACGGATACACAACTCCAACCCGTAGGATCTCCCAGGGCGCTATTATATGTCCTCCCAAAGCAATGTCTTGAAAGAGCATCCCAAGATGTTACGGGTACACAACTCCAACCTATAGGATCTCCCATACATGCTCATCTGCACAACATTTTTCATGCCCATAGAGTATCATCCTGATACTCACCATACATCATCCTGATGTACACATGATCATCTTGATCATCATCACTGCATCGTCCTGATGCATGTCATGTAGAGAAACATCCTAAATCTTGTCATCCATGATCATCCTGATCATACAATGCATCTACCTGTTGCATACCAAGTATCTACCTAATACATATCATCACACATGATCCACCTGATCATATAATGTATCCATCTGATACATACATAGATGCATGATCCACGTGCTACATATACAGATACATGGTCCAAGCATCCAACATGATGCACATACAAAATACATACAAATGATCCAACTGATCATATCCAGCATCCAACATGATGCATATATAAACGATCCAACTGATCATATCCAGCATCCAACATGATGCACAAATACATAAATGATATGACTGATCATATAGAGCAGAAACTAGAACATCATCATGATGTTCATCATCCAACGCTTACATCCATAGCCATGTGAAGGATCCTCCTTCCACCATGCTTGGAATGGCTTCAGCAAATGTCTCCATCACTTCTTCCTCGAAGTGTCATTGATCTAAAGAACACCAAGCCTCTCTCGGAAGTACTCGAACTTCACTCTAGCTAGTGGCTTCATCAACAGATCTGCAATCTACTCATCCGTCGCAACATACAGGAGCTTCACTACTCCTCTCTGCACCATATCCCTAATATAGTGATATTTGATCTCTATGTGTTTCGACCTATCATGGAACACTGGGTTCTCAAACAGCTTCACACAACTCTGGTTGTCACAAAAGATACCAATAGCCTCTAGTGGTAGATCAAATAACTCAGACAATAGCTTTCGAATCCATATTGCCACACAACTAGCCGAACAAGCTTCAATATACTCTGCTTCGGCTGTACTTAGTACTACGCAGGACTGCTTCCTGCTAAACCAAGAGATCAAACCTAATCCCATATTGAAGCAACACCCAGAAGTGGTCTTCCTATCTGTAGCACTGCCTGCCCAATCTGAATCAACATAACCCTGCAAGTTAAAATTTTGATTCGCATCATACTTGAGCCCATAGTAAAATGTACCCTTCAGGTACCTCAAAATATGCTTTACAGCAACCAGTGAACACCTCTGGGATCTGTCAGGAACTGGCTCAATGTGTTCACTGCAAAGCAGATATCTGGTTTAATGTTCGTCAGGTACATCAAGGACCCAATCATCTGACAATACACAGTGACATCAACTAGATCAGATGAAGCATCACACAGAAACTCCAGGTTCGATGCCATAGGTGTGGCCATGTCCTTGCATTCCATCATCTTGAACCTCTTTAGGATCTCCACTGCATACTTCCCTTGTCCAAGGAAGATTCCATCTACACTCTACCACACCTCCATACCTAGAAAATAGTGCATCATCCCCAAGTCCTTCATTTCAAACTCGGCAGCAAGTTTCCTCTTTGTATCGGCAATCAGTCTATCTTCACCTGTTACAAATAGGTCATCTACATATAGGATTAATATAATAAGACTACCTTCCTCAACCTTGTAGTAGAGGTTGGAATCCACTTTACTCTTGGTAAAGCCCAAACTGGATAGGAAACTATCCATCCTACCATACCAAGTTCTAGGAGCTTGCTTCAAGCCATACAAGGCTTTCTTCAATCTGCACACATATGACTCCCTGTCATGTGTTTCAAAACCGAGTGGTTGCTCCACATACACTTCCTCTTCAACTACACCATTCAAGAAAGCAGTCTTGACATCCATTTGGTGTATTTTTGATTTCATCACTGTAGCCAGAGCAAGTACTGACCTGATGGAAGTGTACCTGGCTACAAGAGCAAAAGTTTCTTCATAATCTATTCCCTCTTTCTGAGAGAAGCCACGAGCTATGAATCTTGCCTTGTATTTTTCTATGCTACCATCTGCAGCATGCTTGATCTTGTAGATCCACTTGGAAGTCACAACAGACTTCCCTTCAGGTCTTGGGACAGCATCCCAAACATCATTCTTCATTATTTATTGGCATTCCTCGACCATGACATCCTTCCATTCTTTCTTTTCTCCTGCTTCTTCATAACTGGAAGGTTCTTTGTTCATGATATCACAGATTAAAGCAACATAGATGGTATGTGATATTGTTCTCCTCTTTGATATGTGTTCTTCTTCCGGAATGCCATATCTTTCTGCATCTTGAATGAGCTCTCTAGCCCATGCAGGTTTCCTTTTGTGAGAGTACTTTTCACGAGGTGGATCTACATGTTCTTGTGGATCTTAAATTTCATGATCAACATTTGGAATTGCTTCAGTCATGGTAGTGTTTTCAAATCTAGTTTCCTTAGGTTCTTCATAATCTTCAACAAGTGTCCTCCTTGATTTGATAAATGCTGAGTTTTCATCAAATGTCACATCCCTGCTGACATCAATCTTCTTGAACCTTAGAAAGTATATTCTGTAAGCCTTCGAGCTTTCACTATAACCCACAAAGATACCCTTCTTTCCTGAAGGATCTAGCTTGGTCCTCTTTTCCTTTGGGACATGTGTATATACTGGACAACCAAATATTCTGAGATGGCTGACCTCAGGTTTCTCACCAGAGAAGACCTCTTCTTGTGTCTTGTTGTCCAATATCTTGTGGGGTGTTCTGTTCTACACATATACAGCTGTATTAGTTGCTTCTTCCCATAGATGCATAGGCTTGGTCATGCAGCATTTCCCATGCTGCTTCCATGATTGTTCTATTATTTCTTTCTGCAACTCCATTCTGTTGTGGATTGTAAGCAGCAGTCAACTCCCTCTTAATCCCTGAATCAATGCATAGCTTCTTGAAGTCACCTGAAGTGAATTCTCCACCATTTTCAGATCTTAAAGTATTGATCCTCTTATCAGTTTGGTTCTCCATCAAGGTTTTGAATTCCTTGAATTTATCAAATACTTCATCTTGGTTCTTCAAGAAGTAAACCCAAGTCTTCCTGGAGAAGTCGTCAATGAAAGAGACATAGTAAACATGCCCACTCAGAGAACTAGATGACATCGGACCGCATACATCGGAGTGGATGATTTCCAAGATTCCTTTAGCCTTGCTTTCACTGCTTGGAAATGTTTTCTTTATGTTCTTTCCTTTTGCACATCCTTTGCAAACACCTTCATGCTTGGTCTTGATTTCAAGAATACCTTCTACAGCTTTACTTGGAATTGGAAGTGCTCTATAGTGCATATGAGCAAGTCTTGTATGACAAAGTTCACTTGGCTCCATGGATTCACGTACCATGGCATGTTCAGGTTGTCTCTTCAATTTATACAATCCTCCCTCTTGCTCTCCAATCACTACTGCATCATCAATAGTTTTACCTTTTGGACACATTAGAACTTGGCCATCTAGAAATCCAACCCTCATGCCTTTTGCATCTAATTTAGATATGGAGAGTAAGTTTTTCTTGAGCCCAGGTACATATAGAACCTCTTTCATCTTCAAATATTTTCCAGAGTCTAGGTTATAGGAGGCTTCAGCACTTCCCTTGATAGGGTATTGATAGTCATCCCCAAGTTTCACCTTATGGGGTGACTCATGTTTAGATAGATTTACAAAATATTCTTTAAACCCAGTCATGTGTTTGGAAGCCCCACTATCAATAAGCCAATCATTACATCCATGAGAAATAGTACCTGTGAGAGCAGAGATTAGAACATATTCATCTTCGCTTGATGAGTCCTAAGTTTATGCTCTAGCCTTCTTCCTGAGGGATTCATCATCCTCGACAGCATGAGCATGATATTTCCTTTTGTTATTGTTCTTCTTCTTCTTGAAGTTGTTGTTGTTGTTGTCCTTTTTGTTCTTGGGACATTCTGAAGCAAAGTGACCCTTCTCATTACATGTGAAGCACCTTAGATCCTTCTTATTCTTTTGGTGATAGTGAGTGGATCTCTTCTACTGAGAGTGCTCCTTCTTAGGCTTGCTTCTTTTGGTGTGAGTTGCGAGAGCTTGGTCTTCACTTCCCATATTTTCTTCTTGGGCTACAAGCCTAGCCTCTTCTTGTGAACATTCCTCCCATAGTTTACTGAAGGAGATCAACTTTCTTCTTGCACAGATCCCTTGAATAAAGGAATCCCATGACCTAGGTAGGCCATTCAGAGTGGTCATCACAATTTCTCCATTCTCCACCATTTCATCTACAGCTTCAAGTTGTTCCTTGATCTCAGAGACTTTGGAGAAATAAGATTGAATGGTCTCTCCATTCAACATCTTGACCCCTTTCAATTGATTCCGCAGAGTCATCTTCTAATTTATGTTCTTCCCTTCAAATAGCTTGGTGAGGGAGTCAAACATAGCCTTGGGTGTCTTTAGAGATGACACATGTGGAATGAGATGGTCTTTAATAGAATCAACAATGATTATCTTTTCCTTGACCAAGTTCTTCTTATGCAATATCTTAGCCTCTTCATCCTCTGGGATAGGGACCTCTTCTTTTATGTATGAGTTCAACTCATTCTCTTCCAGGATTATCCCAATCCTATACTTCCAGGCCTGGAAGTTATCAGCCCCTTCAAACTTGTCTTCAATCCTGGTGTGGTGAGACATCTTAAAAGAGTACTTCAAATGGAAATAGAAAAGATTTAGGTCTTACCACTTGATTTGCTCAAAACTGGATTTGGTCCTAGATTAGGGTTTGTTAGAGAAACCCTAAAAATTCAAAGTGTGAATTTCAACTTTCTGAAAGGATATAAAGATGCACCTTGATGAGTTGATCAGCCTGGTATACTCAGAATTTGAATTCTGCAAAGTTTCAACCTTCAGAAATGCCTTTTAGTCTTTATGGATTAACTAAGGATGACCCTGAATTAGGGTTTGAGTTTCCTGGAGTTTTACCTAGCCAAAAATATCGATCCAAATCTCTAAACTTTGATTTTTCCAAGGAGCTTCCATCTGTGTCTTCAGATTTCAGAAATTCCTATTTTTGAGGAAACCCTAATTTTTATGGCCAAAACAAAAAGTGCTCAGAATTGAATTTTGATTGGACAGATAGATTCACCTTGTTGAGGAGAGTCAATCTATCATATTACGTTTCCAGAATATGTGGAGCGAAACCCAATAAACAAGAAACCTTGGTTTCCGCCACTGCACAATGTCTTCTTCTCATGTTAGCTTTGATACCATGTTAATTTTTTAGCATTAATTGACAATACTCTAGGATATTTACTGAAATAATAACATGTATAGTATATCAATGCATATCAATCATAGCAAGCATATCAATCATCACAAGATGCAAACATAAGGGACAATAGACACACAGAGTTTCCGTGGGGAAAACCCTTAGGTGAAAAACCCCACAACTTCCTCAGAGATAGAGAGAGCAATGATACAACCAAAGTACATAGAGATAGACTCCTCCTAGCAGTGGATCCTCCTCCTCACATGTGCACCACTTTCCGAGTGGTGCAGAGTGAGATAATGAGATGATCAAATAGAGATCTCCCGATCTCTATTTATACTTGTCTGACCTGCCTAATAAACTAGTGGGGCCAACTTGTCTTCTTTAGTCTAATAACCCATAGTTACTTTAATCCGGGCCGACCCCTTACAACGTGGTCTAATAACCCATCGGCAAGTTAACACACTTGCGACACTTGTCAACACAAATGACGACACTTCTTTATAGAGGAATAATACATTTCTATAGGAGTACAATAAATATATATATGAAATACATTCCGAATTTACATATCCATCAACAGTAGGTTTTTGCTTGATCCTACATTGGTTGATAGGACCGTCAATCCAACCTCATCTTTGGCTCACCCCACTCTTTCTTTAGAAAGTGAAAACGAAGCGGTCGATTAAACAATATCCTTGATCAACTCCATTCCTCCCTTGAGGGATGATACCCAAGTGGTTAATCAAGTCTCATTCTCGGTTGACCCAAATCCTCCTTTGAAGACTGAAATGCAAATGATTAATCGAGTATCACCTCCGGGCATGCACCATCCTTACCTTTGTCCTTGTATGGATGAACCTTCACAATTGTTGGAAGACATGGACATATCCCATCAACACCTTCTAACTGAATATTTTAGGTTGTCCCTTGATCCTACATTGGTTGATAGGACGATCAATCCAACCTCATCTTCAGTTGACCCCACTTTTTCATCAAAGAGTGAAAACAAAGAGGTCAATTCAACCATATCCTTGATCGACCCCATTCCTCCCTTGAGGGATGATAACCAAGCGGTTAATCAAGTCTCATTCTTGGTTGACCCCCCTCCTCCTTTGAAGAGTGAAATGAAAATGATTAATCGAGCGTCACCTTCGGGCATGCACTGTACTTACCTTTGTCCTCATATGGATGAAGCTTCACAATTGTTGGAAGACATGGACATATCCCATAAACACCTTCCAACTGAATATTGTTGGTTGTCCCTTGACCCTACATTGGTTGATAGAATGGTCAATCCAACCTCATCTTTGGTTGACCCCACTCTTTCATCAAAGAGTGAAAATGAAGCGGACGATTCAACAATATCCTTGATCGACCCTATTCCTACCTTGAGGGATGATACCCAAGTGTTTAATCAAGTCTCATTCTCGATGACCCCACTCCTCCTTTGAAGAGTGAAATGCAAACGATTAATCAAACATCAACTTTGGGCATGCATCGTACTTAACTTTGTCTCGTATGGATGACGCTTCACAATTGTTGGAAGACATGGACATATACCATAAATACCTTCCAACTGAATATTGTAGGTTGTCCCTTGAACCTACATTGGTTGATAGGACGGTCAATCCAGCCTCATCTTTGGTTAACCCCACTCTTTCATCACAGAGTGAAAACAAAGTGGTCGATTCAACAATATCCTTCATCGACCAATTCCTACTTTGAGGGATGATTCCCAAGCAGTTAATCAAGTCTCATTCTCGGTTTACCCCACTCCTCCTTTGAAGAGTGAAAGGAAAACGATTAATCGAGCAGCACCTTCAGGCATGCACCGTACTTACCTTTGTCCTCATATGGATGAAGCTTCACAATTATTGGAAGACATGGACATATCCCATAAACACCTTCCAACTGAATATTGTAGGTTGTCCCTTCATCATACATTGGTTGATAGGATGGTCAATCCAACCTCATCTTGGGTTGACCCCACTTTTTCATTAGAGAGCGAAAATGAAGCGGTTGATTCAACAATATCCTTGATCGACCCCCTTCCTCCCTTGAGGGATGATACCCAAGTGGTTAATCAACTCTCATTCTCGGTTGACCCCAATCCTCCTTTGAAGAGTGAAATGCAAATGATTAACTGAGCATCACCTTGGGAATGCACCGTACTTACCTTTGCCCTCGTATGGATGAAGCTTCACAACTATTGAAATACATTGACATCTCCCCTAAACACCTTCCAACTGAATATTGTATGTCGTCCCTTGATCCTACATTGGTTGATAGGACGGTCAATCCAACCTCATCTTCGGTTTACCCCACTCTTTCACCAGGGAGTGAAAACGAAGCGGTGGATTCAACAATATCCTTGATTGACCCCATTCCTCCCTTGAGGGATGATACCCATGCGATTAATCAAGTCTCATTCTCGGTTGACCCTACTCCTCCTTTGAAGAGTGAAATGCAAACGATTAATCGAGCATCACCTTCGGGTATGCACCGTACTTACATTTGTCCTCGTATGGATGAAGCTTCACAATTGTTGGAAGACATGGGCATATACCATAAACACCTTCAAACTGAATATTATAGGTCGGCCCTTGATCCTACATTGGTGGATAGGACGGTTAATCCAACCTCATCTTCGGTTGACCCCACTCTTTCATCAGAGAATAAAATGAAGCAATTGATTCAACAATATCCTTGATCGACCCCATTCCTCCCTTGAGGAATGATACCGAAGCAGTTAATCACATCTCATTCTCGGTTGACCTACCTCCGCCTTTCACTAGTGAAATGCAAACGATTAATCGAGCATCACCTTCGGGCATGCACCGTACTTACCTTTGTCCTCCCATGGATTAAGCTTCACAATTGTTGGAAGACATGGACATATCCTGTAAACACCTTCCAACTGAATATTGTAGGTTGTCCCTTGATCCTACAATGGTTGATAGCATGGTTAATCAACCCTCATCTTTGGTGGACCCCAGTCTTTCATTAGAGAGTGAAAACGAAGCGATCGATTCAACAATATCCTTGATTGACCACATTCCTCCCTTGAGGGATGATACCCAAGTGGTTAATCAATTATCATTCTCAGTTGACCCCACTCCTCCTTTGAAGAGTGAAATGAAAACGATTAATCGAGCATCCCCTTCGGGCATGCACCGTACTTATTTTTGTCCTCGTATGTATGAAGTTTCACAATCATTGGTAGACATCAGGATATCCCATAAACACCTTCCAACTTAATATTGTAGGTTCTCCCTTGATCCTACATTGGTTGATAGGATGGTCAATCTAACCTTATCTTCCGTCGACCCCAGTCTTTCATCAGAGAGTGAAAATGAAGTAGTCAATTCAACAATATCCTTGATCGACCCCATTCCTCCCTTGAGGGATGATACCCAAGTGGTTTATCAAGTCTCATTCTCAGTTGACCCCACTCCTCCTTTGAAGAATGAAATACAAAGGATTAATCGAGCATCGCCTTCGGGCATGCACCATACTTACATTTGTCCTCATATGGGTGAAGCTTCACAATTGTTGGAATACATGGACATATCCAATAAACACCTTCCAACTTGATATTGTACGTTTTCCCTTGATCCTACATTGGTTGATATAATGGTCAATCCAACCTCATCTTCGGTTGACCCTACTCTTTCATCAGAGAGTGAAAATGAAGCGGTCAATTCAACAATGTCCTTGATCAACCCCATTCCTCCCTTGAGGGATGATACCCAAGTGGTTAATCAAGTATCATTCTTGGTTGATCCCACTCCTCCTTTGAAGAATGAAATGAAAATGATTAATCGAGCATCACCTTCTATTGATCCCAATCCTCCTTTGAAGAGTGAAACGCAAGCGGTATATCCAGTTTTATCCTTGGTCCACTCGACTCTTTCATTGGAAAATGCTGATATTGAAGCAGTCACCATCACAAAGTCTTCATCGTATCCTTCTTTTCTGACTGAAAGCGATTTAGAAACTGTTGATATCTTTATGGTCAGTTCAGACAGTTTTAGGCAAGGAGAAGTCTCATCCACAGAGCCTCCTCCAAGTACTGAGGTTATTTCATTTGATTGGAATAGTCTAACAGAACCTCGTCTCCCCTTTGATGTTCCTTTCCAGATATCTATAGGTGTTTCTGATAAAGAGATATTTCGCACTATAGTTGATGAGGGAGATTCTATTAGTATTTTATCCTGAACTGCTTCGCAAGCTATAGGGTCTCCTCAGATTGTTCGAGTTACCAACCAGATTTTAGCTTTCAATAAAAGGCCTACCGGACCTTTAGGGATTCTTCCGCAGTTACCTTTCACCTTGGGAGGTCATGGTCATCCAAGGCCCTTTATATTTCAATATGCTCCTTGGACGTGATTATGTCTATGCTATAAAAGTCGTAGTGTCCACACTCTTTCAAGTGATGTATTTTCCCTATAATGGGAGGATTGTGACCATTGATCAGCTTTCCTTCGTGACAACCAATCATCACATGATTTCCATTCAATAAACTTCCCTGAATGTTCCACACATATTAGTGGTTTCTTACCCTTAAGCATGAGGGGCATGTCTCCAGCCTCTGGACATCATTCTAGGGGGCACACTACTAACCTCTGGACATCATGTTGGATAATTGCCTTATCTTGAGCTTAGTTTCTTTCTGTTTTAGGCTCGTTAAAAAATGAAACAGTACCTTGTGAGCATGGTTCTTTTCCTATGTCAAGCTCATTAAAAACTGAAACAGTATCCTATGAGCATAGTTCCCTTTCTATTTCAAGCTTGTTAAAAATTGAAATAGGTTCTTATGAGCATGGTTCTATTCCCGTGTCAAGCTCATTAAAAAATGAAACAGATGACCATGAGCATAGTTCTTTTTCCGTGTCAAGCTCATTAAAAAATGAAATACTACCCCATGAGCAGAGTTATATTCCTGTGTAAATATCGTTAAAAAATGAAACGGATCATTTCCCTTCAAGTCGAGTCTTCTCGTAGACTTAGTACCTAAACCTTCTTTTCATCCACCTATGCCTTAGGCAAATGAAATGAAGCTTGGGGGGCATGTATTCAACCACTAGATGTTATGTTGAAATCAAATCGATCACCTCTCCAAACCATGTTGGAGTTAAGTCACTTACTTCTAGGAATAATACTGGGGGCATGTGCAAACCTTTGGATTTCATGACGGGAAGAAATCCATCTATGGGAATTATTTCCGAGCATACTTTCTTTTGAGTTTCGAGCTCGCTAAACCATTAAAATAATCCTGAGCATAGCTCATTTTCTATCACAATCTCATCAAAAAATGAAGCAAACACCATGAGCATTCTTCCAACCTATCTTCGAACTCATTAAAAACAATAAGATGGTATCTGATCTTACTTTTCACTTTTTTTCGTGCTCTGGTTAAAACATGAAAAAAAATTTAGCTTAGTTTTTACTTTTTCATGCTCTGGTTCAAATATGAAAAAGATTTCGAGTGCTTTTGATACCATTATCGTGCTCGTTAAAAATTTGAGTAAAAAGGTGTGTCTAACGAGTATAAGTTTATCACTTTATCCGGCCTCGCTATACTATTTACGGAAGAGGAACTGTGCCGAGTTTAATTTTCCTTTGTCATACTCAGTCACCAACCATGACAAAGTTGTTCATGGACTCCTCTTTAAACTCTTTTAAGACTCCCTAAATAGGAAAATATCTCCAAGTGAACTTGATTCTTTCACGCTTGTAAAATCATTTGAAAGGTCAGCCTTCTGGTGATAGTTTACCCCTTTTTCGGACCAGGGGGCACTGTTTACGAAAAAGGTATACTTCAATCAATCATGATTGAAAGAGTCCTCTTTTGCATTGTTTTACCCTTTTTCGGGTGAAGAGGCTAACCTACGAAAAAGGACACTTGGAGTCTCCTTTAGTTCCTTTCAGACTCTCTAAACATGAAATGACAACTGGGTTTTCCTTCTTTGGACTTGTTCAAACTCAACACTGAAGGGCTCCTTATGGGACGAACATCTCCTTCTCCAGGTTCGTAAAACATGTGGAATTGGACTCATCTATGATATGAGATATACCGAACATCTGGTTACCCTCATCAAGCTCGTAAAAAACACATGAGGTACTCGTCAATAATGATGGGGAAAAAGGGAAGATTTTGTGTTACATCTTAATTACGGTAGTACGTAGTCGCTCTTGAACATGGCACTAGTTTTCATTTGCATTCAGTACTTGGGTAATCCGTGAGTCTTGTCACTCCTTTGGGTCGTTGAAATAATGCTTCCATCATCAGTTGCATTAGGGGTTGGTATCATTCTCATCACGTCAATACTACCAAGTCATGCCATGGCCATGTTCAAGAGACATTTGTTATTCATTATCTGTAGTCAGTACACCTTCAATCATGTCGGTCTACTCTCAGTCAGTCTTGTGTGTTACTGTACCATCCAATCTACTCCAAACATCTGTTGTCGTTTTTCGTGTCTATGATTAGGGATTCATCATGGCACTCCTTCGATGGATTTCATCCTTGTTGATGTCAACACATCATTTGAGGATTGAATCTAGAAACCAAACAAGTACCTGGGGCCTGCATGCCTCAATGGCAGGTTACCTCGCTTTCAACATGAGTTTATGTTATTGCTCCTGATTGAAAGATTTCGTCAAGCGTTCGACTTCAACTCATTTATTCATGCTTGGTGATATGTACTATGGTACCTTGGGAATCATTGACATCAATGGTGATTTCCCTCGTGCTTGTTAATGGTATACATTAATGACTGGTAATCAAGTGGTTTCTACCATGTTCAACTCCAAAACATTGTAATCACATGGATAGATTCATATCATTGTGGGTTCCACTTGAAGACCCTGGGGAAGTCATATTGTACCCAGGTTGCGATGGAGATTTTTTGAGTTATATTACACGGATCCACTTTGTATTGGTCGTGGCTATGTTATCATCTCATCATGGATCTACGATTGTGTCTAGTAGCCATGATTTTGTTTAGTCGGTCTTTACTATCATGGATCTACAGTGTATTGGTTGGCAACCATGTTTTGTGTTGTATGAGACTTGTGGATCTCAGGTCATTTCTGCAGCAACTCCTTCAAACCAGCAAGTCCTTGCCATTTTCCTTACTAAAAATCATTTCACCTGTATCATTCCGTCAGCTTCATGCTTTGGGGGGCATTCTGTTACACCAAAATGTCATCACCCTTGTGCAAGTATCGCAACTATCGCAAGTGTTGCAAGTGTCATCATCATGACCTAGTGTCGTCACCATGACCGTTGCAAGTGTTGTCATTATGACCAAGTGTCATCATCATGACCGTTGTGATAATGTCATCATGTTGGCCATTGCGTAAACTCTTTACTCCGACCCCTAAATTCATTATGGGATAAAACACATCCAACTGAGAGATTTCCCTACCTAGTTGACCTCTTTAAGTAGGCTGTCACACTTTTTCTTCCTATAGGGTGAGATAAACCCCCTGTTGCGGTTCTTGGTCAGCTAGCGTGAGACACTATCACACTTTGTCTTCGTACGGGGTGCGACAACCCACTCTGTCACTCTGTGTCTTCTACCAGGGTGCGACGAGGTTGGTTAAAGGCTATTTTGGGAAGTCTCGACGTCTCTCTAGAATTTTTTTGAGGTGGAGACCTATCCCTAGGCTCTAGGTGAGGTGGAATTTTGGTTCCTAACCTATTGGGAGGATCCCTTCACCATCTCCCCCTAATCCTCAACCTACCCTATCTCTTTAACCCTATATAAACACCCACTCTCTCCATGGGAAGGGAGGAAGGTCTATGGTATCCTTATGCTGGTAGAATCCATATTGGTGATTGGGAAGCTTGTACCACCTTAAAGGCTTGGTTTGGACATGTTGGATGGAGGATGCGACATTGAGGCTTTGTTTGTAGCTTCATCATTTCTATGTATTCCCACCTTTTAATACAGTTAATATAATCTCTTTCCATGAATGTTGTCTCATTGATGATGTTTAGAACTTTCTTCCTCAACTGTTAGTTTAGATCAGTTATTGTTTCGATATATTGTACTGCTTGTATTGTTTCCATATTGTCTTGGTAGGTCTTGCAGCTAGAGATCTGACGACCATGGGACTTGGAGCAAAAACAAGGAGAGGGATCCATGATATGAAAGGTATGATATCTAAGTACTCGATCTGTAATTGATCTAGAGAAGTAGATTCATATTATGTCCTATTTGTGCCAGTCTTACATTGAGTTAGGGAGATTAGGCCTCGAGTCCGCTCTTGGTAGATTGTCCATCAAAAAATCCTCATAACCTCAATGTCATCAAGTTCGACACTACCGATGTTCAGCCTCGGTTTCCCTATCATGTGGATTTTCAATTTCATGTTAGATATTTAGAGATGATTGTTAAGTGTACCATCGTTTACAAAGGTGCTTCCACTTCAGTGATGTATTTATCTTGTTGGAAGGCTCTCAGCTCTCCTCCGTTAGCAAAGTCCATGACCATGCTTACTTCTTTTGATGGTTTTTCTTTCAGGCCACATGGTATTATCCCCTTCCTTGAGGTCCACTTGGGTGGGAAGTCCGTGCCTATAGAGGTGGAGGTGGTCGATGCTCCCCTTGACTATAAGCTTTTACTGGGTCGAAATTGGATCTACGCTATCAAAGAGATCGTATCCTCTATCTTTAGAGTCATCTGCTTTCCCCACGAAGGCAATATTGTGTCAGTTGATCAACTATCCTTTACTAGTTCCAGTATCGTAGTATCGCAGGGATCTGTGGTCCCTCAGATCAAAAATTCTTAGTCAACAATTGGGAATGTTGGTGTAGGATTATATTCCTCCTTGATTGGATCTTTTGATTTTTCTGCACCAATCTACTTTATAGGAACCATCTCCAATGATGCCCCTTCATCGTCGTGTCCTGTACCATTCCGGACATCGTACTTTAGTGCTCCATGGACTGTATCTTCCATGAGTTCCTCGTCAGGAGACTCTTATCACATCGGAATGGCCATGCCCTTGTCTGTAGCTGAGCTTGCTTATCGCGATATTCAACAAGTCATTACAGAGCCTTATATCTATTCTTCAAGAACAGAGGAACCTGTTACGATGCCTGCATGGGTAGTGGACTCGTCTTATTCACATGACTGCCTGGATGATACTTTACCTTCGGATGAAGCCATTATTGAGGCCATGGATAGAAATAACAAGCTTTGGGAGGACCTCCATCATAGATCTTATTTCCTTCTGAACCTTGATCTTATTGAGCAAGATGAGTTTCGATTCACTCTAGAAAAGAAAGTTGGTCACCTTGTGGTTCATTTGGAGTCACGTGGCATTTATGCGGAGGGAAATATGGCTAATATTTCCCCTACTATCCTGATCAACATTTATCATACTCCCGGAAAAGAAAAAAATGTATACATCGTTGCTGATTGTTCCCCTAAGGAAATCCCTATTTACACCGATTTATTCAAAGAGTTTCAGGATGTGTTTTCCTGGTCATATGAGGAGATGCTAGGTATTAACCCTGGTATTGTCGAACATGAGATTAAGAGTTACCCCCCATGTTAATCCTGTTCGACAGTGTCTTCGTGCTGTTAATCCTAGCAAGGAAGCCTCCATTAAGGAAAAGGTAGAGAAACTACTTAAGGTTAGTTTCATCTACTCGGTTCCCCTTATCAAATGGGTATCCAACCCCGTTCATGTGGATAAGAAGCAGGCAACCATCTGTGTGTGCACTGACTTTCGCGATCTGAATAAAGCATGTCTTAAAGATCATTTCCCCACCCCATTCATAGATCAAATCTTGGATGAGTGTCCAGGAAGCGAAGTATTCTCGTTTATGGACGGATTGTTGGGTTATAATCAGATCCAAATCAAACCTAATGATCAACATAAAACTGCATTTATATGTCCCTGGGGTACTTTCGCATACCAAAAAATTCCATTCGGCCTTAAAAATGTTGGACCTACATTTTAGTGGGCCATGACCTATGCTTTTCACGATCTTAAGCGTATAGAGGAGGCTTACCTGGACGATCTTGTTGCTCACTCTGGTAGTAGAGTGGATCACCCCAGTCACCTCCATCTTATTTTTGAGAGATGACATTGTTATAATATTCGTTTGAATCCAAACAAGTGCATCTTCTACGTGAAAATGGGTCACCTTCTAGGGTTTATAGTCATAAAGGAGGGTATTAGAGTCCATCCGTTGAAGGTTGAGGCAATACTTCGGTTTCATCCTCCGCATACTTTGGTTCAACTTCAGAGCCTCCAAGGGAAGGCCACTTTCTTACGTCATTTGATCGTGAACTTTTCTAGTCTTACTAAGGGTTTCATGTGATTATTGAAGAAATACACCTCTTTTATCTAGGATGAGCGAGCCCAACAGTCTTTCGACTCTCTTAATAAATCCGTAGTATCATCTCCTCTTCTTAGTCCACTCGACTATGTGAGAGACTTTTTTCTTTATGTGGGCACGTCTCAAGAGACAATTGGTATGGTCTTGGTTCAGGAAGACGATATGCTCCAAGAGCATGTTATCTATTATCTCATTCAAAACCTAGTAGACATTGAACTAAGGTATTCTCACGTGGAGAAACTGGCCCTTGCGACTGTTCATGCAGTCTAGAGATTACGACACTACATCTTGGTTAGGAAAACCACGGTTATAGCGAAGTTTGTGTAGTCTTTGGTTTTCGCAGAGATGATGTCATATTTTCTTAGACTTGATAAGGAAGTGATCCATGAGGACTCATTTGTTGATGAGAATTTATTCCTCATCTCATCGTCAGACCCTTGGTATGGAGACATCATTGTATATCTCCGGACTCTGAAGTTACCTTCGCATATTTCGCGAGATGAGCGACGATGTGTGAGACATCATGCCAAAGATTATGTCATTGGTGGTGAGACTTTGTATCGGCAAGGAAAGGACTCTCTCCTGCATCGTTTCTTGACTCATGAAGAGGAGAAATTAGTGCTGAATGACTGCCATAGTGGGGCATGTTGTGGTCACTTATCCGAGCTTGCTACAGCTCAATGTACCTTGCGAGTGGGTTATTTTTGGCCTACGATCTTTAAATATTGTGTTAACGCTGTAAAGAGATGCCACCCTTGTCAGGTGTTTTCTGGGAATGTACGTTCACATCCTGCCCCTCTCTATCCGGTCGTTATCGTCGGTCCCTTCACCAAGTGGGCGGTTGATTTCATGGATTGCAACCCATCTTCGGCTGGGGGGCATCATCATATCATAGTGTCCATATATTACTTTACCAAATGGGCTGAGTCCACGCTGACCGTTAAAGTCAATGGTGACACAGCAGCCCACTTCATGTTCAATCAAATCATAGCTTGGTTCGGTATCCCGAGAGAGATTGTCACTGACCATGGTAGTCACTTTCAAAATAAGATGATGGCTGAATTATCACTTAAGTTTGGGTTTAGACAGGATTAGTCATCCTCGTATTATCCCCAAGCGAATGGCTAGGTCGAGGCAATCAATAAGTCCCTTAAAGCTATTCTCCAAAAGACCATCCAATAAAGCAAGAATAATGGGCATATCATGGTGTATCCTTCTTTGTGGGATTATCGAACCGGAGTGAAGAATTCCACTGGTTTCTCACCTTTCCAGTTAGTTCATGGTGTGGAGTCCATCTTACCGGTTGAATGCGAGATCCCTTCTTTGAAGCTACCCATAGAACTCTTTCCTGATACTTCGGATGTAGATCAATGCTTAGTCCACCTTGAGCAATTTGACGAGCAACGTCCAGATGTCACCATCACAATAGATGCCAATAAACATTGTGTCAAGGCCTAGTACGATAGGTGTGTCCATCCCTCGCAGTATGATGAAGGTGACTTGGTTCTTCTTTATGACCAAACTAAGGAATCCCTAGGGGAAGGAAAGATTATGCAGGGAACATCCTAAAGGAGCCTAGAAATGGGCTCTATCTCAAGCGGTATTATGCTTGAGATTCTAGCTTTAGCTAATACTTTGTATAGTCTATTGTATAGTTTATGTACATAGTTTAACGTTCCTTTTGGTTTTCACTATTTTTAGAGCCTTTTTTACTAATATATCATTGTGAGGTATCTTTTTGAATAGATTTTTGCATCGAGAGTGGATTTTGAACCTTCTCGCGCCTTCAACAGGTATTTTCTACTCCCTTCATATAGGTTAGGATGTCATTACACTTGCATTATTGCATCAACCTTATGACCATATTCATAAACCTTAGGTGCAACCCAGCTTTTTAACCGATATAGAACCTTCATGCTCCTTTAGAAGTGTCGTTATTTGGCAGTAGGGCTTGCCTGATCATGGTCCCTAGTTAGATCCTTTTTATGTCTTATGGAACCCATGCAGGTGTTCCTCAAGATCGGTAGTCCTTTGTAGTCCCTCCATGACATTAAGATGAAGACTCATACTCTACTTTATCTTTATTATGGACATCTCCCATAAGGACTCCCCATTTATGTCGAGTTGTGAATGCATTGCATTATCCTGCTTGTCTTTGAGCCTTGTGTCGGCTCTCGCTTTCTCAGTTATTAGCCATTTTCCTTAGCACTTTGCCTTCTGAGCAAAGTAGAGCCTTTAATTTATCTTTCACAGCTTGATGAACCTTACCTTGAGGGAACAACCCCTCGAGTGTCTATATCCTGCACATGCTTCCTTGCATTGAGCATATGTATGTTCCATTGCCCGGAACTAGTTGGCTTTCCCATGGCACTCGTTTCCTCACTATTGTATCATAAGCAATTTTATTCTTTTTCAAGCTTCATAATATGAAAAAGACCAAAAAATCATATAAATTTAAAAATCCGGATATAAAATTTTACTACCTTCTATTGGAAGGTACAATGTCTCCTTTGAACAGAGCATTCATGTCCACTCCATGTATCATGTGTCGGGATATTAGTATGACCTTAGGAATATGTACTCGTTTCTCAGATCTTACTCCACCGGCTTGTTAAGCTTCCCATCATTATGGAGCCTTTGTTGATGCCTCATGCATCAAAAACTATTGTTAGTATCCAACATTGAGTCTATGTTTCCTGATTCTATCCATCTACTCATGCTCTTGTTCAAAGGAAGTCTTTAAACCAGATTTGGCCACTCCTCACATCTCTTGACCATTGCATGTTGGCCATCCCTTATGAGTCCACTTCAATCATATATGATCTTACACCCTGCACCCTGGGCCTACTTTCATCATTGGTAGCTGACCTTGAACTTGGCAAGTGACATTTCATCATTGGTCCTTGACAAAGTGGTTTCCCTTGTGTTTGACGACAAGGCATCTATTCACACATTGAGATTCATGTTGTGCCATAGTTTCCATTAGACCCTATTGGGGGTTTCCTCACTTCTATCAGTAGTCTTCATCATTGGATTCTATTTAGGAGGTCTCTCCCGTGCACTACTTGCATCTTGTACAAGCATGAGAGATGCACTTGGTTTTTGGTTCGTTCAACTTGTTCATCCGATATCTTCCAAATATTCCAGCTTAATTGCTACCTCGTGTTGGTTGATGGGGGATCCATTAATTCCTTCATTCCAGCGAATCTCATTCCATCGACTCCAACTCATTTATTTTGGAATCAAGATTCAGAGTCCTTTGAGTACCTTGAGACTTGCAGTCATCAGTGGTAGTTTCTCTCACCATCGACAATTGGGAATTCATTAATGTCCCCTGATCGATGGATTTGTCAAGTGTTCGACCTCAACACCTTTATTCACACTTGTTGAATGTACTTAGTGCCTTGGTACCCATTTTCATCATTGGTGGGTTGTCTCATGTCTGTTAACGGTATACCTCAATGACCGATAATCAGATGATGTCACATCAGGTTCGACATCAGTACCTTTATTCACTTGATAGGGCATGCACCTAGACGATTTGTGTAGAATACCTCAGACTTCAGTGGCATTCAGTATATGCTACTTGTGATTGAGATTGTACCTATGAGAGATTGTTCTCATACACCAGCAGTTTGTACCATTAGGCTGCATGAGATGTTTCCTCTTAGCGGGATATCATATCTTAATGTATATGGGTCAAGGCTATGACCATTCATGACATGTATTCACTATATACTTCCTTATTCATGGCCATTGTATCAAATTGCTATGTATGCAGAGATATCATTATATTGTGATGAGTGGGATACTCCTTCCATTTGTGTCTCCATCACTCCACTTCTGAGATTTGTAATGTATTTTGGCCATCGTAGTACCTTCTCTAACCTCACACATTAGGGGGCATCTGTTACACCATATTTTGTCACCTTGTGAGTATTAACACTCATTGGCCTCCCTTACCCATTTGTAGACTCGGAACTATACCTTTGGTTCTTCTTGAACTTATTTTTCCCTATTTTTCCTCCTATACGCGGTCTTCTTTAGTACAGCTCGTGTATATGCCAGTTGCATTACTACAGCCAACGTACATTGAGTTTTGGTAAATAAAAGTAAAACCTCTATTTTTCACTCCAAAAAGCGGCCATTGTGATCTTTGGCCTTCCATGTATCTTGAAAGGACTCGATCCAACCTTTCACTTTCCTTTGGGCAGTTACATATTGAGCTATTGTGATGCATGGAGGGAGGAGAAAGAGAAGAGCATTGAAACTCTACCAAAATTTTTCCTTGATTGCTATTGCTGGAGTCTACATCCATTGATCCTAGTTGTTGTGAACCATTTATGTTCACCTCCCAAACTCTTTCATATCTTGTGAAGGATTTGTTCTTCTACCCGTGATTTTTCCATTGTATCGGGGATTAAAGTGGCAGAGGCACCGGTGGAGGGACCTAGTTCTTGGTTTAGATGAGTTGTCGATAGGAGGTTGTATCTTGTACTTCTTGTTCATATTAATAGAAATACTCATTTTATCGTCCATTGATATTGTGAATGATCATTTATTATCATTGGTTACATTTACTTATATATATCATGGATTATGCCATTGTATATGTTGACCTCTTTTATATATCATATGCACTAGTTTGTGTTTATTATTTTGGCTAAGTTGCAGGTTCAAGTGTTGTGATTCGAAATCTCAATGCAATTCTTCATTAGACGTCCGGTTGAGGTAGGTCTTTTATTTTGTTTATCATCATTTACATTTATATAGCATATGGTGGGAAGTGAGTTGATTTCTCGATTCCATCTATCTTTTGTGGTCTACCCCAAGCCATAGGAAGTTTTTCTCCATAACAACTAGTATAAGGCCACAACCTTGGCATACTTTGTTTCCCTCATGTGGGAAGAATCATCATCATGAACCTAGCATTCCTTATCTTGTTGAATCCTTCCAAATCCTATTGGAAACCACACTCATCTACAAATTTTGCACTATTAACACACCCAAGGATATGCTCAAAGCCAAGATTCCCTAAGCCTCAACCTAACACCAACCAAATATCAATGCTAGGCGATTCAAGCATACCCAAGTTATGCTTTAGTTGGTTGGTATTCACCATCATTATTTTGATCTACGAATAGTTCTTCTTGGATTGAGCCATTAACAATTATGATGGAAGATCCATCACCAACCACATGTCCTCCAACAATATCCTAACCACATGTTCATTCAAGTCACTCGTAAGCATTTTCCCAAATGTTCTGGAGGTGTCCCTTCATCACCTCAATTAGATTATTGTTATATATATTATTTACAATAAAAGTATGTTATAAAGCCAAATTTCTCAACATTGATAGGACTTACCAATTAATACCTTAATAATTTGGATTCATAATTTGATACAAATAGAACTAAATGTTGTTGTATTTTTTTGGTAATTTTTTAAGGGGTGAGTTAAAAAGTGGACAAATTCACCCTTTGAGTGAGCCAATGTTATGCCTAAATCCACTAATTTTTAAAGCTCCCATAAAACCTCAATGGTTAAATTTCCCATCAATTAGGTCGAACTATAACTTCAATATTATTTTTAGTATGTTATATTTGATAATAAATTTAATTATAAAATTATGAATGTGTCCACTTTTTAACTTACTTTGTCTTTTAGCATAATAATACTTTTTATTTATCTTAATGTTGACCAACAATTAAATCAACTTTGCCAATTTAATTTTTAAATATTTTTATAACGAGTTCTTATATTTTCATCAACATCTTACTACTTTATATTATTATTAAATCTTCATCATTATCGTTAAATATCTATCAATTTTCTTAACCAACATAAATACATAAATATATATGTGCTTGTTCACCTTAAACACTTCAACAAACATTAATATACATTATAATAAAAATTATTATTTTTAATTACTTAAAATCATTTTAGAAATTATTAAATTTTTAATTAGTTAAATCAATTTATTTTTTTCCCATGTTTAAATAAATAAATTTATATTAAAATTGAGATATATAAATAATAATTATCTTAAAATATTTTTTAATATAATTTAAATTTGATTAGTTAAAATGGTTAGTTAAAGTGATGAGTTGATGAAATTAGTTAAATTTATTGTAATTAATTAATTTAAATAGTTAAAAATTTAGTTACAAACATCTCCTTATTACACAATCATTGTTGTGATTTGGGAATTTTGTTTCTTTCAAAAACTTATAATTAATTGAATATTTCCACTAAGAATGATATACACCTTGTGAAACCACTCTAGGGATTTGTTCTTGTGTCTCATCCATTTCCAACAACATATATTTTTTATATTCCTTGCTGTCCATGATTTCCTTGCTCATTAGAGCCTTCATATACTAGTATAAGGCCACACCCTTGGCATACTTTCTTTCCCTTGTGGTGGAGGAACCCTCATAGTGAACCGATATTTTATTTTCCCACTCAATCCCTGCAATTCGTATTGTAAATTACACTCATCTACAACTTTAACACTATCAACACACCGAAGCACGTGCTTAGAATCAAGCTTCCACGTGATTTAATGCAACACTAACCAAATAAAAATGCTAAGTGATTGGAGCACACCCAAGTTATGCTTCAACTAGTTGGTATTCACCATCATTACTTTCTTCTATGAATAGCTCTTTGGGGATTGATCCCTTAACACTTAAGATGGGGGAGTCATCACCTCCCACATGTCCTCCTATAACAACCTAACCCCGTGTTCACACAAGGCCACTCGTAAGCATTTTTTCGTAATGTACTCTAGGTGTCCCTTCATCATGTAAATTATATTATTATTACATACTATATACAATAAAAAAAATTTGTATAAAGTCAAATTTCCCAACATTAATAGGACTTACCCATTAACACTTTGATGATTTGGATTCATAGTTTGACACAAATACATCTAAATGTTATATTTTTTGGGTATTTTTTAAGGAGTGAGTTAAAAAGTGGACAAATTCACCCTTTGAGTGAGCCAATGTTATGCCTAAATCCACTAATTTTTAAAGCTCCCATTAAAACTCTATGGTCAAATTTCCCATGAATTAGGTGGAACGATAACTTCAATATTGTTCCTAGTATATTATATTTGATGATAAATTTAATTATAAAATGATGAATGTGTCCACTTTTTAACTTACTTTTTCTTTTGGCATAATACTACTTTTTTATTTATCTTAAGGTTATATCAACTTTACTAATTTAACTTTTTTAAATATTTGGATAAAGAGTTCTTATATTTTCACCAACAACTTACTACTTCATATTGTTATTAAATCTTCTTCATCATCGTCATCATTAAATATCTATCAATTTTAATAACCAACATAAATATATATGAGCTTGTACACCTTAAACACTTCAACAACCACTAATATCCATTATAATAAAAAATATTATTTTTAACTAAAAATCATTAAATTTTTAATTAGTTAAACCATTTTATTTTTTTCCAATTTTAAATAAATAAAAATTATATTAAAATTCATATATATAAATAATAATGATTTTAAAATATTTATTAATATTAATTATATTTGATTATTAGTTAAAAATGGTTAGTTAAAGTGATTAGTTAATGTGATCAGTTAAGAATCTAGTTACAAACATCTCCTTATTAGAGAATTAGTGTAGTGATTTTGGAATTTTGTTTCATTCAAAAACTTATAATTAATTGAATCCATGGTATGTGGAGTAATTCATTCTTTAAGGAGTATTTGATAGTGTTACCTTACCTTAAGAATTTCTTTATATCTTTGTGTTATTTTAAGATGAATGCATTTTGATTATTGTGAAGTATAAAGATTTTATATCTTTATTAAAATTCAACTTATGGTTATAAAAAGGGTTAAAAACTATTTTGGTGATCAAAATTATGGAAAAAACATTTAAAACAATTTTGGTGGCAAAAATTATAAAAACATTTTAAAACCAATTTTTTGGAGAAGAATTATGGAAGTAGAATTATGAGTTGTATTTTTAATCTTTAATATAGATGTCTTGATCTTGACGAATCTTGTTAAGAATTGTAATTTTATTGGTCCATTACTCGTTATTGGTATATCAATTAGTTGAGTGGTAAGTTAGTTAGTTTGATTAGGATATTTGGATGTCCCATAGTATTTACTATCCCATGGTATTTACCAGTAGTTTTGGGTGTGATGTAAGCTTATATAAGCCTATGCTTAATAATGAGAAGGCAAGCCATTACCCATTGTGTTTTATCTGAATATCCTTGTCAAAAAACTGCTTGCTTCGTTGTGGTTGACCCAACGGATTGCCTTCCCAAAGACATTCTGCTTTACATTTTTTCTCTCCTATCTATCACCGAGCTCTTAAGAGCTCGGGGAACTTGTAGAGCATGGTACCACATCATTTCGTCCTGCAACTTCTTTCATCGATTGTATGATGAAAGAAACCAGGAATCGTGGATTGCTCTCACCAGCGAGGGTAGCCCCGATCACTTTTGCTTCTTCAACAAGAAGTCTAAGAAGTGGTACTTTTTTGGGAGTCAGCCTAAATGTTGGCTTCTCCAGGGAGCTGCAGACGGTCTTCTGTTTTTCGTGGGGAACGAGGGGGAAATGTTGGTGGTTAATCCCTTAACAAGAGGCCACCGACGGTTTCCCGATACACAGTTCAGCCCGCGCCTTTGGCTGGAGTCCTGTTTGAAGAGAAAACTATGGACGAGCGACTCCACACCTATGTGTGTGCAGCCGTCCATGTCCATCAACATAGTTGCGGAGGACGGTGGTAAAACGACCAACACATGGACTGTAAGGCTGTGTCCACATATCAGCCCCACATTATTTAAATGGCGGTTCCACACCACTGTAGATGGCAACAACATCGTCTATAGTTCAAAGCAACGGCAACGGTTTGTCCTGGGTATTTATGACACGGAAACCGGCTTCTTCAACGTTAACAGAAGACTATTTCGAGTGGGCAGAATGTTCAACTTCGTAATGTACCGGAACGAGTACATTAAGATGATAGTTTACAAGGGCAGAATATTTCTGTTAGGTGTCATACTGGGCAGTGGATTTAATGCTTATTTTGGCCGTGGGTTAATGGGATTATGGCTGGCAAATTCCACCACTTGGCAATATGAGCTTTTGACTGAACACGAGATACAATTTCCATTAGACGAGGTAGCAGCGGCCTAAGACGGAAAGGACAGCATAACAATTATCTCAAGGATGCGGGGATCGAAGATGCTATCCTTGAATTTAGATACCAACGAGTGGAAGGTTTTGGATGCAGATACCGAAGCGTGGAGGTTGGCTGATGGAAATGCACGACAACATACATTTTCAGCAGAAGCTTTTAGGGCTTTTCATTTCAAATTAAAATTTTGCACCGCCGTATGATGTGATTGAACCAGCAGCAGGTTCAGATTACATCGTTTTTTCTCTGAATGTTAAACTAGGTTTTAGGGTTTTCATTTGAAATTACAATTTTGCGAAGCTTATGTAACTGAACAAGGCTCCATAAAATATGCTAGGATTAGATTGCATGTTTTTTTTTGTTTTAAGGTTTTTCATTTGCAATCAAAATTTTGGATAGTAGTATGATGTAATTGAACAAGCTGCCAGAAAATATGCACTAGATGCATGGATTTTTCTATGAATGCTAAGCTTGCTTTTAAAGCTTTTCAATTGAAATCAAAATTTTGCAAAGATTTATGATGTGATTGAACAAGCCAACTTAAAATATGCCAGCCTTGGCTTATTAGACTGCATAGTTTTTTCTTTAAATGCAAAGCCCTATGTAAGATTAGAGTGAATGTGAAATTTTGATGAGAAAAAAATTATTATGTTTTTTTCGTAGATTATTTAACCATATGTACAAGAATTTGAAAGAGAGGTTATGCAAAATGGAAATAGGTTTATCATTGGAAATTCTCCCCCAAATGGGAGGTGCCTACGGTGTTCCATTACTGGTATGTGATTGCATGGTCAAATAGACAAGGCTCTAGGTTAGATGCATTGGATATGCTTAATCTTTCAATGCATTAAAATATATAAAATACGGTATTATATTGGTTTGGTGTTTTTTTCTAAAAGTCCAAAACTGAGCAATTATATTGGTGTTCTAATTTTGTTTGAAAGACTAAAATTTTTAAATAAGTTCTTCTGGATTTGTTGATTTTGTTGACCTGGTATGTTATAGTTCCACGGGAGATCGTTAAACTATTCACGAGAGATAGAAGCAGAGGAAAGATTGTAGGTGTTTATATTGTTAGAATTTTACAACCTTTAGGTTTTCTCTGAATCACAAATAAACAATTATTGACAAATAATCTCTCTGTGCACATTGATGCTCTTAAGGTAGAAATTGGCATTGTTGTCAAGTTGATTAGTCATCGTGTGAAGTAGTTTTAATTTGGTTAAAATTATTTTAATGGAATCACATGTTTCTCCAGACTTGTAGAGTTATGGCACAAGCTATAAATTCATTTTACTATATCCTTAAATTCACTTGATATATAAATCAACAACCAATTGTTTTGACACAGAATTAACATACAAAATAGCTAAAAATCGCATTGGAATCTGAATGACTCATGCAGGTTTGATAATGCTGTTGTAGAGAGCATTTATAGCGTGAGAATTTCTGTATATAATTCTATAGTTGCAGCAAACGCCTGTATCTCTTTATGTGGTTCCTATTCCGTGGCACTCAACTGTTCTTTCTCTTTATGGTATCTCTTTTGCCTATTCAAGAGGCATGGCAATTCTCGAACTGTTGCGGATGATATTATTGGAATAAATTAGGAATAAATAGTGGAAAAGAAAAGGATAAATTAGCAATAATGTTTTATATTATATAAATATGTGGAAAATAGTTTTTTCTAGGCAAAACACAACTTTCATTGGAGTAGAATAAAAATTATAATCCTTGGATGTTTGAAGCACTAGTTCCGTCACATTTAGAATTGCAAGGGGGCATATGATATGCCTTATCTTATTCAAACTAAATCTGTTAATGTCCATCCATCAACCATTAGTACATTGCAAATTTCTTTACCTAATGTCAACACTACACCATGTGTGTGTTGTGGGTGTGGTTCCAATAGTGAGAAAAATAACTCTAGTAGGAAGGCACACGGATAAGAATAAATTAATGTAAATGTATGGAAATGACCAAACTAAATACAATAACCTTTAAAAAAGAACAATGCATTTAAGTTTCATTAAATTATGAATCTAATAATAAAAGACAAATAGAATTGAAAATATTTAGATGAAACCATCAATATTCATTATTTTATCAGATGGAAAAATAAAATTCATTTAGAGATGCCTTCAAATTACAAACATGTGTCACTTAACAATGCAATAAAAAAAATCTCTACTAATCCAAAGCCTTCATAACTTTCTCCTATTACTTATTCTAACCTTCTCCCATTATTTATTGTTATATAGTGGAATGCAATGAACAAGTAATGATGGTGGAGACCACACTAGTGAAGGTATCTCATCTTCACTCATTATATTAAAAATATCTAATTATATAGATATTTAATGGGTTTTTCCTCTATATGGACCTTGTGGCATTCCATTAACTAGACTTGGACAATGGAATGAGAGATATCTCTTTGTTACAAGGGCCTTTCTATTGTTCTATTTTATGAGCATGCTAATTATCAACAAGTCCGTTGATGTTTGTCCCTAGTTTTGGGGAATAAAATGACATTTTATAACCCTTTGGTTCCCTCAATTTGATCTTAGTACTATACTATCTACTAGAATGTTAGGTTGGGTTTTTGTTTAAGATATTCCATTACATTTATGGCAATTTTTAGTTTTTGATTATATTGAGAATTCTTTTGAAACTTACATAAAATCATATATTTAGAGCATTGTAGCAAAATTAAGAACATATACACATATTTTTGTAAAAATATATTTTAGTAATTAGAGTCTTCTATAAGAATGATTTTATGATGAAAGAATTTTAAAAACACATCTCTTGGATTATGCTAATAGTATTCAGCTCAAGTGTGAGAATAATCTCATTAAAAGAGGTAGATCCTATCCCAACATTTGTGTTTTATGTAAAAAAAATGAAGAGTCCGTTAATCATCTCTTGGTACATTATGATTTTACAAAGAAAGTTTGGAGAGATGTTAGTTTTGGTCTTAAACATTATGTGATATGAGACTGATCCTCGTTTGATGAGAATATAGAATCATGGAGAAAAAATGCTCTACAGGAAAAGGAACATCATCCCATTGTTAATTGAGGTATCTAGATAACTAGGAATTTTTCAATATTTGAAGATCAGTTCAAATATTCTTCAGTTGTTAGTTTTAAAATATTGGGATTTTTTAAAGAATTTTTTAAAGGACAAAGATTAGGAAGACCAAAATTTGTATGGAGCCATTTATTTAAGATGAGCTTGTTGTTTGTTATTGTGATGGTATTGTACAATTGGTTTTATGTGGAGGTGTTATGATGATTAAGGTAGCCTGCAGTCACTACTGTCTATTATGTATGGGTTGTGGAGCAGGTACTAATAAGAGAGTTGAGTTAAAGGTATTTTGTCTATGCAAGTTTTGAGAGATTATAAAGTGATTGTGGAATGAGCAAGTGATATAACTTCTCTACAGGTTGTTGTTTTGGATCATTAATGTTCAAAGATTAAGAACCATCATACTTTTTTCAAAATTTTATATTAGAAAAATATATATTTACATTTTAATACTGTGGCATACTTCTTTCAAAATTTTATATTATAAAAATATATATTTACATTTTAATACTGTAGCATACTTCTTTCAAAATTTTATGTTATAGAAATATATATTGACATTTTAATAATGGAGCAGCTGGACTCACCAGCGCGCTACTGAAGTACTAATTTTTCTTGGTATATTAAGAGCTCTCAAGTGGGCTATGTGGGTTCTGTTTAACAATATTGCACAGTATGCTGCATATCCAGAGAATAATATTATTAGCCGTCAATTGAAAAAAATGTGAGTAATAAACATAAATAGAACGGTGCTTTCATATATATGGTGCTTTGTTATACTCAGACGTGTTTACACATTCACAATAACATAGAGAGCCAGTAAACAACTGAGAATATAGAATACCATAGAAAGCTAGTAAAACTAAGAATATAAAATAACAAAAGCTGGTTTTCATTATACTTGTATTACGATTGAGTGAATAGTTTTTACCCAATGGCTTTTTTACACATTATATAGAAAAAAGCGAAGGATAGAAGCTAAATATTCTCAGAGTAAACTGCAAAACCAGAGAATAATATTGCATCTTAACCAACCCACTCCTGCAACTCGATCAAGGACTCCTGCTACACAACGATTCAGCAAATAAAAGTCATGAGTGGTGAGAATATGTTGTTGAAACCCGGGGCAGTCTCTGGCAGTCGCCTTGCAGAGGCACTTACATACCACTTGCCTATGGCCGGACTGGGAGTTGGAGAAAACCTGCTAAGGTACGTAAAGGTGTTACTTCGATCTTCGTAACCAATTAATTGAGTATGATTATTAATATCTAAAAAACAATTATGATTAAAGTAGGTCATTTACACATCACAATAATAAATTGGTTGGAGGAAGTGTTAACTGGCTATTAAGGCATGTAAAGGTGTCACTTTGATTTTAATAACTAATTAACTTAGGCATGTAAAGGTGTTACTTAGATCTTAATAACCAATTAATTGAGTATGATTGTTAATATCTAAAAAAAATTATAATTAAAGTAGGTCGTTTACACATCACAATAATAAATTGGAGGAAGTGTTAACTCTCTATTAAGGCAGGTAAAGGTGTCACTTTGATCTTAATAACCAATTAACTTAGGCATGTAAAGGTGTTACTTCCATCTTAATAACCAATTAATTGAGTATGATTGTTAATATCTAAAAAAAATTATGATTAAAGTAGGTCATTTACACATCACAATAATAAATTGGAGGAAGTGTTAACTCTCTATTAAGGCATGTAAAGATGTCACTTTGATCTTAATAACCAATTAACTTAGGCATGTAAAGGTGTTACTTCGATCTTAATAACCAATTAATTAAGTATGATTGTTAATATCTAAAAAAAATTGATGAATAAAGTAGGTCATTTACACATCACAATAATAAATTGGAGGAAGTAAATTGGAAGAAGTGTTAACTGGTTATTAATATATTAATGTTAACTCTATATAGAGATGTTAACTATAAAATTATTTTTTTGTTATTAATAATAAAATAATTACTTATTATTTGTTTTATTGATTTTAATTTAATTAATTCACAATGACCATGAAGAGTTATTAAGATGAATAACATAATTACAAAGTAACAATAAATGTATATTTTATTTTCATTAAAAATATAAATTTTAAAATATATAAATCTAAAAATGATGATAGTGATGGTTATTAAAGTTTATGAAATCAAGTTTACTCTATAAAATTTTTTAAAAAATAATACATAATAATGTAATAATTTAAATAATTTAAATTTTAAATATAGTGATGGTGGTGATTATTAACATAGTAGTGGTGGTTATATATATATATATATATATATATATTAATATTAATGTGAGAGAGAGAAATGATGTTGATGATGATGATAATTGATATCCATTAAGATCAATCATAATAAAAGCATATGTTTATTCTTCATTAAAAATATAAATTTTAAAATATATAAATGTAAATATGATGGTGGTGGTGGCTATTAATGTTTACCCTCTATTGAAAACAATTTTACTCTATAAAATTTCCAAAAGATAAAGAAAATTTAATAGATGTAATCATTTCAATGGAACAAAGGCCTTGCTCTAGCTAGCATGTACAAAAGATGCTATGAGGATCTAGGTGAAAAATTGTTTGGTTTTGAACTAGTAAAGCTCTGTAGTGCTCAAGATCTTATAATTTGCAATGGTATAATGAAATGGTCGAATTCTAGCCAACTCACTTGTATTCATGATATTTTGAGTAGTGTGGTAGATTGTTCTATGTGATACCCCTTTATACAAATAAATAAAAATTATTGACATATTAAATGACCATGAACTTGACTATGATCATAGAACTTTATTTGGAACCCTCAATCTTTCCATGCATAGCACTCCCATAGAAGAAAATTCCAACAACCAAAAGAACTTGATCTTAGAAAAAAATAAAGATGATAATTTTCTAAATGATTTAGAAAACAATTTGTTTCCTTTGTCATATGGACAATATAGAAGACCTCTATCTTAAATTTATTATGTCCCTCTAATATTCCATTAACAAGTTCTCTATCGAAGCTTCAAGTAAGAAAAGAAATAGAAGAACTAACACTTGGTATGATAAAGAGTGTAAAAATGCAAGAAGAGAAATTAAGGAAGCTATTGAAGAGTCTCTAAAAGTTGAGAAGATAAATAGCTACAAAGGCCTAATTAAAAGGAAAAAAAAAACATTACATAAATTGAAGGTAAGAAATTTTGGAGGCAAATTCTAAATTGCAAAACAACATAAAATAATATGATTGTTTTGAAAGATTGGAACTCTTATCTTAAAAAAATTTATGAATTTCTAATGGTAAGTACATGACATGAGTGAGCACACAAAATTATTGGATCAGAGTTATTTTATGTCACACAAACATAAGGTATGATGAAAAGTCCCAAAATGGACATGCATCAACATGTTGGTATTGAGGAGCAGAGCCTAATTAGACATGTGGCGAAGAGTTGGAGTAGATTATTAGGGTACACCAAAAGGAAATGTGTGTGAAGGGATGATAAATGAAGTTTGATAGTGTTATAGGTCAAAATTACACCTCTGCGTCCGTGATCACCCTGAGCTGCTAATCACACAAAAGGACAACTTGGATGGAGGAGCATGTTGACCTTGGATGATACTTTGACTCACTCCATTTCCTGAAATTACTGGAAAACCCCAAAAAATATCATTTTGAGATATGAGCGCTACTTTACTCAAAGAGACTAGCACCCATACGCTACTCCACTGTATAATAGTAGCGCCCATATCCAAGTATACGCTACTCCTTCTCAGCATAGTAGTGCTCACAATGTAAAATCGAATGAGTGCTAGTTGTTAAGAACTAAAGTAGCGCCCTATACGCTACTCCATTGAACAAGAGTCGCGTACATCTTAAAAGATGATTAAAAAATAAATTATTTTCTCGAGGAAGATTAGTTGCTGGTAGTTTCCTAACTTCCCCAACTTCCTCCATAACTATATATCGACCTGAACTACTTCTTTAATCCTATAAATACCAAGAAGGTTAAAGGAGAAGGGTTAGAAATTGGAGATAATAAGATTGATTAATGAAAAAAATTTGAAGAAGCTTGCATTGGAGGAGTTGATTTTGAAGACATCCAAGCCAGAGAAGAGCCAGAGCCCAGAATCTAGTTGCAGGAGTCTGTTTCATGATCAGGTATACTTGTACATCATTCTACTTTTGACTAATAAAGGTTGAAGTGTCTTTCTTGTTCCAATTAAAATGTGTTATGAAATGGCATCTTAATGTCGATCTATTTTGCTCAATTTTGAATGTTAAACATTGTTTTTGTTTCTTTCAAACTATATATATTGCCCAAAATGTTTTGAGAAAGGTATTGTCATTGCAGGTTTACTGGAAGAAAAGTGGATTTGGAAGCTAAGCACAAGATCAAGTCAAGGCTAGGATTAAACTTCGATTGAAAGGTGTGTTCCCATTATCCACAACTTATTTCTTTTGTAAATGTCTCTGTAATAGCATCAATACACTTACCTGTCACCCCAACCAAGTTGATAGCACTAGTTTCCTTGCTATAGGGTAGATTTGCTCGCCAACAGACTGGCGACTCCGCTGGGGAAAGTTGAGTTTTGGCTTTAGGAAGCCTTGTTCTTGTTTGTCTTCTTAGATTGTTTTAACTTCTTTGATGTGTCAAGAAACTTTTTAGGTATCCCTTGCGTGTTTCTTGTTTGCTTTCATCAGTTTTTGGTACCTTCCAAAGTCAGTTTTTAAGCCTTTGAGATATGAGCGTTACTCTGATATATATACAATAGCGCCCATACGCTACTGTCCTATATATATAGTAGCACCCGTTTCTGTATGGGCGCGAGTTTCCCTACTGCACAGTAGGGTACACTTTCTGAAGCAGTCTATTTTTGGTTTGCTTGTTTTTTAGCCATTCTTGTGGTTTGCTGACTTTGCTGTAGGATCGCTTTGATGGTTGCATGAGGTTTTTAACTGTTGCTTAAGTCATAGAACCTGTTCTTGAATTTTTTTCCATCTTTTGAATCACTTGTTGACCTTTGGGATTTTTTGGATTGTTTGTGACTTTTTGGAAGACTAGGTGGTGTTTGGTGACGAACACTTTCACTTTTTAGACCCTGACTACCTGTTGCCAGTTTACAAACCTGCATACTCCTGTATCCGCTGTTTGTGGCGACGTTTGTCTTCTTTTTACTCATCCTACCCTTGGTTTTAGGGTTTGGTTCGTTTTAAAGCTTATAGGGTGTCTTCCGTTTTGGTTCACTTCTATTCTCCCTAGACTTATTGTCTTTTGTTGGTTGCAAGTGCATTTGAACAACTGTAGGCTGAGTCATTTCCCTGTTTCTTGGTGTTAGTAGGGCAGCTTACTTGTACTTTTGCTTGGCATAGTGGTCTTACTAGGGGGTAAAAACGTGAAGGTGGGTAACACTTTCGTGAGAAACTAGTGCAAAATTGTCTTAGAGGAGGTTATTCGGCAGATTAATATTTATTATTCGGTCGATTAATATTTATTATTCGACCGAATAATAAATATTATACGGCTGAATAATTTCAATTATTCGGCCGAATAATGTAGAAGGTATTCGGCCGAATACCTACTAACAGATCTCCGTTTAGTCTAACGGGGATCCTCGTAATGTGTGCAAACCACTGCCGGACGGAAAAAAAAATTTGGTGGTAGTTTATTCGGCCGAACAATTGTTCAGCGGAACAATTGTTCGGCCGAATAATTATTCAGCTGAAAGATTATTCGGTCGAATAATAAGTCGGCCGAACAATTTTTCTGCATAAAAGGTCGGCCTCGTCCGCCATTTGGCAGTCGCTGTTCGAAAATTCTTGACCCCGCAAGTGGGCCCGCCATCGTTCCTCGCCACCCTGCATGGTCATCAACGACGCTTGTTTGCTATTGCGTCGACGACACTCGGCTGATGTTCCCCCGCTGTTGTTCCTCCGCTACTGTTGAGTCGACGACGCTCGGCTGCTGGTCCTTCGGCCGCTATTCCTTCGGCTGCTGTTCCCTCGCTGTTGTTCCTCCGCTGTGGTTCCTCCGCTGTTGTTTCCCCGATGCTTGCTGTTGCTCCGCTGTTCGTGTTGTCGTCATTTCCTGTTGCAGCTATGGAAGCTGTGTTCATCGACAAGGATGCCAGTTGGATATGCAACTTTGAAATTGGTGTTTGGCTGCAGCTCGGCGTAGCGACGTGGAGTTAACGGCTGCGAGGGTAAGTAATTCTAATCTTTTGTTTTCGTTTTTTGAATTTTATGTTTAATGTATAATTCTTTTTCGTCTTTTTATAATTCTTTTTCGTCTTATAAGTTTTTGTTGAAATGTGGTAGTTTCGCAGGGTAGTTTGTTTGTTTTCTCGGGCCATCTGAAGGTACGTTTTCTCGGCAAGTTGTGTTTCTTTGATTTTGTTTTCCAATTTTTAGAGTTTTTAGTTGCTAACATAGTTTGTTTTTCTGTGAAGGAAATATATCTTGTTTGGCGAGTTGGTGGTCCGAACTGCTGCGGTGTTGTGGATAGACGATCTCTTCACTAGTTGCTAACAGGTATGTATCGTTTTTCGAAACTATGTCTTGATAAAAAAAAAATTGTCACTTGAATAAAGTTAAAAAAATAGTTGCCTTACTAGAATGCTTAATTTTTACCTTTAATTTTATGCTCAGAGCAGAGTTACAAATCTCTGCTCAAGAGCAGAGATTCTTAACTCTGCTCTTGAGTAGATTGCTGGAACTTTGCTCTTGAGCAGAGTGCTGGAACTCTGCTCTTGAGCAGAGTGCTGGAAATATGAGAAAATTAAAAGAAATATTGTTGGCAATAGTAGAAAATTAAAAGAAATATTTGCAGTCAGGTATAAAATTATATTGTTTAGTTTTTTTAATTGATTTTTCTGTTCATGATGTCAGGCTGTATGCTCTTAAACAGGGTTGTGGAACTGTTCGTGAACAGAGTTCTGGAACTCTGTTCTTGAACAGAGTTCTGGAACTCTGTTCTTGAACAGAGTTCTGGAACTCTGTTCTTGAACAGAGTTCTAGAACTCTGTTCCTATATGAAGTCACTTGAAAAGTCATAATGTTGTAAGTCCTTAATTATTTTTTTTTTATAAATATTAAGTAATGTTTGATTATTGAGATATAGAATGAAATTATAAGTGATCGATGAAAATTTTCTAAGGTTACTACAATTAACTGCATTATGCTTTTTATCTGATTATGAGATGATTATTAATGTTATCTTTATGGTGCAACAGTAGTGCTGCTAGAGTTAGGAGAGGGAATTACAAAAAAAAATAACTTATACTATTTTAATCACCTCTACATTTGGTATGCAGTTCTTTATGAGATATGTCTTTAAGTCTGTAGAATTAACAAGAACAACTTCAATATGTGTAAATTTTTTTATCATAAATATGAAGTAGAAATCTTATAATAATTGTATATATATATATTTTGTGAGATGTTTGTAAATTGAGATATATAATTCAATCATATTTGATTGATGAAAAGTTTTTAAGACTATACTACTACAGTTAACTACGTTATAACTTATATTTGATAACGAAATGACTATTAAATATCTCTTCACATTGCAATAGTTGTGATTGTAAGGAATTTTAATTAATTAATTAGAGTTAGGGGAGGGACTTACCAAAAAACTCAACTTATACTACTTTAGACACCCTTACATTTGGTATGTAGTTCTTTATTAGATATGTCTTTATGCTTGTAGAATAAACATGTACAATTTCAATATGTTATGAGTTGACATTTGTGTAAATTTAGAAATCATATCAAATGGATAGAGTGGAGTCTTCGAAGCGAAAGCGTAGGAGGTCATCACATTCATCAGGAATTGGTGTTCCAATTGGTAGTCAAAGGTTGTCGAATTCACCGCGGGGTTCAAGTTTATTGTACGGGTCACAGTCATCTGATCACCAACAAGTTGATAGGGGTACAAATGATTCTCCTTTGTCTTCTGTGGGAGAGCGACGATCTCATACTTCTGTTGGTATGAATATTAATGTTTAATCATGTATAATTTGTATTTTTGTGTGTTTTGAATTTTTGGACAAGGTTAGCTCTTGACTATGGCTATATTTGAAGCAAAGCGAGGTTCAGAAGATGTGCGTAACTCGACAGAGAGAGAGAGGAAGATCAAGATAGGATTGTAGATGAAGAAATAGGTGTGGGTGCAAAGCAGGGTCCTGAAGATCCTCCTAGAGCTAGGACGACATATGTTCCACTAGCTGAGGGTTGTACACCCATATCAACTTATCCGTCTGATTTACCTGATGAGCTTCCATGGGAAGGTGTTGTGCAACAAACTATCCCTTAAATTTGTAGATCCCACTATGACAGGTTGAACAATGATCTTTGTTCTTTGGATCTCCTCCAGAGAGCCGACAAAGTCTAGAGATTGTTTTGGGGTCTCTCCAAAAATTCATTGATGCATATGAGGAACTTGGACCAACTACGAATGGTTTTGTTCATTTGATGCAGAGGCGAAGGGACCAAGTTATGGGTCCAGACAAGTGGGAGGTTGTGAAGGAGAGTCACCAGAGAACAAGCCAATTCAATGTTTAATTTCAAAGAAGGCCTTAAGCGAAAAATGTTGAAAGTGCAATATTTCAAGCATCCTCAAATTGCACATTTAATATATGATCGATTTCTTGCGGCTTATGGTAGATTGCCATGGAACGATGAGGTTCCTAATTATTTTGCTAGATTTTTCTATGCGGAGTTTTTTTTAGGTATGAAGCCAAACTATACTGATGTTCCTTCTGATTTTTATGGAGTTGGAAAGGGTCGAATATATAATCGAAAAGGTGCTCTCAGAAACCTTATGACTCTTCAACCTCCACCTGAGATACCTCGTCCACCTAGGGTTGTGGCTTTAAGATCAGAGATGGATCCCACATCCCAACTAGGGACTGCTGCAAGGGAATCGGTAGGTGATGGTTTAGCATCAGCGCTTGTTGGAGTAGAAGTGGGATTGGGTCAAGAGAGGGCTCGTGCTATTGTTCGTCAAAAGTTTGTATACAAGACGAATGACGAGGTGGATGGATTGAGCATCAATGATCTCAGGGCTTATGCTAAGTCTTGTCGAGATATAGCTTCAGATGTGTTATCCAATGACACATCGAGTATGGGAGAGGTTTGTTGATTATGCTATGACAATCTATTTGATTTTTTATTATTCATTTTGAATTGAATTTTTTGTTACATAGGAATATATATATTAAGCAAATGTATTTTGTTTGCAGTTTTCTAGAATGTTAAATGCACATAATTTTCGAGTCTCCAGTAGTCAAAATGAAGAGCATCCTAGTCAAAATGAAGAGCGTTTTGGAGAGGTATAATAATTATAATATCTATGATTGAACTTGATTTTTTTTTTTTTTTGAATTTTAATAAATATCAATGTATCTTACTGTTAATTTGACTTATCTATGCAGGTTTCTTTAGATTCCAACTTTTTAGATGATTTACCATCTCTTGTGAGCTAATGATTTTAATTTTTTTGTTTTGGTTTTAAGTTAATTGCTTAATTTATTATATATATTTTCTATGTTTTATTCATTAACAAAATTTAAATTTTAGGGGAGAGACCATTTGGAAATTGGGGGTGAAGATGTAGGTTCTTTGATGAATGCGGATATTGGCACCGAGGTAATTTTGTTGAACTAGAAATGATCTTTGATATAAGTTTAATGTTTTATATTTTTTGGATTTATTTAAAAATTGTTTGCATGCTTTAGGATTCATAAATTACTTTTGTACATGTTACAGCTTGGCTCTTTGAGATCCTTTGGAGCCAAAGGGAAGGCTCTAGTGGAAAAACGTGGTGGACATGCATTCAAAGAATTTGATGTACGACTTTTTTAATAATTGAATTGTTTTTTTAGTATAAGTTTAATATCTTAATATCTTGAATTTAGTTTAAAATTGTTTAAATAATTTATGATTTAGATTTATAATTTGTTTTTTTGTGTATTGTAGGCTGATTTGAGTCCCAGGGAAGGTCCTAGTGGAAAATAGTGGAAAGATATTGGTTCAGATGGACAGTGGTTCAGACTCTATTGTTTTTGTTGATATATATATATTGTAGTTGTTTTGAACATGGAGGGTATTTATTTTTTGATTATATGTATTTGTACATTGAACTCACATGTTCATTAACTTCTTTTTGGATTATATATGAGTACATGTTAATTATTTCTCATTTGGTAAAATGTTTAGAATACGTTTTGCATGAATGTTTAAAATGTTTTGATAATGTTTATAATATGTTTTGCATGGATGTTTAAAATGTCTTGATAGGTGCAATCTAAAGTTAGGAAATGTTGAATGATGAGAATGAATGTTATGGAAGAATGAATGTTGGGAAATAATGAATGGGAGGTGTTAGGAATGCTTAAAATGTTAATCTAGGTTAGGAAATGTTCAATGTTGAGAATGAATGTTATGGTAAGAATCAATGTTGGGAAAAAATGAATGGGAAGTGTCAAAAATGTTTGAAATGTTAAGAGTGAATGAAACATTTGATAGGTAATTTAAAGTTGTTAAGAGTGAATGAAACATTTAATAGGTAATTTAAAGTTAGGAAATGTTGAATGTTGAGAATGAATGTTATGGAAGAAGGAATGTTGGGAAAGAATGAATGGGAGGTGTCTGTTTAAAATGATTAATCTAAAGTTAAAAAATGTTCAATGTCGAGAATGAATGTTATGGTAAGAATCAATGTTGGAAAAAAATGAGTGGGAGGTGTCAAAAATGTTCAAAGTGTTAAGAGTGAATGGAACATTTGATAGGTGCAATTTAAAGTGTTAGGAAATGTTGAATTTGTAAAAAAAATTTAATTTTCTTAGAATAAATGTTATTAAAATGTTAAGAATGAATGTTTGGAACATTTGATAGGTGCAATTTAAAATTTGGAAATGTTGCATTTGTAAAAAAATTTCAATTTGTTATGTTGAGAATAAATGTTCTTAAAATGTTGTTATGAATGAATGTTTGAAACATTGAAACATTTGATAGGTGCAATTTAAAGTTTGGAAATGTTGAATTTGTAAAAAAAATTCATTTTGTTATGTTGACAAATGTTATGGAAAGAATGAATGTTTTTCATATGTTTAATGTTTGATATGTATATGTAAATTTTAAAATTTAACTAATGTTTTTCATATGTTCATTGTTCAGGTACTTTGTAGTTCGTGAATTTCCAAATGTTGAAATCATGGCAAATGGGGATAATGATTTTTTGTTTTTTAATCACAAGTGAGGATTTCTGGATTGTGAAGCTTATGCTAAGTTAGAGCAATGAATTTTAGACAACAATTCAATGAATTTTTATCGATTTGTTGTAAAGAATCATTGCTCTAATTTAGCATAAGCTTCACAATCCAGGAATTCTTGTTTGTGATTAAAAATCAAATGATTGTTATCTTCATTTGCCATGATTTCAGTTATGTTAACTTACATGTGAGAGATATATTATTTTTGTGCAACAATCATATATTTAAAAATTATATAGATTAACAACTTGTTTTAAAAAAATTCATTCAGATCATATTTATGGTGAAGTATATTAAAGAAACATGTTCAATGGATTAAAAGAATACAAAATTTAGTAGGTTTTTTGGTGATTTTTCATTGACATCAATCAATCAAAAGTAAAAATTCAGGGCGGAGTGTGGGGATAGCCACATCCATTATCTCATCCCTTAGTGGTCTAATAGACATATGGGGACCCGAATAAAATACTTTTGAATTTCCAAATAATATTTGAATTCATTTTTAAGCATGTTAAAGTACAACCATTTAAGCTCTTATGTTAGTTGTTATTCAAGAAAATATTCATAAAATCTCAATGAAAAAATATACTGTGCACAACAATCGTGACACATGGACAAAAAATATATTGTACACAACAATTGACATGGACAAAAATATAGATCAATTTATTTTTGATATATAGTTAAAAACATCGCAATGGAATGCCATCCTCAACTATCCGTTCATGGTCACATATGGATAGTTTCCATTTTTTGGTTTTTAACTGTTTTTTTGATGGAACTTGTACCAACTTTATTCGAGATGCACATACTAAATGACTATACTGACAACATATAACATCGGGCTCATAATCTTGAAAGTAGACATAGTTCTTAGTCATATGCGTCTGCTGAAAAAAATAGCCTTTTAAAATGATGGATCCTCTTTCGTATGTAAATCCGTTGTCATTGTAGTCCTCCAATAACTTCATTTTTCCTTTAGTGCATCGCATCAAATAATATTTGACATTTTCATTGTTGTCTACAGGTGCAATCATAGTGAAAACATCTCCTGCGCAAATTATAATTGGTTTTAGTGTTTTTAAATGAATTAAATTGACTATACTTATGGCGATGGACTAGAATGAACAATTAACTTAAAAGTCAAGAACAAGTTTATTACCTTCTCTAACAAGATCTGAAATTCTATCGCCATCAGACGATATTGCTATTTCTTCTGATTCTAACTCTTCTACACTTGCCAGTGGCATTTTTCCTTTTGGATTAATCTCTGTGTGTTTCCAAGCTTTTACATAGTTGTTTGTTATGTTTTCACAAACTTCTGTAGATTCAACATTTTCAATGAAAATATGACAAAAGCATGATTGCTTTCTACTGTCAAATGCAAACACGTTGTGAAATGATTTTGTTTGAATAGAGTGAAGATCTCTAGTCCCATGTATGGTGCTAGCGTCATATGGTATTGATCTATTTATATCTTGGACCCCAACAAGCCAAAAAAATCTACACAATAAATGATGAATCACTTTCAAAGAACAATTTTTAATGTTAGTGTACATGTACTTAAATGTTAGTACATACATTTTTTTAAATTTCAAGAAATAATATAAATTAAAAAATTAGTGTACATACCTGCGCACATCTTTTGATTGTTGATTATAATCATGGCTTAGATTTAATTGACACCATTGGACAACCTCTGCAGCTGAATGAAACCGTGCAAAAGAATAGTTCATTTTCCATCTTCGAAGTGCTCTTTTTACGCATGCTCCTGCACCATCATGCTCACCTTTTCCATGCCTAGTTTCAAAGAAATTCCAGCGATGTTTAATGTTCAGCGCTTTATGAAGTCGACATAACCAAAAAAATGATCGTGAAGATTTAAATTGACCCACACATCCATCAGACCATATCCAATGCTCATTGAATTTGACTTCGCGTTTTTTCAGTGAGTCATAGAAAATATTTTCTATACAATGTTGAACAAAATGTGTATCGTGTGTACGATCATCGCTAATATAGAAGTGATATTCTTTAATCACATCTCGATTGTCACATGTGCTTTCAATGCCATCAACATCCTGTTGAGAATGTCTATATACAACATGGACAAATATCAAAACTTGGTCAGAGTGATAGTATTTACTCTGTATCTCTTTTTGTGCAGCAAATGTATAGTTTTCAGCAAAATCAACAACGGACAAAATTGTTCCGGGTGGAAAAATTTCATGAGACTGTTTGAATTGAAGATCTTGCCATCATGCTCTATGTGAATGATGGGTGTATTTATAAATTTTGCTTTCAAATTTTTTGAGAAAATCTGTGATGCATATCTTGTCTTCTAGCAAATCAATTCTTTTGGAATGTGAATCACTAGAACTTGTACTATAGTTGATGTATTCGTATCTCCTCCAATCAACATTTACATTTGACAATGATTGATCATTATCGATAGGATATTTATTGTGGAATAGCACCAGATTTCCACAATGATGACAATGTTTTCCATTGACACATTTCTTTGAATAAAATACTTCATCGTGATTTCTCTCACATAAAATTTGAGATATGAATTCACGTATCGTCGACGGAGGTGGTGAATTTGTCCAAAACATTTTACCAAATTCAATAAACGTGTCATAATATAACTGAAATTGCACATGATAACGGCAACAACATGTATCATGTATAGTAATAGGTCTAACATACCATGGTTTTTGTTGCACAAATGTAATGATTGATATATTAATTCCACGATGATCTTCCTTGAATTTATTGAACAATTGTACTTGTGTCATGTCCATTATATGTTTTGGGTGGCTTTCATATACATTTCGTGATATTCTTTTGCGTATCACATCTCTTGAATTTGGTGAAAATCGAGCATGTTCCAACCAATATTCTCGTACAATATCTTTAACACCTGCTCCTAATCTATCTTTGTAAGGTTGTCTACAAATAATTGCCCAGCAAGCAAGTTCATTATTTTCATCTATTTGCATTCTGAATTTGCTATGTTTGTATAATGTCTTTCTTGATGTTCCAACTGCTTTTGCTAGTTCTGTTGTCAAACGCTTTTGTTTAGTACTAGCTGAAAGAATTGCTGTATGAATTGCTTTACGTGCAGCACTGATATCTTTCTTCCTGGATTTTTCAAAAAAAAAAATTGCATCACCTATATTTTCCATCACATTTTGTTTCAATTTCGACTCTTTTGTCACTTTGTGAATACCCAATAATGATGTAGCACCTTCTAACTTCTTGGACATTAATAAACATCTCAAAATTTGTGCTTGTCCTGCTATTGAGTAATCCTTGAGAACTTCATCATAAAATTTTGTAGCACGATATCGTGCAACATGTATTGGTAGTTTTTCTCCACATTTGTCGCAATCAATGTCTTCTAACATTTCATCATCAATAGTAAAAGTACCTATACATCAAGTTAAATTTAATTTAACATATATCCGAAAATAAAATTCATTATAAAAAAATGAATTTGAAAAATATATGATATATACATACCAGGTCCAATTTCTGGATCTTGAACTTGATCTTCAATATTGACTTCATCGACATTAGCATGTAAATCACTATTTACATCTTCTACAATGTTATTTTCAACTTCAATTTGTTCTTCTTGTACTCTATTTTCAATTTCCATCTCTTCAACATTATCATGTAAATCTGTATTTATATCTTCAATAGTTCTCTCTTCCATTTCGGCAACCCTTTGTTTTTTGGCAATATATCTGAGTTTTTGTTTCTCTCTATTATCATCATCATCACGTTTACGATCACCTTTTCTTTGACGTTTTCTCTTATTGCCCATGGTTGTTTAATCTATAGATGATAAATTAAAGAATCATGTTACTTTATAGTAAAAATAAATAAATTAAGATTTAAAAACATTTACGAAATTTATAAAAACATGAACTGAAATTTACTTCACCTTATAAAAATTTTGTAAGAGTCTTTTGAAGAAGATCTCTTTGGAATTAACTTTCCTTTGAAAAAACTCTTTGAACAAAAATCTTCTTTGAAAAAAACCTTCTTGGAAAGAAATAAGAAACTCCTTGACAATAAATTACCTACCCATTGGAAAATAATAAAAACACCTTGTAAATAAATCTTTGTTGTAAAAATCAATGGAAAAAAACCTCTTTGAAAAAATATCTACGAAAAAAGCCACTAGGAAAAAGTACTTTGAATAAAAACTTATTTGTAAACATATCTTGGAAAAAACCGTTGTAAAGAAATAACTCTTTGAAAAAAGCCATTTCAAAGATATAAGAAGTAAAAAACTACCTTGCAAAAAACCCTTTGCAAAATACCTTAGCAACATAACTATTTGAAAAAACTCCTTTCAAATAAATAAGAAGTGCAAAACTACTTTGGAAAAACACCCTTTACAAAATACCTTAGCAAAACAATTATTTGAAAAAACCTCTTTCAAATAAATAAGAAGTGCAAAACTATTTTGGAAAAAAACCATTTGTAAATTATCTTACCAAAACAACTCTTTGAAAAAATTCATTTCAAATAAATAAGAAGGAAAAATACATTTTTTTTGCAAAAATACTTTGGAATACACACTTTTTAAATACAATCCTTGCAAAGAACTTTTTTGCAAACATGTCTAAGAAAAGAAATATTTTGAAAAAACTCCTTGCAAATATGCCTTAGAAAAAAAACACTTTCAATGTGTCTTTTGTAAAAGAAAAGAAGAAACATACTTTGTAAAAACCTCATTTTGCAAAAAATGTCTTTTTTGCAAATATGCAATAAGAAAAGAAATATTTTGAAAAAACTCCTTGCAAATATGCTTTAGAAAAAAATCACCTTCAATGTGTCTTGGGAAAAAAAGAAGAAGAAATATACTTTGTAAAAACCTTCTTTTGCAAAAAATGTCTTCTTTGCAAATATGCAATAAGAAAAGAAATATTTTGAAAAAACTCCTTACAAATATGCCTTAGAAAAAAAAACTCCTTCTATGTGCCTTTTGTAAAAAAAAAAAAAACATACCTTGTAAAAACCTCATTTTGCAAAAAATGTCTCCTCCTTTCAAAATTAGTTTGACAAAAAAATGCGAAATTAAAACATGCAAAAATAATGAATCAACTTTAGGTTTATTTATATGAGTATAAAAAATCCTTTTTTTTTTCTTTTTTTCTTTTTTTTTTCAGCCGACGAATTTTTTTTCCATTTCATTATTCGACCAAATAACCTTCACCATAATTCACGGCGCCGTTACGGAAAAACGTTATTCGACCGAATAATTATTTCGGCCGAATAATCTCTTAAACATGAAAGATTCAGATTTCTGCAGAATTTTGAGGTTTCTCCATTTTCGGAAAGGAAAAACCACCTCTTACACAACAAAACGAATGTCGGACTTCATACCAGTAGGTTCATCATTGAATCTACTTTACGTGGATATAAATTTTGTTGTATATAGATAAGAATTGATATTTTTTAAGTTTTATTTTCATAACATGTGTCGAGTTATGATTCAACTCTTTAAAAAAACGGCGAAAAGAAAAATTTATAACTTTAAAAATACTACACCAAAAAATCGAAAAAAATATGGGACTCTTAATCGGCGTGTCTACTTCAAAAGGGTGTTCGTAGATTTTTTGCTTTTATAGCGGATTGAAAGAAAAGTGGTGCAACAAAAAAGTTGTTGAAAATCGACTCAGTTTCCCCATTGATCGACTTTAAAAAAATATAATAATTAGTATATAGATCCATTGGTTGAAAACTTATAGTCAAGCACTAGTACATTGTGTGTAGATTGTCGTAGCATTTTCTGTTTTTACAAAAAACAAGTCTAACAACGATTTTAGTGGCGCAACAAATCATAACTCTTTTGTAGTCTTTTCATTTTATAAGAACACACTGTCAAATATTTGCGAAATCGACATATCAAATCTTAATAAAAAAATTGAAAAAATTATGAATAGAAAGCTAACATAATTCTATAAAAGTTTTCTTTTTATGGCAAAGTGAAATTTTAAACAAAAATATCACTTTTGTTCGCCCGAAGTTGAAAAACATGAAAAAACCAGAATTATTTTCTCACGTGACCCCCCAAAATAGACACCCATCTTCATTTTTTCACCCTAAGGCTAGATACCTTAGGTCAGTCCTTTTGTGTATTTCTCCTTTGTTTTCTTCCACTTTGTTCTCAAATTTATAGGCTTTTTCTTTGTAAAAAAACCTGTAGATCAAGTCTTTTTCGAGCTAGGGTTTCGATAGCTATAAGCCTAAGAACTTTTAGCCATACTTACACACATTGCACATAAGTTTTGTTTTGCTTACCATTTTTACATAGTTCTTTTTTGTTTATTGAAAAAGCAAAAAAAAATGGTATTTTAAGTTTAAATAAAACTTGTTTTTGTCATTGCAAGATAACTTAGGATATTTTGTATAAATTCAAAAAAGAAAACAAAAATTTTTAAGTAGGTTTGCTTAGATTGTCAGTTTTGAAAAGAAGTAAACGAACAAATGAAAAGAGCTTTGTTGTAAGAAGTTTGGTTTTTATTTGCACTTTTGTTTTCTTGTTATAACCACGCTCACACACCCACTACCCTTTTTGAGTAATAACAACCCTAAAATTTGCTAATAAAATGAAATAGAAACATTTTTCTTTTTAGGGTACACTACACCAACTAGTTTTGGTTAGGATCTTGGGTTTAAAACACCTTAAACCACCCAAGATCACACATTGCGCAAAAATCGTAGTGAAACTATCGTAGTGAGACTGGGATCTATGCAGTAGGTCATTGCAAGATCAGTTTGTGGGAATACTCCTCCTACTTTCTGTTCGAGCATACGCTAGGATCAGATTGCGTATTGGGGACTCTTTCGAGTTTCGGGCTTAGCTACCCTGCCCACGCTTTCTGATTCGACCGGTGACTGTTCCCCCAGGAATTTTCGGTGTTGTGGTATCCATAATATCAGACTCTAGGTTCATACACAGGTGACAGCAGAGGGTATATCTGCTATACCTAAGACAGACGTGAGAGGAAACCCCTTGCAGGTCTTTGAGAGGGCAGTTGGGTGATTCCAGCGCTTGCACCCTTAGTCATTGTATTATGGACCCCAGGTAACTGTCTTTCTTCCTTCGTTGATTTGTTCTGGGCCCTCATCATCCTAGACTCTTCTCCGGAAGGCATCTTTGTTTGCCTGGTTTGTATACTTAGGAATTTTTTAGTTGGTGTGTTGTTTGCCCCTTAGTTGTAGTGGCCACTAGGTTCTAGTCTTTTATTTTATATTTGTAATCACGGAGAATCAACAACTCTGTAGATCGAGAAGGATTCAAAACCTTCCACCAGTTAGAACAGAACCTATACAGCCGGCTAGACGACAGCGGGTAAACCCCGATATTTCTTCAGAAATTACTTCTGAAATAGAATTGCTTGAAGAAATCCTTATAACAGAAAACCTTGAAATTGAGGTTCCTGAGGAACCACTACCAAGTACCACAGATCATCAACACTTTAGTACTGTTGAGGTGGAATATCTTACTTCCGCGGAGTATAGCACTCCTTTCAATCCTCCCTTAACCAATACTAGAATTCCGCTTCTGTCACCTGTTGGTTTCCAGCAGCCCCTTTTCAGTGCAGATCTTTCCTTTCCCGGACATCTGATGTCTAACTCAGGAGGTGAACAAGGGGTTCCCCAAACTCCTACTTTAGGTATGAACACCAACACAGTTAACCCTTCTTTTACTGCTACACCAAGTCAGGCACAAACCTCTGTGTCTACTCAATCTTTCAGTTTCAACACTAGTACATTAGGTATGCCTAGTTCTACAATGATGGCATCTATTCCTACACCTACTGTTGGACCTAGCAGTATGGCCAACTGTGCAACACCTTCTACTTCTTAACCGTTATATTAGATTCCTAGTACTTGGGTTTCCACACCTGTGGTAGGACCAGGTGCTTCTGCAAACATACCAGTCATGGGCACCATGACTGCACCGTCCACATCAGCTTCTACTGGTTTCAATACCTTTGTAGGCCCTAACATGAACCAGTGTAGTATGCCTACAAGTAATATCCATTTTTCCTTATTCTCAAGAGGAGGGGGTAATATCTTTAACCAGCAATATGGCGGGGCTAATACCCAGCCACAGTGGACGAACCAGCAAAGCACTAATCCACTCTCGTATGGGTGGGGAAATTTTAATAACTCTTTCACACAACAACAACAGTTGGCAGGTGGAAACCCCTACCAACAGATAGCTGGGGGTAAGCCCTACCAACATTTAACTGGGGGCAACCCCTATCAACAGATGGTGGGTGGAAACTCCTATCAGCACATGGCCGGGGGTAACCCTTATCACCAGATGGCTGGGGGCAACCCCTACCAACATTTCATGGGTCAAACGATGGGTGGTTCCCCTTATCAAGTACCATCTTACCGGCCTCGGCTACCTTTTCTGGCAACTTTAAATTTGCCATACCTTTCTAAACTGACAAATGATCCTGTGTGTCATAATGCCACATGGCCATCAGTTCCCACCAAATTACCTTCGAATATTCCAAAATTCGAAGGCAAAACAGGTGAAGATCCTGGTGACCATGTCACTACCTTTCACTTATGGTGTTCTTCAAATTCGTTAAATGAGGATTCCATCAGATTGAGATTGTTCCAAAGGACCTTAATTGGTCCTGCAACCAAATGGTACATTGAGTTACCTGCGGCTACTTTCTCTAGTTTTGGGGATCTAGCAACCGTCTTTTTGAACCACTTCCAGCTTCCTGTTTGGTATGATGCCGGAACAGAACTTTTGTCTACTTTTAGACAAAATAAAGCCACTCACCTATCTGACCACATTCAGGAGTGGCGAAGACAGAAGAGGCTCATTAAGGCCAACATACCTCCGGAGTTCCTGCTTGAGTGGTACTTGAAATCACTCCTTCCTTATATTTCTAAGGAAGTAGCGACATCTGGAGTATCCAATGAAGAAGAAACCATCTTAAGGACTCAATAGTTAGACCTTGTATATGCACAATCTGGTTTACTGTACGAGATTATACCTGACGCACCGAGATCAAACATTGATCTGAGTAGACCCAAACCTGGACCACATGCTGATGGCATAGTGGGTTCAGTTGACTCTGCAGCCTTCGAAGCACTGACCAAACAGTTCCATGCCTTAGCTGTCAAACAATCGACTGCAGATATTTCTTTCGTCACGACCTCTCCTTCTACTTCTGAACCTTTCAATCAGGTCCAGAACAATCAAAAGGGCCCTCGGCAGCCCAACAACAAAAAGAAGGGAAAGAAAGGAGAGGGGAACCAACAAAAGCCCAAAAAAGACAATGCGGAAGAGGGTAACAAAGAAGTAAAGAAGGTTAAGTTCCCTTGTAAACTTTGCAAGCAGAACCACCTTACTCATCAATGCCCTCTGCTTGAAGAAGCCCAGAAGCTCTTAAGAGAAAAGAAGCCTGCCGTCCTGAAAGATCCATTCCCTAAAGGGCAAGGCTCAACTTCTGGCACTTCCAAAACTGGGGGCACTTCGCATGCTTCGGTTGATCAAACATTTATAAACATGGTTAATTCGGATGCACTTTTGCAGACTAGAGCCAGGAACTATACTCCGAAAGCGCAGAAAAATGATAAGGAGATTCCTGAATCCTCCACTCCACTCCACATACCTGTGGACCCAATGCCCAAGATTCCGAAAGGTGTCTTGAAGAGGGAATCGCACAATCCCAACACACGGGCTGCTTCTAACTACAATGTGGTTGAAGATTTAGCCCAAACCCCTTATGCAATGTCTACTCTAGAAGTCTTGCAGAGTTGTCCTTTACAACGAAATGCACTTCTGGCAGCTATTGGGAGTATGGAATCCTCCAACATGTCTGTGCGATTTGATATTACTAATTTCAAATACCGGTTGCCCTATCATGTTTCCCTTCAGATTGAGGTCGTTCATGGTCCAATGACCATCAAACGAGCTGTAGTAGATGAGGGAGTGTCGACTTGCATAATTTCAATTTCCTGTTGGAAATCTTTAGGTTCTCCTGAGTTAGCCCCTTCCAACACACTGCTTACTGCATTTGATGGCAGAACTTTTCGTCCACATGGAGTTTTTCCATCATATGATGTCACTTTGGCCGGTAAGATAGTTGCTATTGAAGTAGAAGTTCTGGATGCTTCGCTTGATTACAATATGTTGTTAGGCAGGAGTTGGACTTATGCCATGCGAGCTATAGCATCGGTAGTTTTTCGAGTGATCATGTTCCCATTTGAAGGTAAGATCGTTACTGTCGATCAACTTTCTTTCACTCAGAGAAACAACCAGACTTCTTCGGAAAACATGATTCCATTGGTTGATCAAACTGCCCCGGTTAAGGAGAGTTTAGGAGTAGGGTTGTATGGTTCATTAATAGGCACTTTCGACATCCCCTCCCCTGTTCTTTTTATGCGTTCTAATGTGGGTAGTGCCATCGAAACATTTACAGTCGGTTTAAGAACTGATCATTGGATCATCCCCACCACGTCAGAACCTTGTGTGCCTCCCTCCATTGCAGAAGTGGCCTATATGGAAACTCAACATGCTGCAATGGAACATATCATAACTCCACCAATCTCTATTGAGTCAGATATGGATTATGCTCCGGCATGGTCACTGAATTCTGCTCACTCGTTCAATTGTTTAAATACGGTTTTGCCATCTGATGAAGCCATCTTAGAAGTTATGATGGGCCTAGACCAACCTTGGGAACATATGCATCATAGGTCCTACATACTTCCAGATCTAGACAGAATTGAGAGAGGAGAATTCCCTGTGAGACCCAGTGGATTGGTTGATTTGTCATCTTCTCCTTCTACTTCAAGAGTTGTTTATGCTGAAGGAAATATGGCTAATATTTCAAGAACAATTCCAATCAACATTTCCACCAAACCCGGGGTCGTGGAAAATATTTTTATTGGTGCAGACTATTCTCCAGAAGAGATAGCTCTGTATACAAAACATTTTAAAGAATTCTGCGACGTTTTTTCCTGGTCATATGAGGAGATGCCAGGTATTGACCCAACCATTGTGGAGCATGTCATCACGACATACCCTAACGCGAAACCTGTGAGACAAAAGCTCGTCCCGTAAACCCTAGAAAAGCGGCCGCCATTAAGGCGGAGGTTGAAAATTTTCTCAAAGCCAGTTTCATTTATCCGATTGATATGACGGAATGGGTTTCAAACCCCGTTCCGGTTGATAAAAATCAAGGTACCATTAGAGTCTGTACTAACTTCCAGGATTTAAATAGAGCTTGTCCGAAAGACAAATACCCCACACCATTTATCGATCAAATTATAGATGCTTGTGCGGGACACGAGATGTTCTCTTTCATGGATGGTTTTTCAAGTTACAATTAGATAGAAATCAAACCTGAAGACCAACATAAAACAGCTTTCATTTGCCCATGGGGGACCTTCGCTTATCGGAAAATGCCATTCGGTTTGAAGAATGCTGGAGCTACCTTCCAGCGCGCAATGAATTTTTCTTTTCATGATATCAAACACATTGTAGAACCTTACTTGGATGACCTCCCGGTGCGATCTCGAAAGAGACAGGATCATCCAGATCATCTTAGACAAGTGTTTGAAAGGTGTAGAAAATATAAGATTCGTTTGAATCCAAATAAGTGTGTGTTCTATGTCGAATCGGGACGTTTACTAGGTTTCATTGTCTCTAATCGTGGTATAATGGTTGACCCACTTAAAGTAGAGGCGATTGTAAATCTGCCTCCTCCTTGCACCTTGCGACAACTTCAAAGTCTGCAAGGCATGTCCAATTTCTTACGGCGATTTATCATAAACTATGCTAAAATTACCAAAGGTTTTATGAGGCTACTCAAACAAGATTCCTACTTTGTGTGGGATGAAGCTGCTCAAGCATCCTTTGAAGCTTTAAAAAAGGCACTCCTTTCAGCACCCTTATTGAGCCCGCCAGATTACTCAAAAGATTTTCTTTTATACCTGGCAGTGTCTCTTACTACAATTGGTATAGTTTTGGTTCAGGAAGACGATATGTTCCAGGAACATGTTGTCTACTATCTTTCTCGTGCATTGATAGCCCCTAAGGTTAAATACTCGCACGTTGAGAAGTTAGCACTTGCTGCGGTCTATGCGGTACAGAGGCTTCGTCACTACATACTTTTACGAACTACTACTGTGATAGCAGAAGTCAATCCTTTCCAGTACGTTCTCACCCGACAAATCATCGGTGGGAAATACAATAAATGGATTGTAATCCTACAGGAATTCGATTTGGTATTTCAATCAGCCAAATCGAAAAAATCACTAGTGTTCGCTGAGTTAATCTCAGAATTTCCAAGTGACTTAGAACGCATTGAGGAAGAAACATCATTCCCTGATGAACATATCTTCCTCATTGCCTCCTCTGACCCATGGTACGGAGATATCTTAATATATCTCCAAACTTTGAGGTGTCCTACCACTTTTTCCCAAGAAGAGCAACGCAAGCTCAAAAGCCATGCGAAGAACTACCTTATCATCTCAGATACTTTATATCGACGTGGGGTAGATTCCATTTTACGACGCTACTTAACTCGGGAAGAAGCCGAAGCAGTATTAAATGATGCCCACAGTGGAGCTTGTGGGGGACATCTTTCCGGATTGGCAACAGCTCAGAAGATACTGCGTGCCGGATATTTTTGGCCCACGATCTTTAAAGATTGTGTGGAAGCAATGAAACACTGTCGACCATGTCAATTTTTCACTAAGAAAATGAGGGCACACCTAGCTCCTCTTCATCCTGTAATTACAGCAGATCCCTTCACAAAATGGGGGGTTTATTTCATGACATGCAATCCAGTTTCAGCTGGAGGACATCATTACATCATCGTTGCCGTTGACTACTTTACTAAGTGGGCAGAGGCAATGCCTACTATTAAGGCGGATGGAGAAACTGCCGCTTATTTCGTGTTTAATCAGATCATAGCACAGTTTGGCATACCTAAAGAGATAGTGACTGATCATGGCAATCATTTCCAAAATAGCATGATGACTGAGTTATATACAATGCTTGGTTTTCGACAAGAACATTCATCCTCATACTATCCTCATGCGAATGGACAAGTTGAAGCAGTGAACAAAACTTTAAAAGTCATACTGCAAAGAACTGTTAATGCCAGTCAGAATAACTGGCACATCATGCTATACCCGGCTCTTTGGGCTTACCGAGCCAACATTAAGACTGCTACCGGTTTCTCTCCCTTCCAACTTGTGCATGGGATAGAAGAAGTTGTGCCGACTGAATGTGAGATTCATTCGTTAAAACTAGCAGTTCAGTTACTACCCGATACTTCAATACTCGAATAATGTTTGTTACACTTAGAACATCTAGATGAACAGCGCCGAGATGCACTTACAACAAACAAGTTTCACAAAAAACGAGTCAAAGGACAGTACGACAAATCCGTCAAACCTAGGGTTTTCATTCAAGGAAACTTGGTCTTACTTTGGGATCAAGACAAAGAACCCTTAGGACCTGGAAAATTCAAATCCAGGTGGCTTGGACCTTTTATAATTTCTAAAGTATTGAAGAAAGGTGCCTACGAACTGGTAGATCATGAAGGTAATAAGTTGGTCGAGCCTAGAAATGGGCTCTACTTGAAGAAGTATTATGCTTAGGCTGAAATACTTTTTCTTGTAACATAGTTGTATATTTCTGTAAAGCTAGTTTTGTTATGCTCGTTAGGTAATCTTATGTGTGTTTCTCGTTTCATGTACCAGATGTCAACCGAACATTTCTTAGGATTTGTTGATGGCACCAGTCGCCACACCTGTCAGTTGGCTGCAGCAACTTGGGTCATTTATTCACCCGCTGACCAACTAGTCTCTTCGGGGGGGGTTTGTTTGGGACCTACCATGAATAATGTGGCTGAATACAATGCAGTTATAGAACTTCTCTGAGATGCTCTCAGTCATGGCATTTCATACCTGGAGGTAAGGCTTGACTCACAATTAATTGTATTCCAGTTAATAGGTGTCTATCAGATTAGAGATCCAACATTGCTACATCAGTTTCTACGAGTTAGACTTTTGGAAAGACAATTTCATTCTATCAGATATGAACACATTCCAAGAAGTTTAAACACATTAGATGATTCATTAGCAAACTATGTGTTAGACTGGCATTTGCATCATACACTATCATAAACAACATTACACACATAAAATTAAAATGCATACACATGTAAATAACCGATATTGTATATAGCCGGTACCGTATCAAAAAATATGAGTTTTGAGTTACAGGTCTATCGAGTCAAGTCATACAAGTACAAAAGCTGGGCATAGTAGCCTCAAAAAATATATACATAGAATTTTTTCTTCTCCTATGGAGAAGGAGGGACCTCATCATCATCTACCGCATTGCGATAGCATATGACTAGTCTAGCAACCCTCCGCAGCACTCTAAGCCATGCTGGGGGCACCCCAACAACATCTTCCTGCATGTCAACAGGTATCTGATCCATGCGGCATGCAGGAATCTCATGAGTCAACCGACTCATTTTCCTCTCTAGGGTTCCCAACATAGCATCCGCTGCGGTAATATCAGCTGGCCTCACATAGATGGTAGGATGGCCCTCAGGACGAACAGGCCCAACATCTGCATATGACACTTGATTAGAACTCCAAAACTCATTCATAAAAATCAAATACTTGAAAAAGTTTGAAAAAATTAAATAAATTCTCAAAATTTAAACATACCAATATCTCCCCAGGGTCCACCTGGCGGAAGCACCAGCTCTGGATCGTGACGGAAATCCAATCCAGCATAGGGAAACTGCTCAAAAGCGGGTACTTGCCTCTCCCACCACCCCCAGAAGTCATCAGTATGGTAACAATAGTGACTTTCCCCACCACCCTGGCGGAGGAAAATGTCACCCCAACGGCCTAGTCTGGGCTCACGGGGGTTAACCTGTTGTAGAGGCATCCCCAAACTAATAGCAGGCATCCTCTCAAAGAAGAAAGTACACAAAATACTTCCGTACCCAAAATTCTTCATTGTGCTGAATTTGCAACCTATCAATTGAGATTTCATGTTTGCCAGTAAACTAGTACTCCAATCATAAACATGACCGTGCAAGCATTGTACACCAATATGCATCGAATGCCTGGAAGCTAAGTGTTGTGATGCACTACCGACTACTCGGTTGATCATGCTCACTATCACTTTCAAAGGGAGACCATCAATAGTTGAAATCAAGACTTGGCTTCCCGATTTTTCTGCTCCGGCAACACAGTATGTATTTACATATTCTTGCACTGATCGTGCACCCAAATGAGAAGACTCTTTCATATTGATTACATCTCCTCTCCTTGAGAGACCAGTAATAAAGTATATGTCATCAACAGTAATCTCCAATGTTTTCCCACGGATGACAAAGGTGTTGGTATCCACATCCCAATACTGAATCAGTCTTCGAAACAGTTTGTTTAAGGCCCTCATGTTTACGGTTCGATAAAACTTCAACAAACCGCATCTTCGGAGCGCATGGAGGGTAGCCGGATCTTGCATGGCCAACCTATCCATGTCCTCATGCTCCCTCTCCCTCCATTGAAGGACCATCCTGCACAAAAAACCAAAAATTTTTGAGTCTCGGCGCTTGTATATAGGTTTGCAAGTATGTACGCTACTGTGTATACTACACAGTAGCGTGTAGGCGCTACTCTGTTTGAGCATAGTAGCGCCCATCGAGTTTATACGCTACTGCTTTGTTTACATAGTAGCGCCCGCGCATAAATACTTATGAGCATTGCGTTACAAGCTATTTTTGCTCAAAAATTTAAAAACAAACCATGAAATTGCAAGTCAGGGAGATTTCAACTTACTTGGTGGAGGTAGTTTGATGTTTGGATGCTCGGTTCGATCGCAATGGAGATTCGAAATTTGCAAAATGTTTCCCCAATTTTTGCCCTACAACACAAATTGAAAATTGATTTTTAAACAATGAAATTATATATAAATTGGATTTTGATTTTTACCCATAATTGTTAATTTTCTATAGTTTCAAACTTTTCAAAAACCCTAATTAATCAATTGAAACACACAATACGGTATAACATTGATCCAAGCTCATTTTTCACTTAATTGTTGTCGGATTCGTCTCCTAAGTTTAAACATTCTTGATGATAGACCTTGTTAGTTAGCTAAATATTCCAAATTCATATCTCATTCGAGATTTTTTCCGCATCGACTAATATTTTGTTGAAGACCTAGTTTTGGCAGGGTATGAAGCTATGACCCTAGAAGCTGAATTTTAAGTCATTTTAAGCTCTTGTTTGGACTATTTAAACCTAAACAAGATTATCGAGCAAGCTTGTCCTCTTCGAGCTCGTTAAAGTAATCGAAGGCTCATCCACTCAGGTATAGAATTACCCCTTTTCTGGGCCTAAGTGGATTAACTACGGAAAAGGTATACTCTAGGTATACTCTTGTATGCGCTAGAAGAGTTCTCCTTTCATTGTTTTATACTTTTTCAGGGGAGGAGACTAACTATACGAAAAAGGACCTTTTGGAGCCTCTCTTTAGGGTTTTCAGTCTCTCTAAATATGAAAATACCAAGCGAGCATTCACCTACTCGAGCTCGATGTGAAATCCACGAGAGGGTAAGTAGAGGACTGTTTAAGTTTTTCAACTCTATAAACAAGAAAACACCGCCGAGCACAGACCAATTTGGGCTCGATATAAAATCCACGGATAGGTGAAAAGAGGATTGTTTAAGTTTTTTAGACTCTATAAACAGGAAAACACCAGCGAGCATTAATCTGCTTGGGCTCGATACTAAAATCCACGAGCAGATATATCGAGTTATTGTTTAAGTTTTTCAGACTCCTTAAAATTGAAAACACCGACGAGCAACAACAGATCTCGGCTCGATATTAAAATCCAAAGATCAGTAAATATAGAGTAATCTTCTATCTCTTCTTTGAACTCTATAAATAATGAAGAAGGTCCTGAGTCTTCCTCCCATGGGCTCGTTAAATTTTTTACATGGTTGGACCTATTGAGTTTTCATTCTTTCTTGGACTCATTAAAACAACAAGAAGGGTATTCTTTTATCTAAAAAGAATAAGGAACGGGAAAGACATATCATATCTTCATTGTCAAAGGCAGTTTCAGTCAAGTTCTATCCTTGAACACAGCACCTACTTGAGTCTATCTTGTCGGTTGGGTTTTTTTTTGACCTCAGGGTGAACCTTTCCTCCGAGTTATTTACTCCCCCGGTTGGTTATTCTTCCAACCATATGGAGGGTCTGCTAATGTCTCTTACATTTCAGACTTATTTACCCCATTATGTCATAAACTACCTGAGTCACTTTGTGTCGTGCTCAATGTTCAAGGATATACCCTGTGTCGGCCATTCTGCAGTTTACCTTGACCTCATGTGTCGAACTTCCTAGTGTCAGTCTTGTTACATATTATTCCATATCAGCTCTTACCAGTTGAGTGTTCCTCAAGTTGGATGATGGAGGATTCCTTAAGGCCTCCCTTCCAACGGACTTCTTCTCATCGACATCAACTCATTATTCTGGGATTGAAGTTTAGAGTTTCGGTTAGTACCTTGGAGATTGCAATCACCAGTGGCAATTTTCCTCGCTGTTGAATGATGAGAATACACCAATGTCTCTTCTTCGACAGGATTCCCAAGTGTTCGACTTCAAGTCCATCTTTTCACATTTGGCGAATCGTACTTGGTACCTTGGACCCCATCATCATTATCGGTGGAAGTCCTCGCATTTGTTAACGGTATACATCAATGACCGGTAATCAAACGATACCCCCCATGTTCGACTGTCAGCTCATCTATTCACATGGTTAGGGTTTGTACCTAGGGTTGTTTTTGGATGAAGACCTTGGGATTTTGGATGACATTACCTCATTTTGTTGTTCACCCAAGCTATGCAAGACTAAGCCTCACAGATATTTGGCTCTCTGTGAGACATAGATCCAGTTTGTTGTTATGGCTATGATCTCTCAGTTTGACATGGATCCACGCTTGTATTTCAGGTGGCCATGATTTATATAAATCTCCTTGTTATGTATCGGAGATCATGTTGTATCACACTGCACATCTATATGATGTCAACAATGTAATTGCTCGCTGACCTTGATCTTTGTTGCAGGTTTCTTGTGACTTGTTTTCTGCGGTTCTGCGCTCCTACTCTGGCTTTGGATTATAATGTATTTCGGCCATTGTTTCCCTCTGACCTCACACATTAGGGGGCATCTGTTATAGGTCAAAATTGCACCTCTCCGTCCGTGATCACCCTGAGCTGCTGATCACACAATAGGACAACTTGGATGGAGGAGCATGTTGACCTTGGATGATACTTTGACTCACTCCATTTCCTGAAATTACTAGAAAACCCTAAAAAATATCATTTTGAGATATGAGCGCTACTTTACTCAAAGAGACTAGCACCCATACGCTACTCCACTGTATAATAGTAGCGCTCATATCCAAGTATACGCTACTCCTTCTCAGCATAGTATCACTCACAATGTAAAATCGAATGAGCGCTAGTTGTTAAGAACTAAAGTAGCGCCCTATACGCTACTCCACTGAACAAGAGTAGCGTACATCTTAAAAGATGATTAAAAAATAAATTATTTTCTCGAGGAAGATTAGTTGCTGGTAGTTTCCTAACTTCCCCAACTTCCTCCATAACTATATATCGACCTGAACTACTTCTTTAATCCTATAAATACCAAGAAGGTTAAAGGAGAAGGGTTAGAAATTGGAGATAATAAGATTGATTAATGAAAAAACTTTGAAGAAGCTTGCATTGGAGGAGTTGATTTTGAAGACATCCAAGCCAAAGAAGAGCCAGAGCCCAGAATCTAGTTGCAGGAGCCTGTTTCATGATCAGGTATACTTGTACATCACTCTACTTTTGACTAATAAAGGTTGAAGTGTCTTTCTTGTTCCAATTAAAATGTGTTATGAAATGGCATCTTAATGTGGATCTATTTTGGTCAATTTTGAATGTTAAACATTGTTTTTGTTTCTTTCAAACTTTATATATTGCCCAAAATGTTTTGAGAAAGGTATTGTCATTGCAGGTTTACTGGAAGAAAAGTGGATTTGGAAGCTAAGCACAAGATCAAGTCAAGGCTAGGATTAAAATTCGATTGAAAGGTGTGTTCCCATTATCCACAACTTATTTCTTTTGTAAATGTCTCTGTAATAGCATCAATACACTTACCTGTCACCCCAACCAAGTTGATAGCACTAGTTTCCTTGCTATAGGGTAGATTTGCTCGCCAACAGATAGCCAATTAGAGTTGAGAAGAGATTGGTTCATGAAAAATTGGATTCTCTAATATAAATGGTGTAGATCCATACCACATCCACCACTTGCATGAGGGTTAACAATAGGTGTGAAATCCACTCGGAGAAAAAAACCTACTTACGTGCCATTTTTTAACTAGCAACGGATCCAATAAGAACTTTTTATAAACCATATTCCACTAAGCCCTTACCACTCTTGATAATCAAATATTACTCACACTTTTCTGCCCAAGTAGAGATGGATCTTATGTGGACTAGAAATGAAGACACGGCGTGAACCATCCCCATGGGAATGTGGACATGGTGTGGACCAACAATGTGGATAGATCAGATCAAACTGATTAGGACCGTTCATGTCGATTGGAAGTGATTGGGCATTATAATAAGGGGTACACCATGGAAGAAGTACATCAAGAAAACATGTTTTCTACTAGGAAGATATGATCGTCCACACAAATCAAGATACATGGGGAATATTGGAGGTGCCTATGCCACGAATGGCTAGGATGCAATCACAATGATTTAATCTGAACTCACAGGGAAATCAAATATGACCATTAGTGCTAAGGGAAGCTAATCCTATCTGAGTGTGAATAGATTGTATTGAATCCCACATGTTGAGGGGGTTGATATGATTCATTCATGTGAAGTTTATCTGCATTTGGTTCTCATTGTTTGAAAAATAAAATAAAGTCGTAAGATGGTAAGAAAGGGTTTCCATTGGTCCAGTTTTGATGATAAAAGTATATCAATGACCATCACACTAGATAGGATATGATGACTGAACAGAAGCAGTATATGAATTGGAATCATATGACGATATGAAGTGGGTACTTTCTGCCATAGTGGAAACCATATGTCATGCCACATCAACATTTTTTCCATATTAGTAGAAATTAGGAGGATTATTCGGTGCCATGAAGATGAGTATGAGTGAAAAAAAAGAGGTATTTGGTTTAAGTTGAGTTCGCGGTAAAGAGATATTTGAAATAATGATGAATTTCATGCAATACATCATAGTTGTAGGTCATTATAGATTAGTGTAGTTATAGGAAAAATGCTCAATTTGGGTTAATTCAACAATTTTGAAGGGCTATAATTTTTAGCTTAGGAATAAAAATTGAGCATGAATAATTATAGCTTAGGAATAAAAATTGAGCATGAATATAGCCATTGCAAATCCTATTCAGTAGATAATAGTGTTGATAAGTTGTTATGTAGAATTATCTCTATGATTGTATCGGCAAATTGTGGTTTATGGGTTTGAATGGTCAATACTTTTGTTAATGTGTATAATCTCCAAAGTACCCCCAAACTTTGGGAAAATAGATTATGATGATAAGAGAGTGTGAGAGAGGTGAAATTAACTAATTATGATTATATGAACATCATAAGGATATTATCACATGTTAATTTTTTGAGCATTAATTCAATATACTCTAAGATCTTTACTGAGAGAATAACATGTACAGTATATCAATGCATATCAATCATCACAAGATGCAAACATAAGAGACAATAGACACACAGAGTTTCCGTGGGGAAAACCCTAAGGTGAAAAACCCCACAACCTCCTCAGAGATAGATAGAGCAATGATACAACCAAATTACAACCCAAGTGCACAAAGATAGTCTTCTCCTAGCATCTAATCCTCCTCCTCACATGTGCACCACTTTCCGAGTGATGTAGAGTGAGATAATGAGATGATCAAAATAGAGATCTCCCGATCTCTATTTATACTTGTCTTGACTGCCCAATAAAATTATGGGGCCGACTTGTCTATCTTAGCATAATAACCCATGGTTAACTTAATCAGGGCCGACCCCACACATGGTGGTCTAATAACCGATCGGCAAGTTACGACACTTGTGACACTTGTCAATACAAATGACGACATTTCCTTATAGAGGAATAACACATCTCTATAGGAGTACAATATACATAGATGGAATACATTGATGAAATACATTCCGAAGTTACATATACATCAACACTCCCTCTTAACTAGGAAGGTATGTCTTGACAAAGATCTTCTAGCACAAGTATTCTTCTCTGGATCATCATTAGCGAATCATCGTCATCATCACTGTTGCTGCTATCTCAGTCAATTTCTGAATCTACTCGTCATAGGAAGTTCTATAGAGATAGTCCTTTTTCATACTAGATGTAGGCCCACCACCTGCAGGTCTTCATCATCACTAGCCATACTGTGGAATCATGAGGACTTATTACGTGCGTCACAAAACCTAGAAAGAGCATCCGAGGATGTTACGGGTGCACAACTCCGACCTATAGGATCTCCCAGGATCTTTTACATGTGACAGTCACAAAACCTTAAAAGGGTAAAGGGTGTCTTGCCAAGCAAGAACCCTAAAGAGCATCTGAGGCCTTTTTCATCCTATCCAGATCTCCAAGTTTGATTACATGCGACTCCTTCCATAAAAAATCAAAATGGTGTTTTGCCAAGCAAGAACCCTAAAGAGCATATGAGGCCTTTTTCATCCTGTCCAGATCTCCAGGTCTGTTACATGTGGTCATGGAAATGCCTCAAGAGAGCATCTGAGGCCTTATTCATCCTCTCTAGATCTCCCAGGTCTACTTACATTGCATAGGACAATGCCTCAAAAGAGCATCTGAGGCCTTTTTCATCCTGTCCAGATCTCCCAGGTCTACTTACATGTCCTCCAAGAGCAATGCCTCAAAAGAGCATCTAAGGCCTTTTTTATCCTATGTAGATCTCCCAGGTCTACTTACATGCTCATCTGCACAACCTGTCCATGACCACAGAGTATCAACCTGATACTCACTGTACATCATCCTGATGTACACATGATCATCCTGATCATCAACACTGCATCGTCCTGATGCATGTCATCTGGAGCAACATCCTGAAGCTCATCATCCATGATCATCTTGGTCATGCAATGCATCCACCTGATGCATACACAGTATCTTCCTGATAAATATCATCATACATGATCTACCTGATCATACAATGTATCCACCTGATACATATACAAATACATGATACACCTGATCATAAGTGATACATATCAACATACATGATCTACCTGATCATACAATGTATCCACCTGATACATCTACAGATACATACACATGATCCAGCATCCAACATGATGTGTACACACATATACATACAAATGATCCAACTGATCATATCCAGCATCCAACATGATGCGTACATACATATACAAATGATCCAACTGATTGTATCCAGCATCCAACATGATGCGTACATACATATACATATAAATGATCCAACTGATCATAGCCAACATCCAACATGACGTGTACATACATATACATATAAATGCTCCAACTGATCATATCCAGCATCCAACATGATGCATATATACATACAGAGCAGTAACTGGAGCATCGTCCTGATGCTCATCATCCAGCGCTTATATCCACAGCCATGGAAGGATTCTCCTCTCACCATGCTTGAAATGGCTCCTGCAAATGTGTCCATCACTTCTTCTCTAAGTGTCCTCAATATGAAGAACACCAATCCTCTCTCTGAAGTACTCGAACTTCACTCTGGCTAGTGGCTTCGTCAGCACATCTGCAACCTGCTCATCCATCACAACATACAGGAGCTTCACTGCTCCTCTCTGCACCATATCCCTGATATAGTGATATTTGATCTCAATGTGTTTCAACCTGTCGTGGAACAGTGGATTCTCAGACAGCTTCACACAACTCTGGTTGTCACAAAAGATACCAGTAGCCTCCAGCGGGAGATCAAATAACTCAGATAGTAGCTTCTGAAGCCATATTTCCTCACAACTAGATGAACAAGCTGCAAAATACTCTTCTTTAGCTGTACTCAGTGCTATGCAGGACTGCTTCCTACTAAACCAAGAGATCACACCTGATCCCATACTGAAGCAACACCCAGAAGTGATCTTCCTATCTATAGCACTTCCTTCCCAATCTGAATCAACATAACCCTGCAGGTTAAACTTTTGATTCGCATCATACTTGAGCCCATAGTCAACCATACCCTTCAGGTACCTCAGAATATGCTTTATAGCAACCAGCTGAACACATCTGGGATCTGTTAGGAACTGGCTCAATGTGTTCACTGCAAAGCAGATATATGGTCTCATGTTCTTCAGGTACATCAAGGACCCAATCATCTCACGATACACAGTGACATCAACTGGATTAGATGAAGTATCACACAAAAGATTCAGGTTCGATGCCATAGGTGTGGCCATGGCCTTATAGTCCATCATCCCAAACCTCTCAAGGACCTCTACTGCATACTTCCCTTGTCCAAGGAAGATCCCATCTCCACTCTACCACACCTCCATGCCTAGAAAATAGTGCATCATCCCCAATTCCTTTATCTTGAACTCGACAGCAAGCTTCCTTTTGGTATCAGCAATCAAACTATCATTACCTCTAACAAATAGGTCATCCACATACAGGAGTAGTATCACAGGATTCCCTTCCTCAACCTTATAGTAAAGGTTGGAATCTGCTTTACTCTTGGTAAAGCCCAAACAAGATAGGAAACTGTCCATCCTACCATACCAAGTCCTAGGAGCTTGCTTCTAGCCATACAAGGATTTCTTCAACCTGCACACATATGACTTCCTCTCATGTGTCTCAAAACCAAGTGGCTTCTCCACATACACTTCCTCCTCGACTACACCATTCGAGAAGGTTGTCTTGACATCCATCTGGTGTATCTTTGATCTCATCACTGCATCCAGAGCACGTACTGATCTAATGGAAGTGTATCTGACTACAGGAGTAAAAGTTTCTTCATAGTCAATTCCTTCTTTCTGTGAGAAGCCACGAGCTGCAAATATCGCTTTGTATTTCTCTATGATGCCATCTGCACCATGCTTGATCTTGTAGATCCATTTGGAAGTCACACCAAACTTCCCTTCAGGTCTTGGGACTACATCCCGAACATCATTCTTCATTATTGATTGGTATTCCTCGACCATGGCATCCTTGCATTCTTTCTTTTCCGCTACTTCTTCATAACCGGAGGGTTCTTTGTTCATGATATCACAGAGTAAACCAACATAGCTGGTATGTGATCTCGTCCTCTTCTTTGCTCTGTGTTCTTCTTCTGGAATGCCATACCTTTCTGCTTCTTGAATGAGCTCTCTAGCCCATGCAGGTTTCCTTTTGTGAGAGTCCTTCTCACGAGGTGGATCTACAGGTTCTTGCGGATCTTCAATTTCACGATCATCATCTAGAATTGCTTCAGTCATGGTACTATCTTGAAATCTGGTTTCCTTTGGTTCTTCATGATCTTCAACAGGTGTCTTCCTTGATTTGATGAATGTTGAGTTTTCATCAAATGTTACATCCCTACTGACATCAATATTCTTGAACCCTGAAAAGTATATTCTGTAAGCCTTCGAGTATATTTTGTAAGCCTTCGAGCTTTCACTGTAACCCACAAAGATACCCTTCATTCCTGAAGGATATAGCTTAGTCCTCTTTTCCTTTGGGAGATGAGTATATACTGGACAACCAAATATTCTGAGATGGCTGACTACAAGTTTCTTACCAGAGAAGATCTCTTCTGGTGTCTTGTTGTCCAATATCTTGTGGGGTGCTTTGTTCTACACATATACAGCTGTCCTAGCTGCTTCTGCCCATAGATGCATAGGTAGATCCTAGTCATGCAGCATTTCCCGTGCTACTTCCATGATTGTTCGATTCTTCATTTCTACAACTCCATTCTGTTGTGGATTGTAAGGAGCAGTCAACTCCCTCTTAATCCCTAAATCAATGCAAAGTCTTTTGAAGTCACCGGGAGTGAATTCTCCAGCATTATCAGATCTGAATGTCTTGATCTTCTTATCATTTTTGTTTTCCATCAAGGTTTTGAACTCCTTGAATTTATCAAACACTTCATCCTTGTTCTTTAAGAATTAAACCCCAAGTCTTCCTGGAGAAGTTATCAATGAAGGAGACATAGTAAACATACCCACTCAGAGAACTGGATAACATCGGACCCCATACATCATAGTGGATGATTTCCAAGATTCCTTTTGCCTTTCTTTCACTACTTGGAAATGCCTTCTTTATGTTCTTTTCTTTTGCACATCCTTTGAAAACACCTTGATCTGTGGTCTTGATTTCAGGAAGACCCTCTACAGCTTTGCTTGCAATTGGTAGTGCTCTATAATGCACATGAGCAAGCCTTCTATGCCAAAGTTCACTTGGCTCCATGGATTCATGTACCATGGCATGTTCAGGTTGTCCCTTCAATTTATACAATCCTCCATCTTGCTCTCCAATCACGAGTGCATCATCTATAGTTTTACCTTTTGGCCACATTAGAACTTGGCCATCTACAAATGCAACCCTCATGCCTTTTGCATCCAATGCAGATATGGAGAGTAAGTTCTTCTTGGGCCCAGGTACATATAGAACCTCTTTCATCTTCAAGGACTTCCCAGAGTCTAGGTTGTAGGAGGCTTCACCACTTCCTTTGATAGGATGTTGATAGTTATCCCCAAGTTTCACCTTATGGGCTGACTCATGTTCAGATATATTAGCAAACGATTCTTTAAGCCCAGTCATGTGTTTTGAATCCCCACTGTCAATAATCCAATCATTACAACCATGAGAGATAGTACATATGAGAGCAAAGATGAGAACATACTGTTCTTCGCTTGATGAGTCATCATCATCACTTTCTGCTCTATCCTTCTTCTCGGGAGGTTCATCATCCTCAGCAACATGAGCATGATATCTCTTCTTGTTTCCCTTCTTCTTGTTGTTGTTGGAACCCTTTTTGTTCTTGGGATAATCTATAGCAAAGTTTCCCTTCTCATTACAGGTGAAGCATCTCAGATCCTTCTTATATTTTTGGTGATGGTGGTGAGAAGGTCTTTTGTTATGAGGTGGCTCCTTCTTGAACTTACCTTTCTTGGTATGTGTTGTGAGAGCTTGATCTTCATTTCCCATCTTTTCTTCTCGGACCACGAGCCTAGCTTCTTCTTCAGAGCATTCCTCCCACGGTCTACTGAAATATATCAATTTCTTTCTTGCACAAATTCCTTGAATAAAAGAGTCCCATGACCTAGGTAGGCCATTCAGAGTGGTCATAATAACTTCACCATTGTCCACTACTTCATCCACAGCTTCAAGTTGTTCCTTGATCTGAGAGACCTTAGAGAAGTAAGATTGAATGGTTTCTCCATTCAATAGCTTGACCCCTTTCAATTGATTCCATAGAGTCTTCTTCCGATTTATTTTCTTCCCTTCAAATAGCTTTGTCAAAGAGTCAAACATCTCCTTGGGTGTCTTCAGAGATGACATATGTGGTATGAGATGGTTTTTGATAGAATCAGCAATGATTCTTTTTTCCTTGACCAAGTTCTTCTTATGCAATTCCTTAACCTCTTCATCCTCTCAGATAGGGACCTCAGAGCTGATGTAGGTGTCCAATTCATTTTCTTTCACGATTAACCCAATCCTATACTTCCACGATCGGAAGTTATCAGTCCCTTCAAGCTTATCCTCAAGCTTGGTGTGGTGAGACATCTTAAAGAGTACTTCAAATGGAAATAGAAAATATTTAGGTCTTACCACTTGATTTGCTGAAAACTGGATCTCGTCCTGGATTAGGGTTTGTCAAAGAAACCCTAAAAATTCAAAATGTGAATTTCAACTTTCTGAAAGGATAAAAAGATGCGCCTTGATGAGCTGATCAGCCTGGTATACTCAGAATTTGAAAACTGCAAAGTTTCACCCTTCAAAAATGCTTTTCAATCTCTCGGATTCACTAGGGAGGACTCTGAATTAGGGTTTGAGTTTCTGAGAGATTTACCTAGCCAAAAATATCGATCCAAAGCTCTAAAATTTCATTTTTTCAAGGAGCTTCCAGTTATGTCTTCATATTTCAGAAATTCCTATTTTTGTGGAAACCCTAATTTTTAGGGCCAAAACTGAAAGTACTCAGAACTGAATTCTGATTGGACAGAAAGATTCACCTTGCTGAGGAGAGTCAATCTATCATATTACGTTTCCAAAATCGGTGGAGAGAAACCCAAAAACAGGAAGCCCTAGCTTCCGCAACTGCAGACTCTCTTCTTCTTAGGTTAGCTCTGATACCATGTTAATTTTTTGAGCATTAATTCAATATACTCCAGGATCTTTACTGAGAGAATAACATGTACAATATATCAATGCATATCAATCATCACAAGATGCAAACATAAGAGACAATAGACACACGGAGTTTCCATGGGGAAAACCCTAAGGTGAAGAACCCCACAACTTCCTCAGAGATAGATAGAGCAATGATACAACCAATGTAAAACCCAAGTACATAGAGATAGTCTTCTCCTAGCAGTTGATCCTCCTCCTCACATGTGCGCCACTTTCCGAGTGATATAGAGTGAGATAATGAGATGATCAAAATAGAGATCTCCCGATCTCTATTTATACTTGTCCTCACTGCCCAATCAACTTATGGGGCCGACTTGTCTAGCTTAGCATAATAACCCATGGTTAACTTAATCAAGGCCGACCCCACACATGGTGGTCTAATAACCCATCGGCAAGTTATGACACTTGCGACACTTGTCAATACAAATGACGACACTTCCTTATAGAGGAATAACACATCTCTATAAGAGTACAATATACATAGATGAAATACATTCCAAAGTTACATATACATCAACATCACAGTGGTCCGTAATTGCAATGGAATGTGCTAAGTATGGTTTAGCTACATGAATAATAGTAATGTGGATGATTGTCAAATTTTGCTAAACCTAAGAAACGAGTTCTATGGTGGTATAGAAGCATGTTCAATGTAATATTGAGTTGGATTTCTATAGACACATCCATGATGAAGCTTGCATAGTTAGTTGAAGTGGCAATTGAAGAATCAATGTATGATAAAGGTGCATGCAATGCATTTATCATATTCAAAATGTGCAAACAGGGAGTGAAATAAGAGGCATAAGAGATCATGGTTGTTGAAGCTGAAGTGAGATGAATGACAACATTGTAGCGTGATGAAAATCCTATAAATGAGGCATAAATAAGACTAAAAAAAGAATTCTATATACTATGTAAGAGATGGAGCATCTAGGAAAAGATGTCGGATTATTTGAATAAGTAAACAAATTGTCATCAATAAAAGGATGTATTATAAGTAAGGATGTTATGCATTGTCAAAGAATGCATATAATTAATTGATTATAATAATATTATGCAATATAAATTGCAAGGAATAAATTGAAGAGAAGAGATGCATACCTCTTGGTTTTTCTAGTTGTTATTTCGTACAATAATAGAAATACTAGGAAAGATATGAGAAATATTAGTTTCTAGAAAATGACATTTTTATACATAAAAGAACTGTGTAATGTTAGAATAATTTACCATCCCATCAATACCTTAGTGTATAATTTTTATGCATTATTATATTTCCTAAGTATTTAGACTAGGTTAGTTGGCCCCTAGTGCATACTTGGCCCACCTTTATATGATAGTTATCCACCAAAGTGCCTTTTCTTCTTTTAATCCTGATTTTAGTCTAATTTTCTAAGTTAGAGAGAACTTACAACTTTAGTCTACTTTATCCTACTTTTCTGCATGTAAAGCAACTTTATTATGCTTTTGTCTTGGATAAGGATAAGGTAAGGGCCCTAGGATGATTTGGGCAAGTTTGCCTCTTTTTGGCCACCACTTATTCCTTGCTTTTCTACTGAAAATGCACTCACTTACTTATTTTTGGTCACTCATGGCCTACCAAGGACGACTGTAATCCAATTCGTGACCAATTGTTATGAGTTGGAGCTTGATGTTTCCATAGATGGGGGATTTTTGCTAATTGTAATCCTACCACATGTGAGCCATTGGAATTCCTTCTTTGGATTTTGATTTTGTTCCATTGTAATGTATTTGCAAAACTAACATAATGGAAAAGTTTAGTTCCTACACAATTGTTCAATAGAAGTTTGTTCTATAAACCAATTTCTGTCACTTTTTTCTACTTTCTTAGCAATATTTGCATTAAAAATTTGTGAGGAATTTTATTTCTACAAGATCCCATTGTGATCAAATTTTCACATGGTATGAGAGCATATTAGGCTTCCAAATTCAGTTGGATACTTCCATTGAGCACTAGAAGAAGTGGAGTTTCCATAGAAATCCCAGAGATAGTGCCTTGAGTCCTTTGGCTTGTTGATTGGGGTCTACCCAGGTGTGAAGCACTACTGAATGTGATTAGTGTTAAGGTGGATTTTGACTGTGGTAATATAATTTTCCTTTTGAGTGTTTCCAAACTACAAGTTTTAGATTCTGTCTCACCAGGAGCGCCATGGCTGAAAATGGATCATTCTCATCAAATTATTCTGACTCCTTTCAATTATTTTGAATGGAAAGCAAATATGGTGATTGTATTGAGAAGAAAGTGATTTTACAGAGTCATTATGGGTACTAATCTTGAGCCAAATTAAACTGTAGCGAAGGTTGTTGGCTCAAACCGAGTCGAAAGGGGTTCCTCTCACTGTCAACGCATACCACAGTCTCCCTGGGCACCGACCCAGACAGGTTTTACCCCGCCCAGCAACACCTACAGAGCAGATGAGGTCTCACCCGAGGCATCCAAGAAGGGCAGACGGAACCATGTTTCCGTTGAATGAAGGAGGAAGTTTGCAGACGGAATACTTAAACTTAGTGCATAACCGGAACAGAGATCTTTAAGCATTGAACATAGTATTAAAGCACCATTCAACCCAAACATTCATCATTGTAAAAATAGTAATTGTAAAGCAAATATCGCATCAGAGAAACATGACATTAATTGTATAGTGCATCATCGCATTACCAGAACCGAACAGATTGAACATAGAGATTGTACCAAAATAGCTTCATCATATTATCATTGTTAACCCAGATACAATGTCTCTGCAAAAACTAGATCTCCGCAATGATTCTTGACATCACAACATACTAAAAATAACCAACATCAGAGCTTCCTCCTATTCTCCAGCCAGTTTTGTTTCCTAACACTTACAACTCTTATCTATATATAGGCTTCCGCCTTATAATTCTTGTCCACTTACTAACGACTTCCTAACTGACATTATGGAGAAATGACCCGCTCTCTAACTGACCTAGTCCAAAACGACCAAAAACCCACGTTCTGTAGTATGACTGACTCATCATTACATACTATGTGGTCCAAATGACCCAAAACCTGCAATCCGATGTACAATTGACCCATACATGCACAAAATCATCTTCCGCCATCACCTTCTGTGCCATCTTCTACCTTGTCGCAACATCAGAGATGTTGTGATACCATCTTACCAAACCGCCTGCCAACAGGCCCCCAACACAATCTTAGGGCTCGCCCTCGAGCCACGTCAACTGGATACGGTGTACTCAATCGTTTTGACTTTGAAGTCCTCATACAGTTGTTCAATAGTCCGCACCACCTCCTTGGATTCCATAGCTACTGACTGACTGTCGACCATGTCTGCAGAAAATGGGTGATCTGTAAGCTTTTCCGCTACCTACTGTCGACATGTCTACACTGCCTAGAACTCCTCTAACTATGCCACGTGCATCTTCTGTTTCTCATCCACCTTGGCAACACGATGTTGAAAATCTTTTAGCTCCTGAGACTTGGCAACTTGCTCCAGTGGTGGCATAGTGCACATTTCCACCTTCAGTGTGGCCAACTGTCCCTCCGCTTCATGCCGATACTTAGTCAGCTATTCGACCTACTCATTGTGAACAATGCGACCCCATAATTGTACAGTTTTGGCCATGAGCCTAGTTTCCTGTGTCTCCAGCTCCTCCATCTGAGCGGCAACATCCTCAATTGCTCTTCTTCATTCATCAACTTTAGCCTAAGGTGTACCCGTATTCATCTGGGCCTTCAACGCCTGATTTTCCTACCACAACTGAATAATGGTAGTCCCCTATCACTGCACTCGGTGGAGCACATCCACCTCTTCAGTGGGCTTTGGCATGTGTTTATAAGCTTCTATGATTTCCCAGTCAATGCGGACACTGTCATGCCACATACGAGCCTTCTCTGCAATAAGGAAATCGTGGTCCCTTTTTAGGCCTTCGAGTTCGCGTGCCTTCTCAGCCCGTTCTCCCTTGATGTGTGCTTCGAGGTCATCCACAGCTTGTCATGCAGAAGCAGCCCTAGCAGACAATTCTTCGATAGTGCACTTTGCCTCAGCCTCACTTTCCTGTAGTCGTACACACATACCGCTGATCTGCTGCAGTCTGTCTGTCAGTTCTTTGCTGGTAGTATCCTACATAGTGGCCAACACTTTCACGGGCAAGGCATTCACATTAAGGGTAACTATTTTTAGTTGCTGTAGCATGGTGTTGGAAGCTTCGTCTTCAATCATAATCGCAATCGAAGGAATCTCCACATTCCTCACCCGTGGCTCGGTGCTGATTGTGCCAATGGTTGGTGGCACTGCTTCCTCTGGTGCCTTTTTGGAAACCATATCATACAGTGACTCTAACCGAGCGATGATCGCATGGAACCCTTCATCTGCTTCTCTTTCCATCTTGTTTACTGCTGTAGAGGATACCATATTGAGTGCTGTGAGCAGGCGACCCAACTGTGCCTCGGCTAGCAAGGACAACCCGCTGAACGTTGCATGCTCCTGGTACTTTTTCGATTTGGTTTCTTCAAGGGCCCGGTCACTATCATCTAATATCATTTTGGTCGATTCTTTCCCTGAGTTATGGTGACTCTGCTAGTCCTAGGCCGATGCTTGATCATATGGGCCCAATGCCGGGCCACCGGCTTCTATCTCTGCTAAACTCATGGGTTGTGGCCATGCCTCTGGCCACTCATTCATAGTAGCCTCTAACTATTCGGACGTCACCTTATACGAGATCTGCAACCATTGCCGATAAGGATCCCGACGGGCTTGTATATGTATGTTATGTGGTTGTATTTCCAACGCCATGACTGGTCGGAACCATACTGTAGTTTCTTCAGATATTCATGGGACTTCTGTTGCTGCAGTACGAAGCATCTCCCAAAACAGCCAAAACTGCAATTGGTAATCCTAGAGTCTTGCTGGCTCCCGTACATACCATAGATTCTGATATCGCGCATCCCATCATTCTTCTACAGCCGGACAATCCATGCCCTAGTACGTGCCGGAATCCTTCCATGCAATGAATGCGATTAACAGCAACAACCAACTATATGTGAAGGCACCCTTTCCCAATTGTATAGCCACAACATCCTCCATTAGTTGACTCAAAAGAAACAGAGACCAGTTCATTTGAACTCCTTCCGCACATTGCTCTACGCATGCAACAATCCCTGAGTTGCATTGGTTAGGTTGACCACCCCTAATTACTTTGCAGGATGAGATCTTAATGCTCGTTAATACTTCTTGATCATTGTAGGTGCTGGTGCGATAGCCGCGTCCGTCAGTTTCTAAGCCATATTTTTGTGCCAACTGCAACGCCCACTTTTTGTTGTTTGCCTTCCCTTGTATGAACTGTGAGGGATCGACTCCATTTTTTGGCAAGCCGGTTATGTACGACTCGGCATCTTTTCAGCAGTCTTACCAAAAGTAGACCACCGCTAGTCTATTTGCTATATCTGGCCATCCTCCATCCAGTACATAACTTTACTGGCTCCACGTGGCCTACTACCTTCACAGCACTGAAACTGTGCAACGCTGATCTTCGTGGCATCCTTCAAAACTTGGTACTGCGCACATCTTCGCGGCACTCCTGATACTTAGGCAAAATTCGATATTCTCAACTGTGCACAGCTCAGGTCCATTCAACATCAAAAATGTCACTGTTGAGCCCAGAATTGGCCCTTTTTAATCATCTTCAATCATCTTTCCTGCCCCTGTCTTACACCATTTATCATGCTACTTAGACCTGTTGTCCGCACTTTATTTCCCCAAATTACCAAGGTATGACTAATCATTGTTTTATCTTATTAATGCTTATGATTGTGATAATTAAAGCTGTGTATCTCTCAATTGTGCTAACATGTTATGATTTATGGAGGTAGTTGAGATAAATGGATTGCAGGAAGACGGGGCTGAACAAGTCGTGAAGGAAGGGATGTTCGTTGCTTGAAAAGGGGTCCCTGGGGCTTGAATCATCAATTAAGGCACAGCTGTGACAGGGCAGCTGTAACAGAATGCGCCATCTTGAGTATGTCGCTGCTCAAGTCTAGCTGTGAGCTGGAAGGACCGCCACTCTTGGGTCAATTGATAACTTTCTCATATCATGATGTTTCTGTTCTGCCACATATTGTAACAACTAGTTATTTAGGGCGCCTGAAGATCAGAGATCTTCATGGCTGCCCGATTATAGGGTTGGATGTTATGATTTGTATGTATAAATATGGGGAGTTTCCTCGACCCAGGGTGTGGAACGACAGACAATTAATTCATTATATTAGCAGTCGAGCAAAACTGTGTAATCATTCTTCTGTTAATATAAGGGGTCACTTCTGAGTTAAAGGAATTCGTGTTGTTCAGCCAGCGTCTTTGTGTGAAGGCTGGGCCCGTCTTCCACAGAGATTGCTGAGTTAACATAGGATTTTGAATTCATTTTTGTGTGATGATTTGTTTATGATATTTCCTTTTGTGCACAGCAGCAACATTTATGGTGTGGATTTTCCGTACAATTAATATTAGAATCCCTTCAATTTGGCAAGTAATACAGAGTGACAGTCGACTGAGTAGAGACTTTATGCAATTCGTGTGACAATTATACACATCCTTGTTCATCTCACAGCTAAGTTGTCATCCCATGAGCCCTTGCAATTTATCTTTCTTGTTATGATTGTTGATTTCCATTCTGCAATTCAATTTCTTAGAACAGTTGACTGAACCCTTTGCAATTGGATTTCTAGATTAATGTTCAGTTTTATGCCTTATGATTTTCCAGAGTGATTAGATCAGACAGGTGATTGTTCTAGAATATGAATGAGATTTATTTCCTGCAATTGTTGATTAGATCTGATACCATTTCTTATTTGATGAATGATAGAGAGGAATTGAAGTGTAGCAGTTAGAAGGCAATTGGGATTGCATAGATTTTTGGGATGAACATGGATGATAGAAGATAAAAGTATTCAATTCTAATGGTTTGGTGTTTAAGCATAGATTGTGCACTTATCCTTTGAAATAAAAAGACTTTCTCGGGTTGACAATAAATATCGCATGCTCTGTATGTTGGTGATAATTTATCTGCATATAGAGTGCACGACATTTTGGCGCCGTTGCCGGGGAAGGATAAAAATTAAACACTAGTCATTAGTTGCATCTGATAATTGTTTTTAGTCAGTCTCTTCTTTGCTGAAATGATTTGATTCGCATGAATACGAGGAGGGTAAAATGCGATCACCTCCCAACTCCCAAAACCCCACAAAATACTAACAGTGCAGGTGGTTCAGGTCGTGGCCGAGGACCACCATTGGGCAGAAGGACATTCATCGACGATCTTGTTGACAAAACTGATTCAGCTATCAGGACTCGTCAACAGGAAACTCCTATCAGACGAAGCCCTGCTGATCCTAGGGCACCAGCGTCAGGATCCACGGTGGAGAGTACAGAAGCAGCCGTGACTCACTCATATACCCCTGCTAAGGAAGGTACAGCTGACGCAACTGTTACAACTGAACAATACGCAGCTGTTACAATTGAGGAGTATGCAGCTGTTACAACCAAAGAATACGCAGCTGTTACAACTGAGGAAAAGAATGCAGGAACGAACAAAGGAGAGGATACAGAAGAAAATATGAGTAACAGACATGAGACCGAAGAGGAAGAGGTAGTGGTAGAATACCATCATGAAAATTACTCCCTGCCAGAAGGAACTACGACTACATTACAATTTCCAATTCAGCAGCCAGAAGGGACAACTCCTATGAAGAACATCTCACCATCGATGTTGCCTCGCTTCCATGGCAGGGCAGCAGAAGATCCAGACGAATTCCTTTTTGAATTTGATATCCTCTGTCGCAGCTATGATTATGTCACAGATGCTCAAAAGCTGAAACTTTTTCCCGCCACCCTGAAAGACAATGCATTACGATGGTTCATGAGCCTTGGGGGAGGAACTGTTGCTAATTGGAATAAGATGAAGCAAGTATTCTTGGAGAAATATCAAGAATATTGCAACACCAGGGACAAAAGAGAGGAATTATTCAAGATGGTGCAGAAAGAGGATGAAAGTATGGAGGATTTTGTAGAAAGGATGTTGTACAATGTGCAAAGAGCCGGGCAGACGAACATGGGGCTGGATGTGCTCAAAATAATCTTGCTTCAAGCGATCAGGGATGATTGTTTAGACATGTTAAATCTGTTAGGAAAGGGAGATATCTCCAAAGAACCTTTTGAGACAATTGTGGAATTATGTAAGAGATACTCAAGGGGATCTTCCAAGAATAATAAGCGGGATAAATGGGATAAGCTGGAACGTGATATCTTCGATAAAACTCAGAAGTCATCCAATGGAGGAGCTACACGTGCAGAGATAGGCAATCTCCTTGAAAAATTTAAAACAGAAATGATGAGCTCCATCTCTTCGGAGATTGATGTCCTGAAAGCCAAACAAAAACAGGCAGTAGAGGATCTCACACTAGGTGTGTTCTGTCCCCGATGTAGAAAGAATCACCCGCTGAAAGAATGCCTTCTTGAAAAGATACAAGTATGTCAGCTGTGTGAGCTGAACCATGACATGAAGGAATGTCCCACACTTCCCCAAGTGAAGGCTGTTCTGCAGGCATCAACTCCAGAAGTGGAATCAGCCTATTTCATTGCACAGAAGAAACCTTGGCAGCCTCGAAATCAAGGTATGCCTCCGGACTCGTTTCCATTTTTGAATAATATGAACAATTGGAGTAATAATATGAAAAATTTGAATACACAATTCCCTTCAAATTATGCTCAGTGGAATCCTTCTCAACCTGCAATGCAAAATTATAACTCATGGAGTCCTTGGACACAGCCGCCACATCAACCTACATCATGGTCTCCTGGGTGGAGGAACTTCCCTCTTGGAAACCAGTACCCTCAACCACCCCCACCTCAACAGTCACCATATTCTCCTCCATACCCTCAATTTCCCCAATTTCTTCAATATCCTCAATAGCCACCTCAGCAGTCACAACTGCAGCTACAGAATAATCTTGTTCCTAATATACCAATACGGCCTCAGCTACCTGCCCAACCTAATCCTAACCCGAATAATAAAACAGTCCATCAATTGGAAACTGTCAATATGCCGGCCTACTCTCTCTCCCCTGTACCTTGTAATGATATTCATCTACGATCTGGGAAGATAATAGAACCTGTAATTACAGAAGATACTCCACCTTCTGTGCATGAAAAAGGAGAGAGTTCACAGCATCCATCCGATCCGGTTCCTATCACTGAAGGTGCTGAGCATCCCTTAGATGGGACGGCTGAAACATTAAATGAGAAATCAGATAATACACAGCCTACCCAGCTGGTAAGGCAACCACCATACCTTGAGAGACTAATGCTACCAAAAATAGGGGGGAAACCTCAGTTCAACCTCCTAGGAGAGTTGAAGAATCTTTATGTTAAAATCCCCCTTCTGCAAGCCCTTCAAGACGTGCCTATTTATGCTAAAACAGTTCGGGACCTGTGCACTAAGAAACCAGGAAGGAAACCTAGAGATCCTCCCACTATTCACGTCATAGGGAATTTATCTGCTTTAATAACAGGAAAAACCCCCGTGACCAAGTATGACGACCCTGGAAATCCTACTGTCACTGTACATATAGGACAAACGCAGATACCCAACGTGCTAGTTGACTTAGGAGCAGCGATCAATGTCATAACAATTGAGACTGTAAAGAAGCCGGGACTCACTAATTTTAGGCCGACCCCTACCATTTTAGAATTGGCAGACAGATCCACCATTAGACCCGAAGGGATTCTGGATGACCTTGTCATCTCAGTAGATTCATGGGAATACCCTGCTGACTTTTTGATATTGCAACCAAAATCACAGCTGGGAGGACATCCATTGATCCTGGGGAGGCCTTGGTTGGCCACGGCTGATGCTTGCATCAGCTGTCGATCTGTGTCCATGACTATATCTGATGGTACAGAGATTAAAAACCTCACGCTGTATCCTCCAGCTCGGCCAAGTTTAGAGGATGAAACTTCTCTCTGGAGAGAGCAGGAAGAGGAGGAGGATGTTCAGCCACTATTAACAATAGAGAAGGCCTTAACTTTTAAAAACGAAACAGAAGACGATGCCATCCGTAATTTCATTAGCGAACCTGCTTCAGTGGATAAAGAAATCTATCAAATCCTGAACATTACCCTTGGTAAGGAAGAACAAGAAAATCTTATGGAGGAAACACTAGTTGGTGACGCAAACATAATCCCAGTTTTGAAAAACTCGAGGAGTATTCCTATTGAGGTAGAGCCTGGAAGAACTTTGAACATCAACCCTGGTCTCTCCTCAGAAGAATAGACGCGCCTAATCAGTCTCTTGAAGGAACGTAAGGGGGCATTCGCCTGGGAGTATACAGACATGTGGGGTATCCCTTCTAATCTGTGCACTCACCATATTTACATTAAAAATGACTCCCGGCCTGTGTGTCAACCCCAACAATGCATGAACCCCAATCTGAGGGATATAGTGAAGGAGGAAATCCGGAAACTTTTGGAAGCAGGATTTATCTACCCTATTTCAGATAGTGAGTGGGTTTCCCCACTTGTAATTGTGCCCAAGAAAAATGGTAAATGGAGAGTCTGTGTTGATTATAGGGAGCTGGACAAAGCTACACAAAAGGATCATTTCCCTCTGCCCTTTATTGACCAAGTACTTGATACCCTATCAGGGAAGAAGTTCTTCTCCTTCTTGGATGGGTTCAGTGGGTACAACCAAATTCAAATTGCCCCTGAGGACCAGGATAATACCACCTTCACTTGCCCCTGGGGAACGTTTTCCTACAGGGTGCTTCCCTTTGGTTTATGTAATGCACCAGCAACGTTCCAAAGAGCTGTAATTGGCATATTCTTTGAATTAGTTAATGATAGCATGGAAGTCTTTATGGACGATTTTACTCCCTATGGCAAGGACTTTGAGGAAGCACTGGAAAATTTAAAGAAGGTTTTAATTCGCTGTGAACAGTCTCGCCTCTCATTAAGCACTGAAAAATGCCATATGATGATGAGTGAGGGGGTGGTATTAGGACATTTCATCTCTACCGATGGCATTCAGGTGGATCCTTCAAAAATTAAGGTGATAAAAAATATACCAACTCCTTCAACGCAGAAAGAAGTGCGAAGTTTTCTGGGACATGTTGGATATTACAGGAGGTTTATAGAAAACTTCTCCAAACTTGCTTCCCCTTTGTTTTCATTTTTAATGAAGGACGCACAGTTTGTGTGGAGTGAAGCATGCCAGACAGCGTTTGATAAGCTTAAAGAGAAGTTGTCCACAGCCCCTATCCTAAGGGGACCCAATTGGACCATACCTTTCCACATTTCTTCAGATGCTTCTAATACCGCCATTGGAGCAGTACTAGGATAGCAGGATGGTCAAGTACCTTATGCTATCTATTATGTTAGTAAAAACTTAGCCCCTGCTGAACTTAATTACACTGTTACTGAAAAAGAATTCCTGGCTATTGTTTATTCTATTAATAAATTTTGGCATTACATTATTGAGTATCCTACATTTGTGCACACTGACCACTCTACCATTAAGTATTTGATGAACAAACCTGTCACCAATGCCAGAGTAACCAGGTGGCTCTTGTTATTGCAGGAATTTGATATTACCATTATAGATAAACCTGGAAAAGAAAATGTTGTTGCTGATTTTTTATCATGTTTTACTAATAGTGATGACAGTTCGCCTATTGAGGATTCTTTTCCAGATGAGCATCTATTCGCACTCTCAGCTCATTCCCCCTGGTATGCAGACATTGCTAATTATTTGGTTGCAGGAAAGCTCCCGCCACATATGTCTAAACGAGAAAAGAGAAAAATCATCCAACAAAGTGCCAGGTATTGTTGGCTCAATGGTCATCTCTTTTACACATGACCCGATCTTGAGATTAGGAGATGTGTAAGGGAAGATGAGATCTTTCATATACTGAAGGCCTGTCATGATGAACCTTGTGGAGGACACTTTGCAGACAAAAGAACAGGGCATAAAGCGCTGCGGATGGGCTACTATTGGCCGACACTATTCAGGGATGCTAAAAGATATGTTCAGTCCTGTGACAGCTGCCAAAGGATGGGCCAACCTAATAAAACAGATCAGATGCCTTTACAGCCCCAAGTGGTACTAGAACCGTTTGATAGATGGGCATTGGATTTTGTTGGCCCTATCAGCCCTCCTTCCAGACAAGAGGTTTACATTCTGGTGTGTACAGATTACATGACCAAGTGGGTAGAAGCTGTAGCTTTAGCTAAGGCTAATGACCAGGAGGTGATTGATTTTTTGTACAGTGAAATTTTTACCCGCTTTGGGGTACCAAAGAAAGTAGTTACCGATGGGGGACCGCAATTCATCTCACACCAATTTGAATCCTTGCTCCGGAAGTATCATGTGCAGCATAGGATAGCTTCACCCTACCACCCCCAGGCCAATGGTCAGGTGGAAAGTACTAATAAAGTTATCGAAGCAATCCTTACTAAAACAGTTAAAAGCCATTGAAAGGATTGGGCTGATAGGCTTCCAGAAGCACTGTGGGCATGTCGCACAACTTGGCGCAACACCACAGGGTTTTCTCCCTATGATCTGGTGTATGGAAAGAGTGTTATCTTTCCAATTGAGTTTGAGATAGAAACCCTAAAAACAACCACAGAAATGAGTCTGTATGTAACAGAAGCCCAGAGGAGAAGATTGAATCAATTAAGTGAATTAGATGAGAAACGGTTAGCTGTAGTAGACCAGACTGTGCTGCTTCAGCAACAAAGATCCAATTGGCATGACCGATTCATCAAAAAGAAAATCTTTCGTGAAGGATACTAGGCACTATTATACGACTCCAGATTCAAGAAGGATGTTAAAGGAAAATTACGTACAAGATGGCTGGGTCCATATTTGGTCGACAGGGTATTTGACAACGGCACTGTTCGCCTGGTGACCATTGATGAAAATCGTATATCATTACTTGCTAATGGCCACAGACTGCGACTGTATCGTAAGCCCATCTCGAAAGATGCATTCATTTCGCAAATTGCCGCCGATCCATATTATCAACTGGCACCAGAGCAGGAATTTCTCTTTGCCTTTGCCAATCCTTAAACTGAAAATCGTATTTTCTGTACATAAATAATTTCCTATTGTAGCATATAATTGTTTTTTTTCCTTGCATTTGATCTTTTTCGTTTGCTGTTATTTTTCAAAAAAAAATTTCAGGGAAGCGCCAGGAGAACAACCAGATTGGGCCCATCAAGCGAAATTCTCCCTGTAAAAAAAAAATAAAAAAAAAATCCAGCAGCTGCGACATATTTTTTGGCAGCTGCAACATCTTTTCTGGAAGCTACAACATCTTTTCCGGCAGCTGCATTGTCTTTTCCGACAACTGTGATATCGTTTCCCATCAACCGTAAATCATTTTCCCCGTGGCTGCAAATCCTTTTTCCCGGCAGCTGCAACATTGTTTTCTGGCAGCTGCAACATCTTTTTCAGCAGTTGCAACATCATGTCCCAGCTGCTGCCACATCATTTCCCAGCAGCTGCCACATCATTTCCCGGCTGCCGTCAATCTTTTCTAGCAGCTGCAACATTGGCAGCTGCAACATCTTTTTCGGCAGCTGCAACACCATTTCCCAGCCGCTGCCACGTCATTTCCCAGCAGCTGCCACATCATTTCCCGGTTGCCACCAATATTTTCTAGCAGCTGCAACATCTTTTCTGGAAGATGCAACATCTTTTTCGGTAGCTGCAACACCATTCCCCAACGGCTGCCACCTCATTTCCCAGCGGTCATAATATCCTTTTTCCCGGCTGCCATCAATCTTTTCTGGTAGCTGGAACATCTTTTTTCAGCAGCTGCAACCTCATTTCCCAGTGGCTGCCACCTCATTTCACAGCCACTGCCACATCATTTCCCAGCAGTCGTAAATCCTTTTTCCCGGCAGCTGCAACATCATGTCACAGCGGCTGCAACATAATGTCCCAGTGGCTGCGTTATCATTTTCCGTTGACCGGTAAAATCTATTTCCCGACAGCCGCAACCATTTTCCCGTAGCTGCAACAACTTTTCCGACAGGCTTCAACATATTTCCCATCGTCGTAAAACTTTTCCCGCCAGCTGTAATTTTTCCCGCCGCCGTAAAACTTTTCCGTGACAGCCGTAATTTTTCCCGATGCCATAAATTCTTTTCCCGGCTGCCGTGAATTATTTTCCAATGGCTGCAACAACTTTCCCAGCGGCTGCAACATATTATTTTGGCAACTGCAACATCTTTTTCGTCGGCCGTGCTATCATTTTTTTGGCAACTTGCAGTGGTAACCCCTCTGTTAATAGAAGAATTGTTTCAAACCTGTTAAATCATGGTGTTGATTCACCTCAGTCGTGCCAGCGAACTCATCATTCTGACCCCGAGGACGCGATTGGTTGTGTTTCACCGGTGGAAGAAATTATTTCCTTATCCGAGTCATCATGCTCACACTTCTGCTTGTGCACAAGTTCGGCTCCGCAACGTCACCAACTGCATGTTCCACCATTCTTCGCAGGATTTCAACGCATAGTCTTATGAGGTATGGCTTTCATTTATCACGTGATTAAGTATTGATATCATTTAAATGATATTAGTCGTACCTTCACTCGTACCACCATTATACCTGATTAAACCTTTCCCTCGTACGACGTAAACACTAATAACTTCCACCTTCCCCAATTCGGCATGGAAATTTCAAACGTTTTTCTGTGCTCAACTTTCCAAATTTGCTCATTCTTTCAACATCTCCACTCAGCGATTCGTGCATCCTCTGTGCTGCAACTTCCATTCTGGGATCCTGTAATCTGTGGAATAGCAACTTCAGCTTGCAGCCAGGATCATGGGGATTCCAGTTCGGCATGAACCTTTCAATACATGGGAACTCAGGAGAAATATTCAAGTTCTTGCCATCTTTCAAGCTACTGGCTAGCTCGATTTCTTTGAGCCACTAGACGGATTCGATCGGGACGTATCCCTGCAATTTGATTTGAATCTTACCAAAACTCATTCCACGGTGTGGGGGATGCGCATAGAAGTCTCCGAGACCATCATATCTGAGGTTATAGCCATCCCGATGGTGGGAAAACCATGGTTTAACCGACGAGTCCCTGCAACGACTGCACGAGAGGAATTTTTACTCGCAGTGGAGCAAGTTGAAGCATCCAGAAGAGGGATTGCACTGAACTCACTGCTGCAGCCATGGGACCAGGTTGCTGTCTTTCTCAAGAAGTACATTACCTGTGAAGGTAGATATAAAACTATTTATAATTCTGAACTTCCCTTACTTTCTCATCTCTGCCATGGCATTTTGTTGAACATTCCATATTATTTACTGCATGATTTGCGTCATATGTCGACATTTGTCCAGTCTGCTAAGCACCCACTTTCCTCTCTCACCCACCATGGCCTTATCAAGTTAATCATTGTAAGAACCCTTGCCCAACATCATATAACTTGGGAACAGTTCATAACCCGACCTCAGCAACCCGTTCCCTTGCGGGTCATCCCATTACAGCAAATCCAGGTTCCACCACAACAGGAGGACCGGAGTTCCTCCATTGAAGTTGGGGGGAGGGATGAAATGGGAGAAGAACAGCAATCGGGGGCACAGGCAGGACCATCCGGCGTGGGTGAAACCACAGTAGAAGAACAGCAACCGGGGGCACAAGCTGGGCCATCTGGGGGGGATGAAACTATATTAGAGGAAGAACAACCAGGGGCACAATCAGAGCCATTCGGGGGAGATGAACCTCCGGCACAAGCAGAACCATTGGGGGATGAAACTGCATTTGAAGGAGAACAATTGGAGGCACAAACAGAGCCATTAGGCGATGGTGTAGAGAAAACCTTTATGGAAAACCTAGATAACAGGGCAGCTCCGACAGCAGAAGGTGAAATTGGAGCAGCATCAAATGCTGCGACAATGGAACTTGAAGATGACAGAGCCAGGGCAATGGAAGAAGACATTGAGCTGGTAACAATTGAGTCTTCACCTGAGTGGTTAGGAGGAGGAGCTGTAATTGAAGAAGAACAACATGAGGAGCAAGGAAACATTCCTTCGACCTCAGCTTTGGTTCCCTATGTCCCAGCTCCACAAAAGACAACACCACAAAAGAAAACACTACAAAAGAAAAGAAAGAGAGCCACCAATGAATTTAACCTAATATCACCTATCAAAAAGAAAAGAACTCGATCAGCTACAGCAGCAGAGGCATCCAGGAAAAGATGGGCAACACTAGAGGCACAGGTTGAGCCCCCAATCCTTGTACCAAGACCGTTGGATGCTCCACAAAGTCTAGTGGAGGAAGAACCTGGAAGTGAAGGACTTCTGGCTGAGAACGCAATGTTGAAAGAGGATCTCCAAGTACTTAGAAGGGAGTTGGAAATCTGGAAGGAAACCTGCAGAAAGCAGGGTGAATGAAAAATGTACACATTGATAGAGGCTGCAGAACAACTGGAGGGATCAGATTCTGCTGAAGTTGGTTAGGAGGATGAATGAATACTCTGTCCCACCTGTGGAGAAATCTTCAAGGAAGCAGGCCACAAAATTATACTTAATACTTACTCAGCACAACAGCCCGCAGTCATAATAAAGGAAGCAGCAGAAAAAGAAGGTGCTGCCACACAAGAACCAGCACCTTTGAATATCCTTGCTGAAGCTGTCACCTCTCATGACACAGAGATTAGAGAACAGAGAGGAGAAGAACATCGGATGGAGGACACTGTGGAGCCTAATAAAGAATATACTGCAACTCCAGAATGTTCCCATGATACAGAGATTATAGAGCAGATGGGAGAAGAACCTGGAATGGAGGTCACCGTGGAGGCCAATGAAGAATTCTATACTGTAACCCCAGAATGCTCCCAGGCCACAGAAATTCTAGAAGAAGAGACGCAAAGGCAGGACAGTGATAAGCTGGAACAGGATGCTGTAACACAAGAACCAGCAAACCTGAATATACTTGCCCAATCGGCCAAACAGATGGGAGAAGAACCCGGGATAGAGGACACTCTCGAATTCAATGATGAACTTTGGGTTGTAACCCCAGAGGACTCCCATGACACAGAGCTCATAGGAGAAGAGTTGCAACAACAGGAGGATGAAGAGGCAAGCCAGGATGTTGCTACATAAGAACCAACATCCTTGGAAGCTGCAACAGGAACTCCTGAATTTCATTTAAAATATAAATCTGGAGTGGATTTCATTCCCGATACACAGTGGGGTGAAGATGAACAGGTACAGACACCATGCTCAGGTGACACCGAAATCTTGGAGGAGGAGCTGCACAATGAGAAAGAGATCCAATCTCAGCAGCAGAAGGACAAGGAAGACACTGCTACACAAGAACCAGTGTCTCTAAAAGCAATGATGGTAGCTGCTGAAGAGAGCCTAAAGGATGTTGCTGCCACACAAGAACCAACAACTCTCTTATTAAACTTAGATGTGCTAGAAGACACTGCCCCACAAGAACCAGTGCTTCTACCTCCTAGGAATGTTATTGATTTAGATTCAGATTAAGGATTGCCTTCTAAGCCCCAAGGCACAGCATAATGAGACTGCAGGAAGATTCCCACTACGCTAACTGCATTTCTAGATACCAGCAATTAGCAGTGGAAGGGGGAACAGTGATGAAGAAAGATGTTGGGTTACTCACAGAGGCTGTTCAAAAGAGAGATAAGGTGCCTGGGTTCCCTACAATTCTTCCTCTCTCCATGGATAGAGCTCAATACAAGACTCAGATTCTGAATAATGCAGGTTGTTGCATGAGGACATGCAACAGGGTAGTTGGGGGGAGATGTTGAGCCCAGAATTGGCCCTTTTTAATCATCTTCAATCATCTTTCATGCCCCTGTCTTACACCATTTATCATGCTACTTAGACCTGTTGTCCTCACTTTATTTCCCCAAATTACCAAGGTATGACTAATCATTGTTTTATCTTATTAATGCTTATGATTGTGATAATTAAAGCTGTGTATCTCTCAATTGTGCTAACATGTTATGATTTATGGAGGTAGTTGAGATAAATGGACTACAGGAAGACGGGGCTGAACAAGTCGTGAAGGAAGGGATGTTCGTTGCTTGAAAAGGGGTCCTTGGGGATAGAATCATCAATTAAGGCACAGCTGTGATAGGGAAGCTGTAACAGAATGCGCCATCTTGAGTATGTCGCTGCTCGAGTCTAGCTGTGAGCTGGAAGGACCGCCACTCTTGGGTCAATTGATAACTTTCTCATATCATGATGTTTCTGTTCTGCCACATATTGTAGCAGCTAGTTATTTAGGGCGCCTGAAGATCATAGATCTTCATGGATGCCCGATTATAGGGTTGGATGTTATGATTTGTATGTATAAATATGGGGAGTTTCCTCAACCCAGGGGGTGGAACGACAGACAATTAATTCATTGTATTAGCAGCCGAGCAAAAATGTGTAATCATTCTTCTGTTAATATAAGGGTTCACTTCTGAGTTAAAGGAATTCATGTTGTTCAGCCAGCATCTCTGTGTGGAGGCTGGGCCCGTCTTCCACAGAGATTGTTGAGTTAACATAGGATTTTGAATTCATTGTTGTGTGATGATTTGTTTATGATATTTCCTTTTGTACGCAGCAGCAACATTTATGGTGTGGATTTTCCGTACAATTAATATTAGAATCCCTTCAATTTGGCAAGTAATACAGAGTGACAGTCGACTGAGTAGAGACTTTATGCAATTCGTGTGACAATTATACACATCCTTGTTCATCTCACAGCTAAGTTGTGATCCCATGAGCCCTTGCAATTTATCTTTCTTGTTATGATTGTTGATTTCCATTATGCAATTCAATTTCTTAGAACAGTTGACTGAACCCTTTGCAATTGGATTTCTAGATTAATGTTCAGTTTTATGCCTTATGATTTTCCAGAGTGATTAGATCAGACAGGTGATTGTTCTAGAATATGAATGAGATTTCTTTCCTACAATTGTTGATTAGATCTGATACCATTTCTTATTTGATGCATGATAGAGAGGAATTGAAGTGTAGCAATTAGAAGGCAATTGGGATTGCATAGATTTTTGGGATGAACATGGATGATAGAAGATAAAAGTATTCAATTCTAATGGTTTGGTGTTTAAGCATAGATTGTGCACTTATCCTTTGAAATAAAAAGACTTTCTCGGGTTGACAATAAATATCGCATGCTCTGTATGTTGGTGATAATTTATCTGCATATAGAGTGCACGACAGTCACCAAAAATGGTCCTGTTGGGCTAGGCCCAACATGCCCCTAACACTTACCTGTGGTTCATCCCCGAGCCACTTTCAACGTCTAGTACTGGAATCTGCTCACCAATCTGAGTGTTCAGCTTGGCTGCGAACTCATTATAAGCGTCCGTCAGCTCCTCCATTATTTCTTTGACCCCCTACTCCAATTGTTTGACGGTCTCAAGCTCTTGAGGTGTTGTCTCCTCGCAAATTTGGGCTTCCACCATTTCTTGGTTGGCTCGCAACTCTTTCAATTTATTTTCTATGTGCTGTGACACCTCAGAGGCATCTTCAAGGAGTGGCTGCGACTAATTGTCCAGCACAATCTCTTTTTCTCGTAATATCTGTACTTCCTTCTTCAGGGTAGATATTTCTCTGAACTTCTACAGTCTGTCTCATGGTGGCAGTGTCTTCGCATCTACTTGCATGGCTTCCAATGCAGTCTATTTCTCCTTCACCGCGGTCTTTGTCTGCTGCAGCCATGGATTTTCCTCAAGGTCCATGAACGCCTTCAATGACTGATCAATTAATTGCTGGCACTTCGCAACCTCTGCTGTGATGCTCTCTGCTGCAGTCCTTACTTTAGCTTCTCTTTCCTGCTTCTCAGTTAACTGATCCTGTGGTTTCAATTTTTCCTTGAGCAGATTGATATCTGCCTCATATAGGACTACCTTTTCCTCCATTTTTGACTTTAGGGTCCGCACCCTATCCACTATTCTGTGGACTGTATCCTTGGGATTATCTTGGATCTGCACTCCTTCGATCTATTCTACAACAGAATTGATTGTAGCCTCCAACTTCTGTCGGTGCTGCTGTTCATCTCCCATCATCAACAAGGTGTGCATGCTCGACTCCTCAAGCTGCCTGTTCACGGCTTGCAACTGAGCTTCTGCTCTCATGGATTGCACAGCTCTGTCACGCATCTCCTCACCAACCTGCATGTGCAAATAATACAGACCAGGTAGCGGAATCTTTGCTAAGTCTAGCTCAATCGCGTCGACGTTGGTTGTGTCGAGAACCATGTCCTTTGACGTAGGCAATGTGACTTTGATTGGGTCGAGATGGACAAGTCTCATTTTGCATGGTAGCACGACAATGAGAAGGGATGGTGCCTGCTGCGAAGCTCCTGCGGCCCTCGTGTCACGCGGCAAGGGCAGGCTCTTGTGGACATCCTCCATTTTATTCATGATCCCTTGCATTGCGACCCAGTTCCTCTCAAGGTCATCTTGGATGGCCTTATCTTTTTTCTCCTTATATGACATAAATTCTTCGAGGGTCTCAGTAACTTTATCAGCTATCATATCAAATTCATCATCGATGAGGGTTGGGTCAAATTGACCTTTGCTTGCCTTCTGCTTCTTTCTTGCTTTCGGCTGCGATGGGATACCGGGCTCTTTTCTCTTGCCCTTCTCTGTCTCTTTCTCTTCAGTAATTGGACATGGTGGAGGAATCATCTCATCATCTTCTAAGTCTGTCGGGACATCTAGAACTTCGACACAGTAGTTGGCAGGCCATTCTTTCATAATGAACTCTATATCTTCTTCTGCCATGTGGTAGCGCCTAGGGAACCACTGCGGCTTCATCTTTTCCTTTGGAGAGATAAACACACTACACATGTCAGCAGTAAAATTGACAATGCCTATGTACTTTCTTGTTACCTGATTCATTATTCTTGGTGTGCACGTGATCACCTCGCACAACTACGTGTAATATTGATAGAATACTTCTTGGGTAGCGTGCTGGCATTGCGGATTTATATTTTCCCATAGGTTCATGAACCTGATTACTCTGGGTTCGGATCTATCAAAACTGACGTCGACAAAGTCCTTCGACTCCTTCCATCCGATGAATGCGATGAGGACAATCAACCATGTAAAATGGAAGTTTCCCCCATTCTGTTGAATATCGTTGAGTTCCTCCATGAACTCATTCAGTAGGTATTGGCACCAGTTAAACTCTGTGTCGTCTGCTGCTGCGCCGCCAAGCAGCATTGCACCCGCAGGCACCTTGGTGGGTCTTGTTGTTCTCAATACCTTTGCTGCGAGCATCTGTGTAATGAACTTTATTGCTCGATCATCAATCTCGTTGGTAGGAAAACCACTTTTTCCCTTCACGAGCACGTGGCTCTTCTTCATCTTTGCGACGGCCTCTTTTTCTTTGCTCTTCCCTTGGAAGAACTGCTTCGGATCCTGGCCGCGCTTACTCAATCCTATAATGACATGGATTAGGTCGATATTGATGTCTATGGGCCTTTCCATCCATAAATAACCTTGGTGGATTCGTGCCATCAAGTTGCGAACCACGATGTTTAGTTCGGTCGACCTTTCAAAATGGGGTAGTCGCAGTAGGTTTAACAATCCTGACTGCACCACCAGTGTTAACCAGCTTTCGGCCACCAGATTCAGCTCTCCTTTTGCATCCTTTTTCGAGCACATATATTGATCTGGTTGAAAATATGGGTACTTGGGATCATGTGGCTCGTCCTTCTTCACTCCCAAGAGGTCATAATCCTCCCATTTGTAGTCTGGGATCTTTCCCAATAGGTTTGTCATAATTTTTACGTGCTTAGACACTGGTGACAGAGGGATATCATACTTGGCATTCTTTACGATATTATACATAGGGGCATCCAGCGCCCGCAGTGAGATATAATCCGACGTCATCTTGAGTGAAATTTCCTTGGTGAATATGGGTTTCCTTGTGCCCGCCGAAATCAGTTTGGAATGCTTTGTTCGAGGTGCACTCACTGTGTCCTTTCCCTTATCTTGCATTGTCGGATTAATCCTTGGTGATTTGCGGGATCCTTGATTGCTCTACAACAACCTTCTTAACTGTAGTTTTCATTAACTGTTGAATGCCTCTGTGCTGAAAGATTCTTAATGTTTCTTCAATAGTAAGCTCTTGCTCTGTGTAGAGGGGTTTGGACATTCACTTAATGAGATAGCGGCTACAGTAGAGAGAATACAGATGGCTACTAGCTCGGGGAGGTTAATCACAAAAAAAATAAAAAAATTCCAAGTGCTCAGTAACGCCCGCGAGTCTACAAACGGTGTTATTTATAGGTGCAGCAGACCCCCTCCCGCGCCCTTCAACGACTAGATAGGCATTAAATGTGACCTCTGGCAGCCAAATCCCAGGATCTTTCAGTCTTTTCATCCGTCAATCTGTCCATAATGGCTATCTTCCCTTTAAATGCTGAAGCAGTTGCTGCAACGGTCATTTTAACGACTATTTTCTCAAAAAGGCATGCAACGGCTATTTTTCTCTGAATGTTGCGCCGAACTACACGGTAAGCCATTCCGAATCCTACGCAGTGCCTTCGCGGTATTGATCTTTGAACTGCCGCGTTCGTTTTCCACTGCTCTACTTTCGGATCCTGCGCAACTTCATCAGTGCTACGCAGTTCATACATTCTTCCTTTATGGTACATGTACAGACTCTATACATTTCTAGTGCCCAATTTCAACTGTACTTGACACTTAGAAATTTCTCCCCATGTTTATTTTTCCACATGCTGCGAAGCAGGACTATCGCGGTACAACTTAAGTCTGCTTCCATTTATCATAGTGGGTAGGGTATCACCAGCTAAAGTGGCTAACTGAACTGCACCACTCTTAGTGACATGCATAACAATATATGGACCAAGCCAATGTATTTTAAACTTTCTAGAAAATTTCATGAACTTGCTATCATACAAGAGGACTAAGTCACCTACCTGAAAGCATTTGTTCCTGATATGGAAATAATGCCATGCCTTTTCACGATCCTTCTGAACTTGCTGTTGAAATCCTGCAATGAAATGATCCTCTTCCAAGCCGACTAATTGTAGCAGTATTTCATCTAATGCTTCGTGATCTGCCATTCTGGTGAACGCAGCAATCCTCAGACTGGGGACAATGCACTCCATTGGAATTATGGCCTCCTACCCATAAGCCAACTGAAAAGGTGTCTGTCCCGTCAATTTCTTACAAGGTGTCCTATATGCCCAAATCATAGACGAGATGTGCAAGTCCCAATCATCCCTGTTTACGTTGCACACCTTTGTCAGTGCATTTTCCAGTATCTTGTTGAAAGCTTCAACAATTCCATTTTCTTGCAGATGATATGGCGTACTGCAGTGATGCCGAATGTGGAACTCCTCCATCAGGGCCTCTATGGTCTTATTCAGAAAGTGATTGCCCTGATCACTCATCAAAATTTTTGGACAGTCGAATCGTGACAAAATTTCCTCAAAAATGAACTATGCGGCAGTACCTGTGCTACAGTCCTTCACTGGTTTAGCTTCTACCCATCTAGTGAGGTAATCTGTGGCAGTAATAATATACCTCGCACCAGTTCTCTTTCCCGATGGGTTTATAGGTCCCACAAAGTCAATTTCCCACTTCTCAAAGGCCTGTAAGGTCAACTACGGGTTTAATGGCATTTTGTCTGTCCGCGAAGGCTTCCCTGTCCTCTGACAGACATCGCAGTTCCTGCAATATTCCTTAGAGTCTTTGTGGATGGTAGGCCACCACAGCCCTACGTGCAATATCTTCTGTGCAGTAGCCTTTCCCTGCGTAATGACCTCCCGCGATCTCGAAATGTGCATCTGCGAGTATATATGGTTTTTCGTTGTTGAGTACACATCTGCGCAGGACTTCATCTAGTCTGAGTTTGTATAACTGACCTGCAATGATAGTGAAATCCGCGACACACACTACTAGCTGCTTCTTCTGCTGAACAGAAGATTCTTGTGGTGTCAGCCCTATTGTCAGAAAGTCAATGATATCCCTATAGTAATCATCTGCAACCTGTATAGAAAATAGGTGCACATCGGGTAGACTATCTTCAATGTTCGTTGGCTCCTCTCCCAACTCTATTCTAGACAGGTGGTCAGGTCCCAAATTCATCTTGCCGGGTTTAACGACGATCTCGAAGTCGTACTCCTGGAACAGCAACAACCATCTACATATACGCCCCCCTAAAACTGGCTTATTGACCAGATATTTCAATGCAGAATGATTAGTGAACATGAGGAAGTGCGCACCAAGTAGATAATGTCTAAACTTCTGAAGGGCATATACCATCGCAAGTCCTTCCCACTCAGTAGTGGTATAGTTCTTCTCTGTTGTCGATAGCTTCCTACTAGAAAATGCAATGGGGTGGTCAATACCCCCTTCTCCTAGCTGATCTAACACAATGCCCAAGGAAATGCATGATGCGTCCACATGAACATGAAATGGCTTTGCCCAGTCTGGAAAGACTACGATCGGCATGGTAACCATCTTTTCTTTAAGGGTGTCATAACCCTGTTCGCACTCTTCATTCCAAATGAATGACACGTCCTTCTTCAGCAACTTCTCCATTGTTGCGGTTATCTATGCATAACCCTTAATGAACTTCTTGTAATAACCTATATGACCCAAGGTAGAGCGCAGCATCTTAACTTAAGTTGGTGTAGGTAAATTCACAATAATGGAAATCTTCGCAGGGTCCACCATCAAGCCCTGCTTACAAACAATATGTCCCAGTAAGATTCCATATGGAACACAGAAGATGCACTTCTTCAGATTCAGCGAGATCTGATGTTGTCTACATTTTTCAAGCATCATTCTCATATTTGCACAATGGTTGTTCAACAAACCAAAGACAGTCCAGTCATCAAAATATGCTTCAAGGAACTTATGAATGAAATCTTTAAATGCCATGACGACAACTCTGGAGAAGATGGCAGGGGCGTTCTTTAGACCAAACGGCATGAATGTATACTGGAACGACCCCCATTCTGTAGCAAATGTCATCTTATGCCTGTCCACAAGATCAATTATGATATGATGATAACCGGAGAAACCATCGGTAAAGGAGTAGGCCTCATTCCCTCCAACATTGTCAAGTACTTCATTCGTAAAAGGGGTAGGGAATGGGTCCTGCATTGATGCATCATTCAGTTTTCTGAGGTCGACACATATCCTGATCTCACCCTTTGCTTTCTTGTCTTGGATGACCATAGGGCTGATCCATTCAGATTCCTCGATGGGTTCGATAATCCCTACCTCTAACATTTTTTCCAAATCTGCGCAGACTCTCTCTTTGTACCGTGGATTCAGTCTATACGGTCGCTGCTTCACAGGCTTAGCGCATGGCTTCAAAGGGATTTTCATGACTCCTAATTCACCCAATATTCCTTTCATTTTTGTAAACTTGGTCAGAAATAGATCCTGATATTCATGCAAAGTGTCTGCAATCTCCACGACAGTCTGATCATCCCAGTAGTCTCCGATAGATGTGAACTTCGGCTCTTCACTGGTGCTAATGTTTACCTTTTGTGTCTTGACCAGTCCACTCATGTCCAGGATTTCCAATGGCGGTCCTTCTATATCACGCGCACCTTCTGACTTTGGTATATTGATATTGCGCGGATCATCTTCATCTTCTTGTCTTCCATGCTCATCATCCTCAGCTAAATTATAACAGTCTATCGGATGTTCTTCATGTTATTTCCATTCAAAGTGTATGTTCGCAGGACTATCATCTATACAGAATAATTCTTCCTTTAACATATCTTCGCGAGGATAATCTGTTCTGAATACACATTCCTTGATTATCTGCAGTGCCTCATGTATCAAAGAGTTATCATCCTCGAAGCTGAAATCTCTCTGGAATTTCGCAGTTAACGTTTCCCAATCTGAGGTTTCCCTGCATAACTCCAGGTCTAGATACCATTTCTTTGGAATATCCTCTTCCAAAGTATGCACAAACAAGTGCACCCACTCTTCAGTTGGCCTTTCTTCCCATGCCTGCGAACAAACTTCCATATGCTGGCTAGGATCTGTCTGCCCGTTGAACTTCTCAAAGGGTAAGGTAACCGTTTCTGCAAATCGAATCTGCATCTTTGTTCTGCATTGCTCCCAAGTGATCAATATGTGTTTGTGCGAAGACCACCAACTAGCACGTATGCCACGGAGTGCCATATCCAATGCTGGTAACCTGTGCTCTTCTAGAACTGGTGCAGTATAGTCTTGAATAAAAGTATAAACGTTAGTAGAACCATCAAATGTAGGGATCGGACTTACCTCCTTTCCAATCCAGCGCAGTGATTTTGTGACCTACGCACACCTTCTAGCTGACACTTCGTGCATGCGATTCTGCCAGTTTTCCAATCTAGCATCGGATTCAGAAACGCAGGAGCTATCGCATCTCCAGCTGAGTGCACCGTCCGCAGTAGGATTAATGTAATCCTCCTGGTTCGTAGTCATCTGGTACAGTCAGTCCAAATCCTGGGCCTTAGCTTCCTCCTGAATCAGCTCGCTATATCTATCCCCATCTGCAGTATCCAATGGTGCGATAGCCCGCAGATGCTTCCCTTCGAATATCATCTTCTTTGTTTTCAAATTTATAATGGCTAAATTGTCAATAGCCCAATCAATTCCTAACAGCGCAGGAAAGGACTGTTTATCGTCAACAATCTCGATGACTTCAAATTCCGCATGGCTTTGTACTCCATCAATATCAACCACAACATTGGCTAATCAGCCAAATGGTATAACTTTCTCTTGGTTGGCCATTCTCAACTGGATAGGTTACCACGATAGCTTTGGTCGACCCATCTGCTGCCATGTCTACTTGGTCAAGACATTTACTTCTGATCCCAGATCAAGGATAACTTCATCCATCTCAAACTCTCCTATTTGCGTAGTGAGCCTCATTTCTCGACCCGACCTCTTCTGTTTCTTTATATGATGTCGTGCGCCATCATAAGTTTCTGCTTCTGTCTGTGGTTCGTATAGATTTATGAGCTTCTCCAGCTCTGCTATCGTGTTTTCATTTTTCAGCAGCTTCATGCAGCTTCTCAAGAACTGTGCAACAGAGGTGCTAACATCCACTGTGTGTCTTGTCTTGTCATACGCAGCAGGTGTGTCTTCAACACATGGTACTTCACTGCACAGCGGGATCCTTGGTGATTTAGGTGATGGTTCTTTGAAGGTGTCCCACGCGTCAACGAAAGCTTCTTTGTTCTTCTTCATATCCAGAGCAGGCATCTTTCCTGGAGCTTTTCTTACCCATATTGTTTCAAGAGGGCTCTACTGCGCATGAGCCTCTCTTAAAGTGGAAGCCTCTACTCCACTATCATGGCCTGTCTCGACGCCACTGCGTGTGACTACTTTAATGCTAGGATCCGCAGGTCTGTTCTCTACTACGATCCATTGGATGTTCGGGGCTGGCGCGTATGTTCTTCTTTTTTTCTACATCTCTACCTCTAGCACCGGGAAATCTTCTATAACATGGTCAAATGATTTACAATAATTACAGGTGGTGCATGGGTTTACACAGTCTCTGGATACATGACCTAGCTGGCCACAGTTATAGCAGATGACCCCACCACGGCCTCTTCCCTGGGCCGAGGCGGTGTTTCTTACTCTACCGCGGTATCCACCACCACGGCCTCTGTAGGAAGATTGATCATAGTGCATGTTTTCTTGCTTTGGCTGGTTATCTTCTTGCACTCTGTACAAGCCAGTGCCTCTCATTGAATCCATGTCGCACTTTCTTTCATTCATTAGTTCATAGGCGCGACAGTTGGATTCATCATGTCCAACTGATTTGCATAAATTGCAATATAGATTCTTAGGTGTCTTCACATATTTCTGTATCAGGTAACAATCGTCAGGTCTATGACCAGTAGTTATGCAGATCTCACAGCAGGGTGCTTGGTTCTGATTGATGGGGTTAGGCGCACCACTGCCGAAATAGTCACGGTATAGGGGACAATGCTCCCGGTCATGACCTTCTCCTTTGCAACTCATGCACCAGATCTCGTCATGAGGTTCATATCGCTACTTTTTTCCATTCTTCATGCTATGTAGCTCCAGTGCAAGGGTGGTAAGCTGGTTTTGAATCTGCGTCATCCCAGAACTAGACTCACCAATCGGCGAAGCCTCCAACTTCATCACAATTTCCAAGGCCCCTGTTTGGGATGTAACCTTCTGCTGCATCAATGGTAACCTGATGTGAGGAAATAGCGCAGCAATGAACCATTCTTTATGCTTTTCGGGCCCTACGACAAAGCTCACTTGGTCCAAGAGTGTCTTGAAATTTTGGTCAAATTCTGAGACCGAGTCTATCGGTCTCTGCTTGATTTCCTTCAGCTCAGTTATACACTGAGACTCAGACTTTGGTTTCTTGAACTCCGCTATCAGCGCAGCTTTAATCTCTACCAGGGTCCTGGGTTGCATCGTAGAATACTTCATGAACCAGTGCAGCGCTCTATCTCTGAATGTAGCAATAAGTTGGGCTTTTTTCTCATCATCATCTCGAAGCTGTCTGACACTCCAGACAACTTCACAAAGGAACCAGTGCTGGTAAGGATCTTCTAGACCCGTCCCTTTGAATATAGGCAACTTCATATCTATATGGGCCATGGCTCTAGGGGGAGGTATAGCACTTGAAGGGGCATCTTGAGGTGTGCTTTGAGGGGTTTTAGGCTGTCGTACAAGACTTTGCGCAGTAAAAACAAATGGGAGTATAGGGGTAGATGTACTAGGCTGCGTATTCGGCGGGGTGGGCTCTACAAGTGGAGGGTTCTGAGGGGTAAATGGGCATGCAGCTTCATTTTCAATATCAGAAGGAATTTCAGTATCTACGTGGAGTCCAGAGCCTCCAGGATTCTTATTGAACTTGTACCTTTTCCCACTTCTTAAGTTGTGAGTATCTTCGTCGAAATCGCTATAAATGCTATTTACCATGACAACTTGAAAATATTATTGCATTCTTAAAACACCTTTCTCATCTAACAACATATTAATGTATAAACCACTTATACTATGAAACGAGAACTATATACTATGAACGAGAACTCTACCCATAAAAACGATGATTTTTGCAAAAAAAACACCAAAAACACCCCCCAAATAGAAAAGTGTTGATACCAGTATACACGTATTTTATTTTAGGGTAAAAAATAGAGCCATGGCCTAAACATCCCATATTGTTGTTTAACAAAACTTTAAAATCAACCTTAAATTAGAAAAAAAAAAAAATCTTGAAGAGATAAATTACAACTTTCAGGAAAATTGCATATTAAACAAAAAAACAAATTTCTCTAATAATTTCACCATTATAACCATATAAAAACAAAGGAATTATGATGCGATTCATAATGAGATAATATATTAGACCATACAAGAACAAATGGTTCATATAAATATTCAAAAACTCCTCTAGAGTTTCAATTACAAAAATCATACTAGTAAAAAGCATCTAAACTGCTTCTTCAAATTCATCCATGGATTCTGACACCCCATCATCAAAAACTCCTCTAGAGTTTCAATTACAAAAATCATACTAATAAAAAGCATCTACACTGCTTCTTCAAATTCATCCATGGATTCTGACACCCCATCAAAATCTACATTTTATGCAGATGAAGGACTTGATGAAGATGTAGATGACCCATACTCTTCTCTATTATCAATGGGTGCACAATCTGAGTCTACATCTATACCCATCATTTCAGATGTCATATTCCTTCGGGATCTACGGCTTGGTTTAACACACTCCCATCTTGCACGAATGCTCCCTGTTCCACGAATATTAGCTTTGGGTTTTAAAAAAGAAATTAAAAACAAATTAAACTAACAAATTTTAACTAATGTTATAATTTAAAATTAAAAAAAAATTAAAAACAAACTAAACTAAGATAACATTATAATTAAAAATTTAAAAATACATTAAAAAAAAAAACTAAGTAACTATATACCAACCAAACTAACATTATAAAAAATTAAAAAAAAAACTATACAAAAACTTAAAAACAATTAAAACAAAAATTTAAAAACAATAAAAAAATCAAACTATACAAAATTTTAAAATAAATTAAAAAACAAAATAATTTAAAAAAAAATAAACTATACAAAAATAGACAAACTTTAAACAAAATTTTTAAAAAATTAAACAAACTTTAAACAAAAAATTAAACAAAATTTTAAAAAACATAAACTATACAAAATTAAACAAAATTAAAAAAAAAATAAACAAAATTTTAAAAAAATTGAAACAATGCAATGGCGGGGAGGTGGGCGGTGGTGGTGGAAGGGAGGGCGGCGGGGAAGGAGCGAGGAGGGGGAAGGGGAGGGCGACGGAGGGATAAGGGAGGAGGAGGAGGTGGTGGGTGGCGGCGGTGGAAGGGAGGGTGGCGAAGGGAGGTGGAAGGGAGGGCGCAGGCGCGGGGGGAGGGGGAAGTGGAGGGGAGCAGGGAGGAGGAAGGAGGGGGAGGGCATTGCCTGCTTGGGCTCTAAAGGGCGTCCCTCACGGCCCCCGTCGATGCCGTAGGGAGGGCACGGGCGCGGGGGGAAGGGGAAGTGGTGGGGAGCGGGGAGGAGGAAGGAGGGGGAGAGCACCGCCCGCTTGGGTGCCAAAGGGCGGCCCTCACGGCCCCCATCGATGCCGGGCATCGACGGGCGCTATGAGGGCTGCCCTTTGGCACCCAATCGAGGTAGGTCTCTCGCTTGGGCACCAAGGGGCGGCCCTCATGGCCCCCATCGATGCCCGGCATCGACGGGGGCTAAGGGCCGCCCTTTGGCATCGACAGGGGCCGTGAGGGCCACCCCTTGGCGCACAAGCGAGCGGCTCGATGCCCGCCCCTCCCTTCCACCTCCTCCTTTCCCCCCCTCTCCCCCTCCCAGCTCCACCACCTCCTCCCCTTCCCCCTCCGTCGCCCTCCCCCTTCCCCCCGCCACCCGCCGTCGCCCACCTCCCCCCTCCCTCACCACAACCCACCTCCCCAACCATTGCATGGTTTTTTTTTTTTTTTTAAATTGTGTTTAATTTTTTTTTTTTTAATTCTTTTTAATTTTTAATTTTTTTGTATAGAATAATTTTTTTTTAATTATTTTGTTTTTAGATTTTGTATAGTTTGGTTTTTTAATTGTTCTTAAAATTTTGTTTAAAATTTTGTTTTAATGTTTTATATTTTGATTTTTTTATTGTTTTTAATTTTTTTTTTTAAATTTGTTTTTAAATATTATATTGTTTGATTTGTTATTATATATAGTTTGTTTTTTTTTTAATTTTTAATTTTGATAATGTTAGTTTTAGTCTGTTTTTATTTTTGTTTTTAATTTATTTTAAAATTTTGTATAGTTTGTTTTATTTTTATTTTTAATTTTTTATAATGTTATTTTTATTTTGTTTTTAAGTTTTTTTAAATTTTGTGTAATGTTAGTATATAGTTAATTAGTTTTATTTTTTAATTATAATGTTAGGTTAGTTTATTGGGTTTTTATTTTTATTTTTAATTTTTAATTATAAGAACATTTGTTTACATCTATTAGTTTTAATGTTAGTTTAATTTTTTTTTTATTTTTTTTAAATGTTAGTTTATAATGTTGTTAGGTTAGTTTAAGTTGTTTTTAATTCTTTTTTAAATTTTTTATTATAATGTTGTTAGGGGTTAGTTTGATTTGTTTTTAATTTTTCTTTAAATTTTTTATTATAATGTTGTTAGGAATTTTTTATTATAATGTTGTTAGGGGTTAGTTTAATTTGTTTTTTAATTTATTTTATTATAATGTTAGAGGGATGAAACATGCAGCAGAAGAGGACATGAATTTGGCCTGCATGATATTGTTGATTAGTTTCATGTTTTGAAAAAAATGCTAAGTTTGACAATATTTTGATAAGATATATTAGTAATGTTTTGACTTTCAAACTTAATTTTAGAAATAAAATTTCTATATATAATGTTTGAAATATGTTTTTTACAAATAATTTGTATAGTTTTTCTTGAATTTATGTGAATCAACACTTTTCGAAAAATAATATGAAATAGTATCCTTTTTATACAAAACATATCTGAAAATTGATTGAAAATGGTTTTAAATGTCTATATTTTCTGGAATTTTTTACAATTTTGTCAATAAAAGTGTCTTATTTTGTCCATAAAAATTTCTTATTTTATAGAAAAAATTGCAAAATGTATATGTTTTTCATTATAAATTGCTTAAAAATGTATGCTATTTTGCTAAATTTCTAAAAATGCACCTGAAAATAGAAACTAATTTTTTTTTACGATAAAGATAATTCAAAGGTCCCAAAAAATGCCTCGAAATGAAAATGTGTGATACTGGCATCACCCCTTTTTGAAACGGAGCTAAAAATACCTACTAAAATTAGGAGAGAGAAAAACGAGAACTGTGTCAAGTTCTCGTTTCATAGTATAAGTGATTTATAGACTGAGATTGTTTAGGAACTTACTTGGAAACCTCCGAAAAAGTGTGCCTCTGCTTGGCTGTAGGATTTCAGCGTATCCACAGCAAACTCTGTGACAAAGCCTTCTAGCATATGATCAACCCAAAAGTCCATTGCGCGCGCCAATGTGCTATCTATTGTTTTGAGCTTTGATATGAGCTCAGGATTCCACTCTGTAGGAACGCCTCCTTGAAAACAAGTTTTCTTTTCTGTGAGCTGCGAGATCCATGCGTGCAACTCGTCCAGAAATGTAGCCTAGAAAATTTTGTGAATGTCGTCCAACAGATATCTATCCGACCACTGTGTGTTGCTTGGACACGAATGTTTGTTCTCTTGTCTTTTAAATTCTCTTATGGTCTTATCCCACCAAGCTTGGATTTCTGTCTTATCAGGCTGCCAGTTCAATGCACTTTCCAGGAGCTCAGACTCTTCGTCACTCATCATGACTGGAACTCATCACGGATTCTAACATGGCATTGGGACCATTTGTTGGCTATCAAATGCTGACCAGAGGTTTTATGAAGACCCAGGTTCTGCGCGGTTACCTTAAACCAACAAAACCCCTTCGCACCGGACCTTTCGGAAACAGCCTGCCACTAGGCTGAGGTCTCAGCCAAGGTATTTCTAATGGGGCACTGTGAACTCAGATGTCCACAATGAGTGATGAGTTGATGACTATAACGAAGCTCACGGCAGCGCACCGGGTGTGTGTTGCGAAGGTCAGATTGTGCGGCGATGGTCAACACCGCGGTCCGCCCCACTACCTTCCTCCTTACTACGGAACTTGAGACTATACTGCGAACACTGCCACTTGATCTCCTATACTTGGACCATTTGCAAATACTTAAGGAAATGGGTTGAGTATCAATTATCCACTCAGTTGTACACTTAACTAACTGACTATTTAATGCTCATAACACACACTTAGGGTGTTACTATTTTAAGCGTAACCCTCAGATGCGAAATAACTGTTATACATTCATTGACTGCATCCATTCAAATACGTAAAAAATTCCCTCTATGCTCAAGCAGAAGATAGATTCATTGTCCTTAGAAGCAAAGCTAATATTAACCATACATCTATTCATGCAGACTTAACATATCATTCCATACTCTCTCGATGGAAAATGCATATAAAAGCCTCCTCATAACAGATTGTGAGCAAATATTCAGACATCTAACTATAGAAACAGATAAATGCAACCACAAGCATAAACATTCAGTCAGTCGACACACTATTTAACGTGGTTCACTCCCCCGGGTGGAAGCTACGTCCACAAGAACTGTGTTTGATATTTCTTTTAAGGAAGGGTTCACAGTTCTTAGCCGTGCACGCAGCTGTGGCTCTCTTCTTGCTCAGATAGGTCTCTTCGCACTCAGCTGCAGATCCTTTACAATCTATTCTTGATTGAAAAGATATTACAATACAATATGATCACCATAACAATCACCAACAACAACCAACCCTTCCTATACAAAAATGGTCTTCTTCAATAGATCACGTCCAAAGGTCATGTCTTTACAACATTGAAGACCAAAACCCTTAGGGTTTCCAAACCACTACATTCCCTCTAAACCGTCATGTCGGCTTCTGATAGCGATTTTGTTGTCATGGCAGTCCTCCATGCCTTAGATCCATCGCTTTCAGCGTTCATGTTGCGTGTACACCAACAGGTGATCCACTTCGAGTTGCCCTTCCACTAACTAACTCATGTGACTGGCTCACCTCCCAATCGTTTTCTCTGCAGGTCGTTTGTCCCTTAACAGCCATGTACAACTGGCTCAGCTCCGAGTCGCTTTTCGTCCGCTATTTTCCTCTTAATGGTCACGTACCCTGCTGCACACCAAACTGTCACTTTCTCGACCTGTCCTCTGCTTAATAGACTCGTACAGTTGGTCGCCTTCCCGATCTGCTTATGCCTGCAACTCGACATCTTTTCAGCAGTCATACAAAAATTAGACCACCGCTGGTCTATCTGCTTTATCTGGCCATCCTCCGTCCAGTACATAACTTTACTCGCTCCACGTGGCCTACTACCTTCGCAGCACTGAAACTGCGCAGCACTGATCTTCGCAACATCCTTCAAAACTTGGTACTACGCACATCTTTGCAACACTCCCGATACTTAGGAAAAATTTGATATTCTCAATTGCACACAGCTTAGGTCCATTGAACATCAAAAATGTCACAAAAAATGGCCCTATTAGGACAGGCCCAACATAGTCTTGTACAGTCGGCGTCAGGGAATGGTGTGTCTCAGGAACATATGGGGTGGATGTAATGTCAGGGTAGGCCACCATGTCATGGTCGTCATAACGCAGGCGCATCAATTCCGACCCAATATCCATAGAGCACTCCATTCCCATCGGGAGCGCTGACTGTATTGGAGAAAACTCACTATGGCTTGGGGTAGATCACTACAGACAGCTGACTACCAGAAATTAACTCAATTCTCAGTACTATGTTATATAAATGACAATGCTAAGATAATGCATAATATAACCAACCTCGATCCAACGTTTGATGTAGATCTCCGTTGGAGCTTTCAATCCGTGTACTTGAATCTCCAAATTAGTCTTGACAGCTAATATACAACAAGTACATATAATATATAAATGGCATTAACATCATCAATAGAAATGGTCCATGATATCATAAGTAAATGCAACCCAATGTAGAATAAACAACATTCACAACATTAATGGACGAGAATATGAGTATTTCTATTAATAAACAAGAAGAAGTACAATGTGATAAGACCTCTTGCCGGCAACCAATCTGAACCAAGATCTGGATCAATCCACTTGTCCCTCCACCACTTCAATCCTCCATGAATGGAAAACTCAAACTATGGTAGGAGTTTGGAAGGAGAACATAAGGGGTTCACAACTACAAGGATCAATGAGTGTAGACTAAAGATAGGGAAAAAATCCACTAGAGTTCTCTTGCTCTTCTTTCTCCTCCCATCCATAAGCCATATGTGCTCAATATATAGTCCTCTCCAAGGTAAGTGAAAGGACACATTGACGTGTTTCTTGGGAAGATGGAGGGTCAAAGGTCACCCAATAACCGCTTTTTGGGAGTAAAAAGTAATAAGCTAGTGATTTTTACCATTTTACATGCTACCCGCAAGCTATAGTGATGCCACTCACGGGTATGCCCACTGTAATGATGCAGCTAGTGTACAGGGGAAAAAATACGGAAAAATAGTGTCCGAAGGATATAAAGTGGATCTGAGTCAGTGAAATGGATCCTGCAGGCCAAAGAATGCTGATACTCACGAGGTGCAAAATTACGTTGTAACACCGGCATCTTCACACCATACTTCTGTTTTGGGTTTATCTTGCATGGAGTGGCATCCGACCAAATGGGAAGGATATACCCAAGGATGTCACCTGCTGATAGTCCCACCCACGGGGTAGACTCGCAAATGTGGGGAGTGGACTGCCCCACCTGTTCCTGAGCCTCGCCCACTGCTGCAGCGAATGACCGAAGCACCCTCTTACTTTGCAGGGACTTCGAGTGCTGACCTCCCCATCACCTCTTAGCAATGACTGATGCTCCCACCAGGATATTTGTAACTTCGGCTCCAAGATCGACAGCTCTGGATGACACAACTTCTTGCTCGACAACCACTGGGATGAAGGGAGACTCCACTTCACTGCTAATCTCAACTGTCTCCAGTTCACCTAGCATACCTCATAGTGCTAACACCACTCTGCAAATTCAACAGGACCTTGCCCAATGCCTTACCAAGTTTATGCTAGTACTCGTCGGCTCTGCATAGGCACTTATCAACGAAAATATCAGGGCTGTCCGACCAACTCTGCTCCTAGTTTTATAGCTTTGAGACAAATCCTCCGTAATCATCACGAAATCATGCATTAATGCAATCAAAATCCTGTATTAATGACGTAAATCTGTCGTCAATCCTGTCAGTCGATCGACCAGATCCACCATTAATTCCCATCATGCGAGTACGTGCCATTAATTAACTATTAACTTTTGGCATGTATTATTGATTTGACCCGGTCGTAACACGACCAGTTGTCATGGTCCATTTTTCACTTGCAACACAAGCCCTCCTGCTTGCATGTTTGTTTCTCCATCGGTGCGCAATCCTGCCATCGATCATCCTGCAACACACTTTTTTTCTTTTTTTTTTGGTGTGACTCAGGCATCGCACTGTTCCAAGCCCAACTGATAGGGCTTCAACCTATGACCATTCACCAGTTTTGGGAGCATCGCCCCGTTCAGCTGCTGCAGCTGAACCGCGCCCCTTGAAGTAATGCTATGGATGAAATATGGACCAAGCCAATGCATCTGCAATTTTCCTAGATGTTTCATAAACTTGCTGTCATACAACAGCACCAAGTCGCCCTGCTGAAACTGTTTGTTTTTTATGTGTCGATCATGCGATGCCTTTTGGAAATCCTTATCTACCCCCTAATGGAACCTAGCGATGAACCAATCTTCCTCCAACTTCACCAACTGCTTGAGACGTTCATCTAGTGCCACTATATCATCCAGGCCTATTGCGGCCGCGATGCGCAAACTCGGGACAATATATTCCATGGGCATAATTGCTTCTTGTCCATATATTAACTTGAATGGTGTTTGCCCTATCAACCTTTTACACGTGGTGCGATAGGCCCAAAACACTGCTAGGATTTTTAGATCCTAATCGTCGTGGTTCGTATTGCAAACCTTTGTCAGTGCATGCTCTAATACCTTGTTGAAGGATTCCACCGGGCCATTGGTTTGCGGATGATATGGTGTACTCTGTTTTTGTTAGATCTACAATTCCTCCATCAATGTGTTGATGGTGCGATTGAGAAAGTGGCTACCCTGGTCACTCAGTAGTATCTTGGGGCAACCGAAATGAGTGATAATGTGATCGAACAAAAATCGCGCCGCTGTTGCCGCGGAACAAGCAACTACTGGTGCTACCTCTTCCCATCGAGTCAAATACTCCGTCGCTGCGATAATGTAGCACACACCCGTATGCTTCCCTGGTGGATTGATCGGTCTGAAAAATTCCACCACCCATTTGTCGAACAGCTACAATGTCAACTGAGGCATGAGGGGCATCTCATCGCGTCGGGATGGTTTGCTAGTTCGTTGACATATATCGTAGTACCACGCGTAGACCATCAGATCATTATGCAGTGTGGGCCACCACAGCCCGACACGCAGCACTTTCCTAGCAGTCTCCCAACTGCCATAGTGTCCCTCGGCTACTCCTCCATGCGCTTATGCTATTATCTGCACTTGCTCATGCAGTAAGACACATCTACGCAATACCTCATCGGAACCCATTTTGTATAACTCTCCTACAATTAGCTGGAAGTTCGTTGCCTTGACTACCAACTGCTTCTTCATACTAACGGTGAAATCGTCGAGTGTAGTACCCATTGTCAGAAACGGAATGATTTCTGTAAAGTAGCCATCTGCAACCTCAACCCGAAACAGTTGTGCATCTGGTAACCCTTCTTCAATGTTGGTCGACTCTTCTCCTGTATCAATCCGCAAAAGATGATCAGGACCGGCATTCAACCGGCCGAGCTTGACAATGACTTCAAAGTCGAACTCGTGAAAAAGAAGTAGCCAGCGACATATCTCCCCCCCCAACACAGGCTTATTGACTAGGTATTTTAATGCAGAATGATTTGTGAACATCTTGAAGTGGCCTCCCAGTAAGTAATGGTGAAACTTTTGTAAAGCATAAACCATTGCCAAACCTTCCCTCTCCGTAGTAGTGAATTTTCTTTCCGCAGATGACAACTTTCGGCTAGCAAAAGAAATGGGGTGATCGAGATCCCCTTCACCTGGTTGAGCCAATACAACGCCCAATGCAATCGATGAAGCTTCAACATGGATGGGGAATTCCTTATTCCAGTCTGGAAATACCAATATCGGTGCTGATGCCATCTTCACCTTCAGTGTTTCAAAGCTAGCCTGACAGTCTGGGCTCCACTAGAATGTCGCATCTTTCTTTAGTAACTTCTCCATAGGGGCAGTAATCATAGTGTAACCCCTGATGAACTTGAGATAATACCCTATGTGTCCCAGTGTCGCCCGTAACTGCGTAACTGTAGTTGGTGGTGTCAAACTCAGAATAAGTGTGATATTTGTTGGGTCAACCAACAATCCTTGCTTACACACAATATGACCCAACAGTATGACAAACGGTACACAAAAGATGCATTTATTCAAATTCAGCGATATCTGGTGCCGTCGACATCGCTCCAGCATCAACCGCAGACTCACCAAATGATCGCGAACCAGCGCATAGACCATCCAATCGTTGATGTATAATTGTAAGAACTTGTGAATGAAATATTTGAATGCAGCAACGACAACCCGCGAAAATATCGCAGGTGCATTCTTCGGGCCGAACGGCATCGCGGTGTACTAAAAGCAACCCCATTCAGTAACAAACGTTTTCTTATGGTGATCTTCTTTGGCAATGCGGATCTGATGGTAGCCAGAGAACCCATCTGTGAATGAGTACATCTCCTGGCCTCCCACTTCTTCGAGCACTTCATCGGTAAATGGGGTCGGAATGGGGTCATGCAGGCAGGCATCGTTCAACTTTCGTAAATCCACACAAATGTGCACCTCTCTGGTATTCTTGTCCTGCACCACCATAGGACTGATCCATTCCGACTCCTCGGCCGGTTCAATAATATTAGCATCCAGCATGCGATCAAGTTCTACCTTGACCCTCTCCTTATGTTGCGGATTTAGCCGATAGGGTCGTTGTCGGACTGGCTTAGCATCTGGTTTTAATGGAATCTTCATCTCCCCTAAATCGCACAAAATCCCCTTCATGTCAGAAAATTTTGTCGGGAATACATCCTGAAACTCGTGGAGCATATTAGTGACCTTTCTTATTACCTTGGCATCCCAGTAATCCCCGACATTTGCAAACTTTGTAGTGTCCTCTGTCCCAATGTTAATCTTGTGGATCTTCAGTGGTTGACTGATAGGATCGCTTGGCGCATCAGGTGGTACCACGGCACGAATTCCTTCAGATTCCGAGATATGCACATCTAGGGGATCATCACCATCTTCTGGCCCACCACCGATATTGAAGCATTCCATGAGAGACTGCATCTAGCAATGCACATGCGGATCCGCAGGATAGGCCACTGGGACAACTTGTAGAATTACATAGCGGATGAGCTGTAATGCATTATTGAACTCAGGATCATCATCCACAAAACTGAATGTATGGGTAAAACACACAGTGAGCTCTAACCAAGTAGAAATTTCCCCTCGCAACTCAGCTGCAGCATAGCATGATCGTGGCATCTCATCCAAAGTATGGATAAAAGCATGGACCCACTCATCCTTTGGTCGTGATATCCATAACCGCTGACACTCCATCAAATGACCACCAGGGTCGTCCTGACCATCGTACTTCCCAGTGTGGTAGACCTCGGTATCGCCAAAGCGTACCAACATCAATCTTCTGCATTTTGACCATCCCTCAATGGAGGCCTTGTGTGTTTCCCACCAATGTGTTGGAGCGGCCTTCAATGCTTCGTTGAATGCCAGCAATCGCTGAGGTTCAGAAACTCTTTCATCAAACACCGTCAAAGAGTTAGAGACGCCAGGAATCCTGTCATATGTTGGGAGTGTAACTGGTTCAGTTGCGATATGGTGTACTGACTATGTAACCAACCCGCACTTACGAAGCGAGACCTTGTGCAAGCGGTTCTACCAATATTCTAGTGCATCATCAGAGTCAGAGGACGCAGAGCTGTTGCTATGCCATCCCAGCTCACCGTTAGCAGATGGATATAATTTTCTGAAATATTGAATGCATGGTCCCAACCACTGGGATCATCATCCTTCATTAGCTCTATGTAGCGATGTCCTTCAGCCAAATCCAATGGGGCAATAACTTTGAGATCGTGATTTTCAAAAGTCATCATTCGTCGTTTGAAGTTTATTACGGCTCCAATATCATTATCCCAACCAATCCCTAGTAACGGTGGATAAGAGCTTCCTCCCTCGACTACTTCTATTACATCAAAATCGGCATATGTTTTCATTCCCTCAATGTCCACCACCATTCGTGGAACTCTCCCAATTGGTGTTACTTTAGCATGATTAGCTAACCGAAGCTGTATAGGAGACCAACTCAATGCGGGGCTCCCCATCTTTTTCCCAGCCTGCTTGGTCAATATGTTGACATCCAAACCAAGGTCCAGAATAACCGAATCAACATCATCGTCGCCAATTTGAATATTCATCTGCATCTCCTTACCCATCTTCCATTGTTGTAGGTAATTAACTGCGAGCTCTTGTCGATCTTGGGCCGGTCGTCACAACAAGGCTTCAATTGTAGCAAGAGTATCGGGATCTCTAGCCAGGGACAAACAATGTTCCAAAAATGCTCAAAGCGTGCTGGACCATTGTGATGGGCTGGCTTCTGAAGTGGTATCAAAAGTAAAAGGCATGTCATACATAACAGCTTTACCTCGATCGTGTGCTAGTGCACGTCGCGTTTGAAGAAACATCTCCCGCTCCTCATCAATGTCAAATGCGACTTTCTTTTGTCTGGCTAACCCGACCACTGAACTATCTGCACCAGTTGTCTTTCCTCCGCGAGTGACCACAGCAACAGAAGCATCCTGTGGTCTTGGTTCTGCAGAAATTCTCGTGATGTTTGCACCCTGGTTCTGGTTCAACGGCGGATTCCCAGGTGGGTTCACATTTTGATTCTGATTCGATCGCATATTCTATTTCTGTACTGGTTGCTGCACTGGGTTCTGGGCATGATCCTGTGCCTAGGGCTGGTTCTGCAACTAGGGAGTATTTCTTGCTTGCCATCGTGCAATCAACTGTGAGACATTCTCAACTGTGTGATCGTTAACAAAGCAGAACATACACTAGTTCTGCAGTAGCGGATAGTCTCACTGGTAATGTCCCCATACCACACAGCGATAGCATTGAACAGGTCCACAACCACCTCATCCTCCTCCACGACCAAATCCACTTCCATGGCCACCCCGGTATCCTCCGCGGAATCCTCCCTGCAGTTGGTACTGTGGTTGATTAAATTGTTGCTGCACTAGTGGCGGTTGCATTCCTGGTCCTTGTGGTGCATACTGTGGTTGCTGTATGTACTGGGATTGTTGTGGATCCATCTGCATCGGAGCGTATGCAGTATGAACTATGGTGGTTGCTTCTGCTGCGGTATAAAAAGCATGTGTGGTTGAGGTAGTGGTTGGGCTACCTACGGTTGCGGATGTTGTACGGCATGATGGTCATCCTTGCCATAAAACGCATCACACATTCTTTCTTGTAGCAACCCATATGCACGGCAATCCTTGTCGTCATGACCCACCGATTTGCAGAATGTACAATCGAGATTCCTAGGGGTGGTGACCATTTTCTACATATATGGGCAATTGTCGTGACTATGCCCATACACCTAGCAGATGCGACACCACGGCATGCTACAACCATTCAATGGATTTTGCACTCCTGAAACCAAATAATTGTCGAAGTCTGGGCAGTTGTCCTTTGTATGCCCTTCTCCTCGACATCGCGTACACCAAACATCGTCGTGCTGCTCCTTGCCCTTCTTCAAATCTTGCAGTTGGATAGTTAAGTTAGCAAGCTGTGTTTGTATCTGCGACATCCTGACTGCATTTTCTCCAATCGGCGATGCCTCCAATCGCATTGCAATCTCCAGAGCTTCGCTGGGCGTCGATATATTTTGGTGCATCAATGGTAGCTGAATATGTTGTAGTAGTGCCGCGATGAACCATTCTTTATGTTGGACAGTGCTCATATCAAAACTGACTTTTGCCATCAATGTCTTGAATCGCTGGTCGAAATCCCATACCATTTCATTGGGATACTGCTTAATTTCTTTCAATTCTGTAATATATTGAGCCTCGGACTTGGACCTTCTAAATTCAGCAACCATCCCATCCTGAATCTCATCTAGTGACTTCTCTAGGGCTCCTGTTGGGACTAGAACGAATTTCATAAACCAATCTAATGCACGACCTCGCAGGGTCGTGGCTAACTGTCCTTTTTTAGCAGCATCATCGGTGACCTGTTTGATGGTCCAGACCGCTTCACACAAAAACCAATAATGTTCTGCGTTGTTTGTTGCACTCCCGTGGAACAACGATAACTTATCATCATCGCCCGCCATTCTGGGATTCCTTCCTCCTTTTGATGTACTACTACCAATTAACCTCTGTGGGATTGACGAACAGGACGGTGTCGAAGTGGTATTTCTTGCTATCTTAGAGATAGTGAGAGGAGATGTGGGTACATTGGTGCAAGGGTTTGGTCCTGCCTCTATCATAGGCATAGCCTAGCCATCCTTGTCAGGACTGTGAGGTCGCTTCGTCCCATGTGGTCTTCCTTCACGGTCTTGCGGTTCGACCGCAGCAGGACCTTCTCCCGTCCTCTGCCTCTTTTACTTTCAGAACCTCCCTCCTCCCCTCATAAGGCCACTCTCTTCCTCGGCTTCACTCACAATCTCATCATGACCTCCACCCATCTACCCCTTAACATTCCATGCACCACCCCCCAACTGTCGCGGTACCCACGGCCTCCGCCCACTAGGCTATCTACTAATCAAGATGCATCTTCAATATACCTTTTTCGCAAATAAGCATCTTGATTGACAGTTGAAGCGACAGTAAAAACATGCCCTGAGGTTCGCGGAAAAATTATCTTTCAGCTTCACTGTAGGACTTCTAAGTATCAACCGCGAACTCTGTGATATAGCCCGCTAGGATGATATCTAACCACACTTTGACAACCTGCGATGCTTTATTATCAACTTCTTGCAATTCCTGAATCAATTCAGGGGTCCAGGTCGTCGGTTCGCCACCTTGGAAGTTCCTCTTATGGAATGTCAACTTTTCCAACCATTCAAACAATAGGACCGGGAACTCACAGAAGAACCATTCTTGTGATCCGTCATGAATGTATCTATCTACCCACTGTGTTACTGTCAATCGAGTGTTCTGGATTTCCTCTTCAGCGAATTCCTGCAACTTCTGATGAAAGCATTCTTGGATCTCTGGTTTCATCGGGTGCCACAATATCTCCTCCTTTCACTTCAAACACGGTCCCGACAATGGAACAATTTGTTGGATCGAACCCAGTCGACAAGGGTTCCTCTCACTGTCGACGCATATCGCAGTCTCCTTGGGCACTAGCCCGAACAGGTTTTATCCCGCTTAGCAACACCTACGGAGCATATGTGGTCTCACCCGAGGCATCCAGGAAGGGAAGATGAAACCATGTTTCCGCCGAATGAAGGAGGAAGGTTGTGGCCGGAATACTTAAACATAGTGCATAACCGGAACAAAGATCTTTAAGCATTGAACATAGTATTAAAAGCACCATTCAACCCAAACATTCATCATTGTAAAAATAGTAATTGAAAAGAAAATAGCGCATCAGAGAAACACAACATTAATTGTATAGTGCATCATCGCATTACTAGAACCGAACAGATTGAACACAGAGATTGTACCAAAATAGCTTCATCATATTATCATTGTTGACCCAGATACAATGTCTCTGCAAAAACTAGATCTCCGCAATGATTCTTGACATCACAACATACCGAAAATAACCAACATCAAAGCTTCCTCCTAATCTCCAGCAAGTTGTGTATCCTAACACTTACAACTCTTATCTATATATAGGATTCTGCCTTACAATTCTTATCCACTTACTAACGACTTCCTAACTGACATTATGGACAAATGACCCACTCTCTAACTGACCTAGTCCAAAACGACCAAAAACTCGCATTCTGCGGTATGACTGACTCATCATTACATACTATGTGGTCCAAATGACCCAAAACCCGCAATCCACGATACAATTGACCCATACATGCACAAAATCATCTTCTGCCATCACCTTTTGCGCCATCTTCTACCTTATCACAGCATCGGAGATGCTGTGATACCATCTTACCAAACCGCCTACCAACAAAGGCCAAATGGTTCAATAAAAGAGATGAACAAAACAACTTAATTTGTCTTAGCACTTCCAAAGATATCCTTTTTCATCTTAATGAATTATCCACATGAAATGAAGTATGGATCTGAAAGCTCAAGTAATTGTTTGGAAAGACAAATGAGTGTAACAACCCAATACCTGTGGTAGTCCCTTGGGACGAACACCCATACAACTCATATGTTAGTCTCATAATTTAATAAACCATGATAAAGTAAGGATATTCTCCTTCACAACAATTATCACATATGAATTGCTTCTTCAATATTTACCTTAAAAAATAGTTTGAGATTATTTATTTCAACTAAGTAATTAATCTTGTTCTTCATTCAACACTCGTATTAAAAAAACTTAAATGTAACCTACCTAGAACTTGAAATATTTATGTTTATGGAAAAAACATTACTCTAGAACTTATTGTAAAGTTTTATACCAAGGAGGGTCAAGGATGACTATAATTGAATATTATTATTAATTAATAAATTAAAATAGGAGACACTCATTCAAAAAGGACTTTTGAAAGAGTGTTCACTCACCCACTAGAAGGAATGAAACTGTTGTAGAAGGAAATTGACAAGTGGTAACAGCTACACTCACTTACTAGCTCTTGCACAGGGAAACTTCCCTAAAAATGTGGTCATGTTCCCCAAGGATGGCGGACCTGAGCAGGTGGCTCATTAATTGTTAAACTGACCCTTAAGACCTAGGAAATATTATATATAGCCATCGAATTTGATTAGGAAGCTCAAACATTCTCAGAGGAGAGACAGTTTATCCTTGTGCTACTGGAAACTTATATGTTGAGCACAAAAGAGATTCGATGAGGGGATAAGCTAACTAATGAGTTGTAGTGTAAGATGGTCCTATGCTGCTGAGTGCAGGAAATGTTTATGCAAGTCTCCATGATTGCTGAGTTTTAGAAAGATTGTCACATACTTCTACAAGGAATCTTCATCCTGGTGGGTCACTGAACAGGCTCGGGGGTCCTAAAGCAAGTAATACTTGGCTAATTTTATGAGACGGTTGGGAGGAATGGTCTTCTTTGGGTGTTTGTCCACCCTATCATTTATCAGGTTCTACTTTGTTTTTTAATTACTTCTGGACTTCTAATCTACTTCTAAAAGTTGTATTTTACTTAATTGCTAGATTAGAAGTACTGAACTGATAATTTATTTTTGTATAAATGGTTGAATGATTGAATCTAAAAATTTAACAGAAGGAATAAATTTATCTCTGTATTTTTCCACTCTTCGTAGAGATGTACTATAGTATAGAGAGATTTGTTTAAGTAAGATGATTGATAGATGAGATTTAAACAAATTGTTAGATTCTTTCTGGGTTACATATGTGTGTAAATGTGTACTGTAAATATGGAAAGTTACAAGGTCTCAGTATGTCAAACATAACCTAACATCTCACTGTTTATAAAAATCTAGTTATCATATAATCCCTAGAAGTAAAAACTATAAATATGAAGCGAATTTAGGTTTCATGGATTTGTATAAACTAGAGTGAATTTATAACAACAAAAATGCAGGTATATATTTATACTCGAAACATAAAAGAGATTATTCTATTTACACAACAAATGCCTTTGAAAATGGCATATTAATCCGTGGAATAGAGCCTAATTATGTAATACACAGCAAGGCTGAACATTAAACAAATCCAAAATAAAGCTTTAATTATAAATGTAATCAACATTTAAAATTTAAATGCATACCATAGTCATGTCATTAATATACGGCATTTAGGGCTTTTTGCCCAAATCTTGTAATTATTAATAACTCATATAATAAACATTAATGTATATCAAAGTTAAGCATTAATAAAGCTCTGTCCAAACAATTCAAAATACACGTATAACAACTCTGTAAGTCGAATCAGGTATTTGACAGAGCCATCATGGGCACATTTAAATTCTTCACAAAACAAATTAATTATTAATTTAACAGAGCCAAAACGTAGTAAAAGATTTTTAACCAAAATCATAGTAATATCTGGATTTCTTTATAAAGATTTTATAAAGCTAGAATCAACATCTTAATATAACCGCTGGGCTAAATTATAAATCATATAACTTATACCGAACACGATCGTATCCCATAAAATAAGTTCATTTCAATATTATGAACGTGGTTTAATACAACCCAGGTTGAAAAACAAAGCATTGACGATACAATTGATCCCAGCATTGACATGCTTAAACTATAAAATAAAAAATTAACTAATACAGCCGAAACAAGTATAGATTTCCGGAACACATTTTATATAACTTTCCTACTTTCATGTTACGGCTAGGGTTATCACCCACCTCAAAGAATCAAAACCTTAGAGTCGTAAGATTAGGGCTTATGCCCAACTACTGAGTAAAATCAATATATTATTTTCATAAAACAGAGAGTCCCTGTGTGGGCTCGCATTATGCCCATAATCAAAATACAAATAATTACAACGGTCGTAGGTTTAAACCCTAAACACAGTTAGTACATACTTTTACAAATTTAAGCAAACTTACTTAAGTTGCATTTCATTTATAACCAAAATAGAGATTACAAGAGCCACAGCTCTGGGTTTATAAACCCTTTGTACATTTACAAGTTTCCATATGGATTAACATTTTTAAAAAATATCAAATACATGCAAGTAATCTCCATTTTCGCATTATAGAACCAACATCAATGCCAAAACACCACCACGAACACACATGTACAATAGAGATTTGTTATAGGAAGTTCCAGGGACTACTCGAGGATTACCAGGGTTGTAAGTTCAACATTCAAGAGAGCAGGCGCCCACCTTCCACGACCATCAGTGTTGTCAAGGAGCTACCCTATCACATAGCATAAACACAAACAAAAAACAATAGGTTAGAACATTGTGCAAATAGGATTAATGCTAGATAAGAAATGAACTCGGTCGAATATAAATTTCAAGCTTACCTTCTCTACATAGCACCAAGATAGAAGCCAATATTTGAGATTGACTATCGAAACCCTAAAGTTACATTTGGCATACAAACCCCGAAACGCTCGAGAGCCTGTCGGCTCCTCCAACCCAACAATGTAAAATGAAAATGAGATTAAAGATGGCTTGAAAACTCAATACATTACACGGTTAGGGTTTTTTCAAAACCCTATAAACCTTCACCTGAACCATGCCAGGGGGAACTACCACTGTGCATTCCACTATGGTTTGAATAAATTTCTTTTGTCTATATTTTAGGAGCCCGTCGAACCATGCCCAAATGTATTAATTAAATATTTAGCCATTAACTTTTACATGGTCGCTATGGTTATGACCCTTCCAACATCCAAACATTTGATACATTGTAATTACTAGAATTTCAAGTTTTAAATGCACTGATATCTGATTTAGAACACAATCATAAAATAAAAGCACTATTTTGTAAACTAATGAAATATGACTTTTGGATTAATGTTGATCCAGTGATGGATGCAAGTATATCGTTCTCCTAGCCTAACATAAGGTTAAAATATTAATGTTTATAAACCTATGCATTACCCATACATAGATCAACATATATATATCATAGCTTTAAACATAATTAAATTACTTGTACTCATGGCTAGGGTATGTTTCACCCTAATCCTTAAAACAAATCCTTCATGTGTATACCTAGGACATCGAAGTCTAGCATAATGACCATAAGATAGAATGACGTATACCATATCAATCTTCAAACTTCAAACTCTTAAAACCTGGACAGAGTAATGCTTACCTGCAAATCTGTAAAGAATGAGTAAGTGTGTTAGCATAAAAAACATCAAGGTATCAATAGGACCCCTTCAACAAAAGAAAATAAAAGGTTAGTAACCATAATCACAAATATATAATGCTGTAAATATGTAGAGTAAAATGTCGATCTGTGAATTTGAAAAATAATGATAATGCATAGAAAATAAAGATTTAGACAACAAAGTTAAGATGCATTTATTCAGAGGTTGAATATGACGTAAGAAAATTTAATTACCACATTAATTTCAGACAGAAGATAGCATACACATTTTATGTCGTTACGACATGTTAATTTAATGACGACTTATTGTAAATGAGTATGTGTTGTCACCATGATTGTAGATGAACAAGTATTAAAGAGTCAAACTGTCATTAATATATTTTCTGCATAATAAATAATAGCATTTATACTATTCATAAAAATTTAAAATTTTTATCAACTTTTTGGGATGTTACATGTGGTATTAGAGCACAAGTTCAAACACTAGGCCTAAAAGTGGCTCAACTCGTGCAAAACAAAAAAAAACACATTTACTAATTTATGTTTCAAATTTGTTTCTGTACATCACATTTTGTATCAAATTTGCAGGTTATGGAAGGACCAGAGGAATCTATTGAGGACAGACCACATCATGCAAAAAATAATAATGAACATGAACATATTAACAAAGAAAATATATTGAGAGAATTAAATGATAATTCATCTAAATTACTTTGAACAGTTAAAGATTTGAAGGATGAAATGAAAACTGTTAAGGAAGAAAATGAAAGGATTTTGAAGGAACAGGAAGAGTTGAATCAAATATTACTAGATAAATTTCATAATGATGGAAAAGATAAAAGAATAGAATTTAAATCTGAATCTGGAACCATGTCTTATCAACATGGGGATAAGAAGTTAAAATTCTATAATAATGAAAGTGATTCATCTTCTGAAGTTAATGTTAAATTACATAGAAGAAAAGATAAGGGTTCGAGTGATAGCAATGATAGTCACTGCAGTCCTAAGAAGAGGAAGTACAAACCTTATGAAGAGATATCAGGGGAGTTCAAGAAGATAAAGCCCCCAACGTTCAATAGTGAAATATAAAAGGGAGAGGAAGCCGAAGCATGGTTGTCTGGAATGAAGAAATACTTTCAAATATATAATTATTCTTATAGGCTGAAAGCTAAGATGGCCATTTATAATCTGATTGGGAAAGCATATATATGGTGGCAAGATATAAAGAAAGTAGAAGGCATAAAAGAAAAGAGTGTAACTTGGAGTGCTTTTAAAAGATATTTTAAGAAGAAATTTATGTATGATCACTACTTTGAAGAAAAAGCTAAAGAGTTCAATGATTCAAAACTAGGCTCTATGAACATTAAAGAATTAAATAGTAAATTCTTAAGTTTATTAAGGTATGTACCTTACATTGTTGACAAGAACCCTAAAATACAAATATTTCTAAGTTGTTTACCTTTTAATATCAAAGACAGAATTGAGTATGACAACCCCATGACTCTTGAAGAAGCTACGAGGAAGGAAAGTTTCTGTTATGAAAAGAATAGGAAGAGAGCAAGTATACCTAGTTGGAGGGTTAATAAACCTAGTAATTTTGAACAAAGAAGGAAAATTTTTAAGTTTAACAGGAATTCTGGGAATAACAGGCGAAATTTCCCTATCATAATTTGACAAGGAAAAAAATTCAAAAGCAATGCACCACAAAATTTTACAGCTACAAGAGATAAAGATATGTCTAATAATTATGCTGAAAATAATGAACAAAAAAAATCTGTGAAATGATTTGAATGTCAAGGACCACATTATGCAACAAATTGTCCCAATAGAAAAAGGAATGTCAACAACATCCATACAGTGCAGGAAGAGGCAACAATTGGTGACTTAGCGAGGGAAATTCCCACGATCAATGCAGCCTTGGAGAATTGACAGGTTGATCATGAGACTTCAATGGTCGAAATAGAATGTATGCTACAAGACAGATCCATTTCTATATTAACTGGCCCATTTTCTAGTTTGAGTTATGTATCACCTGATATAGTAAAAGGTTGTAAATTAAACGTAGAAAAGTTTGAAAAATATTGGCTAGTTCAGTTACGTACAGGAACCAAAAGAAAGGTAGTTGATTTTGTTAAAGATTGCGAATTGTTTATGAATCAATTTAAGACTCATGTTAAGCTAAATGTATTACCATTAGGATCTTATGATGTTTTAATCGGAATGGATTGGCTGGAAAAGAATAGGGTAGTTCTGAATTGTTTTGAAAAGACTTTTACATGCTTGAATGATAAAGGAGAAATAGTAACAGTAAATCGAATCCCTAGAAAAACTTCAGTTAGACATATTTTTGCATTGCAAATGAAAAGAGTTGTACGTAAGGGATGTAAAGTATTTGTTGTGAATGTAATAAATGATGAACATGATACTAAGGAAAATAAATTAAAACTTGAAGATATACCAATCCTAAGAGACTTTTCAGATGTATTCCCGGAAGAAATTCCATGACTACCTTCCAAAAGAGAATTGGACTTCACTATTGAGTTAGTACCTGGTGCGGTACCCAACTCAAAATCCCCTTACCAGATGAATATCCTAGAGCTTAATGAATTAAATTCACAGCTAAAAGAGTTAATAGATAAAAATTACATAAGACCAAGTGTGTCTCCTTGGATAGAAACTGTCATTTTTCGTTAAAAAGGACGGTACCTTGCATTTATGCATATATTACCGTTAGTTAAATAAAATGATGATGAAAAATAGATATCCTTTGCCTCGCATAGATGATATGTTTGATCAAGTACGCAAAGTGATGATATTTTCAAAAATAGACTTGAGATCTAGATATCATCAAGTCATAATTAAAGACGAAGATATATTTAAAACTTCTTTTAGAACCCGTTATGGGCATTATGAATTTGTAGTTATTCCTTTTGGGCTAACTAACGCTCCAACAGTTTTTATGTGTTTAATGAATAACGTCTTACATCAGTATTTGGATAAATTTGTAGTTGTATTCATTGACGACATTTTAATTTATTCAAAGACTAAGGAAGAACATGACGAACATTTACGAATAATATTACAAGTTTTAAGAGAACATCAAGTGTACGCTAAATTCAGTAAGTGTGAATTTTTCAAAGATAAATTATAGTCTCTAGGTCATGTGATATCCGAGGATGGAATCTCAGTTGACCTGGATAAAATAAGAGCAATTAATGAATGGCTTGTCCCTAAATATGTAACAAACATACAAGCATTCATGGGAATCATAGGTTACTCTTGCAAATTTATATAGAAAGATTCTCAAGAATCGTGAATCCCATAACATCTTTGCAGAAAAAGAGAAAGAAATGTGTTTGGGATTAGAAGTGTGAAGAAAGTTTTGAAAGTTTAAAGGAACTATTAACGACTGCACCTATTTTAAAAATTGCAGATCTAAACAAGGACTTTGTTGTATGCACTGATGCATGCAATGATGGCCTTGGTGGAGTCTTAACACAAGAAGGTCACGTAATAGCGTATGAGTCAAGAAAGTTGAAAATTAAGGAGAAGAATTACGCTACCTACGATTTAGAGTTGGCTTCCATGATACATGCTATGAAGATGTGGTGCCATCATCTAATCGGTAGAAAGATTTTATTAATGACTTATAATAAAGGTTTAAAATATTTGTTCGATCAACCAAATTTGAACTCAAGGAAAGATAGGTGGTTAGCTTTCCTTAGCGAATATGATTTCGAGATTAAACATATAAATGGAAAAGAGAATAAGGTGGTTGATGCCTTAAGCAGAAATGAAAAAATAATTTTATGGCAGTAGTCAGCACTTACCAAACAGATTTAGAAAATCAGTTTGAAGAAGGGGTAAAATTGGATACGAATTATTTGAAATTACAAGAAAAAGTTGCTGAAATTATATCTGAAAATAAAATAATAGATTATAGTCTAAATGAAAGAGGTCTCATGCTGTATAAAAATAGACTGTATGTACCAAATGTACCTGAAATTAAGTTGTTCATTTTAAATAAAGTGCATAAAAGTCCTTATTCATGACATCCTGGTTACCAAAAGATGATAACAATGTTAAGAAAATATTACCTTTGGTGAAATATGAAGAATTAGGTGGCTAAATAAATAGCTAGGTGCATTGAATGTCAGCAAGTTAAAGTTGAGCATCAACACCCAACAGGTTTATTACATCCATTTCCAATTCCAGATTGGAAGTGGGAAATTATCAGCATTGACTTTATAACTGGTTTGCCTAAAAATCAAAAGCAGAATGATTCAATAATGGTAGTAGTATATAAGCTTAGCAAATCAGCTCATTTTATACCTATTAAAACTACTTTTAAAGCTGCTAATACAGTTGATGTGTTTATGAAACAAGTTTTTCATTTGCATGGAGTTCCAAAGGTAATAATTTCTTATTGAGATTCTAAATTTACTGGAAATTTATGGAAATCATTGTTTAAAGGTTTGGATACCAAGTTAAATTTTAGCACATCATTTCATCCGCAAGCTGACGGAAAAACTAAAAGAGTAAACCAGATTCTAGAAGATATGTTAAGAATTTATGTTAGAGATCAGCCAAACAAGTGGGAAGAATATCTACACTTAGTTGAATTTGCTTATAATAATCACTATCAAGTGTCAGCTAAACTTAGTACTTATGAAAGTTTGTATGGTAGAAAGTGTAATACCCCCATTCTTGGAGTATTCTAGGTCATAGGTTGATGTTAGGACCTGAATTGTTGAAAGAGATGGAACTAACAGTAAAGCGAGAACAAAGCAATCTGAAAATTGCACAAGATGGACAAAAGAGTCATGAATATCTAAAGAGAACTTAGAAATAATTCCAAGTTGGTGAGAATGTGTTTGTCAATGTAAAACCCAAAAAGAACTCATTTAAGCTGGGAAAATGTGTTAAATTAGCACCCAGGTATTGTGCATCATTCGAATTATTATCTAGAGTTGGACCAGTGGCTTATCAGTTAGCCTTACCACCTAATCTGAAAATACATAATGTATTCCATATTTCTATTTTGAAAAAGTATGTACATGATGCTACTCATGTAATCGATTCGAATGACATACAGGTGGAACCAGAAGGAGATTTTCAGTTGGAACCGGATTGTATCCTAGACATGAGAGAAATTTTACTCCAGAATAGCACCATTGGATAGGTAAAGGTGAAATAGAAGCACCTTAGTCCAAATGAAGCAACCTGAGAATTGGAGAGTCATATGTAGGTAGCATATCCAATTCTATTCCAGGAGGACTCAGATGAAGCTTAAGCAACATCGACGACGATGTTGAACTTAAGAGGGGGTGTTTGCAACCTACCTAGAACTTGAAATATTTATGTTCGTGGAAAAAACATTACTCTAAAACTTATTGTAAAGTTTTATGAGCAAGGAGGGTCAAGGATGACTATAACTGAATATTATTATTATTTAATAAATTAAAATAGAAGACACTCATCCAAATAGGATTGGTTAAAGAGTGTTCACTAACCCTCTAGGAAGAATGAAACTATTGTAGAAGGCAATTGACAACTGGCAGCATCTGCACTCACTTACTAGCTGTTGCAGGGGGCAACTTCCCTAAAAATGTGTTCATGTTCCCCAAGGATGGTGGAACTGAGTAGGTGGATCATTAATTGTTAAACTCACCCTTAAGACCTAGGCAATCTTATATATAGCCATCGATTTTGAGCAGGCAGCTCACACATTCTCAGAGGCGAGACAACTTATCCTTGTGTTGCTAGAAAATTTTGTGTTGAGCACACAAGATATTCGATGAGGGGATAAGCTAACTAATGAGTTGTAGTGTAAGATTGTCCTATGCTACTCAGTGTAGGGAGTGTTTATGCAATTCTCCATGATTGCTAAGTTTCAGAGAGATTGTCACATACTTCTACACGGAATCTTCGTTCTGGTGGTTCAGTGAATAGGTTCGGGGATCCTAAAGCAAGTAAGGATTGGCTACTTTTAGGAGGTGGTTGGGAGGAATGATCTTCTTTGGGTGTTTTTCCACCCTATCAGTTATCAGGTTCTACTTTGTTTTTTAATTACTTTGGGACTGCTAATCTAGTTCTTAAAGTTGTATTTTACTTAATTTCTAGATTAGAAGTACTGAACTGATAATTTATTTCTGTATAAATGGCTGAATGATTGAATCTGAAAATTTAACAGAAGGAATAAATTTCTCTCTGTATTTTTCCAATCTCCAAAGAAACGTACTCTAGTACAGAGAGATTTGTCTAAGTAGGATGATTGATAGATGAGTTTTAAATAAAGTGTTAGGTTCTTTATGGGTTAGATATGTATGTAAATGTCTACTATAAATCTGAAAATTTATAATGTCTGAGTATGTCAAACATAACCTAATAGCTTTCTGTTTATAAAAATCTAGTTATCATATAAACCCTAGAAGTAAAAACTGTAAATATTAAGCAAATTTAGGTTTGATGGATTTGTATAAACTAGAGTGAATTTATAACAACAAAAAGTACATGTATATATTTATACTAGAAACATAAAAGAGATTATTCTATTTACACAACAAATTCCTTTGAAAATGGCATGTTAATCCGTGGAACAAAATCTAATTATGTAATACACAGCGAGGCTGAACATTAAAACAAATCCAAAATAAAGCTTTAATTATAATTGTAATGAACATTTAAAATTTAAATACATATAGACATTGATACCATAGTCATGTCATTAATATACGGCATTTCGGGCTTTTTGCCCAAATCTTGTAATTATTAATAACTCATATAATAAAAATTAATGTATATCAAAGCTAAGCATTAATAAAGATCTGTCCAAACAATTCAAATTACCTGTATAACAAATTTTTAAGTCAAATCGGGTATTCGACAGAGCCGTCATGGGTACATTTAAATTCTTCACAAAACAAAGTAATTATTAATTCAACAGAGCCAAAACGTAATAAAAGATTTTTAACCAAAATCATAGTAATATCTAGATTTATTTATATAAATTTTATAAAGCTAGAATCAACATCAAAATATAACCATTGAGAAAAATTTTAAATCATATAACTTATACTCAACGGGATCGAATCCCATAAACTAAGTTCATTTAAATATTATGAACTGGGTTTAATACAACCCAGGTTGACAAAAAAAATGTTGACGATACAGTTGATCCCAGCATTGACATGCTTAAACTATAAAATAAAAACTTAACTAATATAGTCAAAACAAGTAAAGATTTCTAGAACACATTTTATATAACTTTCCTACTTTCATGTTACGGCTAGGGTTACCACCCACCTCAAAGCGTCAAAACCTTAGAGTCGTAAGGTTAGGGATTATGCCCAACCTCTGAGTAAAATCAATATATTCTTTTCATAAAACACAAAGTCCCTATGTGGGCTTGCATTACACCCATAATCAAAATACAAACACTTACAACGGTCGTAGGTTTAAACCCTAAACACAGTGAGTACATACTTTTAAAAATTTAAGCGAACATACTTAAGTTGCATTTCATTTATAACCAAAACAGAGATTACAAGAGTCGTGGCTCTAGGGTTATAAACCCTCTGTACATTTACAAGTTTCCACATGGCTTAACATTTTTAAACCATATCAAATACATGCTAGTAATCTCCATTTTCGCATTACAAAACCAACATCAATGCCAAAACACCACCACGAACACACAGGCAGGACAACGATTTGTTGTAGGAATTTACAGGGACTGCTCGAGGATTACCAGGGCTGTAAGTTCAACAGTCAAGAGAGAAGGAACCCACCTTCCATGGCCATTAACGTTGTCGAGGGGATACCCTGGCACATAGCATAAACAAAAACAACAAACAATAGGTTAGAACACTATGCAAATAGGATTAATGCTAGAAATGAAATGAACTCGTTCGAATATAACTTTCAGGCTTACCTTCTATACATAGCACGAAGCTAGAATCAAAGCTTTGAGATCCACTATCGAAACCCTAAAGATACATTTGGCATACAAAAGCCGAAATGGTCGAGATCCTGTCGGCTCCTCCAACCCAACAATGTAAATGAAAATGAGATTAACGATGGCTAGGAAAGTTAATACATTGCACGGTTAGGGTTTTTTCAAAACCCTATAAACCTTCATGTGAACCATGCCACGAAGAATTTCCACTGTGCATTCCACTATGGTTTGAAAAAATTGCTTTTGCCTATAGTTTGGGAGCCTGACGAACCATGCCCAAACGTATTAATTAAATCTTTAGCCATTGACTTTTACATGGTCGCTATGGTTATGACCCTACCCAGATCCAAACACTTGATACACTATAATTCCTAGAATTTTGAGTTTTAAATGAATTGATATATGATTTAGAACACGATCATAAAATAAAAGCATTATTTTGTAGACTAATGACATATGACTTTTGGAGTAATGTTGATCCAGTGACGGATGCAAGTATATCAATCTCCTAGCCTAACATAAGGTTAGAATATTAATGTTTATAAACCTATGCATTACGCATACATACATCAACATATATATATATATATATATATATATATATATATATATATCATATCTTTAAACATAATTAAATTACTTGTACTCATGTCTAGGGTATGTTTTACTCTAAGCCTTAAACAAATCCTTAATGTGTATACCTAGGACATCGAAGTCCAGCATAATGACCATAAGATAGAATGACGTATACCATATCAATTTTTGAACTTCAAACTCTTAAAACATGGACAAAATAATGCTTACCTGCAAATTTGTATAGAATGAGTAAGTGTGTTAGCATAAAAACCCTCGGGGTATCCATAGGACTCCTTCAACAAAAGAAAATAAAAGGTTAGTAACCATAATGACAAATATATAATGATGTAAAGATGTAGAGTAAAATGCCAATCTGTGAATTTGACAAATAAGGATAATGCATATAAAATAACATTGAAACAACAAAGTTAAGATGCATTTATTCAGAGGTTGAATATGACATAAGAAAATGTAATTACTACATTAATTTTAGACAGAATATAGCATACACATTTTATGTCATTACGACATGTTAATTTAATGACAACTTCTTGTAAATGAGTATGTTTCGTCACCATGACTGTAGATGAACAAGTATTAAAGACTTAAACTATCATTAATATACTTTGCGCATAATAAATAATAGCATTTACACTATTTAGAAAAAATTTAAATTTTTATCAATTTTTGGGATGTTACATTAAATAACAAAGTTTGATCATCAAACTCCCTTTACTAGATTCGATTCGTCTAAAATCGGGACTGCTTAGTGTCTATCCTCTTCAATAGGATTTAGTTGCTCCATTTAATAATATTTAATAATCTAATATTTATTGTATGCAACATATATCACTATTAAATAGGGAATATAAATAGCATACTCATTGAAGCATACTTAGAACATTGGGTCATTATTTTTAAGCAATCTTAACAATCAATGGTACATTTTGTGGGGACCCCCATTTTTGGGGATCCTCATAAACTGAATATGAAACTTAGAAAATTAATATAAAACAAATTTGATAACATCATTGATAAAAAAAAATTAAGACAAAGATTGAACTTAGCAACTACAAAATGAAACCATAAACTTGTCAACCGGAGGTTGATCCCACTGTCAAAAGTGGAGCCGTCATCAAACCGATCCAGCTTTTCCTTTACCGTCCATGTCTTACATTGGATTCCACAATTAAAATCTTGTTTAACCATAGGAAAAGAAATCGTTAGCTTCACCACCCAACTGTAGGCTTATGAAATCAGTCGCATAGCCACCCCCGAGCCTCGAGGTCATAGAGGATACACACTCGCAAGGATTTATACATGAGATCCCCCTCACCAAAATCCTTAGCGAAACTCACAATAGAAAGCACAATCAGAATTGATTCTCCATTCCGGAAGTCATCCAACATTAGGGAGCCCTCCCCTTTTCCTTCCGTTCCTCTTTCTTAAATAGAAAAATCCTATGTGACACATGTCGCCTCATGCAAAAATACTTTTTTATGAAAAAATATTTAATAAAAATATTCACCCAACCATGTGTCACTCTCTCATGAGAGTGCACATACTTCCCACATTTTACTCCTAAATGTCCCCTGATTCTATGATTCCAATCCCTATTTTAGTGGGTGCAGGTGGAGTTGACTAGTGAATGATTCCTAGTCTATCTTTTTCTCCATATTTAATTATTCCCAATTATTTAATTACAAATAATCATTGCATGCACAAATAATATAATGAAATACTATTTTTCAAATATATAATTTTATTTCATGCACAATTAATCTAATGCAATACTTTATGTTAGATACATAATTATAAATAGTCCTTTCATGTAAAAACACTCTAATGCAATAGTATATGCCAAATACATAGGTGTCCATTTATCCATTTCCTTTATTAGTCTAGGTACCACATCATCGGGTCCTTCTGACAACACTTTATATCCTTAAATGTATAGGTACCACATCATCAGGTCCTTCTAACAACACTTTCTTTCCTTAATTGTCTAGGTACCATATCATCGGGTCCTTCCAACAATAATTTCCCATTTTACTACTGTGTTGGGATTCCGTGTAGTGATCTTAGGAATTGTTACCATAAATCATCTGGCTACACTCTATGTGAGACTAATGGCACTCAGGAGTAAGTTTATTCTTACTGTGCGCCTCTAAACCTCATACATGACCAATCCGTTATGATCTCCCCCATACGACTTCATGCTCCCCCAAGTAAAGCTCAAAGGGATTTCCAAAATCGTGTGTGGATGCTATCCAGAGTCGAAACCATCATCATACCCCTGTGTGTATTTTTCCTGTACTTTATGGCCCCTTTCTTGTTCTGTCATGATTCATTTGGTGAACTGCCTTACCTGTCACTATACGCATACTCAGAGCACACAAATCAATAGTACTGATCAAAATTGTCATACCATAATTCACTTCATTCATTCACTAACAGTTAAGCAAATATAGATAATTGTCCATTGGATTCACATCATAATCACCGACATAACTCCATTTCCATATTTCAACATAAATACAATATTCATCATAAGGTTTCACATGTGTTGATCAATCAACAATATTTCATATTAAAATCATAAGCATCCATAATCGTCATTAAATCAATCATTCATTAGAAACATATTCATATATCACTAATCAGTCAAGAATTTATTCTAAATCAACATATAAGCAATCATTTATCTTGGTTTCATGAACTGGATCACTTACAAATAAGTGTCCTCAATATCGATAGTAAAAGCAAGGTTGAGGGGCATTACATACACGCCTCCTTTTTTTTTTTTAAGCAAGAGAATTATAATATAATAGAACCTTCAGTACATAGAAGTTAGGACATACAGGGCCTAAACTGCCCAAAAATTCTTGAAGACTATATAAACATATTTATCAAATGTTTGTCGTTCCCCTTAGCTATCCCTGCTATAAATCTATCATCCCTACTTTCCCTAGTACAAATAGCAATTTCAAGATCTATTTGATAACACCCACAAAAAGTGTCTACATAATTGTCGTAATAAATATTAAAAACGCAGCAATTAACACACCGAAAGGTAGAACATAACCAAAAATATAACATAAGCCTAAGAAGTAACAAAACAAAACAAACAAAAATTCCATACCCACAGTCACAGACCCGGAGCCCATCATTTCGGATCCTGGGGCATGTTCCAGTGAATCATGGTTCCCGAGCGAAGGCCACCTTGACTGTTATCCTCCACAATAACTAGCTGAATCTTTGTGACATGAACAAGGAAGGGGTTTCGATATCGAGCCGCAAACATTTCTACCTCAGCATCTTCATTCTCTGGTGTATGTAGCAGGATTCCGAGCTTCTTGGAAATACAGTGAATTTTTTTATGCATCAAGCGGTTGTCGTGATGGTGATCCTTCCAGTATTTTACAAGTTCCTCATCGACCTGAGATATATTTTCCTTGTCCATCAGGACATGGGCTAGCAATTCCTTTGTAACCCAATACATAATGACCATACGGTCATAGCCACAGAGCCTCCCGACCGTGGTGCCAATATCACTAATCCAATATTCCACCTCCTCCTTTATGGTTTCCATATCCATGGCCTGCACCTGATTCCACAGGTTCTCAACCCATTCAATTTCTTCCTGAATTATTCGTGGAATACATTCTTTGAAAAAATGGGCAGCTTGCCCCGATTTCCTCAGTTCACAGGTGGGTTTCTTCCTTCCTGGACCACCAGCCTTCTTGCCCCTATGCTCTTGTCTTGTGCTTGCCTTTTGGGATCCATCAGAGCAGTTATCCAGTGCTCAAACTAATACCACAATAACTCTTGCTTTCTCACATAAATCCACCTGAGAGAATGAAGAAGCATAATGCGGGAATGGAAAGTATGCATTGAATAAATAGCCGAGGTTCTCATCCCAATTTGGTTAACCATACTAATACCTCTGTACTTTCTCTTTATTAGCATGGCACAACATAAAATCGAATTATTTTCCTCTGTGTTTGGCTATACCTTGCCCATCAATTGATGGACCTGGCCTCAATATTTCCTCATTACTGACAGACGAAGGGATTTCATGGGCATTCATGTTCTGGTTAAATATGGAAGTATCGTCGTCGAGCAATGAGGTATGGGGATTCTAACTACGGGTGTTAAAGGAATATACCACATGTGCCCTGATTGTGTGAGTCAATTCATGCATTGTTCCCCCCATCATATCCTGGAAAAGGTTAAGACGTTGGGCCACCAACTAGGAGCATTGAATTTTCCAATAGTTATCATCCACCCTGGACAGTTTTACTTCCACAATCCTGTCTCCACTCTATTCTCCCTGGTTATCCAGCATATTCACCACCTTATTCCCGTCATGTTTGACGTCGGAGAAAGGCCATGCATGGCGTGCTCTGATTAGATTAGCGAACCACTCCACCCAAAACATCATGCGCCACTCCACGAATTTGGACACTTTTTGTCCTCCTTGCATTTTTTGGCCATTTGGAGAATGATGTGGGAGTCTCCCTCTATACCCAAAGGTTCCCACATATTTTTGATTGATAGTCTGATGCTGTGAAGTAAACCCTCCAGTCCCACCGCGTTGTTAGTAGCCTGTACTATGTTCCCATGATAAAACTGGAGAACACTACATTCGTCGCTTCAGACTACTCCTCAAAAACCCGCTGAGCCAGGGTTTCCTTTGGAGTCTCCATTCAAATTTAACTTGAAATGACCACATGGGGGAGGGTACCAAATATGCGAACAGGCTGGAGTCACTTTCTTTGCCTCAATATTTTTCCACCCTTGTGGTGATCAATCCAGTCCCCACCTGGCCAGAATCCGCTTCTCGTTATCATCCATTTCCCAGTCTTTCTCGCTCCATTGGGTAATTTTGATAGTCTTTTATATATTCTTTTTTACATGGTTCCAAACTGTATGAAGTGAATTTTTATTTCCTTCAAAGATTCTCCCATTTATTTCCTTCTCGATTTCCCACATCAAAGTTCCAGGGAACATGAGCCATATTTTGAGAATTAATCTGGTTCTTATAATCCTTATCATCCCAGATTTTAATCGTTTGGTGAGGTTGGCCTCTCACACGATCAGTCCTTCTAAATATTTCAACTCCGAAGTCCCATAGGGATGAAGCCGAAGGACAAGAGTGCAGGATATGATTCATGTATTCCTCCTCATGTTCATATAGAATACACCAAAAAGGGCCATTCATGCCTCTCTTCAATATGTTCTCTCCTGTCAAAATCTATTTATACAAGACCAACCAGATAAAAGTAGCAATTTTGGGACATGGATTATAATTCCATATCGATTTCAGAGTTTCATTGTGTTGGATGTCCTCCTTGTTGAATAATAGATCATATGCATCTCTTGTGTTTTATATCCCCTTTGATTGATATCCCCATATCAATTTATCTGGACCTCTTTGGATGCAAATGCAACGCTCCTTCAAGGACTCCTTGATCTTGGAAATATCCTCAGGTGGAAATATTTGGTTCCACCAATCCTGGGGATGCCATTCATGAAATTCCTCATTTTCGAGTGCGTCTCTCCAGAATTGTCGAATTTTTGTGAACCCAGATCCTTGGCTCTGGTCCAACTAGTATGCAGGACAATTTGAGAGGTGATCTTTGGCATATGTTGCCATGAATCAGTCCAAAAAATGGCATCTTCTCTTTCCCTTATCTCCCAGAAGCTATGATCTTGGATAATCCTTCTATTCGCAAGAGCATAATTCCAAACATGGGATCCTTGCATATTTTTCGTTAAATCTAATGAGAGCTTGTTTTGGATTCCCGAGAGCATACTTACTATGCCATAATTTTTCCCATGGTTCCTCTTTGTGCGACACCCAGTGCCACAAGATTTTTGCTCCTAGGAATTTACTGTTTTTCTCTAGATCTCTCAAAGAGGAACCATGGGAAAAATTAGAGGTGAGTTCCATCATGGTGGAGACAGATTAGATCCTTCTATGTTCAGCTTGAGGGGGGGTTTCTTCCCATTGGGTTTTCCCTATTTCCTCACTTAGATTTATTTCTAGCATTTTTGGATTATTGTATCGGGGTGCCCTTTGGTCTCAATAACCAGGGCCCTATTCAGTTATTATTTTTTGCATCATAGTATAGCTTGAGGGGGGGTGTTAAGATATCTCATCATTCATTTTTGTACTTTGCATGCATGCATTCCATCTATTTGCATGCATGCTAGTCACCAGTTTGATGCCTCCAGCACCTTATCCCTAGTTTTCCAGCACCTGGGAGCTTCTTTCCTTGCATTTTTAGCCCTACTAGTAAGGAAGGCGCCCACTTCTCACCTACCTCTTGAGAAAGGCGCCCTTCTTCACCTACCACTCAGTTCACTTCAGTTAGCTAGTTGTATTTCCTTGATTTAAGGCTAGATTGACTCCTAACTGATTGTATCACTCTATTGGACTCCCGGTGAGACTAGATTGCATTTTCTGACTCCAGTTAGCTCCTCATGCGCCCTCCACTAAGCCTCCTTCATTCAATTAGTGCCTACATGTGCCAGTTACACCTACCACACTCACTTAGACTCAGTTTGACACTTGGTTGACCATTACTTGTGCATTGATGACTCCATTGATCTGATGATGAGGACTCCTAGTTGGAGCCAAGCAATTCCATGCAGTATATTCGAATGACCTCCTTGGTTAATTCGAATTGCTCAATCATTGTTACTATAATTGTATTGTATTCTATCATTCAGAGTTCAATAGAGCACTACTGCAAGCCTTTTGCACAATTTACACCATATTTTCTGAGTTTCATCTATTGTGATTGATTTACTTGTTCATTAGATATGTTGTGCTTAATTTCACAGTAGAGACCTATGGGGGCAATTCAACCCCCCCCTAAAAGGACTTATTACAAAAACCTATGGGGGCGGTTTCAAACCCCACTCATAGGTACCTACAAGGGTGGTTCTAAACCCCCCTTGTTGTAATATACATGTTGGGCCTGACCCAAGTGGGGCCTTTTTGTGCAACTCATATTTTGGAACTGCGGAGCTAAGCGTAGTTCAGCTGAAGGATTTTTGGACAAGTAAGTTTTGGGATGCTACGAAGCGGAGCGCAATGCAGTGTCGGAAGAGCTGCGAAGTATAGTGCTGTGAAGATACAGCACTGCGATGTGCCCAGTCTACAAATATCTGGCAAAGAAGAGTGTTGGACAGAAGACGAAAAAATTCTGATTAGACCATCGGTGATCTATTTTTTGTAAATATGCTCCATGATTTCCAAGCGATGGGCAAGGAGCAAAGCGGAGGAAAGCGACTGGTCACGCATACAAGGAACCACTACCTGAACTGGTCGCATAAGGCCGTTAGAGGAAGAACGGCTCAGTGAAAGCGACCTATTGGCATGCACACGACAGCGAGGCTGATAGCAACGTCAGCATGTGCAGAGGGAAGCCATGACGGAAGATTCGCTACTAGAAACCAGCAAGTCTGGTTAGCTGAAAACCGCGACAGTTTTGTAAGCCTAAGGGTTTTTTCCTACGTATTGTAAAGACATGACCTACAGGCATGATCTATAAATAAGGCATATTTTGTATGAGAAAGGGTTAATCTTCATTGTTAATTCTCTATTGTTGAATAGTATTATCTTCGGCTGAGAGACAATTTTGTAAAAGCTCTGCAAGCTGTGTGCATAGAGGCCTTGTTCCCTTCCCAAAGATTAATACAACAGCAAGTCCTCTGGACGTAGATCACATCTTGGGGGTGAACCACGTTAAATCTTGTGCAATGTGATTGTTTATGTTTTTCACTTGTCTATTTGCTTACAATGGATGCTTGAATTCTCATTTATCAGTTCTTATGTTAATGCTTTTATATGTATTCGCCATAGGAATGAGATGGGAATAATATGTTAAGTATTACATGTATGGATGAATGATGAATGCGCAGTATTCTAAGTCTGTGAAGGTATCAGTTCGTTGAATAATCACATATGTACGTAGAGTTCGTGTTGTGTAACTCCATTAACGTGCGGCACCGGAAGTGCGCAGTATTGTGTAGTCACCTGTTTACTTCAATCATAGAACTAAACAATTTAAGGCAGTAGATTAATGAATAAGCACTAAGGAAAGTGGTCACAAGTGGTTAAGTCCGAAGAGGGAGTGTATAAGTCCACTACACTACCCTGTTTGTTGAATCCTATTCGAACTACGTAGTACGTGGATGCGCTAGTTGTGCAAGCATCTGAGCTTGCATAAGTATTAACCGCGACAAGGGTGATTTTCGCACAGCTTTCAGTCCGTAGCGGGAGCCCCGCAGCACGCTACTCATTAAATTTGTTTAGACAACTCATCACATCGTTGTGGAAACCTGATTCTGTAGCACCCCCAAATCTTCACCTCGAGTGAAAAGGGGTTTTGTTGGTTCCTTGAAATCGCGAAGAACCTGGGTCTACATTGGAAACCACTAGAATAGTTATATAAGCCAACAAATGGTTCTGTTGTTGCGCTAAGAATCTGTGATGAGTTGAATTTGTGATGTGCGATGAAGAAGAAGATTTGTTGGGCATTGACGTTTGGCATCCAGACAAGAAATAAATCTAGGCTTGGTGTGACAAGACAAAGAGAGATTTCGCAAGGAAAGAAAATAGACACCCACATCTCTCTGACATTGATTGGTTGAACAAATACCTATGGAAAGATGTTCGCAAAATATTTTGGGCATTTTTTGGGAATGAGCTACATGAGTTGTTTTCAAGGCTCGCAAAGCGCAGAAACTATACCCCACCAGACATACCGACCGAGTGGACACCAAATTTAATTGAAAGGCTCAAAGCAGTAGATAGTCCATTCACGAGAGCAGTCGACTTCTGGGTTGATAGTACACTACAAAGCTTCATGACGGAGTTTTCTATGGACATCCTAAAGTCCTACAACGCAGCCGAAGTAGAGTTTTTCAAGGGTTTCAGAGGTAAGTACCTGAACAACCTCATTTTATAAATTAAAATGCTTTAGCCGAGAAAGGCATTTTTAGAATGTAGTGAAATTTTTGAATATGTAATGGTCAATAGCATTTTTAGTGAGTCTGACGAAGAGACACATAATCTAAGAAGTGGGAAACGATATAAAGATACACCTAAGAAGAATTCCAGTGGACATGGTCTCCATGTAGACATTGATTCACAAGCAGAACCTGATAGCCAAACCGCACCTCTATCTTACACCTATCAGCCTATTACTCCGCAGAATCCACTAGTTGTGAACACCGCACCTCCCATTACAAAAAATATACCAGTTTAGAACCCCATAGTTGTGAATATCCCTAGCACTCAAAATATCGTTCTGCACAATACGACTTTCATTTTTACTGCTCAACAACCTGCACAGAACCCTCCACCACCTAGAAGAAGCATGATTGATGATATCAAGCTGTCAATATTCAAAGGAACGGGTCTAGAAGACCTTGATCAACATTGGTTTCTATGTGAATCCGTATGGAATGTTAAACAAGTTTAGGATGATGCTGTGAAGCAAGCGTAGCTCATCACCACCGTTAGAGACAGAGCCTTGCATTGGTTTATGAAATATTCGCAGGGATAGAATAGAACCCTGGTAGAAATAAAGGCTGCACTCTTAGCATAATTTAAGAAGCCGAAATCAGAATCACATTGTATAACAGAGTTGAAAGAGATCAAACAGAAACCTAATGAGACAGTATGTGAGTTTGATCATAAATTTAAGACACTATTGGGCCAAGTAAGCTTCGTTATAGCACCGTAATAGAACCAGGAATGGTTTATAGTTGCGTTGTTGCCCCATATCATACTTTAATTGATGCAACAGAAGGTGGCTTCGCCAGAAGAAGTCCTGGAGATCGCGATGAAGTTAGAAGCTACACCCATTGGAGAAACTAGCACTGCGATGTCTCAGATTTAGACCCAGTTGGCTACCCTGACACTACAACTGCAAGATATCAAGAAAGGAAAACAAGAGGGACAAGAAGTTCGGTGTATAATTTGTAAGGGAGAAGGACACACTAAGGATCATTGTCCTTTATTCCAATAATTCCTTAAAACGGGTGCACCAAACCCATTAAATTAGAACCAAGGGCCATGGTGTGAAATCTGCAGAACAAGAGGACACCAACCAGAGGACAACTACTTAATCCAGGAATATGTAAGAACACGTAAAAATCTATATTGCATATTATGTAAGTCAGTTGGGCATGATGAGTCCAATTGCCACGCATATGAGCTCATGTTGGAAAGGAAGAAAGATATTGAGCATATGTATGGAGGAGTATACATAGTCCAAGAAGAGACTCCACAGAAACAAGATAATGCACAGCAAGATCAGGGAGCATACAGAGGCTGCGGAGGATACCGCAGGAGAGGAAGGAATAACAGCTCAACGTAGGGACGAGGCCGAGGTCAAGTAATCTGTTATAACTGTGGCCAGGCCGGTCACGTATCTAGAGATTGTACCAACGCATGCACGACGTGTAGTTATTGTAAATTGTTCGATCCTGTTATTGAAGATTTCCCAATGCTGGAGGCAGAAATGCAGAAATGGAAGCGACAAGATGCGCCAAACCCAAATATTCAGTTGATCGCAATAAAGAGGAGGCCTGCGGATCCAAGTATCAATGTAGTAACGTGAAGTGGTGCTACGATAGGGAGAGATAGAGGAGCATAATCTTCGACTTCTGGGGACTCCCGCACTAAGTAGACTCCTCTTGAAACAATATGGATAAGAAAAGCTGTCGAAAAAGCACCTGCTTTCAACTTGGAGAAAAACAAAGAAATGTTTGCAGAAGCGCGGGATATCTTCAAAGAGTCAGCACCTAGGTCGCCGAGAATCCCGTTGTGCAGTGAAATACCGCATATAGAAGATATGTCGGCTACTTATGACAAAACGAGCGCCGCAGCAGAGACATGCACCTCTATTGCGCAGTTCCTAAGGAGCTGCATGAAGTTGCTGAAGAGTGCAGACGCTATAGCGGAGTTGCAAAAACTGTTAAATCAATATGAACCACATAGAGAGATGGAGGCTACCGATAGCGCAGTTCATCAGATCAAGAAACACAAAAGATCAGGCCAAGAAATGAGGCTCAGTGCATAGATAGGAGACTATGAAATGGATGAGATCATCCTTGATCTGGGATCTAAAGTAAATGTCTTAACTAAACAGAAATGGCAGCAGATGGGGAGACCAAAGCTGTTATGGTCACCTATCCAGTTGAGAATGACCAACCAGGAGAAAGTCATACCATTTGGAAGGTTAGGCAATGTTATTGTTGACATCGATGGAGTGTAGAGTCATGCAGACTTCGAGGTTATTGAGATCGTGGACAATAGTCATCCTTATCCTCCGCTGTTGGGGATTGACTGGGCTATGGATAACCTCGCTATCATAAAATTGAAAACAAAGAAGACGATTTTTTAAGGAAAGCATCTCAAGGTCATCGCACCACTGGACCCTATAGATGGAGATAGATACAGCGAGCTGATTCAGGAAGAATCCAAAGCTCAAGATTTGGACCTCCTTTACAAGATGATTGCAAACCAGGAAGATTATATTAATCCCACTGCGGATGGTACACTCAGCTGGAGATGCGACAGCTCTTGCATCTCAGACTCTGATGCAGGATTGGAGAATCGGCAAAGTCGTATGCACAAATTATCTGTAAGGAGATGTGCGCAGGTTACAAAGTCACTGCGCTGGATTGTAAAGGAGGTAAGACCAATTCCCACCTATGATGGTTTATCTAGTGTTTATTCCTTTATCAAAGAATATACTGTAGAAATTGTAGATTAGCATCGCTTGCAAGTACTAGATATGGAACTTTGCGAGACACCTGCCAGATGGTGGGCTGCACATAAGTAGACATTGACCACATGGGATCAATGCAGAATCAAGATGCAGATTAGGTTTGCTGAGAAGGTTACATTAACCTTTGAAAAATACAATGGGAAAACTAATCCAAGGGAGCATATTGAGATCTGTTGACAAGCATGGCAGGAGAGACCACAGACAGAATGGGTGCATCTATTTGTACATAAATTAGAGGAGCCGATTCCAAAGAAATGGTACTTGGATATGGAATTGTGCAGGGAAACTACAGATTGGCCCACCCTGACTGTGAACTTCCAAAAGAGATTCAGTTTTGAAGACGAGAGTCCTACCATAAATTATGCTTTGCAGATTATTAAGGAAAGAATATTTAGACCAGAATGCCCACATAGAAACATGGCATTAAAAGAATTCTTTGGAGCTGACAGTGTACCTCCAAGCCTACAGCCATAATGGAAGGAACGGGTAGAACATGGCATGGAATGTTATAATATAGTTGAAGAGCCCAGAGAAAAAGAAGAAAGTGATGAGGAGGACCCGCGCAACATAACCGTACCTGATTCAGAGGGAGCGCACAACGTAGAGGGACCTCTGCTGGAAATCCCAGACATGAGTGGGCTTGTAAAAACGACGAAAGTGAACATTGGCACCAGAGAAGAGCCGAAGCTTGCGGCTATTGGAGATTATTGGGATGATCATACCGTTGCGAAGATCACAGACCTGTTACATGAGTACCGGGATTTATTCTCGATGAAGTTTAAGAAGATGAAAGGTATTCTGGGCGACTTAGGAGCTATGAAGATACCTCTTAAGCCAGGCGCAAAGCCTATTAAGCAAAGGCCCTATAGACTGAATCTGCGATACAAAGAGAAAGTCAAGGCAGAACTCGGTAAGATGCTTGACGCGGGGATCATCGAGTCGGTTGAGGAATCTGAGTGGATAAGCCCTATGGTTGTCCAAGACAAAAAGATGAAAGGCGAGCTCAGGATCTGTGTGGAACTTATAAAATTGAACGATCGTTTGATGCATGACCTATTTCTTACTCCCTTCAGTGATGAGGTGCTCGATAACGTTGGAGGAAATGAGGCATATTCCTTTACCGATGGATTTTCAGGACATCATCAAATAAGAGTTGATCTAGTGGATAGACACAAGACCACTTTTTCCACCGAATGGGGGTCGTTCCAGTACAAAGTGATTATGTTTGGTCTGAAGAATGCACCTACCATATTTTCCAGAGTTGTGGTCGTAGCATTTAAGGATTTCAAGCATAAGTTCTTAGAAGCTTATTTTAATGATTGGATAGTATTTGGGTTGTTGAAGGACCATTGTGCAAACCTCAGATTGATGCTAGAAAAGTGCAGACAACATCAAATGTCATTAAACCTGAAGAACTGTATATTTTGTGTATCCTATGGAATTTTGTTGGGACACATTGTGTGCAAGTAGGGCTTGATGGTTGATCCTGGAAAGATCGTAGTCACTGTAAACTTGCCAACACCAAATTCAGTCAAGCAGCTGCGCACTACATTGGGGCATATGGGTTACTACAGGAAGTTTATAAAGGGTTATGCATAGATAACCGCAACCATGGAGAAGCTATTAAAGAAATATGTGCCATTCATATGGAACACAGAATGTGAGCAAGGATTTGACACATTAAAAGAAAAAATGGTAACTATGCCGATCCTAGTTTTTCCAAACTAGGAGAAGCCATTTCATGTCCATGTTGATGCCTCGTGTATAGCATTGGGTGTTGTTTTAGCACAACCAGGAGAGGGAGGTATTGACCATCCCATTGCATTTTTAAGCAGGAATCTCTCATCTGCACAGAAGAATTATACCACCACTGAGAGAGAAGGCCTAGCTATGGTCTATGCACTACACGAGTTCAGGCACTATTTGCTTAGTGCGCACTTCTCTATGTTCACTAACCATTCTGCTTTGAAATAGTTGGTAAACAAGCCAGTGTTAAGGGGGGGAATCTGTAGATGGTTGTTACTCTTTCAGGAGTATGACATTGAAATAGTGGTTAAACCTGACAGATTAAACTTAGGACCTGATCATCTTTCAAGAATCAAGTCAGGAGAAGAACCTACGAAACTGGAAGACAATCTGTCTGATGCGCAATTGTTTTCTTTTTAGATTGCTAATGACTATTATAAATATATCATAGATTTTTTGACTACCGGGTTGGCACCCATAGAGTTTACTATGCAGCAGAGGAAGTAGCTGGTAGTAAGAGCAGCAGACTTCACCACAATCGTAGGTGAATTATGCAAATTGGGACCGGATGAAGTGTTGCGTAGGTGTGTGTTAGAGCACGAGAAACCAATTATCCTGGAAGATGCACATTCAGGAGTAGGAGGAAGTCACTACGTAGGATGAGCCACTGCGCAGAAGATATTGCGAGCAGGATTATGGTGGCCTACTATTCACAAAGATGCAAACGAACATTTCCAGAGCTACGATGTCTGTCAGAGGATAGGAAGGTCGTCGAGAAGAGATGAGATGCCATTGAATCCACAGTTGACATTACAAGCATTTGAGAAATGGGCCATTGATTTTGTGGCACCTATAAACCCACCAGGGAAGAGAACTAGTGTGAGGTACATTATTATTGTGATTGACTACCTCACCAAATGGGCAGAAGCGAAGCCAGTGAAGGACTGTAGCGTAGTTACTACTGTGTAGTTCATATTCGAAGACATCCTTACAAGGTTTGGATGCCTGAAGATTCTGATGAGTAATCAAGGCACTCATTTCCTGAATAGAACTATTGAGGCATTGACTGAAGAATTCCACATCCATCATCAACGAAGTACGCCATATCACCCGCAAGCAAATGGAACTGTGGAAGCATTCAATAAAGTACTGGAGAATGCGCTAACTAAGGTATGCAATGTGAATAGGGATGACTAGGACCTACACATTCCACCTTTTCTATGGGCATACAAAACTACTTTCAAAAAGTTGACTGGCCACACACCTTTTAGGATAGCATATGGACAAGAAGCAATAATGCCAATGGAGTACATTGCTCCTAGCTTAAGGATAGTTGTAGTTATAGGCATGGTGGATCGCAACGCGCTAGAAGAAAGGCTTCTACACTTGTTTGGTCTGGAGGAAGATCGCTTCATCGCAGGCTTCCACCAACAAGTACAGAAAGAAAGAGAAAAATCATGGCATGATCGCCATATCAAGAACAAGTCTTTTTCAGGTAGGTGATCTAGTCCTCCTATATGATAGCATATTTATGAAGTTTCCTAGACAAAGTTTAAGATGCATTGGCTTGGCCCATATACTATTGTACGTGTTACTAATGGTGGCACTGCTCATTTAGCCACATTAGCAGGAGATAGCATGCCCGACCTAGTCAATGGAAGCAGACTAAAACCCTATCGAGATAGTCCTACTTCACAGAACCCTTAATGATCAATAAATAAAGGAAATTTCTAAGTTCCAAGTACAGTTGAAAGTGGGAACTGGAAATGGGAAAGAGTCTGTACATGAAGTGCGATGAAGAAAATATATATACTGTGCAACACTGTTAGAAGTGAAACTGCGCCATCAAAAATAAAAAATAAAAAGAGGCACCGCAAAGTTGACAATGCCAAAATGCAACTGCGAAGATCAAGTTGAATGAGAAAAGATGTTAAGTTCAAAAGCAAGAAATCAGGCACCGCGAAGTAACTGCGTAGGAGTAGTGGTGACCGCCGCAGAGTTCGATGCAACACTCCAGAAAAGTAGCCATTAGAATGTCAGTTGCAAATATAGTCATTATACAGTACTTTTTCCAGTGACCGCTCGAGCATTTAACGCAGAAAAATCATTCTGAACGAGTTAATGAAGGAAAGGACCAAAATATTTGTCGAATTTTTCCAACAAATACCACATTTAATACTTATCTAGCCGTTGAAGGGCGCGGGGGAGGCTAGCTGCACCTATAAATACTGTTGCTTTTGGACTCGCGGGCATTACCGAAACCTTATAATTTTCTTGCGAGCACTACTTTGCAATTTGAATTCAACAAGTTATCCAAATTCCCCTTGAGGTCTGTCCAGTGAATGTCTAAGAGATCTTATATTGAAGAAGAGTTCATGGTCCAGGAGACTATGAAGGTGTTTAAATACAGGGGAATCGAAAGGTTGATGAGAACCCCCGTCAAGAAAGTTGTAATAGAACAGGGTCAGGCTTCCCACAGATCACCAAGACACGCTCCAGTAATGGAGGACAAAGGAAAAGGACCAGTGGTGTTGAAAGTGAAGCAACAAAAGATGAGTTCCGAAGTTCCACATGCTCCATTGGCCAACAAGGAAATCCCTTTGAAGCTAACCCCTGATTATATTTGTCCGCGTGCACAAGACACATCGGCCATTAATCTAATGAAGAATGCTAAGTACGAGATTCTGCTCTCACCTATATAGAAGCATGTCGAGGTGGACACAAATCTATTGGGTAAGATCCAAGAATGTAAGTGGGAGGACTATGATCTGCTTCAGATGCAGAAGGAGCCCAATGAACGTAAGTTCCCACAGTTCCATCCCAACCAATACATGTGCTGGAAGAAAGACGTGAAATAAAACCTTGCCTTGGTCATAGAAAGCTAGTTGTCCGGAGTAGTCGATTCAGGACTGCTCAACTTGTTGAGGCTCCCACACTTTGACAGATCACCAAAGCTCAATGCGGTGGTGCGAACTCTGATGTCACACATGCACTAGGGATATCTTTGGCTGGATCGCAACATAGACTTGAACATTGATATGATCCAATGGATCACGCGATTGAGCAAAGGAGGCGAAGATCCGAAGAACTTTTTCCAATGAAAGAACAGGGACAAAGAGGTCATCACAAAAATGAGAAATCTGCACATGCTACGAAAGGGAAGAGAGGCTTCCAAACCGAGGACATAGACGATAGGGCTACGCACTTTGTCACACAACTCCTAGAAGGAAATATCCTCAAGAAAGCAATACCATTAGAAGTACCTGAAGGCGCAGTGCTACTCGGGGCAAAGGCCGCGGAAGGAGGAAGATTCAATTGGCGTCAATACCTGTTGAATGTGTTCTTGGAGGAAAAGAATGATACATAGGAAAATGGCAGTAATTTCCAATGGTTAATAGTGCTGGTCACATTTGTAGGATGGAAGGACCCAAAGGATTACGTTGGCATAATCACCGACAACAACGATTGCAAGGGATCCCTCTATACAAACCTATGGGCAAATTTGAATTCACAAAGACAAAACGCGATAGCTAAAGTATTCTACACTTATTATGAGAAGCTGGGTGAGGCCATTATCGTCACACCACAGATAACAAAAGAGGTAACCAGTAAGTACATTTTCACTGTAAATTTTTATGCTGACATGCGTTACATTCACATTTCAACCAAGGCATAGATGAAGGACCCCGAATGGTTCATAGGAAGATACCATATGTATGAAGAGGATATTGACAACATCATGAAGGAATGGCCAGCTGAATTTCAAGCCAAAGTTGTGGATATCCTAAGTGACTCCGGCGAAGACAACCCCATTCCTTGTCCCATTATTGAAGAAAAAGAGATGGGAAAATGGAAGGAAGCTGAGAGTCCTGTATAGCAAAAGGTGCAAAGGAAGAAGCAGAAAGCCGTTAAAGGTCAATCAAAAGCAATACTTCACGATGATGACTTTGACATGATCACGTTGAAGGTTACAGAAGAGATGGAAGACGTGATGACTAAAAAAGAAAAAAAGAATGAGGCAATCCAACAAATTCTGCAGAAGAATCTGGTCACACTGTAAGGAATTACAGAAAAGATTGAAGAAGTACAGAAAATATTACCCTTGTGGGACTCAGAGTCTGAAGGGAAGTCAGGAGGTACTTTGCAGCAGAAGACACTGTAGCTAGCCATGACCGTGCCTACGAAGTCTCGCATTGTCCATCTTGATCCCTTAAGTGTAAGGCTTCTACTGTTAGAACAATTAATGTTGGACACGAAGTACCTAGAGCATGTGGACATGGACCTTGCAAACATACCACTGCCTGGTCTACACAATCTCCATCTATAGGTTGCTGAGGAGATTCATGAGCGAAGTGCCGACGCTCTGAACCAGTATGCCGAGCTGCAAGCAAGCTATAAGTAGTTGGAGGAGTCCAGCTTGTGGAGAGCTATGCAACTACAAGATGATAACGATCAACAAAATACATTAGTGTCTATGATCACTGCAGTGGCCAAGGACATATCGGAGTGCGACATACAGCTAGACCCTGCAGACATTATCATTAAGATCGACGAGGTGGTTAGCGATCTTAATGAGGAGATGAGAGATATGGATATTAGCCATGCAGCTGAGATTGTTTCCTTGGAGGCTCAGACTCAGCAAAAGACTCCACCCGACCAGCAAGAGTTAAGAGCAAAGGAAGTGAAGGCCGTAGCATAAAGTATAGTTTCCAAGGTGGCTAAGTGCCAAAATCTGTTAGATGAGGCGTCGAAGGCAATCACTGCCCTCGAAGAGGATCCAGAGTTGCTGGAAATTAAGAACACTGTGAAGGATAGGCAGATAGAATTAGAACTGCTGGACCAGAAGTTAAAGTGCTGAAGCCAAGAGAAAGACTATAGAGGTACAAGGAAGTCTAGAGCCTGAAAAAGGAAGTTCAAGCATTGAGAGAAAGAGAGATTGAAATGACAGACAAGTCGCAACCCCTACTGGAGGAATCCCACACGATCTCGCAAGAGATTGAGGAGAAGTTAATGGAGCTGTGCGAAGGTAAATAACAGGTGGAAGGACAAGTCGATGATGATGTAACACCTGAAATGTTGGAAACCATCAGGAAAGTCGAGCAAGATACTAAGGAAGTGGTTGAAAAATTGACTGCAACATATGAGGAGTTTGTTGCGAAGCTAGCTCCACAGCACGAAGCACAACTGGGAGAAGTAGAAGTTGACGGTGGCTCGAGGATGAGCCACATGTGAGTGTTAGGGGCTTGTTGGGCCTAGACCAAGTGGGGAATTTTTTTGTAAGTCATATTTTGGAGCTGCGAATCTAAGCACAGTTCAGCTGAAGGCTTTTTCGATAAGTAAGTTTTGGGATGCTGCGAAGCAAAGCGCAATGCAGCGTTAGAAGAGATGAAAAGTACAGTGCTGTGAGGATACAACGATGCGATGGGCCCAGTCTACGAAGATATGGAAAATAAGAGTGTTGGATGGAAGACGGAAAATATTTCGGTTAGACCATTGATGGTCTATTTTTGGTAAATATGCTTTATGATTTCCAGGCGATGGGAAAGGACCAAAGCAGAGGAAAGTGACCAATCGCACATGAAAGGAACCACTACCTGAACCGGTCGCCTAAGGCCATTAGAGGAAGATCGACTCGGTGAAAGCGACCTGTTGGCGTGCATGCGATAGGGAGGCTGACAACAACGTGAGCATGCGTAGAGGGAGGCCACGACGGAAGATTCACTACCAGAACCCATCAAGTTCGGTTAGCTAAAAACTGTGACAGTTTTGTAAACCTAAGGGTTTTTGCCTGCGTATTGTAAAGACATAACCTATGGGCATGATCTATAAATAAGGCATATTTTGTATGGGAAAGGGTTAATATTCATTGTTAATTCTCTATTGTTGAATAATATTATCTTCTGTTGAGAGACACTTTTGTAAAGGCTCTACAAGCTGTGTGCACAGAGGCCTATTGAGAGAGAAGAGAGTCTGCAGTTGAGTGCACAGGCTGCAAAATGTTGTACCCTTCCCAAAGATTAATACAACAACAGTTCATGTGGACGTAGATCCCATGCTAGGGGTGAACCACGTTAAATCTTGTGCAGCGTGATTGTTTATGTTTTGCACTTGTTTGTTTACTTACAATGGATGCTTGAATTCTCATTTATCAATTGTTATGTTAATGCTTTTATATGTATTCACCAAAGGAATGAAATGGGAATAATATGTTAAGTATTACATGTATGGATCCGTTGAATGATCACATAGGTATTACATGTATCGGTTCGTTGAATAATCACATATGTACGTAGAGTTCATGTTGTGTAACTCCTTTAACGTGCAGCACTGGAAGTGCGTAGTATTGTGTATTCACCTGTTTACTTCAATCATAGGGCTATACAATCTAAGGCAGTAGATGAGTGAATAAGCACTAAGTAAAGTTGTCACAAGTGGTTAAGTCCGAAGAGGGAGCGTATAAGTCCGTTGTGTTTCCCTTTTTCTTGAATCCTATCTGAACCGCGCAGTCCGTGGATGCGCTAGTTACGCAAGCATCTGAGCTTGCAAAAGTATTAACCGCGACAAGGGTGATTGTCACGCAGCTTTCAGTCCACAGCACAAGCCCCGCAGCGCGCTTCTCGTCAAATATGTTTAAACAACCCATCACATCGTTGTGGAAACCTGATTCTGCAATACCCCCATAGCTTCACCATGGGTGAGACCTCGGTCTGTTCGCGGGTTGTTTTCGAAAGGGCCAGTGAAAAGGGGTTTTGTTGGTTCCTTGAAACCGCGAAGAACCTGGGTCTACATTGGAAACCTCTAGACAGTAATATAATCCAAAAATACAAGGGAAATTTTGAACCCCTCTCGTAGTGACGTATGAAGGTGGCTTAGAACCCCCCTCGTAGTGACATCTGAAGGTGGCTTAGAACCCCCCATGTAGAAACATAAAGAGATGGTTTGAAACACCCTCTATAGCCATAATAAATCATAATAAAATATATTTTATTAAAAATACCAATAATGCAATATCAATAGGGTACAAAGGAATCAAACCACCAACCTCCTGCTTGTAAGGAAGGTGCTCTACCATTGAGCTAGCACCCTTTAATAATTAGGGAGATGAGCAATATTAACACCCATATTGCATTATTTTTAAGTCTAAGAAAAGACAATAAGAATGTTCAAGAGATGATTGTAATAGGATATCCACATGTACCCAAATATCTACAGATTATCATGCAAGAGCAACTTGCTCTTTGCAATCCTCACAAGGCATAAGAACTATAATTCCAAACTTTTCGATTACTTACTAAAACAACAAAAAAGCTGAAAAATTTTGCATACAATTTGCAAACACAAATTTCAATCATGTGATATTCATTTCATAACATAGTGTAGTGATTCTTATTGTAGACATGACATATTGATGTTGTTGAGGAGCTCAATAGTTTGTGCATGGAATGCAAATATTCAAGACAAATCGTCTTCCTTGTTTGTCTCTTCCACTTTGGGAATTTATGTACTTTGTTCAAAATAGAAAATATGAATAAACTAGAAGACAAAACATTTGTATCCGTTAACTAGATGATAAATGTCATATCATGAGATTGTGAATATGTGAATAGTCGGTTTCTTGAATATTTTTCTCAACTTCAAGTTGTCCATACATTGTCATACATTTTCATAAACTTGCTGGGAAATTGGAGTTGATTCATTGATAATATAGACATGCTAATGTTTGTGTGAATGAATATATTCTTTTTTGAATGGGTTCACTAATATTTAATTTGAACAAGATAGTGAAAAAGCAATCTATTTTTGGGTGTATGTCGTGATCCCTAATCATCGGTTAGATTAGCAAGAACAAATGGCTCATAAACTAGTCAATAAAAATACAGATGCCTTACCGCATGTGTTAGTGTTGCAAAAAGTAATGTTTCAGCCTCAATTGTTAGATGTCAAGGTGCTACATTTACATGACCTGAACAAATCATTTTCTTTTACCTGTTAAATGAAATACTTTTGCCAAAAAATAATTTTTTGAATAATGAAACTATGGCAGGTAACAACTTTCAATTGAACATGTTTGAGATGATACATAAGCATGCAACTTACCTGCATTTGTAGTTGCACGACCCCATTGATCATGCTAACATGCCACAACCCAAGCTAGAGTATTCCCAGTCATTGGCCTTGTCGTTACTAGGAGTACTAGATCTGCATTAGCAACACTTTCTACAGATGCATATATATTTAGTCAAGATAAGTAGTTTGTCATGGATTGGAAGAAACATAACAACAATAATTGCACTTCAAAAGAGTAGTGTAATCGGTTGAAACAAATACCAATAATTGAGCTTCAAAATACATATAATTCTAGGAACCTAAATTTATAGAAAAGGGAAGGAAGGGTCCACATCATATCCCACATCCTTACAAAAAAAGTTCACCTTATAGGTAATATAATTCATGCACAGAATGCAAGAAAATGACAAATGAAACCCATCTTCTTACCATCAACATACTACCAAACAAGAAGCTTAGGATATTTTCCATACACATGGTTTCATTCGCACTAGTAAGGTTGTGCCAGTAATCGAGGTAGGTAAAGTGATTCCCAAAAGTCACCCATTCCAAGGAAGTTACTAACTTGGAATTGGAATAATGACACATGACTACTATGAATAATGCAAGTTTTCAAGCCACCATTGTAAAATTAAATATATCAATTAATAAATTTAAAATAATTAATCAAATCATAAAATGCTTGTTGAAGAAGTTAAAACTGAATTCGTTTTTGCATAATCGGGATAGAATTTCAGTTTTGTGCTCATTTTTTAGTGTTTCCATGATATGGTGATTGAATTCCACATACTTATTGGCTAGATTTTTTTTCTATGGCCCACTAAGGAGAATAACCCACACAAGGAACTTAAAGCAGCCCCTGATATGTTTGGTATGGCTAATTCTCGCAGTTCATGGTCCTGCTACCATCTAAGTTTTGCTCTCTTAAGGAGAGTCCTACTACTTAAACTTAGAAAAAGTGTGTCCTAAACTAATTAACAAATTTAAAAGTTAAACTAAATCCTAATGAAAATTACTAAGTTAAAATTAACTAATTATATACAATCTATGCTAATCTACTTAAAATGAAATATATATTTATCAACTACTAGATTGAAGCTTGTGGATCTATATCTAAGCTATGTTGTGCTCTCTTAAGGAGAGTCTGTGTTTTAGGTTTTTCAAATATTTTATTAAATATTGTTTAATAAGTGAAAAGAAAACTAACTTAATTCAGAGTTGTTAAATAAAAGATAGGAAAATAATCTAATCTAATGGATCCTATCTTGGCCAAGATCTATTTAAAGGAGTATGATGTATAAAGAAATATTATATCATTGGTTGCTTGAAACAAAGTTCAGAAGACAATAATCAAATTAAAACATCAACATTTTTGAATCAATTTAAATGAAACTGAAACATTGTTATACATCAAACTATGTTCTACAATTACTTCCAAGACATCGGAACAAGAACATATTTTGAAACAAAAATGAATAAAACATTTCCCATGAGATATATTAATAAGACTGTAAATAAGAAAAATATTTCAAACATACAATGAATTAGAAGATAATTGCAATGATATCTGGTTTTGAAAATTAAACCTTCATAAACAAAGTTACAAATTCTGCTCCAATTCCAGGATGATAACTGGTGGTGCCTTATTCAAACAGAAAAGTCATAATTAGAACAGAATTCATGAAAATAAAATGTTCTACTCTGAAGAGAGTCTCCCCCAACTATTGCAGCAGTGTCCCTTTTTCCTTCCTGTTAACAAAAATATTACAAAAAGAATACAAAGATGGAAAGAATTAAAGTCCTCCCATTCTACAGAGACTTCAACCCCCCATAGCATTCGAATTGTGTTTGTTTAAATAGAGGAAAGGGATCATAACAAACTCCAGAAAATGGATCTTATAGCTGGATGCAACAGAAAATTATGGAAACATCCGGCTCGAATAGGCCCGAATATCTCACAGCTCATGCAGTTTTTTTGGAAATGGCCTATGTGGAAAAATGAATAGGCCCATTTGTGAAGTGGATTTTGAACCATTTGAGCTAATTCCTCACGGTTTTCCCATAATCATCCACGCAAAAACACGTATCTTTGAAGGTGTGTGATTTTGTTATCTTCAATTTGCTTCCATTCTTCTTTCTAAATCCTCATCGACTGTCTTCTTTGGTTCATCTTTTCTAAATCTTTATTATGTGTCGATAATCCATTTGACATCTGTATAAAGCTAATAAACATTATTTTCCTTCATGATTTCAAACATATAATATCCATCCATTTCTTTGATTGTTATTTCATATAGAGAAATCTTCACAAATATTTGAAATTGATGCAAAAGGAAAACCAAAGTTATATGAATTAATGAATATTTGCCAAAGAATCAAAGGAGGTCCAAATAAAATCCCCATGAATAAAGTTTGAAACTTAATAAATGGAATGATACATATCAGTGTATTTAAATTATGACATTATATGATTCGCGCTCTAATGATCTCCAAGTATCTCATTATGAAAACTTATATCCCTTTTTCTTAACTAAAATCGTGTCATCAATTTGAAACAGATTTAATAGATACGACCAAGGAATACTAGATTTAATTAAAAAAAGGTCCAATGTAAAATTCATTCGGATGTGTGAATAACTTTCTTACGAAAATTAAAAGATATCATGAATTTATATCTATATTAATAATGCATAAGTCTTAATATAAAATCATTTAAAAAATCACCAAAAGCTAAGATGAATGTGCATAAAAATGTAGCTCTTGGGGTTAGTACACATATAAGACCTTTTTTTAATATGATAACTCCAATATTCATGATAAGATAAGATAAATTGTGCATAAATTTCATATCAATAATGCATTTTTAATATAATAGAAACTCACCTTTATTAATGATCAAGATTACAAAATATCACCAATCTCTCAATTGGATAATCGGGTGCTCATCACTAGACCTTGATGCATATTATTTTCATGTCTAAATGAATCATGTTAAAATTAAGCATTTATCTAGATTTACTAATTGCTTATTTATTTATTTATCAATTGTAGACTAAAAATCAGAGAAGTTATCGAAAGAACTCATTGATCAAATTAAATTAAATCAAAGCTTATAATGATCTCAGGAAATCTCAAACAAGGGCATGCAATATTTAAAGAGAAACCAGGAAACCAAGAGAGTCAAATGACAAAGATTAGATAGATCACCAAATCCTTATACAATGAAAACTAAGAAACCACCTACCAAAGCGGGGAAAATAAGATGAAGGAAAACTAAAATCAAATACTTACAAAATTCTAGTGGGGGGTCCCTTTATTTTGCACAAATAGAGGGGAGTTGTTGGGGTGCCAACAATACTTTAATAATTCTTTTCTATATTCTTTTCTATTAGCATTTAGTATCTAGTATGTACTAATTTTGAATCTACCTATTAGTCTATAGAAATAATAAAATTATAACCTCAATATGCCAAGGAAGTTGGGACGCTTTGTAATATGCCTCATTGCTCAATATTCTTAGTTTTGTTCTTGAATATTTTGAGTTCTGAGTTCTCATGCTAATCCTATAAAAGTCTTGAGTTCAAAAATTGAAAATGCATTCACTGTTCACTTGTTGGATTTTAATTAATGCTCGGAACAGCCTTTAATTCATGCTTTGAAACATCCTTTAGACTTTAATTTATGCTAATCCTATTACAGTTATAAGTTCACCAAGCGTGAGTGAAGTAAAGTTCATGCTTATCCTATGAAGCCATGTTATTTGTGTTTACTTCACCAATAATGAGTGATGATTCTGTTTAAAATGCACACATACACTTTGAGTTAAAGGTTCGTTCGATAACCAAGGATATTCTGGGTTTCTCAAGGCTGTTGATCTAGACAGAGGAGGTCAAAAACAATTATGGGTCATACAGAGGTTGTCCAAAAGTTACACAATTCTCAGTTCTAGGTTCTCACTAAAACTTAAGACTTTAAAATTTAACTGTGACTCATACATATACAACCCTATGGGAAATGATAAATCCGAAACAATGAAATATCACACAAATAGAATACGAAATCCCACAAGTTATTAATTGGTACCAAGCACCTCATTTTACCTCATTTTACCTCAATCGATCCTCAATGCATTTCACCCTCCCAACATAACTATTCATACCAATGATTTCCTTATATTCTTTTTATTGTGTTCTTAGGGAATGGATTTATCAGCATGGCACTTGAGAACAAGCCACATTAAGAGGAAAGAAGGTTATGAAGAATTGAGAGTGGTTGCTATCTGAAGTCTCTACTCTCTAGTGATTTCCCTAAGTTGTATCGGAGCTAAGTTTTTTATTTAACTGCCAGAACTACAATAATGAGAATGTTCAGTGGTACTAGAGCATTCTAATTTTGTGATGCGTGTATAAGCATACAAGGGTATGTTACAGATGAAATCAGAACCCAGATTGCTATCACAATGTAGAGCATGAAATGCAGGGATAATTACTAAGTGGTATTCAATCGAAGAGTCTCATAAGAATTATTGTACAAAATTACTGTGTATAGCATCAAATGCATGACAAAATTATATATCAGAGCCAAACCTTACTGAACTCCACCCGATATCCATTTGGTATGGTACAGAGGTTAACCAACAACCTAGGGTTTGTTATTCCTAGATAATATCCTTGGACCTTAAGACTTTTATGGAGGATTCCAAATAATGAATTAAGATGGAAAATGAGGTAATTTAAGGATTCAAAATGGGTTATACAAGGATGGGTGCAGGTTTGGACTTAGCACTTGTTAAATTCAAAAGATACTGAAAAATACCAATCAAGTTTTCAAAATACTATGAAATATATTGAATTGCATTCAGAAAAACAAGGTAATGTATGTAAGTTAAATTCAGATTAGATTTGACCCTCCAACATTCTTCCAAATGATTCCAAGGTACCTGAATATGTAACTTTTGATGTACATGCAACTTGATTTTTCATTTAATATATGATAGAATTTCATTCAAAAACTAGTTAGATAAAGCGCTTAGGTCTTCATGTGTGAAATGTCGAAATTGATAAGGATTTGTGAGGCTATATTTGTAGTTTTCTTTCGGTTTATACCTATAAACAATAGAACAATTGTGACTTCTTGAAACCATGGATTTATGACATGTTTCCAGTGAATGTTCATGGAGATACAGTGTCTGCGGAAAAGACAAAACTTTTTGTAAGGTTTACTATAGCTTATCATTTTGAAATCTTACAATGTATGCTAATGATTGAGAGCTTCCGATGTGGGTGATATAATGGTATTTATTAAATATCAAAACATAGTGATTAGGGATTCAAAAAATTACAAATTCTACAACAAAGGATGACAAGTATGATCTTTCCAATATTATTCCGTTGGTGCGCTTGGATGCAAATTATTGGATTTATTGTCTCATTTATGGCACAATTGAAATTCAAAGGAACATACATCTCAATCTGGCTATGTGTTCTCTTTTGTCGAGATAAATGTGCATCGATTACTTGCAGTGAAAACAAGCACGGGGAATGGAAAAATGAATGTGGAATGCAAGGCCTAACTTTTCTAGGAGACAAAAACTATTGGGGTGAAAATTATCTGCCTAGATCAGTATGAAACATATATTGGTAAACACAAGGAAATGAATATATACCATTTGAGCATTCATGGCATCTGCAGTTATTCACTTTAATGATTCATTTCATATGAAATATACGATGAGCATAGCATACCTTGATTATTTTTTTTCACGGTTTGCTTTGCAGTATTATCTATATGTTCCCTTAGTACTAACGCCAGCTCAAGAAATATGGTTTGATGGAGAACATAGTGATTATTGGTTGGTGTATGTTCTTGTAGTATCCTTTTTAAGGTGTGTGATATATCAATCTTGGAATTTTTATTCTCCAGTGAATTTTATTTCACGGAGACAACAAATTCATCCTTTCCCAACCAATTTCGATCATATTGATAGAGAGTTCCACTGGTGAGGATCAGCTCCATCTTAAATTATTTTAATGTAACTATTCTCAGTTGGAAACTATAATATGTTTGCTTGGTTTTTATGGATTTAAATTAAAATTCCAATCAGGGGAATAATGATACATAAAATTTGAGGGCGTGTAGGGATAATTATATAATATTTCAAGCCTCGGTGGCATCTTTAGGCCATTTTTTTTCCCTCGCTTAAGCAACCTTCCAATCTGGAATTGCAAGGGAATAATATATGTCTTGCTATTGCACATGGGACTGACTAAGCTTCTTTACTACTACATTCATAGATATTTCCACAGAGGCTCCTTGTTTGAAAATTACCACTCTCTTCACCATGCATCCACTAGGCATGAACCTTCAACAGGTAAAGCTTAACCTGAGCTTAAGTTTGTTGCTTATTATTTCATACCCTATTGTTCGAAAGAGTTATCAATATGACTATAGTTTTGTATTATGAGTAGCTGGTACAACCTCTTTCTTGGAGCAATTGGTGATGGTCTCATTGATGGCAATTCCCATAACTAGGGTGTTTTTCCTAGGCGAGGGATCTATTGTCATGTTCTTTGTGTACTACTTAAGGTTTGATTTCATGAAGTTTACGGTTCACTCAAATTTTGAGGTGTTTCCACTGTGGATTTTTTGTATGTTTCCATTTCTTAAGTATATTCTAGTCACACCCTCGTAAGTAAATAGATTGTTTCTGGTTTCATTCAAATAGGTCAAGCGGTTAGTCTACTTCATAGAATCAAATGCAACTAATTAGAAATCAAAAGGAATTATTTTTTCTCTCACATTCTGATCCTTTATATAGAAGTACAAGTTAAAAACATTTCTGAACTCAGGTATCATCATGTGCATCACACCAAATTGGATTCAAACTATTGCCTCTTTATGCCCATATATGACTATTTGGGAGGGACATTGAACCGAGAGGCCTTTACTCCCCATTTTAACATGTGTTTCTAAGGTGTGTTTCATCACCATGAATGATGTTCCAATTTCACAGTGTATTGAATAAATCCCGGGTCTTCTCCGATATAATGGAAATGATCCTTTGGGATTCTTGTTGAAAACTACTTATCAAGAAATGTGTATAGGCCAAAAGAAGAAAGCTCTAGATCTTGTGTTCTTGTGTCATGGTGTAGACTTCATAAGCCTTTTTCATGTTCTATATTGTGGACAAACTTTTTCCACATGACCATGTTCTTCTCAATGGTATGTGTGGTTCATCATGCCACTCATCTGGACTGGTTTCCTTGGATGGTAGTGGTCAAGCACACATATAATTTCAAAGTACACTATTGGAGAACATAATTAGGAAACATGAACTGCACCACGAATTGCTTTTTAGGTTCTCTTTACATTGGCTATTATACTCTTATTTGTATGGTAGTTTTGATAAAGATACCAAGGGTTTGGTTGATACTCTTAATTGAAAATATATGATTAATATATATTTTCTGTAGTTAAAGTGGATGGAAACTGCTAATTGGTTTTCAGTGTTATCCTTCATGGTCATTTTACATTTACTCACACTCGTTGCACCTTTTAATGTCAAGGTTGTAGTATGGAATACAATATAGAGAAGTTGGACATCTAATGAACTGAAGGGACTGCTCAAGCTGACAGTATTCACATGTTTGTATTGTGGTTTTTCCTACCATTTGGACATTATAAAATCAACAAAATTTTAGAGGAAGGAAATTCTTGAAGCAGATAGAGTAGGAGTGAAAGTAATTTATCTCGTAGGTCTAAACAAGGTGCGTTGTCTTCAATATGTTGAGAACTGATCTCAGGCAAATCAAAGTAGTGTCTTATACACTAGCACATAAATCATTTTCTTGTTATTTGTCCTTCATTGGGTTCAAAGTCCTTTCTTTAAAGTGTTTTCAATTTTTATTTAATATTTCTTGCTATCATCAAGTTGTGGTCAGAATGAGGCCTTGAACGGAGGGGGACAACTAATTGCGAGCAAGCATCCAAATCTTCATGTTCGGGTTTCCCATGCCAATACTTTAACGACATCTACGCTTTTAGATGAACTACCACACAATGTGGATCAAGTATTCCTCACTGGTTCAACATCAAAAATTGGCAACGCTATTGCTCTTTACCTTTGCAGGAAACAAGTTAGAGTTTTGGTAAGGTTATCCAAATCTTATTATTTTTCACCATGGCCAACAAATTCTACTTGAATTTCAATTGTTGACGGCCTATTTTGAACTCTGGAGCCTAATAAATCCATTCTTATGGAACTTCCTCTTTTACAGATGCTTACAACATCTTTTGAGAGATTTGGAGTGAAAAATCAAGCCCCTACTGAATATCAACACTGCCTCGAACATGTTTATAAATATGAAGCTCGAAAATGTTGCAAGGTATCTGCTTATCTTTCTTAGTCCAATGTAATTTGGTATATTTGATTGTTTCAAGGGATTCCTTTTTACACGACCGAGTTTTTTTCCCCAATGGATCTCATAAATAGTGGACTAGCATCCAACTATAAGTTATGGTGAGGACTCCAATATCCTATAATCAAATATTGCAGAAAAAAATTGCAAGGTTACTGGAATTTAAAGTAGGGTTTAAACTTTCAACCATCGATCTCGAAGCCACATCAACAATACACCCTCATGATCTGTAAACCCATCCACAAAAGAGTATCCCATGAGTATGCGTCCAACTAAAATAGAGATATGTCTTTAGATTTGTCCTTAATGCCCCTAGAAGTAAGGAAGAACCTCTATGACTGGCCTTAACCTCTCCAACCCTGATAAAGGTGCAACTGTAAGAAAGAACCAAGGATGATAAGATAAAATGGATTCCCCCCATATGAGGATTTTTCGAAGTTGAACTTTGATGGAACATGAAAGTAGTTTATCTCTCTAAAACAAAGAATGAGAATATATGCACAAGTCTAATTCAACAACACATATAAAGCATAACTTAGCCTTATCCATGTGAAGGACGTGCAACAATTAATCAATGAAAACACACGAGATATCAGTAATAACAGAACTCAGAATCACTTTTATTGATCACAGGCCAGTTCGAGGGGGAAACCTCCTTTGAGCAAGCTCAATACAAATAACTTCACGGTACCTTCATTGGTCTAAACATATACACTAAGTCTAGGCTCCAATACCATGGGTCAATACCAAGTGTTAATGCAAACCATGGGCCAATACAAACTATGTATCAGCAATTACTACGGGATGACTTACAAAGCATATGCGTCCAACAACAATAAGACAAACTATGGATCAACAAATACCATGGGACGACTTACAAAGAACATGCGTCCAACAACAATATACTAACAAAGTAAATAGAAGGGTTGACATGGGTTCCTAACATCCCCTCTCCCTTATAAAAAGATTTGTCCTCAAAGCTTTAGATGTGGAAATTGATGCAGAATCTAAAGGAGTGATTCCCCTGTAGCATCCTCGGGTTGCATTCCGGGCCACTGATGCCTTTTGAGTTGTAGGGAAGGTTGCTTGGAAGGATGTAGACGAAGAAGAACCATATCAGCTGCATGAAAAGTGCACTCAGAACGATGCTAATCGGCTTGTTGTTTCAGTCGAATTCTTTCCATGTGAAGATTGTCCTGCAGAATGAGAAGAATCTGATCGCGGTGTCTAAGAACCGAGTCAATTCCCTGAACTGGGGAGCTGCTAAGGCTGTATGGAAGAAGAACTAGTTTTGCATGTCCATAGATTGCTTCATATGGTGTCCTTTTAGATGTGGTATTGTACCACTGGAGAGCTTCTAGTAAATCCATAGAAATAGTTGTCCAAATCTCTATAGGGATGGGCAAGGGTTCGAGTAGTCCCGAAAGGAGTGTCGTTTCACCCTTGTTGACCTGGCAAGTATCACAGTCAACCACCATCTGTTGAATTGTCATGTTCATTCCCTGCCAAAAGAAGTTACATTGTTCCCGATCATCCATTTTTAGGAACCCAGAGTGACCTGTTGATGAAGAAGCATGGAGTTCATAGAAGAGATAGCCCTATTGAACAGATCACAACCAATTTGGAACAAGCGGAGAAATAACTGTATGAGATAATGGGTCATCAAATGTGCAAGAAGGAGAATCTGCCACCATATTGTCCTTACCTTTCTTGTAAGTGATCGCATAGACATAACCCATGAGTTGGATAACCCATTTCAGGTGTGCTGGGGAGGTGACCCATTGTTCCAGGAAATTTTCCAGACTCTGGAGATCAGTCTTGATGCAGAAATAATTCCCTAATAGGTATGGCTGCCACTTCTGTATTGCATGCAAAATAGCCATCATTTCCTGCTGAGATGTAGATGTGGCTAAATTCTTACCGAAAAGGTCTCTTAAAGGCGACAAGCCCACTGGTTCAGCAAGGACACCTGCATATCTATCCATGGAAGTAGGGTAGACCGTTGATGGGTGCATCTGAATGGAATGGAGTTGAGCGATGACACCATGTGAATTCTTCTTAAGGTTCTTTTCCAGGCAATGTGAACTGATGATGTGGAGAGACCCTTGTTGTAAGCCCTTAAATTTGTGTTGTTTCCCATTGACTGAAAACTGTATCCAAAGTTTAGCAAAATCCTATAAGATGGGGCCAAGTGTGAGTAACCATTGAACGCCCAAAACCACATCACATCTGCCTAGGGACAAGGCAAACATGCCAAAGCACAGGTTATAATATTCCAGAGAGATACACATTGTGACACTTCCCCTTGCAATGTAAGGTGCCCCCATTGGAAACCATGACTTCAAAGTTGGAGCAAGGATGGACAAAACAATCAGCATATTTGGCGATCTGAGGGTCAATGAAGTTATGAGTGCTACCAGAATCAATGAGTATTGTAAGAGGAAGCTTCTTGAAGTAACCCCTGACCCGCATTGTTTAGGGGGTGGTGACATTGGATAAAGCATGGAGAGATATCTCTGGTTGTTCATCCTTAGATGGGGGGTCAATAGGCGGCTCCTAAATGTCGACCTGATCATCCATTGTATCTGGAGCTTCTTCACCAATTTTAGAGGCAGGCAGAGAATCCATATCCAAGAGATAGAGCTTTTGTTGAACACATCTATGTCCCCGAGTGAATTTCTCATCACAATTATAAAAAATCCCTTTTTCTCTGCGTGCCTACATCTCTGTTTGAGACAAATGCTTCATAGGAGTTGGTCGAGGAGTTGGTGGGATGGAATGTCGTTGATAACCCATATTTCGGAAGGGAACAAAAGTGGGTTTGGAGTGCTATTGGGCTGCAATCTTGTCTTCTGCCAACTTAGCCAATGTAATGTCCCCATCTTGACCTTATTGCATTAAGATTGTAAATGATGTAAATATTGTTATTTAATCGTGGTGAGGAGCTCAAGGCCAAGGCCCCACCATTGATTTAGCATTTTTATGTATCGGCAATTAAAATCGATACATATGGCTCTTGTGCTAGATAGGCACAATGTAAATGAAGACATCATGTAAATACAAATTTTAATGAAATACCGACAACTAGCTATGCAATGCAACAAAGAGATGGGGGCATGATTTTACAAGGAATAGGGAGGGAAATTATTCAAACCCTTCAGCCCATGGTGTTAATTCATTTCATTGAGAAAACCCATAAATCCCAACTACCCATTTTGGGTTATGCACCCAATCATTTAATTCTTCCAAAAGTTGGTTGAGGCAGTTAATGCCTTGGGAATGGAGAGGCATGGCAGTCAATTTTCGTGTATGGGAAAGCCATCAATCTGGAAAATTGTATTTTTGCTTCTAGGGCAACAAAACACCCATGAAATAGTGCCCAAAGCCATTCTGAATCCATAGTCTTTTCCCTCTCACGCAGTCTGAGCTAGCTGGGCTTTCCCCATCACGTTTTTCACCATTTTTCATGCATTTTCCATGCCTGGGAGCTCGTTTTTGCATTGTACATCAGCTGGGAGAGGAGGGCCACAATTTGAGACTGTGAGGGAGGTCATTTTTGCCCCAAAATACCCATGGGCATTTTTTCTGAAAACGGTTTTTGCTCTCCAGGGTTGAATCCCCAATTTCCATTTCGTTTTTGGGTCTTCCCACGTTTTTTTGGGCTGGTAGAAACCCCATCTTTGGGCATCTCACTGTAAAAACGTTTTTATCATGCCCAACAATTGTGGTTCTGCTGTTATGTGCATCTTGTTTTGGTTTGAACCTGTGAGTAAGAGATTTGGAGTGGTAGTGAACAGAATTGGCTTGATAAACTTAGTGGGGGAAAATAACCTCTCAAGAAGATCAAGAGGGCTAGCTACTCTTCTATGCACACCTTAGACACTCTAGATTGGAAGGTATGGCCTGAGGGACTGTGCATTGGTGAAGGGAATACTTCCTTGAGTGGGGTGTGTAGGCATTGTGGGTACCAAGCTAGATAGATCTTTTAGAGGTATCCATGGCTCTGTGCTTGAGCTCACAAGCTTAGCAATTCTTCATTTCCATTTCCTAGCAGCCTGATAAACCCAATTGTAGATTGGCTTGGCTCATTTTGGTGTATGTTTGGCTATGTGTGAGTCTGTTGTTCCATGGTTCCTTGTAGAAATCATGCCCATCTTGGGGGAAGCAGTTGTATCAAGAGGTTGATAAGCACAACTGGCCTATGGTTGGGTGGAATGTTGCAGATGCATAGCTAGTTTCTCAGGGACTATCTTGTTTCAAGATAAGTACTCTCATGTGCTAATTCTGTATTGTTTCAATGGATGAATGACATGAATATCTTGAATGTATGATGGATGTGTAATAGAACTTAATTCTGCTGTGTTTTCAAATGTTTATGCATTTTCATATGTCCATCTTCACTTTATATGAACCTTTATTTACTAATTATGGGACTAGATGTCCAAAAATTATCGTTAGTGTTCTCTCCATAGCCTTGGTAGGATGGGAGGGACACTACAACCAACCTTAGGACTTCCATCATTGTGTTGGGACAAAACATTTTAACCTCTGACCAGATTTCATCCTTAAGGCCACTAATAAAACAACTCCTGTAGAATTCATTTGACAATCCTTCTATGTGATTGGCTAGTTTCTCAAATTCTGTCTGATACTCTCTCACAGTGCCACTTTGATGAAGTTTAGTGAGTGCTCCAGTGAAGTCATCAAAAGCACTAGGACCAAATCGTTGCAAAAGGATTTGGCAAAATTTTGTCCATTTTGGCTCGGCATGAGCCTTGATGTAGCAACGGTACCATTGAAGGGCTTCCTGCTCCAAATGAAAAGATGCAAGTTGAACTTTTTGGACATCAAAAGTATTATGCAGACTGAAATACTGTTCTACACGATAGATCCATTCAGTCAGATGAGTACCATTGAAGAAAGGAAATTCAAGCTTTGAACCACGGGAATTATTGGAAGAAGAAAACCCATTGGCTGCAGAAGATTCTTGCTGTCGGTTATTGTTCATGGATGAATGATGAAGATGGAGACCGAGAAATTTTTCATCAAGATCTTGGAGTTTGGTTTGGATGGTTGCAAATGCTTCCTCCATGGTTTTTGCTCCTGTGTTGGTGGCAACCATAACCAGGTTTTTTTTTTTTTTGGGGGGGGGGGGGAATAGATAGAAAAACACAAACAAAAGCTTATTTAGTAAAGGGAAATTTGGATTTGGGAAAAACTCGGATGGGTAATTGGGGTTTGACTAGGTTTTGGACACTTTTTGATGGATAGGGAAGAAAAAAATTGGGATTTCAGAAGCAGGGTGAAAGAATGAGAAAATAGTTCAAATAAGAACAAAGAAGCAGAAATAGGGAATGAACACGGTGGAAAAATATGGAGGCAAGTGGGTGAAAATTGAAGAGGTTATGGCAAACCCTAAAAATAAACAAATGTGAGATTTCTGGCTTTAGAAAGTAGAATTTGGGATAGCATCCTTAGGAATGAAATATGCAAAATGGGATTGCAGGGGTGTCCGAGAAGTTTCAAGGGAAATAGAGTTAAAACAAGAGAGTGGAAACAGATGGATCTGCAACGACGCAGAAGTGATCAGCAACAAATGGATCTGAAACGACACCGAATGGATTGAAAACGATTGGATCTGGAATGGTTGGATCTGGAATGGCTTTCAGAATGGATCTGAAACGGCTGGATCTAAAACGACGCGGAAGTGATCGGCAATAGTTCAACTGAAAATAGATATGGATCCCAGGTATGTGCAACTTCCTAATATTTCAGGGGTTTCACTCGGCCACCAATGATGTCTAACAACTTGCATATTGGGGAAGTACCCCTCACTCCACGGCTCAGGTAAAACTGATAACCGCTTTGCCACAAACGACAGCTCTTGGTTTACCTCATGGGTGGGAACTAGCCAATTAGGTAGGGGTCGTTGCCATTTTCGCTGGTAGGTCCTCTCAATGGGCCAGCTACTTTGGGATTCTTGTGTTACTCCTCATAATTATTTTTATGGCTTATGCCCAAGTACTTCTCATAGTTAAGCAGATAAGGATTATTCCCAGATCCGAAGCTGCAACAGAAGCGAAAAAAAAAATTGGCAGAAATTTCACCCAACAAGCCCAAGAAAGTGCTCTGATACCAGATGTGAAGAACCTGCAACAATTAATTAATGAAAATACACCAGATATCAGTAATAACAGAACTCAGAATCACTTTTATTGATCACAGGCCATTTCGAGGGGGAAACCTCCTTTGAGCAAGCTTAATACAAATAACTTCACGGCACCTTCATTGGTCTCAACAAAAACTTATATACTAAGTCTAGGCACCAATACCATGGGTCAATACCATGTGTCAATACAAACCATGTGCCAATACAAACTATCGATCAACAATTACTACGGGATGACTTACAAAGCATATGCGTCCAACAACAATAAGACAAACTATGGATCAACAAATACCACAGGACGAATTACAAAGCATATGCGTCCAACAATAATATACTAAAAAAGTAAATAGAAGGGTTGACATGGGTTCCTAACAATCCATAGGTGGAAAACACTATATTTATGGCTTTGTGGAGCAATGTTTCTATCAATATTTGCATTTCTAGAGCTATCCCCATATAAGGTGTTGGATTAGAAGCTGAAATGAGTTCCTGTGGAGTCCTTCTTTTGCTGGCTTGATTTGCTTTTAAATGAAGTACTAAATCTGCTATACATGTAGTTGCTTGTTATCGAAGAAAAATGGACTTAATCCATATGAGGAAGTGCTTTCATGCTATTAAAAATTAATAACCTACATGCATGGATTTCATATTTCCAAAGATAACAACATCCATAGATAGCTCATGCTTCCAAAAATAACAATGGCCTCATCCAAAACTATAGACTTCTAAAATAGAAGTGCTCATTTTCTAAAAATAGTCCCAAAGTGTTTTGGGGATGATGTCACTCATGAAATATTCAATGATGACCAGGATGGTGCTTACCCTGATTTAGATTATTTGGGTTTTATTGCTCTAGAGATGCATTACCATGAGGAAATACTCTGTGAATGGAACAGATGATGCAATCAATGATGATATGTAAGGTGAGAAGCCTGTAGGCTATTTAGTATTTGGGTTGGGTTTTCCATCCAAGGAAAATTCTTGGTCTGGTCCAGAGCACTATAAATTTCATAGGCTAGGCATAAAGATGTCCAACAAAGTTCAAATGCTTCTAGTGATATGTTCTGACTAGAAAAGAAGATCAAAAAGGAAAAAGAAAATCCATTTAAAGTTTATTTTTCAAACTCACAAGAAATTGATAGCATTGCTTTTACTCTGCTTAAAAATGAACGGTACTTACTATTTCCCCAGAATAATTCACCAAACACAACCATTCTTCCAGAAGACTAGCAATATCAACTATAGGAGCTTGTGAGGTTGTTTGTACTATCTTCAATGATGTGTATTTGGAAGAATGCAAGAAAACACCTTTCTATTGAAAGGGACAACAATCAGGATGCATCATCCACATGGAATGAAGATTGACATGTTGGGTGTGTAGGTGAGTGGGATGATGGTTACGATAGTGATGTTATGTATACAAATGATGGTGAAATGGTTTCTCAACCTCAAAATATGGAAGAGGTGTGTAGGTGCTGTAGAAAATATTTTGTATAGACTGTAGATAACAAAGGAATGCAGACCCATCAACCTCATACCATGCACTTCAATCAGTAAGGTTATCGCTTGGACAGAACCCCAATACCTCATCACAGAACCCATCCCTAGAGTAGGAAACAATCATTATATTCCCGAAAACTAAATCTTGTTGGGGTATTTTTTCAAACACATTGTGTGCATTGTCTATTCTCCCATCATACATGTCTAGAAGGGTACTCCCAACAAGTACATTACATTGTAGTCCAGTCCTGATTACCTCCTCATAACCCTTCTTCCCCTGTTATCAAATCTGGCTTCTCCCTTGACATTACCAATTTTTGAAAGGGTTTTAAGGCCCCATCAAATTCTCCATTTTGTGTGCAAGAAGCAATTATCATATTCCATGAGTTTGCATTCAAAGTTCAGTGATGCCTACTCTACCCAATTTCATTCCTACTGATCTTTCTTCCCTGCATACAATTCCATTCTCTCTTTATCTATGTCGAGTCAAGCTCTAGTGGGATCTGGGTATGAAATAAGCCATTAATTAAGCACATAAGTTTTCTTTCCTTGATGATAATTCAAACATATAAGAGGCAAGATAGTCACAATGTATCTTTGAATCTATTATGATCTAGGACATTATATCTTGCTACACTAGCATAGAAATGGCATCTTATCTTTCAAGCATGCCAAAGTTTACTTTTAGTCAGATACAATAATTCAGTGTGAACATTAGTGTTACAGGAATCGCGAGTATAACTCGCGATTTTCCGATTCTGGATCGGATCGGACCCTAAACGAGCCAATTTGGCTCGTCCTGAGTCAAACTCAGGATTCCTGGTTTAAATCAGCAAAATCAGAAAAAATCGAAGGTGTGTACTCAGATCGACAAGTTCGTGAAACGATTTACCCTAAATTTTTCCTTTAAAAATATTTTTTTCACTCTTGAGAGCCTGTGTTTTTCTTCTTTAGAACTATTTCTATTTAGTGATGGACGAGTAGTAAATGTGAGTGTGACCCCGCGCGGACTTTGCAGTGAGTGTGAGTGTGACCTTGTGCGAACATTAAAGTGAGGACGAACAGGTTTAGAATGTGGACGTGTGAATCTTCAGGGCACAGATGCGGCGTGAAGGATTAAGCAGCTGCCAGCTGCTAGCAACGACATGTGACGTGGCATGAAGGATTCAAGGTGAGTCGACAGGCACAACAGTTCGCACTTCACAGTTAAAGCACAAGTACCACGAATAGACAGTTCGCACTTCACAGAACTGTCAAAAGTCCAAAGAAATCGACTTTTTTTTTGTTTTTGGCTTTTGCTAATCGGTTGGCGGCCACAGCAGCACGAGCGGCCAACTTCATTGTGTTGAAGACGTAGACATTGCTACCAACAGAGGTAATCTCGAGGCCTTTAAATTCGAATTTCAAGCCATCGTACACAGTGTAACTTGTGGCTAGGGCCCTGTGCTGTATATTTTAGATTGTTTTAACTTTTATTATTTAAAATTTTAATATTTATAATCTTCGTTTTTTTATGTTATTTAATTGTAATTCTGAACTTTGCACAGAACAACAATGTTGTAAACTCATCTTGTGCATGAGAATTGATATATTTTGGACATCTATGATTCTATTGATATCTTTTGGATATCTATTGATATCTTTTGGTATATGGACATGGCTATTTTGAATATCTATGAATTTTTTTTTTAATTCAAAATATAGGTATATATTTAATTTTTTGTATTTGTCGATTTTTTCCTGATTCTTTTTCGATCCAATTCAAACTCTTCGCACTTTTGCCTCGCTGATTTATTTCCGATTCCAAGTTTGGTAACTTTGGTGAACATGAATTGGCAAGCCAATCTTTAGCCTTACAAGAGTAGTTATTTGTGAATCTTCATATCCCAAAGCTAATTTTAGATTTGTGTACTTGCTACAAGTAGAGGCGATGTTCCAAATCACCAATGAAATATGCAACCTACTAAAGAAGTAGGAAGTTCCCGCAAATTCAAATTTTGCTAGCAATATTGAAAACCAAGTTCTTCACTAATTGTAGTTTTATCCTCATTAAAAGCAATATGGCTGACTGCTTTACATCTATCTGAAGGTGTCCATAATACACAGGGAAAAATTATGTAATCTGGAATTGCGTTTGAAAAGTACAAGACTATGCTCGATGTTTCAATCTCTCCTCTGAGATCATCTTCAGGAGACTTTGAGAGCTCGTCTCCTGAAGATGATCTCAGAGGAGAGATTGAAACATCGAGCATAGTCTTGTACTTTTCAAACGCAGTTCCAGATTTTTCTTTTGGAATTGTGAATGGTTGAGCACTCTAGACGATGGATGAGATTAGCAATGTAAGACGAAGGCCAAATCAAAGCGATGGCATTAAATTTAGAAGGGCGAGAGGTTAATTAGTTAAAATTTATAGAAAAATTCACAGTGCTAAAAACCATTGTCTTCATTTGTTGAACATTATAAAAATTCCAAATGTGAGGAAACTAGCCTTGCCATCAGAGCACACTGGAGCTTCAACCCAACATACCTAGATATCATTGAATACATGTTTCCAATCATGAATATAAAGTATGATTGTTGATCTACTCAATTCAGGTACATATGTTGGGTTTTTCTTTGTGTTGTTTCTATTTTTGCACTATTTAAACAATTCACCTAACATACCATTTTTTATTAGAGTTCCCATGTTTTATATTGAGACTTATGTGCTACTCGTATTTACTATTTCTATTGATGAAAATATGAAAGCATTTTCATTGAAACTACTCAAAGAAAACAACAACAAAATTAAAAGGTGGAAACCCCTAACCTATGAGCCACTCAGATTCCTATGGAAGTTTCAAATGACCAATGGTAAGAACTTCAGAAAATAGTGTTTCTCTGCAAAAAAGAGAAAGCAAATTGAGATTTCTGGGGCAATGGCCAAAGGGAAGTATCCAATAAAAATAGCCTGGTTAAGAATAATATCCCAAGGTGGCAACGGAGAAAGGACATAGTACAAGAAAGAATATAGGACTAAAATTTATTTCCCAAAATATGAGCTTCCTTTTTTCTTGGTGGCATGAAACAACATTCTAATATGGGAAAATATTCGATTCTCTGCAAAATAAGATATAAGGACAATAAAAAGTGTGTTGTAAGAGGAAGCGGAGTAAGTATCATGGACACATTCCTTCAATGTAGATGAGCCAATACTTGTGGAGAAAGAATTTTCCAGAACATAACACATGGAAAAATAAGGGCCAATCTAAAGAGTCATTCAAGGGAGTGGCCCAAAGGTGGCTTTGGATCTGAGATCCTCAAAATATTATGGGAGATCATTCCTAATTTTTTATCAAGAACATATTGATAAAGCATAATGTTCAAATATTCCATGATAACAACAAATGCTTTGATCAGATTAGAACCAAGATCTCAAGAACCATCTGTGAAACAATGGACCAAGGAAGATCTAACAAGTGCAGGCATAGGAAAGACTTTCAGACTTCTTATGAGCCCCATGGCCATCAAGGAGACTTTGGCATTTCCAAAAGGTTTCTTAGGAATTTCCAACACATTCTAGCACCGGTACGTGGGCACTTTATGTTCCTTACAACAAAGCACTCCGATCTCTACAAATGTTCATGGCCCATATATGGACACCAAAGAGACATCTAATGCACCAAATATAGCAAAAACCCCATAGGGAAAAATGTAAGGATCCATACTTATCATAAGCAGAAACCTCCCCAAATCTTGTTCATTCTTAAAATTTCAACTATTAAATGTTTGACTATATTTTTGTATAAAAATTCAAATTTCTAAAGATTTTATGTAGTTTCTACAAAATATTTAATATTTTTTAAGTAAAATAGTTTTATCTTAAAGAATCTCGGAAAATCATTTTTGGAAAAGAATGGATATTGGAAAATCATTATTTTTTTTAAATTATAAATTAACCAAAATGAAAATTTAGCTCCCAAAATTTTCCTTGAAACCCATATCTAAGTATATACTTAAAAATGTCTATCTATTTATCCACACACAAACACATTTATCCACGCACAAACACATGCATGCTACATGCTTTTAGCATTTATACAAGACAAATTTCAAATTAGAACAAAATAAAATAAAAATTGACCACCAATGTACATGTCAAAGGATTTGATTCTCACAGTGGTCACGAACACATGTACTTCCACTTTGTGGTACAATGTCATGTGAATGAATGCATTTGTAATGCTCTTAAGTTGTATCAATCTTCCAAGATCAGCTGCAACAACTGAAGACAAAAATCAAACAAACACCATGTGTACGAACAATAGCATTGATTCAATTAACCACATCAATAAGCTTGCAATATAAGAACATATTAATTCTAAGCATAAAAATGAGTGAGTGAATTCATCACAGCTGTTTCATCAATAATTGCAAGACTTTAGCATCTTCATAGTATTAAATGTCAGTTACTACCAGCAATTACATCACAATTTTTGTTACTACAAATTAACTAGCATTGATCCATCTTAAATCCGGATCTACTTAGCATCGAGAGAGATCAAATTTCTTGACGTGTAGAATTTTTACACATTAAGAAGAAAAAAATTACACCTCAAGAAACTTGATCCCTCTCACTGATTGGTAGATCCGGATTTAAGATGGATCTATGTTGTTTTTAATTTTCGATAGCTTTTGTAAAATTTAAATTTACCCATGTTAATTTTTTTGTTTAAGACGACATCTAATTTTTTAATTTATTTTTTATTTTTAGTAAAGTTACAACATCTCCCCCATACTCGGTTGTAGAGAACCTCGCTACTCTCAATGCAAAGAACTATTCATAGATGAAGTATAACATATAATTCACGTTTAATATAGGGAATATCAATATTTTTATTATTAAATAGCAGAAACCATGTCTTCAACATTTCCAAAGGGAAATAAAGTACAAGCTTGTGTATTCAAAGAAACAATCTAAAAAATCCAAAAGGCTATTACACTCATTTTAACTCCATAATGAACTCAATGAAATTATAATTTGATGCTCTTGAGGTTATAAAAGGTGGAAGAAAGTGGCTGCAAGTGGCGATAGAGGTGAGGAGAAGACCATTACAAAGGTCAAAAATGGCCTTTAAACATAAAATCCTAAACACTAAGAGGGAAAACCCTAAAGTTTTTCCAAAAAAATAAAATTTCAATATGGGAGCATTAGCGAATAAGAGTAGTAATTTTCTGAAGAGGTTTGCAGAAGCCAATGGGACTAATCCAATCCAATGGGGTTCTCTCCTATAGTTATTCAATGGAAAATTAACACAATTAGTCAATGTCAATGAGCCGAGACTATCTCTATTCTTAGATTTATTCTCATGACCCCTAGACAGGACTAGTTAGTCTTTCCCTTATTGCCTTAGCTTAAGTCCTACGAGTGAAAACTATGAGTTGTTTCCACTCTATCACTACTTATTATCCCTATAATAACTACTAGCTTCAGTCCCACTTTCCTTAGTCTATGGCATTCCAATGCTTAATTTATGTCTCCATTCAAAGAAAAAGAGTAAAGTTCAAGTGAGTCAAGACTTTCTTACTTTCCTTAGTCTTAAGCTTGTGAGAAACAACTACTAGACAATAAGTATTTAGAGTATGCCCGTCAGTTTCCTTAGCCTTAAGCCATTTCCAAGTTCAATCCAAGTTCCATAGAGTTCAAGCCTTAAGTCTCCATTCTTTGAAAAAGAAACTTGTCCCCTTGCTTTCTCCTTAAGCTCCCAACGAATAAGATTTTTTTTGTCTCCTTTGAAAGAAAAAGAAGAAGGAACCTGAACATAAGCAAATAACTAATTATGGAACTAACAACTATTTGGATGATGCTATGCTAACTCTTACTAGTGATTTTAAATGAGACTTATAGCTTTCTTTAATTCAACTTGCCTTTATCTCTAGTAGTGCAGAAGTAGTTCAATCTCTTTAGTGTTACTATTTCTCTTTATTTGTTCAGAAGCTAAACAACTAAGCTCTACTCTCTGCGCTTAGCCTCTGTGTAGTGTGCATAATGGTGTGTTTTTAGAAAAATACTATGACAAATATATGTGCCAATAAAACTGCTACAATAAACCATATGAGAAATCAATCCCAACCGTAGATAATAAAAAGAAACAACAATGAAAAATAATACACACCACAAATTAAACATGGGATTTTGTATCCAGAGAAAAAAAAACCTCCCAAGTAAAAAAAAATCTAGCAAGTACTTGAGATACAATTGTTTGAAATTTTCTAGATGTATGGAAAAGTAGAGAAGAGAAAGGATGACTTTAGTGAAATTAGTATTGGAGGGAATACCTATATGTTGGTTGAGGCTATTGGGAGCAGGAGTGGAAATCTAGAGTAGGAGCAAAACCCAGATCAAGAAGCACTAATTTTCAAAATATTTCAAAAGTGGAGTGTTCTGGAAGGGTCATTTACCTAGTATATATTTTAATATATTTTGATACATTTAAAATCAAGAAATCATGCAAGATGTCAAATTAGCTGCAGGAAACATGAAAAAATCGATTTAACTATTGAATTCATGATTTGGTCATTAAAGAAAAAACCATTTAGTACACATATAACATCAACCATCTAGCAGATATAACAAAGTCATCAAATGATCAGCCATAACATCAACCTTGGGGTTTCAACACATAGCATTTGTCATCAACACACCGCATCAGAAAACATCAACCATGAAATGAAACAGAGCATCATATTCATTACCAAAAAGTTGTAATATGCAGTCAATAGTTCAAACTTTAAAGGTAGATTCAAAATTCAAAGTTCAAACTTAAACTATCATATAATGTTAACAAATAGGCCATAAATGTTAACACTGAATTTACCCTTGGTGAATTTAGATGGTTACCTTCACTATTGTTTGGAAGCAAAGTCAGGATCAAGTTGGACTTATCCTTACTCCCTATTGATTTTTTGGCATTGATGGTTCATGGGAACATTCTCATGGGTTCTATGGCCTGATATTTTACGCCATAATTATTAGATTTTGGTTTTCGGAGTTTCAGTTACATTACAAAGTTTTTGTTTCAGAGATCACTGTTTCGAGGAGGGATAGTACATGATTGTGTTATTTTAGTAGGTTTACAGTTCTTGCTTCTATAGGTTGCATGTAGTACTTTGACATATCCATGTTTGTTATTGCCATATGAATCAGTTGAGACCATTTTTAGTGACATGCGAGATGTTTCAAGAGACTACTATTTTAGAAGTTGTTTGGAAGCTCATACAGGAAAATAGTCAACAAATTATTTTTCCTTGGAACAATACAAGTCAAATGAGCATGTTTTTAGGGATATGCAGCGTGGTGTTATTTTAGCATCATCAATTTTTAGACATGCTATGTATAGTAAATGTTCCCCTAATTAACAAGACACATCCCTCCGGGGGGGCATGTCTATATCCCGAGTGTCAAATGAGACACTTCTAGTTACAATTTAGAGATGAATTCTGCAAGGATCCCATACATACAATATGAAAATAAGAAAAGGGAAAAAACATAGAAACCAACGAGAAAATGGATGGTAATTGATCCAAACCCATCTAAACCAGGGTCTCATTTCATATGCATCTCGAGTTTGTGAAGCTCGAGGATGCATGTTTGAAATTAACACAAATGGCCAACATATCAAGATGGGTTTGGTGCATACCATACCCGGGTGTAAATGAGTCTCTGTTAGCTACAATTTCAAGATGAAATCTGCTTAGTATCGCATACATACAACATGAAAATAAGAAAAAGGAAAAAAAAAAGAATCCAATGAGAAAATGTATGGTAACTGACCCAAACCCATCTAAACTAGGAGCTCATTTCATATGCACATCAAGGTTGCGAAGCTCGAGGATGTATATCTCAAATTCACACAAATCTCCAACTATAAAGATGGGTTTGGTATATATCATATCCTAGTTTTAATGGGTTTGTTCTAGCTACAGTCTCAGGATGAATTCTGCAAGGAATCACATGTACACAAGATTAAAAGAAAAAATGGCAAAAAGAAACCAAGGAGAAAATGGATTGGATGTTACCGTATCCCAGATCTAGATTTTAATGGGCTTGTTGTCAATTGTGATCATGCGCGCCCCAAAATACACCCTGATTTTCAAGTCATGCACTGGTTGGATCCTGATCATGTTTCCAATGGTGATTGTTCGCTCCTGCCAAACACCAAACGTTGATAACCCTTATGATCCTTCACTCTGCAAGGAGTTGAGCTATGTGATATGTGTTTCCCTTAGGTAGGACAAATAGACAACCCTCTCACGATATTATGTTAGAAGGTGAATGCTTGGCGTGTATAGCATTTGTAGGTTCCGCCCCTATGTGACTTTTGGATTTTCTGTGTGTGTTTGAATGACCAAGGCTCCCTCCTTCATGTTAAATTTGTTTTAAAAGTTAGTTTGAAAGAGTATATGTTTTATTTATTTATCTAAATTTTCAATTACCAAATCAAAACACTAAGCATATAATTTTATAACCAAGATTCGAGTGAGAATTTGTCACCTAAGGCCATGTCGTTAGATGGATTTAAATAAAATATAAATATTATATTGTATAGGCATGGCAAGTAATATTATTTAGAATTGGTGATTTGAGGCATTATCAGTGTTTACATAGGGTTTAATCCTATCATAGGTTTTAATAATGACAAATGTGTGTTTGTACTCATGTTCAATGTGCATTTATACTTTCATTAGTGTTTGAGGCAAAGTAAAAGGCATGGGAAACAATGGCATAATAAATGACCCCCACTCATGGTGCATTGGGTAAAGGAACCTGATATGAATGTTGTAAGTTAGCTACAGTGATCTAAACTTGGGGCCATGTATAAGGCATGGGAAACATTGGAATAATAAATGACCCTCACTCATCGTTCCTTGGCTAAAGGAACCCAATATGAATGTTGTAATTTGGTTGAAATGATCTAAAATCTCCTAGAATGAGAATGTTGAAATTGTCGCATAGGGATAATTGGAAGCTAGTCCCTAAAAAAATGTGTCTGTGTGTGTGAACCCTCCAAAGGTAAAAAATTTTAATGGATAGAGGTAAGGTAAGGAATGTTACAATCAAATTTTGAACCCCCCACCAACAAACTAGTAGGTTGGGTAGGTTGGGTCAAGTTAAAATTTAATGGGAATTCTAACGCAACCTTAGGCTAGCAAGGACAACAGTCGTTTTAGAAACCATTATGGTGGTGATTCTCAAATTTATGGTTGAAAACTCAAATATACAAGCAAATTTCAAAGCCCCAATCACGGGTGTGGTAGAGCCTTGAGAATATGGTTTAAGAAGATCGTCTATGAAGGGGATTCCAATATTTAAATTGACTATATTAATGAGAAAATCCTTCACTCCTAATGGTAAATTATGAACAAAGACACATTGATTCACCAAGCTATGCATTGTATTGAAGGGAGTGGGTTTGTACAAGTAAGAAGATATCCTAGTCAAACTACGTGTTAATTAACAAATTAGGTCACCATCTTATCCAAGCCACCTATGCCCCTTTCTCTAAGAGGTTCTTTTGTGTTGGGGGGGGGGTTGGGGATTGGAAGATATGTTTTATTGTGAATCTAGGCTAAAGGAGTGCCCCCTCCCCCCCACCTATGCCATTGTGACTTATCATTTTGAGGTTAAGTGGAGCTACAAATAGACTTAACCACATCTTGATCATGATCATGACATATTTAATTAGGCTACAACCATTAGTGAAGGTTTTTGAAGAAATATTTCATCATGGACCTTAGGTTCCATCAATTCATAGTTAAAGCTATGGAATAGTAGAAACTATGATCGATATATGAAATTTTGTTACATAGTCAAATTAAAATATCGCTTAGGACACGCTCCATCAACACTAATGCTTATTTCAGCTTTAAAATCTTTGTGAAAACATTAGTTTGAGCTAAAAATTATAGGGGTGTTGATCCCAACGTTTTTATTTACTTCCCATTATTGAAATATTCAACACCCTTATAAATGGTATTTGCAAGCAAGTCATTTTGAAAGATAGATTCTCTGTAGAAGGAAAAGAATAGTGGGCTCGTCCATCTCTCTTGTAGTTATGTAGACCGAAAATTTGCTTCAATTGTAGATATAGATGAGTTCAAAATTCCATTGACAATTTTATACAAAAAATATACTCAATTTAATTACATTAATGGAGAATATGGAATTTGTTAGAAAACAGGATTGCAGAGCAATAACAATAAACAGAAATGCAAACATATTCACACATACACATTACAAGAGAGACAAAGATATATTGTGGTTCACCCAAGATGGGCTGCGTCCACACTGAAGTTCCCAGTCCTTATTATTATACCGTCCAACAAAGTGAAGGGATACAACCTGCAGCACAGCTGTTGCACTTCCTCTTCAATGTCTCACAGTCTCTCTTCTTGATCTCAGAGATCTTTACAATGCATAAAACCTAATACATCAACCCTAATTGTATTACAATGTCTTTCTTATAAAGGGGAAATACCATGGGAAAATACCACGGGTTACCCAAAACCATGGGCCTGAAATCTGTTGTCAAAACAACCCAAATATTTCCTTCGGGGGCTACGCCCCTGAACCCCCTTTTTCGAGGGCTCTGGCCCCCCAGCCTAGGAAGTGTCATCACTCCCCCGGACCCCGTGGGGATTGTGCTGAGATCATAACCAAACCTGGGGTTCAAACACGGCTGAATCATCATATATGAGTCTGGAAGATCAGGATCCACAACCAATAGCATTGGCATCCAAGGCCACAATTCTTCATTTGCTTCTTCTCTAGATGCATCTGCATCTACAACCAATGCTAGAAGTGGGAATAAAGTTATAGGAATGGATTTTGAATTACATAGAGAGTATTTTTATTTTATATATACTCATATGGTATGTCCCTTAAGTAACGTTCCTTCAACGCTAACACAATGGTTATATCAATGTTTATGTAATGTCGATACCATGGCTTTAGCGTCGATATAACGTCACTTAAGTGGTGTACTATTTGAGTATATTTGGAAGTGAAGGCTCTATGGTGGGGAAGCATCTACATGGAAAAATTGGACTCAAGTAAGTTGTCTAGGAGTTTAGTAATTCAAGGGGTACATAAAATTCTATTCTTGCCATAGAATATCATGCTTCTTGTTTCGGACTAACAAACATAAGTTGCAATTGGAAGTGTGCACTACCTGCATTAACATGCATATAACCCATGATAACAAATTTCTTGAACCATATCAATTTCTTATTTATTGGCTATTCAAACTAATATAAATATGTTTTTTACAAATACTATTGTATACCATGTGATCTCATAGAGTCATAATCCAATGTGTATTTGATAGTTGTCACCTACAACAAGAAGGATTCTAGGCTGAGATAGAAGTTAATTCAAACAAAATGCTTCTATTATAAATTAAGAGAGTTCCTACTCAGGGTTTAAGGTTTAGGGGTTAGGGGTTGAAGGCTTAGGGGATTGTGTGATTTCATTAGTAGGTTATGTTACTTCTTACCATGGTTATATTGTTAGATGGATATATGTATAGGGTATGCTATATAGGAATAAAATTTAGACTTTGCATGTTTTCAATAAACAATAAAAATTAAAAAGTTATATAAATATTTGAAGTTATTCCAATGTAGCTTGCAATTTTTTTGTATTGGGCTAATTAGCTAGCCTACTAAAATTAACTAGTTGATGAACTTCATATATGGCAATATAGACTAACAAGTTTATTATAGGTCTTCCTATAACTAATATAGGGGTCTTGTAGAAACTAAAAATGGTACAGTACTGCATGATGGTTATGTAATACTCACTGTGAATATTGAATATGTAAATGATGGAGACATTGTTGGAGAATCCTGACACAATTGTCTACAAAATCATCATCTTTGAAACAGTAGGAGATTATCAAAATCACATTGTCCTCATTGTTGATTTCTTGGTTGACATTTCATGTAGTGAACAAATATTAACCCAAGGGATTTGCATTTAAGCAATCCATTTTTACCACACATATAACACATGTGGATAATACATGGACCTATACCATGCATTGATAGACCCACAAAGATAACCGATGCACCTAACCCATGCATGTAACCTAAAAACACAAATTAACACAACAATGATGTTTTTAAACACATGTGCATATGTGTTAGTGACCATTTTGAGTATGTGAGGTATCCTTGTTGGTTACTTATATGGACACATGTCCTTGTTTTGTTATAGAATCCCTCACCTATTTGATATAATATATGGGAGGAGAGACCATGTGTAATCATTATTGTGCTATATTTTTGTACTTGTATTGGAGACATTAGGGTTCATGAAAGTATTGGGCACATGGAGGAGTTTCTTGTATGAACCACTTGGATAATGAACCATTATGGAGTTGGAGCTTTGGACTACATAATCTTGGAGAGTACATCATCTTAGAGGAGGAGAATTGAACCCAAGGAAGATCATGCTTGGAGAGTGTTTCATTTTGGGTGTTGTATGAACCCTAGATTCTATGTCATTTGTTCATCATTGTATTTTAGAGAGCTCTATGTGAGGTTTCCTTGTTGTTTTCTTATATGAAAAAATGTTCTTAATTATTACCTTGCATATTTGTATATCATAACCATTATTCTAATATATCTGTGTAAATTTATTTGAGAAGAATATGACATTGAAGAAAATGATAATTGTGATGGTCCTTTGGTGTAGGGATAGGTTTCTCTACCCTACTAGATGACATGCAGATGGAAATGACACCTTCTATGCTATTGGAGCCTTAATCTTATGGGATATAAAGCTAGGGTATAATCATGGAGAAATGAGATACTTGTTAAATTTTGAGCATTAATTCACAATACTCTAGGATCTTCACTGAGAGAATAACATATACAATATATCAATGCATAACAATCACAATAAGCATCACAAGCATCCCAAGAATCAAAAGCATGAGAGACAAGAGACACAAAGTTTTCGTGGGGAAAACCCTAAGGTGAAAAACCCCACAACTTCCTCATAGATAGAGAGAGCAATGGTTGTTTGGTGGAATTTTTCCCTACGGATAAGTCAAAATTCTCTTAACTTTAAAGCGGATTTCTAACTGACTCTAAAGCAAGAAACAAGACAAAACAAATGCTACCTTGAAATTCCTAAACTAACTTTCACAGCAAGATTAAATGTATTCAGAAACAATGAGAGATATGACACACCTTTCAATCTGACGTTTGTCCCGCTTCTAGCTCTTGATCCAAAGCCCCAATGTAGAACATGTTGAGATCAACCAAAGAACAAACATACAAGCTTCCAAATACCTTGAAGTAAAGATTAGATTCAAATCTAGATTAAATACATTCCATGCTAAAGAATTGCACAATACAAATGAAATGGGAAAGACAAGACAAGTTATCTTATTGCAACTTGAAGAATGCTTACAAAGGTTGCTTGATGTCCAAACCAATCCCCTAGCTCCAAGTGCTTCCTCCTCTAGCTATCTCCACAAGGCTGCAAGATCATAGGTTTGATGCCCCAAAAGTCCCCCCCTTTGGCCCATGGAAAGCTTATCTCTTATAGCACATGGGAAGGTTAACCAACAAGAGAGAAGTGTGGATCTATGGAGGGTTTAGTGGATCACGCCAATTAAACAAAGAAGGAGTTAGGATCGAACCAAAGATGGTAATCCCAACAAAATATCCTCGAAGGTCGAAATCCCAAAATCCAAGGCAAAAAGACTAATTTCAGACTACCGCGCCCCTATAACTGAGCATAATGCGGTAGTACGGCGCCCCAGAGAAGGAGCAATGCGCGGTAGTGCTGACTGCCGCACCCCTGTAGATGTGCAGGGAGCGGTAGTGCTCATAAACAGGGCTAAGTTGGGTTGGAAGATGGCAGAAAAAGGTTTTGATTTCAGTGTTCAGTCAATGGTTTTCACTCTGGATGTTCAGATGATCTTTAAGGGAAACTGTCATTTAGGTCGCTAGTGCAAGGATGCGATGCTAATAAGTAATGTGTAATATTGAGGTATAACAGATGCCCCCTAAAGTGTGAGGTCAGAAGGGACTGATGGCCAAAAGACTTTACAAATATGGTTCGGAGATAGCATCGAGGGGAGTAACAAGGAGCTGAAATAGAAACAAAATGTCAAATATACCACCGAGGCGGGCATTCCCATGCTCGAAAACAAATGACTCAAAGCATGGCTGTCGACCAATACATTGCAGATCCATGAGTACTGAGATGATATAGACTGTAGACAAATCATGGCTACTATGAACAAGCGTAGATCCATGAGACAGTAATGACACAGCCACGACCAATACAAAAGTGGATCTGTGTGACAATACAGAGGAAATCTCCATTGCAACCTGGACATAATCAAAATACAAAAGGGTGTCCAGGGTCTTCTACTTGATCGCAAACAATACGAATCTAGCCATGTGATTACAAGGTGTTGAAGTCGAACATGGTAGAAACCATTTGATTACCGGTCAATGATGTGAACCGTTAACAAATGCGAGGGAAATCACCAATAATGACAATGATCCCCAAGGTATCTATAGCACATCTCAATGAAATGTGAATAAATGAGTTGATGTCGAGCATTCGAGAGATCATTCAATCAGAGGTCATTGATGAAAACCTATTGTTGAATGCGAGGAAACCTGCCATTGAGGCATGCAGGTACCAAGGTACTAGTGGTTGACTTCTAAGCCTAATTCCTGGATAGTGATTTGGTGTCGACAGGAATAGACTCATCAAAGGTGGGCCATAATGATTCCCACATCATCAACACGAAATCAGAATGAAAGATAGTATGGACCGATGAAACAATAGAATATATACTAACACAAAGGAAAGGTTTGACATGAAGTGGAGGCAGACTCAAGGTAATAACCCTTTGAACATATAACGGCATGAAACAGAGCTTGGTAGCAGGGATTACTTGAACAGACAGAACCACAGGAAGTGTGAACTCATAGCAATAATGAGAACGCATGATCATAATGATGACACTATCAGCAAAACTGATAACCCAAAACAGATAAGGTGAGGATGCATGCCATGTTCAAAGGTGACGACTCACAAGCTGCCAACAAGGTAAACTTGACTCATTTTCCCATTTTTCCCTGACATGATGGACGAGTACCTCTTTGTTTTTTAACGAGCTTAAGGAGGATAACAGATGCTCGATATAATTCATCTCATAGATGAGTCCAATCCCACATGTTTTTCGAACCTGAGAAAGGAGGGGTTCGTCCCAAAGTGGGCCCTTCGATGTTAAATTTTAACGAGTCCAAGGAAGGAAAACTCGATCGTCATTTCATGTTTAGAGAGTTTGAAAAGAACTAAAGAAGACTCCATTGGTCCTTTTTCGTAAGGTTAGCCTCATCGCCCGAAAAAAGGGTAAAACAAAGCGAAAGAGGACTCTTCCAGTCATGATTGGTTGGAGTATTCCTTTTTCATAAGTAGTGCCCCCTAGTCCGAAAAAGGGGTAAACTATCACTAGGGAGACGATCATTCAAATCCTTTTACAAGCGTGAACAAATCAATTTCGCTTGGCAATCTTTTCAATTTTAGGGAGTCTGAAAAGAGCTTAACTATGGACTCCATGTACAACTTTGGCATGGTTGATGACCGAGTACGACAAAGGAAAAGTAAACACGGCACAGTTCCTTTTCCGTAACTAGTCTAGCGAGGCCGGATAAAGTGATAAACCTATACTCGTTAGACACACCTTTTTACTCCAATTGTTTAACGAGCACGATAATGGTATCAAAAGCACTCGGAATCTTTTTCATGTTTGGATCCAGAGCACGAAAAAGGAAAAAGTAATCTCAAACCACTTTTCATGTTTTTAACCAGAGCACGAAAAAGTGAAAAGTAAGCTCAAACACTATCTTACTGTTTTTAACGAGCTCGAAGATAGGTTGGAAGAATGCTCTTCTGATCTTCACACCTCCTCTTTCCGTCCAGCAATTTACACCCGAAAGTGAAAGTGGGCAGGCTGAGAATCGAACTCAGGACCTGCCCTTGCCAGCGGAAAATATCAGTGGTTTCCAATTCACTCTCGCTTGGAAGATAAGAATGAGATGAAGATTGTGTCAAGATGACTGCTTCAGTCTGGACTTTCTCCAATGAAAGAGCGGGATCGAGTGGGGATGACAGCGACTCAATCACTTCACTCTCGGAAGGGGGAGTGGGATCAATCGCAGATGAAAATGAATTGATCACTTGGTCAACCAGTGGGGGGTCGAGGGACAGTTTACCATGGTCTGTTGGAGGCACCAGTTGAGAACTAGTAATATCTTCCAACCACCGCGAGGCTTCATCCATGCTCGGACAAAGGAAAGTATGGTGCATACCCTTGCATATCAAATAGAGATATAGGACTTTACCCTTACGACCCTTCACCAAGGGGTCACTGGTTGAGGGAGTGTCATCGACATGATGGTCAGAGGTCGACGATACAAGTGGTTTGGGTTTTTTAGATCACACTTCTGATACACAGGAAAGATCAGGGCAATCCTTGAGAAGGTGATCACCCTTGCAGAGTTTGCAAGGGAACTTGGGTTTACGAGGTGTTTTCGTAGAATGAGTGCCATTAGAGGCAACTGGTTTACGCTTGGTCTCTTCCTTATCCTTCTTCTTCTTAACTTTCCTTTTCTTCTTCTTCTTATCCACCTGATTACTACACTATTGCTTTCATCAGGAGAGGAAGAAGGAACGGAAGAAGATTCATTCGACGAAGAAGGGGAAGGATTAGTTTGGGTTTGACTCTCTTGTGGTGGAGAGTCAACATTTGAAACATTGGGTGCAATCGGAATTACCGGATTGAATAACCATACCGGTAATCCTATGGTTAATCCAGGAAGATTTAACGTGGAAATAAAGGGAGGGCCAATATCTCCAACTGGAGGAAAAGTAAAAGGTACCCCTTGAAAAGGGGTCTTCGGATTAGTAGTCCCAGAAGGAGCATGGGTGCATGGAGGTAGATTCTCCATGAAACAAAACTAAGTGATGTGGATGAAGTCTTGTTAAAAAGAACTCAAAAACCCTCAGGCAACCGAGCGTGTGAAAGGGGAGCTAGGAAAAGACAAGGCTCACAGGCCAAAAGAGCAAACTCAAAAAACTATACTGGGCCGTTGCCACAGTAAGTGAGTTGTACAACAAAACGGCCAGAATGCCAACAAGCAGCCCTACAAAGAAAAAGACCCTCTACAAGATAGCAATCAAAACCTCCTAACTAAGAGCTGGAGACCTCAACAAATTGTATCCTTCGCAAGGTGATGAAATCCAAGTCGAACAATGCAACATGAGAGACCGATATAAGAAGGATATCCCTCTACCGAAAGGGATCCTGGGTAAAAGAGCCCTAGTGGAATAGATACTAAGCTACCTCGTTCATGACACGTTGGAAAAGGTTTTGGGCACTTCATCCTTCCAAAGAAGACAATGATCGATGTTTCCTTAGGGCTAAGTGGAGTGTGGCATTCCACAGAGTCCGTCCAGTTCTTAATCTCGCGGCCATTTAACCCCTGAAAGTTGGAAACAGTTAGGAGGCCCTTCCACAAACTGGCTGTGACCGTGTCAATAAATACTAGAGGATTTTAGTTCCCTAAAGACAACGACTATGTTTCAGATGAAAAATGACAAGGGGGAATTATTTTGATGCCTATCCCCGGTGTCCTACCTAACTACCAAATTCTTTTGATTTCCTCAAGTGAGGTTAATATTGGTTTAGTTAGGGAGATTAATTTTAAAGGCTGTCTTACACAATCGGGTTATGGAAGTGCAACTTGATGGTGTTGTGATGACTCAAACCATGCAAATGAAGATGAATCGAAATGAGCCTTTCTCTTCGATAAACACTAGCTAAAGTAAGGAAGAATTCTTTCCGTTCCCAATATGCACAACCCAATGCACATGCAATTTTATTTCTTTTCAAAATGATAGAAAGAAGTAAAATATGTACCTAAAACTAACCCAAAGCAATAAAAAATTTCTTTATATGAACACCAAACGTAATGATTCTAATCCATTTCCTATCTTTTTACATTTGAAAAAGACACATCCAAGCTATGGAAAGAAAGATTCTACAAATGCTTCCAATCAAATGCAAGACAAAGAGAAGATCCTAATAATATTGTCTAACTCAAATGCACATAAATATGAAACAAGCATTTCTTCTTCTCATGAATGTAATACCAAGAATGTCAAATGATTAAATTACAGCAAGAAGAATACCTATGTGTTTCAATTTCATGAATATGGTAAAAGAATGACAAAATCAAGCTTCTCTTTGAACTAAAGTGGAGGCAAGGAATCAATCTTTTCAAACAATCATTAGCTAGGATGTAAAGGAAATAAGATGCCAAGCAATCCAAACACGCCAAGCACACCAAACCAAAAATGATTTTAAAACTTTAATATGGGTCAAAATGACTGTAGGATGCACGATTCATGGCCCCCCTTGGCCATGAGGGGGAATTTTTTTTCAAAAATGGAACCCATTTTGCTTAAAAACTGCAAGCAAAACACTAGTATTTACTCAAAGGGCCAACATGGATCCAAATCTTGAAAAGACCCAAAAATAACCAAACAAATCAAATAAACACACTTTCCAGGAACTACCGCGGGCCTGCAGGCCACCTGGGAGCGGTACTGATAGACTACCGCGCTCTAGATAATGCTTAAGAAGTGGTACTGTTAGACTACCGCGCTTTAGACAGTAGTTAAGGCGCGATACTGTTGGACTACCGCTCTGTAAGCAGTGGTTAAGGCGCGGTACCACCGCTCTGTAGACAGTTACGGGGGCGTGGTAGTGTGAACAGAGGGAAAGAGGCAGAATTTTGAGAAAAGATTTTGACTTTTCAAGGGTTTTCCAACCCAGAGGACTTACTGATCTGTAACAGAAGTCTAATGCAGAGAACAGGGAAGTGAATGAGGGTGAAAGAACCCAATTCTTACAATCAATGAGTGAAAGCAAACTTCACAAGCAAAGAAAATGGATTCAAATCCCCAGCGGAGTCGCCATTCTTGTTTGGTGGAATTTTTCCCTACGGATAAGTCAAAATTCTCTTAACTTTAAAGTGGATTTCTAACTGACTCTAAAGGAAGAAACAAGACAAAACAAATGCTACCTTGAAATTCCTGAACTAACTTTCACAGCAAGATTAAATGTATTCAGAAACAATGAGAGATATGACACACCTTTCAATTTGACGTTTGTCCCGCTTCGAGCTCTTGATCCAAAGCTCCAACGTAGAACCTATTGAGATCAACCAAAGAACAAACATACAAGCTTCCAAATACCTTGAAGTAAAGATTAGATTCAAATCTAGATTAGATACATTCCATGCTAAAGACTTGCACAATACACATGAAATGGGAAAGACAAGACAAGTTATCTTATTACAAATTGAAGAATGCTTACAAAGGTTGCTTGATGTCCAAACCAATCCCCTAGCTCCAAGTGCTTCCTCCTCTAGCTATCTCCACAAGGCTGCAAGATCATAGGTTTGATGCCCCAAAAGTCCCCCCCTTTGGCCCATGGAAAGCTTCTCTCTTATAGCACATGGGAAGGTTAACCAACAAGAGAGAAGTGTGGATCTATGGAGGGTTTAGTGGATCAGTCCAACTAAACAAAGAAGGAGTTAGGATCGAACCAAAGATGGTAATCCCAACAAAATATCCTCGAAGGTCAAAATCCCAAAATCCAAGGCAAAAAGGCTAATTTCAGACTACCGCGCCCCTATAACTGAGCATAACGCGGTAGTACTGCGACCCAGAGAAGGAGCAACGTGCGGTAGTGCTGACTGCCGTGCCCCTGTAGATGTGCAGGGAGCGGTAGTGCTCATAAACAGGGCTAAGTTGGATTGGCAGATGGCAGAAAAATGTTTTGCTTTCAGTGTTCAGTCAATGGTTTTCACTTTGGATGTTCAGATGATCTTTAAGGGAAACTGTCGTTTAGGTCGCTAGTGCAAGGATGCGACGCTAATAAGTAATGTGTAATATTGAGGTATAACAATGGATCAACCAAAGTACAACCAAAATACACTGAGATAGTCTCCTAGTAGCAGATGATCCTCCTCCTCACTAGTGCACCACTTTCTGAGTGAGAGAGATATGACTTTCCGAATAAACTAAATAGAGATCACCTGATCTCTATTTATACTAACCTGTTTTCCCAGTGACCTTATGGGGCCGACTTGTCTAGCTAGGTACATCGACATTATAATATATATATTTCAGGGCCGACCCCACACATGGTGGTCTAATAACCCATCGGTAAGTACACACACTTGCGACACTTGTCAATCCACATGACAACACTTCCTTATAGAGGAATAACACATCTCTAATAAGGGTACAATAAATATATATGAAATACATAGATGAAATACATTCCGCAGTTACATATACATCAACACTCCCTCTTAACTAGGAAGGTATTTCTCGACACAGATCTGCTAGACAAGTCGTCTTCTCGGGATCATCGTCATCGATGCATCGTCACTGCTGCTGCTATCTCAACCAATCTCTAACTCTACTCATCATAGGAAGTTCTACAGAGCCAGTCCTTTTTCATACTGGATGTAGGCCCACCACCTGCAGATCTTCATCATCACTGGCCATACTATGGAATCCTCAGGACTTATTACGTGCGTCACAAAACATCGAAAGAGCATCCCAGGCTGTTACGAGCACACAGCTCTACCTATAGGATCTACTAGGGCCATATTATATGTGACCTCACCACAAAACCTCGCAACAGCATCCCAGGCTGTTATGAGCACATAGCTCTACCTATAGGATCTCCTAGGGACAGATTATATGTGGTCACCACAAAACCTCGCAAGAGCATCCCAGGCTGTTACAAGCACACAGCTCTACCTATAGGATCTCCCAGGGACAGATTATATGTGGTCATGGAAAAACCTCGCAAGAGCATCCCAGGACTTATTACAGGCACACAGCCCAACCTATCGGATCTCCCAGGGATAGATTATATGCCATAAGACAAAACCTCGAAAGAGCATCTGCCAGATATCCCAGGGCCAAATTATATGCCATAGGAAAAACCTTGAAAGACTATCTGCAGATCTCCCAGGGCCAAATTATATGTCCTCCCAGAGCAAAACCTCGAAAGAGCATTTGCCAGATATCCCAGGGACAAATTATATGCCAAAGGAAAAACCTCGAAAGACTATCTACAAATCTCCCAGGGCCAAATTATATGCTCATCTGCACAACCTGATCCACGTCCATAGAGTATCAACCTGATACTCACTATACATCATCCTGATGTACATCACTGCAACATCCTGCTGCATGTCATCTGGAGCAACATCCTGAAGCTCGTCATCCATGATCATCCTGATCATACAATGCATCTACCTAATGCATACCAAGTATCTAGCTGATACATATCATCATACATGATCCACCTGATCATACAGTGTATCCACCTGATACAAATACAAATACATGATACATATCACCATACATGATCCACCTGATCATACAATGTATCCACCTGATACATATACAGATACATGGTCCAAGCATCCAACATGATGCATATACAAAAATACATACACATGATCCAACTAATCATATCCAGCATCCAACATGATGCATACATACATATAAATGATCCAACTAATCATATCCAGCATCCAACATGCTGCGTACATACATATAAATGATCCAATTGATCATATCCAGCATCCAACATGATGCATACATACATACATAAAAATGATCCAACTGATCATACAAAGCAGAAACCAGAACATCATCCTGATGCTCATCATCCAGCGCTTACATCCACAGCCATGTGAAGGATCCTCCTTCCAACATGCTTGGAATGGCTTCCACAAATGTGTTCATCACTTCTTCCTCGAAGTGTCATCAATCTGAAGAACACCAAGCCTCTCTCTAAAGTACTCGAACTTCACCCTGGCTAGTGGCTTCGTCAGCACATCTGCAATATGCTCATCCGTCGCAACATACAGGAGCTTCACAGCTCCTCTATGCACCATATCCCTGACATAGTGATATTTGATCTCTATGTGTTTCGACCTGTCATGAAACAATGGGTTCTCAGACAGCTTCACACAACTCTGGTTATCACAGAAGATACCAGTAGCATCCAATAGGAGATCAAAAAACTCAAACAGTAGCTTCCATAGCCATACTGCCTCACAACTAGCTGAATAGGCTGCAACATACTCTGCCTCAGCTGTACTTAGTGCTACGCATGACTGCTTCCTGCTAAACCAAGAGATCACACCTGATCCCATACTAAAGCAGCATCCAGATGTGCTCTTCCTATCTGTAGCATTTCCAACCCAATCTGAATCAACATAACCCTGCAGGTTAAACTTTTGATTCACTTCATACTTGAGCCCATAATCCAGTGTACCCTTCAGGTACCTCAAAACATGCTTTACAGCAACCAGGTGAACACTCCTCGGATCCATCAAGAGCTGGCTCAATGTGTTCACAACAAAGCAAATATCTTGGTCTCATGTTCGTCAAGTACATCAAGGACCCAATCATCTCACGATACATAGAGACATCAACCGGCTCAGATGAAGCATCACATAGAAGCTTAAGATTCAATGCCATAGGTGTGGCCATGGCCTTGCAATCCATCATCCCGAATCTCTTCAGGATATCTATTGTGTACTTCCCTTGACCAAGGAAGATCCCACCTGCACTCTGCCACACCTCCATACCTAGGAAATAATGCATCATTCCCAAATCTTTCATATCGAACTCAGCAACAAGCTTCCTCTTAGTATCTGCAATCAATCTGTCATCTCCTGTTACAAATAAGTCATCCACATACAGGAGTAGAATCACAGGATTCCCTTCCTCACCCTTGTAGTAAAGGTTGGAATCCGCTTTACTCTTGGTAAAGCCCAAACTAGATAGGAAACTGTCCATCCTACCATACCAAGTTTTGGGAGCTTGCTTCAAGCCATACAAGGCTTTCTTCAATCTGCACACATATGACTCCCTGTCATGTGTTTCGAAACCAAGTGGGTGCTCCACATATACTTCCTCTTCAACTATAGCATTCAAGAAAGCTGTCTTTAAATCCATCTGGTGTATCTTCTATTTCATCACTTTTATATTTCTCTGTGCTGCCATCTGCAGCATGCTTGATCTGATAGATCCATATGGAATTCATTACAGACTCTGCTTTAGCTCTTGGTACTACATCCCAAACATCATTCTTCATGATTGACGGATCATGGCATTCTATTTCTTCATCCCAGATCCTGGGAACTTCAATATCTTCAATATATTCAATAGATATCTTTGTTGCTGGAACAAATGTTGTAGTCCTTTTGTAGGTGAAGATATACGGTCTTTCCTACAAAACAAGTTAAATTGCATGATTAGAAACATCTCATAATTTTCAGAACAAATTCTTTACACATAAAGAAATATGTCATGCAGTCATGCAGTTATCTTAGCCAATGCTTCAATACAACATTTATCCATGTTCCACAACTTTCTAGATGCCTTCCAGTCTCTACCAGAACATTGTTAAGAGTTTGCACTATTCCCAACATGTCAGTAAAGAGGTTTCATTCTAGATAAGTAGCACTGGAATGTTGTACAATGCCATAGGCCACTTACCCATCGCATGCATATTAGTAGTATATTGTTCATTAATGCAATCATTCTAATATGCACAATACATCTCCTAAGTCTAGGAACATAAGCATAATATTATTTAAACAAACAAAATAGGCAAGAAATGATAATTGAAATACTTATCTTTGTTTGTTTGTTGGGTGGACTCCCTTTGAGTCTTTGCTTCCTGGCAGGAGCTGCTAAAGTAGCTTCTTCTACACCTTTCTGTTGTGGAATGTAGGAAGATGGTCAACTCCCTATGAATATCTACATACTTGCAGAAACTACTGAAGTGTGCTTCTTCTTGATCTTTTCTCCCTTGCAGGGGAAACTAGAGTGTACTCCCTCTTGATATTTGCTTCCTGGATTACCTGTCCTTTGAACTTATATTCATCCTTGGTCCCTAAGCATGCTTATTAGTATCATGATTGTGTTATCCTTGTGATCTCATACAAAATCATACATTCATTAGTATATTCTCAATAGTATCAAAACTCAATAATATCAAGCATGTATGATCATTTCAAATAGAAATAATAAGCATTAGTATTCAAGGTTTATATAGGATTCTTAAGGTTAGTCATAACATGTCTAAACCGGTGATTACTCAAACCTATGACTCTTCTAGTTAGTCATAACGTAATATGCATATACCCATGATTATTCAAACCTATGACTTCATGAATAGACATCATCAATCATGTCATGCATATTGATATAATAGATCCTATGATATAAGAAACACATACTTGGTCACCATATTTGCTAGTTATGTCTAGCAATGTGTTCTTGTTCTCTTCAATGACCTGCATAACTCATTAGTTAACTTTTGGAAAAACAAATTATACATACCTCTATGTGATCCATGAATATGGATGAATCTTTGTCTTTATGTCACCATGGCAAGTTCAGGTTGTCTCTTCAAATTGTACAATCCTCCCTCTTGCTCTCCAATCACTACTGCATCATTGATTGTTTTACCCTTTGGCCACATTAGGACTTGGCCATCCACAAATGCAACCCTCATACCTTTTGCATCCAATGTAGAGATGGAGAGTAAGTTCTTCTTGAGCCTAGGTACATAAAGGACTTCTTTCATCTCCAAAGATTTTCCAGAATCTAGGTTGTAGGAGGCTTCACCACTTCCTTTGATTGGGTATTGATAATCATCCCCAAGCTTCACCTTATGAGGTGATTCATGTTCAGATAGATTCACAAAAGATTCCTTAAACCCAGTCATGTGTTTGGAATCCCCACTGTCAATCAACCAATCATTACAACCATGGGAGATAGTACCTGTGAGAGCAAAGATTAGAACATATTCTTCTTCACTTGATGAGTCATCATCACTTTCTTCCCTAGCCTTCTTCTTTGGAGGTTTATCATCCTCAGCAGCATGAGCATGGAACTTTCTTTTGTTGCCCTTCTTCTTCTTGCTGAAGTTGTTGTTATTACCCTTTTGTTCTTGGGACAATCTGAAGCAGAGTGACCCTTCTCATTGCATGTGAAGCATCTTAGATCCTTCTTATTCTTTTGATAGGATCTTTTGTAGCAAGAGTGCTCCTTCTTGGGCTTGCTTCTTTTGGTGTGAGTTGCAAGAGCTTGATCTTTTGTAGGTACATAAAGGAATTCTTTCATCTCCAAATATTTTCGAGAATCTAGGTTGTAGGAGGCTTCACCACTTCCTTTGATTGGGTATTGATAATCATCCCCAAGTTTCACCTTATGAGGTGATTCATGTTCAGATAGATTCACAAAAGATTCCTTAAACCCAGTCATGTGTTTGGAAGCCCCACTGTTAATCAACCAATCATTACAACCATGGGATATAGTACTTGTGAGAGTAGAGATTAGAACATACTCTTCTTCACTTGATGAGTCATCATCACTTTCTTGCCTAGCCTTCTTCTTTGGAGGTCCATCATCCTCAACAGCATGAGCATGGAACTTTCTTTTGCTGCCCTTCTTCTTCTTGCTAAAGTTGTTCTTATTATCCCTTTTGCTCTTGGGACAATCTGAAGCAAAGTGACCCTTCTCATTGCATGTGAAGCATCTTAGATCCTTCTTATTCTTTTGATAGGATCTTTTGTAGCGAGAGTGCTCCTTCTTGGGCTTGCTTCTTTTGGTGTGAGTTGCAAGAGCTTGATCCTCACCTCCCATCTTTTCCTCACGAGCTACAAGTCTAGCTTCTTCTTGAGAGCATTCCTCCCATAGTTTACCGAAAGAGATCAATTTCTTTCTTGCACATATTCCTTGAATAAAGGAGTCCCATGACCTGGGTAGGCCATTCAGAGTGGTCATAACAACTTCACCATTGTCCACTACTTCATCCATAGCTTCAAGTTGCTCCTTGTTCTAAGAGACTTTGGAGAAGTAAGATTGAATGGTTTCTCCATTCAACATCTTGACCCCTTTCAATTGATTCCGCAGAGTCATCTTCCGATTTATGTTCTTCCCTTCAAATAGCTTGGTCAAAGAGTCAAACATCTCCTTGGGTGTCTTTAGAGAAGACACATGGGGTATGAGATGGTCTTTGATACAATCAACAATGATTCTCTTTGCCTTGACCAAGTTCTTCTTATGCAATACCTTGGCCTCTTCATCCTCTGGGATAGGGATGTCTTCTTTTATATATGAGTCCAACTCATTCTCTTCCAGGATTAACCCAATCCTATACTTCCAAGCTCAGAAGTTATCAGCCCCTTCAAGCTTATCCTCAAGCTTGGTGTGGTGAGACATCTTAAAGAGCACTTCAAATGGAAATAGAAAAGATTTAGGTCTTACCACTTGAAATGCTGAAAACTGGATCTGGTCCCGGATTAGGGTTTGTAAAAAAAAAAACCCTAAAAATTCAAAATGTGAATTTCAATTTTATGAAAGGATAGAAAGATGAGCTTTGATGAGGTGATCAGCCTGGTGCATTCAAAATTTGAGATCAACAAATTTTTACCCTTCAGATTTGCCTTTTTGTCCTCCCGGGTTCACTAAGGAGAGCCCTGAATTAGAGTTTGAGTTTCCCGGAGATCTACCCAGCCAAAAATCTCGATCCAAAGCTCTAAACTTCGATTTTTGCAAGGATCTTCCAGTTATATCTTTAGATTTCAGAAATTCCTATTTTTGTGGAAACCCTAATTTTTATGGCCAAATCTGAAAATGCTCAGAATTGAATTCTGATTGGACAGATAGATTCTCCTTGATGAGTAGAGTCAATCTACTATACTTCTTTTCCAAAATCTGTGGAGAGAAACCCAATAAACAAGAAACTCAAGTTTCCGTCACTGCAAAATGTCTTCTTCTCAGGTTAGCTTTGATACCATGTTAAATTTTGAGCATTAATTCACAATACTCTAGGATCTTCACTGAGAGAATAACATATAAAGTATATCAATGCATAACAATCACAATAAGCATCACAAGCATCACAAGAATCAAAAGCATGAGAGACAAGAGACACAGAGTTTCCATGGGGAAAACCCTAAGGTGAAAAACCCCACAACTTTCTCAGAGATAGAGAGAGCAATGGCTCAACCAAAGTACAACCAAAATACACTGAGATAGTCTCCTAGTAGCAGATGATCCTCCTCCTCACTAGTGCACCACTTTATGAGTGAGAGAGATATGACTTTCTGAATAAACTAAATAGAGATCACCTGATCTCTATTTATACTAACCTGTTTGCCCAGTGACCTTATGGGGCCGACTTGTCTAGCTAGATACATCCACATTAAAATATATATATTTCAGGGCTGACCCCACACATGGTGTTCTAATAACCCATCGGCAAGTACACACACTTGCGACACTTGTCAATCCACATGACGACACTTCCTTATAGAGGAATAACACATCTCTAATAAGGTACAATAAATATATATGAAATACATTCCGCAATTACATATACATCAACAATACTAAGGCTTAGGTTCCTCTCTTATCCATGTATATGGTCCCATGACCCATCCTTGGTGCTAAAAACCTTCTAGTGGTGACATATTATGTTAGGAACCCATATTTTTATTTTGGTAGTATATTGTTGTTGGACGCATATGCTTTGTAAGTCGTACCGTAATATTTGTTGATCCATAGTTTGTATTAGCCCATAGTATTGATCCATAGTATTGGACGCATATGCTTTGTAAGTCGTCCCATAATATTATATGTTCCATGGTATTGACCCATAGTATTGCCACATAGACTAGTATATAAGTTTGTGTTGATTCCAATGAAGGCAATGTGAAGTTATTTGTATTGAGCTTGATCAAAGGAGGTTTCCCCATCAAAGTGGCCCGTGATCAATAAAAAATTTATGTGATCCAATATATCGTTCATTTTATCAATTAATTGTTGCAGGTTCCTCACATCGGGTATCAAAGCACTTTCTTGGGCTCATTGGATGAAATTTCTGCCAAATCAAATTTCGCATATGTTGCAGGTTTGGATATGGGTATAATCCCTATCCGCTTAACTATGGGAAGTACTTGGGCATAATCACTAAAATGCATTGTGAGGAGTACCACAGGAACCCCAAAGTATTTGGCCCATTGAGAGGACCTGCCAACGAAAAGGGAAATGACCCCTACCTAATTGACCAGTTCCCATCCGTGAGGTAAACCAAGAGATTTTGTTTGTGGAAAAGCGGTTATCAGTTTTACCTGTGCTATGGAGTGAAGGGTATTGCCCCAATACGTAAGTCGTCAGACAACATTAGTGGCTGAGTGAATACCTTGAACCGTTAGGAAGTCATGCATATTTGGGGTCCATATCTATTTTCAGCTATTAAATCACAGATTTCCTCTGTCCATAACTATTTTTGATCACTTCTGAAAGCTATTTCATATCCATTTTTTTAATATCCATTTCGAAAGTAATTTCAGATCCATTCCAAAAATCGTTTGAGATCCAGCCATTTTAGATCCATTCCAAGTCATTTCAGATCTAGTTGTTTCAGATCCAATCTGAAAGCCATTTAAGATCCATTCTGAAATTTGTTTCAAATCCATCTGTTTTAGATCCAGTCCAAGCCATTCAGATCTAGTTATTTCAAATCCATTTCGAAAGCCGTTTTAGAACCATTTCAAAATTCATTTCAGATCCATTCTGGAAAAAAATAAAATAAAGAAAATTTTGTTTTTTCACCATATCTCTTTTGTTTTAACTTTGTTTCCACTGAAACTTCACTGACAGCCTTGCAATCCCATTATTCATATTTCATTCCTAAGGACCCTATCCCAAATTCCACTTCCCAAAGCCAAAAATCCCACATTCGTCTATTTTTAGGGTTTTCCATAACTTCTTTGATTTTCACCCAATTGCCTTCAAATTTTTCCATAGTGTTCATTTCCTATTTCTGCTTCTTTGTCCCTCTCTGAAAATTTTTCTCATTCTTTCACCCTGCTTCTAAAATCCCCATGTTTTGCTTTCATGTCCATCAGAAAGTGTCTAAAACCTAGTCAAACCCAAATTACCCATCCGAGTTTTTCCCAAATCCAAATTTTCCTTTACTAAAAAAGTTTCTGTTTTTGTTTTTCTATCCATTCAAAAATAAAAATAAAAATCCCGGTTATGGTCGTCACCCGTGCAAGAGCATAAATTATGGATGAAGAACTTACAACCCTCAAAACCAAACTCCAAGATCTGGATGAAAAATTTCCCAGCCTCCATCTTCAGCATTCAACCATGAACAATAACTAACAACCATAATATTTTGCAGCCACTGGGTTCTCTTCTTCCATTAATTTCCGTTGGTTGAAGCTTGATTTTCCTCGCTTCAATGGTAAACATGTTATACAACTTGACAAGAAATATGTACTCAAAACGAGAACTCGAGCCATAAAAACCCATATTTTTGCATAAAAAACACCAAAAAACAACCCTGAATCAAAAGGTGGTGCTACCGGTAGCACCAGTTTTTTAATTGGGGTCAAAAATATTGAAATCAACCAAATCATTTGTTATTGTTGTTTAAAAAAACCTTAAAATCAAGCTCTAAATTGAAAATGCTCGCTATCGGTAGCACACTTTTTCAAAAAATGGCATTTTTAAATGATTTTATCAAAATTGAAAATTGTGCTTATTTAATCTATTAGTAACACTATATAAAAAATGCACTGAGTTAAACACAAATTATTCAATAAATAATTTGACCACTTATTTCATATAAAATACAAAAAATTATGATATTCATTAGAAAAATCATATAATAAACCATAAGACATAGAAGTAATTCATATCAAAATTCAAGCACTCCTTAGAGTTGCAATACAAACAATGGCATATTAATAAAAGTTGACAAAATGTTTCATGTGTGAATATTCAAATCAACACATGGATTCTGACACACCATCAGAATCTTCATTTTCTTCAGATAAATGACTGGATGAAAATGTAGATGACTCGTATTCTTCTCTAGTATCAACGAGTGCACCATCTGAATCTTCATGTATGCCCAACATTTCATATGCCATATTCCTTCTAGATCTATGCCTTGGTTTAGCAGGATCCCATGTTGCAACTATTTCTGGTGCCAACAATGTTTTGATAATCTCTATACTCTTGGAGTGAAGAGTGCCTTTCCTTGTCAACTGGAAGTCACAAACTAGTATGTCAACATCCTCTAATTTCAAAATGTCTATTCGACGATGATTTACATTTTGACAATTTATTTTTCTCTTTTTGCAAACCCTTTTCTCGATCACCATCTCTGGCTTGTATACACCATGAAATGGGTGTGTGTATGTTGCATACCAATGTGCTTCAATAGATATAACTTCTTGATTTTATTTATTGACCTTCATAACTTTTGCAATCCAAAATGGATAACCACGTGGATTTTCTGTGGCCAAAACTGCAATCATGCAACCTTCCTTAATATCTTGTACTAAGCCTCTATAAAGGTCTTCCATCGCCTCATGTAATGCAGTTGATCTTCTAGACCCAATGTACATTTCCCTTTCTTCTGGTTGAGAAGGCTCAACACCTTCAGGCTCAACATTTCTCTCCTCATTTTCATTTGACATACTTTGTGGCCAACCAAATGAAGTCCTCAAAAAAATGTCTCCATTTGTAGAGTTTGTAGTTATGTCATTTTGCTCCATGAAAAATGACTCCCACCAAACAGAATCAACAACCTAAAAATAGTCATATGTATCTTTGATAGAATTTTTTATTTCTACCAAGCATTGAAAAGAATCAACATCTCTATTGTTCCGGTGTGAATTTTGAATCTCAATAGTTGATTGCAACAACGATAACTTTGAAGCATACGTTTGATGACCTGGGATGAATTTCAGAAATGCTAAACCAATGTAGGCCCCCATTCTACACTTGTTGAGTACTTCTTACCCCATAGTAGTGTTTTCCCATCAATTTTTTTAATGCAAAATCGATGCTAAAAGATAATGTCATTAAGTTTCTCAATGCACCTTTCTTCACCATGCGATCCCAAAATAATTCTTTGCATGTCAAAAGTTTCCTCCAATCTTAGCACAACAGGGTCTCGACTATATGTTTTTCTAATAATTTCAGTTAATGATGGCAGGCTCCCAACGTTATTCCTCCCCAATGTCACTGCAAAACGGATAAAAATTTGATTAATATGGTCATGTGTATGCCCAACAAGAAGGAAACGAACTTTAACCTTGTGAAAAATTCCCAATTCAACAAGCATGTTCAGATAACCAAACATGATCTAATTTTTGTTTTCTCGGATGGTGTTGTCCAATTGCAGATATAGAACTCGAGGAATATTACCAGACCAATGAGTCAGCACATGGTGAATTATGGTACTGGTTATATTTGCATCATTATGAATATTGGGAGCTATAAAGTAAACACTAGGAGACATTTGACCATTAAAAACCATCCAACCAACCAAGTGACACTGAATAAAATTTTCCTCCTTTAAATTATTTGGTACATGAACAAAATGTGGCAAAAGTGTTTTTTTTTTTTTCTTCTGATCCATTCCATCAATTATCAAACCATACACTTATGTGGTTCATCATAACACTTCTTGTGATGTTTTTATAACTTTTATCATTCAACTAATTGTTGATTGTGATGTGCTTGAAGTTCTTTCACAACAGAATCTACAAATAAAATAAAAACAAAACATTGATGAGCTTTCGTAATAGATATTTATTGCAAAAAAATAAATTTGTTAGAGACATACCTCTCACTATCCCTTCTTATTTATCCCTTCCTTGTTTAAGAGAAGCACATATACTGCAAACCCCCATCCTTGACCTCTTAGGAATACAGACATTGTTGAACTTTGTTTTCCATAGTCTTGTAAAATATGCATATCTAATGAAATTGTTATTTCCTTCAGTATCTTGAACAAATTCCTTGTACAAGTTGTATATTTCTAGCCATGAGAAATTATCTGGAATGTGTATGGTTTCTCTATCTGGCATACTCTCTCCATGCTTAGAAAAGAAGTCACGCATCCATGGCATTGCAATATTTTTTAATGGCCCACTAGCTTATGCATGATACTCTTTAGAATAAAATGTAGGATCCTTTTCTAGCCTTGTTTGGATTCTTGATAGTCTAAGATTACCAATTGAGTGGATTCTTTTGAATGCCCTTCTAAAAAGTGTAAAACTTCCAATTCGATAATCATAACTTGCCTTTGTAGAAATCATGCACCCTACCAAATATGAATTTTGCATATTTTTGTTCATTGATAGATATGCTCGTCTTTTCTCAAAAGCATGATTGTAGTGTATTTTTTTTCGACAATTTTTTGGTGACACTCACTTGAAATCAAATCAGTAATAGAATAGGGACTTGTGAGAAAATATTTTCTAGACCTTGTATAACTAGAATGCTTTGGATTGATATAAAATGGCCTAGTCCTACACTTAATCTTGCTCATTGGTACAATTTTCCTTTGCGTTTCATCAACCATTAAATCATCCTCATTAGAATGAATATCCTCATCAATGTGAGGAATATCATCCCTCTCATTGAGATTATCATCATCAAAATTAGTAGGAGAATGAGTATCCGCATTAGTATGAATTTTATCACTTGAGTTTAAATCAACATCATTGTCGGGTTCATCCTCCCCAGAATCATCATTAGTCTCATTAAAATCCTCGCTTGGAGTAAAATCATCATCAATGCCATCAAAATCCTTGCTTGGACAAAAATAACCTTCATCATTATCGGTTCCTGCATCCTCACCAAAATCATCACCTATCCCTTTAAAATACTCGCTTGGAGGAAAATCATCATCAGCGCCATCAAAATCCTCGCTTGGAGGAAAATCATCTTCGGTGCCATCAAAATCCTCGCTCAGAGGAAATTCATCTTCACCATTATTGGTGTTCTCATCCTCACCAACTTCATCATCCATCCCATTAAAATTCTCGCTTGGAGGAATATCATCATTGCTGCCATCAAAATCCTCGCTTGGAAGAAATTCATCTTCACCATTACTGGTTCCCTCATCCTCACCAACTTCATCATCGGTCCCATTAAAATCCTCGCTTGGAGGAATATCATCATTGCTGCCATTAAAATCCTCGCATGGAGGAAAATCATCTTCGCTACCATCATAATCCTTGCTTGGAGGAAAATCATTATCAATGCCATTGAAATCCTCGCTTGGAGGAAAATCATCTACACCATCATTAGTGCCTTCCTACTCACCCAAATTATTATATATCCCATCAAAATCCATGCTTGGAGGAAAATCAAGTTTGTTGTCTTGTAAATCCTCGCTTGGAGGAAAATCCTCGCATGAAGGAAACTCATTGTTTGTGCCTTGAAAATCCTCGCTTGGAGGAAAATCTTGGCTTGAAGGAAAAATAATGTGGATGCTTTGAGAATCATTTTCTTGAGCAAAATCATCATTGGTGCCTTGAAAATCGTCACTTGGAGGAAAATTTTCATCATCTTCCTCAATGTCTTTAAAATCTCCACATGGAGGAAGCTCTTCATCATCATCATTAATGCCTTTAACATCTTCACTTGAAGGTAAATCATCATCGTTGCCTTTCAAATCCCCACTTAAATCAAAATTTTCATAATCTTCAAACATTAAGATTGATTCAGACGAGTCCATGAATTTTCACTAAAAAGTTTAAGAGAATGAAATTTTCTCACTCCTCACCTAAAAATACAATGGTGCAACTATCAACCCCAACAATATTACAGCTAAAAGAACGAAATTTTCCCTCCCAAATTTCCCTCCCAAACATTCCCTCCAAAATTTCACTTCAAAATTTTCCCTGCAAAAATTCCGTGCAAAATAAATCACACATTTCAAACACAATTATAACACTAGTAAAAGTAATTTAATTTATCATATAACAATTGTAATCATACTAATAAAATGACATTTAAACAATGCTATCCAAACTGCTTAATACAATATTAGTTATTTACATTAAATTTTTAAAACAAAAGTCACAACACTAGTCAAATTCCATTTAATGTCATCTTCTCTATATTTAGAAATAATGCATTATCTAATTACACAGTTTTTAATCCCACATTCATAAAATGGTAAAAAAAAACATATTTTATGTTGTATTAATGCAGTTTGGTTTTCTATAGTCACCATTTGCAAATAATGATCCATAAGGCTTTGGAGACCATTGAACAGCTTCAAACATTATCAAGGTTAGTTAAATAAATAAAAATTAAGTTTTAAGGCAAATTTTTTTACTTTGGGCTTTGGCATGCCCTCTGTGAAACCTGGTTTTTTTTCGTGGGGGTGGGGGGCGAGGGCATAGGAACCTTAGCCCCCATTGTATATCACATTGGCCACGGCCATTGCATAGCCCACAGTCTATGCAATAGCCAACGGCCGTTGCATATCCCGTGGGCTATGCAATGGCCAATGGCCATTGCATAGACAAAAGGGGGGGCGTTGTGGGCGCCCAGAGGGGGACCTGGGGTGGAGATTCACTCCATCCCTCCCACCCACTAGGGAGGGCGCTATGGGTTCCCAAAGGGCGCCCGGGGGGAGGAGTAGAGATCCTCCCCCCGAGCTCCCTTTGGGCGCCCATTGCATAGCCCATGGGCTATGTAATGGCCCATGGCTATTTGCATAGCCCGTGGGCTATGAAATGGCCATTGGCCATTGTGTCCAATTGCATACCCCATGGGCTAGGCAAATAGTCGGAATGGCCAATGGCCAGGGATGATTTTAAGGGCGATTTTTCGCCCATGGACGAAATATAGGGGATTTTGACAATTTAAGGGGCGAATTTTTAATATTAAACCTATTTTTTTCCTTATTTAAATTTTGCCCCATATTTATTTACCCCCAAAAATGTTGAAAGAGGTTAGCCCAGTCCTGTATTTGCTAAAAAATTGGAAAAATGGATTTCGCCTTTGTTGGCTGCTTTACTGGGCAGACCCGGGTTTTAATGAAGCGCAGCAACAAAACCCCTTGGCGCACTGGCCCTCTCGGCAACGAGCTGCGCGGCAGCTCGAGGTCTCACCCGAAGTGGCTATGGGGGGGTTAAGGAATCAGCTTTCCTTAACCGTGGTGACGCTGAGATTGTTCTGTATATCTCCTTCTTCCCCTTATATCGGCGGTCGGACTTTCCCGCAGGCCTCGCGACACCACTGCGCGGATGCCTCCCTTCCTGCAGACCCACTGCGCAGTCTCGTCCTCCGGGCACGGAAGGCGCCTATTCCTTGCGTCGATGCGCTAAAATACCTTCTCGCCCTGCGCACTCATCGCAGTCACGCGAAGCTCGGTCGCTGCAGCGACAGCGTTCCACCACTCCTTCTATACTTGGCGATTATAACAATAAAGGACCTTCCTACACTCACTTAAACAGTCGCAAAGATGATGCAAAAGATGTACACACAGGTAATGATCTTAAACAGTTATTATTCACGCAAACATTATAACAAGAAGATATATGTGAAGCTCATCTCCTCGAGGAAAACCACGTCCACGGGAGTGTTATATTAACCAGAAGATGATAGAGTTATACAATATGCTGCGCACACAGCTGCAGCCTTAGATCTTTCCAGGAAACTCCACGCACACAGCTGGGAGCCCTTCTCTCAATCCAGTCTCCTCTCTATGGAGATTACAAAGGCACAGACGTCGACTCAGACTGTCTGGCAACTCAGGGATTAGCTCCTCGGCTATCCGATTTCCTCTCTAGTTCTACACACTGGGTAGGAAATACAGTGAAGGATAATCAACACATGATCTATCCTTTAGACTGGCTATCTAACAGTCTATCTAACTCTCTCTAACTCTCCAACCGTCTACCCATTACAATTATTCATATATATAGGTGGCCATGACGGTCACACCTTTACAAAACTGTGGGCCTTTCCCAACAGTGATTCCCAAAAACCCTAACCACGCACATGGCTAGGTGTACTGTAGGCGCCGCTTGCAGTCACGTCGCCGCTTCTTGCAGGCTCCATGAATTCCGGTGCAGATTGTGGGTATGGGTGATCGTCCTTCGCCTTCAATGCTCTGGTCCGTTGCTCCTCCTTGATCCGAGCAACCATAACTTCTGTACTGAGCCTTTAAATGAGGGTAGCTGATCCCTCTACTCCATCGCCTTATTTATTATGGTAGCTGAGCCACCTTCATTCTTCGATGACGTGCGCGTGAGCTCCGCAATTTCCGGTCCGTGATCTGCGCTGAGATCATCCATCTGGCACCGTACTGCGCACCGTCTCCTTCTTACCCAAAACTTAGTGCTTGTCCCAAAATTAGCACTTTCCTTCCATACTCGTGCTTTTTCCAAAAATTCGCAGCTTTTACTATAGCTGCGACCTTGGCCCCAACAGGCCCCCAACACTCACTTGTGGCTCGCCCTTGAGCCACTCGCACTAGCGCGTGGTCGTTTGATTTGCGCATCTGCTTTTGCTTGAATCTCCGCGAATGTTTTCTGCCACTTCGCAATAGCGGAGTCCAATTCCTCAATACACTCATCAGCTGTTTGCACGGTTTCTGCGGTTGCTTCGTCTTTAGTGAGTGTATCAATGATCTCCTGCGACTCGGCAATCTCTTTGATTTTTGTCTCAACCTGGCCAACGATTTCAGCATACTCATCCATGAATGGCTGAATGCTGTTGGTGAGCTTCTCATCTTCAGTTCTGAGCTTGTGCAGTTGCTGCTGCATTTTGCGCACTTCGCCCATTTTCTTCATTTTTGGTAGGCCTGTTAGGGCCTTAGCTTCTTCATTGAGAACAGTGAGAGACTGTTCTGCAGCTTGCACCTGTTCTGACAGTCCCACTTTAAAAGGGAGGTTCACAAGCTCTGACCAAGCTTCCATAGCCTGGTCCATCAGGTTCTTGGCTTCCTGTACTCGATCTTTCATCCGTGTGGAAGCTCTGCTCAGTGCTTCAAATTGTACCTGCGCATCATCCGTAAGATGCGCAGCAACGCGAGCTTCTAGCTCAGCAATCTGGGTTCTATGGCCTTCTGCCATAGCAACTATTTCTTGCTCCAGGGTTTTCGCCCTTTCGCCAATAATTTGAACTTTTGCAACCAGAGGGAGGTCTGGTTGAATCTCGCAAGCCGGCAGTTCCTGGGCAATCTCTTCTATTGCGTTTCTGATGCCGGTGTCTTGCGCCTCATAGAGTGCAAGCTTCGCAGAGATATTCTTATGACTTTCTTTCAGCTCTATCTCCTGCGATTGCAGTCGTTGGTTTGCCTGGAAAGTAGAGAGCTCTCTAGCTCTCAACTCAAGAGAAACTTTCTCCTGTACAAGCTGTAGAGTCTCTATAGGAATTATAGACAAATTAATTTCTACAGGTCCAACTGTGCTTACCTGTAGTTCAGCTAGAGGATCTGGAAGTGTCATGCTGGTAGGCGGAATATGCACGACAGTGTGACTTTCTGTGAGTTCTTCAACTCGCTCATCACTTGGAATTTCTTGTGGCGCCTGCGAAGTAGATGCTGGCGCATGGGTCTGCGCAATCCTTCCTGCGAGACATTTCAATTCTACAAACTGTAAGTCTAGAGCACTTCGGATGTGAGCATGCGTGTTCCTCATCTCACGAAATTGCTCTTTCAAGTATTTGTCGATCTCCGAGGGAATGGCCTCAGTGGGATGCGACACTTTCTGCTTCTTGGTGGCTGGTTCTGTTGAGCCTTCATCGCTTCTTTGCTCAGGGGCTTCCTTGCCCTTATCCTTCTCTTTCGCAGCGGCGGGTGGCATCGCAGATGCGATGTCGGCTGCTGCTCTCCATTCGTCCGACCACGACTTAATGGTTTCTTCGACATCTTCTGTGGTCATCCTGTAAAGACCTAGCACCCAGTCACCTGGAATGTCGCAAGGCCGAAGGTAAAGTTGATGGATGTCGGCAGTAAAAGCCAACTTCCCTTCATACAATGTGGCTGTCTCCTCGCTCAGCCTTGGCATATCTTGTATGGTATCTCGGAGGAGATAGTAGTACTCACAAAAGACAGCGCGATTCATCTTGCGCTTCGCGGGATTAGGGGAATCCCAGAGGTTGATGTAGCGCATGCCGGCAACCTCTCCTGCGCGGCGCGGAAGGAACTGAGTATTCGGGGGCTCCTTCCACCCGACGAGAGCGCATAAAATTAGAAGCCACGAAAAATGGAATGATTGGGCTGCATTGTCCTGCACATTCAGGCAATCAGCCAAAAAAGAATTCAGCAGGAAGAGAGACCAGTTGTACTGTTCTCCCTCCGTAGCTGCGATAGCGAGCTCCACGACAGCTCCAGTAACTTCTTTTGGTCGGCACTTTGTGAGAAGTCTGCCTGCAAGCAGACTTCCTGTGAAGCGAAGTGCCTCATCTTCTACTGTCGTGAGGTCATAAGCCCGACCTCCTCTTGTCAAGTTATATTTCTGGACCAGCTTTGCAGCCAATTTTCGGTCCTTTTCCTTTCCCACAAAATGGATATTGGGATCCTTACCAACCTTAGATAGACCGGTAATACGGTGTATCAAATCAACATTTAGATCAATTGGCCTCCCGAGCCAAAGGTAACCTCCATGAACGCAGGATAGCAATGTTTTAACGACTGCGTTCACTTCATTGCTACGCCCAAAGTGCGGTAGCTTCAACAAATTCAAGAGTCCAGGGCGCTCAAGATTTGCTGCAAATCCCTTCGGGATAAACTCGTCAACTTTTCTGGTGGGATTATGCACTATATCCAGATATCAGTCCAACTGGAACTGAGGATATGTCTTATAGTCTCCAAGGTTAAAATCAGAGAATTTAACCAATGGAATGTTTCCCAATAGTTGGCCTTCTACCCGCACACTAGCCGTTAGTGGCGGTAGCGGAATTGGATACTTTGCATTCTTCGGAATCTGTACATCCGGCGCATCATCTGGACGTGGTGGAATATAGTTCACCATAGACGCGAGCGGCTCTGGAACAGGTTCCTCCGGCTGCTGTTGAGATGCTCTTGTGCCTGGAGATGTTCTGGGATCAGTAGCACCAGGGTGTACGTAGGTCGAAGGCGTCACCGGAGTGGCCATGCCGAAATCTAAGCCTCGGCGTAGAAATTGACGAACAACTTCTTCAGTCGATAAATTCTCCGTCGTGAACCAATGTAAATAACAAAACTCTGGATAGCAAATGGCGGACCTGCGTAGGGTATGGATGCTGAAAACAAGGAAAAATACTCTGCACACTCGGCTCTGAAAACAATAATTTAGATCTTCAAACACAACTATGCAACTCGAGACAGTAACCCAAAAATGATACAAGTGTGAGGTATTTATAGCCAGCGGGGATAGTAAATGCGACCAAGTGGGGTAACGTAGCTATATGCGGCTACAGATGAGTTGACAACACGCTATCCTCCTTGCCGTAGCGGTGCATTTAGTGTGATTGACGGGTTCTGACAGCCTTCCGGGAGAAGCTAATGCTTTCGGCGCCTGAGTTAAATGCAAATCTTTCGGAGATTAAGCCGAATCCTTCAGAACGGCTAGACTTAAATAGCGGCCTTATCCTTCATTTATTCAAACGCGGCTACATAACTGCTGTAATTCAAAATTTCCGGCGGGTCATTTCAACTTAGGAAACTGTGCCTCTATGGGTCCACAACAAAACTTTTTCAAGCGGTAATTTATCAAAGGGAACTCCGCAAGAGCGATAGTTCAACGGTCCAAAAACAAAACTTCTCCAGAGCGCACCGATAAGCTTTCTTCAAGCAATTTTTATTCAGGATGCGCGGATATTTCAAGGAACTGCGCAGGAAGCTGGAAACTGAGGGTGTGTCGCAGCTTCCGTGTAGACTGAATGCGATGTCTCTTTCAACTACACCGGACATCTGCACTCTTGAGCAATATATTATGTCGACAGGGCGGAGTGGCCGTCGCAATAAAGCTTAAGCCGACTCCCGTTTATCATTGTAGGTAGGAATTCTCCATCCAGCTTCGCAAGCTGAACTGCGCCTCCGTCTGTTATTTTTATTACCTGAAAAGGGCCTAACCAATGCACGCGAAACTTGCCTGGAAATTTGATGAATTTACTATCATAAAGGAGTACCAAGTCTCCTTCTTCAAAGTGCTTATGCTTAATGTGCCTGTCGTGCCAAGCTTTCTGTCTTGCCTTCTGTACCTGTTGATGAAATCCGGCCAAAAGTCTGTCTTCTTCTAAGGCAAGCAGTTGCGAAAGTCTTTCATTCATAGTATCAGGATCTGCCATTTCTGTAATTTGCGCAATTCGGAGACTGGGAACAATGTATTCCATGGGCATAACTGCTTCTTGTCCATACACCAAGCTGAAAGGTGTGTGACCTGTTAGTTTCTTGCAAGTGGTTCTGTAAGCCCATAATACAGCTGTGACTCTAAGGTCCCAATCATCTCTTTGTTGATTACAGATTTTCGTCAGGGCATTCTCAAGAATCTTATTGAATGCTTCCACCGTACCATTAGCTTGAGGATGGTAGGGTGTACTCTTATGGTGATTAATTTGAAATTCTTCAGTAAGGGCCTCTATAGTCTCATTGAGGAAATGTGTACCTTGATCACTCATGAGGATCACTGGGCATCCAAACCTAGTGATAATGTTCTCGAAAATGAACTGCGCGGCAGTAGCAGCGTCGCAGTTCTTAACTGGCTTCGCCTCAGCCCATCTGGTGAGGTATTCAGTAGCTGTAATGATATATCTTGCGCCAGTTCTTTTTCCTGGTGGGTTAATAGGTCCTACAAAGTCAATGGCCCATTTATCAAAAGCACGCAGTGTGATCTGGGGTCTTAGCGGCATTTCATCTCTCCTTGAGGGTTTTCCTGTGCGCTGGCACACATCGCAACATTTACAGAATTCCTTAGTGTCCTTGTGCAATGTCGGCCACCAAAGACCTGCAGCTAATATCTTTTGCGCAGTCGGCTTTCCTGCGAAATGGCCTCCTGCGGTACCTGAATGCGCTTCTGCGATGATAGAGCTCTTTTCATGTGGTAAGATACATCTGCGCAAAATTTCGTCAGGGCCCAACTTATAAAGATGGCCTGCTATCAAAGTGAAGTCTGCGGCTCTAAAAACAAGTTGCTTTTTCTGCTGGATTGTAAGCTCAGCCGGCGCTTGTCCGGTAGTGAGAAACTCAAGAATATCAGAATAATATTCGTCTGCTGCTTGGATAGAAAACAACTGTGCGTCAGGCAAATTGTCCTCCAGACTCGTAGGTTCCTCTCCTGACTCTATTCTGGATAGATGGTCAGGCCCTGCATTCAATCTGCCTGGCTTTACGATAACCTCAAAATCATACTCTTGGAAGAGCAGTAGCCATCTGCAAATTCTTCCTCCTAAAACTGGTTTATTGACCAAATATTTCAGAGCAGAATGGTCAGTATACATTTTAAAGTGAGCTCCTAACAGGTAGTGTCTGAATTTCTGTAGGGCATACACCATAGCTAATCCTTCCCTTTCTGTAGTGGTGTAATTCTTCTCAACTGTAGATAGCTTTCTGCTGGAGTAAGCAATTGGGTGGTCAATACTTCCTTCTCCAGACTGTGTAAGCACGATTCCTAATGCTATGGAAGAAGCATCAACATGAACATGAAAAGGTTTTCTCCAGTCCGGGAAAACTAGAATAGGCGCTGTGATCATCTTTTCTTTAAGTGTGTCCAAGCTCTGTTGGCATTCTTCTGTCCAGTGGAACTTCGAATCCTTCTTCAGCAATCTTTCCATAGGTGCTGTGATCCTTGCATATCCTTTGATGAATTTTCTGTAGTATCCTGTATGTCCCAATGTAGTGCGCAATTGCTTAACTGAGTTGGGCGCCGGTAAATTAGCAATGATGGCAACCTTCGCAGGATCCATCAGAAGTCCTTGTCTGCATACAATATGTCCCAACAAAATACCAAAGGGCGCACAAAATATACATTTTTTCAAGTTAAGGGAAATCTGATGCTGTCTACATTTTTCTAGAATCATGCGCAGATTCGCAATATGGTTCTTTAGTAAACCAAATACAGTCCAGTCATCAAAATAGACTTCTAAAAACTTGTGGATAAATTCTTTAAAAACAGCAACAACAACTCTAGAGAAGATAGCAGGTGCGTTTTTAAGACCAAAGGGCATTACCGTATACTGGAATGAGCCCCATTCAGTTGCAAAAGTAGTCTTGTGGCGGTCGTCCGGATGGATTCTGATCTGATGATATCCCGAGAAACCATCAGTGAAGGAGTAAGCTTCTTGTCCTCCAACATTATCAAGTACTTCATCTGTGAAAGGAGTGGGAAATGGATCGTGCGCTGATGCATCATTGAGTTTGTGCAAGTCGACACAAATTCTTATTTCACCTTTCGTTTTCTTTTCTTGGACCACCATAGGACTAATCCAATCGCTTTCCTCTACTGGCTCAATAATACCTGCTGCAAGCATCTTATCAATTTCTTCTTTGACTTTTTCTTTGTAGCGCGGGTTCAACCTGTATGGGCGCTGCTTTACTGGCTTGGCATCTGGTTTCAGAGGTATGCGCATCACTCCTAAGTCTCCTAGGATGCCTTTCATTTCTGTGAACTTGGTAGGAAAGATATCCTGGTAGTCACGTAATAAATCTGAAACATGCGCAACAGTTTCATCATCCCAATAATCTCCTATAGAAGCAAACTTTGGGTCAGCTTCTGTGCCAATGTTAACTTTCTTGAGCTTGACGTGTTCTGTGATGGCAGGAATATCAAGCTCAGGACCTTCAATATTGCGCGTCCCTTCTGATTCTGGGATATTGATGTTGCGAGGATCGTCCTCCTCATCTTCAGCGGTGAAGTTATAACATTCCAGGGCATGTTCTATCTGGACAGCCCAATCTGGTTGGGAATACTCTGTTACTAGATAGTGTTCAAATACCTTCTTTTTAATACACTTCAAAGCCTGATCAATGCTTGGATGTTCTGACTCAAAGCTGAAGGTAAGTTGAAAGCTTTCTATCATAAGAGCCCAAGTAAGAGTGCCTCTGCGCAATTCTGTTTCAGTATACCAATTCCTTGGAATTGTATCCAATGTGTGGATGAATTGGTGAACCCATTCATCTTCCGGAATATCTGACCATTGCTGAATACATGCTTCAATGTGTGACCTGGGGTCACTCTGTCCTTCATATTTGCGTAGCGCTTCGGCTGTGGTGTCCTGAAATCTGCGCAGTATCAATCTGCGACAGTCTTTCCATGTATGAATATTCTCCTTGTGCGCAATCCACCATCTTGCGGGTGTAGCGCGCAATGCTACATCCAGTGCCTGTATGCGCTGCGGTTCTGGAAGCTTTTGTTCATATTCCTGTATGAATTTAGTTACTTCGGTTAGACCATCAAAAGTTGGAGTGTCAGTTAATTCTATGCCAATCCATCGAATGGATTTAGTTATCATGGCGCAACGTCTTGCAGAAACCTCATGTAGACGATTCTGCTAGTTTTCCAATCCTGCATCTGAATCTGATGTGCACGAGCTATCACATCGCCAGCTGATATGGCCGTCTGCTGTGGGGTTGACATAGTCACTGTGGTTAGTGGTCATCTGGTACAAACTTTCCATGTGGCGCGCTTCCTCTTCTGCGCGAATGGGTTCTATATATCTTGGTCCTTGAATAGGATCAAGAGGTGCGATGACCCTGATCTGGTCATCCTCAAAGGTCATCTGTCTTTTCTTCAGGTTAATGACAGCCAAATTATCCAATGCCCAGTCTATTCCTAACAGCGCTGGGTATGGTCTACTATCATCCATAATTTTGATTACTTCAAAATCTGCAGAGCTTCTTACTCCTTCAATATCAATAGGTACATTGGGTAATCTGCCCAATGGAGAGACTCGTTGCTGATTTGCGAGTCTTAGCTGGATAGGGGATCTTGTAAGCTGAGGGATTCCCATCTGTTCCCATGTCTGCATAGTGAGAACATTGGCTTCGGAGCCCAAATCTAACATGACTTCATCCATTTCAAATGCGCCAATCTGCGCTGTGAGCCTCATCTCTTTTCCAGTTCTAATGTGACTCCTAATCTGGTGAACAGCACACTGCGGTGTGTTCGTCAAAGCAGAGTGTTGGCACTGATCCAACAGGTGTTGGAGTTCTAGAGTTGCTTTTTCATTGCGCAACAATTTTAAGCATTGTCGCAGGAATGCATGAACACTGCCTAGTGCATGCTCATCATCATCATCATCATCAGGCCTTCCAGCTGTAGTGGCCTGTTCTTGTACCAGGTTGTCTTGTCTTAGCACTTGCGATCTACTAATGTTCTGCGGAATTGCGGCAGAACTTGAAGCTCTCGGATCTAAGAAATACTCTTGAGCTTGCTTAAATGCTTCTTTTTGCTTCTATAGGTTAAGTGGGGCTGGTTTAATGTTAGCGCGGTGCACCCATTGCGTCGCTTGCTTTCCCGTTCCCATCTCTTGCGCACCAGTGGTTGCTCCACTGCGTGTCACTATATTAACTGTAGGGTCTGGTTCTCTTTTTTCTGCTCCAATCAACTGGATATTCTGATTGACCTGTGGTGTCTTTGCTTGCATCTTAGCCTGTAACTGAGGGCATTCTTCAATGATATGGTCAGAAGATTTACAATACCTGCAGAGGGTTGTAGGATTTTGGAAATCCCTAGCAAAATGACCTTGTGTTCCGCAATTATAACAAGTGATCTGTCCTCTTCCGTGACCAAAATTTGTTGTGCATCCGCGTCCTCTGTAATTTGCTGCTCGGGCGTCCCGAGTTTGGTCATAAGGTGGACCTGCTGTGGGTCCTTGTGTCTCTGCTTGTACCCTATAAACATCATGCTTTCTTTCTATCATAAGATCATATGCTCTACAATTGTTCTCATCATGACCTACTGATTTACAGAAATTACAATATAGATTCTTTGGGGTTTGCACATATTTCTGGAGTAAGTGACATTCTTGTGGTCTATGACCTCTAGTTCTACAGATTTCACACCAAGGCCCTTGTGCCTGTGGTAAAGGATTAGGTGCTCCAGTTGCAATATAGTCTATGAAAACGGGACAATGGTCCTTTGAATGACCTTGGGCTTTACATTTTGTACACCAAATTTCTTCCTTAATCTCCTTGCCTTTCTTAATATCATGCACTTGCAAGGTTAAGTTTGCTAATTGGTTCTGTAAATGCGCAACATCATTGCTTGTTCCTGCAATTGGCGAAGCTTCTAGTTTCATAGCCATCTCTAGAGCTTGTTCCTGAGTATTGAGATTCTGTTGCATAAGAGGAAGTCTAATGTGTGGGAGCAGCGCAGCAATGAACCATTCTTTATGTTGCTGTGGTGCAAACTCGAAGCTTACTTGATCTATCAAGGCTTTGAACTTCTGGTCAAAGTCCCATACTGATTCTGTAGGTAACTGTTTGATGTCTTTGAGCTCTGTTATACACTGTGATTCTGATTTAGGTTTCTTAAATTCCCGAATCATAGCATTTCTTACCTCAGCAAGCGTCCTATTGTGTGCTGCTGAGTATTTCATGAACCAAGTCAAGGCTCTTTCTCTTAGTGTGGTTGCTAACTGAACCAGTTTAACAGCATCGTCATTAATTTGCTTAATTGTCCAAATGGCTTCACATAAGAACCAGTGCTGCTCAGGGTCTTCTATCCCTGTTCCTCTAAAAGTTGGTAGCTTCATGTCATCACCCATCCTTCTTGCGCGGGTTTGAGGTGGAGGTACTGTAGCTGTGCCTCCGGGATGGTTAAACAAAGGTGGTACAGAGGTACTAGAAGTACCGTGTGGGCTACTAGAAGGTGTTACCGTAGGATTATACTGAGCTCCGTCTGGTTTTTGCGGCGTAAAGGGGTAATAAGGGATATGAGCACTCCCTTGTCGTTCTATATGGCTTGCTCTAGGGACTTGGCTATCGTCTGGGCTAGACTCAAAAGAATATTGGTCAAGGCCTACTTTATATCGTTTTCCACTACGAGTGCAACCAATAACTTCAGGATCACTATCAGAATCTACGGACATTACTTGTCTATGCTATTCATCAGAAGCAATACATAGCTTTCCTTTTTCATACAGAAGCATTTTAATCCATAAGTTCAGAGAATTTAAGAACTTACCTCTGTGTACTTGGAAGAAACTCCTCTCAGCTTCACTGAAACTCTTTCTTGTATCGACTGCAAATTCAGTAATGAAACCTTCCAGTAGACTATTCAACCAAAAGTCTACTGCGCGGGAAACATAATTGTCGATCCGCTTCACAATACTGACTAGCTCAGGCGTCCACGTGACGGGTCGATCAACATGCAGCGTAGGTGTAGAATCTGCTAACTTGGCTATCCAAGCATGTAACTCCAATGCAAACGTAACAAAGAAAATTTCGTAAAGGTCAGCATAAATATACTTCTGTAACCAGTCTTCTGTTTGAAATGTAAGGCTTCTATTTTCTTGTTCAGCGAACTCTTTAGCCTTTAAATCAAACCAATCTCCAATTTCTTTAGCTGTAGGATTCCAGTAACACATTTGTTAACTGAGCAAGTCTCAGTGTAACAGAACCTTATGTTGTCTTCAGCAACAATCTCAGATGTCGCGTAACTAGTAAGTCTTACAGCAACAAGTCGCAAGGCAACGGAACCATTTGTTGGCTCAATCAACAGGGTTCAAAGCCATGGAAGTAATGTGATCAAAAAGTCATAAGGCAACGGAACCATTTGTTGGCTCCTCAATCTCGCGCGTCGCCAAAATAACAAGTCTCACAACAGCAAGTCGCAAGGCAACGGAACCATTTGTTGGCTGCTTTACTGGGCAGACCCGGGTTTTAATGAAGCGCAGCAACAAAACCCCTTGGCGCACTGGCCCTCTCGGCAACGAGCTGCGCGGCAGCTCGAGGTCTCACCCGAAGTGGCTATGGGGGGGGTTAAGGAATCAGCTTTCCTTAACCGTGGTGACGCTGAGATTGTTCTGTATATCTCCTTCTTCCCCTTATATCGGCGGTCGGACTTTCCCGCAGGCCTCGCGACACCACTGCGCGGATGCCTCCCTTCCTGCAGACCCACTGCGCAGTCTCGTCCTCCGGGCGCGGAAGGCGCCTATTCCTTGCGTCGATGCGCTAAAATACCTTCTCGCCCTGCGCACTCATCGCAGTCACGCGAAGCTCGGTCGCTGCAGCGACAGCGTTCCACCACTCCTTCTATACTTGGCGATTATAACAATAAAGGACCTTCCTACACTCACTTAAACAGTCGCAAAGATGATGCAAAAGATGTACACACAGGTAATGATCTTAAACAGTTATTATTCACGCAAACATTATAACAAGAAGATATATGTGAAGCTCATCTCCTCGAGGAAAACCACGTCCACGGGAGTGTTATATTAACCAGAAGATGATAGAGTTATACAATATGCTGCGCACACAGCTGCAGCCTTAGATCTTTCCAGGAAACTCCACGCACACAGCTGGGAGCCCTTCTCTCAATCCAGTCTCCTCTCTATGGAGATTACAAAGGCACAGACGTCGACTCAGACTGTCTGGCAACTCAGGGATTAGCTCCTCGGCTATCCGATTTCCTCTCTAGTTCTACACACTGGGTAGGAAATACAGTGAAGGATAATCAACACATGATCTATCCTTTAGACTGGCTATCTAACAGTCTATCTAACTCTCTCTAACTCTCCAACCGTCTACCCATTACAATTATTCATATATATAGGTGGCCATGACGGTCACACCTTTACAAAACTGTGGGCCTTTCCCAACAGTGATTCCCAAAAACCCTAACCACGCACATGGCTAGGTGTACTGTAGGCGCCGCTTGCAGTCACGTCGCCGCTTCCTGCAGGCTCCATGAATTCCGGCGCAGATTGTGGGTATGGGTGATCGTCCTTCGCCTTCAATGCTCTGGTCCGTTGCTCCTCCTTGATCCGAGCAACCATAACTTCTGTACTGAGCCTTTAAATGAGGGTAGCTGATCCCTCTACTCCATCGCCTTATTTATTATGGTAGCTGAGCCACCTTCATTCTTCGATGATGTGCGCGCGAGCTCCGCAATTTCCGGTCCGTGATCTGCGCTGAGATCATCCATCTGGCACCGTACTGCGCATCGTCTCCTTCTTACCCAAAACTTAGTGCTTGTCCCAAAATTAGCACTTTCCTTCCATACTCGTGCTTTTTCCCAAAATTCACAGCTTTTACTATAGCTGCGACCTTGGCCCCAACAGCCTTCGAATTCTAGACGTCCTTGGTCGCATTCACCCCCCGATTTCCAGGAATGGTGGTTACACGGGAGAATTTCGCCCTCTCCGACTCCTCGAAATTTTCGATACAGTTGAATTCGCCCCAATTTTTTGGTTGAATATGGTTTTACAATTAGATTCACCTCGATTTATATGCAAGAATGCATGTTGTATATTGGCTGGGCTGTAGATTGGATGGGTTGCTGATGGGCGTTATTCAAACACTTCAGCAGATGTGTTCGTTGAATCTAGAAGCACCCCAAAAATGAGCAAAATCCCAGCTATGAGGAGTTACTAAGCACCTCATGAAGGGCGTTGAACTGGTAAAAGAGTGTGATAAAATCAACAATTTTACTATTTTTCATAGCCTCGGATATGCCTCTCGAATTCACCAACTGGAGAAGGATATACGTGGCTTCGTTCAGTACCAAATGCCTCCCCATCTATTGCTTAGTGTGAAGAATCTCATAACAGAGCTGCAAAATTTTCACCATCTGTATGAGTTGGGGTTATTGGATGAGAGCGAGATGAATGAAACAATCTTCAGATATGTGGCCCAACTCACCAATTATCCCCATGAGAATTCCATGATGCTTCAACAAATGGGTGCAGATGACATGTTTGATGGAGCTTTTGATGTGGCTCCTTGTCGTTATTATTTATCAGTAAAGTCTGATTTTGTAATGGGGTTGGAGAAAAATATTCGGAATTTGAAGAGAATATTGCTCCAGGGAGAGATGTCAGTTGTTGGGGTGCAAGGCATGGGAGGTCTTGGAAAAACAAATCTGGCATTGGCCTTCTTCAATGATCTAGAAATTAAAGGTAATTGGGGTTTCTATTTATTCAAACCATTTTTATCTCTTGAAAGGTACTTTGTTTTCTCCTTGGTGCCAGGGTAGGTACTAGGAAACCCAATATCTTGTTCATCTTTCTTTTTCCTTTTTGTTTTTTTGCTGAAAAATCTGATACAGACATTTCTAGCACAGGCCCATCTAGCTGGTCTGAGATGCACGTAGAGGTTGTGAAACAGGAAGTTGCATATCTCCAGATATTGTAGTGCATATGTTGGTCTATGTGAATTTGAGTATGCATCCTTCAAAACCTCAGACCTGGGTTTAGATAGGTTTGTGCCAGCGTCCATTTTCAATGCAATAGTGCAGCCATTGCTCTACTTAGATTCAATGCACCATTAAACGGAAACACATGCAAATAATCGATGGATCACCTTCCACCCTACCCGAGCTGTAGAATGCACCTCTCTTTTCTCTGTGCAATTTACCATCCCTACATGGTCAGCCATCATTGCATCAAATAAGCCTTCCCCCTACCTACCTATGCAACTAAGGAAAGGCCATGAGATCTAGCTCCTACATGTGGCTTTCATAATATTTCTTTTGGCAATCAGATGAGTTAAACATTGAATGGCTATTGAGTTCAAAATGGAGAATTTATGAATTTTAGTTATCTTTTCTTTGGAAAACCTTCAAACATTTTGGATGCCTTTTATGCCATAGATAATAGAGAGTGAACATTCCAATTACCTGCGAAACACTCCAGACAAATTTGTGGTAGCACACAGGATCTCCAAAAGGACAGTCGACCAGTAAAGTTGTGACATAAATATACATGTAAAAACACCTTCCAACCAAGTGCAGACCTCCTTACCAAATAGGTATCTCCAAGAAACATGGCCAAAATCTTCTGAATTCCCACAATAGCTTCAACTTCCATCTGTAAAGCCTCTTTTATGAAGCATTTCTTTAATTGAGAGTACCTTGTACAGCATGAACCAAGCAGGGAGCTTCATTTAAAAGGAAACCCATGCATCCAAAATAGCTTGCACTCTGTTGTGCCATTTATGTTTATTGTCAAACTCCACTTAGTCTTCCATGCACTCCCGAGTTTGACTTGGCTTCACCAAAAAAAAAGTAGAATCAAACCGGCCACTAAAAGAATCAATCAAATTGGTCAAAATAGCTATAGCCTATAACTCAACAAGTTTAAATGAGACTCGGTTGAGTCTTGCAAGACTTGCCCACACTTGGTGAGGTTGATACATGCATAAATTATGTTGTAGCTTTTCAATTGCTCAAAATTGTTGTAATTCGACAAGTTTAAATGTGACTTGGTTGACACTTGGTTGACTGTTGCAAGATTTGGCCATATTTGGTGAGGTTCAGACATGCAGAAAGTATGTTGTAGGCTTGTAGATTTTCAATGTCACGTTCTTGAGTGTTTTTGCTAACAATAAAACTACTTGAGAACTTAATATTGTACAGATGATGTAATTTCTATCTGAGAACTTGTCTCTTTATGCATGCTAGGGGTTTTCCAAAACAATATCATTTTCATCACTATTTCATAGTCCCCAAACTTAAAGGGAATTTTGGAGACTATGTGGGAGACGATTTTTTGTAAGAAGAACCCTGAATTTCAAAATGTCGAGGATGCACATACACAGCTACAGCAGCAGCTACTAAGGCAAGCCACACCAACTTTGGTGGTGTTGGATGATGTCTGGTCAAGGGCAGATTTGGAAAACCTGTTATTTGAAGGGAAAGGATATAAGCCACTTGTTACAACCCGAGATTGTTCTACCATCCCCAAAACACACTATACTGAGCTTTGTCGATTGACATTGTTAGGTGATGCTGATGCTCTGTCCCTTTTCTGCTTTTGGGCTTTTGGACAAAGATCAATTCCATGCACTGCAGCTGAAAATCTAGTCAAGCAGGTATACCTGTGACAGTACTCGAATGCTGTTGATATGCATTATATTATTGTGTTAAGTTTGGTGTGAATTTGGTTTATTTTACTAATGAAAATATACACAATCACTCGATATGTCCATACTGACAAGCTATTACTAGAGTGGCATATCCCTAAGATAGGATTTCATTCCACAATAATACTTCTGTTGTTAACGTTGGAATCAATGTTCCAATAATAGAGATTCTAGACATATACTGAATAGTCTTAATAGAATTATGTTTACCACAAAAACTCTGAACTTTAAGTCTTTAAGCTTATTAGGCAAGAGAATCACGTCTTTAACCACAAAAGAATGCATTTGGTGGAGTTTCCACTTATTGTTATCGATGTATGAATCGCAGGTGCAAGCGGAATGTAAAGGCCTTTCACTTTCCCTGAAGGTGATTGGAAGCTCTTTGCATGGTGAGCCTCTCCCGACATGGGAGAGTGCAAAGAGAAAACTCTTAAATGGGGAACCAATCTCAGATTATCACAAAGAAGGGCTTCTTAGATGCTTGGAAACTAGTATTGATGCCCTCAATGAGGAAACAAGGGAGTGATTCTTAGACTTGGGGTCGTTTCCAAAGGATAGAAATATCTATGCTGAATCATTATTGGACATTTGGATTTATGTGCTAAAAATGGAGTGGTAGGATGCTTTTTCCATCTTTAAAACTTGCAAGTAGAAATTTGTTGAATTTAACAAGTAATCTCAGGTAAGTGCCTTCTCTTCTATTTGTTGTGTTCAATGTCTTTGATCATGGATTCCTCTATCTTATACATTGTGTTGTCTTCGTATTTGGATCTAATAGGAGTCTAGTAATCAATTATGGAAGTGCCTTTGAGCTGTACTTTTCTCAGCACAATGTAATCCGACACTTGGCCCTTTTTTTGGCTTTTCGAGACAGTATAGTTCACAGAAAAAGGTTGCTTATGCCTAGAAAGGATTATAGTTTGCCAGGAAAATGGGATCTGTTCAAGGATCAAGCATTTGATGCTCAAATAGTTTCCATATCCACAGGTGGATGATTTTAGCTGCTTGCTTAAGGTGTACATACTTATTTTATTCAAAACATTTATAGTCAAAAGTATTGCATTGTGAATTTCTTCTTTTCTCTATCCCTTGTGTTCCATGCTAACAAAGAAGTTTAACCAACAAACGACACATGCAGACTATCATGGACCAGGACTAGAAACCAGAGAGCCTTCTGAAGAAAATCTTATGGGTATCTTTATAACGAAATGGTTATTTTCTAAGCATTTCCTTTGAAAATGCACCTTCCAATCACCAAATTCTCTATAAGTTTCTACTAATTATTTTACTTTTAATATCAGAATTTTATGTTTTCCTCAAACTATATATGTATTATGAACTAATTAATAATGTACCATGGATACTTTTATTGTCTACTTTTCTTGTAGACAAAACACTGCGCTTTTGCTACTTATCTGTGTCAAGCAATTAACTTCATAGAAAACCATTTATTTTTGTTGAACAATCACCATATACACCATATTCATTCACATAGTTTGTTCTCTGAGATTTTATGTGCATGTCACAGGGGAATCTTACCCTATACCCAACAGTTGATCACTACGTGACCTGCAAAAACTAATCACAAACAAATTTCTAGTTGTTGTCCATTGATGTCAAAGATCTTAGAAAATGTTTTCACAATATGTCCAATAACCTTAATCTTCTAACTAAACTTTGCATTTGTGGTTTATCTATGTAGGTGACATGGAAGAGACTTAGTGGTGCAACATTAAATTTTGTGAGGCAGAGGCTTTAATTTTACTCTTTTATGCAAGCGAATACTTTCTTCCACCATTTTTGAGTTCTATGAGAAAAGTTAAAGTCCTCATAGTGTTCAATTATGGGTCCAAGAGAGAGGCTCACCATTATGTATTCATGGAGCATTTGAGGTTTTATCCACACAAAACCCTTCAAAAGTAAGAAAACTTACTTTGCTAAAGCTTTTCCTATTTCTAACTTACTTAATAACCAGAAACAACCAAGGTCCCATTGCATTTCCATTATGAAAAGTTGAAAATGTTCTTCACCCAAAACATTGACAAAGATTTTGTATGTATGGCCTACCCTCTCTTTGGGCCCTGGGATATGCAGAGGTGAATTAATAGTTTTTTAATATTCACTTGTTTTTAGAGTATGTGACTTGGAGCATGCCATAGGTCACAAGAACCTAGACTTTTTACATATTATGAAAATTGTGGACCTTCCAAGCCATGGAGTGAATGTGGGCACACACCTAATAATTGTTGAGTTATGCTTCAGCCCCAATTCTAATCAATTCAATATCAAAATTGTAGTCTTACTCACAAAGGGGTAGGAGTTAGAATTTAGAAGACAAGACTAAAGTGGCGTGATTATACATAAAGTTTCATGAACAACTGAACACTTTCCTAGAACAACTAGTTGTTCTATTGCTAGTTGTAGTCACTAGTCCCTTTAACCTATTTTGATATTTAGTGAACATCAGTACAAATTTTAATTTCTAGTCCTATGCTGTTGGGAGTGAGAAGTGGGAGCGGGAGCGGAGCGAAAAGCAAAATTTTTGAATGCTTCCATTTTGGGAGCGTTTTTTATATAGCATATATTTTGATGGATCTATATCTAGAAAACATGTAGGATGTTGAATTAGCTATAGAAAACATGGATTAAACCATATAACATCAATCATCTATTAGTTATAACTTATAACACTATCATCAAATGATCAACCATAACTACTTTTATATGAGCTTGGGAATGAAGGGAGGTACCATAACATTGCCATCAAATGACTAACCTAGTATAGAGCTTTTAGTATAGGAGAGGTAGGGATCGTCTTGGGAGCAAGCTTCCGAAGAAAGCGAGCTTCGGGAGTGGGAGCGAGGGGGTGGGGTGCGCTCCCACGCAGCATAGTTCTAGTCTACCCTATCAAGGACTAGAGAAATTTCTTACTTAGCAATTTTGTGTTACTCAAGTCAATTTGAATAACATAGAAATCATTTCTAGTACTGATTGATCTAGCCTAGGCTGTATGTGGTGAAATCTCAACCTAGACAGTCAAAGTTCTCCCCAAAGGATTGTTAAGGAAATTGATAACAAAACTAGCAAAGAATAATAGAGGAGAAAAGTCTAATTGAGAGTTAGATTTCTAGAATTCACTGCATACACATTCATGCATTCAACCAAAACCTCAGAAAACATGAGGTAATATGTTCAATTTCCATTTGACACAATATTTAGTTGTGGAAAAACCATAGGAATAAAATCTCTAGTTTTTTAATATGGTTGTTCCTTAGAAAATTTGCAGTTAGAAAGATGTCCTTCGGGGCAATATTACTAGATTTTGACTCAGATTGGGAAAAACTTGGGAAGAACTCAACAAGTAAAAAAATATAAAAAATATACACATTTTTATGTAAACAAATAAATTCATATATATCAAGTTGTTCTATGCCCATACAATACTATAAATAGATGTCCAGAATAGTTTCCTTATGCACTGTGAAAGAAGAAACCTACTCAAACTGCCTCTGCTATGATGTCCTAGTTGAGTTTGAGAACGCTCTAGTTGCCTTGGTGTGTGGTCCTTAAGTCCTCTCAGTCACATGTGGTTGCATGTTTTGAAGGAGAGAGCAGAGCAGCAAAAATACACAGGAAAAAGTGCCATTTTGAAGGGTTTCTGGGATTTTATAGGTCAGCCTGAGTTTGACTTGCCTGAGAAGTCAAAACTGCTTGTTTGAAGGCCGAGCAGAATCAAACTTGGAGACGCGCGAGCCAGGTAACACTTCGATAGAGAGGCACTGCCGTCTCTTTTTATATGGTAATGATGTATGTCTGATCAGGATGACTATAATTATGCACAAGAAAATATCAGCTTTACTGCTATCTAAGATTCTAAAACAGCTTCTTTTTATCAAGGATAGTTTCTTTATTAAGGATTTGATATTGTTGTTGTCTAAAGTAGTTGCTTTCTTTTAAAGAGAGATTTTTGAATAAGGTTAAGATTTATTGCTTACTAAAGCAGATGCTTTTTCCAAGAGGAAATATCTTCCTTATTTTCGAGGAAGGCTTGAATTTGCAAAAAGGCTTCATCATGCCATGTGGAATTTATAGGAACTTGTCTTCTGGTGATTTCTTTCACAAGTAGCAAGTTTGACAACATGTGAGAGGAACTGGAGCGCCTACAGCTTTATCGACTCACTAAATCTAACAGGTTGTGTTCCAAGAAGGTTGAAGGTCTTGTCTTCATTCATTTTAATCTTCACCTCCTGTCTTAGAATAAAGAAGACTATACATCAGGGGCTATTAGGGATTGGGATGTGATCCGGAATAACTTGATTGCACTGAGAGAAGGTGCTCTTACAGCCTAGGGTGCTGTGTACATATTTGCATACATGAGTAACACTAATAAAATAACATGCAAAAAATTTCTAGTAAGAACTCAGGTCTTGATTACTGATGTAATAACTATTTGAGTGCTACTATATAAGACAAAGATTGGTTGTGTTTTCACTGTCTCGGTGCTCTTACAGCCTAGGGTGCTATGTACATATGTGCATACATGAGCAACGCTAACAAAATAACATGCAAAAAGTTCTACTAAGAACTCAGGTCTTGATTATTGATGTAATAACTAATAATTATTTGAGTGCTAATCTATCAAGACAAAGATTGGTTGTGTTTTCACTGTTTCCCACTGTGTTTGAGTAGTTGTAAGTTGTATTGGCATATTATAATTATAAGATTCTTTGTAAATTGTTTTTTTTTTGTAAATTATTTAAGTTTTTTACATTTTTTTCTATTTCTTTTTATTACATATATATTATACATTGTTCCATCGAGATGCGTCCCCCATGCTTCCCACGCCCTCGGACGGGGGATCTCTTTGGAAAAACATTTGGCCCCCACTTTCTTTCCATTGTTTTTACTTTTTACAATCTCTACTTGGTACTAAGAAAATAAATCAGTGTATTTAGTATTTACCTTGCACAATGATGAATATACATCAGATGAATTTATTTTTTGGGGAATTTTTATTTTATTTTTATAATTTTAGAGACGTCCCTCCATACCTCATGAATTTCACCAAAATTTGGGGGTGTCTCCACATGTCCCAATGTGCGTTTCCCCACTCCTGTGCTCCCACGTCCCAGAAACTTACATTGATATTATATGTTGTTTCCCCATTTCTGACAATTGTGAAGGGTGTTGTTTCCAAAATGTACAACTATTTTGGAAACCTTAACCATTTTTAATTTTCAGATAACTTAACAGTAACACCATGTCATTGAAAGCTTGTATTGCACTCGTAATTCATTTTTAGGAAATCTATGCCTGACTGTATCCATACCAACATCCATTTGACCTAAATTAAACTGATATAATGGAAAAAGTAGGCAGAAAAGAATAGATATTTTCCATGTTTCCGGCATTATTCATATCATTCCACAGCCATTGCATTTCCCTTCCCAGAAGATACTGCCAAAAACTGTATTGTGTGCTTTTTGTACAGATTTTGGAAGGGTCTTATATTTTCATAAGAAAATTGTCATCTATCAAATATAAAAGCATTGGATGAATATTAAGAGTTGTAATATCAAATCAAATGCATGATGTCAATTGATCAAAATATCAGATAAAATTATATGATTTAATCAAATAATCAAATTATGAGTAAGCTCTCTAAAATTTGTCTTTGATTATAATTTGTTTTTTTTCTCAGTTTTGGTTAAGATCCATTTTCGGATTAGATTGTGACTATTTCAAGCCCCAGTGATTTATGATTCTAACCATTTTGTTGTTATCTATATAGGGGCATAAAGAATGGGTTACAGAAGTGCATTTTCTTGGGCTTGTTAAGCATCCAAATCTAGTAAACTGGGTTGGTTATTGTGTTGAAGATGATGAAAGAGGTATACAACGGCTCTTGGTCTATGAGTTTATGCCAAACAAGAGCCCGAAGGACCACCTATTGAGTCGAGTTCTACAAGTTATCTCATGGAATGCAAGATTACAAATAGCCCTAGGGGCAGCTCGTGGCTTAGCATACCTACTTGAAGAAATGGATTTTCATGCTTTTTATTATTTTTATCCCTATTCATATTTTATTATATGTTTATTTCAATTTAATGCAAGAATGACATCTGACTAGTCAAAGTACAATTCCATTTGAAATCATTAGTATTATACACTTACTACTAGCAACCTCCATATAGTCATGTTATTGCATTTCCCTAAATTCCATATACTGGCAATTTTCTGAGGAGGAGAACTATTATACACCCTAGGAAGGGAACAAATGACTGGTAGTGAGAGTTTTTTTATAATATGGAAACTTTATTCATAGAAGCTACCTTCATATGTATATAAAAACAACACAAATGTATACAAATGCAGGGCTAGAATTTTGTTGGTTGTCTTGCTAGAGCACGGTTAATGTTCTGTAATTTGCCAAGTTCTTGCAAGAGTTTTGGGGAAACTTCTCTAGTAATAAAATTTCTTATGTGTTCCAATTTAAGCTTTTAGAGAAAGCAAATAATGTTAGGAGAGTAGAGAAAGCAAATAACGTTAGGAGAGTAGAACATAACATAATTAGACTAAATTTTTTGCAGATCACCTTTTTTATTCGCATTGACATTTCTGCAATGTCTCTGCAAACATTTGAGCACAAAATTCATAAAATTGTCATATGACAAAGTGTTAGGGGAAGGTTAAAATAATTGTTAAAATTTGCCATCTGCAAAATATCAATGAGGGCCTAGATTACAATTTCTCAGCAACATTGGCGAAAAAAATGGCAAACCACGACAAGCATTAAAAATAAAAAATAAATTCATTTTTTTCAAATTTTTAAACATATCAGCCAGCGAGAACATCAAATAACACATTGACACATAAATATGGTAAATTTGGACTGCTGATGTTTTCCCATTTTGCCGATTTTTTTCCCTATTTTTGTCAATTTTTTCAGAAATAGTCATGGGCCGATTTTTTTCCAATGTCACAATTTTTTTAGGCCAATTTTTCATAAGGTTAGACATCATGAAAAATTGCAATGTCGGCGATTTTTTGGCAATTTTTTCATATATGGATCAAATCAAAAAAGGTTGTAACTCAGTTTATGCTAGTGCTTAAACTGATTGGGGCATTAGGGACTCTGATGTGTTTTGGATGCAGTACCTACCCAGGCGAGCACTGCCTACAAATGGGTAAATATCTGTAAACAATTTGACTGTTATACAATGTTGATAAGTGCAAGGAGCTTGGCTTCGGAATTTGATGAAGAGAGTCACTATGTTAGCTGAGATACGTTTACTTACAAACAAAGCCAACAAGAACATATGAGCTAGCATCTTTGCTTTTGTGTTTTTGGACCTGGCATACATGATCACTTAGGGGGCATAAAAATTAACAAGAGCTTATAAAAACATGCTAGGGAAGACCATGGAAAATTCCAATGAGTCTGTTTGAAGCTTGAGTCTACCACCAGCTCAAAATATATTTATTTCTATCATGAAGAACAAAGTTAGATTTGTGATTCAATGTTTTGTCAACAGCCTTGATGTACAAGTGTGTTTCAATTCAACCACCAACTGGCTGCAAGCGAGCACGTTTCCACCCAACCATAGGAATTCTATGTAGTCGCCACCCACAAGCCAAGGCTATGAGACCACAAGGTCAAATAACTAACTATTGGCTCTAATCTCTCACACTCAACCCAACCCACAATGCTAAGATGAAGAATATCTGGTTATCTATCTCAATTTCTCACACTATAATTACTTGAGGCACAACAATTCACCTGCAACTAGCCAAAACTCTTCCATCAATCCACACAACACCAAGACCAAGAGAGGATTTTCCTTTCTCTGTAGTGCAGTCCCTAAGGAAATCCTTTCCTTCCAGTGCAAGCAAGGGAATCTCTTCTTCTGGTTACCTACAAATTTCTTTGAGAGGTAGTCTTGGCTTTGGATTTCGTTACCTAGGGAACAAGCATCGGGTTGCAGACTATGGATTTTCCCAGTCTCAACTCTCATTGACAACTATTCACATTCCTATACCAGTTGCTGGGAAAATTGCCGGTCTTTACTTGAGCATTTCATACGTAATTGCAGTCATGGTTTCACAAATGGATGAGTTCCACTCAAAGAACATAATGAACGGAAATGAAGAGGGAATGGATGAGAACATGGTTTCTATATTCCAATGGTTGCATGAGACCATGTGCCTCCGAGGGAACTCCATGTATGTCCTATTTTGGACAATTAAGTCCTCATAATGCTTCGACTGAATGGTCTACCAACCTTATCTTCACTCACTCAGCTTAAGACTATTCACTTGGAGAGGTTACTCGTGGCCCCACTTAAAGAGCAAAGCGAAACCTTATTGAACTTAGAGAAGCTATCTTTGAGATTATGTGAAGGGCTTGGAAATATGTCCAGGTTCAACAGCACCCTGTCAAGCCTAAAGCTTCCCATAATGCTAGATTTTCACCTGGACCATTGTTGTGATTTGGAGGAGTTGCCTACTGGAATTTGTGACATTACTTCTGTTCAAAAGTTGTATATCACTAACTGTCACCTTGCTTAAAAGTTACCCAATGACTTGGGGAAGTTATTCTCTTAAAAAATGTTGATGTTATTGGCATGTCTAGGTCTGAAAGAGCTTCCAGCATCTATTGGAAAACTTGGGGAGATGGAATATCTTGACATTTCACTATGTGAATGCTTAAAAGAACTTCCAGAGGAAATAGGTCAACTAAGGAAACTCGAGGAGCTTGACATGAGAGAATGTTCTCAGTTGAGGAAGCTGCCTAAATCAGCTGGAGGGATGCCATCTTCAAAGCATATTATCTGCGATGAGCTGATTGGGAAACAATGGATGCATGTCGAGAGCTTTGCCCTCATACAACTTAGAGTGAAGTTGTGGAAGCACACTTCAGCTTGGATTGGCTGGATGGTTGACATCCTACCTGGACAGGATGCAGGTGCAAGAAGTTACATCTTACATAGGTAAGAGATCAGGACAAGCTTTTATTTTCCTATTGTTAGAACTTGTTTCTCAAATGGTGTTCAAACTCTAATTAGTTTCAATCTCATTACCCTATGATGTCTTGTGTATAGTGACATACATGCCAAATATAAGATAACCAAAGCAACTCTTCTCAATAACTATTGACAATGACAAATTAAATAGCGTGGGAAAGTTAATAACAAAAACATTGATTCTCAGACCATCCAAACCTTGTAATTTTGCTATCTATTAGTGCCGAGCCATCCACCTAGACACACACGGACATTAAGCTCAATTGGCTAGCTTAATCAGGTTGAACACACCATTTCAATCATTTTGTGCAAGATTCTGATATTGAACTTGCAAAATAGTTGGTAGAACATGTTAATATGCTCAAAAAGAAATTGTGGAGATGCAGGTGTTGGTTGAATTTGATATTATAGATGGGAAGTTTGAAGGGCAATTTAGAACAATCAATGCCAAGGTATATAATACCCAAATATTTACTTGAATTAATTGAATTATTGGATTTTAAATATCAATTAGCTATGGATGAGATTTGATGTGGAATTCTTTCGTTGTTGATGTGTGCAATGTGGAAAGACTTTGCTCTCGGCCAGAGGCACAAGGATGTTGGTTATGTTGACCCCATCTCATTTGAGAAAGCTGAGTATGAACAAGCAATGGACTTAGCTAAGACAAAAACTAACTAACGCTGCATTTCTAGCACAGTACAAGCAAAATGGATGAGGTCATGGATAAAAATAGCTCAACTTAAAATTTTTCGGAGGTGATGATACCCTTCATACTTCTAAAAGGTATATTTTAACTCCCCCATAGCATTTATGTCATGCAAGTGTTTCATCTAAACAGAAAGATAATAGTGTTTTCATTTTATTGGTAGCCTTCATCCAATCCTATATTAGGTTGCATTGGACAATATCAAATAATATTTATTTACAGGAGGTGGTACTATTTAGTATTTTGAAGGTTATTAAAGAGGGATATCCAATGGGAATAGAGATTGTAAAAGCTCTTATTGACAAACCATACAAACTATTTCAAGAACATTCAAATGAATTGAAGCTAGCTTATGAAAAATGTTTTAGCTTGCAGAATAAGAGGTTGATATCTCTCATACGGATTGATTAAAGTTGTATGTTGTTTGTTATAATGACAACACTCATGCAAATATTGTTGGGATTTAAGGATTATTTGGTAGAATCTTTGATTATTTATTACTTCTATATTTGTAAAGGATTCCAAAGATTATGGCATAAAAATTATGTAGGTATTGATTAAAGTTGTATATTGTTTGTTATAATGACAACAATCATGCTAATATTGCTGGGATTAAGGATTATTTGGTAGAATCTTTGATTATTTATTACTTCTATATTTTTTAAGGATTCCAAAGATTATGGAATAAAAATTATGTTTATGTTATAATGCCCACAAGCATGGCTATCAAAATTAATATAAAACTTCAAATAATTTCTTAGACAGTTCTTATTGCTGTATTTTTTTGGGACATGTCAACAAAACTGTAAAAGCAGTATCATACTAAAAGACACCCCTTCCCTAGTTCTTGTAGTTTACACACTGATGTTAAATTTTTATTATTAGTTGTTGAAATGATTAATTTATTCTTGAATTAGCATAGATCCATCTTAACCCTGAATCTATTGCATTGAGGAGATAAAAAAAATCTAGAGACAAATGCTTTGAAAAATTGGGTGTCTCTGTGCAAAATATCCAACTTTATTGATTATGTGGATCAGATAGTTTGCATTAGATACTAATATTATGCTCCAAAGAAATATATCAGGATGGAAATCTAAATCATTAAAACTAAATGGCTTGTATTGCTAAGAAATATTTGTGTGGCAATTGCACAACATTGAAATGGATCTTGCAACAACCCCCCTTTGAGGAGAGCTTTTTCTCCAAAGCCTGGTCTATGTTAAGTAGTTGCAAATTGCATTGAGACTATATAGGGAACACACAAATTATTCAGAGAGACTCTACATTTATGCTATTATTCACCTATTTGATAGGAAAACAGAGATCTATCACATTCAGTTTTATAAAATGATTGTTTCCAAACGCAACCTTTTTACTCTTGGGTTCCCTAGATTCCTTTCTAAGTTATTAGGAAATAGGATGGAGAGCATGTCAAATTATTTAGGTTTTTGTAAGATAATTTTGAATACCTAGAATATAAGACGTTTTTTTGTTAGAAGAGATGAAAAATAAAAATAAGATTTTAAAGACTGCCAACTTATAAAATAAGATATATTGAAACCAGTGAGATTGAAGATGTATATTGAAATAAGATCGAAGACCTAAAAGATTGAAATAAACAGGATTTTGGTGAAAACTTCACTAGAAGAAAAACCCCTTTGCGAGGAAATGGCCAAGGTTCAATATAAATCCTTTAACGGGGTCTCAAAGAGAATTTAAGCAAAACATGATTCTACGATCTTGCGAAAGTTTGAATATCAAAAGAATATGATACTCTAGATGGCATATTTCATGTCAATGGGTGAATTTTGAAGTGCATGGGGCATTTTTCTTATCACTGGGTGAATTTAGAAGTGCACGGGGTTGTTTTTTATCAATGTAAGGATGATTTTATAGTGTTGGGATATTTTAAAACAATGATGGCCAAAGTTATCACATGCCGAGGAAAGTTTGTGTGTATTGGGGCATTTTTGTGATTGCCTGGGTGATTATATCATTGTCAGGTGTTTTTATCCATTGCCTAGGGCAAGTATTGAAGTGCCTAGGTCATCTTTATCATCATTGGACAAATTTTGAAGTGTCTAGGGTATGTAATGAAGTTCCTGGGAAAACATGGAAGTGGACGGGGGTGTTTTTATCTTCGTTGCGAGAATTTTTAAGTGCCTAGGGAAATATTGAAGTGTATGGGTGCTTTTATCATCGTTGGGAGAATTTTGAAGTGGTTGAGGCAAGTATTGAAGTGCATGGGATGTTTCTATCATCATTGGGTCAATTTAGAAGTGCATGGGGCAAGTATTGAAGTGCCTGGGGGGGATTTTGAAGTGCTTGGGGAAAATATTGAAGTGCTTAGGGCATTTTTATCATTTTTCGAAGAATTTTGAAGTGCCCAAAGCAAGTATTGAAGTGCCTGGGGTGTTTTTCTTGTCAATGGGTGAATTTTGAAGTGCATGGAGCGTTTTTCTTATCAATGGGTGAATTTTGAAGTGCATGGGGTGTTTTTCTCATCACTGGGTGAATTTATAAGTGCATGGGGTTGTTGTTTATCAATGTAAGGATGCTTTTATATTGTTGGGACGTTTTAAAGCAGTGATGGCCAAAGTTATCACTGTCGAGGAAAATTGGTGTGTATTAGGGCATTTTTGTGATTGCCTGGGTGATTATATCATTGTCTGGTATTTTTCTACCTTACCTATGGCAAGTATTGAAGTGCCTAGGGCATCTTTATCATAATTGGTCGAATTTTGAAGTGACTAGGGAAAGTAATGAAGTGCTTGTGCAAATATGGAAGTGGATGGGGGCATTTTTATCTTCATTACGAGAATTTTGAAGTGCCTTAGGAAAATATTGAAGTGTTTGGGCGTTTTTATCATCATTGGGAGACTTTTGAAGTGGCCGAGGCAAGTATTGAAGTGCATGGGGTGTTTCTATCCTCATTGGGTCAATTTAGAAGTGCATGGGGAAAGTATTGAAGTGCCTCAGGGCAATTTTGAAGTGCTTGGGGAAAATATTGAAGTGAATGGGAATTTTTATCATCCTTGGGAGAATTTAGAAGTACCTCGGAAAATATTGAAGTGCTTAGGGATTTTTTATCATCTTTCAGAGAATTTTATGTTGATGTATATGTAACTTCGGAATGTATTTCACATATATGTATATTGTATTCCTATAGAGATGTTATTATTCCTCTATATGGAAGAGTCGTCATTTATATTGTAAGTGTCGTAACTTATACTTGATGGGTTATTAGACCACCTTGTTGGGGTCGGCCCTATATAAGTCATGTGGGTCAAAGGGTTATTAGACCACCCTAGTGGGGGTTGGCCTAGTCAGCATTATGTTAAGTGGTTAAGTTGAGGCCGACCTAGTTGAGTAAAGGTCAAGTCAAGTTAGTGTATAAATAGAGAGTGTGTCTCTCTCATTTTACACATTCTATTCTCTCACTCACACTGTGGAGAGTGGTGCACTTGTGGAGGAGGAGGCTCTGCTACTAGGAGAAGACTATCTCTTGTATTCTGGTTGTATCATTGCTCTATCTATCTCTGAGGAAGTTATTGGGGATTTTCACCTTTATGGTTTTCCCCAAGTAAACTCGGTGTCTCTTCTATGCTTGCATTATTGTGTCCATGAATGATATGCTGTAGATTTGCTGTACATGTTATTCTCTCAGTTAAGATCCTAGATCAGATTGAATTAAATTCTAAAAATTTAACATGGTATTAGAGCTAGCTTGAAAGAAGGCATGATATGGCATGTATGACACTTGTTGCACTTACGATGCTAGGGCTTGATATAGAAAAAACCAGTCATCATAACACTTTAGCTATAAATCCGTTTTGGCAAAGTTTTCGGATCTGAAAACTTTAGAGGTCAAAGGTTAAATCCCCATGTACCTTTTGTCCGAAGGACAACCTCTAATTCGTTGTACTTTGTGATTTATGATCTGTACAATATAGGGTTTCTACCTCTTCCAAATCTGAGTCAAAACCGGGTGACCTTGGGAAAAAGGTCATAACTTGGGCTAGGAAGATCCAAATGAAATTTCATAAAAAGTGACAGGTAGTACATATACTGTACTATCTCAAGAAAAGTGTTCAGAGGCCTAAGTTGAACCAGTGACACGTGGCATGCCGTACAAGTTCGACCTCCTGTATTATCCCATAAACAGGTCACGTTGCGACACTTGGCATAACTCTCTCGTAGAGAGTCCAATTGAGGTCAGACCTATCAGGATGGAAATATAACAGGGTGAGATATCTCAGGAAAATGTTTCAGAGGCCGAATTTGAAACAGTGACACGTGGCACGCCGTACAAGTTCACTCTCCTGTATTATCCCATAAACAGGTCACGTTACGACACTTGGCATAACTCTCTCTCAGAGAATACAATTGAGGTCAGACCTGTCGGGATGGAAAGATAACAGGTCAGGATATCTTAGGAAATGTTTTCAGACCCTGTGGATCGAAAATTTTGAAGGTACACCAGAAACAATCAGGTACATATTTCTGTCAAAACAAAATTATTTTTGAGTACCTTCATTCATGGCTTCTGGAATTTAGGGCTTCGGAGAAAGTTGGAATTATTGTAATTAGAGACCACAGCTGGATGCTACTCATAAAAATAAAAATTTAGAGACCAATATCAGAGATTTTGGTGTGGCAGAAGGTCGGGCTTGATCAGACCCTAGTTCGGGACTTTGATCAGAAAAGTGGAAAATTAGGGCTTCTGCAAAAATGGGAATTTTTGAAATCTGTGACCACGGCTGGAAGCTCCTCATAAAAATAGAAGCTTAGAGCTTTGGATCAAACCTTTTGATGGGGCAGAAGAGTGGGCTTCATCAAACCCCAATTCGGGGTCACATCCAGTGAATCCGGAAGTTTCAAAGGAAAAATTGAGGAGTGAAACTTTGCAGTTTTCAAATTCTGAGCATACTAGCTTGATCAGCTCATCAAGGTGCATATTTCTATCCTTTCGAAAGTTTGAAATTCAAAGTTTGAATTTTTGGGGTTTCTCTAACAAACCCTAATCCAGCTCCAGATCTAGTTCTTGCAAATCAAGTGGATTGGGTTAATCCTAGAAGAAGATGGATTGGTCACCTGCATAAGTGAAGAAGTTCTTGTTTCAGAGGGAGATGAGGCTAAGGCCTTACATAAGAAGATTACAAGCAATATCGACAGGTATGAATTATCCAGGTATGTTTCGAGATTTGTTCATGATTAAGTTATGGTATATTTGTCTTCATATTATTACAGTTAGTACAATCTTGATTAAATCTAGACTTGTCGTATCACCTTAATAAAATTATGAATGCACGATAAAAGATATTCATTGATTAGGGTGTTGACACTTATGATTGTACTAATGCATTATAGTGTTGTATGAGGTTTATGTTGTCTGCTAACACAAAAAGGTACACCAAGAAAGTCAAATCATGTTCTACTTCAAGAACATATGCTCATGGTGACATGAAGACAAAGATTCATCCATTGTCATGGATCACATAGAAGAACTACTTTCGAGGTATGTATAACTTGGTTCTACAATGGTTAACTTATGAGACATGCAGGTTACTAGCACAAATCACTGAAGAGAACCAGAAGACATTATGCGGGTATGTTAGACATATCTAGCTAGCATGCTAATCCAGGTATGTTTTTCCTATATCAAGCTAGAATCCTACCTTGCGTTAGGATCTTATACTGTTATGTTGTTGAGAATGATTATTCATGAAGTCATAGGTTTGAATAATCATGGTTGTATGCATATTATGTTTCTTACCATAATTGATGATATGACTAACCAGAAGAATCATGAAGGTATAGGTTTGAATAATCACGGGTTTTATGCATATTATATCTCTTATCTTGATTGATGATTCAACTAACCAGAAGAGTCCTATGATCAAATAAGAAAATGTATGAGTAAAAGAAGACTTCCCTGAAACCTTGAATACTAATGTTTATTATCTGTGAATGATCATGACTATACATGTTTAAGATTATACTAATAAATGTGTGATTATGTATGAGACCTCAAGGATAACACAATGATGATACTAATAAGCATGCATAGTAATGAAGGATGGATGTAAGTTCGAGGATAGGTAATCCAGGAAGCAAAGATCAAGAGGGAGCACACTCTAGTTGTTCCTGCAAGAAAGCAAAGGAGCACACTTCAGTAGTTTCTGCAAGGATGCAGATATTCAGAGGAAGCTGACCACTTCTCACAATCCACATAAGAATGGAGTTGCAAAAAAGAAGCAAAGACTGAGAGGGATTCAACCCAACAAACAAACAAAGATAAGTATTTGAATTGTCTTTACTTGCATATTTTATTGTTTAAATAATACTGTTCAATAATGTATATACTGATGTTCCTAGAATTAGGTTGTGTATTATGCATATTAGAATAGTTGCATTGATGAACAGTATACTACTAATATGCATGGGTAAGTGGCCGATGGCACTGTACAACATTCCATTGCTACTTATCTAGAATGAAACCTCTTTGTTGACATGTTGGGAGTTGTGCACACTCTTAACAATGTTCTGGTAGATATTGGAAGGAATCTAGAAAGCTACGGGATATAGATAAATGTTGTATTGAAGCATTGGCTAAGATAATTGCATGACTGTATGACATATTTCTTTATGTGTAAGAATTTGTTCTGAAAACTATGATATGTTTTCTAATCATGCAATTTAACTTGTTGTGTAGGAAAGATCGTATGTCATCACCTACAAAAGAAGAAATACAACATTTGTTCAGCAACAAAATTATCTATTGAAGATATTGAAGTTCCCAGGATACGGGAAGAATTCCATGATCCGTCGATCATGAAGAATGATGTTTGGGATGTGGTCCCAAGAGCTGAAGGGAAGTCTGTTGTGACTTCAAAATGGAACTATCAGATCAAGCATTTTGCAGATGGCAGCATTGAGAAATATAAAAGTGATGAAATAGAAGATGCACCAGATGGATTTCAAGACAACATGGTGGAGTCATATATGTGTGCAGAACTTGGTATGGTAGGATAGACATCTTTCTATCCAGTTTGGGCTTTACCAAGAATAAAGCGGATTCCAACCTTTTCTACAAGGTTGAGGAAGGCAATCCAGTGATACTACTTTTGTATGCAGATAACCTGTTTTTTATAGGTGAAGATAGATTGATTGCCGATACACGGCGGAAGCTTGCTGCCGAGTTCAAGATGAAGAACTTGGGGATGATGCACTATTTGTTTTTGGAATGGAGGTGTGGCAGAGTGTAGATGGAATCTTCCTTGGACAAGGGAAGTATGCAGTAAGAGATCCTGAAGAATCGGGATGATGGATTGCAAGGCCATGGCCACACCTATGACATCGAATCTGAAGCTTCTTTGCGATGCTTCATCTGAGCCAGTTGATGTCTCTATGCATCGTCAAATGATTGGGTCCTTGATGTACCTGACGAACACGAGACCAGATATTTGCTTTGCAGTGAACACATTGAGCCAGTTCCTAACGGATCCAAGGAGTGTTCACTTGGTTGCTGTAAAGCATGTTCTGATGTACCTGAAGGGTATAGTGGATTATGGGCTCAAGTATGAAGCGAATCAAAAGTTTAACCTGCAGGGTTATGTTGATTCAGATTGGGCAGGCAGTGCTGCAGATAGGAAGAGCACATATGGGTGTTGCTTCAGTATGGGATCATGTGTGATCTCTTGGTTCAGCAGGAAGCAGTCTTGCATAGCACTGAGTACAGCTGAGGCAGAGTATGTTACAGCCTGTTGAACTATTTGTGAGGCAGTATGGCTATGGAAGCTACTGTCTGAGTTATTTGATCTTCCATTGGATGCTACTGGTATCTTCTGTGATAACCAAAGTTGTGTGAAGTTGTCCGAGAACCCAGTGTTTCATGACAGGTCGAAACACATAGAGATCAAATATCACTATATCAGGGATATGGTGCAGAGAGTAGATGTGAAAATCCTATACATTGCGATGGACGAGCAGATTGCAGATGTGCTGACGAAGCCGCTAGCCAGGGTGAAGTTCGAGTACTTCAGGGAGAGGCTTGGTGTTCTTCATATTGATGACACTTCGAGGAAGAAGTGATGGACACAATTGCTGAAGCCATTCCAAGCATGTTGGAAGGAGGATACTTCACATGGCCTCGGATGTAAGCACTGGATGATGAGCATCAGGATGATGTTCTAGTTTCTTCTTTGTATGATCAGTTGGATCATTTATCTATATATGTATATGTATGTACGCATCATGTTGGATGCTGGATATGATCAGTTGGATCATTTAAATGTATGTACGCATCATGTTGGATGCTTGGACCATGCATCTGTATATGTATCAGGTGGATACATTGTATGATCAAGTAGATCATGTATATTGATATGTATCACGTATGATTAGGTAGATCATGTATGTTGATGGATACATTGTGTGGATCATGTATCTATGTATCAGGTGGATACATTATGTATGATGATATGTATCAGGTAGATACTTGGTGTGCATCAGATGGATGCATTGTATGATCAGGATGATCGTGGATGACGAGCTTCTCCAGATGACATGCAGCAGGATGTTGCAGTGATGATGATCAGAGTGATCATGTGTACATCAGGATGATGTATGATGAGTATCAGATTATACTCTGTGGCCGTGGAACAGGTTGTGCAGGTAAGCATGTAATTTGTTCCCTGGGAGATTTGCAGATGGTCTTTCGAGGTTTGACCTATGGCATGTAATTCATACCCTGGGACATCTAGAAAATGCTCTTTTGAGATTTTGCTTGGGAGGACATATAATTTGTGCCCTGGGAGATCTACAGATAGTCTTTCGAGGTTTTGCCTATGGCATGTAATTTGTGCCCTGGGATATCTGGCAGATGCTCTTTCGAGGTTTTGTCCTATGGCATGTAATTTGCTCTTGGGAGATCTGGACAGGATGAAAAAGGCCTCAGATGCTTCAGCCAGGTTTTGCCATGACCACGTGTAATTTGCTCCTAGGAGATCTGGACAGGATGAAAAAGGCCTCAGATGCTTCAGCCAGGTTTTGTGGTGGACCACATGTAATGTGCTCCTGGGAGATCCGACAGGTAGAGCCGTGTGCTCATAACAACTTGGGATGCTTTAGCAAGGTTTTGTGGTGAGATGACATGTAATGTGCTCCTGGGAGATCCGACAGGTAGATTTGTGTGCTCGTAACAGCTTGGGATGCTTCATCCAGGTTTTGTGATGGGTCACATGTAATGTGCTCCTGGGAGATCCTACAGGTAGAGTTGTGTGCTCGTAATAGCCTGGGATGTTGCATCCAGGTTTTGTGACGCACATAATAAGTCTTGAGAATTCCACAGTATGGCCAGTGATGACGAAGACCTACAGGTGGTGGGCCTACATCCAGTATGAAAAAGGACTGGCTCTGTAGAATTTCCTATGACGAGTAGATTCAGAGATTGATTGAGATAGCAGCAGCAGTGACGATGATGATGACTCGATGACGATTATCCAGTGACGATGATCCAGAGAAGATGACTTGTGCTAGAAGACCTGTGTCGAGAAATAACTTCCTAGTTAAGAGGGAGTGTTGATGTATATGTAACTTTGGAATGTATTTCACATATATGTATATTGTATTCCTATAGAGATGTTATTATTCCTCTATACAGAAGAGTCGTCATTTATATTGTAAGTGTCATAACTTATACTTGATGGGTTATTAGACCACCTTGTTGGGGTCGGCCCTGTATAATTCATGTGGGTCAAAGGGTTATTAGACCACCCTATTGGGGGTCGTCCATGTGGGTCAAAGGGTTATTAGACTACCCTAGTGGGGGTCGACCCAGTCAACATTATGTTAAGTGGTTAAGTTGAGGCCGACCTAGTTGAGTAAAGGTCAAGTCAAGTTAGTGTATAAATAGAGAGTGTGTCTCTCTCATTTTACACATTCTATTCTCTCACTCACACTGTGGAGAGTGGCGCACTTGTGGAGGAGGAGGCTCTGCTGCTAGGAGAAGACTATCTCTTGTATTCTGGTTGTATCATTGCTCTATCTATCTCTGAGGAAGTTATTGGGGTTTTTCACCTTTATGGTTTTCCCCAAGTAAACTCGGTGTCTCTTCTGTGCTTGCATTATTGTGTCCATGAATGATATGCTGTAGATTTGTTGTACATGTTGTTCTCTCAGTTAAGATCCTAGATCAGATTGAAGTAAATTCTGAAAATTTAACATTTTGAAGTGCCCGGGGTAAGTATTGAAGTGCTTGGGGTGTTTTTCTTGTCAATGGGTGAATTTTGAAGTGCATGGGGCGTTTTTCTTGTCAATGGGTGAATTTTGAAGTGCATGGGGTGTTTTTCTCATCACTAGGTGAATTTAGAAGTGCATGGGGTGTTTCTATCATCATTGGGTCAATTTAGAAGTGCATGTGGCAAGTATTGAAGTGACTCGGGGGAATTTTGAAGTGCTTTGGGAAAATATTGAAGTGCATGTGGAGTTTTTATCATCCTTGGGAGAATTTAGAAGTGCATGGGAAAATATTGAAGTTCTTAGGGCAATTTTATCATCTTTCAAAATATTGACGTGCCCGGGGAAAGTATTGAAGTGCCTGGGGCGTTTTTCTCGTCACTGGGTGAATTTAGAAGTGCATGGGGCATTTTTCTCATCACCAGGTGAATTTAGAAGTTTATGGGTCGTTTTTCTCCTCACTGCGTGAATTTAGAAGTGCTTGGGGTTGTTATTGATCAATGTATGAATGCTTTTATAGTGTTGAGACATTTTAAAATAGTGATGGGAAAAGTTATGATTACTTACCGTGGAAAATTTGTGTGGATTGAGGCATTTTTGTGATTGCCTGGGTGATTATATCATTGTCGGGTTTTTTTCTTCCTTCCCTAGGGAAACTATTGAAGTGCATATGCCATTTTTATTATCATTGGACGAATTTTGAAGTGTTTGGGGCAAGTAATGAAGTGCCTAGGAAATCATGGAAGTGGATGGGGGCGTTTTTATCTTTGTTGGGAGAATTTTGAAGTGCCTGGGGAAAAAATTGAAGTGTCTGGGTGTTTTTATCATTGTTGGGAGAATTTTGAAGTGGTTGAGGCAAGTGTTGAAGTGCATGGTGCGTTTCTATCATCATTGGGTCAATTTAGAAGTGCATGGGGTAAGTATTGAAGTGCCTCGAGGGAATTTTGAAGTGCTTGGAGAAAATATTGAAGTGCATGGGGAGTTTTTATCATCCTTGGGAGAATTTAGAAGTGCCTAGGAAAATATTGAAGTGCTTAGGGCATTTTTATCATCTTTGGGAGAATTTTCAAGTGCCCGAGGCAAGTATTGAAGTGTCTGGGGCATTTTTCTCATCATTGGGTGAATTTAGAAGTACATGGGGTGTTATTCTCATCACTAGGTGATTATAGAAGTGCATGGGGTTGTTATTTATCAATTTATGGATGCTTAAATGGTGTTGGGACATTTTAAAACAGTGATCGGAGAAATTATCACTTGCTGAGGAAAATTTGTGTGGATTGATCCATTTTAAGTATTCACTGACAAATATGCAACTCTCCTACCATTCGACACCAAAGAGAATAAATTTTGGTGAGAACATTGATTGGAAGCTTGGAATTGGTCTAATAACTATCTATCTATATAAAGGAAGTGGGCCGCTACTAGGATATTCACTTAATTCTATCAATTTGTTGGCATGCCAAGATTCATGACCCCACATGTCCATTGGACCATTAAGGGATGAGATAACTAGTAGAGTCCCTACTTGCCATGAATATAGTTAGTGCAATCATGTTTCGTTGACACCTTCTAGTTGTGAGTGATCAAATACTGCTTGCGAAATGTATAAATAAATCCATCCTCTCCTCATTCATACACTTGCTCATTCAAGAGTCTAGGAGTCGAGAGAGTCCAGATTTGATCTCCGGTGTATGTTCTTCAGTTGCACTACCTTAGTAATCTACATAATAAAAATCCTGAGTCTTATTGGCAAAAGATTCGCCAAAATTTTTACTATATTTTATCAATCAGTGAAAGATTCGCCAAGTTTTTACAATTTTTTATAATTAAGTGAAATATTCGCCAAGATTTTCCAATATCTTATAATTTAGTGAAAGATTCGCCAAGATTTTAGAGCATTATATAATGAAATGAAAGATTTGCCAAAAAAATTATATATAAATATTATATTATTGATAAAATCGCCTTCAAGTTTTCCTATATATCGGGGAGATTTGCCCAATTTTTATACATATAAATTTGGGGGGGGGTTCTTAAAATCATCCCTGCCAATGGCCATTGCATAGCCCTTGGGCTATGCTATGGGAACCCTGTAGCATATCCCAAGGGCTATGCATTGGCCAGAGGGTCACCAATACATTTCCCAAGGGCTATGTTAAGCCATCAAATTCTTAGTTCTTTGGCTACTATACGTTAACAATTGTTTTGTATTGCAATTTTTTTTTAAACATATACTAAATTTGTTTTTTTTTGTTTCTTACTATAGGGAAAATCACATCAAGAAAACTATCTGTAAACATCTCTAGAGCGAGATCATCGATGAAGTCATCGAAAAACATAGTTGAGCCATATGACAATGTTGCGTGTGATGAAGTTGTTCCCAATGATGAATTAAAATTCAAGAATGTTATAGAATGGAAACTTGCACCAAGTTAAAAGAAACTTGACTATTCTTGGTATCTGAAAGAGAAATATCAAGGAAACTCGGACAATATTCACCTATATTGTGCTGGAATTGAATATCTTAAAAATGATTATCACTCATTGGGATTGTTGCGAGATATTTGTTCAGTGTAAGGTAAAGGCATTGTTTATGCACTAGTGAAACAAGCTAAAACCTTTGTCAAAATCCAATATTCTCTGAAGGTTTCAAACTATAAGATTGACGAAATTTTCATAGAATTTTGTGCAGCAATCGTGCACGAAATTGAGAGCAAGAGAGCAAGTTTCTATATTTTTATATCTTTTTGAATTTCTTATACTTTGATTTTTATGATAAGTGTAATAGATTTCCACTTTCCAATATTCTGAATGGAATTTATTGTACAGAATAAACTCCGATGGATATCATTAATGTCCCTCTTCATAAGGGAGAAGCACCAAAGAAGGGAGAAATACCAAAGCAAAATTGAGTGCAAAATGTACCTGGAGAAGTACAAGCACGGAAAGGAAAAGGAATCCAACAATCAAATGAAGTTCCTAGGAAGGTTACATTCAAAAGCATATCTCACCCAGTTGAACATGATCGACGAATTGTTGGTGATGACAATGTTACTTCTGTTGGTAAGAGAAATAGACAGTATTCTAAAATACTTATGGATGAGGATGTTTACATTCCTGATCAACAAGTTGTTCTTTTAGATACAACTTCTTCAAGACATAAAAGGAGGAGTGAAAATGTTCAACCCAATGTTGAAAATCATAGTGAGAACTCGATGGACAGTTTGGAAATCATTACTCCAGGTGGTGATCTAGATGATGGTGTTGTTAAGACAACACAAAATACTATTCGAGATCGATTGCGGAGGGATAAGTTGGTTCACAATGGACATACATTTGATTTAAATGTAAAACAAATTTATAGACACACAAAAGGCCAAGAGAAGTATCAAATTAGGAAACCACATCGCTTGCATGTTCATAACTTGAAAGCATTGATGAGGCACAATCGCTATGCACATGTGGTTGACTACCTAGTGCTTGTTGACCCAAAAGATGTTCATGTTAGAGATGAATTTGAAGAATCAAAATGTTTTGATTACAACTACTATGTTTTGGGGGGGAATCATTCCGCGGAGGCTAGAAGAGAATTGATGCAAGAGTTTCCAAAAAACCCTATTTTTCAAACAGTGAAATGTATCATTTACGTTGGTTTAATAGATGTGGAAGCAAAACTATTGGCATGGGATCACAACACATATAGTGACTACAGGATTTCCATGGCATTCATTGAAAGGGTTATATTTATCCACAATGAATTTGAACAAATATGTGGCGGGATAGATCGAAAGTTGATGCAGATTTCCGGAAACAATGTTGTAAGGAAATAGGTATCCCTATTAAAGAGGACAATGTGAAACATAAAGGTTTGAAAGGAAGTGATGCATTCAGAGCTATAGATAACTATTTTCAATTGGAATTTATATCGGGCCCCATATGATATTTGATTGATGACATATTTAGCATGTGGGAGAATATTGGTGTAAAAAATCAGAAGGTAAAAAAAGTAGAGCAGTTGCATGGAGGAGTAGTCAAGGAGGTCCTGATGTCAAGAACTTGCTAGAAGATATGACTATAACACATTGGATATCATTGCAAGGTGTGAAGGATGAAACAATTATATCTACAATACTATCACGTGTAAAGTCAAGTGAATTATACATGGAAGAAATGTGCAATGTTTTAGAAAAGTAATTTTATAAGTTGTTTTTTATTTTTTTAAGTTTATTTTTTGAGTTTAATATTTTTTATTAAATAAGCATTGTGTTATTATTAGATGTCATTGTTAACACCATTTATTTTTACATCATGTAGTCATAAGGTTTACATGAAAATACAAGAGGATATGGTTATAATGTTGGGTGAGAAGAGTTGGGATGATGTCAGATACAACTATCTAGATTCAAGCTCTATGGAAAGCTTAAAAGCTTTTTTTGTTGCATACAAAAAGGTATGATGGCTTATGATATTTTCTATTTTATTTATTTCTAAGTGAATTCATTTCTATTTTATTACTTATATATATAATTTTTTTTTCAAAGATGTCAAAGAAGAATTCAGTACCAGAGTCTTTCAAAATTCATATTCAAACAGCCAAAATAGAACGACAAAGAAGACAACGTCTTGCAAATGTTGAACTTGAGGACACCCTTGATCATCATGTTTGGAATGGGCTCGAAACTGTGCAATATAAAGTGATTTTGGGTGATTTTGCAAACATTGAAAATCTTGTTCCCAGAAAGGAGTACTCCCTAGTTATAGTAGATATCCCTCATGGATTCAATATCAAAAAAATTATTTATGATTGTGAGCCTTATACATATCAATCATTCAGTAAAGTTGTTTTAGGATTTTTGAACGTTACAACATCACCCATATGGGTATTTCTTGTTTTCCATTCAAATGTACAAGGGGGAGGAGTGCTAACAACATTCAAGGATAAACCAAACCTAAGGAAACAACTGTATTGGTAAGATATTTGTAGTATATTATTAAACATTTGAATTTAGAAAACATTAAATTATTTTTCTATAAGTTAATTAGATTCTTATCTATTTTTGTTACAGGCATAATCCTAACATTTGTGGCTCCAACACTAATCCATTTATGAGTGATATTGAAAACATACATCTTGCATGTTGGACACAAGATGGGACCTATGATACTCTTTTAATCAATGAAAAGAGTGAAGGAAAATATAGTCAAATATTGTCTTATAATGTCGTGGTTAACAAGTTGACATATGAAGAAAGAGATTTGAAAGGAGAGACTGTAAACATCTACCAGAAGCCACAAGAATTGATCAATTATCTCATAGATACTTTTTCAAGAGAAGGAGATTGGGTTTTAGATTCGTTCTCGGGATCAGGTAATATTTATGATGTTAGATATGAAACTAGTGTCAAAATCTAAATTTGGTAATATATATTTTTTAAATTTATGTTTCATTATGTTATTTAACTTTTTTTGTTTTGTATGTGTTTATTAGGTACAACAATAGCATTTTCATTACAAAAGGGAAGAAATTGCATATCCATTGGGAATGATCTACTACAGTGCAATTATATCAAGCAAATAATTAATGCTATGAAAGTTCTTCCAGATGAAATGCAGTAAGTTGATTTGAAGAAAGGAGAATTTAGTGAGTCACTTGTGGCAAAGATGTCAAAAGAGCCTCAGCCTCCTTTAAAAGGGATGTTCGAAAAATATCACTTTGGGCATTTTGCAGAAGTAGAGGACCCAATGGAAGAACACATTGAGGTCCAGGAAGAGAGCCAACCAATAGAAAATGTCAATTTCAATGAAGAGTTCGGGATGCAGGATATTGTTGATAAGTTTCATATTGTTGAGGAAAATGTCAAAGTTGACAATTTTTTGATAAGATATTTTGTAATGTTTTGAATTGAAGATTTTATTTTTAGAATAATTAATATGTTTTTAATATGCTATTTAGAAATATATGGTATACGTTTTTTTGAGTTTATGTGAATCATCACTTTATGGAAAATAATGTTAAAGAGTATCATTTTTATACATCAAATAACAGAAAATACATTGAAAAATGGTTTGGAATGTCTTTTTTTTGCATTTTGTTTAGAAATTTGCGAAAAACATGACTTCTTTTAGATAAAAGTTTAATGAAAAAACTTTGAAAATGCATGTATTTTTCGTTCTAACTAGTTTCTTAATCGTACAAAAATTCAAAAATGTGTGTTTTTTTACTATAGCTAGCTATTAAATGTAGATATTTTTGTAAAGTTTGGAAAATGACCCTTGTAAATAAAAGTTATAATTTTCTTCTGACCAAGAAGTTTCAAAATCACAAAAAAATGGTGCTACCAGTATACACCCTTTTTGAAAGGAAGGTCAAAACAGCTACTAAAATTGACCCCCAAAAAAACGAGAACAATGTCGATTTCTCGTCAATTTGTATAACATGTTGGTGCTGATCCTACTGGATGGATATACAAGGCAGAACAATATTTCAGTCTGCATAATACTTTTGATGTCCACAAAGTTCCACTTGCATCCTTTCATTTGGAATAGGAATCCCTTCAATGGTACCATTGGTACATCGAAGCTCATGACGAGCCTAACTGGACATATTTTTGCGAACTCCTTTTGCAACGATTTTGTCCTAGTGATTTTGATGACTTCACAGGAGAACTCACTAAACTTCTCCAAATCGGCAGTGTGCGAGAGTATCGGACATAATTTGAGAAAATGGCCAATCACACAGAAGGATTGTCTAATGAATTCTATAAGATTTGTTTTATTAGTGGTCTCAAGGATGAAATCTGCTCAGAGGTTAAAATGTTCTGTCCCAACACAATGATGGAAGTCCCAGGGTTGGCTAAGTTGGAAGAGCATAAGATCACAGCCCAAAAACGCTCCAAAACCACCTTTGTTCCTTTCAGAAATATGTGTTCCCAATGACCTACCATCACGCCAAATCCTCGTCCAAATCCTATCAAGCATTATTCTGAAACAGAAATGCGGGCACACCAAGAAAATGATCTTTGTTATAATTGTGATGAGAAATTCACTTGGGGACATAGATTTGTTGAGCAAAAGCTCTATCTCTTAGATTTGGATTCTTCACCTTCCTTTGAACTTGGTGAAGAAGCTCCAGATACAATGGATGATTAGGTCGACATTCAACAGCCTCCTGTTGACCCCCCATCTCTGAACGACCAACCAGAGATATCTCTCCATGCTTTAGCCTGCGTCACCACCCCACAAAAAATGTGGGTTAGGGGTTACTTCAAGAAGTTCCCTCTTACCATACTCATTAGTTTTGGTAGCACTCATAACTTCATTGACCCTTGGATCACCAAACAGGCTGATTGTTTTGTCCATCCTTGCTCCAACTTTGAATTCATGGTTTCCAATGGGGGTACCTTACCTTGCAAGGGGAAGTGTCACAATGTGCATATCTCTATGGAATATTATAACTTTCATTCTCACATGTTTGTCTTGGACTTAGGTGGATGTGATGTGGTTTTGGGTGTTCAATGGTTTTGCACACTTGAACCCATATTATGGGATTTTGCTAAACTTTGGATGCAATTTTCAGTCAATGGGAAAAAACACACATTTACAGGCTTACAACTAGGGTCTCTCCGCATCATTAAATCACATCGCCTAGAAAATCTCCTTAAGAAGAATTCACATGGTGTCATTGCTCAGCTCTATTCTATTTAGATGCACCCATCAACAGTCTCCACTACTCCCTTGGATCTCCAACAAATTTTGGATAGATATGCCGGTGTCTTTGTTGAACCAGTGGGATTGCCGCTTTTAAGAGACCTTTCAGGTAAGAATTTAGCCACCTCTACATCTATGAAGGAAATGATGGCTATTTTGCATGCAGTACAGGTGTAGCATCCATACCTATTAGGGAATTCTTTCTACATCAAGATTGCTCACCAGAGTTTGAAATATTTCCTGGAACAACGGGTCTCCTCACCCACACAACTAAAATGGGTTCGGCAACTCCTGGGTTATGCCTATGAGATCACTTACATGAAGGGTCAAGACAATTTGCTGGTAGATGTTGTTTCTCACACATTTGATGACCAAGTTTCTCTTTCATCTATTTCTATGCATGTTCCAAATTGGTTGCAATCTATTCAACAGGGCTATGCCAATGAATCCTCCTTATCTTAACTCATCCAACGGTTATCCAACAACCCTTCTGTTGTACCGCATTACTCTTGGGATGGAACTTCCCTGAGATACAAGGGTCATATTGTGCTTCACCAAAGCATAGATCTTCAATGGGCTGTCTTCTCTGAACTCCATGCTTCTCCATTGGTAATGCACTCCAGGTTCCTCAAAATGTATGAGTGGGCACAAAATACCGTCCTTTGGCAGGGAATCAAAAGGACAATTCAACAGATGGTGGCTGAATATGATACTTTCTATCTCCTTCTGGGATTGCTCGAACCTTGTTAGGAACCCATGTCTTTACTTTGTTAGTATATTGTTGTTGGACGCATATGCTTTGTAAGTCATCCCATAGTATTTGTTGATCAATAATTTGTGTTATTGTTGTTGGCGCATATGCTTTGTAAGTTGTCGTAGTATTGTTGATCAATAGTTTGTAGTGGCCCATGTTTTTGACCCATAGTATTGGCGCCTAGACTTAGTATATAAGTGTGTGTTGAGACCTATGAAGGACCGTGAAGTTATTTGTATTGAGCTTGCTCAAAGGAGGTTTCCCCCTCGAAGTGGCCTGTGATCAATATAAAAGTGATTATGAGTTCTGTCATTTCTGCTATTTCGCATATTCTTATTAATTAATTGTTGCAGGTGCATCACATCTGGTATTAGAGCACTTTCTTGGGCTCGTTGGGTGAAATTTCTGCCAAATTGTTTTTCACATCTGTTGCAGGTTTGGATTTGGGAATAATCCCTATCCGCTTAACTGTGGGAAGTACTTGGGCATAAGCCCTAAAATTCATTGTGAGGAGTACCACAGGAACCCCGAAGTAGCTGGCCCATTGAGAGGACCTGCCAACGAAAAGGGCAACGACCCCTACCTGATTGACTAGTTCCCACCCATGAGGTAAACCAAGAGCTGTCGTTTGTGGAAAAGCAGTTATCAGTTTTACCTGAGCCATGGAGTGAGGGATACTGCCCCAATACGCAAGTCGTCAGATAGCATTGGTGGCCGAGTGAAACCCCTGAACTGTTAGGAAGCCACACATACCTGGGGTCCATATCTATTTTCAGCTGAACTGTTGTCGATCACTGCTGCGCCATTTCAGATCCATTCTGCAAGCCGTTCCAAATCCAGCCGTTTTCAATCCATTTGGCGCTGTTCCAGATCCCTTCTGATCCGTAGCGGCTCCGATCAAAAAAAAAAAAGGTATAAAATTCAGTTTTTTTCTCCATATCTCCCTTGGTTTCACTCTGTTTCCCTTTAAATTTTTGGCGAACCCCTATCATCCCATTCTGCATATTTCATTCCTGAGGACCCTATCCCCAATTCCCCTTCCCAAAGCCCGAAATCCCACATTTGTCTATTTTTAGGGTTTGCCATAAATTCCTCAGATTTCACCCAATCACCTTCAAATTTTACCACAGAGTTCCTTTCTAAATTATGCTTCTTTGTCCCCCTCTACCAAAATTTCCCATTCTTTCACCCCACTTCTGAAATCCTTATTTTTGCTTCCCTGTCTATTCGATAGTGTCCAAAACCTAGTCAAACCCCAATTACCCTTCAGATTTTTTCCCAAGTCCAAATTTTCCTTTACTGAAGCAGTTTCTGTTTTTGTTTTCCTACCCAGTCAACCAAAAAAAAACTCCTGGTTATGGTTGTCACCCATGCAGGAGCAAAAACCATGGAAGACGCACTTGCAGCCATCCAAGCCAAACTCAAGGATCTGGATGAAAAATTTCTCGGCCTCCATCTTGAACATTCAGCTATGAACAACAAACAGCAGTCCGAGTCTTCATCAGACAATGGGTTCTCTTCTTCCAGCAATTTTCGTGGTCTGAAGCTTGATTTTCCTCGATTCAATGGTACTGATCCAACTGGATGGATCTATCATGCAGAACAATATTTCAGTCTGCATAATACTTTTGATGTCAACAAAGTTCCACTGGCATCCTTTCATTTGGAACAGGAAGCTCTACAATGGTATCGTTGGTACATCAAGGCTCATGAAGAGCCAAAATGGCCAGATTTTTTCCAGCTCCTTTTGCAACGATTTGGTCCTAGTGCTTTTGATGACTTCACAGGAGCCCTCACTAAACTTCACCAAATTGGCACTATGAGAGAGTATCAAACCGAATTTGAGAAACTAGCCAACCACACCAAAGGATTGTCTGATGACTTTTACCGGAGTTGTTTTATCAATGGTCTAAAGGATGCCATCCGCTCTGAGGTCAAAATGTTCTATCCCAACACAATGATGGAAGCCCTGGGGTTGGCTAAGTTGGTAGAAGACAAGATTGCAGCCCAACAACGCTCCAAGCCCACTTTTGTTCCCTTCCGAAATATGGGTTCTCAACGACCACCTATACCGCAGGCTCCTCGACCATATCCTATTAAGCATTTGTCTGTAACAGAGATGCAAGCATGTAGAGAAAAGGGGCTTAGCTATAATTGTGATGAGAAATTCACTCGGGGACATAGATGTGTTCAACAAAAGCTCTATCTCTTGGATGTGGATTCTCCGCCTGCGTCTGAAATTGGTGACGAAGATCCAGAAACACTGGATGCTCCGGTCAACATTCAGGAACCGCCGATTGACCCTCCGTCTCAGGATGACCAGCTAGAGATATCTATCCATGCTTTAGCTGGAATCACCACCCCCCAAACAATGCGGGTCAGGGGTTACTTCAAGAAGCTTCCTCTTACAATACTCATTGATTCTGGTAGCACTCATAATTTCATTGACCCTCGGATCGCCAAACAAGCTGATTGTTTTATCCATCCTTGCTCCAACTTTGAAGTCATGGTTGCCAATGGGTGCACCTTACCTCGCAAAGGGAAGTGTCAAAATGTGTGTATCTCTATGGGAGATTATACCTTGCACTCTGACATGTTTGCCTTGACCTTAGGTGGATGTGATGTGGTTTTGGGCGCTCAATGGCTACGCACACTTGGCCCTATCTTATGGGATTTTGCTGAACTTTGGATGCATTTTTCCCTAAATGGACAAAAACACACATTGAAAGGATTACAACCAGGTTCTCTTAGCATCATCAGTTCACATCGCATGGAAAAACTCCTCAAGAAGAATTCACATGGTATCATCGCTCAGATCCATTCCATTCAGATGCAACCATCAGCGGTCTCCACTACTCCTTTGGATCTACAACAAATTCTAGATCGATATACAGGTGTCTTTGCTGAACCAGTGGGATTGCCACCTTCCAGGCCAGAAGACCATCGTATTCAGCTCCTTCCTGGCAGCGTTCCTCCCAACATCAGGCACTATCGCTACCCATTTCACCAAAAAATGGAGATTGAAATGCTCGTTCGGGACTGATTGAAGCAAGGTATTATTCGCCCAAGCACTAGTTCCTTTTCTTCTCCAGTTATTCTTGTCCGCAAAAAAGATGGGTCATGGCACCTCTGCATTGACTTCTGAGCACTTAATCACCTCACCATCAAGGATAAGTTTCCAATTCCTGTTATTGATGAGCTTCTTGATGAGCTTCATGGGGCTCACTTTTTCTCCAAGTTGGATCTTCGTTCTGGGTATCATCAAATTTGGGTTCATGAGTATGATATCCCTAAAACAACTTTCTGCACACATGATGGCCATTATGAGTTTTTGGTCATGCCCTTTGGCCTCACTAATGCTCCTTCCACATTCCAGGCCTTAATGAATAAAATATTTCGACCCTACTTGCGGAAATTCATTCTGGTATTCTTTGATGATATCCTCATCTACAGTAAAACATGGGATGAACATCTCCAGCATCTGGATCTTGTCATGCAACTTTTCTCTGACCATCATCTCCATGCCAAGCAGTCTAAATGTGTTTTTGGACAGAAGGAAGTTGAATATATCGAGCACATTATCTCAGCACAAGGGGTTCACGTGGATCCTGCCAAAATCGATGCCATGAACAATTGGCCGCATCCTCAGACACTCAAGAGCCTTCGTGGTTTTTTGGGGTTGACTGGCTACTACCGCAAGTTTGTCAAGGATTATGGGAAGATTGCAGCTCCATTAACTGCTTTATTGAAAAATGATGCTTTTACATGGACACATGTTGCTCAGTGTGCATTTGACAAACTAAAACAAGCTATGTGTACTACACCTATTCTAGCTATGCCCGATTTTTCCAAGCCCTTCACTATTGAGAGTGATGCTTGCGACAATGGACTTGGTGTTGTTCTCCTTCAAGATGAACACCCCATTGCGTTCACCAGCAAAGCCCTTTTAGGTAAGAATTTAGCTGACTCTACCTATGCGAAGGAAATGATGGCTATTTTGCATGCAGTACAGAAGTGGGGCCCATACCTATTAGGGAATCATTTCTGCATCAAGACTGATCACCAGAGTTTGAAATATTTCATGGAACAGCGTGTCTCCTCCTCGGCACAACAGAAATAGGTTAGAAAACTCATGGGTTATGACTATGAGATCACTTACAAGAAGGGTAAAGACAATATTGTGGCAGACGCTCTTTCTCGCACATTTGATGCCCAAGGTTCTCTTTCAGCTATTTCTATGCCTATTCCAAATTGGTTGCAATCTGTTCAATAGCGTTATGTCAATGACTCTTCCTTATCTCAAATCATCCAGCGCTTGACCAACAACCCTTCTGCTGTACCACATTACTCTTGGGATGGTGCTTCTCTGAGATACAAGGGTCGTCCGGTGCTTCCCCAGAGCACAGATCTTCAACAGGCTGTCTTCTATGAACTCCATGCTTCTCCATCGGCAGGGCACTCTGGGTTCCTCAAAACGTATGAACGGGCACGACGTAACTTCTTTTGGCAGGGCATGAAAAGGACAATTCAACAGATGGTGGCTGAATGTGATACCTGCCAGCACAATAAGGGTGAAAGAACACTCCCTCCAGGATTGCTTGAACCTTTGCCCATACCTACACGGATTTGGACAGATATTTCTCTGGATTTCATTGAAGGGCTCCCTAAATATGGCGGGAAGACAGTGATTCTCGTTGTGGTTGATCACCTCTCCAAATATAGTCATTTTTGTGCTCTCAGCCATCCCTATACAGCCTCCTCATTCGCTCAAATTTTCCTGGACCAGATCTTTCATCTTCATGGCATCCCTTCTTCCATTGTCTCGGATCGTGATGCGACTTTCACCAGTCATTTTTGGACAAAACTATTTCGCCACACTGGCACCAAACTGAAGATGAGTTCAGGGTATCACCCACAAACAGATGGTCAGACTGAAATTATCAATAAATGCTTGGAAACTTATCTTCGTTGCTTCACCTCGGAACAACAACATTAGTGGGAAAAGTGGCTCCCTCTCGCTGAATGGTGGTACAATACCTCTTACCACACTGCCTCTAAAATGACCCCATATGAAGCAGTCTATGGTCAGGCACCTCCAGTTCTTCTTCCATACACCCCCACCAGTTCACCAGTTCAGGAAGTTGACACGGTCCTTCGAAACCGCGATTAGATTCTTCGCATTTTGCGGGACAATCTTCACATGGCAAGCAATCGCATGAAGCAACAAGCTGATCAGCACCGTTCTGAGCGCACTTTTCAAGTCGGCGATATGGTTTTTCTTCATCTCCAACCGTACAAGCAATCCTCCTTGAAACTCAAAGGGCGTCATAAGCTTGCTCCAAAGTTCTATGGGCCATATCGGATTCTTCAGAAGATTGGGTCCATTGCTTATAAATTGGAACTTCCTCCTTCTTCCCGCATTCATCCAGTCTTTCATTGCTCTTATCTGAAGAAAGTTCTTGGCACCAACATCAGTGGAAAAACGATTTTACCATAAATGGATAATGAAGGATCCATACTTTTGGAGCCGGAGGCCATCCTCAATCGGCGCACTCGTCAGCTTCGCTCTCGCTCTATCACATAGGTCTTAGTTCAGTGGCACGGCATGCAACCAGAGGATGCTACATGGGAACCACTCCTTCAGATTCAATAACAATTTCCACATCTAAAGATTTGAGGACAAAGATTTTTTTAAGGGGGAGGGGATGTTAGGAACCCATGTCTTTACTTTGTTAGTATATTGTTGTTGGACGCATATGCTTTGTAAGTCGTCCCGTAGTATTTGTTGATCAATAGTTTGTGTTATTGTTGTTGGCGCATATTCTTTGTAAGTCTCCGTAGTATTGTTGATCCATAGTTTGTAGTGGCCCATGGTTTTGACCCATAGTATTGGCGCCTAGACTTAGTATATAAGTGTGTGTTGAGACCTATGAAGGACCGTGAAGTTATTTGTATTGAGCTTGCTCAAAGGAGGTTGCCCCCTCGAAGTGGCCTGTGATCAATTTAAAAGTGATTATGAGTTATGTCATTTCTGCTATTTCGCATATTCTTATTAATTAATTGTTGCAGGTGCATCACAAACCTGTGCACATCCCTACACGGATCTATTAGGATATTCCTATACATCATCCTATTTCTACTAGAATTTTCATTATTTGCATTTTCAGTCTTGCATGCATTTTTGCATGCAGCAGGCATTCTGCATGTAGCATGCAATTGCAAGCATCCCAGTCATTAGTCCCAGCACCTATCCCTCAGTTATCTAGCCCCGTGAGCTTCTCACTAATCAATTTTAGCCCTCCTAGTGCTTAGTGCGCCGTGCATGTAGTTGCATGAATCCAAGCACCCTCTCTCACCTACCACTCAGATGCACTTCAGTTAGTTGAGTTATCTTTAGTTCCTTCTTTCATTTAAGGATAGAATGACTCTCAATTGACTGTATCACTACGATGGACCTCTAATGAGACTAGACTATCCATTTTGAATCCAGTTAGCTCCTCATGTGCCCTCCATTGAGCCTCCTTCATTCAGTTAGTGCCTCCATGTGCCAGTTACACCTACCACACTCAGTTAGACTCAATTTGACATCTGGTTGACAATTACTTGTGCATTGATGACTCCACTGATGATGATTAGGACTTCTAGTTGTGCTTTGATGACTCTCTATTGATCTGATGATCACTGCATGAAGGCTAGTTCGAATTGCCACCTTGGCATTTGAATCCTCTCACTATTGTATTATTTATTTGTCCATAATGTGATTAATGAATTAGTGTGTGAAGTTATTTTTCTTCTATCTGAGTTCTACTGTATTATTATTATGTTGCTCATTTACACTGCATTGACCACTCTTCTTCTATCTTCTTGCTTAATCATAATATTTCTTGTGAGGTATACATCAGTTCTTAGATCTGCTGTGAGGATTTTCACATGGTATCAGAGCATGTTGAGAGTATTGTCTATCTCCATTCCTGATAATTTTTTGCAGGTTATTATCAAGATTTCAAGTGCAGTAGTTGCAGCAATTTCTACACTTTTGCAGTAATAGCAGTTGCAGATATTTTCTATTTCTTTTGGAGGTCTTCTACAGCTTCCATGAATTCAGAAGAAATCCCTCCTCTTTATCCATTCAACTATGATGAATGGAAACAAAAAATGATAGCATATTTGAAGAGCCATGATCTCTTTGATTATTGTTTTGAAAGAGAGTTTGAATCCTCTGAAGAAGAGAATGACAGGTTAAATAAAGGTGACAGTGTCTCTAGAGAACTGTTGTTTTATATGTATCGTTGTATGTTTACCCACTTCATTGATTCTGCTAAATCTCCAAAAGAGCTATGGGCCCATGTGGATGAACGATTTGGCAAACAGAATGAAGAGATTGGCCCAAACCCTTTCGAGAGCAAGCCCAGTGATGCATTCTCCCTCCTTGATGATCTCATTGATCATGAATTAGTATCAAACATATCTCATATTGAAATTGTCCACAAAGAAGAAGAACTTGCATAATCTACACTCATGCTCCAAATTTCTTCTATTTCGAATTTTGTGCCAGCTCACACTCTAGAAATTGCAGAGTTTCCTAAATCCTCTCTTGCACCAAAGTCTATTGGTTTGCATCACAATCTCATGAATGTTTCGGAGGTTAAATCAGCCATTGGAGGTAATGCATTCGCTCTCCTTGATCAATCACCTCTTATTTACTACTGTAAGATCATAATTTCATGTTGTAAGAAGGTTATTGAAGATGATGGCCATTTCCATTCGCTTGGGATAATTTCTCATGCATTCAATGGTTTAGATCTCACCTCAAATGGTTCAAAGGAGCTCTTGAGAAACCATTCTTCATGTCTTGGATCTGATTTGGATTCCAAGCATTCACTAACATTTGATGGTTCTTTTGGGAATAATCTCACCCACGATGGTTCAAAGGACAAAACAAAAGACTATCTACACATTCATGGTTTTGATCCTACCTCAACCGATTTGAATCACAGGTTCCAATATCATCCTCATAATTTTGGATTTGTTCTCATGACATTCGATTTGAAGAGAAAGTACAAGCACATGCCTTTTGAGCATGATCCACTTCTTCCCAAGAATAAGATAGCTCCAGACATATGACCAAGCATAACACCTACTTGAGTTGGATCATTTATTTTTGTGTGTGTCGTGCTGTCTATTTTGAGGGGGGGTATTTTTCCCATGAGGTTTTCCCCATTTCCTCGGTTTATTGACTGTTATTATTATGGTATTGGGTGACCTTTCGTCTCAGTTACCAGGTCCCGGGATGGATTAACGGGGGGTGTTAGGATATTCCTATACTCCATCCTATTCCTACTAGCATTTTCATTATTTGGATTTTTAGTCTTGCATGCAGCATGCATTCTGCATGCATGCATGCATCCCAGTCATTAGTCCCAGCACCTATCCCTTAGTTAGCTATCCCCGAGAGCTTCTCATTGATCAATTTTAGCCCTCCTAGTGCTTAGTGTGCCCTGCATGCAGTTGCATGCATTCTAGGTGCCCTCTCTCACCTACCACTCAATTGCACTTCAGTTAGTTCAGTTATCTTTAGTTCCTTCCTTGATTTAAGGATATACTGACTCTCAACTGCCTGTATCACTCCGATGGACCTCCAGTGAGACTAGACTGCCCATTCTGACTTCAGTTAGCTCCTCATGCGCCCTCAACTGAGCCTCCTTCATTCAGTTAGTGCCTCCATGTGCCAGTTACACCTACCACACTCAGTTAGACTCAGTTTGACCTTTGGTTGACAGTTACTTATGCATTGATGACTCCACTGATGATGATCGGGATATCTAGTTGTGCTTTGATGACTCTCTATTGATCTGACGATCACTCGATGAAGGATAATTCGAATTTCCACCTTGGCATTTGAATCCTCTCACCATTGTATTATTTATTTGTCCATATTGTGATTAATGAATTAGTGTGTGAAGTTATTTTGCTTCTATCTGAGTTCTACTGTATTATTATTATGTTGCTCATTTACACTGCATTGACCACTCTTCTTCTATCTTCATGCTTAATCATAATCTTTCTTGTGAGGTATACATCATCTCTTAGATCTGCTGTGAGGATTTTCACATGGTATCAGAGCATGTTGAGAGTATTGTCTATCTCCATTCCTGAGAGTTTTTTGTAGATTATTATCAAGATTTCAAGTGCAGCAGTTTCTGCACTTTTGCAGTAGTAGCTGTTGCAGACATTTCTATTGTTTTTGCAGGTCTTCTACAACTTCCATGAATTCTGAACAAATCCTTCCTCTTTCTCCATTCAACTATGATGAATGGAAACAAAAAATGATATCATATTTGAAGAGACATGATCTCTTTGATTATTGTTTTGAAAGAGAGTTCGAATCCTCTGAAGAAGAGAATGACATGTTAAATAAAGGTGACAACGTCTCTGGAGAAATGTTGTTTGCTATGTCTCGTTGTATGTTTACCCACTTCATTGATTCCGTTGAATCTCCAAAAGAGCTATGGGCCCATCTGGATGAAATATTTGGCAAATAGAATGAAGGGATTGGTCCAAACCCTTTCGAGAGCAATCCCAGTGATGCATTCTCCCTCCTTGATGATCTCATTGATCATGAATTAGTATCAAACATATCTCATATTGAAGTTGTCCACAAAGAAGAAGAATTTGCAGATTCTACACTCATGCTCCAAATTTCTTCTATTTCGAATTCTATGCCAACTCACACTTTAGAAATTGCAGAGTTTCCTAAATCCTCTCTTGCACCAGAGTCTGTTGGTTTGCATCATGATCTCATGAATGTTTCGGAGGTTAAATCCGCGATTAGAGGTAATGCATTTGCTCTCCTTGATCCATCACCTCTCATTTACTACTGTAAGATCATAATTTCATGCTCTCAGAAGTTTATTGAAGATGATGGCCATTTCCATTTGCTTGGGATAATTTCTCATGCATTCAATGGTTTAGATCTCACCTTAAATGGTTCAAAGGAGATCTTGAGAAACCATTATTCAAGTCTTGGATCTTATTTGGATTCCAAGCAATTACTGACATTTGATGGTTCTTTTTGGCATAATCTCACCCATGATGGTTCAAAGGACAAAACAAAAGACTATCTATGCATTCACGGTTTTGATCCTACCTCAGTTGATTCGAATCATAGGTTCCAGGATCATCCTCATACTTTTGGATTTTTTCTCATCACATTCGATTTGAAGAGCAAGTACAAGTACATGCCTTTTGAGCATGATCCACTTCTTCCCAAGAATAAGATACCTCCAGACATATCACCAAGCATCACACCTGCTTGATTCTAGAGCATTTATTTTTGTGTGTACCCTACAGTCTATTTTGAGGGGGGTATTTTTCCCATGAGTTTTTCCCTATTTCCTCGTTTATTAACTCTTATTATTATTTGTATTGGGTGACCTTTGGTCTTAGTTACCAGGTCCCATGATGGATTAAGGGGGGATGTTAGGATATTCCTATACTCCATCCTAGTCCTACCAGCATTTTCAGTCTTGCATGCATTTCTTCATGCAGCATGCATTTTTCATGCATGCATGCATGCAATTGCATGCATCCCAGTCATTAGTCGCAACACCTATCCCTTAGTTAGCTAGCCCCGGGAGCTTCTCACTGATCAATTTTAGCCCTCCTAGTGCTTAGTGCACCCTGCATGCAGTTGCATGCATCCCAGGTGCCCTCTCTCACCTACCACTTAGTTGCACTTTAGTTAGTTGAGTGATCTTTAGTTCCTTCCTTGATTTAAGGATATATTGACTCTAAATTGACTGTATCACTCGGATGGACCTCCAGTGAGACTAAACTGCCCATTTTGACTCCAGTTAGCTCCTCATGCACCCTCCATTGAGCCTCCTTCATTCAGTTAGTGCCTCTATGTGCCAGTTATACCTACCACACTTAGTTAGACTCAGTTTGACATTTGGTTGACAGTTAATTATGCATTGATGACTCCACTGATGATGATCAGGACTTCTAGTTGTGCTTTGATGACTCTCTATTGATCTGATGATCACTCAATGAAGGCTAATTCGAATTTCCACCTTGGAATTCGAATCCTCTCACCATTGTATTATTTATTTGTCCATATTGTGATTAATGAATTAGTGTGTGAAGTTATTTTGCTTCTATCCGAGTTTTACTGTATTATTATTATGTTGCTCATTTACACTGCATTGACCACTCTTCTTCTATCTTCCTACTTAATCTAATATTTCTTGTGAGGTATACATCATCTCTTAGATCTGCTGTGAGGATTTTCACATGGTATCAGAGCATGTTGAGAGTATTGTCTATCTCCATTCCTGAGAGTTTTTTGCAGATTATTATCAAGATTTCAAGTGCAACAGTTTCTGCACTTTTGCAGCAGTAGCCGTTGCAGACATTTCAATTGTTTTTACAGGTCTTCTACAGCTTCCATGAATTTAGAACAAATCCTTCCTCTTTCTCCATTCAGCTATGATGAACGGAAACAAAAAATGATAGCATATTTGAAGAGCCATGATCTCTTTGATTATTGTTTTGAAAGAGAGTTCAAATCCTCTAAAGAAGAGAATGACAGGTTAAATAAAGGTGACAACATCTCTGGAAAAATGTTGTTTGCTATGTCTCGTTGTATGTTTACCCACTTCATTGATTCTGTTGAATCTCCAAAAGATCTATGGGCCCATCTGGATGAAATATTTGGCAAATAGAATGAAGGGATTGGTCCAAACCCTTTCTAGAGCAAGCCCAGTGATGCATTTTCCCTCCTTGATGATCTCATTGATCATGAATTAGTATCAAACATATCTCATATTGAAGTTGTCCACAAAGAAGAAGAACTTGCAGATTCTACACTGATGCTCCAAATTTCTTCTATTTCGAATTATATGCCAACTCACACTCTAGAAATTGCAGAGTTTCCTAAATCCTCTCTTGCACCAGAGTTTGTTGGTTTGCATCATGATCTCATGAATGTTTCGGAGGTTAAATCATCCATTAGAGGTAATGCATTTTCTCTCCTTGATCAATCACCTCTTATTTACTACTGCAAGATCATTATTTCATGCTCTCAGAAGGTTATTGAAGATGATGGCCATTTCCATTCGCTTGGGATAATTTATCATGCATTCAATGGTTTAGATCTCACCTCAAATGGTTCAAAGGAGATCTTGAGAAACCATTCTTCAAGTCTTGGATCTTATTTGGATTCCAAGAAATCATTGACATTTGATGGTTCTTTTGGGCATAATCTCACCCATGATGGTTCGAAGGAGAAAACAAAATACTATCTACGCATTCACGGTTTTCATCCTACCTCAACTGATTCGAATCATAGGTTTCAGGATCATCCTCATACTTTTGGATTTGTTCTCATCAAATTTGATCTGAAGAGCAAGTACAAGTACATGCCTTTTGATGATGATCCACTTCTTCCCAAGAAGAAGATACCTCCAGACATATGACCAAGCATCACACCTGCTTGATTTTGGAGCATTTATTGTTGTGTGTGCCCTACAGTCTATTTTGAGGGGGGTATTTTTCCCATGAGGTTTTCCCCATTTCCTCTTTTATTGACTGTTATTATTATTTGTATTGGGTGACCTTTCGTCTTAGTTAGCAGGTCCCAGGATGGATTAAGGGGGGGTGTTAGGATATTCCCATACTCTATCCTTGTCCTACCAGCATTTTCAGTCTTGCATGCATTTCTGCATGCAGCATGCATTTCTGCATGCAGCATGCATTTTGCATGCATGCATGCATCCCAGTCATTAGTCCCAGCACCTATCCCTTAGTTAGTTAGCCCCGGGAGCTTCTCACTGATCAATTTTAGCCCTCCTAGTGCTTAGTGCGCCCTTCATGCAATTGCATGCATCCCAAGTGCCCTCTCACCTACCACTCAGTTGCACTTCAATTAGTTGAGTTATCTTTAGTTCCTTCCTTGATTTAAGGATATACTGACTCTCAACTGATTGTATCACTCCGATGGACCTCCAGTGAGACTAGACTGCCCATTTTGACTCTAGTTAGCTCCTCATGCGCCCTCCACTGAGCCTCCTTCATTCAGTTAGTGCCTTCATGTGCCAGTTACACCTACCACACTCAGTTAGACTCAGTTTGACATCTGGTTGACAGTTACTTGTGCAGTGATGACTCCACTGATGATGATCAAGACTTCTAGTTGTGCTTTGATACCTCTTTATTGATCTGATGATCACTCCATGAAGGATAATTCGAATTGCCACCTTGGAATTTGAATCCTCTCACCATTGTATTATTTATTTTTCCATATTGTGATTAATGAATTAGTGTGTGAAGTTATTTTGCTTCTATCCGAGTTCTACTGTATTATTATTGTGTTGCTCATTTACACTGCATTGACCACTCTTCTTCTATCTTCCTGCTTAATCTAATATTTCTTGTGAGGTATACATCATCTCTTAGATATGCTGTGAGGATTTTCACATGGTATCAGAGCATGTTGAGAGTATTGTCTATCTCCATTCCTGAGAGTTTTTTGCAGGTTATTATCAAGATTTCAAGTGCAGTAGTTGCAGCAATTTCTGCACTTTTGTAACAGTAGCAGTTGAAGACATTTCTATTGTTTTTCAGGTGTTCTACATCTTCCATGAATTCAAAAGAAATCCCTCCTCTTTCTCCATTCAACTATGATGAATGGAAACCAAAAATGATAGCATATTTGAAGATCCATGATCCTTTTGATTATTTTTTTGAAAGAGAGTTTGAATCCTCTGAAGAACAGAATGACATGTTAAATAAAGGTGACAGTGTCTCTGGAGAAATTTTGTTTTCTATGTCTCGTTGTATGTTTACCCACTTCATTGATTCTGCTAAATATACAAAAGAGCTATGGGTCCATTTGGATGAAAGATTTGGCAAACAGAATGAAGGGATTGGTCCAAACCCTTTCGAGCGCAACCGCAGTGATGCATTCGCCCTCCTTGATGATCTCATTGATCATGAATTAGTATCAAACATTTGTCATATTTAAGCTGTCCACAAAGAAGAAGAACTTGCAGATTCTACACTCATGCTCCAAATTTATTCTATTTCAAATTATGTGCCAGCTCACACTCTAGAAATTGCAGAGGTTCCTAAATTCTCTCTTGCACCAAAGTCTGTTGGTTTGCATCATGATCTCATGAATGTTTCAAAGGTTAAATCAACCATTGGAGGTAATGCATTCTCTCTCCTTGATCAATCACCTGTTATTTACTACTATAAGATCATTATTTCATGCTCTCAGAAAGTTATTGAAGATGATGGCCATTTCCATTCGCTTGGGATAATTTCTCATGCATTCAATGGTTTAGATCTCACTTCAATTGGTTCAAAGGAGATCTTGAGAAACCATTCTTCAAGTCTTGGATCTAATTTGGATTCCAAGCAATCACTAACATTTGATGGTTCTTTTCGGCATAATCTCACCCATGATGGTTCGAAGGAGAAAACAAAAGACTATCTACACATTCATGGTTTTTATCCTACCTCAGTTGATTTGAATCATAGGTTCCAGGATCATCCTCATACTTTTGGATTTGTCCTCATCACATTCAATCTGAAGAGCAAGTACAAGCACATGCCTTTTGAGCATGATCCACTTCTTCCCAAGAAGAAGATAGCTCCAGACATATGACCAAGCATCACACCTGCTTGAGTTTGGAGCATTTATTTTTGTGGGTTCCGTACAGTTTATTTTGAGGGGGGGTATTTTTCCCATGAGGTTTTCCCCATTTCCTCGGTTTATTGACTGTTATTATTATTTGTATTGGTTGACCTTTGGTCTCAGTTACCAGGTCCCAGGATGTATTAAGGGGGGGTGTAAGGATATTCCTATACTCCATCCTAGTCCTACCAGAATTTTCATTATTTGCATTTTCACTCTTGCATGCATTTCTGCATGCAGCATGCATGCATGCAATTACATGCATCCTAGTCATCAATCCCAGCACCTAACCCTCCGTTAACTTGCCCCGGGAGCTTTTCATTGATCAATTTTAGCCCTCCTAGTGCTTAGTGCGCCCTTCATGCAGTTGCATGCATCCCTGGCACCCTCTCTCACCTACCACTCAGTTGCACTTCAGTTAATTGAGTTATCTTTAGTTGCTTCCTTGATTTAAGGATATACTAATTGTCAACTAACTGTATCACTCCGATGGACATCCAGTGAGACTAGACTTCCCATTCTGACTCTTGTTAGCTCCTCATGCTCCCTCCACTGAGCCTCTTTCATTCAGTTAGTGCCTCCATGTGCCAGTTACACCTACCACACTCAGTTAGACTGAGTTTGACATCTGGTTGACAGTTACTTGTGCATTGATGACTCCACTGATGATGATCAAAAATTCTAGTTGTGCTTTGATGACTCTCTATTGATCTGATGATCACTCCATGAAGGCTAATTTGAATTGCCACCTTGGCATTCGAATCCTCTCACCATTGTATTATATATTTGTCCATATCGTGATTAATGAATTATTGTGTGTGAAGTTATTTTGCTTCTATCTGAGTTCTACTGTATTATTATTCTGTTGCTCATTTACACTACATTGACCTCTCTTCTTCTATCTTCCTGATTAATCATAATCTTTCTTGTGAGGTATACATCAGCTCTTGGATCTGTTGTGAGGATTTTCATAGGATCTGGACAGATATGTGTCTAGAATTCATTGAAGGGCTCCCTAAATCTGGAGGGAAGACTAACATTACCAATAAATGTTTGGAAACTTATCTCCATTGCTTCACCTCCAAACAAAAACCTCAGTGGGCGAAGTGGATCCCTCTCGCTAAATGGTGGTACTCTACTGCATCTAAAATTACTCCAAATGAAGCAATCTATGGTCAGCAATCGACATTTCTTCTTCCATACACCCTCAGCAGTGCACCAGTTTAGGAAATTGACACGGTTCTTCAAAACTGCGATCATATTCTTCACATTTTGCAGGACACTCTTCACATGGCCAGAATTCGAATGAAACAACAAGCCGATCAACACCTTTCTGAGTGCACTTTCCAAGCATTTGATATGGTTTTTCTTTGTCTACAACCTTCCAATCAATCCTCCTTGACACTCAAAGGGTGTTCACTTCTCTCTTGCTCTATCATAGAGGTATTCATTCAATGGAACGACATGTAACCAGAAGATGTAACATGGGCACCCCTCCTTCAGATTCAGCATCAATTTCCACATCCAAATCATTGAGGACAAATGTTTTTCTAAGGGAGAGGGGATGTTAGGAACCCATGTCATTATTTTGTTAGTATATTGTTGTTGGATGCATACACTTTTTTAGTAGTCCCGTAGTATTTGTTGATCCATAGTTTGTATTAGCCCATAGTATTGATCCATAGTATTGGACACATATGCTTTGTAAGTCGTCCCATAGTATTATATGTTCCATGGTAAGTTTGTGTTGATTCCAATGAAGGAACCGTGAAGTTATTTGTATTGAGCTTGCTCAAAGGATGTTTCCCCCTCTAAGTGGCCCACAATCAATAAAAATATTATGTGATCCAATATATCGTGCATTTTATCAATTAATTGTTGCAGGTTCCTCACATATTACAATTTAGAGGCAAAAATCCTACATAGAGGCCATGTGTGGTAGGTTAAGAGTTTATTCATGGTCCTTGAGTTTCAAAGGCTACATTTTAGGACTAAGGCTAATGTTTCATCACTCTATCTTGGTTTAGGCCTCAATACTTACAAATAGTTCTCAAAATATCATAATGGTTCCAATATGCTCTATTGAAGGTGAAGGATTCCCTTGACAGGCCATCTGTGTTTGTTCAAGGCATTTTTATTAGCATTAGAAGCAAAAAATCGCCCTTTAGGGTCTAAGGCTTAGATTTCCTCCATCCACCATGCTCAAGGCCTTATGAACAATAAATTTTGCTCAAAAATTCATAATGGTTTCCACATCACCATTTTGAGGTCAAATAATATCCCCTTGAGAGGTCATGTGCTCTATCTCAAGGAATCATTCTTGGGACTATATTCCATTAATATGCATTTCATTGTCTACCAACCATGTCTAAGGCAGAGAGACACATACTTGGGAGAAATATATGCTCGGCAAGTTGATGTGTGGTTGATCAAGGCATTGTTATTTAACCTAAATGCATATAACTTTACTTCGTAGAATAAGGCCTAGCTTTCCTTCCTCAATCGTGTTCAAGGCATTGAGACTCATACCTAGTATCCAAAATGTTCTAATGGCACTTGTATCCCCACTTGAAGTTGAGGATAACCTTGAGAGGTATTAGGTGGTGGTTTGAGGTATTGTTGATGGCCATGAGTACCTACAATATTTATTTGGAGTCATATCCCCACATTTCCTCCCCAAACCATGTCAAATTACGTGAAATCCATACCTACTACTCAAAATATTCCAATGGACCCCTTAGCCCCACTCAATAGAAAACAATACCCTTGAGAGGTGCTTTGTTGTAGCTTGAATTATTTCTCTAAGCCTTAGATAACTAGAAGCTTCCTTTATGGCTTAAGTTTTAGTTTTTCTCCCCATAACCTCGCTTTCAGCTCCAAAACTCATATATAATGTTGAACAACTTCTTAATGTCATCAACATCCCACCATTAGGTGAAGGGTATATTTAAGAGGTCATTTGTGGTGGGTTGAGGTGTTGTTATTGGACCTCTATGCATGAAAGTTTCTTTTAGGGTGTAAATCCAATAGTTTCTTTGTAGACCATGTTCATAATCCTGAGACCCATATATAGCATTCAAAGCCTTCTAATGTAATTAATATCCCCACTAATAGGTGACTTATTCCCTTGGAGGTGATTCAAGCCATTGATATGGGCCTTGGGTGTATAGAATGTTCCTTTAGGGCCTAAGGCCTAACTTTCCTCAATTTACCATGTCAAAGGAATTGAGACCCATGTCTATTGCTTAGTTCCTCCTAATGGAATTGGTATCTCAACTCATACATCAAGGATACACTCAAATGGTCTTATATAGTCATTTGAAGTGTCTTTCTTGATCATAGATTCCTAGATAGTTCATTTAGCATCTAAAGTTCAAGTTTCCTCCCTTGTCCATTTCTAGGGCCCTAAGACCCATGCCTAGTTTTTAAAACATTACAAATTCCGCCCATATCATTATTATAAGGTCAATGATCCCCTTGAGAAGTCATGTCTTATGTTTGGAGGTGTCTACATATTTATTAGCCTTGAATCCCTAAAAGCATTATTTAGTGCATAAGGCTAATTGGTTTCCTCCCATAACCATATAAATGACTCCTAGTCTCATATGTATTGATCAAAATTTTATAATAATACTGATATCCACACACATAGGCTAAGAATACCCTCACAAATCCATGTATAGTGGTTTGAGGTGCTTTTATTGGCCATATATGTTTAGAAGATTCCTATAAGACTTAAGGTAGAAGTTTCCTCCATTGACCATGTTGGGGGGCCCAAGACCCTACACAATGCTCAAATATTCCTAATGGAACTAATACCCATCAAACAATTTGATAATTAATTATTACTATTAATAAAAAATTATCATTCAAACAAAAAAATTTCAATTCAAAACACTTTTATCGCCATTTTTATAATCTTAATAAATTAAAATTGATAATATTTGATCATCTTTCAATAATAATTTTGTAAACTGCATATAATTATTTATTTGAAGTGAAAATAATATAAAAAGTAAACAATTTCAAATCAATTATATATGTTTATGGTGCAAAGCCTCATCTTAAAAACATTTATTTGCTTGAATAAAATAAAAATGAAATCATTGAAGTGGGTTATTTACAAAATTAACTACTTGTGAATTTGTTTTATGGTTGGTGCAAACCCTCAAAATTAAAATTTATTTGTAAGTGTCAATGTGGCAAAGGACTTATCAACACCTTATTGTACTTGTCAAAGTATCATACACCACTTCTCTAATTAACATATATGATGTGGCATGTCGTTCCCAATAAGATTAAAAAATACTGTCACCAATTTAATACCATATAATGTAAGTACTGCTAATATCCCCATATTAACACCATATAATATAAGTGGGGCTAACTTGTGGTGCTAAAGATGGACTTAAGCTAGTGATTAAAATGTAATGATGATACTAATGTCCATTACAAATTTAACAAGTTCAACATAAAAAAAATCAATTGAATAATCAAATTTCAATTTAAATAATTTTTACTGCTACTTGATAATATTATTAATTAAAAAATGGTTATTTTTATTGTTTATCAATATTAAGAGTCACAAGTATTTTTTTTAAATAGTATTTAAGATGAATACTTGAATAGACTAATTACTAAAAATAAGAAATTGAATTTGTTGGGATTGTGGTGCAAAAACTCATAAATTAGTCTTGATAATTTATTTAAATGAAAAAAATTATAAATAATTAAATTTAGTAATTTACAAAATAATTATTTGTGAAATGGTTGTGTTTATTGTGAAAATCCTCATAAGTAAATCTTACATGTACATTTCCATGTGACAAATAATTATTAGCACCACTTTATGGTACTTGCCAACATGGCATTTCTCTTAAGATACATGAGTAAAACATAATTTCCAATTAAAACATTAACAACATTTTAACACCACAAAATATATGTGGCGCTTTTTTTCACATGTGGTTCACAAACCCCCTAGCGGGGCTGCTACGTCCATGGTAAGAAATCACAGGGGGCCACCCAAAGGGGTTGCACCCTATTTTCTCTGATTACAGAACTAACCTGATGGGTGTTAAGTTTAAACCAAATAGACTAGCAAGATCACTGAAAGAAACATAATCACAATATAGACATAGAACTTACCCTGGGAAACCCTCATGGGGTAGAAAACCCAGCAAAGCTTTCCTCAATAAGATGATCAACCAAAATACAAGATGTGCTCCCTCCTTCTTTACCTCCTTAGCAGACCTCTCAGACAAGTCCGCTACTTTTTTGAGTTGTACAAGTGTGTCTAATGAGGAGCTCACCTCCTCTATTTATATTAGTTCCCGACTGACCAAAATCCCTAATGGGGCCGACCTCTCCTAGAGAATTCTAATAACCCCTAAAATATAATATCAGGGCTGACTCCCACATGGTGGGTCTAATAACCCTAGTTACCACAAACCATCGGAGGAATAATCATCTCCGGATACATAATAGGGTTACCTCGGAGGGATGAAACATCTCCGGAATAATAATGTACAAATATAATATTCTTAGAAGTTACAATATTCAACACTCCCCCTTAACGAGAAGGATATTATAATAGTGTCTGCAGGAGCAAGGAGTCATCGACTACATCATACATGATACATCTATAAATCATCGGAAACTTTCTTCAATTCGTCATCATCACACGATCATCATTATCACACGATCATCAGCATAGTCATCACACGATCATCAGCATCGTCATCACACAATCATCAGCATCGTCATCACACGATCACCAGCATCGTCATCACACGATCATCAGCATCGTCATCACACGATCATCAGCATCGTCATCACACGATTATCAACATCGTCATCACACGATCATCAACATCGTTATCACATGATCATCAGCATTGTTAGAACATCATCAATACAAGTATCCATACCAATACAAGTATACACATCATCAATACAAGTATCCATACCAATACAAGTATACACATCATCAATACAAGTATCCATACCAATACAAGTATACACATCAATAACAGCATACTCTGTAAACCACATGATTCATTTAAGACACCATAACATGTCTAAGGACGATACAGTCCACTCGTCAACTTAGACAAAATCTAAGGACCACTTTCTCGGAGACATATGTATACGGATCAATTCAACGACCGAAGTCCAGGGATGATACAATCCCCTCTCGTCCACTAGGGACCACTTCTTGGATACATCTATCTACGGGTCAATTTAGGGATCGAAGTCCGGGGATGATACAATCCCCATCACGTACATTTTGAACTAGTGGTTCCGGGATGATGCAATCCCCATCACGTACATTTTGAACTAGTGGTTCCGGGATGATGCAATCCCCATCACGTACATTTTGAACCAGTGGTTCCAGGATGATGCAATCCCCATCACGTACAATTTGAACTAGTGGTTCCGGGATGATGCAATCCCCATCACGTACATTTTGAACCAGTGGTTCCGGGATGATGCAATCCCCATCAGTCCTCTTTGGACTTCATTCTCGGAGACCATACATCTACGGATCAATTCAGGGACCGAATTCCAAGGATGATACAATCCCCATCTGTCCACTAAGGACTTCATTCTCGGAGACCATACGTCTATGGATCAATTCAAGGAACCAAAGTCCAGGGATGATACAATCCCCATCTGTCCACTAAGGACTTCATTCTCGGAGACCATACGTCTACGGATCAATTCAAGGAACCAAAGTCCAGGGATGATACAATCCCCATCTGTCCACTAAGGACTTCATTCTTGGAGACCATACGTCTACGGATCAATTCAAGGAACCAAATTCCAGGGATGATACAATCCCCATCTGTCCACTAAGGACTTCATTCTCGGAGACCATACGTCTACGGATCAATTCAAGGAACCAAATTCCAGGGATGATACAATCCCCATCTGTATCCTTATCAATACAGATGTCATCAAAACATGTATTCTCATCAATACATCAATAAAACATGTATCCTCATCAATACATCAAAAAAACATGTATCCTCATCAATAGATTAGTAAGACATGTATCCTCACCGATACATCAATAAAACATCAATAAACCATGTATCCTAAGACATGTATCCTCACCGATACATCAATAAAACATCAATAAACCATGTATCCTCATCAATACATTAGTAAAGTAAAAGTAAGTGAGAGAAAATAAGTATTCTAAGTATAATAGTCCTAAGTCTAAGTATCTAAAACAAGTATACACATCATTGACCTTGCTGTCGATGAGGCAATCTCATCATTAGAAACCACACTACTCCCCCTTTCGAGGAGGGTCCTTTTGAACCACACCAAGTTTGTCTCGGAAGTATTCAAATTTTACTCAAGACAAAGGTTTGGTCAAAATATCAGCAATTTGATCCTCAGTGCTCACATACTCGAGCTTAATAGCTCCTCTCTGCACCATATCTCGTATATAAAAGTATCGGATCTCTATGTGTTTTGACTTATCATGAAATACCGGATTTTCTGTCATCTTGATACAACTTTGATTGTCACACATAATCACAGTAGGATCCAATTCTAAGTCAAATACTCCAGATAGTAGTTTCCGAAGCCATATTGCTTCACAGCTAGCAGAGCAGGCAGCTATATATTCTGCTTCAGTAGTACTGAGAGCAACACTGGATTGTTTCTTGCTAAACCAAGAGATCATGTCAAATCCAAGTCCATAACATCCACCTGATGTACTCTTCCTGTCTGAAACACTTCCTGCCCAATCAGAATCTGAATAACCATGTAATCTAAGTTCATGATTTCCGAGGTAGTAAAGACCAAAATCTAATGTACCTTTTAGATACCTCATTACATGCTTTGCAGCTATTAGGTGAACCTTCCTTGGTTCCACTAGATATTGACTCAGAGTATTTACAGCAAAGCATATATCTGGTATGGTACTTCTCAAATACATCAATGACCCAATGATTTGTCTATATAGAGTTACATCCACTAATTCTAATGAGTCATCAACTAATAATTTCAAGTTGGAGTCCATGGGAGTAGCCATGGTCTTACACTCCAACATGTCAAATCTTTTCAAGATCTCCACAGCATACTTACCTTGATTTAGGAAGATTCCTTTTGGTTCTTGCCATACTTCTAGACCTAAGAAGTAGTGCATTAATCCTAGATCCTTCATTTCAAATTCGGAAGAAAGCTTCTTCTTACATTCGATAATTTGGTTCTCATTTCCTGTTAGAAATAGATCATCCACATACAATAGTAATATAACAGGTTCATCATCCATAATTTTGAGATAGAGATTTGGATAAGCTTTACTCTTGGTAAAGCCCATGCCTGTTAAGAAATTGTCAATCCTTCTGTACCAAGCTCTGGGAGCTTGCTTCAATCCATACAAAGCCTTTTTCAGCTTGCATACATGAGTTCTTCTATCTTTAACCTCAAATCCTTGTGGTTGTTCTATGTACACTTCTTCTTCAATGACACCATTCAGGAAGGCTGTTTTAACATCCATCTGGTGTAATTTCCACTTCATCATAGATGCAAGTGCCATGATAGTTCTAATTGAAGTGTACCTAGCAACTAGTGCAAATGTTTCTTCATAGTCTATTCCATCCTTTTGAGAGAAACCTCTGGCTACAAATCTTGCCTTATATTTTTCAATGCTACCATCTGCAACATATTTTATCTTGAAAATCCATTTGGAAGAAACCACACTTTTATCCTTTGGTTTGGGAACTATATCCCAAACATCATTTTTCATTATTGATTGTTACTCTTTTGTCATAACTTCTACCCACTCCTTTTCTTGAGCTTCCTCCTCATAGATGGTGGGTTAATGATCCACAAGATCACACATTAAGGCCACATAGTTGGATACAAACTTGGGTTTCTTCCTCTCTCTAGTGGAACCTTCAGGAGCTCCATATTTTTCAGCTCCTTGAATAATGTCTCTAGCCCATGCTGGTCTTCTTTTTCTAGATAGATTTGAAAGGGGGGGTTCTTGAGGTTCTATCATAACATGGTCTTCTGGTGTATCACCTTCAGGGATGGGTACATCTTTTGTAACTCTAGGAGGTGAATCTTCTTCATAGATTTCTTCAAGTTGGCACTTCCTAGATTTCTTGATAGCTTCTTCTTCATCAAATGTTACATCTCTGCTTATCTCCATATGATGAAAACCAGGTATGTAAATTCTAAAAGCTTTGGATGTTTCAAAATATCCAACAAATATTCCTTTCTTACCAAAGGGATCCAACTTGGTTCTCTTTTCTTTTGGAATGTGAATATACACAGGACATCCAAATATTTTGGGATGACTTACCTTAGGCTTCTTTCCTGTGAATACTTCTTCTGGAGTCTTAAATTCAAGAGCACTATGAGAAAGTCTATTTTGTACATAGACAACTGTCCTGGCTGCTTCAGCCCATAGATACATGGGAAGATCTTGATCATGTATCATAGTCTTTACAGCTTCCATGATAGTTCTATTCTTCCTTTCAGCAACCCCATTTTGTTGGGGATTGTAGGGAGTGGTTAGTTCCCTTTTGATTCCAGCTCCTTTACAAAAGTCTTCAAATTCCTTTGAAGTATATTCTCCGCCATTATCTGTTCTGAGAATCTTGATTTTCTTTTCTAAGAGATTTTCTATTAGGGCCTTAAACTCTTTGAATTTTCCAAAGACTTCATTCTTACCTTTTAGAAAGAATATCCAAGTTTTCCTTGAGTAGTCATCAATGAATGTGACATAGTATTCATATCCACTCAAATATGTGGAGGGCATTGGTCCACATACATCAGAGTGTATTAACTCCAGGGTACTTTTAGTCTTTGTTTCACTCCTGGGAAATGGGTTCTTGACATTCTTCCCTTTTGCACATCCTTTGCATGTGCCATCATGATTAGTCTTTAAGTCTGGCAAACCTATAACTACCTTGCTTACATAGGGTACTGCCTTGTAGTTAATGTGAGCAAGTCTCCTATGCCATATTTCATTTGGGATAATGGCTTCATGAACAAGAGATGCTTCTAGAAGGCCCTTAAGTTTGTATAAGCCTCCTTCTTCTTCACCAATGATAATTGCATCCTTGATAGATTCTCCTTTGGACCACATTAAGACTTGTCCATCAATGAATGCAACCCTATAGCCTTTCTTATCCAATGCTGAGATGGATAACAAGTTCTTCTTCAATCCTGGTACATACAATATCTCTTTCATTTTCATGGAGGTACCAGAATCAATCTTGTAGCTTGCTTCACCAATTCCCTTGATGGGATATTGAAAGTCATCTCCTAGAGATACCTTTTGTGGAGAAGTCTTTTCTTCAAGATTTGAGAGAGTCTTTTTATGACCTGTCATGTGCTTTGAAGCACCACTGTCAATAAGCCATGTATCTTCTCCAGGAGTTATAGATCCAGAGAGTGCAGAGAAAAGAACATATTCTTATGCATCTTGTTCTTTATTTCTCCTAGATCTTATTTTGAAGAAGGTCCTTTCTTCTTCTTCTTCTTCTTCACTTCTAGGTCTTTTATTGTGAGGCCTTTCTTCCTCTTCTACTTCTTCTTCACTATCATCTTCTGCAAGATGTGCCTGATGTCTTTTGTAATGAGAACCCTTTTTCTTCTGTAGAGGGAAATCTCTAGCAAGGTGTCCTATTTTGTGACAAGAAAAACATTGGAAAGAGGAGTAATCTCTTCTTTGAATATTTCCTCTTTTCTTTTGAAATCTATGTGGAGGATGAGACTCCTTGTGACTATTGCTTTTGGAGTAGGATTGATTCCTTCTTCTCTTGGTGTGGGTGTCCAAGGCTTGGTCATCTTCTTTGAGCAAGGCTTCTCAATTTGCAACCCTAGCCTCCTCTTGTACACAATCATCCCAAACTACATCAAACTTCATACTTTCTTTTCTGGCACACATAGTTTGTATGAATGACTCCCAAGGTCTAGTGAGACCATTTAGAGCTGTCATCATAAGTTCATCTTCATCAAGCGTATCACCAATGGAATCTAGTTGTTCCTTGATTTGGGAGACCCTTGAGAAGTAGTATTGAATGGATTCTCCTTTGTGCATCTTGGTGATCTTCAACTGAGTCCTTAGGTTCATCTTCCTATTGATGTTCTTTCCTTCATACATTCTTCCTAGGGCATCATACATTTCCTTTGGAGTCTTCTTGGAGGCCACTTGGGGAATCAAGTGGTCTTTAATAGAATCAGCTATGATTCTCTTTTCCCTAATCAAATCCTTCCTATGCTTCTCTTTGTCTTCATCTCCTTCAGGTTCTGCAACTTCATCCTTGATATAATGAGCAAGGTCATTTTCTTCAAGAATGAGACCAATTTTGTATTTCCATGCTTGGAAATTTTCTATACCTTCTAGCTTGTCTTCAATCTTAGTGTTTGGATCCATCTTCTCTTGGGGGAGTCCAAGAGATAAGAGGTAGAGTATTACTTACCCGAAAACTTTAACTTTTCACTTTTCCAGATCTGCAACAGAAATTTCTGGTTTATCGCACTTTTGGTAAAACTAGGGTTTGACTTTCCTGGAGTTCTACCCAACCAAAAAGTTCGACCTAGGGCTCAAAAGATTGGTTTTGACAAGGGCTATCCAGCCATGTAATCAGAATTCAATAATACCAACTTTTTGCAGAAGTCAATTTCTGGTTTATCGCACTTTTGGTAAAACTAGGGTTTGACTTTCCTGGAGTTCTACCCAACCAAAAAGTTCGATCTAGGGCTCAAAAGATTGGTTTTGACAAGGGATATCCATCCATGTAATCAGAATTCAATAATACTAACTTTTTGCAGAAACCCTAACCTTCACCGAAGAGAGAGAGAGAGAGATATTCTTACCTTGTGAAAGATGTTCTATTCAGGCTAGCTCTAATACCATGTTAAGTTTAAACCAAATAGACTAGCAAGATCATTGAAAGAAACATAATCACAATATAGACACAGAATTTACCCTGGGAAACCCTCATGGGGTAGAAAACCCAGCAAAGCTTTCCTCAATAAGATGATCAACCAAAATACAAGATGTGCTCCCTCCTTCTTTACCTCCTTAGCAGACCTCTTAGACAAGTGCGCTACTTTTCTGAGTTGTACAAGTGTGTCTAATGAGTAGCTCACCTCCTCTATTTATATTAGTTCCTGACTGACCAAAACCCCTAATGGGGCCGACCTCTCCTGGAGAAGTCTAATAACCCCTAAAATATAATATCAGGGATGACCCCCACATGGTGGGTCTAATAAACCTAGTTACCACAAACCATCGGAGGAATAATCATCTCCGGATACATAATAGGGTTACCTCGGAGGGATGAAACATCTCCGGAATAATAATGTACAAATATAATATTCTTAGAAGTTACAATATTCAACAATGGGGACATCAATGAGGCCCTTAATAGTGATGTATCGCCAGCTAGGGATTTGACCTCGAGACAATCTGCTCACAACTTTTAGCACTCAACCACTTGAGCTAGCTCACCAGACTAAAATATATGTGGTGCTTACATAATTAAATACACATTTTTTTGTTGAGACGATGGATGGCTTACGTAATATGCTTTACAATTCAGTCACAACTTTTGTTTTATGGATTTTGAATATGAATGTACTTTTTTTGTTGAAACGACATTCGATTAAAGAAATTTACCCCTGTCCAAAATCCCAAGAACATAAAAGGGACAAAGCATCACCAATATCATACAACAATGGAATTCATAAATCTTAGTAGAGTTTGTCTTGGGGAATGTGGTAAAATGATCTTAGGTTTTGTTAGAAAAGATTTGATCACTTCATGCAACATTTGCATCTTCTTCCAACATAATGTGTTATGATGTTGATCTTTGTCCCTAAAAGAATAAGATTTGGTTGCCTCATTCTCCTTTCATTTGGCTCCCTAGCATGACTATAAAATAAAATAAAATCGACAAATTACATAAGTATTGGATCAAGTGAAAATTCATTGAAAACTTCATCAATATGAATAAGATGAAGCTATACATACAAGATCCTTATCACATGGCTACTAAAAAAAACTACATATTAAAAACCCTAGCTAAACCAAAGATAATCAACAAGCATTATTCAATCAAGATAAAATTTCTTTGAGGTAAAGATGCCCCCCAAAAAAAGTCTTGAGAATTGGATTTTTGGAAGCGGTCTTTAAACAACCGCCCCCAAAAATCAAATTCTCGTGACTTTTTTTTGTGGGGGGTGAGGTTTAAAAACTGCCTTGAAAAGGACTTTCAGGAGGGGTATTTGAAACCCCCTCCCAAAAAGTCATGCCAATTGGACATTTGTGGGTGGCTTTAAAATAACCGTCCCCAACAATCCAATTCTCATGACTTTTAAGGGGGGTTTTTTAAAAATTGCCTTGAAAAGTACCTTTAGGGTGGGTCTTTCAACACCTCCCCCAAAAATGTAATGAAAATTAGACTTTTAGGGTGGCTTTATAACAACTGCTCCCAAAAGTCCAAATTCTCATGACTTTTAAGGGCGTATTTTTAAAAAATTCCTTGAAAAGAACCTTTAGGGGGGGTCTTTCAACCCCCCCCCAAAAAAAATCATCACAATTGGACTTTTGAGGGAGGCTTTATAACCACCGCCCCTGAAAGTCCAAATTCTCATGACTTTTACGGGGGTTTTTTTACAAACCTCCTTGAAAAGGACCTTTAGGGTGGGTCTTTCAAACCCCCGTGAAAAAATTCATGAGAATTGGAATTTTAAGGGCAGTTTTATAACAACCGCCCCCAATAGTCCAAATTCTCATGACTTTCAAGGGTGGATTTAAAACAATCGCCCCCAAAATTCCAATTATTATGACCTTTGGGGACGAATTTAAAATAACCACCCCCAAAAGTCCAATTCTCATGAATTTTTTTGGGGGGGAGTTTGAAAACTGCCTTGAAAAGGACCTTTAGGGGGTCTTTCCAACCCCCCCAAACAAATTCCTGAGAATTGGACTTTTGGGGGGATTTTTTAAAAACCACCCCCAAAAGTCCAACTCTCAGGACTTTTGAGGGGGGTTTTTAAGAACCTCCCCCAAAGACCTAAAATTCTTTTTTTTTTGGGGGGGGGGTTAGCAAAACCATCGCAAACGAAAACAGCCCCTAAAAGGGTGATTTGTTGTAGTGGTTTTATTGTGCATTCACATACACTTTCACTCACTCTTTATAATCAATTTCATACCATCCTCTTCGATTTTCATCAAATAACCATGGCCATAAACAATAACGGTTCTATCATCACCCATTTTAGGTTTCATTCAACAAAGTTCTAATACATTCTCAAGAGTTCTATAGTAATTTCACGTAACGTAAATTCAGGAATACCTTTCAATAATTGTCAATACTGACTTATATTTCCAATACCTCCTAATCATCCACATAGAGAAAATTTCAATTTAAAATGGGCCTTCCAAAAATAATACAAATTCCATGTGATCATGTATTAGCCAATCAAAATGTTTTAAAATTCAAAAAGGGAGCACCTAAGAAAATTGGAGGGAAAAAATAAAAACTACTTTTTTCGGATCGTATTTTCAACTTATCTCCTTGTAGGTTTAATCAAATTTCAAATGGGAGGACTCGCTGGATGTATAATTAAATTATGCATGCAACAATTACCCATGTTGCATACTTTTAACAACATGCACACCATGAAAAATTGAAAATACATTAAAAAACATGTTTTCTCTCACTAGAAACATGTTTTTTAATGTATTTTCAATTTTTCATGGTGTGGATGTTGTTAAAAGTATGCAACATGGGTATTCATTGGATGCATAATTTAATTATGCATCCAACGAGTCCTCCCGCTTGAAATTTGAGTAAACGTACAAGGAGATAAGTTGAAAATACGATCCAAAAAAATATTTTTTTACTCTCTCTCTACTATTATTTTACTATTTTATTATTATTTTCCTTAGGAGGCCCATTTTTTACCCAAATTTCCTCTAATTGAGGATTCACTATATCCAATTAAGCTACAAGATTTTAATACTTATAAGACTTATACTGTAATACTCCATTTTTCCCTTAATGTTTATTGGCTTCAATGTAAATACTGTGTATATGCAGTGTGTGTATTTTCCCTAGTGTGGAGCTCAAGGCCAAGGCCCCACTAGTGGATGTTTAAGGTTATTGCTTGGGAAAGTATTTGAGAGTTTGATTATTCATCGGTTGTTGAGCCATGAAGAAATTTAAATGATGTAATTATTATTAATGAATAAAATACCAAGAATTTGGCTAAGGAGGAAACTAATGAGAAGGGGCCATGTGTATCCACTAGGCAGAGGTGAGGGGGTTATGGGATTGGTGCCCATGTTTCCACATGTATGACTCTGATCCCTTTTGACATCCCTGCTGACATTAATTTGGTTTCAGAGGGTGGTTGACGACCTCGTTGTTGAAGCCGATGGAGTATGGAGAATGCCTGCGATTTCATATGGTAGGGAATGGCTCTGGTTTCTTGTCCTAGAAGACACTCAATGCCTGGGAACTCATGGAACCTGTTTGAATACTCGTGGGAGAAGGGAACATGGGGAATCCATTCACTCACTCACTCGCCATCCACAATCCATCCATTCATCGATAGAGAACTCGTTCAGACATTCCTACATAAGTAGACTCGCTAAACCAGCCGTGAGGAAGCTTGAGGATATTCATGTTTCATGTGTATTAGGAAAAATACTATAGAGTCCATCACCATGGAAAGCGTGTGTGCAAACCCAGTCTACTCGTGGTAGAGTGGTAAGAACTCGTAAGGAAATTGCAAGCTTGAACAATGCAGAGAAACTATGAGAACCTGGGATTGAGTCGTAGAGAGTATATTGTGGAACAGAGCCCTGTTCGCAAGTTTGCAAGGAGTCATCTAGTTGAACTATGGAAGAAGGTTGGGTTGCTTGATAAACCTAGTGAAGGATTTAATCTCATAGAACTAGTGACTACACCTTTCTATGCCCATACTAAATAGAACTGGAAGGGAAGAGGCCTTGAGGGACTATGCAGCAGAGAAGAGGGTCTTCTTTGTGTTGGGTGCGGTAGGTAATGTGGGTGCTAGGTCGGCTGAGTGTTGAGATTCTTGCAGCGCTATGGTTGAGCTCACTGGCTTAGCAATGCCTTCCTTGTTATCCCTATATTCCTTATAAACCCATTGCAGGTTGGCTTAGCATGATCAGCTTGTTTGGTATGCTTGATAAACCCAATTGTAGGATGGATTTGCATGATTGTGTTGCTCGGTATACCTGATAAACCCACTATATGTTGGATTATCATGATCAGCTAGTCTGGTATGCTTGATAAACCCAACTGCAGACTAGCTTGGCATGACCGTGTTGTTTGGTATGGTTGATCAACCCAATTGGAAGTTGGCTTAGCATGACCAGTATATCCGTATATGCTTGATAAACCCACTATAGGTTGGCTTAGAATGGGTAGGTTCCCTGGAATGCTTGATAAACTCAACTACGTATTGAATTAGCATTGGGATGGAACCTTGGCTGTAAGAGAACTTGATATCCCTCCTTAGTGGATACACAACCTAGCTTGGGGGTGATATCTCAACTGAAAGAGTACAGGATGGACATAGATCCAAGGTTGGGTGGAACGTTGCTTTCACTTAGCCAGTTGCTTGGTAGCTTCGAAAATTTAAAAGATAAGTACTTATTGTTATGTTAAATGATGATATTCCATTGTTTTGATATGGTTGCTTATGTGCAAGTTATGGAATGTTTGTTTATATGACTTTGAATGACAAGAATTTTATGTTTAGGCCTGAGTAGAAGGCTGATTTATTGTTATGAACATCGTTGTTTTGCATGAGTTTAATGCATTATAAGTCTTGCATGTGATAGATATAATTGTTATATCTCACTTTGTACACTTTACATGTTATGATATATTTGATTAACCCTTTGAATGAGTGGTGTGCCTATGCCTGATATTTGTGAAGGGAGGGGATACCTTGATGTGTTTCAGAACCCCTCTATGGGTCAGGTAAAAGGCAAAGTCATGGAAGGAAGAAGGTCTAAGCCTTGTAAGTGGGTTTATGGGCAGAACTTCAGTGGAAAATTTAACATGGTATGAGTGCTCAGATGTGGCAGGGATTTCACCATTGGATAGAGCTCACCGAGAGATTTCAAACGGTATTGACCTTGTCTCATTTGGACAAAGGGTGAGGAATTTAAGCCCTTCGAAAGTTACTTGGAAAGTTAACGTTGCAAGGGTATTGTTCTGCATGCCCCAATCCGCAATGCAGATTGCAGAAACATAGAAGTTTCAAAGTTACATTTTTGGCTTCCGTATTTCTGCATCTGCAGTTGCGGATTGCGGAATGCGTATTGCGGATTCGCGGTTGCAGACTGCGGATTGCGGAATGATAAGTTTCCGGTTGTGAAGTTTCACACTTCCGCATTCACAGTTGCAGATTGCGGATTGTAGATTGGGGATCCACGGTTGCGGAAAGGTAAGTTTACGGTTGTGAAGTTTCGAAATTCCACATCCATAGTTGCAGATTGCAAATTGCGGATTGCAGATTGCAAATTACAGAAAGGTAAGTTTCTGGTTATGAAGTTTCGCACTTCTGCATCTGCAGTTGTGGATTGTGGATCCACGGTTGCGGATTGCGGATTGCGGAAAGGTAAGTTTTTGGTCGTGAAGTTTCGCACTTACGCATCCACAATTGTGGATTGTGGATTGTGGATCCGAGCTATTCTGACTATGTGGTTGTAATTAGTTTGATTTGGAAGAAACAAAAATGTATCAGGGTCTCGTGTGGCCTATGAAGGCCATGGGGACGAGACAAAGTGGTATCAGAGCTTCAGTTACAACACAAGGAGTTGTTTGGGCAGGACTGTACGTGAATTTGTGGTCAAGAGATGCTCCCATGGCATGGTTTCGATGAACTTATTTGATTAATTGATTGTTCAAATGAATAGTTCCAGGTTTGAATGGGTATAATGGAGTTTAATTGCATGCTTGTGATGTCTAATAGATGTCTTTGATATGCACAGTGATAGCGGCAGTTGTAAGATGAATCGTATAATAGGACAGCACATGGAAAGGCATAAGAATGGCCACCTTTAACGATGTGCAAGACCCGTTTGAACCAAAGAATGATGTTGTGGGTGAGAATGTGCAAGAAGCACATAAAGAGGTCGAGTCTGATGGAAGAAGGGAGCAATTAATGCCCCCAAACTTGGCTGAGACTATGGTAATATTTAACGAGCGGATGATGAAAGCGCAAGAAGAGCAACATCAACTCAATGTAGACATTTTGTAGAGTCTCATAGACATACAACAAAGAATAAATGGTGGGTCTAACCCAATCCACGAATTCCGAGAGGAAAGAAGTGTAGAAAGGAAATCTAGGGGCCGCTCCAAGAGAAGAACTCCAAGCCCTAGAAGGGGTTCTATGTGTAGAAGGCACAGGACACCCTCTCCAAGGTTTTCCTCTAGCAGATCAGAGGACTCTGAGGGCTCTCAGGGGAGTCCAAGACACACTTCCAGCAAGAGTAAGGGCATAAAGAAGCACAAAGGTATTCCACAGGGATAATTTAGGAAGGAAAGGCCTCCCACTTTTGATGGTGAAAGCAAAGAAGGTCAAGAAGCAGAGGCATGGCTTCTTGGAATCAATAAGTACTTTTGAATGCATGAGTATTTATAGATTGAAAAGGATAAGGTTTTCCATCTATAAACTTAGTCGAAGAGCCTCAATCTGGTGGGAACACCTCATGCAAGTGAAGGGAATTAGTGAAAGAAGAATCATATGGGAAAGGTTTAAAAGATACTTCTAGGAGAAGTACCTATCATCCAGGTACTATGATAGCAAAATAAAAGAGTTCAATGAACTCAAATTAGGACAGAATACCATGGATGAGCATGTCCACGAGTTTCTGAAGCTGTTGAAGTATGTAGACTACATCAATGATGAAAGAGTTAAGATTCAATGCTCCCTTGGTATTCTACCCTAGAACTACAAAGATAGAATAGAGTTTTTAAATCCACCTAGCTTGGATGAATCCATTATAATGGAAGAGCACCGATGTGAGAAGAGTAAAGGTAAAGCAGAGGCACAACCAACATGGAAAGGTAAACCCAAGGGAAGGGTTGAACAGAGGAAAGGTGAATTTAAACCACCATTCAAAAATTAGCCCAGAATATTTCAACAGGGCCCGCACGCAAGAAGATAATTCAAGCCAGCTATAGCAGCAGATAGAGCATCAAAGGGGCCACTTTAGTGTTGGGGTTGTGGAGGAAACCACATGCTTAGAGATTGCCCGAATAAAAAGAAGAACCCCAAGAAATTGCACAACATTAAAGAAGCAGCTACATTAGGGGACATGCTAAGAGAAACACCTAGTATTTATGCAGCACTGGATGATCATCAAGCAGACCATCAATCAGTAGGGGTGGAGGTTGCAGGTAAGATTGTTGAGCATTCTATTTATGTTTTGATTGATCCAGGGTCTACCCATAGTTATGTATCTCCTAAGGTAGTTGAAATGTTTTCTCTTGGTAAAGTAAAGCATGAAAAGGCTTGGCTAGTTCAATTAGCCACCAGTACCAAGAGAAAGTTAAGTGAAGTAGTGAAGGAATGTCCTATAGAGTTGAATGGACTCCTCATGCATCCATAATTAAATGTCTTACCATTGGGATCATATGATGCCTTAATTGGCATGGATTGGTTGGAAAGTCATAGAGCCAAGGTGGACTATTAAGAGAAAGACCTGGAATTTCTTGATAATGAAGGAAGACCAGGGATGGTAAAAGGAATTCTGAAGCATGTTTCAGTAAGGCAGATTTCAGTTCTACAATTGAGGAATTTTTAGAAAAAGGTTTTTCAATTATATGTTGTGCATATATCATATTCAACCAAAGATAAAGAACCTAGGATATAAGACTTCTAGATATTGCAAGAGTTTCAGGATGTGTTTCCGGATGAAGTTTTGGGACTGCCACCCAAGAGATACATTGACTTTTTCATTAATCTTATTCCAAGGGCAGCACCCATATCCAAAGCTCCTTATAGAATGAGCACACCAAAATTGATAGAATTGAATATGCACCTGTAGGAATTAATGGACAAAGAATATATCAGACCGAGTGTATCCTCGTGGGGTGCACTAGTGTTATTTGTTAAGCAGAAGGATAGAACATTGAGGTTGTTTATTGATTATAGGAAGCTCAATAAAGTGACAATTAAGAACAAGTATCCCTTGCCAAGGATTGGTGACTTGTTTGACCAAATGAGGGAATCTAGAGTGTTTTCCAAGATTGACTTGAGGTCCGGGTACCATCAAGTGAGGATAAAGGATTAAGATATTCATAAGACAGCATTCAGGACTAGGAATGGTCATTATGAATTTACAGTGGTGCCATTTGGTCTTACCAATGCACCTGCTACATTCATGTGTCTCATGAATAGTGTCTTCAGCAGATACATGAATAAGTTTGTCATTGTGTTCTTGGATGACATCCTTGTGTATTGAAAGAATGAAAAAGAACATGATGAACACTTGAGGATGGTATTCGAAGTCCTTAGGGAGCACCAAATGTATGCTAAGCTGAGTAAATGTAAATTCTACAAAGAGAAGGTGCAATATTTGGGTCATATTATATCGGCAGAAGGTATTGCAGTGGATCCAGAGAAAATTGAAGCCATCATGGATTAGCCTACCACGAGGAATGCGGCAGATGTTAGATCTTTTATGGGCCTTGATGGTTACTACAGAAGATTCATTGGAGGCTTCTCCAAGATAGCCCATCCAATTACTTCATTGTAGAGGTAGGACATCAAATTCACATGGTCTGAAAAATGTGAAAGGAGTTTCCAGTAGTTAAAGGAACTACTTACCAGTGCCCCTATTTTGAAGATAGCAAATCCGAGTAAGGATTTTGTAGTATGCATTGATGCTTGCATTAAGGGACTCGGTGGAGTGCTAATGTAAGAAGGGTATATAATTTTTTATGAGTCAAGGAAGTTGAAGGAGCATGAAAGTAACTATGCCACCCATGACTTAGAGCTAGCATCCATAGTTCATTCTCTCAAGAGATGGAGGCATTATCTCTTGGAAAGAAGATTTGAGATCAGAACTGATCACATGAGTTTAAAATACTTGTTTCACCATCCAAATATGAACGCTAGGAAAACTAGATGGATGGACTTTCTTTGCGAGTTTGATTTGGAAATTAAGCATGCCAAGGGTAAGGAGAATAAGGTTGTTGATGCACTCAGCAGAAAATTCCATATTGCAGCAATAAGTAGGTGTGAATCAGACTTGAAGGAAAGAGTTTTAGAGGGTCAAAGTAGTGATGAAGTCTATCTTTAGATTAAAAAAAAAATGCAGCAGGGTATTATGGATGAAAATCATGCAAGATATCAGTTGGGTGAGGATAATGTTCTCATTTATCAAAATACCAGATTGTACATTCCAAATAGTGCATATTTGAAGAAGTTGGTAAGGGATGAGATACATCAAAGACCATACTCAGGACACCCGTGATATCAAAAGACTATAACAATAGCAAGGAAGCAATACTTTTGGCATGGTATGAAGAAAGACATAGCTGAGTACATTGCTAGATGTCAAAAGTGTCAACAGGTCAAGGTAGAGCATCAACATCCAGTAGGATTGTTGTAGCCATTTTCCATTCCAGAATGGAAGTGGGAAGTGATCTCTATGGATTTTATAACAGGGTTTCCAATGATGGTGAAGAAACATGATTCAATCATGGTGGTGGTGGACAAGCTATCAAAGGTAGCTCATTTTATTCTAGACAAGTCCACTCACAAGGCCAATGAAATTGCAGATATCTTCATGAGAGAGATATTCAGGCTGCATGGATTGCCCAAGGAAATAATTTCAAATCGTGACATAAACTTCACATCCAAATTTTGTAAAGGATTGTTCCAGGAGTTGGGAACTTAGTTGAATTTTAGCATAGCCTATCATCCTCAAATAGATATTCAGAATGAGAGAGTAAATCAAATTCTTGAAGATATGTTAACGATGTATGTGATGGATAAACCATCCAAGTGGGAAGACTATTTACACTTGGTGGAGTTTGCTTACAACAATGGATATCAAGCATCATTAAGGATGAGTGCTTTTGAAATGTTGTATGGAAAAGGATGCCGAACTCTGGTGATCTGGGACAACCTAGTTTATAGAGTAGTCCTTGGACCAAAAATGATTGAGGAGATGGAGCAAGAGATTGTGAAGATCAGGAAGAATTTGAAGGCAACACAGTACAGGCAGAAGAGTTATGCAGATCTGAAAAGAATGCATAAGGAATTTCAGATTGGAGATCATGTATACTTGAATTGAAACCAAGGAAGAGTTCCAGGTGGAGCCTATATGCATCCTCGACAGAAAATTCACCTTGCTCTATAACAGGGCCATAGGGTACGTAAAGGTGCAATGGAGAAACCTTATTCGAGAAGAGGTCACGTGGGAGATTAAGGATGCCATGAAAGAGGCATTTCCATTTTTGTTCAGTTTTGAGAACACCGAGGACGGTGTTATTTTAAGGGAGATGGAGTTGTAATACCCCATTTCTCCCTTGATGTTTATTGGATTCAATGTAAATATTGTGTATATGCAGTGTGTGTATTTTCCCTAGCGTGGAGCTCAAGGCCAAGGCCCCACTAGTGGATGTTTAAGGTTATTTCTTAGGCATGTATTTGATAGTTTGATTATTCATGCACTGTTGAACCGTGAAGAAATGTAAATGATATAATTATTATTAATGAATAAAATACCAAGAAGTTGGCTAAGGAGAAAAATAATGAGAAGCGGCCACGTGTATCCACTAGGGAGAGGCGAGGGGGTTATGGGATTGGTGTCCATGTTGCCACATGTATGACTGTGAATCCTTTTGACCTCCCTGCTGACATTAATTCAGTCTAAGTGGGTGGTTGAGAACACTATTACTGAAGCCGATAAAGTATGGAGCATGCCTGCAATTTCATATGGAAGGGCATGGCTCTATTTTCTTGTCCTGGAAGCCACTCAACTCCTAGAAAATCAGGGAGCCTGTTTGAATACCCGTGGGAGAAGGAAACAAGGGGCATTCATTCACTCATGCACTTGCCATCCACGATCCATCCATTAGTAGATAGAGAACTCATTCATACATTCCTGCATACGTAGACTCACTGAACCAGCCGTGAGGAAGCTTGAGGCTATTCATGTTTCCTGTGTAATAGTAAAAACACTATAGAGTCCATGATCATGGAAAGCATGTGTGCAAACGCAGTCTACTCATGGAAGAGTGGTAAGAACCCGTAGGGAAATTGCAAGCTTGAATAGTGCAGAGAAACCGTGAGAACTTGGGATTGAATTGCAGAGAGTAGATTGCGAAATAGAGCCCTGTCCACAAGTTTGCAAGGAGTCATCTTGTTGAACTATGGAAGAAGGTTGGGTTGTTTGATAAACACAACCAAGGTTGTAATCTCATAGAGCTAGAGAATGGACCTTTCTATGCCCATCCTGAATAGCAGTGGAAGGGGAGAGGCCTTGAGGGACTATGCAGCAGAGAAGAGGTTCTTCCTTGTGTTGGTTGCAATAGGTAATGTGGGTGCCAGGTCAGCTGAGTGTTTATATTCCTGTAGCTATATGGTTGAGCTCACCAGATTAGAAATTAATTCCTTGTTATCCCTTTATTCCTGATAAACCCACTGCAGGTTGGCTTAGCATGATCATCTTTTCTGGCATGCTTGATAAACCCAACTGTAGGTTGGCTTGGCATGATTGTGTTGCTCGGTATACCTGATAAAACCACTATAGGTTCGCTTAGCATGATCATCTAGTCTGGTATTCTTGATAAACCCAACTGCATAATGGCTTGGAATGACCGCGTTGTTTGGTATGCTTGATAAACCCAACTGGAAGTTGGCTTAGCATGACCATTATATCCCTATATGCTTGATAAACCCACTGTAGGTTGGCTTAGCATGGGTAGGTGCACTGGAATGCTTGATAAACCCAACTACAAATTGTATTAGCATTGGGATGGAACCTTGACTGTGAGAGAACCTGATCTCTTAGCTTAAAGAGTATAGGCTAGACATAGATCTAAGGTTGGGTGGAACGTTGCTCTCACTTAGCCAGTTGCTTGGGAGCTTCAAAAAAGTAAAAAGCTAAGTACTTTTTGTTATGTTAAATGATGATGTTCCATTGTTATGATATGGTTGCTTATGTGCAAGTTATGGAATGTTTGTTTATATGAATTTGATTGACAAGAAGTTTATGTGCGGGACTGAGTAGAAGGTTGAGTTATTGTTATGAGCATCATTGTATTGCATGATTTTAATGCATTATAAGTCTTGCATGTGATAGATATAATTGTTAGATCTCACTTTGTACACTTTTCATGTTATGATATATTTGATTAACCCTATGGATGAGTGGTGTGACTACACATGATCATTTTGAAGGGATGGGGTACCCTGATGTGTTATAGAACCCCTCTGTGGGTTAGGTAAAAGGGAAAGTTATTGTAGGAAGAAGGTCTAAGTCTTTTAAGTGGGGTTATGGAAACAAATTCAGTTGAACATTTAACATGGTATGAGTTCTTAGATGAGGCAAGGATTTGACCATTGGATAGATCTCGCCAAGAACTTTCCAATGGTACCGACTTTTTGTCATTTGGACCAAGGGTGAGGAAGTTATGCCCTTCAGAAGTTGCTTGGAATACCATTGTAGGGGTATTGTTCTGCATGCCCGCATCCGCAATGCGGATTGTGGATTGAGGAAACGTAGAAGTTTTGAAGTTACATTTTGGACTTCTGCATTTTCGCATCCGTAGTTGTGGATTGTGGAATGCGGATTGCGGATCCGTGGTTGTTGATTGTGGATTGCGGAAAGGTAAGTTTCCAGTTGTGAATTTTTGCAGTTCCACCTCCGCAATTGCGGATTGCGGATTGTGGATCCACGGTTGCGGATTGCATATTGCGGAAAGGTAAGTTTCCGGTTGTGAAGTTTCGCACTTCCGCATCTGCAGTTGCTGATTGGGGATTGCGGATTGTGGATCCGCGGTTGCAGATTGCGAATTGTGGAAAGGTAAGTTTACGATTATGAAATTTCGCACTTCCGCATCCGTAGTTGTGGATTGTAGATTGCGGATTGCGGATCCACGGTTGCAGATTACAGATTTTGGAAAGGTAATTTTCTGGTTGTGAAGTTTCTCACTTCCTCATCTATAATTGTGGATTGCGGATTTGCAGTTGTGGATTGCGGATCCAAGCTATTCTGACTGCGTGGGTGTAATCAGTCAGATCTCGAAGAAGAAAAAATATATGAGGGTCTCTCGTGGCCTATGAAGGCCATGGGGGCATGACATACACCTTACATGAGTGAAGGTTTCAGACAGTTTATCAACCTAATCCTTAATTTTTATAATGTCAGTTACCATCTACAATAATCAGGGCTATTGTTTTATAAAAATCTACTTATAAAATTAGTGATATAATACCTTTAGACATTGGATACAATATATATATATACAAACACACACACACACACACACACACACACACACACACATATTACTCTTAGGATATAACAACTATACCACATTATATATATACTTAAAATCTAGGTAATTTAAAGTAGAACTTAACATTTTTATTTGAATTTCCTTTTAATCATCAAGTTTAAAATAATTAAGAGAAAATTGGTTAACTTAACTGGTATTTGTTAAAGCTAACCACACACTACCCAAATCAACAAGTTGGACTTGAATGTCTTTGCATTACTTATTAAGGTAACTCAGATCCATCAAACAAGGAAACATTACCTTAATTAGATGGTGTGACTCATATAATGATAGAATTAGTGTACTTCTAATGGTTCACAACCAAGGATCAAATCCATAGTTGTAGATACCCAAGCTATTGTTGAGTAGGGTTGTCATTGATGTCAAAGGAGGTCATTAATGACAAAAGAAGTTTTGATGTGGCATGTGTGATGAGGTTGGAAAGACACATGTTGGTGTCCTAATGACTCATGATGTCATTGTTACATTCTGATAGTGGCTTGTAAAGATATGATCATTTTGGGAATTTGACTAAGTGATGAAAAATTGCCTTAAAGTACCTGCCTTATGAAAATGTCCACCTTAATTCATAAGAAGAAGAAAATTCCCACCATCACCTGCCATGCCATAGTTTCTTGAAGTATCTATTTGACCATGGCCCTAGTTCTAAGAAAAAAATTTTGAAGAAGAAGATACAGGTCTCCCAAAAGAAGGCTTTTTGGTCAAATTAGTCAAAATTGGTCTACGAAAATGCCTACAATAATCTGTGGGTTGAAGAAAATTCCCACACCATATGGTCAGCTTGTAAGCGGTTGTTTTTTCTACCTGACCATGTTCTCACATTGACTTGAAAATTCGTGAGGAAGAATTTATGGATCTGCCAAAACAGGGTTTTAGGTAGTTTTACACCAAGTTCAATAAAATGCCCGCCTAGTGAAAATGAAGATGAGTCTGAGAGTGAAATCAGCTTGGGTGTGCTTATTGAGGTGTAATACATCATCTAGTGTCATTGGTTCAATATTTTGGTGAAATAAAAAATTCACCTTAGGAGTTGCAAAAATTGTGCAAGTATAGAATTAATGGTAAAAACTATCTGAGTGACCTTAGTAAAATGCCCGCCATCTCTGGTGGTTGATTTTTCAAATAATTTTGAGAGCATGGATATCTAGTATGTTTGTTGGTGTGTGTAACCATGGTCTCCGATGGTCCAAAAAATATATGAGGAGAAAGATATGGATCTGCCAAAAGTGCTTCCCAGCCAGATTTGCACTACTTCAATAAAATGCCCGCCGAGGAGAGAGAAAGAGGTTTCAAGAGGTGAAATTTGTTTGGATAGAATTCTCTAGTATATCCCTATCCAGTGGTTGTCTAACACTTTAGATTTGATGAAAATAAAAATCTCATCATGTTGACCTAGGGTTTGACAATTTTGTCTAAGTGTTGAATTAGCAGTTTGAAAGACTACTTTCAAATGCCCGCCATATGTTGTGTGTGTGTCAATAGGTTAATCAACTAACAGGATATTGTTCAGTGTTGAAGTGGATATCTATCCATGCTCTTATTTTTCCTTATGGAGATCAGATAAAGAAAAAATCAATCTGCCAAAGTAGAAGAAAAAGTGCCTTGCATATTCAAAACTATGAAATTTGGCTAAGTGTTAAAAACCAGTAGAAAAAGTCATTTGGAAATGCCCGCCACATTTTTCTCCTATTCCCATAAATTCATTAGATGACATGGTCTGGTAACTTGATGAACTAGTGTTATAACCAAAATTGGCACTTCTCTGTCTGTGACGACACTTACATTTTTTGGTCGCGTGACGACACTTCATGAGATTACTGAGTGACACAAAATGAAATTTGTGAATGGAAGAGCCATATTTGGGAATTTATATATATGGAATTACCTAATTCATGGTCCATTTCATAGGTAATAACCTTAGGAACATTTTTCTAGACCAAAACTTCTCCAGAAAACCCCCAGAAAAGGTTGTTTTTAGCCATTTTTTCACAAAAACACAGGTTTAATGCTTATAAACCCTCGTGTTTTCCTAAAACTCCGTAGGTTGCATATGGTAAGAGTCACGGGTACCTGGTGGTTGTCCCTATTCAAATCCGCGCACATCTCAAAAACACTTAAAATGCATAAAATTGGGAAAAAATGGTTAGTTTTGGGTAGTTTTGGAACTTCCTCTTCGGTTGTAACTACTTCCTATTCAACCATATCTTATTCACATGATATATAAGAGAGGGATATGGACCATGAAAGGGGACCAATCCCATTATATTTTTATGCTTTAGGAATTGAGACTCACATCCCCCTCACTTGTGCCCTAGATTCTAGTAAACCCTAACACATCTGATCGGAGGCTGGGATCCTTGGAGAAGAGGAGCAATAGACCTTGAGTATTGGTTTCGTGAAGTTCCATGCTTGAAGGAAGGTATAATTTTATATACTTGCTTCATTCATTAATAAATATTAGATATTCTTCCTTTCCAAATATGATTTGTTCATGTATGTTTCAGATGTGATTATAATTTGATGTTTTCTTCTTTCATAGATATCAATCTTGTATTTGTAGTCAAGTTGGTTTGAGAAAGGTTTGAAGTTGTTTTGTAGGTTGTTGCATTGAAGAGAAAGGAAGAGAAAGGCTTGGATCAACCTTCTAAATAAGATGCACATCCTTCTAAACCTAATCTCTTTGATTAGTAACTATATTTGTAGAACATTGTATTTCTATCTTTTACCCCTATACGTTGGTAGTCTCTTCCCTACTATAGGACATTTTCCCTAACAACAATGTGTTATGGATGAAGGGGTTCTCATCCGAGAAGTTGAAAGTTTGGCTAAAGCTAATATTCAACTTTTCCCATGTGGTTGTTCCGCGTCGCAGTTCTACTGCGATATACCAGCTTCACGGTACCTCATCCAATGTATGAATGAATGCGTGGACCCCTTCCTGTTTTGGTCTCATTCCCCATTTTCTTTGGCATTCGTCCAGGTGCTCCCTTGGGTCTTCTATTCCATTGTATTTATTTCTGCAGTATCCTTTAGTGTCGTCGAACCTGACTTCCATTAGTTCTCGGCATAATGGTTTGTTTGTTATCATCGGCTTGTGTGCTTCCCACCATCACACTAGTGTAGCCTTCAATGCTTCCTCCAATGCCAACAGTCTCTGTGGTTCTACTACTTTTTCTTCAAATTCACTGATAAATATGGTCAAATTAGGCAATCCTTCGTATGTTGGAAGTTTGCGTGCTTCCATTGTTACCCAGCTTAACAATTGGGTGATTCGTGCACACCTCCTGAATGATACTTCGTGTAGTCGATCCTGCCAATTCTCAAGCACTTCATATGAATCCGATGATGTCAAACTAACACTCTCCCATCCCAACTCTCTGTCGGCAGTGGGATTGATGTATTCCTATGATATGTTGTAGATGTTGTCCCACCCTTTATTGAATTCATACCACATTGACTCGATATATCATTTCCCTTCTGATGGATCGAGGGGTGCGACTACCCTCATATCGCGGTTCTAAAATGACATGGTTATTTTCTTAAAGTTGATCACGGACTGATTCTCCATTGCCAAATCTATCCCTAACAAAATCGGATAGGGGCTTGTGTTGTCAACAATCTCTATAACATCAAAGTATGTGTATGTCTTTATTACTTCTATTTCAACTTGGAGATGGCATAGTCAACCAATGGGGATGACCTTGCTTTTATTTGATAGTCGAAGTTGTATAGGGGACAATGCCAACTGTGGTTTCCCCATTGTCTCCCTTGTATGTTTCGTCAAGATATTTACATATGATCCTGAGTCTATAATGATGGAGTCGACATCAAATGCTCTAATCTACGTAGTCATCCTCATTTCTCTCTCTGTCTGCCTCTTGTGTACTCGATTTACTATCTAATCATGCTGTGCATCCTCCTGTTGGTGTAATAGCTTGGTTATTTATGCTAGTGCATCTTGATCTCTTGCTACCGCCAAATAGCTTTCTAGGAAGTCTCTCATAGTGTTGATCCTTCCTAATGGCCTCTGTGGGTTCGTTGTGTTGAATATCGACGGCATCTCGTAGACAAGTTCTTTTTGGTTGATCGGTGATAGCTTAGTTATTCTCATGGTATCTTGCACTTCTAAAAAGGTCTCCCTTTCCGCTTCTACATCGAATCGAACCTCTTTCCTTGTTGTAGGTCGAATGATAGGGTGTGGCCTATCTTCCCCTGTTGAAGCTTCTCCTCAGGTCACTTCTCCAATATTCACAGGTCGACTTCTTACCTCCATTGATATCTTTTGTACATTTGATGGCTGATTTTGGTTCTAATTTAGATTCGATGGAGATGGGGTTGGATTTTCAGTCTGCAATTTCGTAATTAGCTGGGGACAGTCCTCGCCACCATGGTCTGTTGCACTGCAACAAGTACACTCTGGAGGTGGGTTCAGAAAATCCCTTTGATAATGTCCAGGATGATCACAATTATAGCATATGATTGGCCCTTGACCTCATCCAAAAGCTCCTCCTCGACCAACAGCTCCACCCCAACCTCCGTGGAATCCTCCTCTGAAACCTCATGGCGGATGACCATATGGATGATACTGCAATTGAGTACCATACTGCGATTGTGGTGGAGATTGACTATAGTGGAGCTGATGTTGATTGTAATATTGTTTCTTTTGTACAAGAGGTTTCTCCTCTCCCTTCATAAAAAACGTATCTGCGGTGCTTTCTTTGAGTAGGTCATATGCTCTACAATGTTTTTCTTCATCGCCAACTGATTGACAGAAATTGCCGAAATGGTTGGTTGGATTTGAAACCATCTTCTATAGGTACACGCATTCTTTTGGTCGATGTCCTCTTGGCTGATAGATGCGACACCATGGAATTCCTCCCTGACTGAGTGGATTTGGTACGCCCGACTGTAAGTATTCATGAATTTTGGGCACTAATCCTTGTGATGTCCTTTCAATTTGCATCTACTGCACCATATTTCTTCGCGTACTTCTTTTCCCTTCTTGATGTCTTGTAGATGGATCATCAGGTTTGCTAACTGCGTTGTATCTAGTTCATACCTATGCCTATTTCACCAACTGGTGAAGCCTCCAGCTTCACACAATTTCGAGTGCTTCTTCCTGGGATGTTATCTTTTATTGCATCAGTGGCCCCCGAATGTGTGGTACCAATCATGCGATGAACCTTTCCGTATGTTGCATGTCCCTCATTCCAAAACTTACTTTTTCAATTATAATTTTATATCTTTGGTCGAATTCCCATACTGATTCATTTGGAAACTGCTTGATTTCTTTCATCTCTATGATGTATTGCGGCTCAGATTTCGGTTTCATAAATTCATCAATCAATCCTTCCCTGATCTGCCGCAATGTTTTCTCCAGACTCCCTGTATGTACTTGTATAAATTTCATAAACTAGTCCATCGCATGGCCCCTGAAGGTCGTCTCCAGTTGTCCCTTCTTTATATCGTCGTCTTCGACCCACTTGACTGTCCATACCACTTCACATAAAAATCAGTAATACTCGGGATCCTCGGTCCCGTTTCACTGAAAGATAGACATCTTTACATCGTCACCTACCATTCTTAGTCTCTTGTTGGTATTTACAGACCCGCTACTCTTACCACTATTCTGGCACATAGGACAACCTTGTGAAGAACTTGTATTCCTTCCTACAATGTTTTGTGTAGTGCACGGAGTTGAGGGTACGTTGTAGCTTTTGGTCCATCCCTTTTTGGCTTCATGGATATCCTGGTTACTTTCTTCGTCGCAATAAGGTCGCTTAGTCCCTTGTGGTCCTGTTTTGCAGTTCTCCATTTTGGTCACCTCGAGAGAATCTCTCTCAATCTCAGTCCTCCTCTTCTTCTCTGGACGATGGAACCTCACCCCACTTTGCAGTGTACCACAATCTTCCTCAGCCTCCCTTAGAATTCTGTCATCGCTCATGTCCATCTACCTCACATCATTCTATCAGACTCGCATTCACACGGTACCCACAACCTCCGCACACTGATCTCTACTCGTCGGAATTCATCTTTAGTATACCCTTTTCGCAAATAAGCATCTTAATCCACAGCTTCAATGATAGTGGAAACCTCCCTCTGGGTTCTTTGAAAAAATTTCTTTCTGCGTCACTGTATGACTTGATTATGTCGATGGTGAACTCAATGATATATCCCTCCAGAATACTGTTTACCCATAAGTCAACTGCCCTTGATGCCTTACTGTTGACTCGTTTTAGCTGCTGGACCAATTCTCGGGCCCAATGGTCAGGTTCGCCTCCTTGGAAATTTTTCTTCTGGAAAGTGAGTTGCGCCAACCACTCGTGCAACAATATTGGAAATTCGCAGAAGAATACTTCATGGATATCTGAGTAAATGTACTTTTGCAACTAGTCACTTGTTGTCTGCCCAGAGTTCTGATTTTCTTCTTCCACGAACTCTTGCTTCTTCCTATCGAACCAGTCTTGAATCTTTGGTTTCATCGGATGCCACAGCATGTCCTCTTATTTCTTACTCAAGGTCCCAGAAACAGAACCATTTGTTGACACAGATCTTTCAACAGGTGTTCACTTTGAACTCCTTTCAACAAACATCAACCAAACACCCTTAAGCATTGACCGAGAAAGGTTTTACCCTTTCCAACAACACTCACGGAGCGAGTGAAGTCTCACCCGAGATGGTTAAGGGGGCTGTAGGAACCAAGTATCTGTAGTTGGGAGAGGACATGCATCTACTATTACTCATTCACAGCAAAAACGAGAGATTTATCTTTGCACGATATTAACCAATCAAACATGTAATGGACATTCTCATCAACAATTTATAATCACCATTTGCATCATAGATTAATCGATAGAGTAACAAAACCTCAGATACATTGCACTATTAAGATATCATTCACGGCATTATCACAGAAAAATTAGAATAGATAGCATCATTCGACACATTCGTCATGCATAATATGGCGACATAAGCAAAACCACAGAATATAACTGAACATCCTCATGCATTAACTCATCTCACAAACTGCACAGTGAACTTTATTGAAAATAGTTCCAGTTACATATCCGCAAGACCGAGAAAAAATGTCAAAGGCAGACAGAAAACATAGACACATATCCGAATATAGATTTATGCTTTTCTTCTATGATGGTCCGATGATTCCCTTAGGCTTACAATCATGGCTCTATTTAAAGACAACTAAGGTTATTACAAAATGGTCCAAATGACCCATTCTAACTAACTAAACCAAAACTTGTGCTATCATTGTCTTCTTATCCTTCACGAATGGTATTTTCCTCCATGAATTCCCCCTTTGTTGCTTTAAAATTCTGCACTTTATGCACTTTAACCCTCCTTTGTCAATTTCGGCTTCTGTACTTCATGTGCTCTAACCGCTTTCCAAAAGTGACGATCACGTCATCATATATATGAAACAATAGTTTGGGTCATTAAAGTTCCATCACTATTGGTCAACGGGATTGGTGGTGGGAATTGACTGTCACGAATACCCATTAATGGTAACAAACTAGGTGCACCGCCATATCCCCTCTACTTTTGGCTACGTAGCCTTTGGTGACGTTTGGTTTTTTGTGACGAAGGCCCTTTTGATTATCAGCAATGAGGTTATGGTGACAATTTTCACCCCTCACCATAGGCCTTTTTTATTGTATTGACTTTACACTCTTTCACGTCTGATACTCTCTCTCTCTTTCTCTCTCTCTCACACTCTCTCTCTAAACCCCTAACCACCAATATTTATCTTTCTCTCTCTCTCTAAACCCCTGAACCTTAATATATCTCTCTCTCTAAACCCCTAACCCCCAATATCTCTCTCTCTCTAAACCCCAAACCCCCAATATCTCTCTCTCTAAACTCCTAACCCTCTCTCTCTCTCTCTCTCTCTCTCTCTCTCTCTCTCTCTCTCTAAACCCCTAACCCTCAATATATCTCTCTCTCGAAACCCCTTCAAGACTTCACACCCTTTCACATTTGATACTCTCTCTCTCTCTCTCTCTCTCTCTCTCCCCCCCCCCCCTCTCTCTATCCCTCTCTCTCTCTCTATATATATATATATATATCTGTGTGTGTGTGTGTGTGTATAAACCCCTAACCCTTATTATATGTCTCTCTCAAAACCATTCAAGAATTCTGACCCTTTCACATCTGAATCTGTGTGTGTGTGTGTGTGTGTTGAAGGCATCCAAGACTTCATAGTAGATATTTGTCAGCTTTTGCATCTTTTCCTTCAAGAATTCACACTCTTTCATGTCTGATACTCTCTCTTTCTCTCTCTCTCTCTAAACCCCTAACCCCCAATATATATCTATCTTCCTAAAACCCTTACCCCCAATCTCTCTCTCTCTCTCTCTCTCTCTCTCTCTCTCTCTCTCTCAGACCCTATCCCGCAATTTATCTCTCTCTCTCTCTCTCTCTCTCTAAACCCCTAACCCCCAACCTCTCTCTCCATATCTCATCCCCTAAGCCACAATATCTCTCTCTCTCTCTCTCAACCCCTAACCCCCAACCTCTCTCTCCATATCTAATCCCCTAAGCCACAATATCTCTCTCTCTCTCTCTCTCTCTCTCTCTCTCTCTCTCAACTCTTAACTCCCAATCTCTCTCTCCTCTCTCTCTAAACCCCTAGCCCCCAATCTCTCTCTCTCTAAACTCATAATCCCCAATCTCTCTCTCTCTCTCTCTCTCTCTCTCAACCCCCAACCCCAATCTCTCTTTTTATCTCTCTCTAAACCCCTTGTTAGCACCCAAATCATACCTCTAGGTTGTAGAGAGGACAAAATGGGATAACCACAGAACCACTTTAGACTTGTGCTACTGACCCAACACAGTCAGAGAGGGATCTCTCTTAAGAAGGGGCTGAAGATAATAAAAAAGAAATGCAGAACCTTGTTTCTTAGGACGATCATTCAAATCATCAGCCTCATTCTTAAACTTGTGAAAGACTGGAGATAATCAAGGTTGTCAGCAATGAAAACAAAACACACCAGCCTTCAAGACTCAAGATATTCAATCAAGCATGTTCTCAAAAAGGTTAGATTTTTGTTGGAATAGATTGTTTTAAAGTTTGGCGGGATAATCATAGGGGAAAACGTTGGGAGATGGATTCAAGACGCTACCTATAGATCGGACAGTAGTGCTCTAGTACAGACTATTAAAATAGAGGCAAGATAGCCACCTGCTTCTCGTCGAAATGCTATTTTCTGGTGATGAAAGAAGAAAGAAAGAATAGACCATCGATATGAGCACCCAGCAGAGATGAATTCAATATTGATTTTAGTGAAAATGTTGAGTGAATATCTGAGACAATAACCAGATCTTGTTGCCAAGAATTCTATGCTATTATACACTGATCTCAGATATGAAAGGGAAAACATAATGTAAGTAAATGACAAGAAGCACGATCACATAAGGAGAAAAGAAAACCATACTTTAAGCAAAGTGACACATGAATCTCTGTCAAAAATCAGCCATAGGCACTACAATTATATTAAGGAGAATGTTTCAAAACATGGCTCGATCCCCATGCCTCAACCAAATGATTTTCCAACCATTTGATCTTCTATTACACAGCTATTTATAGGAATCTGCTCCTGAACCAATTATCAAAATAGTTACAAAATATGCCACCACCTATATGGTCCGGCTCGCCACCTCTGACAGCGAATCATAAGGAGAAAAGGACTGCTAACTAACAAAGACTTCTTTCTACAGGTTTTCTTTGCAAGGTGCATACCATGACGATTTTAAATGACCTATGGACCCTAGTAGGTTTCAAAACTGGATTAAACAGACAACTATACATTTAGCCAAAGACCGACTTGCCAAGTGGGAAAAAGGAAAAGCATGACTGGGCCTCCACCTCATTCTTGAATCTTTAATTGGCCCTGCGGCCCGAAGAAGTCTTCCAATTTCAGGGTGTCATCATCCGGTTTTCTCTCTACTGAAAGGGGGAGTGTTTCCTCTTTTGTGGGGAGGATGTAATCCTTGATGATTTCCACATCTAGGTGTGTTCCTGACTCATCTTTAGAGACTCCCTTCTTCTTCGGTCAATGTCAATCCCTCCTACGCACCTGTTGGTCCTCGTGCTCCTCAGGCACGTTGGCCAAGCTTTCTTCCACATGGTCGAATAACAATGGGGAGGAGGGAATATGCTCCTCCTCCACATCAAACCATACTTGCTCTTGTACAACCACTACCTCAGCTCTCTGGTCACTCTCCATAACCAGATTGTAATTGAAAAATGACTCAATGGCTAGGCTCACCACCTTTCCCACGCCACTATTATGAATCAGGACGCAGGGGCCATGCTTATAACGGCCGTGCCAATGAAGGCTGCTACATGCGATGTTCTCCGCCATGCTTTCCTGACCGAATCCCTCAATCGAGTAGCAATGATGCCTGCCAATCGAGTTGATGCGAAACATGCTTAACCAAGTTTTTTTGATAGGTGGGAAAGTATATGATGGTGCTAATGTTGCCACCTACCCAATTTCTAAAATTATTATTTTATTGGAAAAATACGTTATGTTAAATTTTAATTACAAAGTTTTGTAATTATGACCAAGTTTGGTCAAGGATGAATGCAATTACTGAATTATTATTATTTAATAAATTAAAGTAGGAGACAAACACCCAAGGGAACTATTAAATGAGTGTTCACTGACCCACTAGGAGGAATGGAAGTTGTTAGAAGGCATGGGACAGATGGCAGCAATTGCACTTCACCACTAGTTGTTGGTTATGCGACAACTACCCCTACAAATGTGGAATTATACCACAGGTGGAGGGAGTGAGCAAGTAGCTCATTTAATGACCAATTAACAACTGAAGGCCTAGGCAGCCTACATAAGGAAAATTCGAATTGAGCAGGCAACTCTTACACACAATATTTTCTGCAGAAATATTCCTCATGTGCATCAGGTGATCACTGAGAGATTCGAATAGGGAGGCTATGTATAAGTGCATCTGTAAGTCTGCAAATTTATTCTGAGAAGAACCAGAGGTGCTGGTGCAGGTCCCTTTCACTGCTAATCCTTTAATACTGGATAACTATTGCTACTGCAAGTGGAGAGCCTAAGCTTCTAAGTTTCTTCCTCTTGGTGGTTCAGTGAACAGGCTCAAGGGTCCTAAGGCAAGTAACTTGGCTGTCTTCAGGAATTGGTTGGGTGGAACACTCTCCATGGGCTATTTGTTTCCCTACAGATTAACTAGGTTTTGTTGTTTCCTATTTTGGTTTACAGTTTAATAATTCTATTTAGTGAAATTATCAAACTCTGTTTTCTAAATGTAATTATTTCTAATCTTTGTTTAAGTCCGAATGATAAAGCTTTGTTAAAAATATGATTAGATAATCATCTCTATATTTTTCCACATGATGTTATTTGCATTGTACTCTAGTATAGAGAAGCAAATTAAATGATAGATGAGAGATAGGTAGATTGTCATTGATTAGACAAATAATTACAGTAAGTGCTATGATTACAATTCTGCCCTATATCTAATCTTAGTATGAATTTACTGCATAGCATCTGTTAGGAACCCATGTCTTTACTTTGTAAGTATGTTGTTGTTGGACGCATATGCTTTGTAAGTCGTCCCGTAGTATTTGTTGATCAATAGTTTGTGTTATTGTTGTTGGCGCATATGCTTTGTAAGTCGCCTGTAGTATTGTTGATCCATAGTTTGTAACGGCCCATGGTTTCGACCCATAGTATTGGCGCCTAGAATTAGTATATAAGTGTGTGTTGAGACCTATGAAGGCACCGTGAAGTTATTTGTATTGAGCTTGCTCATAGGAGGTTGCCCCCTCGAAGTGGCCTGTGATCAATATAAAAGTGATTCTAAGTTCTGTCATTTCTACTATTTCGCATATTCATATTAATTAATTGTTGCAGGTGCCTCACATCTGGTATCAGAGCACTTTCTTGGGCTCGCTGGGTGAAATTTCTTCCAAATTCTTTTTTCGCATCTGTTGCAGGTTCAGATTTGGGAATAATCCCTATCCACTTAACTGTGGGAAGTACTTGGGCATAAGCCCTAAAACTCATTGTGAGGAGTACCACAAGAACCCCGAAGTAGCGAGCCCATTGAGAGGACCTGCCAGCAAAAAGGGCAACGACCCCTACTTGATTGACTAGTTCCCACCCGTGAGGTAAACCAAGAGCTTTCGTTTGTGGCAAAGCAGTTATCAGTTTTACGTGAGCCGTGGAGTGAGGGGTACTGCCCCAATACGCAAGCCGTCAAACAGCATTGGTGGCCAAGTGAAACCCCTGAACTGTTAGGAAGCCGCACATACCTGGGGTCCATATCTACTTTCAGCTGAACTATTGTCGATCACTATTGTGCCGTTCAGATCCATTTTGCAAGTCGTTTCAAATCCAACTTCTTTCAGTCCATTCGGCGCTATTCCAGATCCCTTCCAAGCCGTAGCCGCTCTAGATCCCTTGTTTTTACTCTGTTTCCCTTAAAATTTTTGGGGAACCCCTGTCATCTCATTCTGCATATTTCATTCCTGAGGACCCTACCCCCAATTCCCCTTCCCAAAGCCTGAAAGCCCACAATTGTCTATTTTTAGGGTTTGCCATAACTTCCTCAGATTTCACCCAATCACCTTCAAATTTTACCACAGAGTTCCTTTCTGAATTCTGCTTCTTTGTCCCCCTCTGCCAAATTTTCCCATTCTTTCACCCCGCTTCTGAAATCCTCATTTTTGCTTCCCTGTCTAGTCGACAGTGTCCAAAACCTAGTCAAACCCCCATTACCCTTCATATTTTTTCCCTAGTCCAGATTTTCCCTTACTGAAGTAGTTTCTGTTTTTGTTTTCCTACCCAGTCAACCGAAAAAAAAAAAAATAATAATAAATAAATAATAAATAAAAAAATAAATAAAATAAAAAAATTCCTGGTTATGGTTGTCACCCGTGCAGGAGCAAAAACCATGGAGGAAGCACTTGCAGCCATCCAAGACAAACTCCAGGATCTAGATGAAAAATTTCTCGGCCTCCATCTTGAACATTCAGCTATGAACAACAAACGACAGTTCGAGTCTTCATCAGACAATGGGTTCTCCTCTTCCAGCAATTTCCGTGGTCCGAAGCTTGATTTTTCTTGCTTCAATGGTACTGATCCAACTGGATGGATCTATAGTGCAGAACAGTATTTCAGTCTGCATAATACTTTTGATGTCAACAAAGTTCCGCTGGCATCCTTTCACTTGGAACAGGAAGCTATTCAATGGTACCGTTGGTACATCAAGGCTCATCCAGAGCCCAAATGGCCAGAGTTTTGCCAACTCCTTTTACAACGATTTGGTCCTAGTGCTTTTGATGACTTCACAGGAGCCCTCACTAAACTTCTCCAAATTGGCACGGTGAGAGAGTATCAAACCGAATTTGAGAATCTAGCCAACCACACCGAAGGATTGTCTGATGACTTTTATCGGAGTTGTTTTATCAGTGGTCTAAAGGATGCCATCCACTCTGAGGTGAAAATGTTCTGTCCCAACACAATGATGGAAGCCCTAGGGTTGGCTAAGTTGGCAGAAGACAAGATTGCAGCCCAACAATGCTCCAAGCCCACTTTTGTTCCCTTCTGAAATATGGGTTCTCAGCGACCACCTATCCCGCAGGCTCCTCGACCGACTCCTATTAAGCGTTTGTCTGAAACAGAGATGCAAGCACGCAAAGAAAAGGGGCTTTGCTATAATTGTGATGAGAAATTCACTTGGGGACATAGATGTATTCAGCAAAAGCTCTATCTCTTGGATGTGGAGTCTCTGCCTGCCTCTGAAATTGGTGACGAAGATCCAGAAACACTGGATGCTCCGGTTGACATTCAGGAACCGCCTATTGACCCTACGTCTCAGGATGACTAGCCAGAGATATCTCTCCATGCTTTAGCTGGAATCACCACCCCCCAAACAATGCGGGTTAGGGGTTACTTCAAGAAGCTTTCTCTTACAATACTCACTGATTCTGGTAGCACTCATAATTTCATTGACCCTCGGATCGCCAAACAAGCTGATTATTTTATCCATCCTTGCTCCAACTTTGAAGTCATGATTGCCAATGGGGGCACCTTACCTTGCAAAGGGAAGTGTCTAAATGTGCGTATCTCTATGGGAGATTATACCTTGCGCTCTAACATGTTTTCCTTACCCTTAGGCGGATGTACTGTGGTTTTGGGCGCTCAATGGCTACGCACACTTGGCCCTATATTATGGGATTTTGCTGATCTTTGGATGCAGTTTTCCCTCAATGGACAAAAACACACATTGACAGGATTACAACCAGGTTCTCTCAGCATCATCAGTTCACATCGCATGGAAAAACTCCTCAAGAAGAATTCACATGGTGTCATCGCTCAGATCCATTCCATCCAAATGCAACCATCAGCGGTCTCCACTACTCCTTTGGATCTACAACAAATTCTGGATCGATATACAGGTGTCTTTGCTAAACCAGTGGGATTACCACATTCCAGGCCAGAAGACCATCGTATTCAGCTCCTTCCTGGCAGTGTTCCTCCCAACATCAGGCCCTATCAGTACCCATTTCACCAAAAAACGGAGATTGAAATGCTCGTTCGGGACTTATTGAAGCAAGGTATTATTCGCCCAAGCACTAGTTCCTTTTCTTCTCCAGTTATTCTTGTCCACAAAAAAGATGGGTCATGGTGCCTCTGCATTGACTTCCAAGCACTTAATCACCTCACCATCAAGGATAAGTTTCCAATTCCTGTTGTTGATGAGCTTCATGGGGCTCACTTTTTCTCTAAGTTGGATCTTCGTTCTGGGTATCATCAAATTCGGGTTCATGAGGATGATATTCCTAAAACAGCTTTCCGCACACATGATGGCCATTATGAGTTTTTGGTCATGCCCTTTGGCCTCACTAATGCTCCTTCCACATTCCAGGCCTTAATGAATAAAATATTTCGACCCTACTTGTGGAAATTCATTCTGGTATTCTTTGATGATATCCTCATCTACAGTAAAACATGGGATGAACATCTCCAGCATCTGGATCTTGTCATGCAACTTTTCTCTGACCATCATCTCCATGCCAAGCAGTCTAAATGTGTTTTTGGATAGAAGTAAGTTGAGTATCTCGGGCACATTATCTCAGCACAAGGGGTTCGCGTGGATCCTGCCAAAATTGATGCCATGAACAATTGACCACATCCTCAGACACTCAAGAGATTTCATGGTTTTTTGGGGTTGACTGGCTACTACCGCAAGTTTGTCAAGGATTATGGGAAGATTGCAGCTCCATTAACGGCTCTATTGAAAAAGGATGCTTTTACATGGACACCTACTGCTCAGTGTGCATTTGACAAACTAAAACAAGCTATGTGTACTACACCTCTGCTAGCTATGCCCGATTTTTCCAAGCCCTTCACTATTGAGAGTGATGCTTGCGGCAATGGACTTGGTGCTGCTCTCCTTCAAGATGAACACCCCATTGCGTTCACCAGCAAAGCCCTTTCAGGTAAGAATCTAGCTGCCTCTACCTATGAGAAGGAAATGATGGCTATTTTGCATGCAGTATAGAAGTGGCGCCCATACCTATTAGGGAATCATTTCTGCATCAAGACTGATCACCAGAGTTTGAAATATTTCTTGGACCAGCGTGTCTCCTCCCTGGCACAACAGAAATGGGTTAGCAAACTCATGGGTTATGACTATGAGATCACTTACAAGAAGGGTAAAGACAATATTGTGGTAGATGCTCTTTCTCGTACATTTGAGGCCCAAGGTTCTCTTTCAGCTATTTCTATTCCTGTTCCAAATTGGTTGCAATCTGTTCAACAGGGTTATGTCAATGACTCCTCCTTATCTCAAATCATCCAACGCTTGACCAACAACCCTTCTGCTGTGCCACATTACTCTTGGGATGGTGCTTCTCTGCGATACAAGGGTCGTCTGGTGCTTCCACGGAGCACAAATCTTCAACAGGCTATCTTCTATGAACTCCATGCTTCTCCATCGGCAGTGCACTCTGGGTTCCTCAAAACATATGAACTAGCACGGTGTAACTTCTTTTGGCAGGGCATGAAAAGGACAATTCAACAGATGGTGGCCGAATGTGATACCTGCCAATGCAATAAGGGTGAAACAACACTCCTTCTAGGATTGCTTGAACCCTTACCCATACCTACACGGATTTGGACAGATATTTCTATGGATTTCATTGAAGGGCTCCCTAAATCTGGTGGGAAGACAGTGATTCTCGTTGTGGTTGATCGCCTCTCCAAATATAGTCATTTTTGTGTTCTCAGCCATCCCTATACAGCCTCCTCCGTCGCTCAAATTTTTCTGGACCAGATCTTTTGTCTTCATGGCATTCCTTCTTCCATTGTCTCGGATCGTGATGCGACTTTCACCACTCATTTTTGGACAGAACTATTTCACCACACTGGCACCAAATTGAAGATGAGTTCAGGGTATCACCCACAAACAGATGGTCAGACCGAAATTGTCAATAAATGCTGGGAAACTTATCTTCGTTGCTTCACCTCGGAACAACAACATCAGTGGGAAAAATGGCTCCCTCTCGCTGAATGGTGGTACAATACCTCTTACCACACTGCCTCTAAAATGACCCCATATGAAGTAGTCTATGGTCAGGCACCTCCAGCTCTTCTTCCATACACCCCCACCAGTTCACCAGTTCAGGAAGTTGACACGGTCCTTCGAAACCGCGATCAGATTCTTCGCATTTTGCGGGACAATCTTCACATGGCAATAAATCGCATGAAGCAACAAGCTGATCAACACTGTTCAGAGCGCACTTTTTAAGTCGGCGATATGGTTTTTCTTCGTCTCTAGCCGTACAAACAATCATCCTTGAAACTCAAAGGGCGTCATAAGCTCGCTCCAAAGTTCTATCGGCCATATCGGATTCTTCAGAAGATTGGGTCCGTTGCTTATAAATTGGAACTTCCTCCTTCTTCCCGCATTCATCCAGTCTTTCATGTCTCTTGTCTGAAGAAAGTTCTTGGCACCAACATCAGCAAACAAATGATTTTACCCGAGCTGGATAATGAAGGATCCATCCTTTTGGAGCCAGAGGCCATCCTCAATCGGCGCACGCGTCAGCTTTGCTCTCGCTCTATCATAGAGGTCTTAATTCAGTGGCACGGCATGCAACCAGAGGATGCTACATGGGAACCACTCCTTCAGATTCAACAACAATTTCCACATCTAAAGATTTGAGGACAAAGCTTTTTTTAAGGGGGAGGGGATGTTAGGAACCCATGTCTTTACTTTGTTAGTATGTTGTTGTTGGATGCATATGCCTTGTAATTCGTCCCGTAGTATTTGTTGATCAATAGTTTGTGTTATTGTTGTTGGCGCATATGCTTTGTAAGTCGCCCGTAGTATTGTTGATCCATAGTTTGTAACGGCCCATGGTTTCGACCCATAGTATTGGCACCTAGAATTAGTATATAAGTGTGTGTTGAGACCTATGAAGGCACCGTGAAGTTATTTGTATTGAGCTTGCTCATAGGAGGTTGCCCCCTCGAAGTGGCCTGTGATCAATATAAAAGTGATTCTGAGTTCTGTCATTTATGCTATTTCGCATATTCGTATTAATTAATTGTTGCAGGTGCCTCACAGCATTGACAGTAAAAGAGAATCCTTTTGTTATTTCATAAAAGAAAAACCTAGTCTATTTTATGCACAGTCATGTATTTTTATCTTAATTCTATTCATACAAGATAGCAAATAAATACAATCGATTTAAATATTTTATGATTCTCAAATAATAGCATTTTACTGATTTTAGTAGCTGCAATTTATTCCATACAAATTTTTGTTATGAGTAAACACTTTTCATTTTTCTCGCATGGTCATAATTTGTTTACAAAACAACTGTATTTTCAATAATTAGTTTTGTAGCAACCTAATACAAATATTCACATATTTTTTTTTATATATATTACTTATATTTTGTTTCAATATCGAAATTCTCATATAGTATCAAACCCTATCTGTTTTTATTTCCAAACCTAGAATTATTTATACAGTCCTTCATTGTTCTACTCAAACCTTGTATGGCAAATCCTAAACTTTTCTTTCTCATAACCCTAATAAAAAAAACCCTCATACTTTAACGAAACCTTTTGATACAATACAAAAACTTAATACAAACCAATAGTAATAGGAAGCTACAAGTAGGGTTTCTTTCGTGAAGCAAAACTAGAATCATGGAGGCATAACTATTTCCGAATACATATAACAGTCAAACTATCTCTTCAAATTTTCAAAACTTTTGTAGAAAACTATGAAACTAGGGTATAGAAACAATTCTACAGTTGACCATCGGGTCTCATCATGCATTGTCAACATTTACACGGTTTTATTACCCATCATTTAAAAACGTAAATGTCCATTGCAAAGAAATCAAGCCATCATTTAAATATAAAAGAAACCCCGATTCTTAGTTTCCTTTTTAAAATTCATAACAGAGAATTACAGTTCGGCCTTACGAGGTTCCCATCTTTCCAAAGAGTCACCCTCTTCTTCTCTAAAGCATTAAGCCGATGCCGTGGAACAACTAAACTACACAGGGTTTTACCCTGGACTGTAGCAACACCAAAAATGAGAAACAAGTTTTTATCAACTATACAGCCAGGCATCAAATAGCCAAGTGACCACTTAAAAGACTGAGAGGTTATCCTCTGTACATTTGAATCAAAACAAGACAAACTTAAAAGCTTCGCTGAAACGAGACGAAGGATTCCAACTCTCTACTCAAAGAAAATACCATCAAAGGCACCTACGAGGTTTTGAGAAACTACCGAATCTTACTAGGAAGTCATAGCAACATTCCTTTCTCCAAACCTCTTCGTTGACAAGTCTCATACGATTGTGGGGATTTGCCAAAAACGCATGGTGAAAGGTTAAAACAAGATTTTTATTACAAAGACGAAATCAAGTATTACAGTATCATGCTACAGTTTCACAACAATTACCCTTAAATTTTTGACACTTCAGAGTATTGAACAACTACATCATTAAAACAACGAAGCAGGTAACATTTGACAGCAACCCTAAAGATATCTTAGCCAACCATTCTCAACCGAAGAGAATTGAATCTTGTCTGAAAACTTATGCTACACTGGATTAAGAAAACCCTGTCACTATCTCAATGTCGTGGCTCAAGTGCAGAACTCTAAAAGCCTGTAACTATTTAGAAACTACCACTCATAGGTCGTATGATCGAAACTCTGAGAGATACACTCTTCAAACCCTTTTGTCTGGTAGCCTGTCGGCCACACCCTAGTGTAACAATGAAGACCGGTAAGTTCACAACCATTACATACAATGAGGGTTAGGGTTGTAAGATCAACGATCAAGATTCGATGAGATCAAGGAGCATGGAGGTGCCAACAATGCTACGTTGTAAGCCAAGTAGCAGTGCATTGATAACCCATTAATTACATCAACCACATCAGTGCCAACACCGCCTGCCAAGTAAACATCGTTGTGTGCAATGTAAAGGAGAGACGTTACAATAGCCTTGCCAGCTAGAACTCTTAGTTGTGCTATCAATGAAAGTTCACATGGGTGATCTACGTGGTTTGACAACCAGGATTCTCATCATAGAGTTTGGTCATAACATTTAATACTTGATCATAACTCTGTCAACCTGTCAAATAACAAATTTATGGCACATCAACTCAGCATTTCATTCACGAGGCTTGGGTGAATTCAAAGATTACAATAGTCATACTTAGGACAAGAGCTTTTGTAATATTATCTTTGATATAATGTTTGTGATACCATATTGCACCGTGTTCAAAGTTTGGCATATGGTAAAGCCCGACAATGCCAACATATAGATAGGTTCATAATTTTTGTTTAGCATATGATCATATAGTTAGGCTTGCATTCTATTTAGCATATGAATGTAATTTAAAAACCATATCATATTACATTGTAATATGTAGTGTAAGTTTTATATAGTTTCAAAGATTAAGTTTAGGCATTGTAATAATTAAATTACATTGTAGTATGTAGATGCATAGTAACCATACGAAATGTATCTCTTTCATTCCTATCTTTTTGTATAGGCTTTAGAATGAATTTTTATATTGATAACTCATAGTATAAGTACTATAATTACGATCTTTTCCATTTGTTTAGCCATGCAACGCAAAGACCCTGGTATCATCATAGATATAGATTAAGCATTGACGAGATACACTCTAAAGCTACATTTCCAATACAATACTAAGTCTAAAAAGTTTCCTAACAGCTTTTTCATTAGATTTTGGTATTATTGTTTTGATTATGATTGTAGCTGTATAACAATTGCTTGGATGACGTAATTTCATAGCACTGAAGAGTTTTGAAAGCCACCCTACAAACTAGATTTAAAAACCAAGTATCCATACCTCCAATCACGAGTGTCGCAAAGAAGTATTTAGCTTTATGCCTTGAAGATGAATTGAAAAACACAAGTACTCTAATTACTATATTGTTTTGTAGATCTCTTACCTGTGGTCTACACATAGAAACATTATCAAATGCCTTAGCTTTTGCAGCTAAGTAAGCTCCAGGGTGCCTCATAGGACCCCTTTATTAACAAACAAACTGTTAGCAATCCATCCAGAATATTAAAGCAGTACAAACTATTTCAACATGTAATATTAACCAAGAACTTAAACAAATTTGTAAATTGTACTTGTTTACGTAAGCATACAAAGATCTTTCGTTAAAAAGGATTAACATCTGTTTTTACTGAAGCAGAAATTACAACCATGTTACCTGAGTATGATGACATGTCATCGTCATTTATTTATCTTAGTTATGATTTCGATTTAGTTTATATGTTCCGCATTAAATAATTCTAATAATTATTGTTATTTTAATTTATTTTTTATTTTAGTATTTTCGGGATGTTACATGTGGTATCAGAGCTTATGTTCGAACTCTAGGCCTGAAAAAGGTCCAAGAACATGCAACAGAAAACTTTATTACAGTAGAAAATCTTACTAATTAAAATTTAAACTATTGTGATATACAGAAATTATTTTAAGTTACAGGTATGGAGAACTCAGTTGAACATGTAGAAGACATATTTCAACCAAACAGCCATAGCTCGGGATAGCATTATGCAGAAGAAGGCCATGGTGAATTTGAATGACAATTCGTTAGAATTGTTACGTGCATTTCAGGAATTAAAGGTAGAAATTAGATCTGTGAAACAAGACAATGAAAGAATTCTGAAGGCACAAGAAGAGTTAAACCAAGTGCTTTTTGAACAGTGCCCAATTGATGAGCAGGAGAGAGATAATGAAGATATCTCCAAGGTTGAGGATCTGCCTCCTGGTAATAAAAGTAAGAAAATGAAAACCGATGATGTGAACAACAGTTCAACATTATCAGGAGATGCTATTGAAGTATGGAAAAAGAAACGTAACTATTCAAGCGATAGTAGTAAAGGAGATTACAAAACCAGAAAGAAAAGCCATAAAGAGTATGAACAAATTTTTGGGGAGTTCAAAAAGATTAGACCTCCAACTTTCAATGGATAAACTGAGAAGGGAGAGACAGCTGAAGCATGGCTGTTCAGCATGAAGAAATATTTTCAGATTTATAACTATTCAGAATCCTTGAAAGCAAAAATGGCTATATATAACTTGACCGAAAAAGCGGATTTTTGGTGGCAGGACATCAAAAGAGTAAAGGGTATCAAGGATAAGGATGTAAACTGGAGTACTTTTAAATGATACTTCAAGAAGAAATTTTTATCTGAACAATACTATGAAGACAAATCCAAAGAATTCTACGATTTAAAGCTGGGAAGTATGAATATGAAGGAAATGAACAGTAAATTTTTGAACTTATTGAGATATGTGCCATATCTCGTGGAAGAAAAACCGAAGATTCAAATATACTTGAGATGTCCACCTTTCAATATTAAGGACATAACCGAGTATGAAAGTCCAAAAACCTTGGAAGAGGCTATGAGAAAGGCAATTTTCTGTTATGACACTAATCGGAAAAGAGAAGGAATATCAAACTGGAAAAGTCATAAGCCCAGCAATTTTGAGCTGAAAAGCAAAAATTTCAAGTTCAGTGGGAATTTCGGTTTCCAAAAGAAAAATTTTCAGAATCGGAATTTTCAAGGAAATAATTTCATAAACAGTCAACAACAGAATTCTACAGCACCCAGAAATGCTCCCAATAATACTAGGACCAATGAACAAAAGGCACCCATCAAATGTTCAAGTGTCAAGGTCCTTAGTATATATCAGAATGTCCCAAGAGGAAGCGAGTAGCTAACAACATTCACTCTATTTAGACTGAATCTACTATTGAAGACGTGGTGAGGGAAATGCCCAGAATCAATGCAGCACTCAACAACAGGAAAGCATATCATCAAATCTCTATGGTAGAGATTGAAGGTATGCTACAAAATCATCATGTTACTATTTTAATTGACCCAGGTGCTAGCTTAAGTTATATATCACCACATATTGTGGAAAGTCTTAAACTGAACACAGAAAAGTTCAGTAAATCTTGGTTAGTTAGACTAGCAACTGGAACAAAGAGGAAAGTATCATATTTTATAGAAAGTTGTGCTTTATCCATGAATCAGTTAAAGACACAAATCAAGTTGAATATTTTACCTTTAGGATCCTATGATATTATAATCGAAATGGACTGGTTAGAAGCCCATCATGTCATTCTGAACTGTTATGAAAAAAGTTTTACATGTTTAAATGATGACGGAAAAACTGTAGAAGTAAAAGGTATTCAAAGAAAGGTAACCCTTAGACAGATTTCAGCCATGCAAGTTAAGAGGGCAATTAGGAAAGGATGTCAGTTGTTTGTAGTAAATGTAGTAAATGATGAGTTTATTTGTAAAGAGGACAAACTAAAATTAGAAGACATACCTGTCCTAAAGGATTTCAAGGATGTATTTCCTGAGGAGATTCCAAGATTACCTCCTAAAAGAGATTTAGATTTTACCATCGATTTAATACCAGGATCAGTACCAAATTCTAAAGCTCCATACAAAATGAATATATTGGAATTAAACGAATTGAAATCACCGTTGAAGGAACTGATTGATTAGAATTATATAAGACCCAGCGTGTCTCCTTAGGGAGCACCTGTTATATTTGTTAAGAAGAAAGATGGAACCCTAATACTGTGCATAGATTATCGCCAGCTTAATAAGATGACAATCAAGAATCAATATCCATTGCTCTGCATAGACGATCTATTTGATCAGCTGCATGGAGCAATGATTTTTTGAAAGATTGATCTAAGGTCAGGATATCATCAAGTGTGGGTTAAGGATGAACATATTTTCAAGACAGCTTTCAGAACTCGATATGGACATTACGAGTTCGTAGTCATTCCATTTGGCTTGACTAATGCCCCAACTGTATTTATGTGTTTGATGAACAATATTCTGCACAAATACTTAGATAAGTTTGTAGTTGTGTTTATAGATGACATTTTAGTGTATTCTAAAAACAAAGAAGAGCATGATGAACATCTACGGATTATCTTACAAGTTCTGAGAGATCATCAACTATACACTAAGTTTAGTAAGTGTGACTTCCATAAGGACAAAATTTAGTATTTAGGACACATAATTTCTAAAGAAGGAATCTCAGATGACCCCGATAAGATAAAGGCCATTAATGACTGGTCGGTTCCAAAGGATGTGTTGGATGTAAGATCATTTATGGGTATTACTGGATATTACAGAAAATTTATAGAGGGTTGTCCAAAGATTACAAACCCCATAACCTCCTTGCAGAAGAAAGGGAAGAAATTTGTGTGGGATCAGAAATGTTCTGACAGTTTTAAGAAGTTAAAGGAATTGTTGACTATAGCACCTATTCTGAGGATAGCGGTTCCTAATAAGGATTTTATAGTTTGCACAGATGCTTGTAATAATGGACTCGGTGGAGTCCTAACACAAGAAGGGCATGTTGTGGCATACAAATCTAGAAAGCTGAAAATACATGAGAAGAATTACTCCACTTATGATTAGAGTTATTAGCAGTAATTCATTCTTTAAAAATGTGGCGTCACCACCTTATTGGCAGAAAATTTACCTTATTGACAGACAACATGGGTCTGAAATATTTATTAGATCAGACAAATCTGAATGTTAGACAAGCTAGATGGTTAATGTTCTTTGTTAAATTTTGAGTATTAATTCATAATACTATAGGATCTTTGCTGAGAGAATAACATCTACAGTATATCAATGCTTGACAATCATAATATGACAAGCATCACAAGAATCAAAAGCATAGAGACAAGAGACACAGAGTTTCCGTGGGGAAAACCCTAAGGTGAAAAACCCCACAACTTCCTCAGAGATAGAGAGAGCAATGGCTCAACCAAAATACAACCAAATAACACTAAGATAGTCTCCTAGCAGATGATCCTCCTCCTCCTCACTAGTGCGCAACTTTTCAGAGTGAGAGTGAGTTACTTTTTTCGAGTGAGTAAAATAGAGATCTCCTATCTCTATTTATACTCACCTTTTTTCCCAGTGACCTAATGGGGCCGACTTGTCTACTTAGATACATCCACATTATATTATATATAAATCAGGGCCGACCCCACATGGTGTTCTAATAACCCATCGGCAAGTACACACACTTGCGACACTTGTCAATCCACATGATGACACTTCCTTATAGAGGAATAACACATCTATTATAAGGGTACAATAAATATATATATAATACACAGATGAAATACATTCCGAAGTTACATATACATCAACACTCCCTCTTAACTAGGAAGGTATTTCTCGACACAGATTTGCTAGACAAGTCTTCTTCTCTGAATCATCATCATCATCATCATCACTGCTGCTACTATCTCAACCAATCTCTGACTCTACTCGTCATAGGAAGTTCTACAGAACCAGTCCTTTTTCATGCTGGATGTAAGCCCACCACCTGCAGGTCTTCATCATCACTGGCCATACTGTGGAATCCTCAGGACTTATTACGTGCGTCACAAAACCTCGAAAGAGCATCCCAAGCTGTTACGAGCACACAGCTCTACCTATAGGATCTCCTAGGGCACCGAATTACATGTGACCTCACCACAAAACCTCGCAAGAGCATCCCAGTGTGTTACGAGCACACAGCTATACCTATAGGATCTCCCAGGGCAACGAATTACATGTGGTCATTGTTAACACCCAAAAAGTGCTCACTAGCTCATTTACCACATTATATGGCTCATTTGTCCATTTTCCTACCATATTTCCATTAAAAAACCCAAAAAATCCCACTAAAAAGCCTCCAAAAGGCCTAAAATGCCTCCAAAAGGCCACAAAACCCTCAAAATAGCCTAAAAAAGGCTAAAAAACCCCCTTTTCCTCCAAAAATAGCAAAAATCCCCTAAAAGGGAATAAAAAATATAAAATAATGAGGAAAAGGAGGAAAAAACCCTATACAGCTGCCCAAAACCATGTGTTCCCTAAAACCATGGGTCAGCACTCCACCACCAAAAAACTATAAATAGGTGATGGAGATCCCTTATTCCATATCCACAATCACAAGCACCCTTACTCTGCCAAAATCTCTCTCGAAACCCTAGTTCACCATTGAACTACTTTCACCTTGAGAGCCACTTTTGGCCCATTCCCATCATTGGAGAAGGAGAAGGAGCATCTTGAAGCTTGGAGCATCCTCTTGGACACTGCAAAGGGCTTCATCAAACCTTCTCATTGAAGGTAATATCAATACAAAAAGCCATTCTTTAAATTTGATGTTTATGTTTCATGCATGCTTTAGAAGTAATTTAATTTTTGTTTTAACTTAATTAGTTTAATATACTGAACTGCTACTAAGGAGGCCATTCTCCTTAGTAGGTGCTCATTTGCACAAGCTAGGGGTAAAACCCTAGCTACAGTCATGGCAAAACCTCGCAAGAGCATCCCAGGACTGATTACGGGCACACATCCCAACCTATCGGATCTCCCAGGGAACCGAATTACATGCCATAGGACAAAACCTTGAAAGAGCATCTTCCAGATATCCCAGGGAACCGAATTACATGCCATAGGAAAAACGTCGAAAGACTATCTGTAGATCTCCCAGGGCACCGAATTACATGTCCTCCTAGAGAAAAACCTCGAAAGAGCATTTTCCAGATGTCCCAGGGCACCGAATTACATGCCATAGGAAAAACCTCGAAAGACCATCTGCAAATCTCCCAGGGCACCGGATTACATGCTCATCTGCACAACCTGATCCACGGCCATAGAGTATCAACCTAATACTCACCATACATCATCCTGATGTGTCCATGATCATCCTGATCATCATCACTGCAACGTCCTGCTGCATGTCATCTGGAGCAACATCCTGAAGCTCGTCATCCATGATCATCCTGATCATACAATGCATCCATCTGATGCACACCACGTATCTACCTGATACATATCATCATACATGATCCACTTGATCATACAATGTATCCACCTGATACAAATACAAATACATGATACATATCACCACACATGATCCACCTGATCATACAATGTATCCACCTGATACATATACAGATACATGGTCCAAGCATCCAACATGATGCATATACAAAAATACATACACATGATCCAACTGATCATATCCAGCATCCAACATGATGCGTACATATAAATGATCCAACTGATCATATCCAGCATCCAACATGATGCGTACATACATACATAAAAATGATCCAACTGATCATATCCAGCATCCAACATGATGCGTACATACATACATAAAAATGATCCAACTGATCATATCCAGCATCCAACATGATGCGTACATACATACATAAAAATGATCCAATCTGATCATATCCAAGCAGAAACCAGAACATCATCCTGATGCTCATCATCTAGCACTTACATCCACAGCCATGTGAAGGATCCTCCTTCCAACATGCTTGGAATGGCTTCAGCAAATGTGTCCATCACTTCTTCCTTGAAGTGTCCTCGATCTGAAGAATGCCAAGCCTCTCTCTGAAGTACTCGAACTTCACCCTGGCTAGTGGCTTTGTCAGCAGATCTGCAATCTGCTCGTCCGTCACAACATACAGGAGCTTCACAGCTCCTCTCTGCACCATATCCCTGATATAGTGATATTTAATCTCTATGTGTTTCGACCTTTCATGAAACACTGGGTTCTCGGACAGCTTCACACAACTCTGGTTATCACAGAAGATACCAGTAGCCTCCAATGGGAGATCAAATAACTCAGCTAGTAGCTTTCGTAGCCATACTGCCTCACAACTAGCTGAACAGGCTGCAACATACTCTGCCTCAGCTGTACTCAGTGCCACGCAGGACTACTTCTTGCTGAACCAAGAGATCACACCTGATCCCATACTGAAGCAACACCCAGATGTGCTCTTCCTGTCTGCAGCACTGCCAGCCCAATCTGAATCAACATAACCCTGCAGGTTAAACTTTTGATTCGCTTCATACTTGAGCCCATAATCCACTGTACCCTTCAGGTACCTCAGAACATGCTTTACAGCAACTAGGTGAACACTCCTCGGATCTGTCAGGAACTGGATCAATGTGTTCACAGCAAAGCAAATGTCTGGTCTCGTGTTTGTCAGGTACATCAAGGACCCAATCATCTGACGATACATAGAGACATCAACTGGCTCAGATGAAGCATCACATAGAAGCTTCAGATTCGATGCCATAGGTTTGGCCATGGCCTTGCAATCCATCATCCCAAATCTCTTCAGGATATCTACTGTGTACTTCCCTTGACCAAGGAAGATCCCACCTGCATTTTGCCACACCTCCATACCTAGGAAATAGTGCATCATTCCCAAATCTTTCATATCGAATTCAGCAGCAAGCTTCCTCTTAGTATTTGCAGTCAGTCTGTCATCTCCTGTCACAAACAAGTCATCCACATACAGGAGTAGAATCACAGGATTCCCTTCCTCAACCTTGTAGTAAAGGTTGGAATCCGCTTTACTCTTGGTAAAGCCCAAACTAGATAGGAAACTATCCATCGTACCATACCAAGTTCTGGGAGCTTGTTTCAAGCCATACAAGGCTTTCTTCAATCTGCACACATATGACTCCCTGTCATGTATTTCAAAGCCAAGTGGCTGTTCCACATATACTTCCTCTTCAACTACACCATTCAAGAAGGCAGTCTTGACATCCATCTGGTGTATTTTCCATTTCATAGCTGCAGCCAGGGCAAGTACTGTTCTGATAGAAGTATACCTGGCTACAGGTGCAAAAGTTTCTTCATAATCTATTCCCTCTTTCTGAGAGAAGCCACGAGCTACGAATCTTGCTTTGTATTTTTCTACACTGCCATCCATAGCATGCTTGATTTTGTAGATCCACTTGGAAGTCACAACAAACTTCTCTTTAGGTCTTGGGACAACATCCCAAACATCATTCTTCATTATTGATTGGTATTCCTCAACCATAGCATCCTTCCATTCTTTCTTTTCTGCTGCCTCTTCATAACTGGAAGGCTCTTTGTTCATAATGTCACAGAGTAAAGCAACATAACTGGTATGTGATCTGGTTCTCTTCTTTGCTCTGTGTTCTTCTTCTGGAATGCCAAATATTTCTGCATCTTGAATGAGCTCTCTAGCCCATGCTGGTTTCCTCTTGTGAGAATTATCCTCACGGGGTGGATCTACAGGTTCTTGCGTATCTTCAAACTCACGAACAACTTCTGGAACTACTTCTGTCATGGTAGTGTCTTGAAATCTGGTTTCCTTAGGTTCTTCACAAACTTCGATAGGTGCCTTCCTCGATTTGATGAATGCTAAGTTTTCATCAAATGTTACATGCCTGCTGACATCAATCTTCTTGAACCCTGGAAAGTATATTCTGTAAGCCTTCGAGCTTTCACTGTAACCCACAAAGATACCCTTCTTTCCTGAAGGATCTAGTTTAGTCCTCTTTTCCTTTGGGACATGAGTGTATACTGGACAACCAAATATTCTGAGATGGCTAACTTCAGGTTTCTTACCAGAAAATACCTCTTCTGGTGTCTTGTTGTCCAATATCTTGTGGGGTGTTCTGTTCTGCACATATACAGCTATTCTAGTTGCTTCTTCCCATAGATGCATAGGTAGATCCTGGTCATGCAGCATTGCCCTTGCTGCTTCCATGATAGTTCTGTTCTTCCTTTCTGCAACTCCATTCTGTTGAGGATTATATGGAGCAGTCAACTCCCTCTTAATCCCTGAATCACTGCAAAGCTTCTTGAATTCACTTGAGGTGAATTCTCCACCATTGTCGGATCTGAATGTTTTTATCTTCTTGTCAGTTTGATTCTCCTTCAGGGTTTTGAATTCCTTGAATTTATCAAGCACCTCATCTTTTCCCTTCAAGAAGTATACCCAAGTCTTCCTGGAGAAGTCATCAATAAATGATACATAGTAAACATACCCACTTAGGGAACTGGATGACATAGGGCCACATACATCTGAGTGGATGATTTCCAGGATGTCTTTTGCCTTGCTTTCACTGCTTGGGAAAGCCTTCTTAATGTTCTTACCTTTTGCACATCCTTTGCAAACACCTTCATGTTTGGTTTTGATTTCAGGAAGACCTTCTACTTCCTTGCTTGCAATTGGAAGTGCTCTATAGTGCATATGAGCAAGTCTTCTATGCCAAAGTTCACTTGGCTCCATGGATTCATGTACCATGGCATGTTTAGGTTGTCCCTTCAATTTATACAAGCCTCCCTCTTTCTCTCCAATCACTACTGCATCATCTATGTTCTTTCCCTTGGGATACATTAGGACTTGGCCATCCACAAATGCAACCCTCATACCTTTTGCATCCAATGCAGAGATGGAGAGTAAGTTCTTCTTGAGTCTAGGTACATAAAGGACTTCTTTCATCTTCAAAGATTTTCCAGAATCTAGGTTGTAGGAGGCTTCACCACTTCCTTTGATTGGGTATTGATAATCATCCCCAAGTTTCACCTTATGGGGTGATTCATGTTCAAATATGTTCACAAAAGATTCCTTAAACCCATTCATGTGTTTGGAAGCCCCACTATCAATCAACCAATCATTACAACCATGGGAGATAGTACCTATGAGAGCAGAGATCAGACATACTCTTCTTCACTTGATGAGTCACTATCACTTTCTGCCCTAGCCTTCTTCTTTGGGGATTCATCATCTTCGGCAGCATGAGCATGAAACCTTCTTTTGCTGCCCTTCTTCTTCTTACTGGAGTTGTTTTTATCATCCCTTTTGTTCTTAGGACAATCTGAAGCAAAGTTACCCTTCTCATTGCATGTGAAGCATCTTAGGTCCTTCTTACTCCTTTGATAGGATCTATTGTGGCGAGAGTGATCCTTCTTGGTTTTGATTCTTTTGGTGTGCGCTGCAAGAGCTTGATCTTCACCTCCCATCTTTTCCTCACGAGCTATAAGTCTAGCTTCTTCTTGAGAGCATTCTTCCCGCAATCTGTTGAAGGAGATCAACTTCTTTCTTGCACAAATTCCTTGGATAAAGGAATCCCATGACTTGGGTAGGCCATTTAGAGTGGTCATCACCACTTCACCATTCTCCACTATTTCATCTACTGCTTCTAATTGTTCCTTGATCTGGGAGGCCCTTGAAAAATAAGATTGAATGGTTTCTCCATTCTGAAACTTTACTGCTTTCAATTGGTTCTACAGGGTCATCTTCCGATTTATGTTCTTTCCTTCAAATAGCTTGGTCAAGGATTCAAACATCTCGTTGGGTGTCTTGAGAGAAGACACATGGGGTATGAGATGGTCTTTGATAGAATCAACAATGATTCTCTTTGCCTTGACCAAGTTCTTCTTATGCAATACCTTGGCCTCTTCATCCTCTGGGATAGGGATGTCTTCTTTCACATATGAGTCTAACTCATTTTCTTCCAGGATTAGCCCAATGCTATACTTCCAGGCTCGGAAGTTATCAGCCCCTTCAAGCTTATCTTCAAGCTTGGTGTGGAGAGACATCTTAAAGAGTACTTCAAATGGAAATAGAAAAGATTTAGGTCTTACCACTTGAAATGCTGAAAACTAGATCTGGTCTCGAATTAGGGTTTGTCAAAGAAACCCTAAAAATTCAAAATGTGAATTTCAAAATTCTGAAAGGATAGAAAGATGTGCTTTGATGAGTTGATCAGCCTGGTGCATTCAGAATTTGAGATCAGCAAAGTCTTGCCCTTCAGAATTGCCTTTTTGTCCTCCCGGGTTCACTCGGGAGAGCCCTGAATTAGGGTTTGAGTTTCCCGGAGATCTACCCAGCCAAAAATCTCGATCCAAAGCTCTAAACTTCGATTTTTGCAAGGAGCTTCCAGCTGTGTCTTCAGATTCCAGAAATTCCTATTTTTGTGGAAACCCTAATTTTTAGGGCCAAATCTGACAATGCTCGAAACTGATTTCTGATTGGACAGATAGATGCGCCTTGATGAGTAGAGTCAATCTACTATACTGAATTTCAAAAATATGTGGAGAGAATCCCAATAAACAAGGATCTCAAGCTTCCGTCACTGCAAAATGTCTTCTTCTGAGGTTAGTTCTGATACCATGTTAAATTTTGAGTATTAATTCATAATACTATAGGATCTTTGCTGAGAGAATAACATCTACAGTATATCAATGCATGACAATCATAATATGACAAGCATCACAAGAATCAAAAGCATAGAGACAAGAGACACAGAGTTTCCGTGGGGAAAACCCTAAGGTGAAAAACCCCACAACTTCCTCAGAGATAGAGAGAGCAATGGCTCAACCAAAATACAACCAAATAACACTGAGATAGTCTCCTAGCAGATGATCCTCCTCCTCCTCACTAGTGCACCACTTTTCAGAGTGAGAGTGAGTTACTTTTTTCGAGTGAGTAAAATAGAGATCTCCTATCTCTATTTATACTCACCTTTTTGCCCAGTGACCTAATGGGGCCGACTTGTCTACTTAGATACATCCACATTATATTATATATAAATCAAGGCCGACCCCACATGGTGGTCTAATAACCCATCGACAAGTACACACACTTGCGACACTTGTCAATCCACATGACGACACTTCCATATAGAGGAATAACACATCTCTTATAAGGGTACAATAAATATATATATAATACACAGATGAAATACATTCCGAAGTTACATGTACATCAACATTCTTAAGTAAGTATGATTTCGAAATTCAACATATTAAAGGGAAAGAGAACAAGGTTGCAGATGCATTAAGTCGTAAAGCAAAACTGAATTTTATTTCAGCCATCGGTACTTACTCAATAGATTTAGAAAATCAGATCCTTGAAAGGAGTGAAATAGATGAAGAATACAGAAAATTAAGGGAAAAGATAGCAAATAACAATTTTGAAAATTCGATGGCATATTTCAGAATGAAGGAAAATGGACTATTGCTATTCAAAAACAGATTGTATTTACCTAACATACCAAAGGTAAAAATTCTAATTTTAAATGAGATGCACAAAAGCCATTACTCTCGCCATCCAGGTTATCAGAAGACCATTACTATGCTAAGGAAAGAATACTATTGGCCCAAAATGAAAGATGAAGTAGTAGAGTACATAGTTAAATGTTTGGATTGTCAAAAAGTGAAAGTTGAACACCAACATCCGTCGGATTGTTACATCCATTACCTATACCGAGTTGGAAATGGGAAGTGATAAGCATAGACTTTATTACTGTACTACCAAAAAATCAGAAGCAAAATGACTCTATCATGGTGGTAGTAGACAAATTGAGCAAAGCAGCACACTTTATACCTGTGAAGACTACTCATAAGGCTCCAGACATTGCAGAAATCTTCATGAAACAGATTTTTTGACTACATGGTATACCGAAGGTGATAATTTCAGATTGTGACTCTAAATTTACTGGAAACTTTTGGAGATCTTTGTTTAAAGGGTTGAATACAACCTTAAATTTCAGCATAGCATTTCATCCACAAACGGATGGACAAACAGAAAGGGTGAATCAATTTTTGGAAGACTTACTGAGAATGTATGTTAAAGAACAGCTTGGTAAGTGGGAAGACTATTTACACTTAGCAGAATTTGCATATAATAACCATTATCGTGCATCATCCAAACTTAGTCCATTTGAAATTCTTTATGGTAGGAAATGTGATACACCTGTTTCTTGGAATGACCTAGTAAATAGAGTTGTTTTAGGACCTGAATTATTGCAGGAGTTAGAACTAATTGTGAAATAGGCACAAGGAAATTTAAAAGCTGCCCATGATAGGCAAAAGAGTCAAGTAGATCTAAAAAGTACTCATAAAGAGTTTGAGGTTGGTGAACATGTATTCCTCAAGGTAAGACCGAAAAATAGTTCATTGAAATTGGGAAGCTATGCCAAGTTGGCACCCAGGTATTGTGGTCCTTTTTAAATATTGTCCAAGGTTGGATCAGTGGCATACCAACTGGCTTTGCCACTAAATTTAAAAATACATAATGTTTTTCATATATAATTTTTAAAGAAGTATGTACACGATGTTACTCATGTTGTAAACTGGAATGATGTACAGGTGGGACAAGACGGAGATTTTCAGGTGGAACAGGACTGTATCCTCGAAAGGAGGGAAACTCTGCTCTGGAATCACACCATTGGGAAAGTGAAGGTACAGTGGAAGCACCTTAGCCCGGAAGAGGCAACCTGGGAGTTGGAGAGTAGTATGTAGGCAGCATACCCAACTCTATTTCAGGAACACTTAGAGAGTGATTGACCAACATCGAGGATGATGTTGAGACTTAAGAGGGGGTGTATGTCACCTACCCAATTTCTAAAATTATTATTTTATTGGCAAAATACTTTATGTTAAATTTTAATTACAAATTTTTGTAATTATGACCAAGTTTGGTCAAGGATGAATGTAATTACTGAATTATTATTATTTAATAAATTAAAGTAGGAGACAAAAACCCAAGGGAACTGTTAAATGAGTGTTCATTGACCCACTAGGAGGAATGGAAGTTGTTAGAAGGCATGGGACAGATGGCAGCAATTGCACTTCACCACTAGCTATTGGTTATGAAACAACTACCCCTACAAATGTGGCATTATCCCCCAGGTGGAGGGAGTGAGCAAGCAGCTCATTTTATGACTAGTTAACAAATGAAAGGCCTAGGCAGCCTACATAAGGAAAATTCTAATTGAGCAGGAAGCTCTTACACACAATATTTTCTGTAGAAATATTCCTCATGTGCATCAGGAGATCACTGAGAGATTCAAATAGGGAGGCTATGTGTGAGTGCAACTGTAAGTCTACAAATTTATTCTGAGAAGAACCAGAGGTGCTAGTGCAGGTCCCTTTGACTGCTAATCCTTTAAGACTGGATAACTATTGCTACTGCAAGTGGAGAGCCTACGCTTCTAAGTTTCTTTCTCCTGGTGGTTCAGTGAACAGGCTCGGGGGTCCTAAGGCAAGTAACTTGGCTGTCTTCAGGAATTGGTTGGGTGGAACAGGCTCCTTGGGCTGTTTGTTTCCCTACAAATTAACCAGGTTTTGCTATTTCCTATTTTGTTTTACAGTTTATTAATTCTGTTTAGTGAAATTATCAAACTTTGTTTTGTAAATGTAATTATTTCTGATCTTTGTTTAAGTCTGAATGATAAAGCTTTGTTAAAAAGCTGATTAGATAATCATCTCTATATTTTTCCACATAGTGTTATTTGCATCGTACTCTAGTATAGAGAAGCAAATTAAATGAGAGATGAGAGATAGGCAGATTGCCATTGATTAGACAAATAATTACAATAAGTGCTATGATTACAAATTTGCCCTATATCTAATCATAGTATGAATTTACTGTATAGCATCAACAGTAATAGAGAATCCTTTTGTTATTTCATAAAAGAAAAACCTAGTCTATTTTCTGCACAGTCATGTATTTTTCTCTTAATTCTATTCATACAAGATAGAAAATAAATAGAATCAATTTAAATATTTAATGATTCTCAAATAATAGCATTTTACAGATTTTAGCAGCTGCAATTTATTCCATACAAATTTTTGTTATGAGTAAACACTTTTCATTTTTCTCGCATGGTCATAATTTGTTTACAAAACAACTGTATTTTCAATAATTAGTTTTGTAGCAACCTGATACAAATATTCACATTTTTTTTTATATATTACTTATATTTTGTTTCAATATCGAAATTCTCAAATAGTATCAAACCCTATTTGTTTTTATTTCCAAACCTAGAATTATTTATACAATCCTTCATTGTTCTGCTGAAGCCTTGTATGGCAAATCCTAAACTTTTATTTTGCATAACCCTAGTAAAAAAACCCTCATACTTTAACGAAACCTTTTGATACAATACAAAAAATTAGTACAAACAAGATAGTAATTGGAAGCTACAAGTAGGGTTTCTTTTGTGAAGTAAAACTAGAATCATGGAAGTATAACTATTTCTGAATACATATAATAGTCAAACTATCTCTTCAACTTTTCAAAACTTATGTAGAAAACAACGAAACTGGGGTATGGAAACAATTCTACAGTCAACCATCGGCTCTCAGCACCCATTATCAACATTTACACAGTTTTATTACCCATCATTTAAAAATGTAAATGTCCATTGCAAAGAAATCAAGCCATTGTTTAAATATAAAAGAAACCCCGATTCTTATTTTCCTTTTTAAAATTCATGACAGAGAATTGCAATTCGACCTTACAAGGTTTCCATCTTCCCAAAGAGTCACCCTCTTCTTCTCTAAAACATTAAGCCGAGGCCGTGGAACAACTAAACTACACAGGTTTTTACCCTGGACTATAGCAACACCAAAAACGAGAAACAAGTTCTCATCAACTATACAACCAGGCATCAAATAGACAAGTGACCACTTAAAATACTGAGAGGTTACCCTCTGTACATTTGAATCAAAACAAGACAAACTTAAAAGATTCGTTGAAACAAGACAAAGGATTCCAACTCTCTGCACACAGAAAATACCATCAAAGGCACCTACGAGGTTTTGAGAAACCACCGGAGCTTACCAGGAAGTCATAGCAACATTCCTTTCTCCAAACCTCTTCGTTCACAAGTCTCATACAATTGTGGAGACCTGCCAAAAACACATGGTGAAAGGTTAAAACAAGATTTTTATTGCAAAGACCAAATCAAGTATTACAGTATCATGCTACAGTTTCACAACACTTACCCTTAAATTTTCGACGCTTCAGAGTATTGAACAACTACATCATTAAAACAACGAAGCATGTAACATTTGACAGCAACCCTAAAGATATCTTAGCCGACCATTCGCAACTGAAGAGAATTGAATCATGTCTGAAAACTTATGCTACACTGGATTAAGAAAACCTTGTCACTATCTCGGTGTCATGGCTCAAGTGCAGAAGGATAAAAGCCTGTAACTATTTAGAAACTACCACTCATAGGTCGTATGATTGAAACTCTGAGAGATACACTCTTCAAAACCTTTTTTTTGGCATCTTTTCGACCACACCCTAGTGCAACAATGAAGACCGAGAAGTTCACAACCATTACATACAACGAGGGTTAGGGTTGTAATATCAGCGATCAAGATTCAATGAGATCAACGAGCATGGAGGTTCCAACAATGCTACATTGGAATCCGAGCAGCAATGCATTGATAACCCATTAATTACATCGACCACATTATTGCCAACACCTCCTACCAAGTAAACATCACTGTGTGCAACGTAAAGGAGAGACGTTACAATAGCCTTGCTAGCTAGAACTCTTAGTTGTGCTATCGATCAAAGTTCACATGGGTGATCTATGTGGTTTGACAACCAAGCTTCTCATCATAGGGTTTGGTCATAACATTTAATGCTTGATCGTAACTCTATCAACCTGTCAAATAACACATTTATGGCACATCAACTCAGCATTTCATTCACGAGGCTTGGGTGAATTCAAAGCTTACGATAGTCATAATAAAGACAAGAGCTTTTGTAATATTATGTTTGATATAATGTTTGTGATACCATATTGCACCGTGTTCAAAGTTTGGCATATGGTAAAGCCCAATAGTGCCAACATATAGATAGGTTCAAAAATTTTATTTAGCATATGATCATATAGTTAGGTTCGCATTCTATTTAGCATATGAATGTAATTTAAAAACCATATCATATTACATTGTAATATGTAGTGTAAGTTTTATATAGTTTCAAAGTTTAAGTTTAGGCATTGTAATAATTAAATTACATTGTAGTATGTAGATGCATAGTAACCATAAGAAATGTATCTATTTCATTCCTATCTTTTTGTATAGGCTTCAGAATGAAGTTTTATATTTATAACTCATAGTATAAGTACTATAATTACGATCTTTTCCATTTGTTTATCCATGCAACGCAAAGACCCTGGTATCATCATAGATATAGATTAAGCATTGACGAGATACACTCTAAAGCTACGTTTCCAATACAATACTAATTCTACAAAGTTTCCTAACAACGTTTTCATTAGATTTTGGTATTATTGTTTTGATTATGATTGTAGCTGTATAACAATTGCTTGGATGACATAATTTCATAGCACTGAAGAGTTTTGAAAGCCATCCTACAAACTAGATTTAAAAACCAAGTATCCATACCTCCAGTCACTAGTGTCGCAAAGAAGTATTTAGCTTTATGCCTTGACGATGAATTGAAAAACACAAGTACTCCAATTACTATGCTGTCTTGTAGATCTCTTACCTGTGGTCTGCACATAAAAACATTATCAAATGCCTTAGATTTTGCATCTAAGTAAGCTCCAGGGTGCCTCATAGGACCCCTTTATTAACAAACAAACAAACTGTCAGTAATCTATCAAGAATATTAAAGCAGTACAAACTATATCAACATGTAATATTAACCAAGAACTTAAACAAATTTGTAAACTGTACTTTTTTACGTAAGCATACAAAGATATTTCATTAAAGAGGATTAACATCCGTTTTTACCGAAGCATAAATTACAACCATGTTACCTGAGGACGATGATGTGGCATTGTCATTAATTTATCTTAGTTATGATTTCGATTTAGTTTATATGTTCTGCATTAAATCATTCTGATAATTATTGTTATTATAAATTTTTTTTATTTTGGTATTTTCAGGATGTTACAGATGTGGCCTATGTGCTCTCCACAATCATTTGGGTGCAGTAGAGGTGCCTTTAATCCATCTACCCACCTGGTCGAATCCATACCTTAGGTATCAGCCCTGCACAAACCTGGACCGTAGGATGGTGTTGCTCCTACCGTGTTCGCAAATCTAAAGCTGGTTTTCCTGGCACACAAGTAAGATCTACGAACTCATTTTGAGCCACAGATCTCCCCCCTTGCTGAATCATAGCCGTTGGAAAGCATCGGGGTTTAACCCGAGTTCGCAAACATGGGAAGTGACCTTTCTCGTGTGATTTTAAAAGTGAAAATATTTGCTCGACCGTCGATCTAGGTGATTGACCATCGATTGGCTTTGACATGCCCACTGGTTAATGCTTCCGCCAATGATTATATAGCTCCCCACTTTCTATGCGACGGGCGCCTGTGACCGTCGATCCTCCTTGATGTCGATCTTGGCCGTCCAAAGATGCCTTTACATGCTACAGGCGTAATTCCTCCTCCTACTCTGCTAGCCGCTCCCTTTAGACCTTGGACCTCAATAGATGACCCTTCCTTAGGCTGAAACAATTGCGCATGGTTCTCTAGCTTTCTGCCTTTAGGCCACGTAAACCGAGGGAGAATTATTTTCTTCATTGATCTTAATAGCCTGAACCCCTTTTTGATACTTAGCACAATCTCGGTGCTAACAACAGGCTCCTATTGGGGATGTTATCCTCCCTATGATGTAGCAAAGAACCCCGCAGACTAGTGCCTTATCCATTGGGCTTTCTTTCCACAAAATTATGCAACTTGCAACCTTTACTGAAAACTGGAGACAAAGTGAAATTTAAAACTTACTACTATAATTGAAAATGTTGAAAACTTGAACTTATTTATATACAAACTGATCTATCCTACTCTATATTAGTGGCTGTGGCTTTAGGTTATACAAAAATTCCAGTATAACCAATCCAACAACTTATACCCTCGGCGGATCCCCTCATCGTGCTCGATTAACATCAGAGAATCAAAGATCAATGGCGTCGAGTGATGATGACGGATGAGAACCTTTTGAGTAAAACAAGACCACTCGCCCTAGTTGATAAATTTTACCATGTAATGTGCCACTAGGTCATATAAAACATGGTGTCCTTAAAATCTCTCTTCCTTCCTACTAGCAGGACAAGACTGTCTCTACTACAACTTTCCCGGTACCCTATCAAGTTGTGATTCCTCTTGCGGCCTAGAAAATTTTCTTTTAAAAAAGAAGTAAGTAATCCATTCATTTCCTTCGGTGCTCATATCAAGTTTAGGGATTTAGTACTTTTGACAAACTTCAAACAAGACCTGAAAATCATGCACACTAAAACCCTTGTATGACCTAGTCGGATTGAGACAAACAGCTTCGAGCACCTCTCTATGACGCGACTGTAACTTTGAAACTTGGGAGGATGCCCCCACATGCGGGGTGTCTGTAACATCCTTTCTTAGGCTAGTCACGATCCCTGGGTTGAAAACTCGGTTCTGCTCTAGAACCCCAAAAGAAACTTCGCTCTGTCCTCCGAAAGGATCGATAAAAGGCCACTCTTCCTGAAACCAAGACTCTCGGCTTGAAAAGCCTACATAAAAATCATGTTGCCTAGCCTGGTCTCCCTCTAGCACCTCAATTATCTGGTCAACTAGCTGAAGATATGCACGAGGCCCAAGAAATTCTTCAAGTATTCCATAATCTACTTCAGCTTCAGCCCACGAAGAAAATTCTTCCTATTGGGGACCTCTAGAAGCCTCTAAGTCATTAGCTCCTTCTTCTTCTCTTGGATGAGGGAAAGGTTCTTCATGCAAATTCTCTAGGCTTTCCTTGCCCATGGCTTTGAGAATTCTCTTTATTCTGGCAAATGATTCAGATTTGGAAAACAAGGCCTCACTGCCCCCAAGATTAATCTTCACATGGCCTTCAATGCTGAAATTAGGTGCAGCAAGCGAGCTCTCTTCCTTGGCTGGTTCCTCTATACAGTGGAATTGACTGCATGATGGCTCATATTTCCTATCCGCTTCTAGGAAGCCTATGACATCCTCATCTATGTATTCATCATATAAGGGAGGACCAGACCCCTCATTCAGACCTTGCACCTTCCGATCTTCAATACACTGAGTGCAATCTACATAGAACAGACCTGCACCATCACCCTCTGGTACATGGCCTGGTCGGTCATGTCTGTGCTTTTTATCGGAAAATATAATAGGATTCTTCTGCTCATGCTCTCCTTCAAACTATAATCTCCGTCTTGGCTCACATCTATCTCCAAGCTCTGAGATTTTCTAGACATTCTGAGATTTTCTTCAACCTCCAGTGCGTCCATGAACATACATTGTAAATTGGGGCATTTTCTCTCCAAAAGGAAAAAAGATGATTCGAGGGGTAAAATAGAGGCATAATGCAACTTAGCATCATTTTATAGGGGTTGCATTCCCTTTAGCATGTTATAATAAAAATTTGCAAATCTCTTGTTGAAATTGGACATGGCCTCACCTTCTTGCCTCCTCAGGGAGTAAAAATTTGAAAGAAATAGGTCCCATGATCTTCTTTTACCCCAAAACTCCAAACAGACATCAAATAGCTCTTCCCATGTACTAATAGACTCAGGCGACAAATGCTTAAACCACTTCTTGACATTCCCTTGCAAGGATTGGGCAATAGCCCTCATACAGAAATCATCGTGTTCTATTTCAAAAAGGTCTAGAAAGTGCTCAAATCCTTGGAGGTGTTCTTCAATAGTAAGGCTTTCGGATTCTCCATCGAAAACCAGGAGGTATTTGTGGTATTTTGGAGGGAATTCATGAAGAACGGGGGGCAGCTTTAAAGGGCTATATCTCAGCCGAGATCTGGATAGAAAAGGAGCATGTACAGGGAGAATATCATCAGCCTCACTCTCATGGGGTTTGTAAGGCTGGTTATGGATCTTACATGGTTCAAAAGAAGTTACAGGATCAGCTCTTGGGGGGAAAGGAGAATGTACCCTACTGAGGTCTAGGGAGGGATATACAAAGGAAATTATCTCATGGTTTAGGGTTCTTCTGCAATGCAGAGATTTCTTGACATAGATACATAAGGGTAGAAGGAAACCAAAACAAAAGAACAAGATCTCTTTAAGGAAATCAATACTTGGATACCTGGCTCTTAGTTCTTTCCTGTTTTCAGATAGCTGGGTTCTCTCCCCTGTGGAGTTGCCAATTTTTCCCCGGTGGAGCTTCCTTTATACTAAAAACTCAGTGAGTGGATTCACCAGGTGAAAAGTATACAACCTTCTTGACGTCTGAGTGTTTTTCACCATCAACATTCAGCTATGAAACTTTGTCGTTCCCCCAGGGATGATAGATAAACTCGTCCTCGACAACGGCACCAATTTGTTAGCACCCAAATCGTACCTCTAAGTTGCAGAGATGCCAAAATGGGGTAACCACAGAACCACTTTAGACTTGTTCTACTGACCCAGCACAGTCAGAGAGGGATCTCTCTTAAGAAGGGGCTGAAGATAATAAAAAAGAAATGCAGAACCTTGTTTCTTAGGACGATCATTCAAAGCATCAACCTCATTCTTAAACTTATGAAAGACTGGAAATAATCAAGGTTCTCAGCAATGAAAACAAAACACACCATCCTTCAAGACTCAATATATTCGATCAAGCATGTTCTCAAAAAGGTTAGATTTCTATTGGAATAGATTGTTTTAAAGTTTGGCGGGATAATCATAGGGGAAAACGTTGGGCGGTGGAGTCAAGACGCTACTTGTAGATCGGACAGTAGTGCTGCAGTGCAAACTATTAAAACAGAGGCAAGATAGCCACGTGCTTCTCATCGAAATTCTATTTTCTGGTGATGAAAGAAGAAAGAAAGAATAGACCATCGATACGAGCATCGAGCAAAGATGAATTCGATATCGATTTTAGTGGAAATGTTGAGTGAATACCTGAGACAATAACCAGAGCTTGTTGCTAATAATTCTATGCTATTATACACTGATCTCATATATGAAAGGGAAAACATAATGTAAGTAAATGATAAGAAGCACGATCACATAAGGAGAAAAGAAAAATAGACTATAAGCAAAGCGACACATGAATCTCTGTCAAACATCAGCCATAGGAACTACAATTATATTAAGGAGAATGTTTCAAAATAGGGCTCGATCCCCAGGTCTTAGCCAAGTGATTTTCCAACCCATTGATATTCTATTACACAGCTATTTATAGGCAGCAGGCCCTGGACCGATTAGCAAAACAGTTACAAAATATGCCACCACCTATATGGTTCGGCTCACCACCTCTGACAACGAATCATAAGGCGAAAAGGACTGCTAACTAACATAGACTGCTTTCTACAGGTGTTATTTGGAGGGTGTAGACCATGACGATTTTAAACGACCTACAGACCTTATTAGGTTTCAAAACTGGAGTAAACAGACAACTATACATTTAGCCAAAGACCGACTTGCTGGGTGGGAAAAAGGAAAAGCACGACTAGGCCTCCACCTCATTCTTGAATCTTTAATTGGCCCTGCAACCCGAAGAAGTCTTCCATTTTCAGGGTGTCTACATCCGGTGATTTCTCTACTAAAAGGGGAGGTGTTGCCTCTTATGTGGGGAGGATGTAATCCTTGATAATATCCACATTTGGGTGTGTTCCTGGATCATATTCAGAGGCTTCCTTCTTCTTCGGTCAATGTCGATCCCTCCTACGCACCTGTTGGTCCTCGTGCTCCTCATGCTCGTAGGCTGAGCTTTCTTCCACGCGGTCGAATACCAATGGGGAGGCGGGAATATGCTCCTCCTCCACCTCAGACCATACTTGCTCTGGTACAACCACTACCTCGGCTTTCTGGTCGCTCTCCATAACCAGATTGTAACTGAAAAATGACTGACTGGCCAGGCTCGCCACCTTTCCCGTGCCACTATCCTGAATTAGGACACAGGGGCCATGCTTATAATAGCCATGAAAATGACGGTTTCTACGTGTGATGATCTGTGCCATGCTGGCCTGACCGAATCCCTTAATCGAGCAACAATGATGCCTGCCAATCGAGTTGACGCGAAACATGCTTAGCCGGGATTTTTGGATGGGTGGGAAAGCATATGATGGCGTTGATGTGGCCTCCATGCTCTCCACAATCATTTGGGTGGCTGTAGAGGTGCCTTTAAGCCATCTACCCACCTAGTCAAATCCATACCTTACATCTTAGCCCTGCTCAAACCCGGACTGTCGGATAGTGTTGCCCCTACCGTGTTCGCAAATCTGAAGCTGGTTGGCCTAGCGCACAAGTAAGATCTGCGAACTCATTCTGAGTTGTAGATCTCCCCCCTTACTGAATCGTAGCCGTTGGAAAGTGTTGGGGTTTAACCCGAGTTTGCAAACAGGGGACGTGACCTTTCTTGTGCGATTTTAAAAGTGCGAACATTTGTTCGACTGTCAATGATCCAAGTGGATATCAGTGGTGGCCCACCTCTTCCTACTGGCTCAAAATAGTCTTCTGGCAGTTTTGGCAAATTACTATTTTTAGCATTTTTTCGGATCCTAAACTTCCGAAGCCATTTTGAGGCCCTAAACGATGTTTTTCTTGCATCGAATGGTGGGCAAATATGAGTATTGTGCACCTACCCCATTCGTGTACTGGACTCGAGATTTTCCAACCCTTTTTGTAATCCTTGAATAGATCTTTCCAATGAGCTATTGTGGGCCCCAAATGGATATCATATGCAAAGTTACAACCCCGGGAAGTTGATCTACTAACTTACCCAAACGAGGCCCACATGACTTTTGGTGCTTCATCTCCTAGGGTTAGGTTTTTGGATGTTTGGGATTCTTTCCCTCACGCTTGTGATAAATAGGCCCTTTCGGCCTCTCTTTGTATTCATCTTGGCACGAATAAGCATAGCGGCCACATCTCTTCCCAGAGATAGCTACCACCATTCTAGTTGTTGTATTTACAATCTATTCTATTTCCTCTATTTAATAGAATATGTGTTTACTGTATCACCGTGTTCCTTGCAATATATCTGTGTATGTGAATATATGTATGCTATCTTATTTCGTTCCTGCATAAATCCGGATCAGTCGATCTAGGTGATTGACTGTCGATCATCTTTGACATGTGCGCTAGTTAATAATTCCGCCAATGATTATATAGCTCCCCACTTTCTATGTGACGGTCTCCCGTGACCGTCGATCCTCCTTGATCTCGATCTTGGCCATCCAAAGATTCCTTTACATGCTACATGCGTAATTCCTCCTCCTACTCCGCTAGCTGCTCCCTTTAGACCTTGAACCTCAATAGATGACCCCTCCTTAGGCTGAAATGACTGCACATGGTTCTTCAGCTTTATGCCTTTAGGACAAGTAAACCGAGGGAAAATTCTTTTCTTCGTTGATCTTAATAGTGTGAACCCCTTTTCGATACTTAGCACAATCTTGGTGCTAACACCCCTAACTCCCAATATATATCTCTTTCTCTCTCTCACTCTCTCTCTTTATAAACCTCTAACCCTCAATATCTCTATCTCTCTCTAAATCCTTTCAAGACTTCGCACTCTTTCACGTTTGATACTCTCTCTCTCTCTCTTTAGGGCATCCAAAACCTAATAGTAGATATTGGTAAGCTTCTACACCATTTCCTTCAAAAATTCATTCTCTTTCATGTCTAATACTCTCTCTCTCTCACACACACACTTTAAATCTGTAACCCCCAATATCACTCTCTCTCAAACCCCAACCCACATGCATTCTCTCCCTATATTTGGGGAATCCAAAACTTCATAGCAAATATTGGTGAACTTATACATTTTTTCCTTCAAGACTTCACACTCTTTCACGTTTGATACTCTCTCTCTCTTTCTAAACCCATAAACTCCAATATCTCTCTATATTTCTCTCTCTCTAAATCCCCAACCCCAACTCTCCCTCTCTCTCTCTCTAAAATCCTAACCCCCAATCTCTCTCTCTATAAACCCCTAACTCTCAATGTCTCTCTCTACAAACCCCTTCAAGACTTCATACCTTTTCACGGCTGATACTCTCTCTCTCTAAACCCCTAACCCCCAATCTCTCTCTCAACCCCTAATACCCAATCTCTCTCTCTCTCTCTAAACCCCTAACCCTCAATATCTCTCTCTCTCTCTAAACCCATTCAATACTTCACACTCTTTCGAGTCTGATACTCTCTCTCTCTCTCTCTCTTCGTGGCATCCAAAACCTAATAGTAGATATTGGTAAGATTATGCATCCTTTTCTTCAATACTTCACACTCTTTCACGTATGATACTCTCTTTCTCTCTCTCTCTCTCTCTCTCTCTCTCTCACTTTAAACTTGCAACCCCCAATATCACTCTCTCTCAATCAATAACCCACACTCTTTCTCTCTCTATATTCGGGGAATCCAAAACTTTACAGTAGATATTGGTGACCTTCTGCATCATTTCCTTCAAGAATTCACACTTTTTCACATCTGATAATCTCTCTCTCTCTCTCTAAACCCCTAACCCCCTGTATATCGCTCTCTCTCTCAAACACTAACACCCAATATCTCTCTATCCCTCTCTCTCTAAATCCCTAACCCCCAGTCTACCTCTCTCTCTTTCTTTAAACCCCTAACTCACAATCTCTCTCTCTCTCTAAACCTCTAACTTTCAATATCTCTCTCTCTCTAAAACCCCTTCAAGATTTCACACCCTCTCTCTCTCTCTCTCTCTCTCTCTTTGGGGCATCTAAAACTTAATAGTAGATATTTGTTAGTTTTTGCATCCTTTCCTTCAAGACTTCACACTCTTTCACGTTTGATACTCTCTCTCTCTCCAACTTTAAACCCATAACCCCCAATATCACTCTCTCTCAAACCCTAACCCACACTCTCTCTCTCACTCAACCCCTAAGCCATAAAATCTCTCTCTCTCTCTCTCTCTCTCTCTCTCTCTCTCTCTGTATATATATATATATATACAAACCTCTAACCCTCAATTTGTGTTTCTCTCTAAACCCCTTGAAAACTTCACACCCTTTCATGTATGATACTCTCTCTCTCTCTCTCTCTTCGGGGCCTCAAAAACTTACTAGTAGATATTGGTAAGATTCTACATATTTTCCTTCAATACTTCACACTCTTTCACATATGATACTCTCTCTCTCTCTCTCTCTCTCTCTAAACTTGTAAACCCCAATATCTCTCTCTCTTAATGGCTAACCCACAATCTCTCTCTCTCTCTCTCTTTGTATTCAGGGCATCCAAAAATTCATAGTAGATATTGGTCAACTTTGACATATTTTCCTTCAATACTTCACACTCTTTCATGTCTGATACTCTCTCTCTCTAAAACCCTAATCCCCAATCTCTCCCTCTCTCTAAACCCATAACCCTATATCTCTCTCTTTATTTCTCTCTCTAAACCCCTCACCCCCAATATCTCTCTCTCTCTAAACCCCTAAACCCCTAACCCCAAATCCCTCTCTCTCTCTCTAAATCCCTAACCCCCATTTTCTCTCTTTCTTTTTCTCTCTCTAAATTCCTAACTCTCTCTCTCTCTCTCTCTCTCTCTCTCTCTCAACCCCTAACCCACAGTCTCTCTCTAAACCCCTTCATGACTTCACACCATTTCACATATGATACTCTCTCTCTCTCTCTCTCTCTCTCTCTCTCTCTCTCTCTCTCTCCCTAAACCCCTAACCCCAATCTCTTTCTCTCTCAATCCCTAACCCCTAACCCCCAATCTCCCTCTCTCTCTCAACCCCTAACTAGGTTCTATGTTAGATTTTCATGCCCCTAATATTATAATTAAAGCATGGTTAATGTCGAATTTTATCGCTTATTTGGGGATCACTTCAAGAAGAAAGATTGTGTTTTATTTTACAGGGATATCAAATGCATGCATTGAGATCAATAATAAATTGTGAACTTAATGTTTGTGTGACACAGCTTCAAATGTACAACCATTTTAATTACCTCTCTCTCTCTCTCAATCCCTCTCTCTCTATCTCTCTCCCTAGACCCCTACCCCCTTGATCTATTTCCCTAAACTCCTACCCACCTTGATCTATCTCTCTCAACCCCTAATCCCCAATCTCTCTCTCACTCTGAACCCCTAACCCAGAATATCCCTCTCTCTCTCTCCCTCTAAACCCCTAACCCCCCCTCTCTCTACCTCTCTCTCTCTAATCCCTAACCCCAATATGTCTCTCTCCCTAAAACCCTAATCCACAATCCCACTCTCCCTCTCACAACCCCTAACCCACAATATCTCTCTCTCTCTCTCTCTCTCTCTCTCTCTCTCTCTCCTTAAACCCATAACCCTCAATCTCCCCCCTCTCTCTCTCTCCCTAAACCCATAACCCACAATCCCCCCCCTCTCACTCTCTCTAAACATTATTTGAGTACTAATGTTTTATTATGAATTAGTTAAAAAAAAAACTCACATGAAATACAATGTAGTGAACGTTCACCCACCACATATTAGTTATTATAGGAGCACATTCATGTTAATAGAACGCATGCACTAATAGTGCATGTTTTTTAATAACATGTGTGCGCTCCTATATGCAATTAATAGAAAAGGTTCACCACAATCATACATTGAACATTTTTGGTGAACCTTTGTTGGTTAATGCGCATAGGAGCACGTGCGTGTTAGTAACACGCACGCACTATTAGTGCGTGTGAATTATGAACGTGCACGTGGTCCTCTATCTAAAAAAGATAGAAAAACATTTCTTGTGCATCATCTATTTCAATTTCAAGTGTTACACAGTAAGTTCCTTATAGTTCAAGCGATTTCAGTTCTGATCTTCTTGCACTCACACATTCAACTTGCATTCTTTGGTAAATTCGAACCAACTCAACTATCTTGGACACAACATCTACACTTGACCATTCTCAAAGCTCATTTTGGAACATTGGACCATTGTCATATAACTATTGGACAGATTGGAGATCTTTTGCTTTGGAATGAAAGGAGCTATTAAAGAAAGGTATGCTGACAAATTTTCTACATTAGTTGTATGAGTTGTCTCCCCTTGTAATATCCAATGGTTGGACATGGTGTATTCATTCAAATTTAAAGATTATACATTGTAAAAAGTTTATATATTTTCTTTATTCTTGTTCAAATTGATCAATATGTGCATGAATGTTGCAATTCCAAATATCAAATCCATATAAGACACACCATATTGAAGATAACTAACAGAGTAACAAGTGTGTAAAGAAAGACATGATTTTGGTTAGAATGAAAAATCTACTATACAAGTTCTTCAACAAATATCTTAATGTGAGGAAAAACATAAATTCTCTCATAATTTAGGAAATAAATTGGAAATGTTACAATCGTTTTCAAGATAAGGGGATATATCACTCAATAGTACCTCTTCCCCTTAAACATATTATGTGTCCCAGAAAGGATCATTACATACATTTCAAAACAACTATGAATCTCAAAACCAATAGACTTAACATCCTAGAAAAATAAAACATCTACAATAACCTTGTGCAAAACTCCCCAAATAAATTGCCTACATCCTAGGATTGTCATCTATCTCACATTCCAAGAAAGATGACAAATATTCATTCAAGAAATAGAGGGTTGATCATAATATAAATCTACTACTTAACCCCACATTGTCAAAGGAAGAGACACCCTTGACTAGGGCATATGCCACAACTTCCTGGAATGATTTTTTGCAAGCAAGATGCACAACTCTAGTAGGCTTATCGAATGGACTGGGAGTTGAGGGAACCTTCCTCTATTTGGACATAACTTTCCAAACTTGATCAACATACATACCTTGGGCCTAATAATTGATACACATAGTAGAATCCATCATAGTGATATATCCTTGTTACCCTTCGATAGGTCCAAATTCAAAATCCATCACTATTTGTGATCCAATAGTCCACTAATTCTTAGAAGTCTAAAAAGACATCCCACTACTAGAACCTATTACCAATATTTTTTTATGGGAAATATAAGATAGATCACTAACCTAGGCTTGTGTTTTGACTTCCTTGGCCACTTGGCTAGGACCAACTAATGACCCACTTATGTTAGATGAAGCAATTGATGTTGCAATAGATATACCCTTTGAAGCTGTAGCAACTGTACCATGAGAAGCTACAAAACTTGTACTTTGCGAATCTATGAGAGGTGGTTTCTGATGTGGTAATTCACAAATGAAGTGGTCATAATCTTGATAGGAAAAACAAGTATTGTATAGATTTAGATAATGCACCTTCTACTGACCCCATCCACTATATAACTATAATGACAAGGGGAAGCTTGAAATGAAGTGCACCAACCATTTTGGATCAAGAACTTTCTAAATCTATTGGAGAACAAGTCTGTAAAAGGTCATATAAATCAACCAAAAGAGAAGATAACTCCAACCAAAAAGGATATTGAACTTGTCATTAACTCTCTAGTTTAAAAACTTTCGTCCATGACTAAACATAGGCTAGGTAATTGGTGATTTTCCATATACCATAATACAACACCTACACAATCGTTGCCTTATAATTGAAGAAGAAGAAAACATATTTTAACCTAGTGTCTTGATTGAGTATCCCTTGTTCTATTGGAAAACAAAACATTCTACCACAAACTTTTGAACATCAATTCCAATAATTTCCCATAAAAAATCCTTCTTGATCCTGTGGTAATTTTTCAAGAACCATGAATGTCCTTCTATAAAAGAAGTGTGCAATTCCAAAAGCACTTTCTGTTTGATATTAGAATTTTTACATAAATATAGGTGATCCATGAACCATAATGAATCATTATTCCACACAAATTTATCTAGTGATCTAGTGCTCGTCCAATAGTTTTAAACCTTGTCAACCTATACATGCTCTTCCCAATATTTTCTATAGACTATTATATCATCAAAAATTACTAACACAAATTTCATGAGGAAGGATTTAGGGATAGAATTCATCGAGCTTTGAAATGTGGAAGGTGCATGGGTAAGGAAAAATGGCATGATCACAAAAAAATTATAACGACCTCTTTGTGTTTTGAATATTGATTTTAGAATGTATTCTTGCATTCAAAGGAGAGATTACAGGATCAGTCCTATAAGAATTCAATGGATAATATGGAATGATACTCACAATCTTGTTGCAAATGTTATTTATTTTACGAGGGCAATAAACTTGTTTTCTTAAAAAAGTTTTTGGAGATGGGAAACAAATGGAATAGCACAAAAAGTATAGAAGGAAGGATCTCTCTCATGAAAAGCTTCATGATCTAAGAGAATAATCAAGGATGTTTATGGAAAGTTGTTTATATAGATCAATCGCATTCTTATAGTTGCAATACTGTACAAGGGAACCATGGATTTCATTCTATTCAAAGCTCAAACAACCCCTTATTTGAAATATGGACGCAAAAAGTTTCTTGCTTTTGTGGGCCTTGTAGCAGTGGCGAGTGGGATGAGTGTGAATCAAAGGATTGGGTTGATGAATGGGATCATGTTTCACTTGTAGTAGACCCACATGTAGTTGTTGAAACAATCCAGTTAGAGGAAGGTTAGTCCTTTATTTTGAATGACTATGATCATATATCTGATCTTGTAGAACCAGGTAGATATTTCTGCAATCATATCTTGGTTATCTTCTTGTTTTTTTATTTAACCATGTTATCAAACCCCTACATGTTTGAATTTGACCATAAAAATCATTTTTGCAAGACATATCTACACAATTGTTGCCCAAAAAGACAATGCATGGGGCACGAATTATTGGTTGGAATGTCACATCCAAGGGAAGCAAACCCTCCTCACATCATTAACTGATAGTGAATGCATTGAATTTCTGACTAGCTCGATGATTGTTTAGGGTGAATATATTACATTATATGGAAAGGCACCAAGTACGAGTGGGTATTTATACATGGGTTACAGACCGAGTTCACAGGTGTATCACTTTACGCACTTGATCGTTGGTACAAACATCCAACTACAAACACTGTCAACAAAGAGCTTGAACAAGCTATGCTACTTTCTACCTAATGCAGAGCATGAGAGATTGTTGGAGACAATTAGAAATAGAGAGGATCCAGAAGGCCTAATTGATTGAGGTAACTATTTCATGCTATGTACATAGTTTACTCATGTAATTATTTATTCATGCATGTCTAATGTTATTCACGTTAGATAGTTTATTTCATGTTATGTTAGATAGTTTATTTCATGCTATATAGATCTTGTTATCTTAACATTGTTTATTTCATGTTTATGTTATGTTTAAGTTAATATTACCATCCATTGATGCATTGTTGAAACCATTATATGTTTTACACCATGCTCATTGTCACATCACCATCGTACTTGATCAAAAAAATTCCCATTGCCACCATCAACATCACCACCATCCTCCCCATGTCCAGGTTGTCACTATCACCATCCTCATCATCCCCATTGTCACCATTTTTTCCATAAAAAATCATACACACGGCCATTTCCACCATCAATTTCACCACCTTCCTCCTCATGGCCACGTTGTCACCATCACCCTCCTCCTCATCCCCATCGCCACCATCAAACACACTTGAAGGGAATGAACCACTTTCATGTTCATGTTATGGTTTGAATTAAACCCTAAGTATGCCTTCCAAGACTAAATTTAGCAAAACTAATATCCCTCTCACTCTACAACCACCCATTGCACCAAAACTGATTATTTTCTCCATATTATGCAAAATCCACATACAATCATTTTTGTTGTAACCATTAGGGTTTAGTAAAGATCCCAAGTAACCATTAGGATTTAGGCCCTCATAAAAACCATTATCTATGAGGGTATATCATTTATTTTTTACCCTGATGCCAATTTCCCTAATGGTTAGATTGTACACAACTATATTGTACCTTATATTGTACACAACTAGTAAATATTACCTCATCCACCTCTATGAGAAGATTCTCCCCTATAAAAAGATTCTCTATGAGAATTTCAAGATGTGGTCAAATGAGAAGAGGACATTTATCTGATTTTGAATTGATCGTGTCTAAAGACATCAATGTTCCTTCTAGCTTCTAATCCATCGATTCAATTTGTAACCTAGGCATACAAAAGGATTTTATTATAAATGTGAAAAGAAAATAAGTGAAACTCAATGAAACTGTAAACCATGAACTTTAATCAAGATAACTAATCTATAACCAATAACATATTTATCTCATTGTTCACTTGAGTAGGCCACTTGGATTTAGTTTCTTATAGATATTGTTGATGTATATGTAACTTTGGAATGTATTTCACATATGTATATTGTACCCCTATGGAGATGGTATTATTCCTCTATACGGAAGTGTCGTCATCTATATTATAAGTGTCGTAACTTATACTTGATGGGTTATTAGACCACCTTGATGGGGTTGGCCCTGTATAAGTCATGTGGTTTAAAGGGTTATTAGACCACCCTATTGGGGGTCGTCCCTGTCAGCATTATGTTATGTGGTTAAGTTGAGGCCGACCTAGTAAAGGCTATTAGGCAAGTCAGGTCAAGTATAAATAGAGTGCAGGAGGCACTCTATTTGATCATTCACTTTCTCACTCACACACTCATTGGAGAGTGGCGCACTAGTGGAGGAGGAGAAGCTGCTGCTAGGAGTATATCTCTTATGCTTGGGTTTTGTATCATGACTCTATCTATCTCTGAGGAAGTTGCGGGGTTTTTCACCTTCTTGGTTTTCCCCGGTGAAACTCCGTGTCTCTTGTGTGCTTGCATTATTGTGTCGATGATTGATATGCTCTAGATATGCTGTACATTTTGTTCTCTCAATTGAGATCCTAGATCATATTGAAGTAAATTCTGAAAAACTAACATGGTATCAGATCTATCCTGAAAGAAGGCATGGTATGGAATTTATGACACTTGTTGCACTTGCGAAGCTAGGGCTTGATATAGCAAAAACCAGTCATCGTAGCACTTTCCCTATAAATTTATTTTCGTGAAGTTTCAAGATCGGAAAATATTACAGGTAGAAGATAAGATCCCCATGTACCTTGTGTCCGAAGGAGAGCCTCTAATTTGTTTTACTTTCAGATTTATGATCTGTACAATATAGGGTTTCTGCCTCTTCCATATCTCAGTCATAAACAGGTGACCTAGGAAAGAAGGTCACAAATTGGGATAGGAAGATCCAAATGAAATTTCATAAAAATTGGCAGGTAGGGCATGACTGTACTTTCACAGGTACGATTTTCAGAGGCCTAAATTGAACCAGTGACACGGGGCACGTCGTACAAGTTCGCCCTCCTGTTTTATCCCATAAACAGGTCATGTTGCGACACTTGGCATAAATATCTCTCAGAGAATTCATTTGAGGTCAGACCTATGGGGTTGGAAAGTTAACAGTTCAGGATACCACAAGCAGAAGTTTCAAACCCTGTAGATCCAAACTTTATGTGTTACACCAAAAACAATCAGGTGCATATTTCTGTCAAAACAAAATTGGATTTTGAGCACCTTCATTCTTGGCTACGGGAATTTAGGGTTTCAGAGAAAGTTGGAATTTTTTTAATTGGATACCATGGCTAGATGCTCCTCATCAAAATAGAAATTTAAAAACCAAGATCAAATTTTTTGGCTGGGCAGAAGGCTAGGCTTGATCAAACCCTAGTTCGGGACTTTGATCGGAAAAGTGGAAAATTAGGGCTTCTACAAAAGTTGGAATTTTTGAATTCTGTGACCATGGCTGGAAGCTCTTTAGAAAAACTGAATTTTAGAGCTCTGGATCAAAATATTTGGTTGGGTGAAGCTCCGGAAAACTCAAACCCTAATTCAGGGTCCTCCCGAGTGAATCTAGAATATTGAAAAGCAAATTTGAGGGGTGAAACTTTGCAGTTTTCAAATTCTAAGTATACCATGTTGATCAGCTCATCAAGGTGCATCTTTCTATCATTTCAGAAGTTTTAAATTCAAAGTTTGAATTTGTAGGGTTTCCCTGACACCCTAATCCAGCTCCAGATCCAGTTTCTGCAAATCAAGTGGATTGGGTTAATCCTAGAAGAGAATGGATTGGTCACCTGCATAAGTGAAGAAGTTCCAGTTTCAAAGGGAGATGAGGCTAAGTCCTTACATAAGAAGATTACAAGAAAACTCGACAGGTATGACTTACGGGTATGTTTCGAAATATGTTAGCATGCGGGTATGTTAGACATAACTAGCTAGCATGCTAATCCAGGTATGTTTTTCCTATATCAAGTTAGAATCCTACCTTGTGTTAGGATCTCTTATATAAGTATACTTTGTATGATTCATAATGATTATTCATGAAGTTATAGGTTTGAGTAATCATGGGTTTAGGCATATTATGCTTCTTACTTTGATTGATGATATGACTAACCAGAAAAGTCCTATGGTCAAATAGGAATTTGCATGAGTAAAAGAATTGTGATAAATTATCTGTGTATGAAATGATCTTGACTATACATGTTTAAGATTATCTTGTTTTGAGATTATACTAATGAATGTATGATTATGCATGATATCTTGAGGATGGCACAATCATGACACTAGTGCACATTTAAGCATGCATAGTGGTCCAGGATGGATAGGACAGATAATCTAGATCAAGAGGGAGCACACTCCAGTAGTTCCTGCAAGGAAGCAAAGATTAAGAGGGAGTCCACTCAACAAACAAACAAAGAAAAGTATTTGAATTGTCATTTCTTGTATATTTGATTGTTTAAATAATACTGTTCAATGATGTATATACTTATGTTCCTAGACTTAGGTTGTGTATCATGCATATTAGAATAATTGCATTAATGAATAGTATACCACTAATATGCATGTAATGGGTAAGTGGCCTATGGCACTGTACAACATTCCATTGCTACTTATCTAGAATGAAACCTATTTGCTGACATGTTGGGAGTTGCGCACACTCTTAACAATTTCTTGGTAGAGATTGGAAGGCATCTAGAAAGTCACGGGATATGGATAAATGTTGTATTGAAGCATTGGCTACAATAATTGCATGACTGTATGACATATTTCTTTATGTGTAAGAATTTGTTCTGAAAACTATGAGATGTTTCTAATCATGCAATTTAACTTGTTTTGTAGAAAAGATCATATACCATCGCCTACAAAAGAAGGACTACAACATTTGTTCCAGAAACAAAGCTATCTATTGAAGATATTGAAGAATCTGAAGTTCCCAGGATTGGGGATGAAGTAATAGAAGAATGCCATGATCAAGGAATACCAGTCAATCATGAAGAGTGATGTTTGGGATGTGGTCCCAAGACCAGATGGGAAGTCTGTGGTGACTTCCAAGTGGATCTATAAGATCAAGCATGCTGCATATGGCAGCCTAGAGAAATATAAGGCAAGGTTTGTAGCTCGTGGCTTCTCCTAGAAAGAAGGGATTGATTATGAATAGACTTTTTCTCCTGTGGCCAGATACACTTCCATTAGATCAATACTTGCTCTTGCTGTAGTGATGAAATGGAAGGTACACCAGATGGATGTCAAGACATCTTTCTTGAATGGTGTAGTTGAAGAGGAAGTGTATGTGGAGTAGCCACTCGGGTTTGAGACACATGACCGAGGGTCACATGTGTGCAAACTAAAGAAAGCCCTATATGGTTTGAAACAGGAACCTAGGACCTAGTATGGCAGGATAGATGGCTTCCTATCTAGTTTGGGATTTACCAAGAGTAAAGCGGATTCCAACCTTTACTTCAAGGTTGAGGAAGGCAATCCAGTGATACTACTCGCGTATGTGGATGACCTATTTGTAATAGGTGAGGGTAGATTGATTGCCGACACGAAGAGGAAGCTTGCTACTGAGTTCGAGATGAAGGACTTGGGTATGATGCACTACTTTCTTGGTATGGAGGTGTGGCAGAGTGTAGATGGAATCTTCCTTGGACAAGGGAAGTATGTAGCAGAGATCTTGAAGAGGTTCAAGATGATGGACTACAAGGCCATGGCCACACCTATGGAATCAAACCTGAAGCTTCTGTGTGATGCTTCATCTAAGCCGGTTGATGCTACGATGTATCGTTAGATGATTGGGTCCTTGATGTACCTGACGAATATGAGACCAGATATCTATTTTGCAGTGAACACTTTGAGCCAGTACTTGACAGATCTGAGACATGTTCACCTCATAGCTGCAAAGCATATTCTGAGGTACCTAAAGGGTACAGTTGACTATGGGCTCAAGTATGAGGAAAATCAAAAGTTTAACCTGGAGGGTTATGTTGATTCGGATTGGGCAGGAAATGCCATTGATTGGAAGAGCACTTCGAGGTGCTGCTTTAGAATGGGATCCGATATGATCTCTTGATTTAGCAGGAAGCAATCCTATGTGGCACTGAGTACAGCCGAAGCAGAGTATGTCATAGCTTGTTCATCTAGTTGTGAGATAGTATGTCTTAGGAAGCTACTATCTGATTTGTATGATCTCTAGCTGAGTGCTACTTGTATATATTACGACAACCAAAGTTGTGTGAAGTTGTCGGAGAACCCAGTGTTCCATGACAAGTCAAAGCACATTGAGATCAAGTATCACTATATCAAGGAGATGGTGCAGAGAGGAGTAGTGAAGCTCCTGTATGTTGCGACGAACAAGCAGATAGCCGATGTGTTGACCAAGCCGCTGGCTAGAGTGAAGTTTGAATACTTCAGAGGGAGACTTGGTGTACTTCATATCAAGATACCTTACAAGGGGAAGTGAAGAGTCCGGAGACACAGATGCACACAGGGCCATTCTCACATGGTTAGAGGAAAGTCCTTCCATGGTGAGATGTAAGGGTTGGGCCATTTTCACATGGTTAGAGGAAATTCCTTCCATGGTGAAATGTAAGGTCTAGGTGAAGCCATTCTCACATAGTTAGAGGAAAGTCCTTCTATGGTGAGATGTAAGGGCTAGGCCATTCTTGCATGGTTAGAGGAAAGTCCTTCCATGGCGAGACGTAAGAGCTGGGCGTGGATTTTCTGACATGGTCAGAGGAAAGTCCTTCCATGGTCATGATGTAATTGTTGAGCTTTTCTGACATGGTCAGAGGAAATTCCTTCCATGGTCGTGATGTAATTCTTGTAGCCGTTCCGACATGGTCAGAGGAAAGTCCTTCCATGGTCGTTGATGTAAGTGTTGTGATCCTTTCCCAGATGGTCAGAGGAAAGTCCTTCCATGCTGGTGAGTGTAAGTGTTGATCCTTTCCCGAATGGTTAAAGGAAATTCCTTCCATGCCAGTGAGTGTAAGTGTTGTGTGTTTGTGCATCCGAGTTGTGCTCCGTGGACTATGACGATGATCTGAAGACGATGATGTGACAGTATGGTACATAGGTTTTGCAGAGGCATATGATTAGTCCTGAGATGCTCTTGCAGGTTTTCTTGAGGTAGTGTAATCAGTCCTGAGAGATCTTGCAGGTTTTGCGGAGGGAGTATAACTAGTCCTGGGATGTACCTACCTGATGGCTTGCTCTGTAGATGATGAAGAAATGCAGGTGCTGGGCCTATATTTAGTATGAAAAAGGACTGGCTCTGTAGAACTTCCTAGGACGAGTAGATTGAAGATTGATTGAGATAGCAGTAGCAATGACAATGATTCGATGACGATGATCCATAGAAGAAGACTTGTGCTAGAATATCTGTGTCGAGAAATACCTTCCTAGTTAAGAGGGAGTGTTGATGTATATGTAACTTTGGAATGTATTTCACATATGTATATTGTACCCCTATGGAGATGGTATTATTCCTCTATACGGAAGTGTCGTCATTTATATTATAAGTGTCGTAACTTATACTTGATGGGTTATTAGACCACCTTGATAGGGTCGGCCCTGTATACGTCATGTGGGTTAAAGGGTTATTAGACCACCCTATTGGGGGTCGGCCTTGTCAGCATTATGTTATGTGGTTAAGCTAATGCCGACCTAGTAAAGGCTATTAGGCAAGTCAAGTCAAGTATAAATAGAGTGAGGGAGGCACTCTATTTGATCATTCACTTTCTCACTCACACACTCGTTGGAGAGTGGCACAATAGTGGAGGAGGAGAAGCTACTACTAGGAGCATATCTCTTATTCTTGGGTTTTGTATCATGGCTCTATCTATCTCTGAGGAACTTGCGGGGTTTTTCACCTTCTTGGTTTTCCCCAGTGAATCTTTGTGTCTCTTGTGTGCTTGCATTATTGTGTCCATGATTGATATGGTGTACATGTTTTTCTCTCAGTCAGGATCCTAGATCAGATTGAAGTAAATTCTGAAAAACTAACAGATATCATTTAAAATTTTTAGTATTTTAACAATTTCCTTTTCCATAGTGCCATTTCTAGAAGTTGAACAAGAAAATTGAAAAGGCATTCATGTATGGCGTAATAGAAAGTTATAATTCCTAATTTAAAGTTCTATATTCAAGTTTTTAAAGGCTCTGAAGGAAAACAATTATGCCTATTTAAAAGATCAAATAACATGTTTAGAAAGGTCATGACACTTAAGCCAGCAAGGCTTGTTTTAACATTTAAAGCTCAATTGCATATTTGAAATGGATCAATTGCAATTCATCATGGTTATTATAAGGATCCAACATAAATTTGTACATGTTCTTATCCTTAGTGATAGGGTTCCTCTTCATTATGAAAGGTGAGGTCTCAGCTGAAGGTGCAAGGGATGGTGACATTGGGATATAACAATGCTCAACTAAAGAGGGTGTTGTAATAAAAGTATTATTTGAGGATGCCAAACTATGATGGGCATATTTTTTCTCCTAAGGTTAGGATAATGGTAATAAAATTATCGCTACCTCATCTAATTGGTTAACGCTTGAATTTTTTAAGTTAGTTGGATAATTTTCGCTCCACTTAACATGTGAGAACTATTGAAGTTGATGGAATTGATGCGAAAATTAGAGTTTTAACGATCAAATTCCTATGGTTTAACTCTTATCATGAGGTGCAATTTTTAGTCTCATCTATCGAAATCCTACACTTAATGGGTAGGAATTTATCTCTCATCCATTGAATGGATATGATTCCATGTTTGTTGCCACCATTTTTGTTTTCTATTTTTGTGGTTCCTTTCTCTATGCTTTCCAACTTTTATTGCATAGATTCTTGACCTAAAACTTGTATATATATATATGAACAAATTAAAAAAAACATTACCTACTTGATATAACAAAATCTTATATTCAATAAACTTCCCTCATTGTTTATTTTATTGTCTCTTACTCAAAGAAACCCTAAATTCCAAAATCACTGAAAAGGACGAGCTCTGGGCCATGGAACCATATGAGAGAGGCACCCCTAGCATTATTATGATGCCCCTATTCCAACAAAGTTGATGGTTTGTCAATCCGAGCAATGACTATTGTTATATGGCCAATTGAAACTCGCCTCCTCGAGGATTTTAGGGACACATGTTGAATCCCTGTCGGAGGCATAGGATTTGATCCGGGTAGCAGAATTGAGTTCCGTGAGATGCTACAAGTGTGTTTGGTAATTTTTGACGTGGGACTGCTATCCATGACTTCATGGTCAAGGAATTTCCAAATTTGACCCCCTTGTGTAGAAATTGCACTATCTCTTACTGAGAGAAACCCTCGCTTTCAAAATCGATGAAAAGGATAGGATATGGGCCATGGACCTAGGTGAGAGAGGAAATCATAAAATTATTCTAATGTCCTAATTCCAATGGATTTGATGGTTCGTCAATCTGAGCCACGACCATCATTCTATGGAAAGTTCCAACTCTCCTCCTAGAGGCTTTTAGGGAAACATGTTGAATCGTTCCTGGGAGCAGAGGATTTGATTCAGACAACAAAATTGATTTCTATGAGATGTTGCAAGTGTTTTTGGGAATTTTTGATATGTGAACGTTGGACATGAATTCATGTTCAAGGAATTTCCAATTCCGACCCCCTTATGCATAAAATGCACTATCTCTTACTGAGAGAAACCCTAGATTCCAAAATCGCTGAAGTGGACGGGCTCTGGGCGATGGAACCATGGGAGAGAGGCATCCATATCATTATTCTGATGTCTTGATTCCAACAAAATTGACAGTTCGTCAATCCAAGACACATTCATAGTTCTATGGCCAATTGCAACTTGCCTCTTAAGGGCTTTCAGGGACAAATGGTGAATTTGTGTCGGAGGCATAAGATTCAAACCAAGAAATAGAACTGAGTTCCATGAGATCCTACAAGTGAGTTTGGGAAAGTTGAATGTGGGAATGCTAGCCATGAGTTCACAGTCGATACATTTCCAAATTTGACCCCTTTTTGCATAAATTGCAATGTCTCTTACTAAGAGAAACACTAGATTCCAAAATCTCCAAAATGGATGGGCTCTGAGCCATGGACCTAGGGAAGAGAGGCACCTCTAGCATTATTCCAATGGATTTGACAGATAATCAATCCAATCCATGGTCATCATTCTATGGGTATTTGAAACTTTCCTCCTGGAGGATTTCAAGGACACATGTTGAATCAGTCCCTGGTGCATAGGATTTGATCCATGAAACATAATTGAGTTTTGTGAGATTCTACAAGTGTGCTTAGAAAGGTGTGTGAATTTTGTCCATGATTTCATGTTCAATGCATTTCCAATGTTGAACCCCTTGTGAATAAATTGCACTGCCTCTTACTGAGAGAAACCCTAGATTCCAAAATCGTCGAAATGGACAAGCTCTGTGCCATGGAACCAGGGGGGAGAGGCACCCCTAGCATTAATCTAATGTCTTGACTCCAACATAATCAAATTTTTGTCAATCTAAACCATGTTCATCATTTTATGTCCAGTTGCAACTCACCTCCTGGAGGATTCCAAGGACACATGTTGAATCAGTCTCTAGGGCATAGTATTTTATCCAGGTAGAAAAATTGAGTTTCATGAGATGCTGCAAGTGTGTTTTGGAAGGTTCGACATTTGAACATTGGCCACAATTTCACAGTCGAGGCATTTTCAATGTTGACTCCCTTGTGCATAAATTACATTGTCTTTTACTAAGAAAAATCCTAGATTCCAAAATCATTGAAAAGGACGGGCTCTAGGACATGGACCCAGGGGAGAGATGAACCCCTATCAATATTCCTACATCCTAATTCCAACTGATTCATCGGTTCATCGATCCACACCATGCTCATAGCTCAATGGTCAGTTGCATCTCACCTTTTAGAGGCTTTCAGGGAAACATGGTGAGTTTGTGCCAGGGGCATAGGATTTGAGCCGGGAAACATAATTGAGTTCCATGATATCTTGCAAGTGTGTTTAGGTAGGTTTGACAGGGGAACACTAGCCATCATTTCAGAGTCAATTCATTTCCAAATTTGACCCCTTTTTGCATAAATTGCAATGTCTCTTACTAAGAGAGACCCTAGACTAGGTTTCCAAGATTCTAAGTTTTTATATTAGGTTTCCAGTTTTCTAAGGTTATATTACTGTTTCTAGGGTTTATATGGATAGATTAGGTTTCTAGGGATAAATTATTTTTTTAGTGTTTCTAGGGATAGATTAGGAGTAGGGAATTGAGAGAGAGTGATGATTACACCTTGTTGTTGTTGAGGAGGAGAATGAGAATGAGGGAAAAGTGGTTGTTAAGATTTACAAATAATTTCTCTATACCCCACTCTCGTGGAGAAAAGAAAAATGGTATGTTGTCTACATGCCCAAGTAACAAGTTCCAAACCAAGATTGTGTACATAAATGTTAGTTCCCTATTGACCATTATAGTTACTAAGGTAGTTAGATTTTTTTAACCAAGGAAGTAACCCATTTGTTGCTTTCTATTTACTATGCAAAACTTACATAAAGTGAAAGACTAGACAAACAAAAAAAGAAAGGTGTAACTAAGTATGATTTATGTACAATAAATTTCCAACTAAATATCATCAATACAAACTAGCATTCACTTGAGGCATGAGAGGCAACTTAACCTTCCAGTAAAAAGGGATTAGTGCTCTCGCTTTATCTTTGTATAAAAGGAAAGAAATAAAAACTAACCAACATGCAAAGGGAAACTCAACCAATCATTAACACACATTAGATGCAATCTACCCCACTCCAATCTAACTAAGAGCATTTTTTTTTTCATAATCAACATTACCATGGCAAGAAATGCTCTAGTATATTTCTAGAAGATTTGTCACATCCGCATATTTTTAGATAAAATGTTGTTCAAGTTTTTTCATGTTTACTCATTCCACTCTTAGATTATTCTAAATTAGAGAGTGAATAACTCTAACATACTAAAATATTTGTCACATCTTCATATGTTTAGATAAAATGTTGTTCGAGTTGTTTCATGTTCACTCATTCCACTCTTAGATTATTCTAAATTAGAGAATGAATAGCTCTAACATTTAAATTATATCCTACAAACTTCAGAAAGTCTTATGCATTCTCTCATTTTAGTGATGAAATTCATTGTTTCATGTGACCTTGTCTTCTTCAAACTCTCTTAAGTATCTATGCGATCTTTATTCATGTTTTCTTAGATATTGTAGATAGTGCCTTTAACTTCTATGTGTAACCCTCGGTTATCCGTAGTCCTTAGTTTTCCATCAAATGTAGGCATTGAATCTATATTAGTGGTTTTGTAGCAGATGTTTGCATTAGCACAATTGATATTAACACTTCAATTGTAACTTGGTGTATGACCTTAGATTCTACCAAAGAACCTTAGTGTTATTTATGATGGACCAAATTATGGTAAAAATGGAAACCAAGGTTTAACACTCATTTAGACAAGGTTAGGATACAAGGATTACAAAGCTCCCCTTACAACTTTATTATTTGGTTCATTTTAGTTTCTTATTGTGGCACCTACTAATACCAACCTTAATCATACCTCTCTTGGGTTTTTTATTGATGAAGCATAATATAAATTAATGCACACCATGTACAACCAATTTGCATACATTAGATTTCGATCAATGTCTCCTTCTGTCCCATTAAGGTCCAACAAATACCTTTTTTCTAGGGAACTCTAGTGTATCCTTTTTATTGATATCTCCGAAAAAACAAATCATTTTATTTTTGCATCCCTGCTAGTATCTGAAGATGCATTGTTCAACCACATAGAGGGTCCTACAAGTAGGAGCATCTAAGTTCCGTCTTATACTCACTAGTAGTGGATTAGTGTCATCTATGATCTCAACATTTACCATGTTTTAAACTAAAAAGTACATGCCATTATGAGGCAATAAGGATGAAGATGTTCAATGCAATATATTTATGGACTTAATTAGAGGGCGTAGTTTTCTAAATGTGTATATATCTATAACTGACATGTGCACAAAGTAGAATCTTCCTTTGTGTTTGTGTTAGCTTCCCAATTGTTCTACGTGTATCGTACAACTTGACCTTTTGCATTAAAAAGGGTTGGATGATCTCACTTGATCATTGGATCAAAAGAAAGAGATGAACCAGATGCCTCTTCAAAATCATCAATAAAAATTAGGAAACACTTTTGACCATAATGGAATTGGTGGTGTGATGACCACATAGATCACCATGCACATGCTGCAAAGGTGGTGTTGCATAGAAAGAGGCACCTTTGCAAAATATCCTGATGGTTCTTTTTGAGAATACCCTTTGGAGAAACACCATCTTAGCAAGAAATGAGACGAAGGTTGAGCATCACCCTGTGATTTCATAATTGTTGAAGTAAGCGGCAACTTAAATGTTTAAATTGCTTGTGTTAGGGTCTACTAAAATCATACACGTGAAGATTGAAATATAAGAGTGACAATGACCAAAAGTACTCAATCTTGTGCATCTTGAAAATAATCATTGACATTCCTTGGAGTTTTTACACTTTGAAGGTCCTTGAGATTTTGTTTACAACAATGTGAGGGGAAAACTGGTTTTACTTGCCCTGCAATGAATTTTTGACAAATCTAGGGAAGATTCTGGCAAATCCCAAGAACAAAGTAGATGGTTAAAAATGCCACCATCTAATGGAACTATGGTAGACTTTAAATCTCCCAAGGGCTTATTATCAATAGAGGTCTAGGGTTAGATTAGTATTTCTAGGGCTATATTAGGTTTCTAGGGTTTCTAGGGCTAGATTAGGTTTCTAGGTTTGTAAATTTGGTTTCAAGGTTTCTATATTAGGGTTGTAGGCCTAGATTAGGTTTATAAATTAGGTGTCTACGTCTAGGTTAGGTTTCAAAGTTAGATTTATAGGGATAGATTAAGTTATAAAGGTATGAATGTTTACTAATAGATTTTGATCAATGGTGATATTGCATTTAAAGTCTTTAAGGTAGTGTATGGTAGTGTGTAGGCTAGATTATGGTTAAGGTAGGATAGGCTAGGCTATGGTAGTTTAAGTTTAGTGTAAGCAAGTATTAGATTAGAGTAGTTTAGGCCAAGGTATGGTTGGTTAAAGTAGGTTATGTGGTTAGTATAGGCATGGTAGGGTATGTTAGATAGTGGAGGGTGGAGGGTAGTGTAGGTTCAGTTATGGTAGGCTAAGCTATGAATGGATAAGCTAAATATGATCTAGCTTTGGGTAGTTTTGGTTGGGTAAGTTAGATAGTGGAGTGGTTTAGGCTAGAGGGTAAGGTTGATTTAAGTAGGTTCATTGGTTTGGGAAAGGTAAGGATGGGTCAATGGTTTACATAAGAGTAGACTATGTTATATTAAGGTATTTTAGTTTAGGAAATTTAGTAGGTAAGGTTAAGGTAGTAACTAACACTAGGGTAGTTTATTAGGCTATATTAGGGTTTTGTAGTGAGGTAGGAAATCATAGGTCTAGTTTATGTTATATTAGGCACATTTTTCAAGGCTATTAAATTAAAATTAATGAGAAATTCAAGTTTTACAAAAATGTATTAGCTCTTTAGTTGCATAATCCCCAAACACACATAGCAATCCATGTATCGAGCATACTTAGCTTATGAATGAGATGGTGTTAGTATTTTGCAGTTTTACACAATAAATATGGGTCTCGCAGCCATACCCGTGCTCTAATGATAAAAACCAATACGTTAGACCTATAAATAACTCTAGGGATCATGGCCAATGTACAAGGCCTTGAACCATCGACAATCCTATAAAGTGAATTTTTGGCCTACAAGAGGGATACTTTGGGGATGTGAACACAAGGAAATAATTTCAACGTCGTGATATGGTCCAATAATGAAAACAAATGTCTTAGGCCCTAAGATATCATAATTTTCAATCCTAAATATTTTTAATAAGATGTTATGATGTGGATTGGAAGAGGGATAATAAATGCATGAATGCCATATCTGGTGATCAAGTTATTTGATTGACTTTTTTAGATAAGATTATATTCATCATAACACATTCCCATTTTTAATGGAATATGTATGTGATCTAAATTATATTGCATGCAATAGTCATAGCACATATAACATCACATTCACCATGAACCATGTAACAATCATAATATATAACATCAAATTCACATAAATAATGTAAAAATCCATAAACACTTTGTGATATACATTGGATCAAATTCATGAATTTGTATTGGACATATTTCCAAAATTACATTTTTATAGAAAATGGAATGTAATATTCCAATTGTGACCCCATTGCATTAAAAATGTAAATGATTTAAATATGCTAGTGTGAATTCCTAGTGCGGAGCTCAAGGCCAAGGCCCGACAAGTGAATGGATAGGAATGTATGATGTTATTTGGATTGTTTGGTTGGATTTTATGTCGATTCAGAGTATACATATTATGTACATAAATAATAAAATGGTCCAACAATGGTTGTGTAAAGAGCACCAAAGGGGCTATGATTCCACTAGAGGGGAAGAGGAAGGGGGCCTGTGGGAAACCAAATCCTATGATACCAAGTGTCAACCTTATAACTCACCTAAAATTCTGTCATGTGATGGGAATAAGCCAATTATCTCCTTTTTTGACCATTTTTCCAATCATTAATGCATGTGTGTGGTTGGTGGGAAAATTCGCCTCATGTAGTTATTGAAGCATGGGACTGACTGCAATTTTGTGACAGTTATGTCAGCTGTCAGCAGTCCTATTTCTTCTATGTTCAGAAGTGATACCAGTTGTCTTTTCACCTTTACCACATATCCTTAGAGTCAAGACTCTTTTGATTATAATTATCCCACTCTCTTTCTCTCATGCAAGCTGCTACTCCACGTAGATTTATTCCATTGTTGTTGATGGCCATTTTTACCAAATTGTGTATTAAACCCAGGAATTGGAATTAGAAGACAGAGAGCAGAGCGGATTGTGGGATGAGAGATAGAATCCTGTAGCTACTTCCTTCACCCTGGTGGACTCATAGCCCAGCTTAAGGGTGGCCTCCCAACATAAAGAGTATATGTTGGACGGAGTGCCTATGGTTGGGTGGAAAAGCTCTCTTACACAGCCAGTTTCTTGGTTCTGTGTTGAATAAAGATAAGTACTCTCATGTATTTGAATCTGAACTATTTTAATTGATGCCTGTAATGTTTATGCTTTCATTTGCTTTCTAGATGTGTGTGGAAAGATTTTAAATTCCACTGTGCATGTTTATTAAGTTTCTGCACACACTATTTATTATTGAAAATCGTATTATGCATTGGGGCTAATTTTTAGAGCCCAGGATTTTCCAACGTCCCCTCCCGATGGTCGGATTGGGTGAGGGGGATGTTACAGAGTGGTATCAGAGCTTCTGGTTTCAATGTTGGAGCTATATGGGCCAGAAATCGCGATCTACAAGAAAAGGATCAGAAATTACTATGCGGGGTTAAGTTCTATTGAATGGAAGTCAACAAGGCATGGAGTAAGCCTAAAAATCAGTTTTGGACTTTCCCCATTATGGACCAATGAAATCCTTGCACGAAACCCAAAATTTCAAAATTTGGGAAATTTTGGTTGGGCCCCACCCATGCCAAGCGGCAGGATGATGTGGAGGATCCACGTGGGCAGGGGGTCCGACGTGGAGGAGATGCATGGGTATAGGGTGTGATGTGGACCATCCACTTCATATCTGTATGTGCTAGCGACCGTAAAGGATGGAGTGAAAGCGGTTTCGCAATGGCCAACGACGGTTTCGCTTACTGCTCTCCCGATTTGCGAAATCATATGGAGCCGACACGTGGAGAGTGGTTTAGGATTTTTCAACCACCCATCACTCTATCCTAGTGCACATGTTGGTGATGTGAGAAGGATGTGGGTTGTTGATCTTTTCACCGCCCGATCAACGACCATTGATCTTTTCCACAGTTTAACCGTACTCCAATGGTCACTTCCCGGTGTTATATTGTGTTCTTCTTTTTCCAACAGAACCTACCTCCTCCTTAGATCTCACCTTCCACTCCAATATCAACCGTTTATCTTTTCCACCATTTAACTGTAAAGGAGGAAGCGGAAGGTGGTTTCCCTTACCATCCTACCAACTTTGGAAATCATGTGATGCTGACACATGGATGGCGGTTTATGATTTCACAACCACTTATCACTTTACTCTGTCGTGCATGTTTATTTCATGAAATGGATGTGAGTCATTGATCAACCACCAATCAATCAACTGTCGTTGATATTCTCCCCTATTTAACAATGTCTCAATGGTTATTTTGGCAATTTTGAATGTGTTATATTCCTCTCTTTTTCCTCTTGCGAAAGTTACCTCCGCCGTCGATCTTGATCTCCACTTAAATCTAAATTGTTGATCTATAACATTTTGCAGAACCCACCAACAACAAGGTAGGTTGCATCTGAAGGGTGCAAATCAGGAGAAAAACAATGTTTTTTGCAATCGATTTCTGGGTGCCCGAAATCGAAAATTGCAGTTGATCTTATGCACCAGATTGCGCGAAATCAAATGATTTACAAAAAAAAAATGAGGGCGTTGCCCTCAACCTGCCCTACAGTGGTGAGCGACAAGGGGGAAATCCCCCTTGACCCCCGTCGTCCCCTGGAGACAGTCGTTGATTGTGAGATAATTCTGTGGCTGACTGAAATTGTTAATATGGATTGTCTCCATCATGCATGGAAATTATTTTGTGTATTTCTGAGAATGTAATGAGGCATTTCCATGTGTGAATCAATTGTGCGGTTTAGAATTGTGGCAATTGTTTCCATACGAAAGGAAAGGAATTCTCATAGTTGAATAAGGTGCAAGGGCATATAATGGACCTTGAAAGACTCCTTATGGAGTTAGAATGGGGTCAATTGCAGTGCTCATAAGTGCAGGGAAGTTAGGAAAGGTCAAGTTGAACTTGGCCATAATTTCTAAAAGCAATTGGAGCAGTAAAGCAATGTCGATAAGAGGGAAATTTCTCACCTTAAGCTAATTTCTATTTATAGCATAACAATTGTATGCTTGGAAAATAACAAGTAGGAATGTTATACATGAGTATATGCATTGAATTGTTGCTTAGTGAGAAAATCATAGCTAATGATTCCTTGTGTGCTTGTTAAGGGGCCAAGAAATTGGATAAGCTATGATATGGAAGAAGAATTCCCTGTTATGATGGGAATTTGAAGGGAGAATCCCTACACTACCCTCTTGCTATTGTATTTATAATTCTGAAGTTGTCATGCATATAAATTATGGCATAGGGATGCTGGAAATGCAAGAGAGTAGTAGATTAAATGCATATGAATTAGTGGGCATGATTAAAGAGTCATTGCATAGTGCATGTGAATTGCTTATGCATGGGCATGATGTTGCATATGGGTAAAGGTAGTGAAGTTACACATGCAGTAGCCATTAATGGTATTGCTTATGGTTGATGACAATTAATGTTGTTGATAATGGTTGTAGGAATCATACCATAGAAGCATGACTGTAAATGCAAATAAATCACAACATGTGACCAACAAACCTTGAGAGGGAAGGATGGAGTAACGATTCATGATCAAAAGGTTGGAAAAGAACTATGTAGCCTTGGTAAGAGGCCAACTGATCAACTAACATCAAGCAATGTTAATGACAACCATGCAAGTAATGGTTATTTGTGCTTAGTTGCATGAATGTTGAAAGAAGATTTGGTAAGATCCCTTCAACTATGTTTAAACTATGTTGACTTGGTTTGCATGTGGTACTGAGTGCCTGAATGTGAATGAAATCCTACTGAATATGGTGAGGTGTGGGTAAGTGAAGGTAAGGAGCCTTACACCCTATAGTTTCTTAGAAACCTCAATGCATTCATATGAAATTATATCATTCCATTTGTGTATGTTGGTGATGAGTTCAATAACCAAAGAAAATAAGGACGTATGGCCCCGTTATGATAGGATGAATGACATGACAGTATAGTATTCATGAATCAGTGCAAGGTGGCATTGAGTGGATATGCATTAAGAGATTTTACAAATATTGTGGTTGCATTGCGTGAATGCACATGAAAATATTATGTGAGTGATGTAAATGTGCATGCATAAGTGTAGGTTCACATGTTGAGATGCATTGTGTGAATGCATGGTTGTGGTGTATGTGTTATTGCAAACTAAATAATGGATGAGATGATGAATTGATGATAACTCTGGGATCATTTCATAAGTTGTTGTGAATGTAGGAGATTAAGTGCATGAAGAAGGTAGTCAGTATTGATGGACTTCCATAATGCTCCGTGGAAGGGCAGAGTTATATAAATGATAGGGCTGTGAAGTAATGAGTATCTAAAGTTTCATTTAAATTGCATAAATGATGTGACTGTACCTTGCAATTTTATTATGATAATGATGCATATATAGATATGTATATTTCATTGCATTTAAAATGTTAACATCTGAAGGTGTTTGAATTATTGAGTGTTATAATTCTGAGATCACTTTAGTGACTGTTGTAGCAATGAAAAGATTATTTGCATAGATACTCACAATGTGTTTGGCTGATTGAAAGTTTCAGATTTCGGGTAGAAATGTCTTGAGTAGGGAAATGAGGATAAGTCCATATTAAAGACCGGGATCTACCATGTGTAGAAGCCAAGGGTTATGAGAAGGTTGTCATGGTTGTGAAATTTAATTTATGCATGGAATAGATTTGAAATTTTGCTAATAATTGCTAATGACTATTTATCTTATATAGAATTGTGTCAAGAGGACATGTTGTAGGTGGATGTTCATGTAGTGTAGCTAGTGTAAAACCATAATGGACAGAGTGATACCACTTACGAGAGCCAAACAATATGAGGATGCCTTCATGGTTAAACAAATCAATTTATGTAGGAGACATCATTGTAAATCCATGTTTGAATTTAATTATTAATGCCATTGATTGGTTATGGAAAGATCGGATTAGAATTTATTGTTAAATGACACTGACTGTTTGGATGTTTGAGAAGTGTGTCAGGAAGACACATTGCAAGAAGACCATGTGTGATGGCCTACAAAATCCAAACTCCATGAGAAGGATCCCATGCTTTGGAATGGGTTTCGGGTGAAACGCCATTGTAAATTTTGATAATATCTCAGCTGCACTGCATGTTGGAAAACCATGTGAGTGAGATGGTAAAATAATGCCAAGAAGGAATATGTGGGTTATGGAACGTGAAAATATTGGGGTGGAAAAGCAAAGGACTGTTGACTCATGGAAGGGAGCCCCCATTCTTCACAAATGAAGAGAGAATACATCTGAAAAGGGATGAGTATTATGTAACCCTAGCTAAGAATATACATGTCTAGTTACTAGAGTTAATATGCAGAACATGTTTATTGTTTTCATTATCATTTCAGATTGCTTGAAGTGTGATTAAGGCCTACATGGCTCACATCAGAGAGGGGTGCACACCTTTCTGGTGATGGGTTATAATAGGGTTGTCAACATTGACTACACCCTAAGGGAATGGATGCATTCCTGGTGTTTCAATACTTGATAGTGAATGTTATGAAATATGGTTACAATTTTAGAACAACAACACTGATGAGTTGCTTATCCTTCTTATGTTGTCAGCTTACACAGATGCAATTTGGTGCTGTACATTAAGAGACAAAGTGAAGAAAGGGTACTCAGGAGGATTGTATGGGCAGTGGTAACCTTTCTATCCTCACACTAAAGAACACTAGAAGTTATGGATAGGCCCAACAAGCTATGTGGTATAAAAGAGGTATCATCCTTGTGTAGTGTGAGTGGGTATTGTGGGCCCATGCTAGTCTGCAGTCAATAAATTCACCTATAGAGTTCCTAGAGGGAACCACTGGTCTGCATTGGAGAAGGATTTCCATCCTTGTGTGGATGAAGAGTTGACATGTGCATGAAGGGCTATGGTGTGTAAAGGTGTGGTGATATTGATGAAGGCATGAAATCTATATTGGGTCAACAGTAAGGTGGGATATCGAGACTGACTGGAAACCCTGAGATGCCTATGGCTCTGCAGTAGATCCCTGACCTAGAAATGGTTGTGGCGCAGTTTCCTTCCATTGGTTGATGACCCAAATGGATGTACTGGCCTGGCAATGGGGAGGGAAAACTAGGTATGGGACTGGTTTGGCACCACCAATTCCTGGTAAATCCAGTCGGTGAACTGGTTGGCCATTAACTACTTGATGTTGTGGAGCAGCATGTGTGTTGGCCAAACATCCACCCCACAGGTGATCCAAGGCTTGCAAACCAGAGACGGAAACCTGTGGAGTAGCGAGGAACTATCCAATATAGATAAGTATTTGGTTGTCTTGCAGCTTCTTGCTTAATTAATATGAAATATGTGTGTACATGATTTCTTAAACTCTTGTTTAGAGATAAACCATATGAAAATAAACTAAACATATGAATTAATTCAATGTTTGAGTGTAGGTATTGCTCGAATCAAGGACTATGAAGGCATCCTAAGGATGCATGTGGACATATGATTGTCCTAAAAATATCAGCATGGGTGATAAATAAAGATGGTTCTAATGGACTTGTGTAGGTCCTAGCAGCCAAGGGTTCTATAGGCAACAATGAGGAAGGGTTCCCTGGTTGAAAAACCTTAGACATACCTTAGACACTAAGTGTCATAGTTGAGAAAGGGAAAGTCAAGCATTCACATTGAAGTGAAAGAGGCTAAGGAGCATGGAACCACAGTGGTGGTGTGGCTCCAAATTGGAACAAGACTAAGAGGGGGAAACTCTTACTCTTCTCTTTCCTTTTGATTGATACATCTTAGAAACAAAAGATTCTTGACTGCATGTCATGGCTGAAAATAGATTGTGTTTAATTGCTTGAAATGAATTGTGAATGCTAAAATATTTAATTCCATGTGGAAGGATGAACATGAATGAGTTCATGTGTATGTTGGGAAAGCATGAAAAGTGCAGAAGTCTCATGAATAAAGCATGGACATTCCATGTCAATTGGGAAAATAATTGACTGATTTTAATGTTTATGTTATGCTTTGCCTAACAAAGAATTGTCATGATGAATTTCATAGGTAAGAAATTAAAGCAATTGGTTGCAGCTGATACAAGCTAGTGTTGCTAGTAAGCAAAGTGTGGTTAGTTGTGCACATTGACCATGGCAGCAGACGAAAAGCTATTTGATTTGGCTAAAAGTATTCTTCAAACAATTTCCCAGACCCAATAAATCTTGGACAGATGCTTAAGATGCAGAAGCGAAAGAATAAGATGAACCACAATGTTTTGCAGGACTCTATTTGTCTGCAAAGGGAGGTAAAAAACATTCTAGGAGCAATCAGTAAGGGAAAGGAAACTGGATCAATGAAGAAGCATTCATCCAGTCAGCCCATTAAGAAACATTTCAAGTGGGAATACTTGAAGGAAATGGAGAAAGTAAAGAAAAAGCAGCCATTGAATTGTTGGGAATGTTGGTGAAATCATTACCTCTGCAACTGCCCAACAAAGGACAGCAAGAAGAATTGTAGCCATGAAGTTTCAAGACTTGTGGATTAGCTGGAAGGTCAAATTTAGCAGGAGCAGCCTATCGAAACCAAGGACTTGGTCCTAGAACGTCAAAGTAAAAGATGAAATGCAGGACAGACCTGCCACATTTTGTGAATTTTTGGACATGTGTTAAGTGTGTATGTATTCCTAAGTATTGGAACACCGAGGACAGTCTTATTCCAAGGGGGAGGGGATTGTAATATCCCGATTTTGACCCCATTGCATTAAAAATGTAAATGATGTAAATATGCTAGTGTGAATTCATAGTGCAAAGGTCAAGGCCAAGGCCGGACTAGTGAATGGATAGGCATGTATGATGTTATTTGGACTGTTTGGTGGGATTTTATGTCGATTTAGAGTATATGTAAATATTATGTGCATAAATAATAAAATGGTCCAACAATGGTTGTGTAAAGAGCACCAAAGGGGCTATGATTCCACCAGAGGGGAAGAGGAAGGGGGCATATGGGAAACCAAATCCTATGCTGCCAGGTGTCAACCTTAGAACTCACCCAAAATTCTGTCATGTGCTGGGAATAAGCCAATTATCTCCTTTTCTACCATTTTTCCAATCATAAATGCATGTGTGTGGTTGGTGGGAAAAGCCACCTCATGTAGTTATTGAAGCATGGGACTGACTGCACTTTTGTGACAGTTATGTCAACTATCAGTAGTCCTATTTATTCTATGGTTAGAAGCCATGTCAATTGTATTTTCACCCTTATCACATATCCTTAGAGTCAACACTCTTTTGATTATCATTATTCTATTCTCATTCTCTCATGCAAGGTGCTACTCCACATTGAGTTATTCCATTGCTATTGATGGCCATTTCTACCAGACTGTGTATTAAACCCAGGAATTGGAATTAGAAGACAGAGAGCAGAACGGATTCTAGGATGAGAGATAGAAGCATGGAGGTGCTTCCTTCTCCCTGGTGTACTCATAGCCCAACTTGGGGGTGGCCTCCCAACAAAAAGAGTATATGCTGGACGGAGTGCCTATGGTTGGGTGGAAAAGCGCTTTTACACAGCCAGTTGCTTGGTTCTGTGTTGAATAAAGATAAGTACTCTCATGTATTTGAATCTGAACTATTTTAATTGATGCCTATAATGTTTATGCTTGCATTTTCTTGCTAGATGCGTGAGGAAAAATTTTAAATTCCACTGTGCATGTTTATTAAGTTTCTGCACACACTGTTTATTATTGAAAATCGTATTATGCATTGGGGCGAATTTTTACAACCCGGTATTTTCCATCGTCCCCTCTCGATGGTTAGATTGGGTGAGGGGGACGTTACGTGGAACATCGTTCTTGATAATGGATGCTCATTCCCAAAAATGGAATAAGGGAGGCTTATGTCCTATACACAAATAAACATCTCCTACCAAAAATGACACATCATGGCTAATGTCCATAGTGGGTGTCTCAATCACCCTGGCCACCGTTGACACCCCGACGCACATCTCCAAAATGAATCATCCTCCTCTTTGAGCTGGAGGAAGATTGATCCCCCCTACGTCTGGGTGTGGAATGTCTTTCCTAGCTGAAAGGGAAACAATAATGTGTGAGTTTTCCCACAATTCTATCAATTAGTACACTTAAAAAAAAGATTTTAGAATTCAAATCTTGAGTACTCACCTAAAATGAGACAACATGTCATGATGGGGGTGTCTGTATCCTCGATCCAAGTCTCTCATCAATGCCTCCCTTCAACAATTACAAAAATCATTAATACATAATACTAAAATGCATTCATGCTTTATAATATTTTAATGAACTTATAAATCTCATCATAAAATCTAATGCGATGTGGGAGATTTCCCTTCCTAGCTAGGAAGTGGATCACTAGGATAGATAACTTGCTATGGGGCAATGATGGTGGAGGGGGCTAATGTAGGTAGGTGATGATGTAGGTAAATAGGCATGAGTAGATGTATGGATAATGGATGGAGGTGATGTGGATGGATCCAATATGGATGGAACAGATGCAGCCAAATGTTGGATAGGTGGGGGAAACACATGAGGGGATAGGTGTGGGAAGTGATATAGCCCCGGTGGCTATACAATGGGTGGGAGAGGCCTATGGGGCGATATTGGTATGCCAATCATAGGGGAAGAGTGCCTAGTCACATGAATCAACATGAAATGTAGAAAAGTTGAACTATGTGGAATATATGTAGGGATGTGCGTGTATGGTGATTGTATCATAGGAGATGGAACCTACAAAAACATATGAAATACATTTCATTAGAAGAAAATACATGTAAATTAACCGTACAAATACAATGAATTTCACATCAAATATATAATTAATTTCACACAAGTTACCTACATGATGGGTGATCTGCTCAGCCCAGGTGGAGACCTGTGCTCAATCTCTTCTGCATGTACCTATGGAAACACAACAACATTAATATTTGTTTCTAATATAAAATCTAACAATCGCACCTAACTCAATTTTTAAATCATACAACCATACACTCTTTTAGATACATGTATGTGAGGTGCTACAATATCTGCCACTAGCACCATGGCATAATCAAGGTTGGGAGAAGTAATGTCCTCCCACCTTGATTCTATTGTTTCATCTCAAAACAACTTCACATGCCAAAAACATCAATTACACATTAATCAATGATCATCTAACAATTGTAAAATGTACAATTAAAAATGTAATCAAGCATTTACAACTATTTACAAATAATGTACTAATCTTGGACATAACAATATCTCGTGCACAATCCTCTGTAGGGCCATGGCAAGTATGACCGCAATGAGTGCATCGATCGGGTAATCCTCGACTATCAAAAGGATCATTTTCCCCACTAGTTGTCATGGATGGTCCATGACCAATGGGGCCTAAAGAACCTACACCTGATGGTTCCCCATGCTACTATGATGTGTCATGCCTAGATGATGCCACAAGTGTACTATGTTGCAGTACACTATGAGTAAGATGTGATATGGGAGAGGTAGTCTTAGCTAGGCGATCCAGTAACTGAGGTGTCTGGGGGAGGGTTAGGCATATGCCTAGGTGTAGGTGGCCCTCTCATCGGGTTATGCCTAGTGGTGGGTCGATACTGGGCAGATCCAAGACCAATCCCCTGAAACTCACTAATGTCAAAGTAGTTGACATGTAGACCAAACACGAACTCTGCATATAGTTTCTAAAGAAAATATAGTGGAGCCTCCCTATTGTTGTAAGGAGGTTTGTCGAAAACCATAAACCATAAACTCATCTAGTTTTGTCTCCATGGCTCATATGTGCACCAATCCATGCAAAGGCACCTTTTGCATGGATCGGGGGGTCGATTGGTCTTGGGGTCAATGAAATAACTAACTATAGTCCATTTTGATATATTCAAGTCTTTGATTTGGTCTCTACTGAGACCAATGGAACAGTATGCTCTCATCCTAGCCCTATACTCGGTTATGCTCGCAAATTGACCGTGAGCATTGTCAACTAAGGAAATATCATGTTGTCAAGGGATGTGGCTAAGGAGAGTATCGACGGTTCCCTAGTGGTTCTAAGCTCTTGAACCAATGTTCTTAATTGGTGTAAATGTTGGTTAATTTGGGCTTCTATGGTTGGGTTCTCCTCAGGGTTAATGTTTACTTTGGGGATTTGTGTGGTTGGGTTATCCTCTAGGTTGTTTTTTTGGGGGTTTAGCTCTTGGATTTTGGACATTGTGATGGAGAAGAGATGAACTGCAATTAAAAAAAATGATTTATTTCAATTTTGGTTGAATTTTGGAATGTTTAGAATATAATTTTTTAAAATCATTCAAAAAACAAAACAAAATTACAAATCATGGATAAAAATCCTACCTCGATGATGATTTGGAGGTGTCAGTGGTGGATTCGGTGCATTAACGCATTCGTTTGGCAGTTTTGGATGCTTAGACACCGACGGAATTGGGTAGAATGAGATAGAAATGGGCCTTGGCCCAATTTTTAATATAGAAAGGAGTGTTCGCACTATTAATGCACACACACTAATAGTGCGTGCACATCAAAAGCATGTGCACGTTCCTGATGTGTGCCCGCTTTAATGCCTACGTGGATTCCTAACTAGCAATTCGTGATTCACCAAACCACATCATGCAAATGATCTTAGGAGCACGCGTGCTTCTAAGTTTTAGCACTCACGCGCTCCTATTGAAACACTTTTGGGTATCATCTTCATGTGAGAGCCCTTATATATTTTCTAACCAATGTTTTTGAGTAGGGCCTTGGTTTGGAAGCACCTTGATACATGAAGGAAGGTTGAAATTAGATGAGTGCTTTAGTAACCCTTTAGGTAATTTGGTTGTACTTGGGTACTTCTTGAAGCTCATGATGAATAGGGGTGGTGGTGGTTTCCCTCAAGTATGGTATGGATGACTCCCATCATCAATGGTGAGTTGTAAATAATATGTACTTGCATCTAGTACTCATAATGGTTGATGATAGCATAGTCTCGATGTTGTTCCAATGATTATATGAGGTTAACCATCATAATGCACAAGGAGTCATAGTGAAAGACAACATAGTTGATGTAGCCATAAATGTGATTAATGTTTATAAGACATGTTCCTCTTATGTAAATATATGATGCATACTAGCCTAGTCATTGATACTGTAATAATGATCTTACTTGATTACAAATCATGATGCATGTTCCTCTTATGTAAAGGCGGGGTTGGTGAATCAATTAATGTTTCTATGCATGGCATGGTAATCCTATGGGTTTATTATTGGGAGAGGCTTGGCCTCTATTATAACAATTCAAATGTCTTAATGATTGTAAGAAGCAATTGTTGATGATTTGGCTGTGAGATAAGAATCACTATATGCTTGTATGGTTCGAGGCTTGTGAATGACCATGCTAAGGATTAGAAATCATGCTTTAACTAGTCATCAATTAAGCAACTAATGCGTTATCTTGATTGTGGAATATTTGGTGCAGTTAAAGATTTGTGGAATTATCTATACCCCTGATGGTATTCATGTTGCAATAAGAATTGAAATGAAGAAAATAAATTCTACCTATTTTTCCCAAAAGGTCAAATGGGTACATGACATCTAACATACTAGAGTAGAATAAAAATACAACTAATTAACATAAGAGAAATTATTTGTGACCAAATTTATATAGATTTGGGCTTCCTTCATGGACAAATCATTCCTTTAAGGGCCTTGTTCTCCATGAATATTATGTTGTCCTAACAATGCCATTGCGGTTTGCTACACTGTGTCTTCGACAATGTGATCATTCACTAAACCTATGGAGAAGTTTGGAAAACCAATTATTGATTCGAAGCTCCAAGCAAATCCCAAGATGATGTTGTAATGCATTTTTTACTAGCTAGCTAATTTATCATATTTCAAATTTTGATCCTTGAACTTGGCTTCCAATTCCTCTTGTTTTGCATCTTGAATCTCCATGTGGATACTCAAGTATTTTATGGTCAGTCTCTTTCCTTGTAACTACCATGACATCTATCGAGAATCTTTTTTATCTCGACATTCCCCTCATCATTGTGCCATGAGATTTATCATTCTATGAAGCAAAGCACCTTTTGACACTAGCTTATGAGGCCCCTCTATGACCAGAAAATTTAGAATAGGGTCCTTTACATGTTCTTGGACTCTTATTATGGAATAGCTAAAATCCCCTTCCAAATAAAAGACAAATCCTCTATCCAATATAACTCTAAAACCAACTACAACTCCACCCAAAATCATATAAAACAACAAAACATGAAGATCTAGATGCAAAAAGAAAGCAAGCAGATTAGGGCAAGTCCACTTGCCCTATCAAAGATATTCCCACATGAAAGACCACAAAGGTCAATAGAGAGCCGTAAAACCAAACTCTTCTCAAACATTCCACAAAACTCAAACCTCTAAAAAACAACACTCTTTGGCATTATCCCACCTTCTTATAGCAAGTGTGTGAGGTAACAACAAGCATCAAAGAGAGTTTCTCCTTCATAAATTTGTAGGTTGGACTTTGAAATTCATTCCACTAATCAAATTCAAATTTAAATTCAAATGTTTAAAGCAATTTAGTTTACTTTTCTAACAAATAACTTTGATCTTCATCAAATTATGACAAATAACTTTGATATTTCATCTTATTTGTTCATCAAATTCTTTCCCTAATTTAATGTACAAAGATTTATCTTTTTCATCAAATTCCATTGCTGTCCCTGATTGCACCGAGTGTAAACGAGGTGTTTACAACCCAGTATGGGGGAGATCATGTAACGAATGTCACATGTAACGGATGTCACATGTAACGTTTGTCATTTTATGTTACAACCCAGTATGGGGGAGATCATGTAACGGATGTCACATGTAACGTTTGTCATTGCACCGAATGAAACGAGGTGCTCTACAGCCCAGTATGGGGGAGATGTTGTAACGTGTATGATGTAGCGTTACATCTAATAAAACTTAAAAAGTAATTTTTTTAATTAAAAAAATTCATGTCGGCTCATAAAATAAAAAATTATGGAAAGTATTTTAAAAAAATCTATGTTGGTTCATAAAATAAAATATTATGAAAAGTAATTAAAAATAGATGTTCGTTTATAAAATAAAAACTTAAAACTTAAACCCGGATCTATAAATCAAGAGAGATCAAATTTCTTGAGTTTAAATTTAAAAAAAGAAATATACCTCAAGAAATTGGATCCCTCTCGGTGCTTGATAGATACGGGTTTAAGATGGATCTATGTTGGTGTTACGTTACAACCCAATATGGGGGAGATGTTGTAACGTTTGTCACATTTGTCACGTTTGTCAGGTTACGTTACAACCCAGTATGGGGGAGATGTTGTAATGTTTGTCACATTTGTCATGTTACGTTTCCATGTGGACTCATAACTTATAAAAAATCAAAAGTAATTAAAAATTTCATGTTCGCTCATATCTTATCAAAAATAAAAAATAATAATTAAAAAATTAAAAGAGAGGGATCCAATTTCTTGAGTGGTAGTATTTTTCTTAATGTGTAAAAAATTTAAGATAAAACAAAAAAAATTACACCTCAAGAAATTGGATCTCTCTCGATGCTTGATAGATCTTGGTTTGAGATGGATCTACAGTGGTTGTATTTACAAATTTTTTTTAAAAAATAGATTGATTTACATATTAGGGTAACATTACCTTGAAGGGTAAGAATATACAGACTGCGTTACATTTATATTTTGAGGGAAATAGTTTACTCGCTTTGGAAAGAAAAACGGGGGCAAAAGAGAATTATTCCGTTGGATGACAGGAGAATTTTGTGCCATACACGTTGGCTCTTGTAAATGTTCACCGGACATGTTGTGTCCGTAATAAATGCATCATCTGTTATTTTGTGTAATACAGGGTAACTGTTACTTCATAAACATATAAATAAGAGATAATTAAAAGAATATTCTTTAATTCACCCAAGACACTATTGTTGTTAAATTCCTGGTTTTCTCTATTACTGTGCCGAGTTTTATTAAAAAAATGTATTCTTGAATTCACCTACCACAATATTGCTGTTAAATTCCTGGTTTTCTCTATTATCGTGCCGAGAGTTTCATTAAAAATGTAATCTTGAATTCACACAAACAATATTGCTGTTGAAGTCCTGGTTTTCTATATTATTGTGTCAAAAGTTTCATTAAAAATATGTATTGTTGAATTAACCCAGACATTGCTGTTAAAGTTCACCTACCACAATATTGCTGTTAAATTCCTGGTTTTCTCTATTATCGTGCCGAGAGTTTCATTAAAAATGTAATCTTGAATTCACACAGACAATATTGCTGTTGAAGTCCTGGTTTTCTATATTATTGTGTCAAAAGTTTCATTAAAATATGTATTGTTGAATTAACCCAGCACAATAATGCTGTTAAAGTCCTGGTTTTCTCTGTTATTGTGATGAGAGTTTCATTTAACTTTTCATTCTAATAAGATAATAAATATAATTAATAATAATAAAAATTGTAAAATTTTGTAATGATTGGTTTTGTGTATAAAATTTTAAAAAGAATAAGCTTTAAAATAACATTGAATTGATCATTTCAATGTTTAAACATATTTTCACTTCTTGAAAAAATATAAAAACTCATCCAAATAATTCACTTCAATATTTTAAACATATTTTTAATTCAATTTCAATATTCCAAAAAGGTTTAAAATGAAAAATATCAAAACTCACTCCAATTCTAGGTTTTAGGTTCCATTTGACACACAATTCTAGGTTTTAAGTTTCATCCATCCCACATGATTCAAACAAAAATTCATTATATATCCATCAAATATCACGTCAAGTCAAGGTACAGTTACATTAGAATCTCTTCTCCTTGAATTATGACTATGACTGCACTAAAGTCTACTTAGAAGCTCTCTTCCTTTGAACTATTACTGCACCAAAATCTTCTTATTAATTATAAGAAAGAATCAACATTAAAACCACTGCATATGCCCAGACTAAACCATGAGTGCACTAAAGTCTACTTAAAAGTTGTAATAAAGAACCAACTTAGAACCACTACATGTTCCCAAACTAAACTATGATTGTACCAAAGTTTGATCACAATATCTCTTCTTTTCGATCTATGATTGCACCAAAGTTTGATCACAAGATCTCTTCTTTTCAATCTATGATTGCACCAAAGTTTAATCACAAGATCTCTTCTTTTCAATCTATGACTGCACCAAATTCTGCTTAAAAGTTAGAATAAAAAGACAGCTTAGAGTCATTACATATGCCTAAGCTAACCATGGTACTGAAATGAGGGAATGAATGAATGTAACATGCATATCACATGGCTTTTATATATATATATATATAATAAAATAAAATAAAGTAAATTTATTTTAATCTTTTTTGCCATTTATTAAAAAAATAATAATCACATTTCAAATTATTTTATTTATTAAATATTTAATAAATAATACTTGATAAAAGTTAAAATGATATCTAATAAATTAAAAGTCAAAATAATAAATAAAAAAATTAAAAATTATATATGTGTATATATATATATATAAAAGGATATTATAGTCTTTTCATAAAATTTTCTTTAAAATATTTTTGATTAAAAATAATGATATATTTTTAATAATAAAATTTATTTTCATAAATTTTGCACATAAAATCATTGAACTAAAAAAATTATCCACATAAAATCATTGAAATACAAATTTAAAAAAAAAAGATTTAAAATGTTTAAGTTTATATGTTAAATAATGATAAATATAAAAATTTGGATAATGTGTAGTTACTAAAACTAGGTAATGAAAATAAATAACACTTAACTTTGTAATTTATTCCTCATAAAAGATATCACAGAAAAACCTTATAACTTATCAGTATTCATTGACCACAAGTTTCATTTGTCATAAAAGATATAAAAGATATCACATAAAAACCTTATAACCTATCAATATTCACACACCACAAGTTTCATTCGTCCTTGCCACAAGTTTCATTTGTCATAAAAAAAAAATATGAAAGATATGACACAAAAACCTTATAACCTATCCGTATTCACTGACCACAAATTTCATTTGTCATAAAAGATATCACACAAATGCCCCCAACCTTCACTGAAAATTGATTTCTTCATTACCTTCTTAAATGGACGTAGTACAAGAGCATCGGCAGTCATGACTCTTACATTTAGCTTATTTTTCACATACCCAGTTTAGCAGTCTGTAATCTGACACAGCTTCAGACTACGTCGTATACAATGCTTGACACATAATACATTACAGTAGAAACCTGCCTATGATACGGTCTTATTCTGAATACAAACTACTTGCCACACGACATTCCTGCAAGCTCTAGCTCGTTAGCCATCAACATTGCTAGACATATTACAAAATATCCTTGCATATTATTTCCATTCCCATTAATATCACTAGTTATCTATGCATACCATATACCATATTGCTTAGAGATAAAAATCCATAATGTCCAGAAAATAAGGCTTGTTGTCATCATGTGGTTCTGACGGGCAGGGCCTCTCTTGTCCAGTGGTTTCGATTTCCTTTTCTGTATATTATCACAAGTCAACAAAGAAGGTATGAGTTAGAATCGATGAAAGAATGGCCTACTTAATTTACAGACATATAAGGTTTACGAGGTCGACCAAGTTCAAAGCCATTTAATTATATAATTTACATTCATAATGGAAGAACCTAAAGCTTTTTCATTGTTGTGAGATAAACCCAAAAATTATTTCACATAAGAAAATATAGATCGAAAAGAGCTTGTACAATGCTTTGCTATAATAAAATTTCCCCAAAAAAGCTTACTTGGAGTAGGAAAGTCCGTTTGTGCTGGAGCAACATTCATGGGAACTAAAGCGATTTCTGAGCAGCTATCATCTGGGTCTATTTTAGGTTTAGGTTGAGGGAAACCAAAACGCGGAAAGGTTGAATTCACAGAAGACGGCACACTAGTCACAGGAATAACAGGAATAACAGGAAGATTCTCGCAGTTACAGATCTCGACCATGTTACCATCAGGATCATGGAAGAAAAGTTGGTCCACGCATAAGCCTTCTTCTTCCACAACTCGTTTTTCATATTTTATGTCCATTTCTTGCAGTTTCTTTTCCACTAAAAGAATATCTGGGCTCTGCAAAAGGGTTTAAAAAACTGTTTGTGATAAAGCACAACTATAACATGAAGCACATTCTGCAAGCCTAATAATGAGTCAATAGCATGAATAAACAGAAATCTTTGAAAGGTGATCACGGGGTTTCAATGTAGACCTGAAAAGAGATATGGTTATCTATTGGATTGATCTCAGTTTTTTGGGGGAGATCAACCGAAGACGTGCACTGCAACAGATGTATCCCGACGCCATAATTGAATAACCTGGACCAGTACAGTAATAATATTCTAGGGTGAGAAATGGGAAACTTCTTAGATCCTTCACAAGCATAAATAAAATATCATATGCAGAGATTAATGGTGCTTGATAGATATGTAGATGTAAATATCCTACCAAGCTCCTTCAAAATCAAATGAAGATGGCCTTCTCACAACCTGGAATCCAAGAACTTTCTCGTAGAAATTCTTGGAAACCGTGACAGATTTGCAGATGAATGAAACGTGATTCAGAGATAACGAAGGTATAGGTAGGGGGCATGGAATCTGATCTTTTTCCTTGCCCATTTGATACTCACTCTGAACTGATTTGACTGGTATGAACTTCACCAAACTGCTTAGAGCCTCCTGCGCGAATTGAAGATGGAAGAAATACCAGACAGGCGCGAATTGGGGATGAAAGGAATAACATGCAGGCTCATCCTTATAAAGGAAGTCTTCGAGTAAAATAATCCCTTACCGCAATGCACGCTTACCGCGTTTTTTCGTCGGCGAAGTACAAGACATTATTTGGTTATTGCTATCGCAATCATCGCTCTGTAAACGACGTGACTACTTCACTTTTTTGGGTCGTATAGGGTTGCATCACGAGAGTTTTTCTTTTTCTTGCACAGGAACTAGGGTTTCAGATCAGTAACACCAGATGGGAATAACAATTATCTGTCAGTGCAGTCTTTAATGTTGAGTGCAGTCTTTAATGTTGTGCAGAGATGTGGGCAGTTAGATTGTTTAATGGAAATATGAGAATGATAACGGGCACTCAAATGGTCCTGTTTTTCAGTTATAAAAATCTGTTGAATAGTAGTTTTATTTCATGTACTGCAGAACTATGTCATGGAACTGTATTCTTAGGAGTTTTAGCCCATTTTAAGATGACCCAAATAATCGAAATTCCAAAAAAATAACTAAAAAAGATTAAACTGTGCTTTACCGATTATCACATGCCAATATTAAATGGTGCACTGTCCATAGTTATAGTTCGCAACCAGCTATCACTTAGCAAGTTAGCAAAAACACTTTCTCTCCCATGATTAGTGAAATCATAGATATTTGGAGTGAAATGTAATTTTATACATAAGGAATAAAGGTCATTTTACTTTTCCACAACTACTTTTTAGTTTATTATTTATTTGATATTTTTTCAGAATAATAAAAAAAAAACTTTTTATATGGTCATTCACTTTACAAATTTGAGTTAAAGATGAACTTGATAATTTTACAAAGTGTAGAGGATGGATAAATCATTTTGACATATCACAGTTTTTTAAGTTTTATGTTTTAATGTCATGGCATGATGATGTAAAGGAATAGGGTGAATGTATTTGGATGTTTTATTGGGTTATCGAAGGTATATATTGTATATATTATTAATATGATGAAATATGGTGTATATAGTATTATTAATAATGGTTAACTATGGTTATTAGTAGTTAAGTATGGTTTATATAATTAATGAGGGTGGGTGGAATTTTGATGAGTTAATGGTGGTTTTATGGGTGATGGGATTATACGACTATGCATCTAACATATTAATGGATAGTGGGCAGAAGGTTCAACCAGCATGGCAAGGTTTTGGTGGGTCACTGTGTTTAATATGGTGGGCTATGATAGATTATGGTACATAGTAGTCAACAATGGTCTAAAGTGGTTCATATGGTGGGAATTAAAGAGCTACATAGTCAACACATTAGTGGATTTAAGTTTTAGTTTCAGAAAACAAAAAAAACAATTTAAATGAAAAACTTGGAGACAAAGAGTAAGTTGTTATATCAAAGATGATATGTATGCCATAAGTTATGGAATAATTAGGTGTACTTTTATTTTAACTATATTATTATTGAACTTGTTAATAATACATTATGACTTTAGAGGGTGATTTAAAGGTAAAGTTAAGATTATCCTCAGAAGAATTAGAGACAATGTTAGGATTAAGGAGGAGAAAAGGGTTTATGATTCGAGCATTGTTAACCAACCATGTATATGAAAAGGATTTATAAGAACTAGTGTGTATAATGACTAGAAAAGCATGCATTGTGGTAGATGGTTAGTTTTTTATATGGGCATCAACAAATATGATGTTTATGTGGAGCTACACGTTTTTGTTCATAAAAGCCCAAAACAATCCAAATTGAAAAACTTGAAGACAAAGATGAATGTTAAAGATGAAGATATGAGACAATATTAAGATTGAAGAGATAGAGGATGACTATTAAAAATTGGAATCATAATTTTTTAAGGGGTCTATAAAGAAATAAATCATTATTTTGATTATTAATGTCTAAATTATATGGTTGCATAAATACACTCTAATATATAATGTAGTATATGATACATAAATGACTACATACAAAACTAATAATGTGGAAAATGAGATAAGTTATGGAAAACATTGATAGAGAAACAACTTGGGATTTATTTAATGGGGCCTCGCAAGGAAATCCAAAGATAGGTGGAGCTAGTAATGCCATTTATTTGGAAGAGACTCATTCGATAAAATTATGTGCAGGGTTGGGTCCTTGTACAAACAATAAGGTTGAATTACCAACTCTCAAAATTCTCCTTGCACTTTTTGACTCAAAGGGGATCCAAAAGATCCAAATTTGGGGTGACTCACAATTGGTTTATGAGGAAATGAAACTGCTACTCCCTTCCTTTCAAAATATATTAGTTCTTGACGCATCTATAGGGAAAGGAACTCCAAAGGAGATAGGCTCTCCAAAGAAGGTCTTTATATAGGTGATGGTCTTTGGCATAGATGGGAATTCATCATGGATCGGCTAATGGAACATGATCGTGGCCCTCTCCCAAGTAGATAAGTGTATCTCTTTTGTGTGATACAATCTTGTATTTGATGAATCAAACATCTTTGAATCTAAGGTCTTTGGAATAAATGTCATTTTGTTTTTCTGGACATATTAGGATTCTAGTGTCTCTTTTTTGGATAAAAATATGTAATGGATTATGTTAATTATTTTTTGCATCGAAAGGCCTTGGAGCCTCGACAAAAGCTATTTTATAAAATATAAATTTGCGATCTATTTTCTAAGGAAGAAAAAGTTAGGGATTAGGATTTCATCTTAGTTGATGAGATATCCATGGACACTATTATAATAACAATATTTTTAAAATAGCATAATATTATGGTCACCTACTGATATATAAAGGGATCTAAAGCGTACACTTAAATATAGGTACACTGGTTTACAAACCATTTATTATGGTAGATGGTTACTTTTTATATAGATATAATAAATATAATGTAGATTTTTAAGTATATTTTTTTTTCAAAATAAGCAAAACAATGTATGGGAAGTAGGTGTGGAGGGATCTTATATGATCCTTTGAGGTTCAATTGTTAGTCATTCTTTCTTAATGCAACTCTCCTATGATGGCCTGGCCCCTTCTGCCTCTGTGTTTCGTCAGGTAGTGACGGTGGGAGTGATGAGGAAGATTGTTGTACTATTCATGGTCTTTGTAGTTTGAGGGGCAGTCACAAGAACCTTAAGAGAAAGGTGCATCACCTACGACAAGACATGAGGGAACACGACAGGAGGTTGGAAAATTGGCAAGATGCAGAGGAACAAGCCCAAGCTGTGGAGAGAAGTGATGTGCAGTACTGTGCAGGACCAATTGACTATTATGGGAGCTAACATGGATCTACCAATTGACTATTCTGGGAGCTAACATGGATCGATAACAAGCTCGAAATGTAGAGTTGGAGGCTCGAATTATTCAGTTGGAGGAGGCTCTACGACTGAATGAAAAGGAGGTTGCTAAAGGATTGACCACCTGTCCGCTAGATGTGAAGCAAGATAGCCAGGTTCCCTGGAAGATTGTCTGATGTTTATTGTTTATTTATGTATTTTCAATGTAGTTTTTTGCTCGATCACTTTGTTATAATTTACAGTTTTCAATAGAAGATTATCAAGTTTAGGTTTAGTTATGACTCTCGTCAATATAAATAGTCACATACAAACTTTGTTTTGAAAATTCAAGTGAGAGACCATTTTTGTATACAAGCTTTGTTTTGAAAATTCAAGCTAGAGACCATTTTTGTATTTTAAAGCTCTTAATGCCTAGAAACTTCTCCCTCTCTTTTAATATAAAAACTTTTAACCATTTCAATAAAAAATATATATATATACAAAACTCTCCCTCTCTTTTAATATAAAAACTTTTAACTATTTTAATAAATAAATAAATATATATATATATATATATATATACAAAACTCTCCCTCTCTTTTAATATAAAAACTTTTAACCATTTTAATAAAAAATATATATATATATATACAAAACAATCTAAATGAAAAACTTAAAAACAAAGATAACACAAAACAATCTAAATGAAAAACTTAAAAACAAAGATGAAAACATATGAAAAAATGATATATGAAGTCACTTATTATTAATATTATTTTTAAACTTCATGATATATGAACTCACTTATTATTAATATTATTTTTAAACTATGAAGTTGTATAAATTCATAATAATAATATATAAATTACATTTAAATAATTATATATAAAACTAATAATTAGAAAAATAAAATAAATAATTATAAATAAAACTAATAATTAGAAAAATAAAATAAACGAAAGATTAAAATTTTATGGTAATAATAAAGACATCCATAAACATTGCTATAATAACAATATTTTAAATATAAAAAAATGTTATGATCACATAATAATATATAAGACAATATATAATATATATGCATAGGTACTTAAAATTTTCCTTATGGAAAATTTTAAGTACCTCTTGGTTATGTGTGGTTTAATTTATTTGTATATTATATAATTATTTTAAAATTAAATCTAAAGTTAAATTTAATTATATATAGTGTAAGTAAGTTTAATAGTTAAAAACATATGTTTTTTTTTTTAAGAGATTATAGGTTTAAATTAAGAGGAGGTAAGGTATGTATATATCTATAAACTTTAGGAGTTACATCTCTTCTAAATTAATATATAGCTTACATATAACCTTAAAAATAAATTATATATAGTATCTTTAGTAGTTACATATCTTTCAAATTGATATTTAATTTAACTGTGACATTAAAAATAGATTATATATATATATATATATATATATTTGAAATCAACTACCATTTTAGTATTTATAGAGTCCTTTTTACAACTAGTGCATGTCAAGGAAAATTAGTACATATCGAACAAACATATAATATCACATTTCTATAAAAAATGTTGGATCGCAATTTTATGTAAAAATCTACGCTACATATTGGAAGTGACCCTTTTGTGGGTGGTGAAGGGTTTTAACAATTTTCTGATCATTTGTTGTCACATCTTTACGGTTTAAACATAAAGGTGCTTTTCCATGGTAGAAGAATTGTTGGCTATGTTTCTTCCGATCCATATTGGTTACATGTAAATGATTTGGGTATTACTAGTGTAATGGTCGATGAATGGATTTGAAAGGGGCTAATGGCATAATTTTTGCAAGGATGGATTACAGTTCTATCAATGAGGGAGGAGTGGTGGATGCTACAAAATGGACAAAAATATTATGGAAATGGCATTAAAATGATTTCTATGTTTATGTCTTGAAAACAAAATCCTAACATGGGATAATCTTCTTTAAGGAGGATTTGTTGGTCCCTCTATATGTGTCTTATCCAATCTTGATAGTGAGACTTCATTTCATTTATTTATCCATTATTCATTTTTCAAGATTTTCTCGATAGAAGTGTGTAGACTCTTAGACTTCTATGGAGATGGGGAGGATTCAAATTTTGAGGATTGTATGAAAGTTTGGTGCAAAAAGATCTAGATAAATTCAAAGAACTTCCACTTTTTTCTATGTGGAGAAATTGGAAAGCAAGAAACATGACCATTTTCGAAGATTCTAAACCTTCTATATTCACAATTAGCTCCAGAATTGTTCATTTCTTTCTTGATTATTATAAGGAAGAGAGACAAAAAAATCCTAGGATTCATACTATGCCTTATTTTGATGATATTAATGCTACTAGTTATTTTGATGGTGGAGAGTCTTGTGGACTTTGTGGAAATAAGATGCTACTTAAATTAAATAATAATAATCTTTTCCACCTATGGATGGGTTGCAGCAAGGGGACAAATACTAGAGCTGAACTGCTTGCTTTGTGGTGGCTCCTTTGGTTTGCAAAGCTTACAGGTATCGATCAATTACAAAAGGCTGGTGATTCTAGGGCGATTATTGATTTGGCTACTGATGTTTCCAAGCTACATGTGTTAAATATTGAACAATGGAGCAACAAAGTCTTGGACTTGAAAACTTAGTTTTTAGTTCTTAATTTTACTCATATTTTCAGGTAGTTCAATCATGTTGCTGACAAAATTTCTAAAAGAGTTATGGGTGAAATGGATGGGATCATTCATTTTGAAGAAATATTTGGGAATTCCATAGTTGCTTCAAGACCTGAAAGTTTTTTTTAAGATGCTTAAGTTATCATAGACTTGAAGTCTATTTTTTGTGTTTTTTATTGACCATATTTTGGACCGGAGTCAATGTTTTCAATTGGATTGAATTGTTATGATTTTTTTGTAATGAATGTCAGTTTGTAAGAACTTATGTGATTGTTGATCAACAATACTTAAAAAGTTGTAAATTTTTTGTAAACGTTGATTCTCCTCGAATGAATAGCAAGTTATAGCTTTCTTTTAAAAAAATTAATAAAGTATTTTGGAATAAAAAAACATCATCAAAATTACAGTGAAAAAATGTATTGTAATTTGAAATTTTATATGTATTTAATTATTTTTATTTTTTTAATATATATGAAAAAATATAAAATAATATTATTAATAAAAGTGGATAAAAGTTTTTGAAAATAAGGAAACAAGTTTATAACAATTTATTAATCTCATTTTCAAAAAATTAATAATTAAATTTTCAAATTATTATTTAAAAAAATTATATTATATTTGTTACTTTTAATTTTTTTTTTCAAAAACAATTTAAAAAAAAAATCGATCTTTCAACTATTTCAACTCATCCAACATAAAGGTTATTATTTTTTAAATTTCGAAAACGCATTATTTTTTTATTTAAATTCAAATTAAAAATAAATTTACCATAAAACTAAAAATTCTTCATATTTTGATTTACACTTACCATACCTTTGAGTATTGTCTTTCAAACCTATTGTTATATTTGAATATGTAGCTTTTAGTATTGTTTTTGCATTATGCTTTGTATGGTTATGAAAATAGCGATTTTTTAACAATATTTGAATATGTAGCTTTTAGTATTGTTTTTGCATTATGCTTTGTATGGTTATGAAAATAGCGATTTTTAATTAAAAGTAAAAACATTATTGTGAATGTATATTTTTATGTGTGTGTTTGTGATTTTAAGAGTTGAAGATTTGAGATATGGCAAAGACGTGCATATTCATAGACATCTTTCCCTATTAATTGTGATAGTTTCTACAGCATAACTCAAACGATTCGACGAGATTGACCCTTTTCATTGGATTTCCTTGTAAGCAACAATCATTTTCAAGGTTTTCACTCCTTGCTTTTATTGATGCTTTGTCAAAGCAAAACCAATGGGAGAATCTTATTGGAGTAGATTTGTAGTTGAAAGGGATGGATGCCCTAAGGTTGTTTAGTAGCACACGAAAGAAGAACCTTGAAGTGAATGTGATCTAGTACACTTTAGAAGAACACGTGATGTCTATGCTTTTCTTATTCAAGAATACCCTTGACTTGAAGAGAGGGGCTAGCATTTCTTGAGGGGAATAAACCTTCTTGGACCTATTTATGATAGTTATGCTCGAAATGGGAAAGCTCCAGGGTTGTGTTAGTATTTGGAATCAATCCCCATCGTATCAAAGGATGCACGCTAAGTGTTTAATGAAATGGTTGCATGTTAAGTTGTTGGTATTTGGAATCAACCCCCATAGTATCATAGGGTGAATTCCAAGTGTTTGATGGAATGGTTGCATGCCAAGTATTGAAAGGAATCACTGCATCAAATGTTTGTTGAAATGATTCGATGCTAGGTTTTTAAATAAATTCTTACTCACCAAGCATGTTTTCAAATAACAAATCACTCACATGGAAAACCTTGATCTTGTGGGTGAAATTTAGAGATTCTATGGAATATATAAAGCACAACCTGGAGCACATGTAGCAGATCCATGTAGAACAAAAGTGGCTTTTGTTTACCATGAAACAGAATGATGATCAGTATCTGTTATCATACTACAACATATGCACGGACTCAAAACTCTTTTCAGCTTTACACTTATGTAAAGGAGTTGTGGGAAAAGGTGCACCTTCTTTTTCCAAGCTCGTTCCTTTCAAGGATGTGGTTAGAAATAAACCAACCACTCCCATTGCTTCAAACTCTCCTATGTCTAATGCATGTATCATGAAGAAATCATAAGAGGTTTCATTATTGGAGGTCATAGAGTAAGAGGTCACAAACCAACTTTCATTCTATAAATCAATTGTAGTCATATGCATATTTTTAATGATTTATGGCATGCCACATCAACTTTGTACCAATGGATCTACTCGACTTTGAAAAAACATTGTGAGGTATCTATATGCTCTAAAGGCTCTTTTAATGTCTTTTTCCAACGGTTAGTTGATTATCAAAAAGTGCTTGAGGGTCCTTAGATTTGGGAAAGAGTGGGACTTTTCGTTGCCCCATGGTTCCCAAAATTTGACCCTAACACTAGATGTTAATCACTAATTTAAGTGACAGTTTGGGTTTGACTCACAAACATGCGATTACATTTTTTATAGTTAACGGTTTTTTAAGATATTAGTAATGCTTTGGGAAACCGCATAAAAATAGATCTCGAGAGGATTAAGTTGGGTTTAGGCACATGCACTTGAATATGTGTTGAGATCAGCATTAGACAAGGGTGGGCGTACAAAGTTTCTCCCCAAAACCATTGCAATGGGGCCGCACTAGCGGAAAAAAATGAGGCGTACATAGGTAAGGAAGCGCGCACGTGCCTCCAGGTTCGGTATCGAATTGGGGCACATATGCGCTGCTACATGTGCACGTTGTTAGCATGTAGGCTCCCAAGGACATGCATGCGCTCTTTTAAAACCAAATAAATCCCCAACATCTCTCTCTTTAAACCACTAACCACCAATATTTCACTCTCTCTAAAAAATACTAACCTCCAATCTCTAAAATCTCTCTCTCTCTCCAAACCCCTAACCTTCACTCTATCTCTGTCTCTTACTCTCCCTCTCTAAACCCTTAACCCCTAAATTCCAATCTCTCTCTCTCTCTCTCTCTCTCTCTATACCTCTAACCCCTAATCTCTCTCTCTCTATCTCTCAAAAACATTAAACCACAATCTGTCTCTCTCTCCCTAGACACCTAACCACCAATCTCTCACTTTCCCTCTCTCCCTCTAAAATCCTAATATCTAGTCTCTCTCTCTCTCTCTGAATTCCTAACCACAAATCTCTCTCTCTCTCTCTTTCTCTCTCTCTCTCTCTCTCTAAACTATTAAGCACAAATATCTCTTTCTATCTAAACCCCTTACCATCAATCTCTCCCTCTCTCTCCCTCTCTTTATCTAAACCCCTAACATCTAGTCTTTGTCTCTCTCTCTCTAAACCCAAATACCCCAATCTCACTCTTTCTATCTATTTCTCTACAACCCTAATGTCTAATATCTCTCTCTCTCTCTCTAAACCCCTAACTCACTCTCTCTCTCTCTCTCTAAACCCTTAACCCCAATATCTCTCTCTTTCTACCTAAAACCATAACCATCATTCTCTCCCCCCCCTCTCTCTCTCTCTAAACCATTAACCCACAATCTCTCTCTCTATACCCCTAACATCGAATATCTATATACCTCTCTATAAACCAACAATCTCTCTCTATAAACCCCTAACCCATAATCTTTCTCTCTCTCACTCACTCTCTCCCTCTCTCTAAACAACTAAGCCTCAATATCTCTCTCCCTAAACCCCTAACCACCAATCTCTCTCTCTCTGAACACCTACTCTCCAATATCTCTCTCTAAACCCCCAACCACTAATCTCTCTCTTTCTCTAAACCTCTATCCTCCAATCTCTCTCTCTCTCTCTCTCTCTCTCTCTCTATCTAGAACTCAAACCACCAATCTCTCACTTTCTCCCTCTCCAAAATCCTAACCCCTCTCTTTCTCTCTCTCTCTCTCTCTCTATAAACACCTGACTACCAATTTCTCTCTCCCTCCCTCTAAACCACAAAGCTCCAATCTCTTTCTCTCTCTCTCTAATCCCCTAACCACCAATCTCTCCCTTTCTCTCCATATTTTCTATAAAACTATAACCTCTATTCTCTCTCTCTCTCTAAACATGTAACCCCCAATACCTCTAATTCTATCTCTCTCTATCTAAACCTCTAACCTCCAATATCTCTTTCTCTCTGTGTCACATACCCAAAATTTTCAAGAAAATTTAAAACTTTTCTAAGCATCCAATTTTCATTAAATGCTATGCGGAAGATAGAATGTGTACACAACATCTATATTTATCACATCTTTATAGCATCTCATACCTTCTTAACATTAATTATTCAATGGTAATAATTTATGAAACTTTACTTGTCGACACAAGGTCTTCTATAAATTTGCAAGCAACCTCAATCATACATATACGACTCTTTAAATCGTATCTTATTTTATTAGCATGAATAAAATTCTAATGTTTGTCTCACCTTAACAATTCCTTCTACTAACTTGATTATAAATGAATAAAATGCATTCGTGAAGAGATATAAATAACAATCACCATATTAGTAAAATGCTTAAGATACATAAATTAGAAGTAAACGAAACGGAAGAATTTACTGAAGCACATCATCAAGGGAATACATGAAAGAGATGCACAAGTACCACCACAAATATCAAGAAAGGTATACACAAGAAATACACCCCAAGAGAACACAGACATACACATGAGACCAAGGTAACGTGGTTCACCCGTACACGGGCTAGTCCACAAAGGTGTGTGCATCATTTATTATTAGACAAAAAGGTAATAAGATTACAACGAGCAACATGGTTGTTGTAACAAGATTCCTTCTTCTTCCGTCAAGCCTCTATCACATAGAGATTTTCATGAGTCAACCATATACATTTAATACCTAAGAAAATGAATCCTAAAATAACTTCAAGGTAGCAATTAGCCGTAACAAAAGGCTAGAAGAGGATCTAAATTCACACAAAAATGTACATAAACTAGCACCTAGATAATTTATGAAATTCTTTGTTTAATCATCAAAGAACTTGGATATTTATATTTATCTATTTAACATTCTCAATTAGTACATAAGGATATTGGAGGCACACTTATCAGTATTCATAAGTCTTTATCTATATCTTAGATAAGTAACTTGTAGGTAATCTATCAACTATTATATATTGATATAATATTTTGATATGTGCTAGCATAATCACTTGGTCCAATTATATATAAGGGAATGTTCATACATTCCTATTAGTTTTGATTTTCTATAGTTACATTTAATTAAACAAAGGATAACATGCCTTAAGCTAAAAGTATTATCATATAGTTTAACAAAATATTACCCTTCTATTAGTTTAACAAAGTATTACTCCTTCCCTTTGTAATGTTTTAAACCTAACATAGACTTTATTAGTAAAGACAAAAATAAAGGTACTATAGAGATCAAACTATAACAAAAAGGCACCACTATCCTCCAAGGCCATACTAAACTTAAGCATGACTAAATAGAAACTCGGATGGAAATCAACAAAGGTAGTTGTTCCAAAAATCTCGATATCCATAATATAATAAAATAATATTTGTAACTCTCATTATAATTATATATGTAAACTTACGGACTTATACTATGACATAATATTTACTCATAGAGGTTTTACTGTCAATGTCGAGTCCTCATCCAACTAGTGGCCGTAATTTCATGCCACACATGAGTTTGTAGATTTGTGTGGGTTTGTGCACGAAGTTGAGGGACCCTTTAGGTGCAATTCTGCACCTAAATATGCATGTTTTTCACGGATCTCTACAACATGACATACATTACCATTATTGATGAAATTTTAGGCATAGATAGAATTTTTTATGCAAATCCCAAATATGTAATTTTAAAAAAAAATATTGAGATTTTCTATTTATTTCCTAATTTTCTTGTTTCATCACTTCGTCGGTCAAAAAACATACTGTTAGTGTTTATTCCGTAACTTTTTTCATTTCACAACCATTTAAAAAAAAAATTGTATGCTGCACTAGAAGACACCGACCTCTACATGCTAGAAAAAATCCAAGTCGAAATAACTGCATTAAGACCTTCAAAGGTTGCACCCACACTTGACGTATCGCTCCCGAGGTTTGATCACTTACATAATTCAAAAAAAATAAAAAATTAAACATTTAATTTTGAAAAAATGGCGTTGCACTAGTGCTACGGGTTCTATACATGTCTACCAATTTTTGTATCCCAAAACCGTCATTTAGGAATTGAAAGGATGCACCTACAAAAACATATACCTTATCATTTGCCAAAAAAATAAAAAGTGACTGTTAGAAAACATGCAATTTGACATAGTTATGTAACTTTTCAATACTTAAAACCTATATATTCAAAAACGTGACTCAATTTCCTACGTTTCATCTTTTTTACTCGATGTAAGATATCTTGTGTAAGAATGTCAAAAAAACCATGTAAGTTGAGGGATGCCTGATTTTTCATTTTTTATTGCATCTAACGCACCAAAAGTGACCCTCATTAGCTTGCACATGCCCGTGTGCTAAATTCAAGATAGATTGGAATTCCAATATCGACGCCAATAAGGCCGTCCAGTCAAGCCATAAGACAAGATAGAAATAAAAACCGGCGAGCTTGTGAATAAGCTATGTTGCAGCAATAAACCGAGATCTACCAAAATGAGATGCAGAGCAAGAATAAACAGATACAACTATTATGGTTCAACTTCTACGATAAACATCTCCGGCATTTCATTCTCTCTCTAGGGATTTATAAAGAAAGGTTATAATGCAGCAATAAACATAAATCTTATAACAAAAAGAACAATAAGATATCAGTGACAGGGATCGTGCTCCAGCTGAGCGGTCCTTTCCCCTTTTTCCCATACTCGCCCGAAAAGATGAGTATCTTTTCCCAATAGACTCACTTACAACAAACAAACACAGAGGGCGTCGCCCTTATCACACTCTTTATCAAGCTGTGATCAACCTACTATATTCATAACCTAGATTCGTATAGCAGAGGTCATTGTGGGAAAATAAGGTCATCCTCGTACAGAAATCACGCATCTACAAAAGAAGGTTTTTTTTTCAACTTTCAAACAGATGTGGAATTGTCCTCAGAGATTTTAAAATAAGACAAATGTCAGACAACAATCATTGAAGTCTTTGCAAGCTAAAAAACGAGGTTTGTAACTATTCGGTGAAGATATAAATGATAATTAGTCACATAAAAATAACAGGATTCGATTTCTCACTTACAGAAGACTTAGAAAAATAGTCGACATGGAAAGATATATAGGGGTCGATTTCTCCATAAGGTGGCCGCCCCCTAAAATCCATATTCAAAGAGTTCAAGTACGTATTTTCTCTGAGATATTTTACTAGTTGCAAGCAATTTAAAAGCAGAGTGAAACCTAGGCTAGTTCAAGACAAAAATCGCCTTCATAAAAATTATAAGTATATGAACCAGCGCTTGAGCAGAGACATTAGCTCAGATCGAATATCATAAGATACCCTTAGCATAGCAACACTCAGATTTACTAATTATATTACTCAATGCTTGCGTAGAGGATTTAGATCAGTTGGGCAGCCTAAGATAACCACGTTTTGGGCAGAGTACAAACTCAGGAAATCTTAGATCAAAACAATGATATAACCAGCATACAAATTAAGTATTTGCGGCGATATCATCTCTCATATTCAGTAAATCTTAGATCAAAACAATAATATAGAATAGCACACACTTACATCTTTGCAACAATACCTTGTCTCGTACTCATGATGTCGGAACCGCTTCTACCTCTCTACAGTGGTGTGAAAAATCCTTCCTGGCAGAGCTCAACGATATCTAACGTTATGTAGAGTCAACCTTGGTCATGTACCATCATCGGATCCAATCTTTGCAGCGATACCTCCTTCCCCGAACTTTCCCATTCTCATAGATCAGCCTAAAAGTCATAGATCAGCCCAGAAGTCGAGCGGCCTTCCCCCTAATACGATTCATAGGATGTTCATTTATAGCAAAACACAAAAAAAACACTCTTTTCCTCCATCGACAGATGGTAGTGGGAGCCACGCTCATGCTCATCCTCACACCAGATAGCTATCTCGTAATAAGAAGTGATGGGGCAAAACTATGATCAAATACGGTTTCAAGCAGCATACAGAATCCTTGAAAACCTGAGAATACGATTGGTGATTTCCCTTCGCCGGTCAATACCAACTCTCCATTTGAGACGTTGCCTCTCTTTTCTCGCAGGGTTTTACTATCTCCTTTGTAGAGACTCCCTTTCCTCTATCGCAACCACCCCCCTCCACTCTCATGTCCCGATGATATAACTATCATAGTGAACTGGTGAGTGAACTCACTTAGGATTCTCCGAAGCGATGACAGATGTTAGTTCGAAGGATTGGCGTTTTCTCCAGCTTGGGGACAATGTCCATGAATATCTCCATCTCTATGCGATCTGTCCTCTAAGTGGGCTCTTTACTAATAGTGGTAAAAGTGTTCAGTGTTCTTTTAGGTAGTGGTGTAATTATTTTGGGTGCTCCACTAAGGAGACAGCCCCCCCTCATAAACCTTCTAAACGGTTCACTAAGCTACTGTGCTCTGAAATAATCAATGGCTTGATTATCATAGTTAAGATTTGTATTAACCCTTTGTTCATTTACCATATTATAGTTACTTGAGGTAGTAAAATTATTACTTTACGAACTTCTCTCATAAACCTTTTTGGAAATCTATTAAAATACTTGCCTTTATTCTCAAGACCATCAAATGACATGATGAAATCTTTTTTTGTTCATAACCTATAAATCCATTTAGGTTTTTATTTTGTGTAACCCTTTCTCATATATATATAATATCCTTAACTATATATGAATTTGTATATTATTCATTAAATAGTTTATTACAACTATTTATTGTTCTTTCACCAATATTATATATGTATATATATCCACTTAGTCGTTTGTTTTGTCTTTGCTTAGGTAGCGTTTTTACGTTTTGTGTTTTAACGAGTGGTCGTTACAAGTTATATTTCCCCTAAGTACCTATGGTTCCAAGGTGACATAAACCGTCGTCGATATCCGTCTAGTTAGTGTATTTCAAATGTCCGTTGAGTACTTGCGTCACTACTTTGAGTGACCTAGGTTTACCATCTATGTTTACAATCTTTAGGAAAATAAACACCATTAGATACCACGTTCACTGGTGGGGCCTTGGCCTTGAGCTCCTCACCAGAAACGATTACAATAAATATTTACATTTATACAAATTATTAGGTTGAAATTAAGGGATGTTACACTCTGTAAAAACCTAACCCCCATTTTCTCTCTCTAAATGCTTAACCCCCAATCTCTTAATGTTTCTCCCGAAACCCATAACCACCAATTTATTTCCCTCTCACTCTCTTTCTTTAATCCCCTAACCTCCAATCCCTCTCTCTCTCTCTCTCTCTTTCTCTCTCTCTCTCTTTCTCTCTCTCTCTCTCTCTCTCTCTCTCTCTAATCCCACAACCTTCAATCTCTCTCTCTCTCTCTCTCTAAACCCCTAACCCCCAATCTCTATCTCACTAAACCCATAGCCTCCAATCTCTCTCTCTCTCTCTGACTATCTCTCTAAACTACTAACCACCAAACTCTCTCTCTCTCTCTCAACCCCTAACACCCAATCCCTCCTCTATTAACCCCTAACCCCTAATATATCTCTCTCTCTCTCTCTGAACCCCTAACCCCCAATCTCTCTCTTCGTATCTCTCTCTAATCCCTTTAACTTACAATATATTTCTCTTTAAACCCCTAACCCGACATATCTCTCTCTCTCTCTTAGTGGCCATAGCGATACATATTTAGAATGATATACATTAGCGGTTATAATGGTTAGAAGTTAAGGATTATGGTGATGTAGGTTACCATGAGAGTTAGGAATTGTACGAGATATTAGACTAGAGTTATAGGTTTGAAGTTAGACGTTAAGTGTTATATGAATTATCGGTTAAGGGTTAAGATGGATAGAGGTTATGAGTCATGTTTTATATGCGTTAAGGGTTGTAATAGTTATGGATTATATACATTATGAGTGATAAAATTAAGGGATAAACAATTAAATGGGATAGGTTTTAAATATGTATGGGTTTATAGGGATTAATTGAAAGGTTTAGGGATTAGGGGATTTAGAGTGATAGGTGTTAAGGGTTATAATTATTACTAGTAAGGGTTAGGGGGATACAAAATTTAGGGTTTAAGGGTTATAATTATTACTAGTAGGAGTTAGGGGGCTACAAACTTTAGGTTTTAAGGGTTGTAATCAAAAGGGGTTACATCATAGTGGAAGTGGAACATCTATGAAGGGTTATAGATGATATGGTTATGAAATAAATGTCTTTTTTATTCAATTCAAAATGGGTTATAGGACATTATATAGAAATTATAAAACATCTTCTCTAGTTGTTATAGGGAATATATGTTATATTGGTTAATGGTTATAAGTTTTAAGGGTGATTTATTAGGAGATACGGGTAAGGGTTGACAAAGGCTAAGGGTTATAGGGGTTAGGAATGATATCAATTACTCATTACGTTTATATTGGCTATGGATTACAGGTTTTAAGGGTTGGGTGTTTGATGATAGAGTTTAGGGTTGATGAGAATTAGAGGTTATAGGGTTAGTGGTTCATTTTTATTTGACTAGACACTTTAGAGGTTAGGAAATTAGGTGGTTAGGATTATAGGGGTTAATGGATATTTAAGTGTTAGGGAATGGGGGATATATCATTATGTGTTAGGATTTAGGAGTTTTAGGGGCTATACTAGTTTAGGATTATAATGGGCAAAGAGTTATAATGGTTAGTTGTACAAGGGACTAGGGATTGCAATGGATAGGGACTAATGGTCATTTGGGATTGAGATATAGAGGTCATGGATTTAAGGTTATAAGGATGAATATTTATATGTATAAGACGATAATGCGAGTTAGTGATTTTGTGCAATAATATATACATATTATAGGATTTGTGGGTTATAACTTGGGTTACTAGTTAGGGATTATAATGATTGGGGGTTATAGGGTATATTGGTGATAAGGGTTAGATGTCAATGGCTATAGGGGTTGCATTCCTATTATCATTAGTATCGCTAGTCATAACGAAGGATATGCTTGATAGGCCGTGTGTAGTGGACTAAGGAGTTGTTCTTGAACTTGGATGATTACATTCTTATTTTAGGGATTAAAGCCAAGGTTCCATGCCTCAATCATGTATAGGGACCAAACACCCATACCTAGAATCTAAGGCATTAGAATGTCCACACCCAGATTCATACTTGGAATCAAGGCTAGCCTTAGGAAATCCTATGTCATGGCTTTAGGTGTTATTCATGGAAATGGATGACTAAATCTCCTAACCCTTGTGGTTAAGGAGAGAAGAGAGGGGTGAGGGAGGGAGGAGGGATTGGGCAGAGTGGAAGAGAGGGAAGGGGGGATTGGGTGGTTAAGAAGAGAGAGGGGGTGGCGTTATAGAGAGGGAGGGGAGGTTTAGGGAGAGATAGAAAAAAAAATGAAGGTGTAAATGAACACATGCATGCATTTGCATGCACGCGTGTTTAGATTCAAATTTTTTTGGCTCCCTTGCAAGTTTTGTACTAGCTTCGGATTTTCAAACCTTGCGGCTCAGTTTGAGTTATGGAAAAACACACCAATTTCTGTAACTTCATGTTTTTCACGTTTAGTTCCGCATATGCTCCACTTGTGCACTACTGATGAGATTGCACACACTTGTCAAGCTCTGTGTGCAGATTCTAACTATATATTTTTTGAATAAATTTGTTACTGTTTTCTATTCTTAATTCATTTTCAACTTTACTCATGTCAAATTTGTAAAAAACATAGGTCGTTTATTTGGGCTATAACTTTTGATTGGCTTACATATTTCGAAAACGGAAAAGAACCTGCACAAGAGTATAAGAATACCTACAAGCTAAAAAAAAAATTAATTGATTATGTTAATACCATGATATGGTGGACCAACACTCGGCCATGTCGTTCTAGGGCTTCAATGAATTTTGTAATTTAAAAAAAAATATAAAATTAACTTTTAAAATTTTGGAAAAATAGCCCTGCACAAGATCCGTATGTTGCCTATGCCTCTACATATTTTTTCCCTCATAATTTGACAATTTACATAACAAGCCGGTGGACCAACGCGAACCTGTGTATTATGTTTTAGAGAAAAAATAACATACCAATCTTAGAATAATGATATTTTGGGTTGGTATACCACTTTTCCATAAATACAAGTTATATATTCCGGAAGATAATCCGATTTTCTAAGTTTCATCTTTTTACACCTAATTCTAAAAATTTTTATAGGTACCTCTAATAATTCATTTTAATGATCAAATTTATGTTTTTCCATCATGTCATTGCAACTAATGCATCATAAGTGGGTATCATTACTTTGCACCAGCCCACAAACAGGACACCTTCAAGATACTTGTCCCTGTGTGTGAGCTCATCCAATAGGGAGAAAGGAGCTCAAACCAAACCCAAAAGTTAGCAATCCCATGAGCAACCATTGTCGAATGATGAATGTGACTGATGTAGAGAATGAGCAAATAACGAATTCAAAGAAGTTTAATAATGCATGTCTAGAAGAATCAACTTTCCCCTTAGAGGTTAGAGAATAAGATAAGAATACTTGGATTTACTTCTTGAGGAAGAACTGAAAAAAAATCATATATCTAATAACTCTTATTCTTATAAGTATTTGATATGTCCATGGATTGTGGAAATTTAATTTTTGAATACAAGTTATAATTGCAAATTTTAATGAATAAAATTTTATATTCATATTAACATAATTTGATGTAAAATGTGTTTCTAACAATTGGGTCATATGTTCTTAAAAATACCATAAGAAGCTCATTTCCTTAAATTCAGGTTACACATTTATGATAAATAAAAATGATAACATAATGCTAAATTAATGGACTAAATAGGCGGATAAATGGGTGCATAGCTTTATTTGTACCTCAGTACAAAGTGTATGTACCTAAACAGGGAACGTATATTCTTATGGAAAATCACGTCGAAGTTGTGAGTGTTAAATACAATATCTTGGCACCGAACGTATATCACGTCGAAGTTGTGAAGAGTTAAATAATAACAATATCTTGGCACGGAAAGCGTATGTACATAAATGTGAACGTATATGAAGTTATGTAACATTGGGAAGTGTTAACTAGCACGGAAATTGTATGTAGATAAATCAGTGGTGTATATTTAATTTTATGTTTTTTATAGTATATGAAAAAAATCACTTTTAAATAAATTTGATATTTAGGTTTAAGATAATTATTTTGTGATTTTAGTTTTTAGTTTTTATGTACAATTTAAAAAGAAATTTAAATGTATTACTCAAAATATTTATTTAATTATTTTTATGGTTACATATTTATATATGACATTTCACCTAGCTATAAATACTATTAATTTTAATGATAATAGCATAATAAATAAAATGAAATTATTAATTATTGAGAATAATATTGATTTATTAAATTTTAATATGTGAGTATAGCTATGACTAGGTACCTAATGTACAAGAAATAAAAAAATTCTCTCACGAAAACACATGTCTTTTGTGGTCTCTTGCTATTCATAGAATCAAAAAGTACATAGAGATAATCATTGCCTTTTCCAATATATTTGCACATCCATACAATTAACAATAAATAGAAAAACCAACAGCCAAAAGAGACTACCACATGTCCAAAAAAGTTGTTCCAGTATGCTATCCAACAAAACAAACCAAGACCGATACAACCAAGGGCCAAAAGAGCAAGAAACATAAAGGAAAAATAGAGACCATCCAAGCAAGGAACCTGTAACTAGGATAAAGACCAAATACAACTCTAATTGAGGAAGTAGACATAGTCTACAAATGTAGTAACACCTTCCATAATTTTTTCAACCTGCAAAACACCTTGAGCACCTCCTAATGCAGCCTTTGACAGACCATCAATATCAACATTATATTATCTCTATATATGATCAATGGTATATCCATTGAAAGATTCCAAGAGATCAACAACCTTGGAACCCCAATGAGTCAATGGAAGAACATGAAGATCATATTTCTTCTTCACCCAAATTATAATAACTAAAGAGTCACCCATAATCTATACTTTATCGATACCCAACATAATCACAAACTTTAATAAGGACCATAGAGCAAGTAATTATGATTTGGTATTGGAACCAAAGCCAACATTCATCTTCATCTTGAGCATATGGTCATCATTAAGCATGAGGATCATTCGAGCACTGCAGGAATTATTCTTCAAGGCCCAATAAAAAAAACCAGTAGCATAATGAAAGACTAGAGGATTAGTGACCCTTCTAAATTTCTGCTTAATTTTTGTAGTAGCATAATCCTTATACAGGATAAGGATTTTGTAATTGCTAGCAATCTCATTAAGATTTCCATTCTAAAAAATCTAGTAGTTCCTAGCTTTCCATATTTCCCAACATATGAAAACTGGAAGTGTTTTATGCAGAAATAAATTCTTTACCCATACCTCCAAATTTTATTCAACAGACGGATTGCCCCAACCTTGGTGTAGACCCAATTCATAAGTGACAAGAAAAAGTTAAATAACTTGGGAGACCACACACTTCCTAATATTGCTTTAAAATCCACATGAGGCTCAAGTATATGGTTGTCATAAAGATGCCATGTCTTGGTTGAAACAATGGGGGATCCATGAAAATGTCACTTTGCAAATATACATAATATTAAAAATATTATTACTTTGAAGTTTAAAAAGAAGCTATCCTACGATAAAAATTTAGAGGTTAAAATAAAATTAAGATATTGTAAGGAGCTCATTATCCCCAATCTAGAGGAACACAAGTATCTATTTGTTTAAACTAGCGTAGAGAAGAAGATCAACATAGCTAAAATAAGAAATAAGTCTCATGAGATGCATAGTGAAATAGGGTGTTGGACAATTCCTAAAAATGATTTGTCATCTTTGTGAGACTGTGAGTGTTGAGGATGAAAACCACTTTCTCTTAGATTATCAAAATTATATGGTAATCTAGGAACACTCCTCTTCAATCTTTTTGAGGACATAAATAAAATTCTAAATCCAACCAAGTGGTTCCTTACTTTTCTTTCTTAAATTCCAATAGATCATCGCCACCATCTTTTTCATCCTTCTCTTCCTCCTCCTGCTCCTCCTCCTCCTCATCAGCTTAAGGTCCAATAGGTCGTCGTCGTCATCATCATTGTTTTAAGGTCGACCATGCCACCTCTTTTGTCATCATCATCATCAACAACAACATGTCATCATCATCTTAATTCAAAATAAATTTAACTTAAATTGTTTTATCAATCATCATCATCATCGATTTATCTTAAAGTGTTTTATCAAGTATTAAAAGATCAAATTTCTTCTTCATTATCATCATCAATATCAATAATTTTAACTATTTTATCTTTTACATAAAATTTAACATTAACACTATAAGAAATATTTGTGTAAGTTAAAACATATATAAGTTTTAACTATTTTACCCGTTTGCATAAAATTTAAAATTAATACTACATATTAAAGAAATATTTGTATTAGTTAAAACATACATGTAAAACATATGATAAGATAAAATTAAATTAATAAATATTTAAAAATATTTTAGTTATAATTTAATCTAGAAATATAAAATTTAAGAATAAACTATAGTGTAAGTTTGATATAATATATATTATATATCAGTTCTCTACTCAGGCCCAAATAAAGGAAGCATGTCACGATGTTTAAGGGGAGGAATGGAGGGGTTTGCAGGATCTCTTCCTGGTCTACAGGGCTCGGCTTGGGATGGTGATTGGGGGGGTGTTTATTGAACAATTCAACAACTTGGAGTTAAGCTGGTTCAGGTTGAACTGGCCTAGTACCATCCAAGTAAAAAAAGTGGGAATAGGGTATCACTGGTGCTCACAAAACTCATTTTTCCAGACACTATTTCTTTGCTTTTCCTGCGGAGACTAGTTCCGGGTGGTTTTGTCTGGTATTGTTTTTTGTGTGGGTCCTAGTGGTTTTGGTTTGTGGTTTCCCTTGGTGCCGTGGACGAGATAGTTGTGGGCTTGGCTCACCGGTTCTCTCGGTTTTTGTTTCTTCACCATATTTCACCGTTTGGTCATTATGCCATTCCCTATTTCCTCTGGCGATTCCGGTCTTTGTGCGGCTAAAAATCTGTGCTCCATTGATGGGTACCCACTGCAAAACCCTAATTTGTTTGGAGCTCGGGCTAAGCATTGGCGTAGGGTTAAAACCCTTAAGGCCAGGGAACGTGTGGATAGGTTCGTAATTTTGGCTGATTCCAATTTGGAGAGGGTGGAAATGTTGGCTGAGAGGGCTTTGGTGGGGCGGTTTGAATTCACCTCGGGGTCGAAGGAGGAGATAGTTGCCTTGGTCAATAAGTATTGGGTACCTGTTACAGGTATTGCACCTCTTATCAATCTGTTAATGAATCGATGGATATTATTCACCTTTTCGAAGCTGGAGTTTATGGAGGAAATACTGGCTAGTACCTGGCTATTTAAGGATGGTTCTTTGGTTCTTAAGCATTGGAATGTTGCTTTTGACCCTCTTCGAGAAAGACAGGGTATTAGGCATCTTTGGATGCTAATCCTAGGTTTACCCATTGCGCTTTGGACGGAAGACATTATTTTTGGGTTGGCCAATGCGGTTGGTAAATTCATTAGGATTGATAAAAAACCCTATTTGGTATGGATAGGAGATATGCAAAAGTTATGGTGGAGTTCGACTTGAGCCTGGGGCTCCCTGCAGAAGTTGAAATTGTCTGGGGAAGCAGAACTTGGAAACAGCGCCTGGATTTTTTTAGAATTCCTTTCCGTTGCTTTTTTTGCCATATTGTTGGTCATGTGCATGCTCATTGTCCATCTCTGCTAGGTAGAAGGGACAGGGTTTCGCCTGAGACTGAGCTGATTACTAAGACTCCAATACAAGGTGAATCGGTTCCGACTTGCTCTCAAATCGGTAAGTCCAAACCCTTGCCTGAATCGACTTATATTGTTGTTTCTAATGAAGAATTGGCTTTGATTGCAAATTGGGAAAGGGATTTAGATAGGCATACTTCTTTAGGAGAGGTTAAATTGAGACATAGTATTACTTGCAATGCTCGTGGGGGGGGGTTTGTGAGGGATGGGGAGCATCCATCTGTGGTTTGGAATTTGGACAATGAACTTGTTGTTGTTGGGTTGGATTTAGAGCCACTTAAATTTGTTGACCCTGGGTCGAATCCTTTGCCCAGCGTTTCTACAACTGTTGAGCTGGGTAATGGGTCACTTGGGGTTCCAGAACCTGTTGCAAACCCTATAGTGGATCTTCACCAGGAAGCGGTGCTGACCCCTGTTGAATTGGATGCCAAGGATAAGGTTATTTTAGCTTCAAGCGGATATGATGGGTATCAGGCTTCAACTGAGTTCTCACCTCTTCCTATTTATTCCAAGAATCCTTCTTCAAATTCAGAAGCTCTTCCCTTTAGTTCTATTAAGTTTCAAAATGTCACCATACGTAAAATAAGAAAGGATAAGCCGGGGTTTGATATGGGAAGTTCTGCTGAGGATTATCTTTTTGTGGCGGATAGAATGAAGGTAGTGGGGAGTGATTTCTTCACAGATTCGGGTCTTAGAGCAGAGAAGCCCATTGGTGATGGTTCTTGATGTCTTTTCTTTCTCTGAATGTTCGTGGGTTGGGTAAGGCTTCTAGGGATAGATTAGTGTTAGTTTTCATTTGGGATACCTTTTTTCCTGAAGATGGACTCAACTATAGAGTCTGAAACGCGTCAAGATCAAAAGCTCCACACAGGTCTCCAATTTCCTTTGAAAATAACTGCAACCTGTGAAAGCCTAAACGAAACCTCTTCTATGTTACTAGCCCGGGAATTGTTTTATTTCAGAAGACTATGTGCTCGAGTTTTGATGCGATTTCTAGGATTGGTGGGGTTTTTCCTTGTTGGGAGGTTACAACTGTTTGTTCGAATGGCATTTTTGGAGGATTGGATGTAGCGTGGAACCCTAATCTCTTTTCCTTTAAAGTTTTTAAAACTCCATGGGGTATACTGATGAGGGTTTGTGTTTGATTTTGAATTTAAATTTGAATGTCTTTAACAGTTATGCACCCTATAATGACAGGAAAATATTTTGGGATTCGCTAAATTGCTCAGGAGTTCTGAATGTAGATAACCTCATTTTTGCAGGTGACTTAAATTTTACTAAGTCATCTTCCGAAATCTGGGGTCCGAAAGCCAGATTGGATCCCATGGCAGACTATTTCACTTCTTTTCTTGAAAGGAATGCACTGATTGATGTGGTTCCTGTAAAGGCGCTTCCATCTTGGACAAATGGAAGAAGTGGCAATGATGGTATTCATAAAAGACTTTATCACTTCCTTGTTAAAGAATCTCTGCTCAGTCATGTTCAGAAGTATCATTCTTGGGTTCATGAGACTAAATTTTCAGACCACTGGCCTGCTTTATTTCAATTAGAGGATTTTGGTGCGAAGTTTCATCGTCCATTCAAATTTGATAGCTCTTGGTTATGCCAGGAGGAGTTCTGCACTATGGTGAAAAAATTTTGGATTTCAGAGAATGTTGAAGGATATAATCCGCTTGATCTTTTCTGTAAAAAAATGAGAAGACTAAAGAGTGTTGTCAGTGATTGGATAAAGCATAAGAAAGCTACTGATAAGGAAGAATTGGTACAGTTGGAAAGGGATATACAACAGTCTTATGCAAATAATTTTACTGGGGTTCTGAACGTGTATGGATTTGAAGCTGTTAAAAAATTTGAGAAAAAGAAAGAGGAGATCCTGCTCCAAGAGGAGAAGGGGCGGAGATTAAAGAGTAGAGCCCTGTGGGTACAGCATGGCGATAAGCACTCAAATTTTTTCCATTCCTTTGCTTCTGCTTGGCGAAATATGAATACTATCTGGGAATTGGAGGATGTTTTGGGCAACAAAATCACTGGTGAGGACTCTTTGAAGACTAAAGCTATAAATTTCTTTAGCAATATTTATAAGGATGATGGGAATGGTGAGCTTTTGGATCAGATTAGAGTTGCTAGACTCTTTCCTAGATCTTTTGATGATCATGAAGCAATTGAGTTGGGGAAAATTGTTACATTGGAGGAAATAGAACATACACTGAAAATTTTTAAGAAGGAAAAAAGCCTAGGTCCTGACGGTTGGCTTGCTGAAGTGTACATCCATTTTTTTGACTTAATGGGTAAGGATTTACTTAATATGGTTGAATACACTAGAGTATTTGGGTTTTCTTCTAGTGCTTTGAATTCTACATTTGTGACCCTGATCCCTAAAAGTAACAAACCGTCATCCTTTGGTGACTTCCGGCCAATTGCTCTTTGTAATCTTGCATACAAGTTAATTTCTAAGATCATGGTGCAAAGGATTAAGTCTGCACTGTCTGAGCGTATTACTGCAGAACAATTTGGTTTTTTGCATAATCGTTAGATACATGATGCCATTGGTGTCTCTCAATAACTCATGCATTCTATAAAGACTCTGAAGCAACAAGCTATGTTGTTAAAAATGGATTTGGAGAAGGAGTATGATCGGGTGAATTGGTCTTTTCTAAGACTTGTACTGATTCAGATAGGGATTCCACCACTTGTGCTGAATTGGATAATGGGTTGTGTCTCTACGGCAAGTATTACTGTGTTGGTAAATGGAACACCTTCTGCTTTCTTTCAATGTTCAAGGGGGCTACGTCAGGGGTGTCCATTATCACCTCTGCTATTCATATTAGTTATCGATGGTTTCAGTAGGCTTTTGAATTATGCTAAAAAGGAGGGGTATATCAAAGGCATTGAATTGGGCCGTGGTTGTGTTCTAACACGTCTCATTTTTGTTGACGATGTGTTATTGGCGGGAATCGCTTCTGTTGAAGAATGGATGGTCTTTAGAAATATTATCAATACTTTCTGTAATGTCTCTAGCATGAAGGTTAGTTCTTCAAAATCAAACTTTTTCCAATTTACTGTGAATGATTTAGAAAGAATGGAAATTGAGAGAATTATGCCATACAAATGCTGCGAATCAGAGGATGGATTTAAATATCTAGGTTTTTACCTAAAGCCGAATCATTATCTTACCAATGACTGGAGGTGGTTTATACGCAAGGTGGAGGCTTGTATCTCACATTGGGCTTACAGGTTCCTCTCAATTGGGGGGGAACTTATTCTGGTGAAATCAGTCTTAACAGGTTTCCCAGTATATTGGATGTCTCTTCTGGAAATTCCCAGTTTCAATTTTAAATGCTTTTAGGAAACTTTTATTTAATTTCCTATGGACTGGAAGTGCTGGGCGCGCAAATCTTATCATGATAGGTTGGGAGCCGCTTTCAAGGCTTGAAACGTATGGCGGATGGGGTATAAAGGACCTCAAGATTTTCAGTATAGCATTGAGATTAAAAAGTCTGTGGCGTGGGATTTTTGGGAGTACTCTATGGTCACGGGTTCTTCATATTAAGTATATTAAATCTGATGTGTTTACTTGGTTAAGGAAGCCGAAGAGACTGGATGGGAGTATCTCTCCTATGTGGAGAGGTATGCTGAACGTTTTTGTCTGGATTGCAGATGACATAAGATGGCAGGTGGGTTTTGGTGAATAGATTATGGTCAGGAGGGACCCAATTTTGGGTATGGAGGACTCATTTAAACTTTCTGAGAGACTGTAGGCCTATTTAAATTTTTATGGATTGTACTCCACTCTGAGTCGAGTGAGAAATGGGAATTGTATCGTTGGTGATGGCAATTACTGGCTTAGTTCTAGAGACCTGGGGCTTCAAGGATGTGATGCACTTGAATGGGATGGATATGTGTGTAAATTATGTGCTGCGGGTTGTCATTTAAATGATGATGCTGATAAAATTGTGTGGATTGGGAATGAGAAAACTGGTATTGTTACTACCAAGACTGCATATACTAGAATTATTCAAGATTGTTTCATATTTCCGCGGAACTTATGGTACAAGAGAATTTGGAAATGGGAATACCCTTTGAAAATTAAGTGTTTTCTTTGGAAAACTTTACAGGGTAATCTTAAAACTTGGGACAATCTGGTAAGGCGTGGCTGGTGTGGTCCCAACTGGTGTATACTGTGCAAACAAAATATGGAATCAGTTTGTCATCTTTTTGTTGATTGTCGTTTTGGGAAGGATGTCTGGAAATTAGTTTGTGCAGACTTACATATTGATGATACTTGGGATGTTGGTGACTTTGGGTTTTGTCTTCTCAGCTGGTACAGAAAATCTAAATCCTTTTTTCTATTACCTATTTTTGTGTCATGGGTAATATGGTATGCAATAAATTGTGCTACTTTCCAAGGGAGATTACTTGAGGTTAAGACTTGTGGGATTTCTGTTTTAAAGATGGCACAAATTTATAATTCTGATAAGGTGGAGCATGGTACTAAACGGCTCAGTCTATTCTCTTCTACTGTCAACCAGCCGATACTTTTTTTTGACGGGGCCGCTCAGCATGGTTTGTGTGCAGCAGGTGGTGTGATTTTCTTAAATAAGAATCACTATTTTACTCTTCATCTCAATTATGGTTTGGGGACAAACATGAAGGCAGAATTACTGGCTTTGTGGTGTGTTTTGAAGACTACGAACATCTTTGGATTAGTTGGCTTGAAGGTACTTGGTGATTCCCTTGTAACAATCAAATGGGCTACTGGAGAATTCAGGCTAAATGTGTTGGCACTCCGACATTGGTGCATGCGCACTAGGGCTGAGATTTACAAATATGAGACTATTACATTTGAACATATTTACAGGGAACATAATGACTTGGCTGATAAATTGTCAAAGCAAGCATTCGATGGGGTTGAAGGGCATCTTATTTGGGAAGAATGGTTTAATTTTGATGTTCTGAATAAGGGTGCTCATTACTTTTTTGGGGAAATTTGAAGATGAATATCCTTAATTTTTTATGGATGGAAGTTATTTTATATAGTTGTTTACTGATAAGTTGTATAGTTTGTACGGGCCTGCGTGCCTTGGAAATGGTACTAAGTTTTGAAACTATGAGACGTGATTTTGATTCAATAAATATCACTAGTACGTTTTTTTCTTCTAAAAAAACCTATAATATAAGTAGAAGATTTAATTATTTTTATAAAATAATATTTAAATTTAAAATATACTTCTTATATTTAATTAATATATTATTATTTTAATTTTTTTTATATCAAAGAGTATCTACAACACATTATTGGTGAGTCTAAAAAAATATATTTAATTTATGTTAAATTAAATAATCTTGAGATTCATTCATTTTAATAAAATTTGTTGAGTATCATGTCTCTTATGATCCTCACAAAAACGTGTTTGATCATCTCTGGATTGACTTTAATGTTACACAAATATGTTGACTCTTTTGTTTGTCTTTCCTTTTCACATTTGAATAGAAGCATGTTCCTCATATTAAACTTTTTATTTAATAAATATGAAATAAATACTATTATAAAATTTTGAGTGATTTATCACTTTAAAAATATTTTATTAAAATAATGGATACACTTTATCTCATAACCATTTGGATTAAGTTCAATTGACAAATTTAATTTTGTTATTATCATATTATGTAATTGTTGACAATATTGACTATATAAACCATATCAATGTTAGGCAAATCACTTAGTATTATATCAAATATGTGTATTCCTATACATCTCAATACATATTTTGGTATAATGATAAATAATTAGGGTAAGAAACTTTAAAATCAAGTATTCTAAACATGTTATTATTTTGAATTTTTCAAGTTATATTTTTTTATATAAGATTTTTTAGAGTTTTTTTTTCCGTGGAAAAAAGCATACTATTGTTATTCAATTAACTGAATCAAATAGTACATAAGATCATCAGAGTTTTACAAAATAGTCCGAAGAATCATTAAAAATGATTTTCAGCATCTCCCAAGTACAAAATATACTTGAAACATTTTCCATGAAACCAAAAATAGTGCCAAAAATTACTAATCCAGAAAATATAGAGAACCAGAGTCTATTACTTCATTACCATAGACTTCTTTCCAAAACAAATAGCCCTCCTCGCCCTCCAATGCTTGCTTAGACAATAAGTCAGCCTTTGTGTTGTGTTCACGATAAATATGATCCCAAGGAATAAAAACTAAAAGTACTAAATTTCTGCTGAATTCTATTGCACCAGTAGACCAAATTTATTACCTTAAGATCATATTCACCCCTTGCCCATTTTATGGTTACTCGAATCGCCAAAGATTTTTACCTTTGCCAGTCCAAAACAATTTGCCACCTGAATGACGCTCGAGAGTGCTAAGAGCTCCGCCTTCATATTAGTCCCTTTGCCACAGTTCATACTAAGAGTATAAAGGTGATTCAGATTGAGGAGTATAACTCCTCCAATACCACAAGCCCCCAGCTTTGCAACCTCATCAAAGAATAGGATTGGATCATCAATAATGAGACTAAAATATAATTTTAATAATGAAACATTACAAATTGACTAAATATTGTATATTTGAATTCAACGATGAAAATTTTAATAAGTAACTATAAATAACTATAAATCAATTTACCACTAAGGATTAGAACAATATAAGATAATGAAACACTTTAGTGAATTCATATGGGGGTTAACAAAATGGTACATTTTGAACATATAACTATAAATAATGATCAAACAAATTATGAAAATTTTAATAAGTGACAATAAATAACTATAAATCAATTTACGACTAAGGATTAGAACAATATAAGATAATGAAACACTTTAGTGAATTCATATAGGGGTTAACAAAATGGTATATTTTGAACATATAACTATAAATAATGATAAAACAAATTATTATTAGAGAAATAAGTTAAAATGGTAAATTTTATATATTTTGGTATAATGGTAAATAATCAATGAAAGAGATTTTAAATTTATATGAAAATATAAATATTTAATAATTGAAAAACTTATTATAATAAAATGATAAAATTTTAATAAAGAAAAATATAAATAATTATAAATTGATTTATTACTAAATATAAGATAAAATGTTAAATTTAAAAAATAGGATTTTTCTTTATAAATAAATGAATACATTATGAATACATTATGTCAATAATTTTAAACTATAGTAGCTTTCTCCATCCAAAATTTCCTTTGAGATAATTCATTGTTAATACATTTGTGAAATTATCATATATTCTAACATTTTCATTCTATCTTATATGCATCTTCAACTCATTATTCTATATTTTATTTGCTAAAATTACTCCCAATCCATATTGTTATGGATTCCATGGTCCCCTTTTACGTTCTTGTTGGTTGGTTATTTGTAGGGGACCTCTCATGATCCTTCAATTTTAAAAGAAATACAACTAAGTTCTATGTTAGCTTTGTTTAGCTTTGTTTAGGTGCAGTAAAAAAAAATTTACTAGTCTGTAAAATTTTGTAGGTATGAATAGATGTGTTATTTTACCTTGTTTACCATATACATAATCGTGTACAACATATATATATTTGAATCAAGTTCATTAACTTTCAGCTAAAATAGGTGGCAAATAACAACTACCAAGTGGAAATTTATACCTGTATGGAATATATGCAAAGATTAGCAAATTTGTCCCTTCAAGCTCCTCCTTGTCCCTGCAAGCTATTTCCCACCAAAAAAACTCAACCAACGCAGATCAATCTGCCACCCTGCCAACTAGGAAAGTCTCACCGAATTCCTAGCTTCAAGAACGAAGTTCTTGGACCCCCGAGCCCAAAACCTGAGTACAGTGAGTCCAACCAATTTGAATACTTCCCTTCGAACATAAAACAAGTCTCCTCTTCTATGTTTCTCTAAAATTTATCCCAAATTCTCCTTCTCTCCCAATGCCCCCTAATCTTCCTTCTTCCTTCCTATATCTCCCCCTTTTCCAACTCTCCTTCCGAGCCGTTACTATCTTATCCCCCCATTAATGAGGTCCCGACCACCTTCTCATCTACTATGTGAGGTTCAATCAAACAAATCCATTAATAATATTATTTTGATGTTTACAAATTAAATATTCATCGCTCTTTACGTGGTCAACCAACAACACTTTCGACATAACCCTTTTAGTCTCAACCACATGTTTATTCGATATCCTAAAATCGCATAAATTTAATAAAATAAAATGCCATTTCTTCACTATTACTTTTATCTTATAATTAAGATTAATTTAATAATTTTTTATTACAATTAATATTTCGTTGACCTTAGTGACCATTCACCGAACTATTTACCATGTTCAACAATGGAGCCTTAACTATAATTTATCATAATTAAATTTAATAATCCTAATTAATACTGATTTATTACCACATTCTAATTAATCATAATTAATCCTAATTAATTATAATTAATCCTAATTAATTATAATTAATCATAATCACCATTTATGGAACTATTATAATTCATCCTTTAAGTAGCATTTATTAGTCAGGTTGATAGTAACTTGATTAACAACAATCAACCTCATTAATACCTATTTAATGATTTAGTAACCAAGTACTTATTCAACAATTAAGTAAATAAAAAAATATTAATAACATTATTAACATCATTAACATTATTAATCAACATTAATCAACATTAGAAATCGATCATTATTCATTTATTAATTAGCGCCACATCCAACAATCATACCAAGTAATTTATACATAACTTAATTAATATTTATTTAATGATGACCGCAATCACTAATCAACCTTAATCAAAATCAAACCCTTCATTAATAAATTGACTCAATTTTATTCATAACTTAATGAATAACAAGTATAATGTAACTAGTTATAATTACAAAACATAAGGCCCAAATATATATATACATATATATACGAGTTATGTAAACGTAACTAATGTTTACATACGTTGTGTAGGTACACTAATAGTACTCAACCACACATCACTCATAATCACGAAAGTTACTATCCGTCGACAAATACTTAAACATGAATTTGAAACGTTTAGACACTAACTCATATCGTAATAAGTTATGACACCAAAGTAATATACTAAGACACAACACAAGGATCAAGCAAAGTTTTCAACACACAGTTAATTAGTTTCCCCTCTAAAACTTCCACGAAAATCCTATCTACCTACTTCGTTCTATATAATTCACAATTAAATTCCACATCCTATCCTTCCTCTACTGGACTGCCCTGAAGTGTCATGCCATGACCAGCTCCAGTTAGATCCTGTAAGCAAAAGTGTCGACTACATCAACCAAGCTTCCCCAGCAGGAATCCACAAGTCATCATCACACACCTTGGGGAGCGTGTCGTAGCACACCCCTCCCATGACTCCGGGTTTCGGGGATAAATAGTGGGTAATGCCTCCACCCCCTTAATGGAACAAGGGTCTATGTCTATACTGACATAGTGACTGCGTTGCGACTGTGTACTCAGGTTTTTTCATCGAATAACCAATTTGGGCGGTTGAGTTTCATAATGTGCATCACTTGCATACCATTTATTTTTTTCAGAATTCGTGTCCCTAAGGTACTCCGACCTCGTAGGATCTAGCTACCACTAAGCCCTTTTAACCTATAGGTTAGTCTAAATATCGTTCAATCATTGACATGTATATACATTTCATTACTAAGTAACAATAATGCAAATCATTAAACTATGTACCATGCACCTGGTATCATATCTATCCATTCAACATATAACTTTTAACTCGGTATCCACGTACCCATTATTTAGTAAATTTTCATGCTAGAGACATAATCAGAACATGAATATAATTCATAACATTAACATCACACACATATATAATCTCCGCAAAATAATAAAACCATGTGTCCACAGTGTCATCAAACTGACGAAGTCTCACAATAATAAGCAAATACAACATATAATGTTAGTTTAGGAAAATAATGTCAAAACCGGGCATTACATTATTATTAGATGCCCATTAACTTCACTTATGACATACTTCAGGCATCACTATAGGTGCCCAACCCATATTATTATAGTTTCTATAGTCCCCTTTTGTTTTTTTGTTGGTTATTATTACATGCTCATTAAATTCACTTGTGACATATTGTGACATATTTTGGAATCACTATAGGATTGCAGTGAAATCCCCATTGACCATAGTGTACTAGTGATGAGTCATTTCAAAATAATGTCCAATAACTTCTATTGTGAGCCTACTCCTAACATGGGCCACATGCATAGTGGTGTATGATATTAAGCACATTGATTCAACTCCTAGTCATTTCAAAATAATGTCCAATAACTTCTATTTTGAGCCTACTCCTAACATGAGCCACATGCATAGTGGTGTATGATATTAATCACATTGATTCAACTCCTTGCTTATTAGTGGGTGAATATTGTGTTGCTTATAATACTTAAAAATATATATCACAATTATTAATGTTTATAAAAAAAAGTAACCATTCATCATAATGCATGGGTTATCAACCATTATATCTACACTCAAATGTGTATTATAAATCCTTTTATATATCAATAGGTAACCATAACATTATGCCATCTTTAAAATATTGAACATATTATAATAACGTCCATGGATATCTCACAACTACCATGAAATCCTAATCCCCAACTTATCTCATTTTCCATATTATTAGCTTTGTATGTAGTCATTTATCTATAATATATTACATTATATATTACAATGTATTTAACCATATAATTTAAACATTATAATCAAAAGTATGAGTTATTTCTTCATGCACATTAACAAATTATGATTTCAATTTTCAATCACCATCTTTTGTCTCTTTCAATCTTAATATGTTGTTGTTTCAACTAGTTCAATTTATGTCTTATATATTCATCTTTAGCATTCATCTGTGCCTTCAATTTTTTTATTGAGATGGTTTTGGGATTTCATAAAAAAAAAATTCATCTTTGCTTTCAAGTTTTTTTATTTAGATTGTTTTGGGATTTTATAAACAAAAAGGTGTAGCTCCAAATAAGCATTATATTTGTTGATTTCCATATAAATAAGTAACCATCCACCGCATGGCTTTCTAACCATTGTACATGCTAGTTCGTAGAAATAATTTTCATATGCATTGTTTATCAATAAATCTCGAATCATAAACCTTTTTCTCCCCCTTAATATAATTTGGTCCCTAATTCTTCTCATGCTCATCTCCAATTTTATCTTTAGTGACCACTAAAGTCATAATGTACCATCAACAAGTTCAATTCATAATAATGTTAGAATACAAGTACACCTAATCACACTTATATGTACCCAAGTGGTTTATTCCATAACTTGATGTTATACCTATCATCTTTCATATAACAACTTATTCATCATGGTCACTAGGGAGCCATGGAAAACATGCATCCCTATAAAAATTTAATATTTTAGTTTTTAACATCTAGGAGAATTGGTAACTCCTAGAAAGAGTTGGGATATCCAAAGACACACCCAAATGAGATTCCACTCAAGGGGGGCACCTACCCTTCTAGACTTATCACAATTGACCAATATCTAATTGGTGATTTGAACTCAAGTGGGGAGAATGTGCAACTTACCTCCTTACCAATCATGTTGTTGACCGGTGGATGCATCCCATCCGTAAAAATTATTAATTATAAGTGTTACAATGAAGCATGGGGTGAAATTAGGCATACCGCTTTTTGGGTCCTCCAAAATCATTTACAATAACAAATAAATAATACTAAGGGAGGGTGTGCATAAATGTATTTACATCCTCATCTTCAAATAAACTAAAATGGCAAGAGAGTATGTAGAAAGGAATTTGCATTCTCTTTATTAAAGAAACCAAAACAACAATTAAATATAAATGTGTATGTGTATCCAATCCTTTGGCATATTTCATCAACTAAAATCCTTTAACTAACAAGTGCATACTTACCTCTTCCTTTCATAATTGCAAAATGCATATAAAAAACTAACCTCAATTTCAAAAACATATTTACAGAAATGCTTACAAAGGAAAGCATATCAAAAATCTAAAATAACCCAACAACATTACTCTCTAATTCAACCTCATCTGGAAAATATTTGCATACTTAAATTCAACAAACTCCCAACAAGACTAAGCAAAAGAACAATCCGAAAAAATGTCCAAAGATAAAGTCTATATAAAACACCACCTTTTACCAAAACTATGCCTTTATAGAAAGACCCTGTAAATCACAAGCCACTCGAACACCTAGAGCGCGTGTAGAGCGTGTAACATTATGTAATCTCTTATCTACTATTCTTTGCATCCAAAGATCACCAATGTAAATTGAGAATAAGTTTGAACTCACGTTACTAATGAAGAAGGGAAGAGAATACAACCTCCTTGAGAATAAGTTTGAACTCACGTTACTAATGAAGAAGGGAAGAGAATACAACCTCCTAGAATCAAACTCCACTCCCAATCATCACTAGAAATATCCAGAATGATCGTAAGTGGAACATTGAACCAAACCCAAAACTCCACTCCCAATCAATCATCACTAGAAATATCCAGAATGATCGTAAGTGGAACATTGAACCAAACCCAAGACTCCACTCCCAAACATGACTAGAAATATCCAGAATGGTCGTAAGTGAAAAGAATGGATCAATATATAAGTAACCGCACCAGTATCCATCTCGTGCATTTGCAAATGAAAACAAGATGTGTAAAACTGTCGAATCTGATATTCTAAAATCCAGGATTCTGATTTTTGAATCGTTCAAATCCAGTTGAGTCCAGTACCTCGTATCAAATACCCTTTATGCGCTTGTGCCTGTATTGTCTATGCGTAGGTTCTGGAAAGCCTTAGGGATCTATGTATCATTTATCCATTGCTTGGAGATCTAAACTTATGAAGTTGACGGATTGTCGAAAAGTGCTTGAGCCCTTTACTGAACTGGACAAAACCTGTGAATGCGGAATCCACGGACCCGTGAAAACGAGGGGGAGGAAGCTTCATGGAAAGAGGAATGGGTTTGGCGATTCTGGAATTTGGAGTGGACGTCAAAACAAACAGCAACAGGGCCTCGATGAGTTACGTTTATTTGGTACGAGTCGAAACTTTAAACGATACCTGACATATTTCAACACTAGAGCTCAAAGACTTTTTACATTATTTACTGGTAACGATCTTGTCATTTTGTACACATTTAATACTATCAAAGTCACGTCTGAAATCCATGGTACATACGAACGTACCAACATGCATTCTATAGTCGGACGTTCAAACGTACGAAGATGCATTTTATACTAGCAAGGAATTACAGCCTATTTCCAATAAAAAATCCAGGTAGAAAATCTGGCCAAACCTAAAAATTCATCTAACTATGCCCCCAAATCGTTCGTTCCATTCCAGTTCAGTCCCCACCAGTACTTCGTATCAAAATAGTAAATGCCTTTTATGCGGTTGTGCTTTGTGTTGGCCATGTTGATGTGAGCTGAGGAAAAATGCTTGAGATCTGACTGAACTGACCAAACCCTGAGAATGCGGAATCCACGGACCCGTGTAAGACGAGGGGGAGGAAGCTTCATGGAAAGAGGTTCTGTTGAGAATGGAGTTGGCGACGATGGAACTTGGACTGGACGTCAAAACAGACAAGAAGTTCCACTCATAGGTGAGTTGGGCGTAATTTGAAATGATATCAGACCTACTTCAACATTCCAGGCTTCCAGCTCAAAGGATATCTGACCTAACCAAATTTTTGACTTGAAATTTATTAATTGACATTGATACATGTCAATGCTATATAGTTGTTCAAAATTTGGATTTAAATTATAAATCTTATTACAGGTGTTATTGGTATTAGGTGTTATTGGTATTAGTATCTATGCTTTTATTAAATTGTAAATTGTATGAGGATGAAATAAATGTATTGTTCAAATTGATTTTATGGCATAAAAAATAACTAGAGAATCATACATAGATAACAATTGATGCATAAATAATTCTTAATAATGCATATATACTTTTTAGGTTTATAAATTTGAATTTATGATTAATAAAATCATTCTCGGTGCTCTACAAACTAGTATGGGGGAGATGTTGTAACGTTTGTTCCTAACAAAATAATTAAAAAAATTAATGTCGGTTCATAAAATAAAAAATTATGGAAAATATTTTTAAAAAATCCATGTTGGCTCATAAAATGAAATATTATGAAAAGTAATTAAAAAATTGATGTTCGTTTATAAAAAAAAACTTAAAACTTAAACTCAAATCTTTCAATCAACATAGATCAAATTTCTTGAGTTTAAATTTAAAAAAGAAATACACCTCAAGAAATTGGATCCCTCTCGATGCTTGATAGATACCGCTTTAAGATGAATCTATATAAATCCAATTTTAAAGTTGAGACATAATTAATGTTTATTTACCTTGGCCTAGATAAGGTAGTTCAATCTATCATAATAAGTGGAATCAAACAAGTTGTTACTCTTTGCATCCCCTTCGATCTTCACACACCAAGAATGGTATTTTTTTAAAGGGTTTAATGGAGAGTTTTTGTTAGTTGACTTGTTTTTTTTAATAATTACGGGCTATCTTTGTTATCATTCTTTCACTACTAAGGAATTGTCTCACGATACATGTAATATTTTACATGTGACAATTGATGTGATGTTTTGAGAGTTAATTGAGTAAATAAATATATTTTATTATATTTATATAAAATTTATTATTACTAATAATTATTTTAGAAAGTGTAAAGAGATGTAGGAAGGGAAAAAATGGAGGTGAATTGGATATAATGAAGTGGAGAATAGAGTATTAAAACAAATTTTATGAAGAGTTTGTTGTGTCATTTCCTTTGAGTAGTTTAATACTCAAACCATTAAAGTTTCTCAAAAATATAATGCTAACTCATTTTGTAAGCTCTTGGTTTGATTCTAAAAAAATTTTAACTCATTTTGTAAGCTCTTGGTTTGATTATAAATTTTTTCCTTTCAAAGGAAGGGAGTTCGATTACAATTCTAATTTTTCATGGTCGTTTGGAAAAAAAAAGTATTTCAATCTACTTTGCTTAGCCATCATATCTAGAAATTTAAACTGAAAATTCTCATTTTTTTCCTCCAAACCCTCCACCTTATGAATAAGTTATATATCATTTTGACTTAAAGGGTTAGTGATTTATTAATTGGTAAGGGTGTAGTTGTGATATTTCCATATATATGTCTCTCCTCTACAATATATAGCACAATATTAACTTATTATAGATTTGAATGTCAATGTAGAGATATTTTGACTTTGGTTGAAAAACATGCATTGTAGAGTTGTGAAACCACACAAAGTGATCCCATAAGTATTGAAAATCATCCCCATGGCCTATAAAGTAGGTTCACGACATTTCAAAGAAAAGGGATTGTTATGTAACCTGGAATTAACAACATAGAAAGGACATGCCAATAGTCTAAAAGAACCAAGGGAGAAAGACATATATAGTAGAGAGTTGTTGGTTGTATAAAAATGGGCAATCACTAAAAATTAGTTAAATAAGTGGAGCAATCTAGTGGGAACCACCCCAATAGTTATTGTAAATATATAAACCATTTTTGGGGAGAGCATCTACCTTGTGGTGTTAATCTATTACATCCTATAGATCCTCGATAACTACATCCATTCATTGAACAAAAAAATTATTTTTTCCTAGTATAAACCAATCATTTAAAGCATGTGCAACAGCACATGGTTGATTTGACAAAGATTCTAAAAGTGTTTTTAAGAATTTTTACATGACTTTAGTAAGTAAAAGTCAACATATGCATATTGTTTCCACAACTCAAGACTCTTGATTGAACAAATTTTGTGCACACTTTGATCTGATCTATGAAGATGGATTTTTGGGATTCATTCCATTCCAAAAAATATCACCAAAAAAGAATTGTTTGCATGAGTAGATGTCTAAGGGATGTTGATTAACCACCATCATCTTTTTCACTTTAGTCTCTTGAAGCATGGGTGACACTAATTTTGTCAGATCTATATTTTGTGACACCTCAGCAATCTCCTTTTGTCATCTTTTTTTTACAGTGGTTTTTTTAAATCAATCATTTAATTTATTTTAATTATGTAAGAAAGAGAAATTCTAGAAATTTAATTGAAGACAAATATTATGATGGAAGAATAATTTTATTGAAATAATTTATTTTTTTATATTATTTTGTTGTTGAAATAAAAATTGATAAATTTATATTCTATCCATTAAAATTGTTTATAAAGGATTTACAAAAATAATACATATAGATTTATATTCTACTCATTAAAATTGTAATGTTATAAAAAGAAGAAATGTATCTATTACCTAAAAATATGTTTAAGATATGGCATTCCTTAAAAAGGCTTAATATGAATAGTTTTTCATTTGTTACAATTTTCTTAAGATATGAATTTACATAGAAATATTTTTATATTCATTAAAATTGTATTATATATGAATATTTATGATTATGTATATTTTCGTAACTAAATATTGAATATCCATAATCAATTTTTCTAAGTATCCTTTTAATTCAATTTAATATTTAATTTGATATAAAAATCCTTATTCTTATTTCACTACTTAATTTGATCCAATATGTATTCTTATTTCACTACTTAATTTGATCCAATGATTATTAAACATTTAAATAATTTTATAATTCTTTTTTTATTTTCCATTTAAAACTTATTTTACTCTCACAACTTTTTTCATTAAAATAAATTTACTCATATTTTTTGTTTCTATTTCCTAATAATTATCTTTATTCTAATCCCTATTTCTTATTATTTATACCAATAATTTCTTAGTTTCCTATTCTAATTCCTTTTCATTATGTACTAATGCCCTCTCTCATCCTTTGATTTTTTATTATTTGCATTTTTATCTTAATTTAATAATTATTTCCATCACAATTCTAATTTTCCTCAACTCCTCTAATCTTCTCCTATCATTAAATTATTTCTTAACTTGGATTTTTAAAGATTTTATTACCAAATCAATGATTTATTATTTTGAATTCCCCTTTTTTGTAACTTTTTAACTTACTTTACTATGTGTTCATTAACTTACCTAATTCCCCATTATTTAAATTTGTTTAGTCAATCCTTAATTTTTTATATGTTCTCCAAATTCCTAACAACTAACTTTCCAATACCTTTATATATTCAACTAGGTTCTTTTCATACCATATGCAATTTTTGTTGTCTAATTCCCTAAAGTTGGGTGGAGTGTTCATTCGAAACATCGGCTTCCAAAACTTCAATATAATGTAAATCCAAAAGCATTGACACAATGTTTGTTCACTGTAAAAGCATCCATACTCGTATCTATAGTTGTTGATTGGGTTTAGTTTGAGTGGTTGTGGAATGGAGTGTTATCCTCCCCTTCAAGACTTTATTCACATAAGTGATATGTTGAAATCATAGTGAGCATATTGTTGTAACAATTTATTTCCATGTTGTTGACCTCACTCTTACCCAAACAAATGTTGGTTTTCCCTTGAATACCATCCTCAACATGAAATGAAATATGAAGAACTTGTTTCAAGATAATTTTAAAAATAAATAAAATAATGATATGTAAAGTAACATTTACTTCATTAAAAAATGCTTCACATATGTACATCTATTTTGTAATCACAAATAATAATTTTCTATTTAAAAAGTCGCTATGTGGATAATGTCTCTTAAGTGATGTTTAGGCCACGTGGCTGACATCTCTTAAGCAGCATTTGGGCCAACGTGATTGTGACAAACATGGCAGTTAGGTGAAAACCCTAGCTTCATAGTTTGATGAAGACGTAGGCTTGACCCAAGAACATAGTTCCTTGTCGAAGACCTTTCTATGATATTTAGGGTTGATAAGAAACATAAAAAACCTTTCAAATGTGAAGACACTAAAATATTTGTGGTCACGGTGCATTTAATATATTGGGTAAGAATTGTTATCTATGAACACAAGCCATCAAATATGCAAAGTAGGGAACATAATTAGTAACCATTGGTGAGCTTGTTAATATCTAACATATTGATATGTAACATTAGATTGATGTTTTCAGGGGAGGCATGTGCAGGAGGGGACATCTTAATGTAGGGAATCCTGAATTTATTCTAAATTTTTTAAGAGAATGTAAAAAAACACAAATTAAATACAGGAATAAGGAAGTATATTCCGTTTTAATGTTATAAATATTGAAGGCCCCTCTCATACAACTACCAATCACTATCCAAACAACATCCAAACAAAGAAATATTTAGTAAAAAATTGAGATCACTTCCTTAGTTTGGGATTTAAACTTGGGACATAGAAGCCAAGCTCTCCACCTCCATGGAAATAGTTTTCTTAGAAAAAAATTTCACCAAGATTTAAATGCTTTGTAGTATGTGAACAACAAATTTTTCTTGTAATATTTGTCAATTAATTGGTAGAAATCCTCTATATGTTTGTATAAATTTTGTCAAAATAAATAATAAGTCTTCTTTAAAAAGAAACAGAATTCCAACAAATTGAATTGTGGTGAAATTTTTCAATATTTCCTATCAATTTTGGAAATAATTTTGATTTATAAGTAATTAAATTTATCCACTTTTTAAAATCAAAATCTTATGCAACACATACCAACACCAATAATGTGGTCTCCTAAAAAATAGGACCTATTTGGTAAAAAAACTATGCACTTTCAAACCTTTGAAAAAGTATTCAAAATTTTAAATGATTATGTAAAAACTATAATTATAAGTAAGTCTATTGATTTGTCTACTTTGAACAAGTTTAGGCCATGACATCTTAGACTGTGCAATAAACAAGTCGATGTGGTAATTCAAATCATGATTTGATTTTCTTATTCATATGTGTATGATGCATTGAGCAGATACCACTAGGAGAGAATGACATATGTGCCATGTGGTTTATTGACGTTGTAAGAGTCAAATCCATCATCAAATCCCGAACATGAACACTACAATGAACATGGGACAAAGTAAAAATCACAATTTTAGTTATGGAGTGGGATCAAACACATGAATAAATACTGTTATGGTGTTCTCTCATGTTGTTTCCTTTAAATTCATATATTCAGTTGAATTATTTAACCTCGATACAGGAAGTTGTGGTATGTATATGTAAGTGGGTCTTTCATGGACAACATCATGTAAACCACCAACATCCTCCATATGCTCTTTACCATCACACATTTGTTTTCTAACAAATTCTACTTGGAATCTCTTCTAACTCATAGCATCAAAAATTAATTAATTCTTCAAAGATACTCGGCAACTCTTCTAACTCATAGCATCCAAAAATTATTAGTTGTTTAAGCTCTGTATACTTCACCACCTTGTATGCTCTTCAAATTCATAAGTGTATGTCAGCAACATCTCCAAAGATAATAATGTTCCATACTTTGCAACTCTTCTAACTCAAAGGACCCACCAACATTGAGGATTCAAAGCTTATCCCACAACACCAACACTCGTATGCTATTCAACTTCACATTCATAAATGTAAAACTTCTCTAAAGATAACAATGATTCCATACTAGGAAACTCTTCTAGCTCAGAGCACCCAAAAACACTTAGCAACCGAAGCTTTGTACAATGTGACAACCCATGTACTATATTGCTATTTAGTGTAATGACCCTTTTTAAAAAAAAAATTTTAAATGCCAATTTTTCCACTTTTTCCCCAATTTCGACCTTTGACTAGTTTTACTATTTTGACCTCCAAATCAACCCAAATGCTCCCAAATATTCTGTAGGAGTGTATGAATGGTATTTAGACTTAAATATTAGGTTCAGGGATGTTTTATGGCCCTCCAATTACTGCTGCAAACTTTATTTGTATTCTAACCAATATATGTAATTTTGACTAGTAATTTGTGCATCAAATCCCCCTGGGGTAACACTGCAAATGGCCTTCCAAATGCCTCCAAAATCCCACGAATTTATGAACAGAGGTATGTAATGTGTTAATTATGTGATTAAGGTCTCATATGCACCATTAATTGATTTTTACTACTGTTCTAACTCTCTCACATTCAACAGCAAAAACCTCCAATTCGACCCTTGGGGAAATGGCACTATTTCACATCTCAATACAAACAAACTGAGTAAAAATGCTTCAAATGCTCAAGTACAGTACATGAAACTTGTAGAATATATCCATGGCAGTATATGAATCACAAATATATCAGAGAATCATCCATCCATTCAAAATAATCAGCCTTATAGTGTCATACATCAAAGCATTGGGGAAATGGACATTGTTTGCTCATTAATCAATAATGTTGCATACATTCAATGGGTATTTCGACCTGAGAGTTTCTGAATATGAAGAACAGAGGATATGAAGCTATTACAATCAGAAAAATATCATATGAAGCTCTCCCAATGAGTGCAAGATCTCACCCAAAGCGCATTCCCTCAAGGAGCCCGAATATGCCTTCAAAATTGGAAATGGTGGAGAGAAAGTGTTGCACCCAACCAAACCATGAAACTTCCTGTAGCTGCTACCTGCAAATAAAACTCCATTAAAGCACCATGAAAGACCTGAGTGGCCTCTCCAAACACCAACTTGGATGGGAATCTTTCACCCTCGAAATTGGCTAAGGCAAGAAACTAGTCATCCTCTAGTTCTCTCTTCACAGATGCAATTTTTCTCAAATCATCAAAAGCCATTCTCATACTTGATTTATCCATTTTATAACCAGCATTAGCCTTCAAGGGGTTGAAATCCTCTCAATAGATTCAATAATTTTTCATTTAGAAAATATTCCTCATTTGCCACTTGCCTCCTAGTTCCAACCTTCCATCTTCTCCCAAAATCGAATTTGAGTCTCTTTAGATTCCCCCAACTCCATGAGCGCCTTCTTTGTGCCTATTTTTGGGGATGACATGTCATAATGGTCAGGTGTAAGAAGTCAGGTCTGAATTTTGTCATAAATGTCATAGATGCTTCATTATTGTTGTCATAAAACTAGGGAATCTAGCCCAAGTGTCCACTAGTCTCCAATTTGACTCTTCCTCTCCCATGGAGGTTACTATTCCATCCCATTTCGACCTAAGATGCTCAATGCCATGTGTTATGACTTACCAACTCACCCAAGAGTGTTCACCTTCCCATGAATTCGAATTAGCAAGAGAGAGCTGCCATGTGTCATTGAAAAATCAAGCTAGTGTGGGTCCCACCACCTCCATATGTCTCCAAAACCACTTGCCACCTAGAATTTCTCTTGAATTTATTTATTCACCATATTTATTAAATTCTTGAACCCTTCTAATGTCTAAATATCATTTATTAGCTTCCTTATTACCATCCCACATGTGCCCATCCAACCTAGGAAACTAGTAGGATTGATGGGACTGTCTTACTATGCACTTATTTGAATGGGGACATTACAGTCCTCCCCACCCAAGATTGCTTGTCCTCAAGCAATTTCAAATTTGGATGCTGCAAAATCTTCTCCTCTTCCCATGTGGCATCTTCATTTGGTAAGTCCTTCCATTGCACTAAATATTCTTTGATGATTCTACTCCTCAACCTTCTTTCCCGTGTCTTCAAAATCTTTTTCGGAACAAGTGTGAGCTAACCTTCATCATCCAAAGGAGGAAGTATTTCTGAAGTGATGATTTGCTGACCAAAAGCTTTCTTAAGACAAGAAACATGAAATACATTGTGGATTTTACTCCCTTCCAGAAGTTCTAGTTCATATGCTACTTCTCCAACCTTCCACACTACCTTGTATGGCCCATAGTACCTTGGTTTTAATTTTTTGCTCCATTCTTTTTTAGAGATGTTTGTTTATAAGGCTGCAACCTTAAATATACTAAATCATTGACTTGAAAGGTTCTTTCTTCTCTATGTCTATCAGCATATTGTTTTTGCTGATTTTGAGCAACCTGCAAATTGTCTTTCAAGAGCTTTAAAATTTCTTGGCTCTCTTCCACCCAATATTTAGCCTTTGGGGGTCTACTATCACCAAATATAATTTCAGCAAATGTAAGTGCATCATAACCATATAATGCTTTGAAAGGAGACATTCATATTGACATATGATAAGTGGTGTTGTAGCAAACTCACCCAAGTGTAGCTATTTTGCCCATGCATTTTGCTGCCCTCCCACATAGTTTCTTAGGTATCCTTCCAACCATTGGTTTACCCTCTCTGTTTGTCCATCAGTTTGTGGATGATAGCTGGTACTTGGAGTCAATTGAGTGCCTACCAATCTAAAAATTTCTTTCCAAAAAGCACCCATGAATCTGCTATATCTATCATTAACAATGCTCTTGGGGAGCCAATGCAATCTGAAGATTTCTTTGAAAAAATATGAGCCACTTGTGCAGTACTAAAAGATGATTTTGACTACCTAGATGCGAGGTACGATCCCCGGATGATTTTGACTACTTAGATGCCCCTGATATATCAAACCCTTAAAGATACTACCACTTGCCAACAAAAAAAAATATCAATGCACAAAGCTGCACAAAACATTATTTTATAAAGTTTTTTAAAATATCTCCATCATTTATCCTCTTGTTAATATAATTTACTTTGCCAACATACATTTTATATATCATTGATAACGTCAGGTAATCTTTTTTATATTCATAGTTTGGAAGCATTTGAATGGTGAAATCATAATTAAAGATATTTAATTCATTGTCAAGTGCCGTGAAGTTCCATCCATAGTAAACTAGACCTGGTAAACAAATAACTCTTGAAGATGTTATATAAAATAAATTAATGCTTTAATAAAACGAAAAAACTATCCATTATAAGCATAGTAGCATAATTTTGCCATATTGCCATTTTTTTTAAGGAAATTTGGAGCAATTCGAATTTATAATATAGATTTTTAGTAATAAAAAAGTAATTTTTAAAAACCAATTTTAAAAAACTAAATTTTAATTATTTAATAATTATAAAATATAAATAACACTCAATTTATTACTTTCTTATAAAAACTAATAATTTTTAATGTATATTTATGCTAATTTGGTTTATATATTTAATTAAAAGTATTATATATAAAAAGTCTACTTTAATATTTTATCAGTATTGAATTTTTTTATTAAATATTTTTTTCCCTATCGAATTGTTCCCTATAAATATTAATACTCTGATTATGCTACTACAATGATAAGCTCCTGGGAAAATTAACCATAAAAAAAATCATATAAGATCCAACAAAGATAGTGAATATAGAACTATCAGTTCACCAGCGTTATCAACCAGATTGAGGAATGAAATCTTACCACTTGTTACGAAAACCATTACTTATGCTGGGGATAAATGTAATCTTAACTGTCAAGGATTACACCGAGCTATCTAAATGCGCATCCATCACCTTATTTGTGGAGATATTTTCATCAAATCAGTAACAGCTCACCAACGCAAGATCATTGAGAAAGAAAACCAAGCATTCTCTATCAACTCGGTAACATGGAGAAATTGGAGATTCTTTTCAATTTTTACATTAATTAATTTTTATTTTTAGTCTGCTTTATTTTGTGAATGGATTTCATTATGGTTAATATTAATTTTATTTTGCAGGAATGATGGGCGTTCGGTCTGCAACAATATCGCATATCGCATAAGATACCAAAGATTGTTGAGGAGAATAGAAGTGCCAGGAGTCTTCTTCCCGAAAAGATCAATTGTTCAGCCTGATTCAGCAAGATCAATGATAACGCCAACCCTTCTCCAAATTTTATCATATCATCAAATCAAAGATCCAAACGAGATGCCAGGAATGACGTTAAGATTGCTATAATCTTATCCATTCAATCGCGGTGGTTGTTGTTCCTCCTGGAGGATATTCCTGCTATGCACTAATGGAGAAATTATATAAAGAGCAACATTCTCCCTTTTTGAGTCTATCTTTCATTGTTTCAATTGTATAATGGCTCATGCTCATGTCCCTATATGGAGTTGCATCTCGGGACGTGCTAACTGTAGCACCCCATATGAGATAATTGATTGCTTGTCAAAGATGAAATTCGATGGTGAGGACAAGTATCTGCCCATGAACATGCTTTTTCAATTTCTTCATGATTGCCTTGCTAATGATAGCTGTTATTTGCAGATTATTTACCTTGACTTTCGAAGGCCGAGCGAAAAGATGGTGCGAAACTTTTCCAACCGCATCCACTCACACTTTAGATCAGTTTTTAGTTGATTTTATATCTGTGTTTCAAAATGTTGATTATATCAATTGATCGAAGAACCGATGAATCTTAAAAGGGGGTGAGGATTTTACAATGAGATTTCTACATCTTTGTTTTAAATTTCCTATCAAAGTTATTTCTCCTATTATTCAAATGATTGGAAATGCTATTTCTCTTTCAAACTAGTACGATCAGTTTATTCTAGATCAATCAGAATTATGTACAAACATTCATTCAAGATCCACTTTTAGGACTTCCTATTATCAACTCTTCTTCTGAATTTCAAATAGTTTTTGGATCTATTAATTTTGAAATATGCTATCATCTCTTGTCACGTATCCAAATTTGTAAAAATTTAAAATTTTTCTAAGTAGTCTTATTTCCCTTCCAAAAGGTCTAATCACCATTAAAAATGCTTTGCGGATTTAGAAATATATAATCAGTATCTAATTTTCTGTTTAATAAATGCTTAATAAATGCCACAAGTAATGATTCATAAATATTATCATTGAATATTTATACAAGGGTATTAGTACATATTAAAATATTACCATTTTAAACTAAAGAATTAAAAACTTAAATCAATATGATACTTACATCTTCATAGTTCTTATTTTCACATATGAAACATCCCTTAACATTATTTATCATGAAATATCCTTTGTCACGAAGCATTAGACAAATGTGTTATAAACATCAATTATGAAAATAATATCTATGAAAGTCATATAATCACCATAATGTACATACACATTCAAGGGATTAAGTCTGTGAACAAATAATCTACAAAGAATGCATATAAATAAACCAATCCCATCACAAGTATATACACAAGAGACCAATGTAACGTGGTTCAATTCCCAAAGTTGCTGCAATAAGATTCTTTCTCCTTCCGTCAAGCCTCTATCACATAGAGCTTTTCATGTATCAACCATAAGGTATTACTTCCAACTATGATATACATAACTTTTTATCGAGACATGTACTATTTCATCAGAGCTGTACTATTGCTGACCTAAAAATAGTCTATAAATTCATCAAAATTCACCAAGGCATATTATCTGCTTACAACGAACTTTATAGAGCCATTCCCTTACTTGCATAAGTTACATACTTCTTGAATATTTTCCTCATAAATTCTATTACTTGTGAAGACTCGAAATATAATGCATAATAGAAACCTATTTTAGTAACATAGAAGTCAAACTTACTTATGCCCAAATGATAAGTTTTAAGTTTAGCATAAGGAAAACATTACCTATATTGGCTTTAACCATAATTTCTATTAATTTATATTTTAACAATCTTATATAATGAACTATTTGCATAATATTATTTATGCAATAGCATATCTTGTCATTTTATAGATATACATAAAGTATTTACAAATCTCTTTTTCTCATGCAATAACATATTTTATCATATAAAATTTTTATTTGATTGGAGTGTAAACGAGGTGCTTACAACCCAGGATGGGGGAGATCTTGTCACATGTCACATGTCACATTTGTCACGTTAAGTTACAACCCAATATGGGGGAGATGTTGTAATTAAAAATTTCATGTTTGCTCATAACTTATCAAAAATAAAAATAAAAATAATTAAAAAATTAAAAGTGAGGGATCCAATTTCTTGAGGGGTAATTTTTTTCTTAATGTGTAAAAAATTTAAGATAAAACAAAAAAATTATACCTCAAGAAATTGGATCCCTCTGGTTGCTTGATAGATCCGGGTTTGAGATGAATCTATGCTAATTCTAGTTATATTCAACTTCTTAACATAACTAAAGAGTGTAATCGTTATCATGCTATCTATACTTTTCCTAAAAAATAAATATTCATATAATAATAGTGGCAAAAATAATAAAAATATATACTTATATACAATAACGGATTATAGTTTCCTCGAATGTTAAAATGGACCATCCGTTATAAGTATGTAGTTTGATTATAACTATTGTTGTGTACGTAAGATAATTATATCAATAAGTTTATTTTTGCAGTGAGATAATTCTACAAAGATCAAACTGGAACTACCGTTTCGGCTGCAATATAACTATTTGTAAAGTAAGAGGATGTTTACTACAGATATATGTATGGTAGTATTATAACCCGAAGCAGTATAAGAGTTTAAGGGATTTGGACTCCACCAGGCATAAAATATATTAGGCTATGTTGGCAGCATTTAATGATAACAGGGTTAACATCATCGATGGCGACATCTACCAAAACCGAAAATGAAGACACAACTAAGTTCGGGTTCTTACGATTCACCAACACAATATAGATTCATAAGTGGTGATCATTATAATGACCCAAAATCAAACTAGAATTCATTTTTAAATAAACAAGCTGTAAAGCATTCCCCGTCGAATTAAATAAATAATCATGACACTACATACCTTGTTAGCCGCGGATGTTACAACTACCTCCTAGACTCGGCGCACTCTATAAAAGGTAATTCATATAATCCAGCTTACGTGGACAAATTTGCAAACATTGTGGAGATAAAACATATGGGACACAACCCTAAATCTGGGAAGCGATACTATTCTCACAAAGGTTTAACGCCTGAGTTGCTGCTCAAAATCTTGGGATCAATGCAGTTGTTAGCGACATACAAAACAAAAGAAATCGCAGGGAGATAATTTTCAGGAAGCTCCGTCTTCACAGTGATCATGTCGGACGCGTTGCAGCACATAATAACTTAAATATATAAAAAGAATAGAAGAGATAACACAAACAACAAGATTGCATGATCTAACCTCATTCATAGTTCATATTTTTCGCTGGACAAGACAAAGCAGAGATCGATGGCGTACATCGATGGAGTATAGAGATGAACTCTGTGTGAAAAACCACGTAGACATGCAGATGGAGAATACGCCAGGAAGAGAATTCAAGATAAACATTGAGGGGGTAAGAGAGATCTAACCTAATACGAGTATCAAACCAAACACACATAAACATATATGAAAAAGGATTCGTGGTTACCTCTGACGCAGAGATCCGTTCCAGTATCACTAACAGAACTTTATTTAAAATGTGAAAAGGTTTTCTTTCACCCGAGTGGCATAGGGAAACTCAGCAGTCAAATGCTGATATCAAGGGACAAGTGGTAGTTGGCTACCTATTTCCATTCCATTAAGGGGACAGGATTGCGCCTACTCCATCAAAATCTAACAAAACGTAACCTTTGATTTAATTACCCACTCGGACACACGCGCCACTCTCTCCACTACCTATAAAATATTTCTTTTAACTCTCCCCTCTCATTTGGGGATGTTCGGTTTAATTTTAAAGGCAACAAAACTGTGGGAAAAACAACCAAATTAATAAAGAAGTTAACCCCAACGAGAGTATTCCTTTTTTTCCAGATGGATGTCGAAAGCTATAGAAGCATAGTATGAGCTCTGCCAAGTGTTAAGTACCCGGAAGCGTTTTAGGATGACCAGGTGTTAACTCAACTATAGAGGCCGACAACATCCCTCCAATTGAGGTTGACGTTCATCCAAGGTTAGTTTTATTATTTAAAACTCGAAGATTTGTTTCATTATTTAAAAGACGATCTAATCCCCTTTAATTCATGTTTTATGAAAGGGCTATAACCTTTTTTTTTTTAAAGGTTATATCATGATAACCTATTATAATTGTTGACACATGTATATATAATCCTATCTTTGAGTTATAAAATTTAAGAAGGAATAAACTTACATATGAGTTTTTAAAGGATAAACTTGAAGTCTTAATATAATTAGGCATAATTTTGGGTATACAACACTTTAGGTACAAAAAATCATTTGTTTTCTATAACGATAGTAATATTGGTTTAGGTTTTGTCCTAAAATCTTTTAGAATATTTTATATAAAGCTTTTGTACCTTTTGGGAATTATAATATATATACACACTAATGGTTTAAAGTACACACCAACTCCAAATGTATTCTTCTTTATTTAATTTCTTAAAGATATTTAAATGTCTATTATGACATTTTTTTAGAATACTTAGTTTATCTATTGAATAAATAGTAGTTTGTACTTAGTGATTTAGAAAGGAGCTTGATCTTAAGAGGGTTGGAATAACTTCAGCCATAGTATCATAGCTAGATCTCTTAAGGTGAATAATAATCCTACTAAGACGAATTTATATCACCACTCATCTTAATTCAATAAGATAAGTCATGACATGGTCAACCAACACATGGTTCTCTAGCCTTTATCTTTTCTTATGGGTGGGTTTTGTTACTTATTGTTTAGTTGCAATACCATTCTTAAATCTTTCAGGCTTAAGCTAAGACTTAGAAACATAACACTAGCTCGAGGTCCACTGGTGGGGCCTTGGCCTTGAGCTTCTCACCAATGCCTTTTACATAATTACAATTTACATTTACCAAAGGTAATAACAATAGGAGTCGAATTTGAGGGATATTACATCTCTATATCTCAATCATAGACATGATTATGCTTTATATAATATTTCATGTTCATATTTTATACCATAGCATGTTAAGGATGTTGATCATATTTCTTTAGGCTAAGAAACTAACACACATTCCCAATCAACTAATTTGGCAGAAGAAACATTGTCTTTCAAAGAAGGTTCTTTATTTAGAAATTCATTTCATTTTCTTTCTTCATCAACTTCTTATTGTACCCTGACATGTTTAATAGTTGGGCTTCTTAGGTGCATATTTCAGATTATTGGGAACTTCATCCTGATTGGTCAAACTCTAATAGGGTGGGAGATGATAATAATTTATGTTTAAGAGATGAAAAGAGTGAATTTTATCCTCATTAAACTTCTGGTGTGCTATCTTGTAAATCCTCTTCATGATAAGAAAAGAATGTCTCATTTTTTGGAAATGACTTCTATTGATTCATCATCAGTTTTGATTAATCAAGAATTTTATTATTTTAATGATAAATTAGATGGAAATGAAAGTCACAATGAAATGAATTATAGATGCCACCCTATTAATAGCAATTTATCTTTTATAAAGAATGATAGCTCATTTAGATTTTTCTAATTCATCTAGTAATTTCAATAAAATAAGACATTTTGTTTTGAATTAATTTTTCATTTCAAATTTTATGTTATTTGTCCAATACCTGAAAAGAATTATGAGAAAGTTCTCTCTTATGATACTCTTCATGATCATTTCATATATGATAATTATTCATATTCACATGGTTATATTTTTCATGATAGGAGTGCAGATTAGCTTGAAGATTCATACATGAAGATTTTTTCAATCAATAGTAAGGTCTTATTTTCCTCATTTGTAAGTAAAGACTCAAATAATAAGCATGATGCATTTTCTTTGATATTAATTTTTTTGATGTGTCATTTTGAATTACTAATTGAAAATGGTATTTATCTTGTAGGATTGATGGATATTTTATTTTACCTATTTTTTATTACATTTGATTTTACAAATATATATATATATGTAATTTAGAATAGATTAGACTTTGTTTGTTTTATTTTGCTTTCTTATTGTAATTTTAAATAATGCAATTATGAACATGTGTCGATATCAATTTAGGAGAAGACGTCTCTCAAAGCAAGACATCACCAGGGAAGTGAACTTTACTCTTCTTATTTGTTTCCTTACATGTCATTTCATGTTTCCCGTTCAAATCGTACTTTTGAAATTTTATTATTTTTTACTTTAACACAATCAATATTATTACAAAATGACAAGTAAGAATAACTTTAAAAAACAATTAAAATGATTACAATTTTAAATCACACTTCTATAAACGTTACTTTTAAAAGGGTCGTATTCTAAATCAATTATTAATCTTACGACTTAATCAATGATCACTTTTCAAGACGTTCAAATCACAAGTACTTCAAACGAACAAGCAATAAATAACGATGTTTAAATATACATTATATTTTTGTCCTCTTTTGAGAAGTGATACAAAGTATCATACTTTGCATATCTTAAAATCGACAATCATGCCTTTACACATTTTTTATTTTATTTTATTTTTTTTTCAATTTCCTTCATGTAAATAATTTTAAAGAAAGGCCTCATCGATGTAACGTCTTATGCAACAAATAGCTCGTCGTAATTGTTTATCCAATTTTACTATGCCACAAAGGGGTTTTTGTATTATCCTTAATACAATTAAGTAAATCAATCTACCCACAATTTAATCAATTCACATGTTTTTTATTCCCTTTGCATTAAAATTTCTTACTATTAATTTTCAATACGACCACAATCTTACGTTACTTTCGCTTAAGATGATTAGCTAGTTAATAAGGCCTGTTTTTAGAATTGTTTTACCATTTTTTATTTCTTTTAGAATAAAAGGGATCTAATATAGTTTATAATATCTCACATATGTTTATTTTCATTTTAATTTCAATCACAATTATTTTATAGAAAGACATATATTAAAGAATTTACAGGAATTTAAATTCAAATTTATAATCTTATTCCTTGTTGTTTAGTCATTCTAAATTTATAAGTTTAATTCATTCATTTTATATGAGATATATTGATTTCTTTAAAGGTCTTATTTTATTTGATTTTCATATGCTTTTTGCTTCTTAATTTATTTAAGACTTGAATTTTATTTTTTATTTGAGTTATTTTGATTAGATTAGTTTTTGGGTTTGTTTGATTTTTGAATTTTGTATGAGGTTTCTTTAGCTTACGTGAATTTCAATAAAGAGGGTTTTAAATAACATATGGCATTTGGTTTCATTCTTGGGTATGTATTTTATATCTTTTCCATACAAATATAAAGTTTTACATTTAGGAAAATTTCAAGGGAATTCCTTCTTTACTAACGACTATTTACCATGATACAAAATGCACTTTATTTTGAAACATTTATTTGTGAACTATCATTAGAAAAATGAGAAAAAGTTTTACATTATTATTCAAAGACTATATCCATTCAAAGAAACATAATATTCTAATATGTTCACTTTTAAGGGAATTTGTCTTTATAAACTAAGGGAAGTTGATTATACTAGTAATCATTTGGTATTTTAGGCCATCCTATATCTTAACAAGTCTTTAGAATTCCTCCCCCATTTAATAGGCAATCTCAATGGATATTAACTTAAATTATTCATAATTTTAACTCATTATTCTGAATTTCTGGGACAAGAGTACTTAGGTAAAACAGGTTTAAGAGATGACCCAGTCGAGGCTATAGATGCCTGCTGGCAGCAGTGGCTCCATCTGTGACACAAGAGATTCCAAATTGAAATTCAAGTACATTAACATTTAAATGTAAATATTTCATAATATGCATGTCATCCCATGCCTTTAAAAGGCTTATAAGTTTGCTCCCCTAATAGAAAATAGGAAGGATGCTTAACTATGTACCTTTAATTAGTGTAACAGGATCAGAGCGTCTAATTTGGGTTAAAAGGTAGCCCTGTCTAGGCTATAGACGCCTTCTAGTAGTAGAGGCTATGCCTGTGGTGTCAAGGCCATCCTCATATACTAGTTACTCATGTGACTACCTAGTTTTCCTTAGAATCGATTCCTGATAAAGTGTGTTTTCATTTACCATTAAACTAGTTTCTTATTCTTTTAAAGTTCTTTTGGATAATAATGAACAAAAAATTTCTTATTTTGAAAAATTTTAAGGTTCATTGGGGATACTTAAAACATCATGTTTTTAGAAATTAGCATGACAAGACAACCTTTATTTTTTAATTCCTTACGTTTGTAAATCTTTAGATCATTTTTTAACCAGAGATAACTGGTTCACTCAACCACCCATCATTTGTTGGCACCCCAACAACTCCCCTAATTTTTGTCAAAATAAAAGGCCCTCCATTCAAAATTTTGTAAATACATTGCTTTCACATTGCTTTTTGTTTTGCTTCTTTGACTTGAAAAGGTGGTTTGATGAAGTCTTTTCTCCCTTTTTTATTTTGAGGTGAGTTCTTTAGGGTTTATGCGTTTGTTCTCTTGATGTGGCGATTTGGTTATTGGCACATCCATGTTGAGATTATACAAGTCAACTCCATGCCTTGATTTTCCTTGAGTTTGATTAACGTGGTGTTTCGAGAATTTCATTGAGAATTGGTCATTATTGCATGGTTGAAAATTTTGAGCTTTGGCTAGATCAACATTAACCAATTAAGCGCTTAATTTTTAAATATTTTCTATGATAAAGAATTAAAGTGAGCTTTTAGTTTTTTCTTTTGATAAAATATGGAATTTTATGAACATTACATTCTTATTAAGAAAATATATCTTGTTCATATCGAATTTTAGGTATTGGTTTTCGTGGAGAGTTATAACTAATGTGGCATGCAATGTATATGGGTTTTCGTGGAGATTTATTATGACCTGCCTTGGCCGCACCATTAAATAGAATCATGATGGATATGGTTGTGACTTCCAAAGGTGGATGCAAAAATGGATATTAACTAGTCTCCATAAAACTGTTTTTGTAGACATTTAAATATTTATTCACGGTATCATTAAATATAGATGAGGACTCTTTGTCCTAATGATGATTGATTCTGTTGTGGATTTGAAAAGTGGATGCACAAACGGATACTGTGGACTCTCGAGAAACCTGTTTTGTAGACATTTAAATATTTATTCACAATGACTATTAAATACGTACACTTTCAAAATTCAACTTTGGGCCTATTCTATTTTAAATTTCTTTGAAAATAAAGTTCTGATCAATTCCTCTAAGGGGGAAAATTCACATGGAACTCATTTAACAGTTCCATTTTAAATACAACAAATCTCATCTCCAAAATTGATGAAGCATGACAGAACTGAGGCATACTTGGAATTCACATACATTGAAAATAACAGTACTAATCAATCTTCCAAACAAATAGAACCACTAATACAATTCTAAGTGGGATCAACAAGCAAGGCACATGTTGAAATTGATGGGTATTGGAACTCCTATAGTACACTTACATTACATCAACTCACATATCTTCAAATCTTGTTGGGAACTTCCATTAACTAAGTGGACCATATAATTGCAATACAAGGGATAAACTAAATAGTAGAGCACAGAATCCCAAAAATGGGACGCAAAAGATTAGCTTTCCAAAACTTCAGATGTCAATATTGTAGGGGAATTTGATTTGTGGATGAGCCAAAAAACTTGATATGGATTTCCCGTGGCAACAAATGGTACTGGATGTCAAGTTCATAAAAAAAATTCTTCATCTCTAATACAAGATTAGATCTTCGGTTTGATTTCTCACCCATGTTCTAATGGTTTATGGTGTGCTGTGTATGCAAGGCCATTTTCATTGTAATTAGGTTTTGTATATCTAGCACAACCCCTCTATTTTTTGGATGCTAGTGTTGTGGATTTCTTTCGAGATATTTGCAAACATGAAAGAGAAAACCAATTATATTACCAAAAGAGAAAATTTGCAAGTCGAGGAAGGAAAAGTTATGCTTTTCAATAAGGTTCTAGGATCTGGATTGATTGAATAGATCATTGCCTTCACTTTCTTCATCGGCATTTAAAGAGAAATATGATAAACACACAAAACATAAACCACATTTATATGTTGAAACCTATGCGGAACTAAAATACCAACAATTCATAAGCCAAACAAATGAAGGATAAAAGTTAAAACTAGTACTTTGCTATCCTTTCCTTGAGTGCACCAATATATTCAAATGAGGTGGAATCATCCACAGTGAACTCCACATAATCTCCCATCTTTGGATTGTGATAAAATTTGCTAATGGGTTTTGTAGCTAGTGCCGCATTTGGATAGTATATTTTCTCATTGTCATACCATAGAAAAATTGTTGTGAGAATGTTCATTTCTTCCACAATCATTTGCAACAAAAGGTAGTACTCATTAGCATAAAACAAATTAGTTAAGGTGAGCTCCTCTGCAACATGACCATAAAGAAGAAATTATCATAGCAAACAAAATAGTGGCAATTCCATAAACGATGTTGGTTACTCTGAGCATTCTTCCCTTACCTGAACACCATCAACAACACTTTAGTCACCGACATCAAAGGGATGCATAACAAACACAAACATAATTTATTCAAAGACTATTTCGTAGGTATTCCCAAATATGAATCTTGATAATACCAGTTGAGATGATACTAGTAAAATAACATGGGATGTGGCAATCCCCATAACAAGTAAAATGATGATTATCATGATTACAGTGACAATTGCATTGGCAATTTGGTGCAGTTGTTTTACAATAGTTTTGGTGTCATTCAAAGAATGGACTAGGGATTTCCTTTCGCGATAAACATTCACCTCAAAAATAAGACCAATTGTGAGAGGTCTAAAATATATTGACATGAAAGCAATCCCATAATTCTAAATTTAAAATAGCTGACAATTTCACATCTTTAATGTAGTTTATTCCATCCAAGAACCTATAGAGAATATTAATGCAAGAGTCATTTAGCAATCCTCAGAGCATCAAATTCATGGATCACAATCAGAGCATCAAATTCATGGATCACAATACATTACAATGGAGAAAAGTCAAGGAGTTAAGGAACATAATTAAAAATGCATACCACCCAATTCTTAAGAGCATATTTTTTTATCTTGCTAGTCTCGATTGCTCCTTCAAACTGGGAAATATTAATTCCACCTCACTCTTCTTCAATAACCTCAGAAGGTCTTCTTCCTCTATATACCTGTGGAACCCCATTAGAATGAAACCACTATTCTCAGTTCCCAATAGTAAAAGAACAAATATATGATGGGTATGCAAGAAGAAGAAAACTATGATGTATATACTCACTTAGCCCCTAGATTAGAAACATTTTTTAAAATGCTCCTTGTTGCAGCTATTGATTGTAGCTCACTTATGATCTTTGTATCACAACAATGTTGTGACTCATCAATTGTATTAGAAATGGTAGCAATTCCAGAATGCCTTATGAATTTCATCAATCTCTTCATCTTCCAAACAAACACATTCTTCTTATTCAACTTGTGGATCTCTTCAATAGTGATAACATTAGTGTTTAATTCTTCCTTACCCCTAGCTCCAGATTTCCTCTTGTTCGCCCCTATAATCATGAAGATCACCTGAACTCCTCCCATGGGCATCTTCTCATTAGTACTCCTCTTGTTCGCCCCTATAATCATGAAGCTCACGTGAACTCCTCCCACGAGCATCTTCTCATTAGTACTCGACTTGGGGAGCTTCCTATCATCCCTCAAGCTCTATTGGATCTCCATTAAAGGAAACCCTCAAAGCATCCCTAATACATATTGATGGAATATGGACTCTCGGATTCTATCAAAGAAATTATCGACATGAAAAGTAGAATCCATCACCTTCACCAACAAAATTTTAAACAACCATATGATTGCAGCGACAAAGAAGGCATCCAATAGCTTGGTCACATAGGACAACACCTTATGGATCTTGGTGAAGTGCTCAACTTTGGGATCAAATAGTAGGCTCCATGGCAGAATAAACAAATCAATCCAAATACAATTATGCACACTCATTCTGAGTCGTTAGACAAAGTAAAGAACCCTCTTTCTCATAATGAAGTTTCTTTTGACCATGAAGACACGAATACTAATAAACCAACCTGAAACCAATCTTCCATAGAAGATAACCAATACCATCAAACACCATTTCCACATCTCCAACCCCAATATCATGTGATGATCAAGGCATGGCACTGTCAAGCTTAAAATCAACATCGCCACCAGAACAACAAAGGCAGTCCATTCTAATAGTAGGAACATACCCACTTCACGCTTCTTGCTCTTATTTGAGAGGTCATCATCCTTGAAAGGATCGTATTCTTCTTCATCCATAATTTTCCTAAGAGTGGCTTCTCGGGGTGTGTTGATAGAGATTCTATCAGGCGATTTTTTCCTAAAAAGGTTGGCACGGGATGTGGTGGAAGAAGCTTTGTCGGGTGATCTCTGATGTAAAGGACTGGCACTCCCTTTGATAGCATTCAATGGGCTCTATCGGGCTTCAACAACATAGCTCCACCTATACCCGTGGCTATTTACAGATGATTAAAGGTGCATCCATGGCAGTTGCGGGCTCCAGGTTTTGAATGACACTTGCGGGCTTGAGCTTCTGAACGACACTTGTGGGATTGATCTTTGAAAACTTTGTCAACATGTCAAAGAAACTTGCTCAACAAGCTAAATAATTGTACTAAGAACCGCATCCCAAGTTGAAACATGGTTCAATATCATATCAACTTTGTAATACCCCATTTTGACCCTTAGGATATATTAGCATTTAATGTAAATAATGTGTACATGTGATGTATGTTTTCCTAGCGTGGAGCTCAAGGCCAAGGCCCTACTAGTGAAAGCCCGAATTTTATTTATAGGGCAAGTATTTGACATTTTGATGCCCATGTGCTCTTAAGCCATGGAAATTGTAATAGGATGTAAATAAACATCATGCAATATAAAATACCAAAACTGGCTACGGAGGCAACGAATGAGAAGGGGCCACGTGTATCCACTAGGGAGTGGTGAGGGGGTTGAGGGATTGAACCATAGGCTGCCATATGTCACCTTGAGAACCCATTTGACTTACCTTGCTGACATTTATTTCTGTTGTAAGGAAGTGGTTGAGGATTTCAGTCCATGGTTTCAATGGAGCATGGGCAGCCCAAAAATTCGTATGGCAGAGTATGGGCTCTGTTTTCTTGCACCACAAGTCACTCAAACTCATGGGAGGTTGCTTCTTCCTCATCCCCATTCCATTGTGGAAGTTACCAGCACCATTTTTCATCCAAAAACGAATTGCCAGCAGAGGGAAAAACCAGAAATCGCGACTTTGAAAGAACCCACGTTTTGAAGAGACAAAAATGCCCAGAGTTGGTATTGGACAGTGAAATCCAATGGGGGATCCATTGGTATGAACCTTGGGGCGAATTTGGGAGCAATAGCTACCCCAAAATCCATGGAAAAACCCAGTTTTAACTGCCCAGAAAATCAGTGACGGATTTGGAGTTATGTGTGACAAAGTTGTGAGAAATCCAAGAGTGGATGTATGAACAGAGGATGGGATTGTTGAGTCCAGCTTGAATTGAATGTGGCTCTGGGATTGAGCTCAGGGGACTAGCATCCTCCTCCATTTCCCATTGCATGCTTGAAAAACCCAACTGTGTGTTGGCTTAGCATGGTTGTTTGAGTGAAACCCTGATTGTGAGTGAGCCATCTAGTTCCTCCATAGTGGATACACAGCCCAGCTCGGGGGTGATCTCTCAGCTGAAAGAATATAGGCTGGATAGAGATCTATGGTTGGGTGAAACGTTGCTCTCACGTAGCCAGTCGTTGGACATTACATTTCAAGATAAGTATTCTTGTGGATTAAATTATATACAATCTGTGTTCTGCAATGTGGTATTTGAATGATTATTCTGCATGTTAATGAAATCAATATGAAGTAGCATAAGAAGGGGATTGAATTCTCTGCCTGTTGATTGCTTGAGATAAATATGCTGATGCGAATCTATGCTTCTGTGTATTATTATGTTTAATTCCGCTGTGTTTATATTGAGTTCAATCTGCACACAGAAGTTTTTAATTGTTATGAATTTATGAAGTAATTGAAATATTGGGGCTAAGTCTGCCAAAAGCTTCGGTGTGTTGTTAATGTTTCCTTCCCTGCATTTGATGATGGGAGGGGACGTTACAGAGTGGTATCAGAGCTCTAGGTTCAACACTACGGCTGTTGGGCCCTTCACAGAGATATAAATCATTGTGTGTACATGCATTTTGTATTTGGAACTAAAATGCATTAAAGAAACCTCAAGATTGCATGGCTTCTATTTGTTGGAATGGGAAATCATTTCCATGACTGTTTGGGGATTTTTGCAAGCTGCTTGCATTGATTGCATTCTATGAAATAGAGGAAGGAGTGAGAAAATTCATTTTCAGGATGAATGCTTGCTCTAATTTGTCCCCAATGCTGTAGCATTCAATTTGTATTTGTCTGTTTGCCTCCATGGAGGAGAGAAAGGAGGGGCAACCTCTGTCATCTTATATTGTTTTGTTGTTGTTGTTGTTAATTGCTGTGCATAGGAGATGATGCATCATGTGCTTGAGACCTTGATTAATGATGAATCCATGTTCCTTGAATGTCCATGATGCTTTGAATGCATGAACTTCAATGTTGAGCATGGCTGGAAATGAGTTCTGTTTGTTTAAAAGCATGAATAATCAGTTGTTACAGCCCCATGTCTTAATGATGATTGTTAATTACAATGAATCCACATTGTGTGGCCAATTGATGGTTTTCAGAAGTGAGGAAAGCCTGCAAATTACGCCCTTATGCTCATGAGTCTCCTTACCCATGCTTGTTGGCTGCTTGGAGATTTATTGTGAATCCATTGGTTGGATTGTTGAATGTGAAATGAAAAGAAAATCCCTTATTAGAGATGCAAGTTCTTGTCATTCTCTTACTGTTTTTATGCAAGTTTTTATGCAAGTCTGATTTGTAGTAGTTCACCTCTGTACGGGGATGAAATGGCACATTCTAGAAAATTTTCTAACTGTTATGAAAAGTTGCAGTTGCAGGAAAGAGACAGAATGGTTTTGATATAAAATTGGGAAGTTGGGGGTGGCATTTTGATTGGGAAAAATGACAGGGTCAAATTTCTCAGGTGTAGTAGAGGATCACACCATTGCATAGACCTCTCCAAGATCTTTCCAACAGTACCAAATTCGTCCAATTTGGTTAAGGGACGAGGGAGATATGACCCCCGCAAGCACGCAGGTTGCGCACAGATTGTGCGCGGATCGCACACAGATTACGCGCGGATCGCGCACAGATTACGCATGGATCGCACACAGTTGCGCACAGATTGCGCACGGATTGCGTGCAGGTCGCGCACGGATTGCGCGCAGATTGTGCGCGGATTGCGCGCAGATTGCGCGCGGATTGCACGCAGATTTCGTGCGGATTGCGCGCAGATTGTGGGCGGATTGCGCGCGGATCGCGCACAGATTGCGCGCTGATTGCGCGCAGATCGTGCACAGATTACACACGGATCGTCCACAGTTGCACGTAGATTGCGTGCGGGTTGTGCATGGATTGCGCGCGGATCGCGCACAGATTGTGCACGGATTGCGCGCAGATCGTGCACAGATTGCGGGCGGATTGCGCGCAGATTGCATGCGGGTTGCGCGTGGATTGCGCGCGGATCGCGCACAGATTGTGCGCGGATTGCGCGCGGATCGCGCACAGATTACACACGGATCGTCCACAGTTGCACGTAGATTGCGCACGGATTGTGTGCGGGTCACGCACAGATTGCGCGCGGATAGTGCGCGGATTGCGCGCAGGTTGTGCGCAGGTGGCGCACAGGATGCAAAAGGAGTTAAAAATGTGAAAAGTAAGAAGTAGTTAAACCCAGAATTTTAGAAAAGATGAATGGTGCATCGAAATTGAGATCCGCGAATTGCTGAGTGTTCCTTGTTATATGGACTAACTTCGCCCGATATAAAAAAATTTGTGATTCTTCATAGATTTTCTTCCACAAGTGGATGAAGTTGACATTCTGGACCAAATACAACTGTGTAAAATGTGCAGAATTATTGGTAAGAGTTGTCATTTTTGAAACATCGTTGTTTCCACACCTGATGTCGGAATGGAGCATGAAGACAGGCATTGAAAAGCTTGTCCAGCAGGGAACAATGATGCATGACTAGTGTTTGAATGAGGTCTACATATATCATAGATATTTAGTGCAGAAGAGTGCCAGCGACTGTTTTGACAAACAAATTTTGTTGTTAATATGGGCAAATTCTAGAATTGCATGCCTGGAAGTAGCATGCCATGAAATTGAACCAGCTACGATGTAAAAGAGGAAGTTCATGCAAGGATGAGGGATTGGAAAGGGAGAATTCCTTGACCCCTGTCTTGCTAACTGTATTTATGTTTTATAAGCTTTATGTGCATAAAATTATGGCATAAAAATGTTAAAAATGTAAGGGATTACATAGATATATATATGCACTAGATGGCATCTTAGCAAACATTGCATAGTGCATATGGAAATGCTTGTGCATAAATGGGATATTGCATATTGGTAGAATAATGATGTCTGCATATGCAATGAACCACTAATGGAGAATATGTGGTTGATAATCACCATTGATGTTGGTATTGGTTGTAGGACCAAAGATAACAAAGAGCATGGCTAAATGTGTTGAGGATGTTGTTGCATGAAGCCAACAACCTTATGTAGAAAGGATGGTGCAAAAAATCTATGATCATAAAGTTGGCAAAAGGACTGAGCATCCTTGGTAAGAGGCCAACTGATCAGGTAACATCAGGCGATGTTTATGGTAACCATACAGGTAATGATTATTGGTGCCAAATTGCATGAATGTTGAAAGAGGATTTGGTAAGATCTCCTCAACTATGTTTGAGCTATGTTGAGTTAGTTTGCATGTGATATTGAATACCGATTGGGACTGTTAACCTACCAAGCTTGGCGACGTGTGGGTAAGTGAAGGAAATGATCCTTACACCCTATGAATGTTTAGAGATCTCAATGCATTCATATGAATTTATATCATGCCAGGTGTATGTTGGTTATGTGCTTAACAACCAAAGCAAGTGAGGACCGGTGGTCCTGAATATGGTAATGCATGTTGTATGAGATAGTCATGATTAAGTTATAATATGCTTGAATGCATAGTACTCATGAAACAATGCAAGGTGGCATTGAGTGGATGCGCATTAAGAGATTTTATAAATCTTGTAGTTAAGCATTGAGAGAATGCATATGAAAAACTTGAGTAAATGTTGTGAATATGCATGCAGGTGGGTACCTACACCTAAGGAGATGTATTGTGTGCATGCATGATTGTGATATATGTATATGTCTCATTATAATTGAGCAATGGATTAGATGATGAACTAATGATAATTCTGAGATCATTTCATGAGCTGCTATGAATGCAGGGGGAGAAATTGCATGAAGGTAGTCATGATTGACATACTTCCAGAGTGCTCTGTTGGAATGATAGAGTTGTATAAATGATATGGCTATGAATTAATGAGCATTTAAAAGATTTAAGTTAATTGCATAAATGATGTGATTGTACCTTGCAATTTTAGTATGATAATGATTTACGTGAAATAAATGAGTTTGGTGATATGGATATGTTAACAGCTAGAAGCGTTTGAATTATGAAATGTTATAATTCTGGAAATGCTTCAGTGACTGTTGCAGCAATGAAACATTATATACATAGAGACTTACGAAGTGTTTGGCTGATTGAAAAATTTGATCTAGAGCTTATGAGAAGGAATCTCATGGTTAAGAGCTCTAAGTTCTGTTAGTAAGAACAGTGGTAAATCTCAGATTTGTAAATGTTTCAGATTTGAAATTTTGCTAATAATTGCTAATGACTGTTTGGCTTATATGAAAATGTGTTAGGAGGACATGTTGTAAGTGGATGCTCATGTATGGCAGTGGGCATAAGACCATAACGGGCAGAGTGGTGTCACTTACAGGAGCCAAACAATATGAGGATAGCCTCATGGATAAGAAAACCAATTTCTGTAGTAGACAAAGTTGCAAATTCATACTGAATTTAATTATTAGTGCCATGGATTGGTTATGAAACAATCAGATTTGAATGGTATTGTTAAATGTTGCTGACTGTTTGGCTATTTAATAAGTGTGCTAGGGAGACACATTGCAGTAAGACCAAGAGAGAGAGGTCCTGCAGAAGCCAAACTTCATGGGAAGGGACTCCATGATTTGAAAGTGGGTTTCAGGTGAAACGCCATAAGACATTATTAATGTCTCATCTGCACTACATGATTGGTAAACATTATGAGTGAGATGGTGAAGATTATGTCAGTAAGACATGTGAGAGGCATGTAACATCAAAAGGAATTGGGATGGCAAACCGAGGGACTGTCAACTCAGAGAAGGAGCCCCCATTCCTCATTAAAGAAGAGAAATAATATCTGCAAATGGATAAGTGTTCCATAAACCCTGATTGATATATATATATACATACATGCATGTCTAATTATTATAGCTAATATGTAGAGCATGTTTTGATTTTATTTCCATTATGGCAGATTGCTTGAAGTATGATTAGGACCTTCATAGTTCACATCAGTAAGGAGTGCACGCCTTTCTAGTGCTGAGTTATGTTAGGGATACCAATATTGACTACGCCTTAAGGGAATGGACGCATTCCTGGTGTTTCAAGGTTGGATAGTGAATGTTATGAAATATGTTTGCAGTTTAGAGCAGCAATACTAATGAACTTGCTTATCCATCTTGTGTTGACAGCCTAAACAGATTGTAATTGATGTTACACACTAAAGAATCTAAATAAAAGGATGTTGTGAGGGGTTGTGGTGGAAGGGTTAATATAAATAAAAGGATGTTGTGGAGGTTGTGGGGATTTTGATGAAGGGTTGTGAAGTATTGATGAAAGGGCTATTATGTGCCTATGGCTCCATAGTAGAGCCTTGACCTAGAAATGGTCGCAGTGAAGTTTCCTTCCAGTCAGCGTGAAGGTGTACTGGTAAGGTGTTGATTATTTGATGATTTGGAGCAGCCTGCGCGCTGGCCAAACATCCCAGTCCGCAGGAGGATCCCAAGGCTTACAAAGTAAAAGCAGGACCCTATGGACCAGAGAGGAAATGCACAATACAGATAAGTATTTGGTTATCTTGTAATTTCTTGCTTATGAATATACATGTGTATATGATTTGGTTATGATTTCCTATGAAAATAAACTAAACATGTGAATTAATTCAATGTTTGAGTGTAGGTATTGCTGGAAGCAATGACTATGAAAGCATCTTAAGGATGCATGTGGACATGTAACCATCCTAAAGAGCTCAGCATGAGCAGTAATGGAAAGATGGGGCTAGTGGGACTGTGTGAGTCCTAGCAGCCAAGAGTTATAGATAAACCATGTGGAGGGACTCCATGGTTGAGAGGTCTGAAATAGACCATAGACATTAAGTGTCATAGCCAAGAAGGGCAGGTCAAGCATTCACGTTGAGGTGAAAGAGACTAGGAGCATGAAAACCACCGTGGTGGTGTGGGTTCTAGAATGGAACAAGACTAAGAGAAGAAACTCTTACTGCTCTCTCTCTTTCCTTTTTATTGATGCATTTATAGAATTAGAAAATTGTTAAATGCATGCATGACTGAAAGTAAAAGTGTGTTTATTTGATTAAAGTGAATTGTGAATGCTGAAGTAGTTAGTTCAACGTGAATGGATGAACATGAAAAAAATTCATGTGTATGCTGGAAAAGCATGGAAAGTGTGAAAGTCTCATGAATAGAGCATGGGACCTCCATATCAATTGGGGAAAAACAATTGACTGATTTTTTTTTTATGTTTAGATTATGCTTGGTCTAACAAGAATTGTAATGATGAATTTCACGTTGAGGTGGAAATTAAATCAATTGGTTGCAGTTGCTATGAGCAAGTGTTGCTTGTGAGCCAAGTTAGAACCAGCTATGCACAATGACCATGGCAGCAGACCATAGGCTATTAGAATTGGCTGGAAGTCTTCTTCAAACAATTTCCAAGACACAAGAAAATCTTGGAGAGATGCTCAAGATGCAAAAGCAGCAGAACGAGATGAACCACAAGGTCTTGCAGGACTCTATTCGTCTGCAGAAGGAGGTAAAAAGGCATTATGAAAGCAATCAACAAGGGAAAGAAAAGTGGATCAATGAAGAAGCATTCATCCAATCGTCCGATTAAGAAACGCTCCAAGTGGGAAGACTCAAAGAAAATTGAGCAGGTAAAGATGAAGCAACCAGTGAAGTGTTGGAAATGTGGAGGGGATCATTGTCTCCGCAACTTCCCAACAAGAAAACCTCAAGAGGGTAGCAGCCATAAACTTTTAAGACTTATGGATGAGCTGGAAGATCTGAATCAGCAGGAGCAGCTCGTGAAAATCAAAGGACTTGGTCCTGAAAGTTCAAAGTAAAGAACAGAATGCAGGGCAGATTAGCAAAGTTTTTGAAGTTTTGGACATGTGTAAATTGCATATGTATGCCTATGTCTTGGAATACCGAGGACGGTGTTATTCTAAGGGGGAGGGGATTGTAATACCCCATTTTGACCCTTAGGATATATTAGCATTTAATGTAAATAATGTGTACATGTGATGTATGTTTTCCTAGCGTGGAGCTCAAGGCCAAGGCCCTGCTAGTGAAAGCCTGAATTTTATTTATAGGGCAAGTATTTGACATTTTGATGCCCATGTGCTCTTAAGCCATGGAAATTGTAATAGGATGTAAATAAACATCATGCAATATAAAATACCAAAACTGGCTACGGAGGCAACGAATGAGAAGGGGCCACGTGTATCCACTAGGGAGTGGTGAGGGGGTTGAGGGATTGAACCATAGGCTTCCATATGTCACCTTGAGAACCCATTTGACTTACCTTGCTGACATTTATTTCTATTGTAAGGAAGTGGTTGAGGATTTCAGTCCATGGCTTCAATGGAGCATGGGCAGCCCAGAAATTCGTATGGCAGAGTATGGGCTCTGTTTTCTTGCACCACAAGTCACTCAAACTCATGGAAGGTTGCTTCTTCCTCATCCCCATTCCATTGTGGAAGTTACCAGCACCATTTTCCATCCAAAAACGAATTGCCAGCAGAGGGAAAAACCAGAAATCGCGACTTTGAAAGAACCCACATTTTGAAGAGCCAAAAACGCCCAGAGTTGGTATTGGACAGTGAAATCCAATGGGGGATCCATTGGTATGAACCTTGGGGCGAATTTGGGAGCAATAGCTACCCCAAAATCCATGGAAAAATCCAGTTTTAACTGCCCAGAAAATCAGTGACGGATTTGGAGTTATGTGTGACAAAGTTGTGAGAAATCCAAGAGTGGATGTATGAACAGAGGATGGGATTGCTGAGTCCAGCTTGAAGTGTATGTGGCTCTGGGATTGAGCTCAAGGGACTAGCATCCTCCTCCATTTCCCATTGCATGCTTGAAAAACCCAACTGTGTGTTGGCTTAGCATGGTTGTTTGAGTGAAACCCTGACTGTGAGTGAGCCATCTAGTTCCTCCATAGTGGATACACAGCCCAGCTCGGGGGTGATCTCTCAGCTGAAAGAATATAGGCTGGATAGAGATCTATGGTTGGGTGGAACGTTGCTCTCACGTAGCCAGTCGTTGGACATTACATTTCAAGATAAGTATTCTTGTGGATTAAATTATATACAATCTGTGTTCTGCAACGTGGTATTTGAATGATTATTCTGCATGTTAATGAAATCAATATGAAGTAGCATAAGAAGGGGATTGAATTCTCTGCCTGTTGATTGCTTGAGATAAATATGCTGATGCGAATCTATGCTTCTGTGTATTATTATGTTTAATTCCGCTGTGTTTATATTGAGTTCAATCTGCACACAGAAGTTTTTAATTGTTATGAATTTATGAAGTAATTAAAATATTGGGGCTAAGTCTGCCAAAAGCTTTGGTGTGTTGTTAATGTTTCCTTCCCTGCATTTGATGATGGGAGGGGACGTTACAAACTTGACAAATATACATGGCAGCGTTCCATTCATTCCATAGACGAAAAATATGCTACAGTTCCAAGACAGTATGTGAGTTGAATAAAAAACTACGACGTAATTAAAGTGGATATTTTATCATTGATAAATAGAGGTTCTCAATATAGTGAGATATATAAATAATGTATAAACAATTTATGTGATGTTTGGGGAGTCAATTGAGTAAATAAATATATTTTATTATATTTATGGGTGGGACTATAAATCTTATGAATATTATAGTGGATATTATATTATTCATAAATAGAGGTTCTCTTTTAAAGATATATATATATATATATATATAAAAGCATATTTTCAATCTTTAAATAAATTGTGGAGCATATGTTTCATTATTAAATATTGTATAAGTTTTTTTTAGGTTTTTGTTTTTTTAATATATTTTGTTAAATTATTATTGTCTATACATTATAGAAATTTTGTAGTTAAGAGATATTATTATTTTTTAATAATTTTAATTTACAAATTAATTTAAGAGAAAAAAATACTAAAAGTGGGTTAATAAGTTTTAGCTCTCCAAGGTAAATACGCTAACAAATTGTCATATCATTTTTAATATTAATGTTAAATCACTTAACAATTTTGAAATCTTTATTGATCTCACATCATGAAGGCATAAAAGTGATGGAAATTACAAAATCACGAATAAATAAAAGGTTAATCAAATCTGCAATAGAGACAATTTTGCACCACTGAAAACTTCATATATATATGCAAAAATATGAAGTTTATGTACATATCATAGCCTTATCTCAAGGCTAGTAAAATTTTCTAGCTATTCCAAATCCTATCTAGGGAAAGCAATCAAAACCATAACTCATACCAAGGAGATCCAAGAAGCTAGCCTCACACAAACATATCCCACAAGGCACGTGTCTCCTCTTCTTGTTCTCTTCAACACATGGTTTCAGCCATGGTTTTGTGGCCCATTGCAAACTCATTTGGATGAAGGAATTGGGGTTGTAATATAATCCGTGTTAATGTATTAGGGTTTTGGATGCTATAATATTGTATTGTTTACCAAAAAAGATAATACAATGAGATAGAGAGTGAAAAAACTCCTAGGAATGTTGGTTTTCTTGTTTTTGGGTTTCTAAGGTAAATATTTGTGTAATGTGTGTGTGAACCAGTGTTAATGGTTGTGTTTTAGATTATGTGGTATTTTTTTCTTTGCACAAATTTGCCAAAATTATTCATGTGAAGAACCTGCAACAATTAATTGATGAAATACATGATATATCAGATCACAGGATATTTTTATTGACCGCAGGCCACTTCGAGGGGGAAACCTCCTTTGAGCAAGCTCAATACAAAATAACTTCACGGTGCCTTCATTGGCCTCAACACAAACTTATATACTAATTTTAGGGGCCAATAATATGGGTCAAAACCATGGGCCAGTACAAACTATGGATCAACAAATACTACGGGATGACTTACAAAGCATATGCGTCCAACAACAATAATACAAACTATGGATCAACAAATACTACGAGACGACTTACATAGCATATGCGTCCAACAACAATATACTAACAAAGTAAAGAGAAAGGTTGACATGGGTTCCTAACATACCCTCCCCCTTAGAAAAAGCTTTTTCCTCAAAGCTTTAGATGTGGAAATTATTGTTGAATCTAAAGGAGTGGTTCCCATGTAGCATCCTCTGGTTGCAGTTTGTGCCACTAAATTAAGACCTCTGTGATAGAGCGAGAGCGAAGCTGGCGAGTGCGCTTATTGAGGACGACCTCCATATCCAAAAGGATGGATCCTTCATTATCTAGTTTTGGTAAAATAGTTTGTCCTCTGATGTTGGTGCCATGAACTTTCTTTAGACAAGAGACATGAAATACTGGATGAATGCAGGAAAAAGGAGGAAATTCCAATTTATTAACAACATAACCAATCTTCTGAAGAATCCTATATGGCCCATAGGACTTTGGAGCGAGCTTATGACGCCCTTTGAGTTTCAGGGAGGATTGCTTGTAAGTATGGAGACGAGAGAAAACCATATCACCTACTTGAAAAGTGCGCTTAGAACAATGTTGATCAGCTTGTTGCTTCATGCGATTTCTTGCCATGTGAATATTTTCCCGCAAAATGCAAAGAATCTGATCGCGGTTTCAAAGGATCGTGTCAGCTTCCTGAACTGGTGAATTGCCGAGGGTGTATGGAAGAAGAATTGGCGGTGCCTGACCATAAACTGCTTCATATGGAGTCATTTTAGAGGCAGTGTGGTAAGAGGTATTGTACCACCATTCAGTGAGAGGGAGCCACTTTTCCCACTGATGTTGTTATTCAGAGGTGAAGCAACGAAGATATGTTTCCAAGCATTTATTGATAATTTTAGTTTGACCATCTGTTTGTGGGTGATACCCTGAACTCATCTTCATTTTGGTGCCAGTGTGGCAAAATAGTTCTGTCCAAAAATGACTGGTGAAAGTCGCATCACGATTTGAGACAATGGAAGAAGGGATTCCATGAAGACGAAAGATCTGGTCCAAGAAAATTTGAGCAACTGAGGAGGCTGTATAGGGATGGCTGAGAAAACAAAAATGACTATATTTGGAGAGGCAATCAACCACAACCAAAATTACTGTCTTCCCTCGAGATTTAGGGAGCCCTTCAATAAAATCCATAGAAATATCTATCCAAATCCATGTAGGTATGGGAAAGGGTTCAGGAAATCCTGAAAGGAGTGTCATTTCACTCTTATTGCGTTGGCAGGTATCACATTCAGCCACCATCTATTGAATTGTCCTTTTCATTCCCTGCCAAAATAAGTTACGCTGTGCCCACTCATACGTTTTGAGGAACCCAAAGTTCCCTGTCGATGGAGAAGCATGGAGTTCATAGAAGACAACATGTTGAAGATCTGTGCTCTCGAGAAGCACCAGACATCCCTTGTATCTAAGTTAAGCGCCATCCCAAGATTAATGTGGTACAACAGAAGGGTTGTTGGCCAAGCGTTGGATGATTTGAGATAATGAAGATTCATTGACATAGCCCTGTTGAACAGATTGCAACCAATTTGGAACAAGCATAGAAATAGCTGAAAGAGAACCTTGGTCATCAAATGTGTGAGAAAGAGCATCCACCACAATATTGTCCTTACCCTTCTTGTAAGTGATCTCATAGTCATAACCCATGAGTTTTCTAACCCATTTATGTTGTGCTGGGGAGGATACACGTTGTTCCAGGAAATATTTCAGACTTTGGTGATCAGTCTTGATGCAGAAATGATTCCCTAATAGGTATGGTCGCCACTTCTGTATTGCATGCAAAATAACCATCATTTCCTTCTCAAATGTAGAGGCAGCTAAATTATTACCTGAAAGGGCTTTGCTGGTGAACGTAATGGGGTGTTCATCTTGAAGGAGAACAACACCAAGTCCATTGCCGCAAGCATCACTCTCAATAGTGAAAGGCTTGGAAAAATTGGGCATATCTAGAATAGGTGTAGTACACATAGCTTGTTTCAGTTTTTCAAATGCACACTCAGTAGCATCTGTCCATGTAAAAGCATCCTTTTTCAATAGAGCAGTTAATGGAGCTGCAATCTTCCCATAATCCTTGACAAACTTGCGGTAGTATCCAATCAACCCTAAAAAACCACAAAGGATTTTGAGTGTGTGAGGATGCAGCCGTTCATGGCAACGATTTTTGTAGGATCCACGTGAACCCCTTGTGCTAAGATATTGTGACTGAGATACTCGACTTCCTTCTGTCCAAAAACACATTTAGACTATTTGGCGTGGAGATGACGGTCAGAGAAAAGTTGCATTACAAGATGCAGATGCTGGATATGTTCAGTCCATGTTTTACTATAGATGAGGATATCATCAAAGAATACCAGAATGAATTTCCGCAAGTGGGGTCGGAATATTTTATTCATCAAGGCATGGAATGTGGAAGGAGCATCAGTGAGGCCAAAGGGCATGACCAAAAATTGATAGTGGCCATCATGTGTGTGGAAAGCTGTTTTAGGGATATCATCCTCATGAACCCGAATTTGATGATACTGAGAACGAAGATCCAACTTGGAGAAAAATTAAGCACCATGAAGCTCATCAAGAATCTCATCAACAACAGGAATTGGAAACTTATCCTTGATGGTGAGGTGATTAAGTGCTTGGAAGTCAATGCAGATGCGCCATGACCCATCTTTTTCGGACAAGAAGAACTGGTGAAGAAAAGGAACTAGTGCTTGGGCGAATAATACCTTGCTTCAGTAAGTCCCGGACGAGCATTTCAATCTCTATTTTTTGGTGAAATGGGTAGCGATAGGGCCTGATGTTGGGAGGAACGCTTCCAGGAAGGAGCTGAATATGATGGTCCCCTGTCCTTGAAGGCGGCAATCCCACTAGTTCAGCAAAGACGCCTGTATATCGATCCAGAATCTGTTGTATATCTAAAGGAGTAGTGGAGACCGCTGATGGTTGCATCTGAATGGAATGGATCTAAGCGATGACACCATGTGAATTCTTCTTAAATATTTTTTCCATGCGATGTGAACTAATGATGCTGAGAGACCTTAGTTGTAAGCCTGTCAATGTGTGTTTTTTTCCATTGGGGGAAAACTGCATCCAAAGTTAAGCAAAATCCCATAAGATGGGGCCAAGTGTGCGTAGCCATTGAGTGCCCTAAACCACATCACATCCGCCTAAGGTCAAGGAAAACATGTCAGAGCGCAGGTTGTAATCTCCCATAGAGATATGCACATTACGACACTTCCCTTTGCAAGGTAAGGTTCCCCCATTGGAAACCATGACTTCAAAGTTGGAGCAAGGATGGATAAAACAATCAGCCTGTTTGGAATTCCGAGGGTTAATGAAATTATGAGTGATACCATAATCAATGAGTATTGTAAGAGGAAGCTTCTTGAAGTAACCCCTGACCCGCATTGTTTGGGGGGTGTGATTTAGGTACAACAGATCCCATGATCAAATGATCATGGGAGCCCCAATTTTGTAAATACAAAGGTATTTAGGTAAGTTCCTTAATAAAAGACAAGATACTTAAAACCTTGTTTGTCTAATCTTGCGCCTTTGCCTTTTGTTTTATGTAATTATCATTTTTCCCTTTGAAAATTTCTAGGTTTTTGGTTGTTTTCTTGATTTTCGGAAAGCCTTCATTTCTTTCAAGATGTAATTCTCTTCCCAAAATCCCAAAACCCGAAATCTCGCAATGGCGGATTGCGGGAATTGTTTGTTCTTTATTTTGGAATTTTGCCAACCCGAAATCCCGAAACCTGCAAATTCCATATTTCGGATTGCGGAAATTCGTTATGTTAATAAACTGCGTTGTGTGTTCCCGAAACCCGCAACCCGCAACCCACAATTTTTGTATTACGAGATGTGGGGAAGTTATTTTGATTTTTAAACGTTGTTTTCATTCTCAAAACAAGCAACCCAAAATTTCGGATTGCGGATTTCAGAAACATGTTTGTTTGTTGTTTTGTGTTTTGAAAACTCGCAACCCGCAACCCGCAATTGCGGATTGCGGGAATTTTGTTTGAATTTTGAAAATAAAACTTTTGAACCCGATCTTGCATCCTGCAGGGAGTTAATCTCAGTTGTTTGTTTCCTCTAATCCTACAGTCCAGGTTTGATCTAATGGATGAAATCACATCGTTTGCTTGAACGTGTAAACTCTGTGTTCTCCGTCGTTCTAGTAACCAGGATTCTGACTATAATTTTCACCTTCAGCTCAAATTCGAAGTCATGATTGCCGACTTGATTGATCTATAATGACAAGCTCTTAGATGCGATCTCAAGTCATACATGTTTCAATTCGATTTGTACTTTCATCCTAATCTGAATCCAGTTGACACATACTATGACTTGCTTCGTTATAGTTTGGATGATTGCAGTGTCCAAGTTGTAAGATTTTAAATCATGGTAGTCCATTATACTCAATCATTATGGTTTTATTGGTTTTTCTTGAATGCGGAGACAAGTATGAGGCAATTTTTTCCTTGTCTACAATTACATAGAGAAATCTTGTATTCAATACCCATAGATAATCTCCAGATAATCCTGTATGAGCAGTATGCAGACAGATCATAAGTCTCTAGGGAGTTCTTTTGAAGAGGAGGAACTTCAATCTCTGTTATATCAAGAACCTATATTGTCACCTTTTGATGCAGGTGTTCTTGATACATGTAGTAGTAGCGAAGAGGAGGCTTCTGAAACTCAACTCGTTTGTATGCAACTTCTTCAGATGAAGAGACAAGAAGTCATTGAAGAGCCTATAGATCAAGATGACACCATTATCCATGATTTTATAATCAATGAAGACCCCACTACTTCACCACCCCCTTTGAAGGAAGATCCTTTTGTTTATTTTTCCGTTTTAGAAGACATTATTGAACTTCTGGAAGGTCCTTAGGAAGATTCTTCGGATCTTCTGTCGCCTGTTATCGACAGTCAGTAATTGGTCGTTGAATTTTGTGGTGTGACATGGGATTCTCCCTAAAATTAGAAAATGGATCTTGTATGGATATTTTGTTAAAGGATTGGAAACGATCATGTATACGGATGTTGTTAGATATTTGGGACAAATGGCAAGTTTTTCTAGGCCATTTGTTTAATTTTTATTTTGTAATCCCAATTTGTGGGAAATTATTCCTTGTATTATTGTTTTGTAACTCTTATTTAAAAGAGATCATCTCTCGTAGAGGGGGATGATGGAATTTGGAGGAAAAAATCTGCAGGAGAGGTTAGGAATGCTCTGTTTTGATACAAGCTTGTAATTTCTTACAGACTGTCATTAAATACAGTAAAGTTATTTTTCAGATCCACTTTTGTCTATTTGTCAAGTTTATTTGATGAATGTGATTTTCCTCCAAGTTGATTATCTGATACTGTTTTATTCTTTGGAATTTACTAAATATATTGATCTACAGTTCTAGTTTATCATTCCTTATGATTTATGTGTTTATGAATGTTTTATAGAGTTTATTCTATTAAAATATTTTATCAATTTCTGCAAATGGTTCTTTCAATAAGCTACAAATGGTGTTAATTTTTTAATTAACATATCAATTATAGATTAAGTCTTGAATGCATAACAAACCTCAATTTTCCATTAGTTGATTTTCATTAATTAATTACAACTTGAGCAGGATAAGTCATTGATGTTTTCTACATTTCTGTTTAATTGGTAAATGATTTTATTTATTCATATATCAAGCTGATCTACACTCATTTTGAAACACCTTCTTAGGATAGATCTAACCCAATTTAGATTCTTACAAATAGATTTGTGTTTTAGACCTTTTACACTTTGTTTTCTTCATTACAGAACTGATCCTTTTGATCAAAACCTACCAAATATTAGAGTGCCAGCGGAGGCCAAAAATCCATGGGAGATCACTATACCAAATAGGCTGGGGATAGAACTGTCCTTGCAGAGGGCCTTTTGAAGCCTTTCAATTTGGTTTTTCCCCCTCTGTTGAGAGATTAGGAACCCATTCCAGCACTTTTCACACCCCGCACATCCGAGACCTCAACAAATGGCACTAGAAGGAGGGCCAGCAGTAAGCTATGCCTAAACAAAATACTCAAAAACCTCCTCCAGTAAGAATACTGATTGTCACCCATAGCCATACACAAGCATCTACTTTTGTTGAGCAACCAGTGCAACATCCTAATACTATCCCTGCTACCCCTATAGCTCATCGAGATCCTAGAACATGGGACGTTATTATTATATCACCCACTAGAGAACCTATCTTACTTGAAGAGATACTCAAAAGTTCTAATGATAGTGCTGCCAGGTTACAGCAGAGGCTCTCTGTAGAGAGAAATCAAGGATTAGCAGCAATTAACCAAGAAAATACAAATCCATAGGCAAATATCCAAGATAATCAAGATTATCCAAATTCAGCACAACAGGATATTGAACAAAATAATTCATCAAACCAACAGCAGCTCCCTGAATTTGATCTTGATTTATTATTTACTGAAACAGAACAAGTCTCACACACTACTGCTTCAGGTGGGCCACCACCCTCTCCTCCTTCATCATCATCCTCCTCGTCTGAAAGCGAACATTCTTCTATCTCTTCATCAAAAGAAGGAGAAGAAAAACCTATGGTTGGGGAAGGCTAGAATAGACCTTGGCTTGACTAAGATGCTGTATTCATACTTGGGGATCAATACATATTGCCAAAAAACCCCAAAAAGTGGCTTCCCAAATTCAACCCAGATGACAAGTCACCTGCATTAGATCACATTAAAACCTTTATGCAGGCCATTAGACTTAAGAGTGTTATCCACGAGGATGTGGTTTGCAGACTCTTTCCTTACACATTTGAAGGAAAGGCATCCACATGGTATTTTTCCTTGGAAGCCAAAACCATAACATCATGGGATGAGTTTGAAAAATTATTTATCCAGAAGTTTGGGGATGACAAAACACCACAGGATTTAGTTTTGGAGTTATCTTCCATGAAAATGAAAGGTAAAGAAAGGGTCAAAGATTACAATCAAAGATTTTCTTACCTAAAGAATAGAATCCCTGCCATTGTTCTTCCAGTAGAATAGCTTTTGGTTTCCTATTATGAAAAGGGTCTTTTTGTTCCTATTGCAATGTGGGTCAAAAGGGAACATAAAGATAACTTTTTTGAAGCTTATGCTGAAGCCATTCAGGTTGAAAAGGATATCTATTGCTTAAAAGACAATCTCGATGCAGTGGAAGAACAACCCTCTACCTCTACATTTAGGAATAAAATTGATAATGCTCCCAAGCCCTCTACCCAAAACAAAGATCCCTTTGAAATGATAGATATTAAGAAGTTTCTCCAGAAAATGTCAAATGAGATGGTTGATCTTAAAAAGAATAATAATGAGAATCAAAATAATAACAGAGGTTTTGTAAGGCCACCTTTTAGGAGACCTTATCAACCTCCCCAAAATCCACCAACTTTGAATCCTAATGAAGGATTGACTTCTGAAGAGATCTATTCCATTTTCAAAGCTCTCACCAGTGAATCACAAAATGTCCCTAAACCTTCTGATGATCAAACAAGCCAAGATCCACACTTACCAGAAGGAGAAGATGAAGAAGAGGATCCATAAATTAATATTATTAGCTATTTATCTGAACTACCAATGAATAATGAATAAGAAGAACCTGAGACAATGTTCAGTGTTCAACATCCTTACAATACTAGATCAAGACCACAACCTGCTCAGGAACCATCATCTTCAACAACAACTCCCGACAAAAACAAAACTGTTTCTCAAAAGGATGCAGTTATTCCTGAACTGGAATATAGTTTGGCTGAATATTTGAAAAGAGTTAAAGCGAATATCTCTTTGTTTGAACTTCTAAAAATCCCTTCTATGAGGGATTACTTACCCAAAAGCATGATAATCAAACAACCAAGAGAATCACAGAATAACAACTTAGACTCTTTCACTAAACCAGAAGATCAGAAATCTGGAAGAAAGAGGACACCTCCTTTCTTTCTTACATTTGAAATCTTCAACAGAAATGTACACAACTGCATGATAGACTCTGGTGCTTCTTCCAATGTGATGCCCCTTTCTGTTTGCAGAAAACTTAATGCCACTTGGGAACCCTGTCCTACCCAGATTGTCCAACTTGACAGATCTAAGGTAAGAGTAGTGGGGAGGTTGAGAAATGTATTGCTGACATTATTTGCTGATCCTCGGATTCACCAAACTATTGACATTGTTGTAGCTAACATACCTGAGGCTTATGGGATGTGGTTGAGCAAAGACTGGTTAGAGAAACTCGAAGGCTATTTTTCTACTGATTGGTCTCACCTCTGGTTACCCTACAATGGATAACCAAATAAGATTAAGATTAGTAGGGAACCATTCATGAAGCAAACTATCACTGATCTCAATGATTCAAGTGAACCCGCCTGTTATTTTAGCTCACATATTGAACATTTTACATTTGATACCTTTTTTGGAGACTTGCTAGCTGATTCTTCACTAGAGAATATGCAAAATGAATCTTAGATTGCTAATGTTACCACTGTACCATTCTCTGGAACTATTGTACATAATGTGTATAATGTTAATACAAATTTTAGGATTGATCCCATTGCATGGACTTTATTCTTTGATGGCTCTAGATCCAAGGATGGAGCCGGTGTAGGTTGTGTCCGTATTGATTCCAAATGGAAAAAGACCATGATTGCTTGTAGGCTTGAATTTGAATGTACAAATAATGTAGCTAAATATGAGGCCCTGGTGCAAGGGCTCAAAAAAGCTATTGATATGGGTGCACAAGTGATAGAATGTTATGGTGATTCAGAAATTATAGTTAAGCAGGTAAGGAACAAGATACACTGTCTCTATCCTTGTTTAACTAATTATCAAAAGATGGTAAGAGAACTCACCAATTCTTTCACTGCATTCAACATCAAGTCTGTCCTTAGGTCACAGAACTTTGATGCTGACCTTTTAGAAAATACTGCATCTAGGTTGATCCCACCAGAAGGCTTGTCACCTGATACCTTTTCAATAGAAATCGTGTACAAGCCTTCTATTCCTGATAATGTTACAAGCTAGAAAGTGTTTGATGATGATCATCAGATCTTAGACTTTCTCTTAGCTCAAGACACCTTTCAAGATATGGCCATAAATGAAGCTGAGCATGAAAAATATCTGTCTGATCCTTCAAACATTATCCCAAAATCAGTAATCAATCTAGAAAAGTTTTATGACCTACAGGATAAGTTTAAACACAAAACCAACTACAAGACACAAATTTCATCATTCAATTATGAGCCAGTCAACCTTGGTACTGAACAGAATCCCAGATTTATTAACCTTGGAGTTGACTGCTCTGTTGACGAAAGAAAATATTTCATCAGACTATGTAAAGAATACAAGGATGTTTTTTCTTGGACCTATGACGAACTGAAAACCTTTGATACTAGCATTATGCATCACAACATACCCATGAAGCTAGAAGTGAAACCTTACCAACAAAAACTAAGAAAAATGCATCCTAGTTTGGAACCCTCTGTAAAAAAGGAACTTGAAAAGTTACTGACGGCCCGAATCATCTTCCCTATCAGACACACATAATGGATAGCAAATTTAGTACCTATTCGGAAAAAGAATGGGGAAATTAGACTATGTGTTGATTTCAGAAATCTAAAGAGAGCCTCCAAAAAGGATAACTACCCTGTTCCTCCCATGGAACAGATTTTATAAAAGGTAGTTGGGTCAGAGATGTTCTCTCTCCTGGATGGTTTCTCAGAGTACAACCAAGTCATGGTTGCCCCTGATGACCAACTGAAAACAACCTTCAGAACTCCCTAGGGTACCTTTTCCTACAGGCGAATGCCCTTCGGACTGATAAATGCAGGAGCCACATTTCAGAGAGCTATGGACATAGCTTTCAGAGGTTTAATGCATAATTCTCTCATAGTATATCTAGATGACATCACTATCTAAACAGGTTTTTGAACGCTGCAGGAAGTATAGAATTTCCCTGAACCCCAAGAAGTCTATATTCACAGTGAGAGAAGGTAAGCTCCTAGGTTTCATTGTTTCCAAAGAAGGTATGATTATTGATCCCGAATGCACTGATGCTATTTCAAAGATCGGTTTTCCTAGTTCCCGCAAAGCCACGCAATAATTCCTTGGAAAGATCAATTTTGTACGAAGGTTTGTTCCTAATTTTGCACAGATTGTTAAGGATTTGCAGCAGTTAGTTAAGAAATATATACAATTTAGTTGGTCACAAGAACAAAAAGATGAGTTTATTGAAATTCGTAGGGCCATTGCAGAAGCTCCTTCTCTAATGTCCCCGGATTTTAACAAGGATTTTATTCTATACACTTTCACTACTGATTTTTCTTATGCAGCTGTTTTGACACAGAAGCATGAAAGTGATACTGAGATCCCAATTTCCTTCATGAGTTCAACATTTAAGGGAGTTGAACTTAATTAATCCCAAATTGACAAGCAAGCTTATGCAATTTACAAGTCTGTGAAGCATTACAGGACCTACTTATTGAAATCTTGGATGAAGGTAATTGTGCCTTACACTGCTATCAGAAATGTGCTGGTCCAGAAAGAATTAGGCGAGAAAAGAGCCCATTGGATGACATCTTTGCAGGAATATGACCTAGAAATCAGGCCAACAAAGATTGTAAAGGGGCAGGGTTTATGCCTGCTTACTGACCAATCAAATGACCATGTTCAGCAACAAACTGAATGGGAGCAAGAAGAAAACATTCCTACAGGTTCTGTTAATGCCATAGATACTCCAACATCTAACTGGTATGATCATATCAAGTTTTTTCTAAACCATGGGTTTGCTCCTGAAACCCTAGACTTCAAAAAACGAAGAACTTTGAGATTGAAAACTGCTCCTTATCAATTTATTAATGGAGTTCTGTTTAGAAAAAAATTTGATGGAGTTTTCCTCAGGTGTTTGGAGAAAAATGAGACTGATGACATTCTTTTCCAATTTCATGCAAGACCTACTAGAGGCCATTTTTCAGGTGAGACAACAACACACAAGATTCTCAGAGCTAGATATTATTGGCCTACTTTGTTTAAGGATGCCTATGCTCATGTTAGAAGGTGTGAACCGTGTCAAAAGTGTGCAGGAAAATTAAAAAAACCTACCTTTCCTTTGCAGCCAGTAACAATTTAGTTTCCATTTCAACAATGGGGACTAGATTTTGTTAGACCTATTAATCCCACCTCCTCCCTTCAACATAGGTATATCCTTACAGCAACTGACTACTTTACCAGATGGGTAGAGGTAGTCCCCCTTAGGCAATGTAATACAAATCAAGTAATTTCTTTCCTCAATAGCCATATAGTTACCAGGTTTGGTGCTCCAGAGTCTCTTGTCTTTGATAATGCATCCTACTTTTCCTCAATTGACTTGACACAGTATGCCCTTGAAAAAGGGATTAAACTGAAATTTTTTTCCAATTACTACCCACAAGGTAATGGGCTTGCTGAATCTTCTAACAAGAACCTGATAAACATTTTGAAGAAGATAGTAGCCTCTCATCACAAAGATTGGTACACACAGCTCTATAATGCTCTTTGGGCAGATCGAATTACCCCAAAGGAATCTATTGGGAATTATCCCTATTACTTAGTTTATGGCAAGGAATCCATTCTACCATCTAATCTCACCATACCCCCGTTACAGTTAGCCCAATCCATTCAGGAAGATGATTCCCCCCCTCTTCATCAGAGAATTAATACCTTGCTTAAATTGGAGGAAGACAGAGAAGTGGCTAAAAACAAATTATATCATCATCAACAAATGGTTAAGAGAAGGTTTGATGAGAAATTCTCTTCTAACAGGGAATTTTTCAGTAGGAGACTTGGTTCTGAGATGGGATAAGCAAAATAAGGATACAAATAATTATACCAAGTTTTAGGGCCTTTAGCTTGGACCTTTCATTATTACAGAAAAGATTGGTCCAAGCACAGTTCGGTTGCAAACACTAGAGGGAGTCATTGACACTTATCCAGTGAATGTTTCACTGCTGAAGAAGTATTTTGTCTAAACAGTATGATGCACTGCTGAAGAAGTATTTTGTCTAAACAGTATGATGCACTGCTGAAGAAGTATTTTGTCTAAACAGTATGATGCACTTTGTACATAGGTTTGGTGTGTTTTATATTTTCTTTATCTTGGTTGGTTTTCTTTTATTGGTTTTTCTTCTAATAAATTCCACACATTTGGTAATGGTTGGTAGTTAGCTTATTTCAAGAATCATTTTAACTAAAGTTTTGGAATGCTTTATCAATCTTGGCTTTTCTCAACCTATGTCAGAATTTGTTTTACAAAGAATAGACAGTCATTAAATGCAGGACGTTGATTGATACCTTTCCACCTTGGTCATTATCTTACACATGCTTTATTTGTTTGATTGAGGTTGTGGAAAGTAACTGAATTTCTTGTCTTAGGTTTAATTAGTGTAGCACAACATATCTAAATAACTTGGCCAACCTTCATTTGCTCTGGATCCTATCACAGTCACCTTGAAAAGTAAATTTACTTAATAATTGTGGATTACAGGATGGGGGGTCTTATTTCAAGCCATCCCATTAGGTTCATAGATGTGAGTGGAATGACATATTCACACCAAGCTGCCAAACTTGGAAGATGATTTCCATTTTATGAAAGTTGGAAGATCCTATTACAGGTCGGTCCATTCATGATATGCAAAGCATCAGTGAGTAACGCCACTGTTATATGGTCACCAAGCCATAGTGGTGTCCTATAATTCACACCCTAATAAAATTTATGTTTTACTTTTCTTTATAAGACAATGTTGCATGTAAGGACAAGGGGGTATTATCACAAGCCATCCCTGCCATGATCATGGGTTTGATTTTGTACTGAAATTATCTGCATATGGTCACCAAGCCATGATGATTACTTTCAGTATCACAGCTGGAAGACAATGAGTCTCATTACTGAGCTAGCATGTTCAATTTCCAGATCAAGTTTGTGAATGGAATTGCCAAAATCTGATTACCATGTCAGGGCAGTGGTTTTATATCAACAAGGTCTTATGTAAACCTTTTCCTTTTGATCTAAAAAACAAAAAAAAAAAGAGAGAAAAAGAGGAATAAGAAAATAATTAGATTGGCAATAATGTATCCATATGTAAGTAATGCATTTAAGTCAGGGTGATATGTGATTTGGATATCCATAGTGTTGTGAATATTACTCCCCAGGTTCATATAGAAGTTGTCTTCCTATGATTACATAATGGCAAAAGGGTTCGTGTTGTTTTTCATATCTCCTTATCAAATTTGCATTATCTTTGAATTGATCCTGAATGGGAGTATATCAATCTTATGTTTTATTCTGTTTAGTGATTGTCATTTGTATAAACATCTTCTAAAAATTCAGGTTGAAAATCAGTTGGATGACATACTTTCTTGTTTGACTGAAGTTTTGTTTGCAGAGATAACTAGTTCTTCCCAGCCAGTCACCATTTGTTGTAGGTACAACAGATCCCATGATCAAATGATCACAGGAGCCCCAATTTTATAAATACAAAGGTATTTAGGTAAGTTCCTTAATAATAGACAAGATTCTTAAAACCATGTTTGTCTGATCTCGCGCCTTTGCCTTTTGGTTTATGTAATTATCATTTTTCCCTTTGAAAATTTATGGGTTTTTGGTTGTTTTCTTGATTTTCGAAAATCCCTCATTTATTTCAAGATGTAATTCTCTTCACGAAATTCTGAAACCCGAAATCCCGCAATGGAGGATTGCGGGAATCGTTTGTTCTTTATTTTGGAATTTCGCCAACCCGAAACCCGCAACCTGAAATTGTGGATTGCGGGAAGGCTGTGTGATTATTTACAAAAAACTTGATCCCGCAAACCGAAATCCCAAAACCCACAAATTTTGGATTTCGGATTGCGGAAATTCGTTCTGTTAATAAACCGCGTTGTGTGTTCCCGAAACCTGCAACCTGCAATTTTCGGATTGCGAGATGCGGGAAAGTTATTTTTATTTTTAAACGTTGTTTTCATTCCCGAAACCCACAACCCAAAATTTCGGATTGCGGATTTCGGAAACATGCTTGTTTTTTTTTTTGCGTTTTGAAAACCCGCAACCCGCAACTTGCAATTACAGATTGCGGGAATTTTGTTTAAAGTTTGAAAATAAAATTTTTGAACCTGATCCTGCATCCCACAGGGAGTTAATCTCAGCCGTTTGTTTCCTCTAATCCTACGGTCCAAGTTTGATCTAACAGATGAAATCACGTCGTTTGCTCGAACATATAAACTCTCGGTTCTCCGTCGTTCTAGTAACCAGGCTTCTGACTATAATTTTCACCTTCGGCTCAAATTCAAATTCATGATTTCTGACTTGATTGATCTATAATGACAAGCTCTTAGATGCGATCTCAAGTCATGCATGTTTCAATTCAATTTGTACTTTCATCCTGATCTTAATCCAGTTAACACATGCTATGACTTGCTTCGTTACAGTTTGGATGATTGCAGTGTCCAAGTTGTAAGATTTTAAATCATGGTAGTCCATTATACTCAATCATTATGGTTTTATTGGTTTTGCTTGAATGCAGAGACAAGTATGAGGCAATTTTTTCCTCGTCTACAATTACATAGAGAAATCTTGTATTCAACACCCATAGATAATCTCCAGATAATCCTGTATGAGCAGTATGCAGACAGATCATAAGTCTCTGGGCAGTTCTTTTGAAGAAGAGGAACTTCAATCTCTGTTATATCTAGAACCTATGTTTTCACCTTTTGATGCAGGTGTTCTTGATATAAGTAGTAGTAGCGAAGAGGAGGCTTCTGAAACTCAAGCCGTCTGTATGCAACTTCTTCAGATTAAGAGACAGGAAGTCATTGAAGAGCCTATAGATCAAGATGACACCATTATCCATGATTTTATAATCAATGAAGACCTTGCTACTTCACCACCCCCTTTGAATGAAGATCCTTTTGTTGAATTTTCCATTTTAGAAGACATTGTTGAACTTCCAAAAGTTCCCGAGGAAGATTTTTCGGATATTCTGTCGCCTGTTATCAACAGTTAGTAATTGGTCATTGAATTTTGTGGTGTGTCACGGGATTCTCCCTAAAATTAGAAAATGGATCTTATATGGATATTTTGTTAAAGGATTGGAAAGAATCATGTATATGGGTGCTGTTAGATATTTGGGACAAGTGGCAAGTTTTTCTAGGCCATTAGTTTACTTTTTATTTTGTAATCCCGGTTTGTGGGAAATTATTCCTTGTATTATTGTTTTGTAACTCTTATTTAAAATAGATCATCTCTCATAGAGGGGGGTGATGGAATTTGGAGGACAAAATCTGCAGGAGAGGCTGGGAATGCTCTGTTTTGATACAAGCTTGTAATTTCTTACAGACTGCCATTAAATACAGTAAAGTTGTTTTTCAAATCCACTTTTGTCTATTTGTCAAGTTTATTTGATGAATGTGATTTTCCTCCAAGTTGCTTATCTGATAATATTTTAATCTTTGCAATTTATTAAACATATTGATCTACAGTTCTGGTTTATCATTGCTTATGATTTATGTGTTTATGAAGGTTTTATAGAGTTTATTCTATTAAAATATTTTATCGATTTCTGCAAATGGTTCTTTTAGTAAGCTACAAATGGTGTTAATTTTTCAATTAACATATCAATTATAGATTAAGTCTTGAATGCATAAAAAACCTCAATTTGCCATTAAAGTTGATTTTCATTAATTAATTAAAACTTGAGCAGGATAAGTCATTGATCTTGTCTACATTTATGTTTACTTGGTAAATGATCTTATTTATTCATACATCAAGCTGATCCACACTCATTTCAAACACCTTCTTAGGATAGATCTAACCCAGTTTAGATTCTTACAGATAGATTTGTGTTTTAGACCTTTTACACTTTGTTTTCTTCACTAGAGAACTGATCCTTTGGATCAAAACCTACCAACTCTTAGAGTGCCAGTGGAGGCTGAATATCCGTGGGAGATCACTATACCAAACAGTCTAGGGATAGAAATGTCCTTGCGTAGGGCCTTTTGAAGCCTTTCAGTCTAGGTTTTCCCCCTCTGTTGAGAGCTTAGGCACCCATTCCAGCACTTTGCACACCTTGCACATCCGGGCCTCAACAGGGTGGTGATTCCAGCTAAAGCATGGAGAGATATCTTTGGATGGTCATCATGAGAAAGAGGGTCAGTATGAGGCTCCTGAATGTCGACCTGAGCATCCATGGTATCTGGAGCTTCTTCTATTTTAGACAAATGCTTGATAGGAGTTGGTCGAGGAGCTGACGGGATGGGAGGTCGTTGAGAACCCATATTTTGGGAGGGAACAAAAATGGGTTTCGAGCATTGTTGGGATGCAATCTTGTCTTCTTCCAACTTAGCCAACCCCAGGGATTCTGTCATATCCCAAATTTCGTGTTGGTTCACAATGGCCTAATCACATTGGATCTATTCATTAGAGTTTGTCAAATTGATGCTAAAGGTCAAATAATTGCCAAGGAGGAAAATTACTAGTTTCCTAGGTTTGGGGTGGAAGCTTTGGGATTTGGAATAATGGGGACAATAAATGATGTTTGAACATTAAAATGGCATAAATATTTAATAAACGATCTAAATAAATATATACAAGTCAAAATCAAAGTGGTATTTCATCATGAAGACACATGGAGGAAGTGGGACCCACATATGGCTAGATTTCCCCACTACATTGGGCATCATTCTCTCACCAATTCGAATTCAAGGTGAATGGTAACATACTTGGGGGAGTCCAAAAGGTATTATTCATTGCATGACTCATCCAAGGTCGAAATATAGAGGAAGAGTAACTCCCATGGAAGAGGAAGAGGCAATTTGGAGCTAGTGAGACACTTGGGCTAGATTGCCTAGCTCTATGACAACAATAATGAAGATGCTATGACACCTATGACACAAATCAGACCTTAAGGCTGACATATGACATATATGACATGTCAGGGCTAAAAATAGACTCCAATAGGATGCTCAAGGGTGTTAGGGCAGCTAAGATGCTTCCACATGTGATTTGGTGGAAGTGGGAGACTAGGAATTGTTGTACAAGTGGCGTTATTTGGAATCTCTTCCCAACATGAGAGAACAGTTGTAATAAACCATTAATGGTGTATATGAGACCTTAATAACATAATTAACACATTACTTACCTCTGTTCATAAATTTGAGTGGGTTTGGAGGCATTTGGGAAGCCATTTTCAGTACTTACCTTAGGGGTATTTGAACCCCAAATTACTTGTAAAATTGCATACTTGGTCCAGAATCTTAAGAGAGTTTGTAGAGGTCTTTTGGTGGCCATATGTTATCCCTGAACATCATATTCAATTCCTAATATCATTCATAAACCTTCCTTGAATATTTAAAGACATTTAGAGTCAATTTGAGACCTAGAGACCAATACTAGTCAAAGGGAAATCACTAGTAAAGTTACCTACATTGACCAGAATTGAAAGAGTATTTATAGAAGTGTTTTAAAGGTACAAAGGCATCCCTTAAACACATATTTATGTTCTAATATCATTCATATACCTTCTCAGAATATTTGGGATCATTTGGGGCAAATTTGGGACCTAGAGATCAAAACTAGTCAAAGGTCGAACCAAGGAAAAAAGTGGAAAATTGCAATTTTAATAAAATTCCTAATTAGGGACATTACAGTGGTATCAGAGCATGGTCCTTGCACCTATGTATTAGGTACATACATTAAAGAATAATTGGTAGCCATGTCTTACTATTATGATGAATCATATGAGTACAATTCTTATGAGGAATATGCAGATGCTTATGAGCAATATGAAGCAGAATGTGAATGGTATGAGGAAGAGGTGCCATCATGCAACACTTATTACAATTTCAAGAGAAATGAAGATTATTCTTATGACTTTAGATCTGATGAATATGAGTGTGTCACACCAACCAAGGATAATTCTATGAGCGAGTTCCAAAGATGGAGAGAAAAATATAAAACCTTGCCCCAACAATATCAAGAATATCTTGCTTCGAGCAAAAATACAAAAAATGCCATGTCTTTTGAGTACTATGCTGAACATGTTTTTGAAAATAGGCCCAAAAATGAAGATGTGGAGTTAGTGAAGAAAGGTTTATTCCTTTCTTGTAAAAACCCTTGGAGCGAGTATCATATATGTGTGCATGAAATGATGTCCTCCTTGAGGAGAGCTTTTGATATTTATTCAAGAAGAGCTTCCAAATATATTGATCTTAAGGAAAACAAGGGGCAAAATGCATCATATTTCTTGAAGGAGAAAAATGAAGAGACATCACAAGAGCATGAAGAAGATTCTATTGAAAATATGGAAGATCATTTCGAGACACCTTCTAGCTTAGACATGAACCAAAGAGCATCTACTGATGGATGCTTAAACTATGAAGGAGTACCTACTGATGGGTGCTCACACATCTATGTTGGTGACATAGAGATCACTTTTGAAAGTGTTGCTGCAAGCACAAGTTCCATTAAGCATGATAATGAATACCTTGTAGCAGTTGAAGAAGAACCAAGATCAACTTCCCCATCACCACTTGAGCTTCATGAAGTTGGTCCAAGCAAAAATGAAGAAGATGAGGAGGTTTGTTTGCAAGAGCCTCATTTTCTTGAAGGGTCCTTAAAGATGAATGAAAAGAAGATCCAAGAGTCCCTCAACATTCTCCATGACACTCAAGCATTGGTGTCAAATTCTTGTTGGAGAGCTACTTCATTGGAGGAAACATCCTTCCTTGAAGACATGGAGAAGATTCAAAGAGCAATGTGCCACATCAAAGGTAATTTCATGTCTTTGCTTTTTGATAGAAACCATTTGTTTGAGCTTAATGAATTGTTACATGATGCATACTTGAAGAATAATGAGGATAATCATAAGCTCACAATTCAAAATGAGCAACTTCTTGAAAAGTTGCAAGGTACTTGTTTTTCCTCTTATGTTTCAGATTGTCAAATGGTAGATTGTTTGGAGGATTCTCATGACATGGTGGATCATGAGAAATGTGAAAATTTGAATGTTCTTGATGTGTTTGAAGATGAACTTGAAGAGATCCAAACACTTGATGTGGTGGAAGAGGAATTTGAATTGTCTCTTGATGAAGGTTATGCAATTTTTAAAGAAGAGCATGATTCCTCTACATTGGAACCAAACTATGACAAAGAGTTTACACTTTTGAAGGAGCTGCATGATACTACCCATATGGATCCTTCCCATGATGAAACTTCAGTACTTTTTGAACATTTGTGTGATTTGGTTCATTCTCCTACACCGTACAATTCCATGTTTTGCAACATTAGTCTCAATGAAGTATGGGTGAAAGGGTTCTTTTTTATGGTGCCACATGAGGAGTATGGAACTCCTAGATTTAACTTTTATGATGACATGGTTGGATCACATTCTTATTCACATTTGCAGCAGCATAATTTGTCACTTTATGATGATTCACATCTACATGGATGCACCTATGATATGGATTTGAGTCACTTGAAGACTCATGGTTTTTCTTGCTCAACACTGGGTTCATTTGATGTTAGAGGAACTTCATCCAACACTTGGGTGAATAGATTTATGATGGGAGAACATTTTTTTTGGAAGCCACATACTTTGTTACATCTTTATGATTCTCACATTCATGGATGTATGGGTGAGACTTCTTTGAGTCATTTGAAGTCTCCTTGTTTTTTCTGCTCATTATTTGGTTCAGATTTTAGTGGAGATTCTTCATTCACTTCTTGGATGAAAGAATACATGGTTGAATATTTTGATGCATATCACATCCTTTTGGAGCAGCATTATAGGACATGGGATCCTCACCTATGTCATTGGAGCAGATTTGATTGGTCACTTGAAGATTGTCTGCACTTGGAAAATCGTGGTCTACTTGCTTGGAGGTACAAGCATTTTCATGATTCTTTGATGAAGCACCTCCTTGATGTACATTTTCATTATGTAGTTATGTACTTTGATGATATATATTTTGTACTCATGATGTTTGGAAGAATGCATACAAGAAAATGGGATCCAGGAATCATCTTATCTGATGGTATGGGTTGGAGAGCACTCTTCATTGTTGGGGTACAATACAAGCAATGGGACCCTGAAATAATTTTTATCTCATTGGTTTCATATTTTTTGGGGAAGCAAGCAGTATGGGAGATGGATTCCCCACTTAATAAAGTGATTTTAATCAGAGTAGTGCAGCAGCAAGCATGGTGGTTCCTCTCTAAAATCTTCATGGAAACTGAAAGACTCAAGGTTGGGCAATTCAATGGCAACTTCAAAGAATTATACAGAAAGCAGGTTCTTCAACACCCACATTTAAAATTGCTTGAGGACAAGCAATATTGGGAAGGGAGGATTTGTCATGTCCCAAATTTGGCATTGGGTCACAATGGCCTAATCACATTGGCTCTATTCATTAGAGTTTGTCAAATTGATGCTAAAGGTCAAATAATTGCCAAGGAGGAAAATTACTAGTTTCCTAGGTTTGGGGTGAAAGCTTTGGGATTTGGAATAATGGGGATAATAAATGATGTTTGAACATTAGAATGGCATAAATATTTAATAAAGGATCTAAATAAATATATACAAGTGAAAATCAAAGTGGCATTCCATCATGAAGACACATGGAGGAAGTGGGACCCACATATGGCTAGATTTCCCCACTACATTTGGCATCATTCTCTCACCAATTCGAATTCAAGGTGAATGGTAACATACTTGGGGGATTCCAAAAGGTATTATTCATTGCATGACTCATCCAAGGTCGAAGTATAGAGGAAGAGTAACTCCCATGGAAGAGGAAGAGGCAATTTGGAGCTAGTGAGACACTTGGGCTAGATTCCCTAGCTCTATGACAACAATAATGAAGATGCTATGACACCTATGACACAAATCAGACCTGAAGGCTGACATATGACATATATGACATGTCAGGGCTAAAAATAGACTCCAAGAGGGCGCTCAAGGGTGTTAGGGAAGCTAAGATGCTTCCACATGTGATTTGGTGGAAGTGGGAGACTAGGAATTGTTGTACAAGTGGCGTTCTTTGGAATCTCTTCCCAACATGAGTTGGCATGAGTCTCTTGGAAGGAATTCGACCCATGGAGGACATTAGAAGTTTATAAATGTCAATAACAAAGAATGAAACCAGCTTTTGATCATTTGTAGAATTTGCAATTGCAATTGTGAAGAGGGAGAGCTAGTGGATGACTAGTTTATTGCCTTAGCCAATTTCGAGGGTGAAAGATTCCCATCCAAGTTGGCAATTGGAAAGGCCATTCAGACCTTTCATTTGGAGCTTTAATGGAGTCTTTATTTTCAGGTGTAAGCTACAGGGCAGCTCATGATTTCTTCTATTGCAGCTCGCTCCTTCAACCGTTTCCAGTTTTGATGGCATATTCTTGATCCTTGAGGGAGGGCGTTTTTGGTGAGCTATTGTACTCTTTGGGGGATCTTATAATGCCCCATTTATTTTGTAATATGAATAAAATACTCTGTTCTTCATCTCCAAAAAGTTTCAGGTCGAAATTCCAAGTAGAAATGTATAAATCTCATTTTTAATGGAAGAACAATGCCATTTCCCCACTACCTTGTTGTGAGCCAATGTATGGATGATGATTTAGAATGAATGGATGATTCTATGATATATTTGTGATAAATATACTGCCATGGATTTCTTATACAAGTTTCATGTACTTTACTTGAGCATTTGAAGCAATTTTACTCAGTTTAGTTGCATTGGGAGAAGAAATAGTGCCATTTCCCCAAGGGTCGAATTGGGGATTTTTTCAGTTGAATGGGAGAGGGTGAGAACAGTTGTAATAAACCATTAATGGTGCATATGAGACCTTAATAACATACTTAACACATTACTTACCTATGTTCATAAATTTGAGTGGGTTTGGAGGCATTTGGGAAGCCATTTTCAGTACTTACCTTAGGGGTATTTGAACCCCAAATTACTTGTAAAATTGCATACTTGGTCCAGAATATTAAGAGAGTTTGCAGAGGTCTTTTGGTGGCCATATGTTATCCATGAACATCATATTCAATTCCTAATATCATTCATAAACCTTCCTTGAATATTTGAAGACATTTGGAGTCAATTTGAGACCTAGAGACCAATACTAGTCAAAGGGAAATCACTAGTAAAGTTACCTACATTGACCAGAATTGAAAGAGTATTTGAAAAAGTGTTTTAAAGGTACAAAGGCATCCATGAAACACATATTTATGTTCTAATATAATTCATATACCTTATCAGAAGATTTGGGATCATTTGGGGCAATTTTGGGACCTAGAGATCGAAACTAGTCAAAGGTCGAACCAAGGAAAAAAGTGGAAAATTGCAATTTTAATAAAATTCCTAATAAGGGACATTACAGCTTCCATCATTGTGTTGGGACAGAACATTTTGACCTGAGAGTGGATTTCATCCTTTAGACCACTGATAAAACAACTCCGGTAGAAGTCATCAGGCAATCTTTCGATGTGGTTGGATAGTTTCTCAAATTCAGTTTGATACTCTCTCACAGTGCCAATTTGGCAAAGATTAGTGAGGGATCCTGTGAAGTCATGAAGAGCATTGGGACCAAATCATTGTAAAAGGAGCTGGAAAAAATATGGCCATTTTGGCTCTTCATGAGCCTTGATGTACCAACGGTACCATTGAAGAGCTTCCTGTTCCAAATGAAAGGATGCAGTGGAACTTTGTTGACATCAAAATTCTTATGCATATTGAAATACCGTTCTGCACGATAGATCCATCCAGTCGGATCAGTACCATTGAAGCTAGGAAAATCAAGCTTCGGACCATGGAAATTGCTGGAAGAAGAGAACCCATTGTCTGATGAAGACTCGGACTGTCATTTGTTTTTCATGGATGAATGCTCAAGATGGAGGCCAAGAAATTTTTCATCTAGATCTTGGAGTTTGGTTTGGATGGCTGCAAGTGCTTCCTCCATGGTTTTTTCTCCCGCGTGGGTGACAACCATAACTAGAAGTTTTTTTTTTTTTTGAGTGGATAGAAAAACAAAAACAGAAACTGTTTCAGTAAAGGAAAAGCTGGATTTGGGAAAAAATATTATGGGTAATTTGGGTTTGATTAGGTTTTGGACACTGTCGAATGGACAGGAAAGCAGAAAAGGAGGATTTCAGAAGCGGGGTGAAAGAATGAGAAAAATTGGCAGAGAGAGACAAAGAAGAAGAAATAGGAAAGGAAGTTTGTGGTAAAATTTGAAGCCGATTGGGTGAAAGTCGAAGAAGTTATGGCAAACCCTAAAAATAGACAAATGTGGTATTTCTGGCTTTGGGAAGTATAATTTGGGATAGGGTCCTCAGGAATGAAATCTGCAGAATCGGATTACAGGGGTGTTAGGGAAGTTTCAAGGGAAATAGATAGATCTTCAACGATGCATAAGGGATCGGAAACAGATAGATCTGTAACTACACGAAAGTGATTGGAAACAGATGGATCTGCAATGGCGTGGAAGTGATCGACAACAGATGGATCTACAACGATGTGGAAGTGATCGGAAATAGTTTTGGACAGAGGAAATATGCGATTTTTTAGTTGAAAATAGATATGGACCCCAGGTATGCTCGGCTTCCTAATGGTTTAGGGGATTCACTCAACCACCAATGTTGTCTGATGGATTTCGTATTGGGGCAGTAACCCTCATGCCATGGCTCAGGTAAAACTAATAACTGCTTTGCCACAAATGACAACTCTTGGTTTACCTCACAGGTGGGAACTAGTCAATGAGGTAGGGGTTGTTTCCCTTTTCGCTATCAGGTCCTCTCAATGGACCAGCTACTTCGAGGTTCTTGTGGTACTCCTCACAATGCGTTTTAGGGATTTTTCCCAAGTACTTCCCACATTTAAGAGGATAGGGATTATTCCCAGATCTGAACCTACAGCAGATGCGAAAACAAAAATTTGTAGAAATTTCACCCAATGAGCCCAAGAAAGTGCTCTGATACTAGATGTGAAGAACCTGCAACAATTAATTGATGAAATACACGATATATTAGATCACAAAATATTTTTATTGATCGTAGGCCACTTCGAGGGGGCAACCTCCTTTGAGCAAGATCAATACAAAATAACTTCACGGTGCCTTCATTGGCCTCAACACAAACTTATATAATAAGTCTAGGGGCCAATACTATGCGTCAAAACCATGGGCTAGTACAAACTATGGATCAACAAATACTACGGGACGACTTACAAAGCATATGCATCCAACAACAATAATACAAACTATGGATCAACAAATACTACGGGACGAATTACAAAGCATATGCATCCAACAACAATATACTAACAAAGTAAAGAGAAGGGTTGACATGGGTTCCTAACAATTCAATGGTCTTAAAACTATTGAAGGAGAAACAACTATATGCAAATCCTTCCAAGTGTGACTAGGGAATCAAGAAGTGGAATATTTGGGTCATATTATATATCATGAAGGAATCAAAGTGGACTCTAACAAATTTAAAGATATGATGGAAGGTCCAATTAACTAAACATTGAATATTATTAGAGGATAATTAGGATTTATGGGATATTTTTGTCAGTTTTTCAAGAATTTTTGTCAAATAGCAACACCTCTAACAATGTTATTGAAGAAAGATGATTTTTCTTAGACTTGATTAGAGACCAAAAATTTTGAAAAAAATAAGGAGGTCATGTGTACAACTCGTGTCCTAGCAAAACTTGACTTCAAAAAACCTTTACTTGCAGTGTGATGCCTTAGGGCATGACATTTTGTAGTGTTGATGCAAGAAAGAAGGATCCTTTCCTTTGAGAGATACCAACTTAAAGAAAAAAAATTACTCAATCCAATATATGAAAAGGAAATATTGGTTGTGCTACATGAAGTTAAGAATGACATTCTTGTACCTAATAGGAAGACACTTCAAGGTAGGAGCAAATAATGATAGTCTTAATTACTTCTTGGAACTATGATTATCTTCAAAATATCAACAAAAATGGGTTATAAATATGCTAAGTTATGGCTTTGAAATTATCTAAAAAAAATGAAAATAAAATGTGGACGAAAATGCACTTTCAAGGAAAGAAGAAGACACAGAGGGATTAATTTGTGCTATTTACATTCTAAAATATGATTAGGTGGAAGAAGCTAGGATAGAATGAAAGTAGGATAAACAGGCATGTAATATAATTAAACACCTACAAGAGGAACTTGGTGCATTAGATAAATTTATGTGGAAGAATGATTCACTATGGTATCAAGAACACCTATATTTATGTAAGAATTCCCCACTCAAATAGAAGGTCCTTTTGGAATTGCATACTTCTCCTATAGGAGGTTATTTATAGTTCTTTAAAACTTACCACAAGATCAAGAAGTATTTTTTTCCGGGAAGTTCTTAAAAATGATGTTAATTTTTTTTTGGTAGAACGTTTGGTTTTCCAATAGAATAAGGGGGAGACAATCAAGACCATTTATATTATACAACTATTAGCCATATCAATTCAACACCAAGAAGAGGTCCATATGGATTTTATCACAGGCCTACCAAAGTATGAAGGAAAGAATTTCATCATGGTATTGGTGGATCAACTCACAAAGTATGCCCATTTTTTGTTGTTTTTATCATCCTTTTAGAGAAACTATAGTAAGCTATAACATTCATGGAAACAATTCGAATGCTAAAATATGGAATCCCCAAGATTATTGTAACTGATAGAGATCTAGTTTTCATTGGTAATTTTTAGACTAAAATATTTTCTTATTTGGTTACTCAATTGGCTCACAACACCTCTTGTCATTCTCAATCCGATGGGTAAGCAAAGATTGTAAATAAATGTCTAGGAGGTAATCTTTCTTTCTTTGCATCTGATAAAAAAACACAATGGGTCAAGTGGTTTCCCTTAGTAGAAAGGTGGTACAATATGTCCTTCCATACTTCATAAAATATTTCCCCATTTATGGCTATTATCCTCCAACCATCACATCACCCTTGAAAGGGAAAGATCAAGTTCAAGTAGTGGAGGATCACATAGAGAACTAACAACTGGTTCTTCAACTATTGAAAGAAACCCTAGTTATAACACAAAATAGGATGAAGCAATATGCAGGTCATCATTGTAGTGAAAGTAAATTTGAAGTGGGGAATTGAGTATTTTTTAGGATAAAACCATACAAACAAACATCCCTCAAGTAACAAAAGAAGGAAAATAAATTAGCACCTAAATACTATCATCCCTATAAGGTGTTCTAGAGGCTTGAAAGTATGGCTTAGAAATTGGAGTTTCCTCCATCTCCATGTGTGTGTCTAGTATTCTATGTTTCTTTCTTAAAAAAATTAATCGGATCCAAGATTCCAGTTAATAGTATTTTACTAGAGATTGATGAAGAATGTAAGATTTTACTAGAACCTAGAAAAATCCTTGAAACATAGATCAAACAACTATGAAAATGAGAAATTATTGAGTACCTAATCAAATAGAAGAACCTTCTAATACAATAGGTGACATAGTAATATGAGTTAATCATGTAGAAATATCCACAATTAATCAAGTGTTGAGGAAAACACCTGTTTGAAGTGGAGAGGCATGTTAAGCCCTAAATATTGTGACACTAAATTTATATTATTATATTAGTTTTTTCTTTCCTAGTCGTCTTGGATATTAATTGTAATTGTCATCCACGAGTAAGGATTCAAATTCATATAAACTACACGAGGTGTGTCCAACGCTCCTCACAAGCCTTCCCTGACTCCAACAAACCTCCTAAGACATGTACTCCACTAGTTCCACTCCCCATGCATAAACATTATCACAATCTATGCATCTTTGAGTCAACTACAAGACTCCATGAAATTACCATTGAATCTACCCCATGTTTCTTATGGAATAATTCCCTCCTCCAAGATGAAACATACTCCTCCTCTAATGCAAGGAATTCTCAAAGCAACTGACCATTTCCATGTGACTATGATGTAGAATGTCACCAAGTTTGAATATCTTCAATGCCCTATGAATGAATATCATGCAAGAACACAATTGAGATCAAACAATCACTATGTAATCCAAAAAGGACCATCTAAGGGTTTATCAAACAACATATAACCAAATCTCATGAAGCACCCTCTAACATCTTGCAAACACTTTTTGAGTAACCTCAAAAACTATAATGTAATGTACAATGATGACCTTGTATGATTTTTTGTGTGCATAATTTACTCTATCATAATGAAAGAGTCTCTCTCCCTAGCCATGAATTTAGTGGTCAAATATTATTTGAGGACTTCTTTCCAATGGGGTGGTGTTTTGAACCAATTAAATATAATGAGAGTACTAGTGAGAGAATGATCCACTTCAAGGGGGAAACCTCCTTAACCACTTCAATAGGATATTGTCCCGTTTAAATAGAATGTACTTGAAATATACTTCACACGTTTACAATCAATGGACCTACATATAAATATAATCTAAGGGGTACAGGGATGATTTTAAGAACCCCCCCAAAATTTATATGTATAAAAAATGGGCGAATCTCCCCAATATATAGGAAAACTTGAAGGCGATTTTATCAATAATATAATATGTATATATAATTTTTTGGCGAATCTTTCATTTCATTATATAATGTTGTAAAATATTGGCGAATCTTTTACTAAATTATAAGATATTGTAAAATCTTGGCGAATATTTCACTTAATTATAAAAAATTGTGAAAACTTGGCGAATCTTTCACTGATTTATAAAATATAGTAAAAATTTGGCGAATTTTTTGCCAATAAGAATCAAGCTTTTGATTTTGTAGATTACTAAGATAGTGCAACAGAAGAAAATACACCGGAGCTCAAATCTAGACTCTCTCGACTCCTAGACTCTCGAATGAACAAGTGTATGAATGAGGAGAGGATGGATTTATTTATACATTTCACAAGCAGTATTTGATCACTCGCAACTAGAAGGTGTCAACGAAACACGACTGCACTAACTAAATTCAAGGCAAGTAGGAACTCTACCTGTTATCTCGTCCCTTAATGGTCCAATGGACATGTGGGGTCATGAATCTTGACATGCCAACAAATTGATAGAATTAAGTGAATACCCAGTAGCGGGCCATTTCCTTTATATAGAGAGATAGTTATTGGACCAATTCCAAGCTTCCAACCAATCTTCTCACCAAAATTTATTCTCTTTGGTGTCGAATGGTAGGAGAGTTGCATATTTGTCAGTGAATACTTGAAATGGCTCAATCCACACAAATTTTCCTCGGCAAGTGATAACTTTGCCCATCACTGTTTTAAAATGTCCCAACACTATAAAAGCATCCATAAATTGATAAATAACAACCCCATGCACTTCTAAATTCACCCAGTGATGAGAATAACGCCCCATGCACTTCTAAATTCACCCAGTGATGAGAAAATTGCCCCAGACACTTCAATACTTGCTCCGAGCACTTCAAAATTCTCCCAAAGATGATTAAAAATGCCTTAAGCACTTCAATATTTTCCTAGGCACTTCTAAATTCTCCCAAGGATGATAAAAAAATCCCCATGCACTTCAATATTTTCCCCAAGCACTTCAAAATTCCCTCAAGGCACTTCAATACTTACCCCATGCACTTCTAAATTGACCCAATGATGATATAAACACACCATGCACTTCAATACTTGCCTCAACCACTTCAAAATTCTCCCAACGATGAAAAAAACACCCATACACTTCAATATTTTCCCCAGGCACTTCAAAATTCTCCCAACAAAGATAAAAACGCCCCCATCCACTTCCATGACTTCCCAGGCACTTCATTACTTGCCCCAAACACTTCAAAATTTGTCCAATGATGATAAAGATGCCCTATGCATTTCAATAGTTTCCCTCTAGGGAGAAAAACACCAGACAATGATATAATCACCTAGGAAATCACAAAAATGCCTCAATCCACACAAATTTGGCCCGGCAAGTGATAACTTTTCCCATCACTGTTTTAAAACGTCCCAACGCTATAAAAGAATTCATACATTGATCAACAACAACCCCGAGCACTTCTAAATTCACACGGTGAGGAGAAAAACGACCCATGCACTTCTAAATTCACCTGGTGATGAGAAAAATGCCCCATGCACTTCTAAATTCACCCAGTGACGAAAAAAACGCCCTAGGCACTTCAATACTTGCCCCGGGCACGTCAATTTTCCGAAAGATGATAAAATTGCCCTAATAAATTCAATATTTTGCTAAGCACTTCTAAATTCTCCCAAGGATGATAAAAACTCCCCATGCACTTCAATTTTTTCCCAAAGCACTTCAAAATTCCCCCGAGTCACTTCAATACTTGCCACGCAGCCACATGCATTTCTAAATTGACCCAATGATGATAGAAACGCCCCATGCACTTCTAAATTCACCCAGTGATGAGAAAAATGCCCCATGCACTTCAAAATTCACCCATTGACAAGAAAAATGCCCCATGCACTTCAAAATTCACCCATTGACAAGAAAAACGCCCCAAGCACTTCAATACTTGCCCCGGGCACTTCAAAATTCTCTGAAAGATGATAAAAATGCCCTAAGCACTTCAATATTTTTCGACGGACTTCTAAATTCTCCCAAGAATGATAAAAACCCCATGCACTTCAATATTTCCCCCAAACACTTCAAAATTGCCCCCAGACACTTCAATATTTGCCCCATGCACTTCTAAATTGACCCAATGATGATAGAAACGCCCCATGGACTTCAATACTTGCCTCAACCACTTCAATATTCTCCCAACGATGATAAAAACGCCCAGACACTTCAATATTTTCCCTAGGCACTTCAAAATTATCATAACGAAGATAAAAATGCCCCCGTTCACTTCCATATTTGCGCAGGAACTTCATTACTTTCCCTAGACACTTCAAAATTTTTCCAATGATGATAAAGATGCCCATGCACTTCAATACTTGCCCTAGGTAAGGGTGAAAAACACCCGACAATGATATAATCACCCAGGCAATCACAAAAATGCCCCAATACACACAAATTTGCCTCGGCATGTGATAACTTTGGCCATCACTATTTTAAAACGTCCCAACACTATAAAAGCATCCTTACATTGATAAACAACAACTCCATGCACTTCTAAATTCACCCAGTGATGAGAAAAACGCCCCATGCACTTCTAAATTCACCCAGTGATGAAAAAAACGCCCCATGCACTTCAAAATTCACCCATTGACAAGAAAAACGCCCCATGCACTTCAAAATTCACCCATTGACAAGAAAAACGCCCCAGGCATTTCAATACTTGCCCTGGGCACTTCAAAATACTCCAAAGGATGATAAAAATGCCCTAAGCATTTCAATATTTTCCGAGGCACTTCTAAATTCTCCCAAGGATGATAAAACTCCCCATGCACTTCAATATTTTCCCCAAGCACTTCAAAATTTCCCCCATGCACTTCAATATTTGCCCCATGCACTTCTAAATTGACCCAATGATGATAGAAACATCCCATGCACTTCAATACTTGCCTCGACCACTTCAAAATTCTCCCAACAATGATAAAAACGACCATACACTTCAATATTTGTCCCAAGGACTTGAAAATTCTTGCAACAAAGATAAAAATGCCCCTATCCACTTCCATGTTTTCCCAGGCACTTCATTACTTTCCCTAGACACTTAAAAATTCGTCCAATGATGATAAAGATGCCCTAGGCACTTCAATACTTTCCCTATGCAAGGGAGAAAAACACCCGACAATGATATAATCACCCAGGCAATCACAAAAATGCCCCCAAAACACATAAATTTGCCTTGGCATGTGATAACTTTGGACATCATTATTTTAAAATGTCCCAACACTATAAAAAAATCCTTACATTTATAAACAACAACCCCATGCACTTCTAAATTCACCCAGTGATGAGAAAAACGCCCCATGCACTTGAAAATTCACCCATTGACAAGAAAAACGCCCCATGCCCTTCAAAATTCACCCATTGACAAGAAAAACGCCCCAGGCACTTCAATACTTTCCCCGGGCACTTCAAAATTCTCCGAAAGATGATAAAAATGCCCTATGCACTTCAATATTTTCCGAGTCACTTCTAAATTCTCCCAAGGATGATAAAACTCCCCATGCACTTCAATATTTTCCCCAAGCACTTCAAAATTGCCCCTAGGCACTTCAATACTTGCCCCGTGCACTTCTAAATCAATGATGATAGAAACATCCCATGCACTTCAATACTTGCCTCGACCACTTCAAAATTCTCCCAACGATGATAAAAAAACCCATACACTTCAATATTTTCCCCATGCACTTGAAAATTCTCGCAACGAAGATAAAAACGCCCCCGTCCACTTCCATGTTTGCCCAAGCACTTCATTACTTGCCCTAGACACTTCAAAATTCGTCCAATGATGATAAATATGCCCTAGGCACTTCAATACTTTCCCTAGGCAAGGGGGAATCACACTTATGCTATTATCTAGCATTTATCAAACACTAGAATTTATGGAAATGAAAGAAATCATGCTAACTCTCCATCAAATCCTTTCTCTCATGGTGATCCATAACCTAGAGAACTCTTCAAGCTACCATTTGAGAATTTATACTCTGTCATTGTGAGAATCTTGCTGAGCTTTTCTTTGTTATGTTGTTTCTCGTGCCTATGTTATGAAACCTTGCTTCATCCATCCATTGGCAACATTCCAATGGATCCTTTAATATAATAATATACAGCCCTAAAGGACCCCTGTAGCAGCCAATGGTCTGGATAAGAAGAAGGGAATCCTTTGTTTTGAGTACTATGGGCATTAAGAAGACAAATATGGGCAGCCTAATCAGCATAATGAACAACTATAGCAGTAAGTAGAAAACAATGAACAACCCTGGAAAGTAATTCACAGCAGTATGAACAACGAGCTAAGAACACTTAAAATCAGGTATGGGCACATACAACCATCAAAAGATAACAACAAGCAACAATATAGTTAACAATGGAGTAAGAGCAATATTTTAAGCCCGGTTTCACTAATAATAGCTTTTACCTATAATCATGTATAGATCCATTATAACTCAACATATCAAAATTTATATAATCAGAGGAATTTGGAATTAAAAGACAAGTTGCCACAGTAATGGAGGAGGGAGGTCATAACTTTGAGTAAAAACTTCCTTGAAGGTTGTGTAGGAATGCACCCTAGTAAAGGATTATTTATACTACACCCTCCAACCTCCAAATATATCCTATCTCAAGTTAGATCTATGGTTCCAGATGAGAAATATCATTGAGAATTTTATAAATCAACCTTTTCCAAGGCTAATTGTGGTCACTGTTTTGTACTAAGTTGGCTGACATAGCCTTGAAATGATGTATTTCAATCTAGACCACATGTTGAGTTTAGGAGCAACCAAAAATACTAATATGAATTAGTTCATGTGAGCCTATTGGATATTGTCGTAAGTGTACACTAAATGGGTTAGTACCTTTGTAATCACAACAATGTAGAAAGGTAACAGAGAATGAATAGGTTGAATAATGATATTTTATTACTGCAAAGAAAGTCCATATATGGATGGTATGAGAACTTGCAATTACAAAGCTTTGTCTCAAGCCCTAGAAGATCCTATAAGACTCATTATTTCATAACAAAGGCTATGAGGACCTTTTATAACTAGTTCAACTGTCAAGGAAGTTACAGAGTCACATAATATATCAAACAATTTGTTTCAGCTTCGTCATCTTCTTTCATATTTGGAAAATTGTGAGATCATTTAATTGTCTTCTTGCAACATCATGTTGTGTGTCTCCTTGTTGTGGATCCTCTTTCCATGTTGATGTCTTGTGCATAGTTGCATAGTTTTTGGTTTTTGTAATAGTGTAGTTTGTATTCTCCTGCAACATACCCAAAATAATGAGACAGGAACTTTGCACAGCCCCAAATATGAAATTAGTTTCACAATATGGATATATCTTACAGAAATCATAATTGTACTATAGGTAATTAAATCTCATAGCAAAGAGGGAAGCTCAACAGAATTATCCATTTGAATGACACCTCGATTTATAGTTCAAATTTCACAAAATGTTATCTAGATTGTCTAAATAAAACGGAATTCTGGCAGGACTAGCACGAAATGTTATTGCATTCAAGAAAAAATGCATCTGAGACTGTACCCTGTACATTGGCCTTAAACTATGTATAAAGGTAAATAAAAAGAGTAAATAAAAGGTATGCAGGCCTGGTACTGGCAAAAAGAATCCTAAATTTATCATCCACAAGAGTGCACAAGACTGGAAATTTTATTAATTTGAGATATCTTATGCAAATTCAAAAATTACATCTCTTTAGAGGGATTCCATAGATCAAATCCCTGTGAATATCAGCCTTAGAGCTAAATTGAATTATAAAATGGAATTCTAGGCAGGACTAGCACCAAACGTTATTGCATTCAGGCCAAAATGCATCTGAGACGTTTTCCCTGTACATGGCCTTAACATATGTATAAGTGTAAATAAAAATAACAAGTAAAAGGTATGCAGACCTGGTACTGACAAAAACATCCTTACATTTATCATCCACAAGAGTGCACAAGACTATAAAATTTTTATGAATTGAGGACAAATCCATTGAGAATATCAGACTTTTTTTTGCAAATAAATTTGCAACAATTACTAAAACCTACATACTACAAAGTGGAGTTTTGTGTTAAGATTGATTTCAATGTCGGTGCCTTGTTTGGTTGGTTGAGGATGTAGAATTTTGCAAAATCAGTTGAAGATGATACTATAGTGTGAGCTACAGTATGGCACAAAGAGGAGGATTGATTGTGTGAAGAGGTCAATGAATAAGAGCACCCAAAAACCACAATCAAGATGCAAATGGAGATATTGCAGAAGCTTTAAGAATGATATATGTCAGTCTGGATGCCCATGAAAGCTTCCTAGAGAAGGGGATTTACTGCAGAAATATATGATGAGAGTTATGAGAGAAGTGACACAGATGAAGAATAGGTTCCTAAAAAAGAAGCTCAAAATGTAGAAGAAACGTTGATAAAAACAATGAAGAGTTTGAAGAGTGGACCCATCTACTTATTCAAGAATTTGAATCCAGAGGCTTGGATTCACTAGATTAGTGAAATAGAGAAATTATTTGACCGGGAAGGATTTGAAAACCCCAAGAGAGTAAAATTTTCATGTACCAAGCTCAAGAGGCACACATCCTTGTGTTGAGATAACCTACAGTTGGATAGACAAAATAAAGGTAAGGAAAATATCAAACATTAGAGAGGATGGTGGTCAAGATGAAGGCCAGATTTTTTCTTGCAGATTTCTCTTTGAACCTACTAAAAAAGTTTCAGAACTTGAGATAGGCTTTATGAAACCATTAAGGGGTTTCCTCAGACTTAAAACTAAAAATCAAGTAGAAAATCCAGGATATTGATTACCCATGTAACTTCAAATAATCAGATGCTCTAATATGGGGTATGAATGACTGCTTGAAAATTGGCTTGAAAAGAGTTATTTTCATAGGGGGTTCTAGATTAGTCATTGATCTCACAACAATGGGAAAAACTAAAACACATCGTGCGAAACAACTAGAAAATCACATGGATCAAGATGGCCCTTGAAAACCTTGAAGATTACAAGTTCATTCCAATATAAGAATCTACTAACAAACTAGCAGTCTAGTAAGAGAACAAGGTGATCTCTGGAAAATCAGAAAAGACCATGATGTTTGGGGACCACAACCCCATAGAACAGCCCAGTTGGAAGACTACTTTGGACTTGATATCTACTAGGAAATGAGATGGCCCTTCTCAATGCTTAAGGTCACACACACCAACGATCTTTATGACTCTTCCTACCTTTCTTAAATTCAACTTTGTCTAATTCATACCCAATGTGTGTGGGGATTTAGGATATATTTTCTCCAGCAGATTGACAGTACAATAGAATTGGAATTCCCTCCTAACAACAATGCACCAACGCCTTCATATTCATGGGAGCAGCTTCAGCTCACCACCTTTCATTTCTACTTTGTTATTGCTATTTCATTTTTTCCAGGCAATCAAAGATGAAGGAACCATTCCTCCATCTAGTTAGAGAGGAAAGGGCCAAAAATAGAGCATAGGTAGAAGATTCCACTCATGCAAAAGCATATTGCCACCCAACTGATCCTTTTAATACCCAAGGATGGATGAACAGTTTCATGGATAAGCACAACCAAGAATTAAAAATCAACACTCCATAGAGAAGACCCTGTAAAGGAATCTCACATGATCAAACTCTTGAAACTGTGCATCAACATGAAATCCTTCTCCGAGAAAAGGATGAGCTTTAGGCATAGGGATGAGCTTCTAGCAAAAGGTTTTCATCTCTCTGAACTACTGAAAACAATCAAGTGCCTGGATAACACTTCCATTCTTGGCATAATGAGGAGAATTTCAAGCAAACAGCTCTCTAGTGTCTAGAAACCATGGTTGAGGACATTTGGGGCCAACATATACCATCATTAAGGAGGAGCCACCAAAAACAAAAGAGAAGAACTCCCTAAAGTAGAAGATTCCATAGAGAATAGGTAGAAGATTCCACTCATTCAAAATCATATTGCCACCCAACTGATCCTTTTAATACCCAAGGATGGATGAACAATTTCATGGAGTAGCACATCCCATAATTAAAAATCAACACTCCGGAGAGAAGAGCCTATAGAGGAATCTCATATGAACATATTCTTGAAACTGTGCATCATATTGAAATACTTGTCCGAGAAAAGGATGAGCTTTAGGCATAGGGATGAGCTTCTAGCAAAAGTTTTTCATCTTTCTGAACTACTAAAAACAATCAAGTGCCTGGATAACACTAATATTCTTGGCATAACAAGGAGACTTTCAAGCAAACAGTTCTCTAGTGTCTAGAAACCATGGTTGAGGACATTTGGGGCCAACATATACCATCATTAAGGAGGAGCCACCAAAAGCACAAGAGCAGAACTCCCCAAAAGTGCAAGTGACACTTCAGTGCAAAATACTTACTGTCCTCTAGGAATCAGTAGTATGCCTCCAAAAACTTAAGTTGTTTTCTATACTTTGATATAACTGTTTGGTTGCATCACTTAGTTTATCTATTGATAAAATGTATCCTTTCGGGAAACTTGTTCAACAGGTTTTACACCAAGGAACCTAAGAAAAATCATAATTTTACCGACATTAGTTGTTTGAACAATGTAGTTGCAAGTTTAAATGCAACTCAAGTGATGCATCCTCGTTGAAATTCACTTCCACAAATTGCCTCAACAACTAAACACCTAAAATACAAAACCAAATACAACGGGTGTAAGTATGTCTCAAAACTTGATGACATGCATTTAACGTTAAACTCAATTTCTGAAGGCCACACAAGGAAGGTAGACTCCATTATAAGAGAGATCATTGCACTTACTGGAGTTAATTCATGCAACTAAGACATTAATTCATGGAAATACATAAGACAAAAATATCTAAAAATATTAAAGGAACAAGTTAACTAGATATGAGAACTACTGACAACCTTAACTTTGTAATTACCTTTGCAAGAGAAATATCCCTGTCTTTTACACAAAAAGAAATCTCATCACATAACTTTTTCCTTGCATCCTTCAAAACTTGCCAACGTTATAAAAATAAGTATATAATAGAACATTAACTGGGACCATAAATAATATTTTATTACTTCCAATGTATTGATGTTGCCACTGAAAAAGGCAATTCCTTTCAAACAACTGAAATGGAAAATCCAAGAAAATGCTTTCATGCAATGATAGTGACAGCTGAAATGCCAAATCCAAACTTCAAAACCCATACATATTAAATTGTAGGAAGACAGTCAATGGCAAAAAATCCAAACCAAGATTCCCATATATATCAAATAGTTGGAAATCAGTCAAGGACAAAACCTGCTCAATAAGATCAACCAGAATAATAACTTCATAAAAGATGAGTGCAAAAAGCATAGATGGTATATTAACTGGGGTTAAAATTATCTAGAAAGAATTTTAAAGCAGTCTGCTAGAAACAATGGTTCTTGTCTTGAAATGGGGTTCAAAAATATTTAAATAAATAATTGTGACAGAAATAAGCATAGACATTGTAAGACAAATTACTTCAGCAAATTGAGATCACTGATACCCATTAGAACTAGACACAGTAAGACTAGTTCCTTTAGCAATTGAGATCACTGAAAACCATTAATTAAATTTAGACACAGAGATATATTTTGTAATAGCTCACTGGGTTTAAAAGGAGGCAGGTGCAGGGGGTTCCTCATCGACCTTGGAGGAAATTAAGAATTAAATTTCACTTGGGGAAATGAAGAATTAAATTTCACTTGGAAAATTGGCCTTAGCAATGTGGAACAGAATCCAGTTGGAAACCGAATGAGGGATCAGAGTCCTCACTATAGTAAGTAACACAACTATCCTTATCAGGCATATGGTGAATTGGACCCTCCCTAAATAACCCCAACTATGAAGGATGATCAAATGCACTCAAAGCGTTGCCAACAGAATGGATACAATTCATTTCTTCCATACGCTTCAATCTGAGAACAAAAAGGCAGACAATTTGGCAAACCATGCAACTCTTTTGCCTAATAAAACTTTATTAAAAATGGGGAGGGGTGATCATGATAAGCCTAATTTGACAATATCTCTCATGACAAGCATGTTTCTCATGATCCCTAGGCTTAATTTTCTAACGCAAAGATTTTTGCAGCTTGGAAGAGAACACGTCATCTTACACATATGTTGAGGTGAATTACACCTATGAAGACCTTCATGTCCAACCTTCAAGCAACAAGAATGCTGCATGGATGATTTGTCAAATAAAGAACATATCTCCATACATGTATGATTTTTCTTTTTGCAATCATGATTCCCATCAAGACCTGCCAAATTCCAACAATCATCCACAGCAGTTCCTTGGTGTGATTCAAGAGAGCAATATGTGCACTTCTCATCAAAACGTGGTTACCCATACAAGAGCATCAGAGGAATGGCATTCTCCAGAACACATTGCCAAAAAGTTGTCAAAAGCATATAGAACATTTAAAACCACATACAGAGTGTCCTTGCTTTAGTTCTGCAAGGGCTAGAACTGCCTCCAGTTGCAATTTTTGTACACAATTATTCCTAGAAAATTCTGCAATGTTGAACGGAAGACACCTTTCAACACAATCACACCGTACATCAGCCAATGCCACTAAAGAGTCCTGAAATTTAGTGTGCCAAAAATCACCATTTCTACCTCTTCTTTCCAAGATACTTGTAGAATTGATCTGACATAACACAAAGTTCTATCATGTAATATAGATTCATCTAGAGCTGCAAGCTCCAGGCATGTCCTGCAAATTGATGAGGATATCCCCAAGTTATATTGGAGAATCTCCTACTTCCTATGAGTCAAAATTCATAAGCACCTTGTTGGAACCTGCCTTAACAACACAAACCAAGTTCATGTGAAGGATCTTCACCTTCATAGCAAAACGTTTCAAGTATACAACCATCCAATCCTTTGCTTCTATCTGAGCACTAACAAGCTTCAAATCCCTCCAAAAGGCACGACCACACTCATAATAATGTCCCAACACTTCTTCTACAGTCAAATCAATATAAGATAAGCTTTCCTGATGATTTTCCCATCGAGTGAAAGGAGACATTGCAACAAGTTCAACAATTCCTCCATACCTTAGTCAGAAGTATAAATTTGTAGAAGTTTTACACAGAATTTATCTTTTAATCATCCACGTCAGAGACATCAACATCCTTGATATCTCTGTAGAATAATCCCTGTAACAAATTTTCATCATTCTTCACCAAGCTCACCCCACTTTGGAAACGCTAGAAGATAACTTCTGTCTCTTTGTGAAAATGAAATCCTGATTAAAAAGCCAAGTGTCACAACTTTTAAATTTACCTTTGAGCAGCAACATTAATATAAAGGTAAAGGTTAAGAAACTCAAATATGAGAAATTCAAGGTTCAAAGATCAAACCTGTAAAACCTAACAAATAAGACGGTCCTCAAAACAAACCTTCTTGTTGAATATTGTCAAATTACTCAAGGCAGTATTGCTCACAAGGAAAGCCAAGACAAGTTGTTTTTCAATGAACTATCCCTCTGTTGGTTTTGGCTTCTTCAGGAGATTCTCTGCATCCAGTTCTTGTATCAAAACTTCCTCAATAATAAGCTAACAAAATCTCATCAGTTGCTCTAAAATGCCATCGCTCAAGGAAACCCCAAAAACAATATTTTGTGCTGGTAAACATTTTAGGAACTATTAGGTTTTATCCATTCATGGAGTGCATTGTCTGAAACTCGGATGACTTGAGTGGCCCCTGATAACTTTTTGTTGCTTCCAAATTTTAGAATAAGCTGCTCAACTGGCACTACAGGGCATTTTTTTTTCAGATCCATCTTTTCCAAGCAAAATTCATGCCTTTTGATCCGTCTTGTCATGGTTTCCTATGTCCTTCAACATAATCTCTTCTTTAAACAAAATTGGGTGAGCAGAATTTCAAGACATTTCAATAATCAATGTGACCTGCACCCCATTCATGATATGAAATTTAATCTCCAAGGCAAATAAAATTAGTTTCTCAGCAGAATTATTAGATATTGTGACCCAACATAAAAGGAAAATTGAGAAGCTAGAAGCTAAATGTGACATGCTTTACCAATTGGTCCTGGGCCTATCTAGTAGTTCCCAGTCTGTGGTTACTTATCCAAGGATGTCAATTAGGTCTGCCCCAGTTATTGCAAAAGATGAAGAAACAATTCAGCGAGCTCTAGGGGATTTGGAAATGGAACATGTGGACTAAGATCTCTAGTTACCAGCTAATGTCAAGTAAGAAGCCCATAGTGAGCATGTCTGTTTCTGATACAAGGTTTAGCTATGTTTTGTAAGTTAGTTTTGATACTAGGCAAGTTTCTTAGGATCTAGATTCTATATCAGTACATCTTTAAGCTATATCTTTCTGAAAGTTAGAACAGTTCAAACTATAGGAAACAATTTTGAATTTTGGACAACTTATGAAAGACTAGCTTATGGAAAGCCCCTTTTTGTTTGTGTTATACTTATTATGATGTACGGTGCGGCCATAGCAACTTTTTAATACAAAATATAACCATTTCAGTTTTAAAAAAAAAGCATTACATCTGCACGTGGAATTTAGCTAGCATATTAATAATAACACCTCTACCTATGTTTGACCAGTCTAAAATTGAAACATCACTTGGAGTATTCAAGACGTTATCTTTGGCATTGTACCCATGTAACATGGAGAAAAGAAGGGGTTAAGACCTGCAGAAAATATAATATTTGATTTGTAAAACATTGAAACATCACCTGGAGCTTTCCAAGATTCCACGTTCCACAAATACAAACAACTTCAAGCACCTTATCATGCATGACTTGTGGATCAAAGTCATCCTCACGGTCCTCTTCATTCTGCCACAAATCTACGCCTCACATGTAGCTCCCAATGTTCGTTACAAGGACACCTTCTGCATCCTGCAATGTTACACAATATACTTAAAATCAAAACTATATATGTACATGGTTTCAGATAGATAAGTTGTAGATGTCTTAGCACCCACCTCAGGAACTTCAATATCCACACCATCCACTTCTAGTCGAATTTGCCAAGGAAAATCGACACATGTTCTATCCATAATGTCCTTGGCACCTTCTTTTGCATACAAAAGTTTATTCAGAAACTGCAGAATAATACAGATGCAAAACATTGATTAACCCATATTCATTCACGATTTGCAACAATGGCAATCACAAGCAGAATAAATCATTTACCTAAGAAAAGCAGTAATGTAAAATTATGGCAGTTATATGACTGACAACCTGGAAGAATACCCAAATCACTCAATAACACAAACAAACTAACCAGCGAAAATCTTTGGGGACCGAATTCAACCGAAAACCTCGAATCCAGGGTGAAATAACCAGCGAAAATGCCCTATGGTCCATAAATCGGGGCGAACAAACTAGCAATCCCCTCTATGAATGAAAACCATGGGCGAACGAGTTGCTCACGCCTCCATGAATGAAAATTTACTGGCGAAACAGCTACCTTTGGACTCCATTACGGGAATGACGGGGGCGAACCGACCATTTCCTCCATCTTTCACTGGGCTAAATCAGATTTTCCCTCTCTCGCTGGGTGGGCTATCCGATTTTTCACATTGTGGCCATTCATAAAATGTGGGCTAATTTATTAAATTTCAAAAAAACGATTTAATATTAAAAATTCGCCCAGGGTTTGTTGGTGACCCCTATAATTTCGCCCATGGGCTATAATTCGCCCCTAAAATTTTCCCTGAAGGGGTACTTATTTGAATAGTCATGACCTTTGAGTCTTACCTATCTATTATTACCTTAATTATTTATTAATAATTAATGGATTATTATCTTATATTTATTGGTTCTATTTTTTTTTGATATATATATATATATATATATATATATATATATATATATATATATATATATATATATATATATATATATATAGTTATATATATATAACATTACTTCCCTATTAAAGATGATTCGTACTCGAAGTGTGATAAGGTTATTACCATGTAATGCGCCATGGGATAGGGATTAACATGTATTTCCCCTTCAAACAAGTTTTGTCCACAATGCTTGACTAATTGTGGATAATTATGTATTAAGAACTCATCTTCCTAGGTCACATTGTCTACTGGAAAGTTTGTCCACTTGATGAGGTACTTAATGATTACGCGATTATGCAGTTGTTTGATCCCTTTCTCTAGGAATATCTCTAGTTCTTGTATGATTTTTCCTTCTTTATCCAACCTCTAAAAAATATTATGAACTGGGATATTGCCATCAATTATCTTCTTTAAGAAAGAAACATGGAAAACTAGATGTACACGTAAAGATGGAGGTAACTCTAATTTGTAGGCCATACATCCTATTTTTTGAAACATAATATAATGACCACAGTACTTGGGCGTTACTTTATTTTCCTTATTTTATTTCTTGAAATACTTTTGTTTGTATTATTGTAGCCTCAAAAATACCCAATCCCCCACTTAAAAGTTCCTTTTAATGTAATGTTGATTTTCTTTTTGTTTCACTTTATGTTGTGATATATACAAGTTGTCCTTTAATAGTTGGAAACAACCTGTCAATGTTCTATGTGATCCTCCATTACTTGAACCCTAGCTTTCCCTCTCAAACGTGAAGTGATGGACGGGGTATGATACCCATAGAGTTTTATACACTAGGACCATTTTGATGAAGTATGGAAGGAAGTGTTGTACCACCATTCTGATAAGGGTAGCGACGTAACCCATTTTTTCTACTTATCTGATGAAAATAAATAAATATATACTTCCATACAATTATTAACAATATTATTTTTTCCATCATATTAAGGATGTTAACAAGACTTGTGAGCCAATTGAGTACCCAAAAAAGAAAATAATTTAGTCCAAAATTAGCAATGAAAATTGGATCTCTATTAGTTACAATAACCTTGGGGTTTTCATGTATCATTTTTTGAATCCCCTAGTGATGGGTGTAGTGTCCAATTGAAACATTGGGATGTTTCTAAAATCCAAAAATGTTCAACTCCAAAAACTCTTATATAATGATAACTCACTTTGAAAACCTTCATGCTCAAATACTTCCATAAATTTTGAGGATATTGTACTTGCTTTTGAAGAGTGGGAAAGAGAGTCAAAATAGGCATATTTTGTGAGTCAATCCACCACCACCACAATGGCATTCTTTCCTTCTTAATTTGGTTTATATATGATAAAATTCATTGAGATCTCTTCCCAACACTAACTTGGTATGGCTAATGGATCTAGAAGACTTGGGGTCTTGATTGTCTCTCTTTTGTTCTACTAGAAAACAAAACATTCTACAACAAAATTTTGAACATTAATTTTAAGACCTCCCCGTAAACAAATCCTTCTTGATCTCATGGTAATTTTTCAAAAATCGTAAATGTCCCCCTTTTGGAGAAGTGTGCAATTAAAAAATGAACTTCTATTTGATAATTTGGGGATTATTACATAAATATATGCGATCTTGGTGCCAAAGTGAATCATTCATCTTCCACATAAAATTTTATGATGCACTAGGGTCCTCTTTAGTTGTTGAATAAGCTTCCATTCATGAATCTAATCATCTTCCCATTATATCATAGTTTCTTCCACCCAATCATTTTATAGAATGGAAAGAGCACAAAGTAAGCCTTCAACATCTTCTTCTTTCCTTGAAAGTGGAATCACCACCATATTTTGTAAGACTTCCCTTTTTTGTAGATGATTTCAAAGTCATAACCTAGAAACTTTGTAACCCATTTGTGTTTCTCTTCTCAATATAAATGTTGTTTCAATAAGTTCTTTAGACTATAATTAATTGTTTTTACCTTGAAATTTCTTCCTATTAGGTAAGTGCACTATTGGTTAACTTTATGCAATATGGCCAACATTAACTTCTCATAAATGGGTTTGCATAAGTTTTTTTCTTTCTTTAAGATGGTTTCTTTCAAAAGAAAGGGGCCTTCCTTCTTGCATTGAAACTACACTAATGCCATTCCCTATGGCATCACACTCCACAAAAAAGGGTTTTGTGAAGTCCTAGGATAGGATTTCTATGCTTAGCCCCTGTATGTTTCTCAAATGATTTGGTTTCTTCTTGAGTCCAAGAAAATGCATTTTTTTCAATAATGTCGTTATAAGATCTTTTATATTTATTTGACCATAGTTCTTGACATATTTTCACTAATAACTTATCAATCCTAATAATCCTCAAATATCCTCAATGATTATTCAAGGTTTTAGGAATTGACCATTCCATCATAGATTTAATTTTAATAGGGTAAAATTTGATTCCTTCATGAGATACAATATGACCCAATTATTCTACTTCCTAAATATCAAATTAACCTTTAGAAGAATTTGCATATATTTACTTCTCCTCCAAGGCTTTTAGGACTGTGTCAACATGTTGTACATGCTCTTACAAAGACTTGTTGTAGATTAGCATATAATCAAAATATACTCACAAAAATTTTCTCAAAAAGGGCTTGTAAATAGAATTCATCAAGCTTTCAAATTTGGAAGGTGTATTAGTAAGGCCAAATGGCATCATAAAAAACTCATAATGACCTTCATGTGTTCTAAAGGTTGTTTTGTGAATGTCATATTCCTTCATTATAATATCATGATATCTTGAATGAAGATCCAACTTAGTAAAGAAAATTGCTCCCTATAATTCATCTAGCAATTCATCAATCATAGGAATAAGGAACTTATCTTTAATGGCCATCTTGTTGAGTTCTCTATATTCAGACACATATTATGTGAAAAAAACTTTCTATAAAGCATCACCATTAGTGAAGAGAAAGAATTTTGTGTAGGTTGAATGATGCATGTGTTTAACATTTCTTGAACCATTTATTCAATCCCATTGTTTTGGGCATAAGGGTATATGTATAGTCTTATGTTAGGAGGAAGAATATCCAATTACAAGTGAATGTCATGACCATGCTCTCGCAAAGGTGGAATTCATTTAGGTATATGTACAAATACCGTGAAATTCTTGTCAATAACTACTTTGAGATTCAAGGGAACATAGTTTTTAGAAGTTTAAACCTCTAATAACCATAGTCATGCAATTACACCATGGTGTCCCTTTTCTAATATTTTTTTCATCAGATTAGAACTTATCACTTTAGATCGTTTCCCTTGAATAATTATAACTTCATTTTCCTTTCCTTTTGAGGAAAATCTCATGAAGAGTTCCTTAATTAAAAGACACTAATACCAATAATGTAACCATTGGATCCCTAAGAACACAACAACACCACTCATTTGGATTTCAATCATTGGGATATCCAATCAATAATACCCCATACCGAGCTTAACATTGTGGAATTTCCATGGAAAAATTATGGTATCTCAATTTATAATCATTACTTGAAAGTTTGGTGCTGGATATATAAAGCAATTGAGAGATTTGGCCAATTTGCAGTTGATAAAGTTATGGGTACTACTAGAATCAATCAACACATTTACCTTCCTATTTATTATATTTACTTAATTATATATTGAGAGTTTGAGGATTGTTAATGCTAGTCAAATCATGGCAATATATGGTTGGAATACACTCTTCTAGTTCGTGAGATGATTCCAATCCTCGTTTGTCTCCCTCTTCACAATCTAGGTAGAATAAGTTTTTTAAGCCCTAAATGATGGCACATTACCCCCTATATTGTGGCTCATTGCATATTATTGAGGTCCTCTTGGGTCTATTAGTGGTAATTTTAATTAGCATTATTATATTAGTTATGTCAGCTTGGGTCTATTAGTTATAATTGAACCTCTTTGTCTCCTATATATAGGAAGGATACCTTTTCATTTGAACCATCTCAACTTGTCTTGTCTTGTGTACTTAGTACATTGTATAAGGAGGTTGATCCCTCAAAGAGGATTTCTATTCATATCTTTTCTTCATAATTAAGGCATGGATTAATATTTCTCGTCTATTTATGATCTTTTCATGCTCTTTTGGGGAATTTGTTGCATAACATTTGACATCAGATCTTGGACGCTTCCAAAACGAATCATCTTGGATTTTTCACTATAATGATTTTTATACGAATTTTCAGATAGTGAAACTCAGATGATATGCATAGTACAAATCTAAATATCTATGGTCCAAGTTTCATATCCTTAATCATTACATATTCATAGATATACCCTTTGGAAGTTAGGGTTCCTGACTAGTCCAAAAACTAGTCTAAAATAGGTGTTTTAAGGAAAAACGGTTATATATGGAGCATGCAAGATCCAAATTGAGTGATACCTATTGCATCAGAAAGAAGACATGCCACACTATATTGGGTATAAATTTCAGAATTAGACTCGAAAAATTGGACAAGTGGCAAGTCGTATACTCTCACTCTTCTGAAAAGGCCAAACCAAACAAGTGTTGGGAAAATTGGCACAAATTTTTTGGCACATCCAAATTCAATGAAACCTGCAACATTGGAACTATGACGTATCAAGATACCGCATCCCTAGATTTCAGACTCATAGGGGGGAAAATTTCAAGATTACCACAATTGAAAGGTCAGTTAGAGAATTAATCTTCAAATCTAGCTTGGAAAAAGGTACGCCATTTCAAATTTAACTAAATTTTAGTAGAAGGATCTATTTAAGGTGAACCAAAGGTGTGATATCTATTTATATTGTTCAAAATTCCACTAAAAGGTAGTAGAAAAAATCACACTCCAATCAAACCACCATAGGATTCATCCCCAACCTGCAATGAAAGTGAAGACATATCTTTTAGGGTGTCCAAGTTGGAAGATATGATTAAAGGGATTGTCACAAATGATTGATTTAGATAACTTGGAAAATAAGATGGCTAGTAAAGAGGATCTAGGAAATATGACCAATGGAATGGCTAGTTATAAAGAAGATATTCAAGATTTGAAGGTACCACTGAATGAGATAAGGCTTATCTTTCCTACACATTTGTCTACTCAATAAGAGGATAAGTAGGAAAAGGGGGACTTATTCCAGTCACGTATTGAGAAAATTGAAAAACATATAGAGAATAAGAGGTTTGAGTCCCCAAAATATGATGATCCACTGCATCATCATAGGTTCAACTCAGGTCCAAGGAATTACTTTATTCCCAATATTGACATGAGAAAGTTTGATGGTAATGATCCAATAATTTTGATAATCCAGTTGGGGAAATTCTTTGATCTACCCCAAGTGCCAACTTTGCAAAAGGTAACTATTGCATCATTATATTTAGATCCTTAGCAATTTGTATGGTGCCAATGGCTTTGTGACCATAACAAGGACTCTATTATATCTTGGTATATATTCATAGAAGAATTGATTTCACATTACGATGACATTAATAACAACACTTTCTTTAGCCAGTTGATAAATCTTAAACAAAAAGGTCTGGTTACAGAGCACATCAAGCAGTTTCAGAAGTTGTCTTAGAGTGAAGAATATTTCAGAAGATAATTTGTTGGATCTCTTTATGGGCACTTTAAAGGAGAAAATTCCACATGAGATCCGTTTCCTTGAACCTAAATCATTGGAGAATGATTTTAGTTTGGAAAGGAAAATTGAAAATAAAAATATGGCAATGACTACTAGAAGGACCACCTCCAACACATACAGAGAGAATAATGTTCCTTCTTCTAACCCACCTCAAATGTTGTCACCTCAACAACTGGATGAAATAAGAGAAAAAGGTCTATGATTTAATTGTGACAGAAAGTATAGTAAGGGACATAAGTGTGGTGAGAATAAATTATTCTACATATATTGTGAAGAGGAAGAAGCAAAAGAAAGGGAACCATCTCAAGCTGAATAAATAGAAGAGATTACTAAATAAACCATGCATTCTATATTCAAAATAATTATATAGTATTAAACTGCAACAAAATGTTGATACATGAACTAGGGTTTTGTGTCTATCGGAATGAACATGGCGGCCATGGATCCATCCATGGCCGCTTCCCTCCTACTCCCATGAGTTGCTATCTATAGATGGCCGGTTGCTGGCGATTACAGACGATATCCTTTGCTTGGTACTGGTGGTGGCACCTTCACGCGGCGACCCATTGGGTAGTAGGCTCTTCTTGCTTCCTAGTGGCGGTGCCGACGGTTTTTATTTTGTGTTGTGGTAAACAAATCCGGGGCTGGGCGTCTTGCTATGGTGCAACGATGACTTCTAGGGTTTTCGCTCTCTGGGGCGCCCATGGCTATGGTCTGGAGCATGATATCCTCTCCCTCAAGGGATCCTATTAGACAACGGTGGCACTCTCCTTGACGGGATCCTGTTCGACGGCGGCGACAGGTGACGAATCTATGGCGGCTGGCATCTCTTGTGACAGTGGCTGCTTCCAGTCGAGGGGAGCTTTCATCTTGACGGTTGACAGGAGCGGTTGCGGCTACCTGCAGCACAGTTACCGGTGGCTCTACATCTATCCATGCCTTCTGAGTTAACGTTTTTCAATCTGTTATGGCCGGCTTTACAATGGCTTCTTTTTTTGTTCTTTTTTATTTCAGCTCTTATGAGCTGGGTTGTTACTTTGTATTTGAGTTGATCATGGCTGCCCGGTTTTAGGGAGTTTTTCGATGTAGGTCTCTCTCACAGACACAGTTTATGGTTTGTTACTGGTGAAACATTTCTAGCCGATATTAATATATTGTTTTCAGAGATGATACTGGTTTTGTGCTTTAAACAACAAAAACACTCTTCTAGAGTGAAAATGATCTATGTAATTTTGTACTCAAAAGATGAAATAAAATTACGCTTTTTCTTTCTGAGAAAAAAATGAAATGTTGATACATACCACACAAATGTGTTAGTCCGTGGGCATCATGAGTTTTGCATACAAGCATTCCATGGAATTGAAATCTCTTATTCCCAATTGGTTTATAGATGCCATACATAGTGATACCATTCCATAACTGTTTTAGCTCATCGATAAGAGGCTCGATATACATTCATATCTTTAACTTGGTACTTACATAATTGTTTGAAATTACACATAATTACTACCATGATATGTATATATAAGTAAATAAATAAATAAATGATAGTATGCAAAAAACAAGACAAATAAAAATGTCACATTCAAAAAATTAATATAGACAAATACCTGGAACAATGATTGTCAACATTATGTGCTCCCTCTTTATTGACATCCAAGGAGGAATGTTATTGTTGATAACAAAAATAGGCCACACTGAGTAAATAGATATAAGCTCTCTTAATGGATTAACACCATTAGCTTCTAATGAAATACTAATATTACGAGGTTCATCTTTAAAATATGGTCATTTTTCCTCAATTTCCCTAAATGCATATCCATCTGCAGGAATTCGAAGAACACCATCTCTAATTTTGTTGTGAGCATGGTAATCCATAAATTGTGCTATGATTTTGCACCTAAACAGTTGCTGCAAATGTGGAATTATGGGAATATGATGAAGAACATTTCAAGGCACCATTTTGGTTACTTGATCGGTTCGATATCCACTAATAAGACAGGTTGGGCAATCTGTTTTTGACACATGATGTCCATAATATATAATATGATCATTAGGACATGCATCTATACTTTGATACTCCATTCCAATGTCTTTGATAATGGTAATTAAACATCGATATGTGTGAGGTAAAATATTTGACAATGGTAACATAAATTCAACTAACAATCTACAACATAAAAAATAACTAGTTATTGCATTCTACGTTAATGCAATATTAATCGTAAATATTGCATTCTTATTTAACACATTAATTAACACTTATAAAAAGGATAAAAAGTCAACCTTTATGTATATATGATGAAACATATGACATACCTTAGGATATGTGTCATACAAGTGTTCGACAAATTATTCATAACCTTTAATTTCATCAAAAGCAATGTAGTAGAGAGAAGCTTTTCTCTTGACCCTTTAGAAATTCATTTATTTTTCTTTTCCATCAAAGGTTCATCATAAATACCATCACTGTCCCCATCTTCATCTAGTAGACCGAACAAGTCTTGGATCATTTTATTTGTCCCATCATCTTCAACTATGGTCATCATCTACTTCCATGGGATCATTAACTTGATATTCATTATTCACTTGATGTTCCTCAGCTTGTACAACATCATTTCTACTACTACTTGGGGCATTTTGCAAAACGTTAGAGGGAAACTCTAACTTTATAATTACAAGCAATCATGCAAAATTAGTGCATGTATAACAAAGACAAACAATATAAAATTTTACAAATACAATCAATATTAAGAAATATAATGAATACATATAGAGCTAATTACCATGGGACGATATTCATTCAATCCCTCGTCTATGTGACCATATTTCCTACAATGTTTTCTAGCTGTTGCTATTAAAATTCTCACGGGACATCTAATAAAACAACTATTGCAAGGGAAAAAACATCTATCGTCACCCTTTTAACCCTCTTCATTTCTTTCCCCACCTCTAATATTTTATAACATTCTTCCACAAAAATACAGTGATGTTAATAATAAAAAATATGCTTTTGACAAGAAGACATTACACCCTTTCTGAACCATCGTTGTTATAGAAAAATTGTCGCAACTTCTTTAAAACATAGCATATTTACACAGGGGCTTCACTCAATAAATAACTATCATAACATGTTCGATCGTGGCATATGAAACAATTTCCCTAATTTCAATAAATATTGGAAAATACCTTCCAAAATTGTTTTTTTTAACCCCCTCCCAATATGCCTTCCCATTTTAAAAAAAAACCCTATTTTCAATAGATATTGTATGTATCAATTTTTAATTAACATTTTTTATACCCCTTTATATTTCTACCTAGTATATTGATATGATACCCCTCTTATGACCCCACATGCATTCTACACTACACCTTGCTTCTTTCGATGTATATCATGGATGCACATTACTTCACCCACAATGCAATTACTCAACAAAATATCATTATGATTTGCAACATCTAATGGTCTAAAGAAGAGATACGAGATCACTTCTCATATGTCACTAGAGCCAATGCATATAGTACAACATTTAGATTGCATGTTGCAGTTCCCCAATCGCTGACTAAGCATGTTGTGGGCTAGGTATCCAAGCCCCCAGGACCTGTAACAATCTCTAGGAGGCTGAATAAACCTCCCAAGGCCTGTAATAGGCATGAGTGGTTGGGTATTCAAGCCCCCAGGGGCTATCGAGGGCCTATAACAGGCCTTGGAGGCTTAGAGCCTCCCATGGCTCTTGGTAACAACTGGCTGAGTGCTATTGGTAACAATTGGATGTCAATGACCACTGTCTCTTGAATATGATCGATTGGAAACCCACTTCACGATGAAACCCCTGGCCTCAAGCATGCCTCAAGATGCGATTTCCCTGCATACTGGTAAGCCCGATCCCTGCCTCAACCCGATTTCTCATCTCGTCGTGATCCCGCCATCTCCATTTGGCGGATATTTGTCAGCTGCCCATATAAAAAAGACCCCAAAGTATTTTTGTATTGTTACATTAAATTAAAAAACCCTTTGCCCCTTAATATATAAGCAATATAATTTTTAGGTTTTCATGAATATTTAATACCGCAATATGAATGAACGTGATATTATATTTCCTTCTAGTGAATCCCCCGTGCATATTTATAAGTTTTAACCCATCATAATTCTGATGAAATTTGATCAAGTCAATGTTGACTTCCTCAAACCATGGTAGGCCATTTGAAAAAGGAACGACTAGTTTTGGTTTTGTCGCAATTGTGACGGACTCTTCCATTACATCGCAATGGCAACACATTGTTATGTATTATCTCTATTGTGATTGTACATTATATAGTTTCTCAATACTAACTACAGGATACTAAAGTGTCACAATACCAACCACATGAGATTAAAGTGTTGCAATATTGATGATATCAGGGAGGACAGGAAAAAAAAATAAAATTTTAAGATATTCTCTTGAATGTTTCGATAGTACGACCAATTTAGTTTGTATCGTCGGGATCCTTTAGTCAAAATTTGGGCCAAATTTACTAGTGTATGATCTATTGGTCTAGCAAGAAGCAGGGATTCGTAGCCCAAAGTACTACAGAGACAGATTATATTGTAGCTAGTACCGCCTTTTGAGAAGTTTTGTCGCTTAGGAAGATATGTGATGGGTTGTTCAGTGAGAAGCTTGAGACTAATGCCATTCACTCCGACAATCAGAGCTGCATTAAGCTCTTAGAAAACCCTATGTTTCATGACAGATCAAAACACATTGAGATGAAGTATCACTACATCATAGACATGGTCCAAAGAGGTGCCATAAGACTTTAGTACATTGCTATTGGTGAGTAGATAGTAGATATGTTGACTAAGCCTTTGTTTGTGATGAAGTATAGGTACTTCTGAGACAAGCTTGGTATGGAAGAGAATGCCTTACTTGCTGAGAGGGAGTGTTAAAGTTACAACATCATAAGTAATTCTCCAAGTCAATCTTGTGTGTAAATATTGAGCTTCGTGTGTTGAGGTAGTTCCTTATAGGATCCTAAGTTGGACTTTGAAAACTTGGAGAGGAATATTGAGTTGGACTCAAGAATGTATAAGATTCATTTGTTGAGGCAAGTGCTTTGTATGTCAAAGTGATGATGTTGTACAGTCTTGCTAGTCAAGGCTAAGGTCTTGTGAAACGATTACTTTCATGCATATCCTGAGAAATGCCAATGCATTCGCTGACTCTATCGCCAATGATGCCTTGAACTAGAACTTGATACATCAAGTGACTTCCTAATCCTGCACATCCAACCAAAACGTATATATATTATGTGTAAGCACCTATCTCTACAGATACATATCTATATTTTCATCATAAACCATGCACCATATGCTGATAACCATCCACATCATATGAGTTAGTACCTACTACTACATATAAATCACATCAACATATAGAAAACATACATCCACACATCTCTTATACACATCATCACACATAAACATAGATCATATACAAAATGCTGCCAAAAATGGTGTGTGTGTGTGTGTGTGTCTGATACATCATCCAAGGCCTCATAGGCCACAAATACATCAATATCTTCCTTATGAGGGATACATCAAGAAATTCTACTTCTCATAGGCTATATACAAAATGAGGCTCTCAACCCTATACAAAAAATATCACGAGTGCCCCACACTCACACTACTCCTCCAGCTAGCGAATCCTTGGGCCCCATAATGGCCAGAGCATGGATCTCTACCCCCGCAGCCCCCACTACTACTGGACCCACACCTATATCTGGCCTTGGTCTCTAATGTGTTGGGCGACCATTTCCCCCTTATACATCCCTTGCAATGTGGCACGAAACTACCACCCTCCTTATCACCTGATGCCAATCAGGTACACACGTTTTCAGTAGCTAGAGTGCCAAGGCCAACTCCTTGTCATCGAGATCGACAACACCTATTCCATTGATCCCATCCAACATAGTACTCAACCTCCCCTCCAAGTATGCCAAGACAACATCCATCTTATCTCTTGCCACTTCCCCCCTAGTAAAGGAACCCCCCACTATTTCTCCACCAACTGGAGTCACACCCCCAATAGCCACCCCAGCTCTTGTCGCTGCTCTAGCCTTGAGGAATAGTACAAATGACGTAGAGACAAGTGGGCCCCAACTACTATTTATATGCATTTTCTCCAAACTTCAAACTCACATTACAGACATATCATAGCTTTGTTTACCGAACCATTAATGCCACCATAATTAGAGCCTTGAGCTATACATCATGGATTAGACCATCTCCTACTCTAACTAGGTACATCTAGGCCCTTTATTTCCAGACGCACCTCACAGGTGTGCCATATTTTTGGTTATTATTTTTATATTTTTAATACCTTTGTCATGTTCTTTACTACACTTGGGCATGTGCGTTGTATATGTAGGATTACGACAAAAACTCATAGGAGAACTATTTTTTTCATTATAAGAACAAGACTCTATCCCTCAAAAATGGCGTTGGGCTTCTATCACAGGTTTCATTTTGAAATTTGCATATAGGAAATTCCTCCCCTCTGTTTCCATTGCATTTACCATATATTCCCACTGATCACTATGGGGTTCGTTTCCCCGGTAATGAATGCCACCAATATCATGGTTTCGGGTATCATCCTTCCCCAATGGGTGTATGCAATGGTCCCTATCATCATTTGACACCCATGATTTCAATCCCCTACAAGCCCAAGGAATCCAATATAGATTTAAAAGATCACCCTAGTTCATCATTTTACAGTTGCGCATTAATACCCCTACCTTCAGGAGTCAATGCCATCAAATTCCTCACCACATGTTACAATTAGGAACCACATTTGACTACTCATACCTCCAAGATCACTCTAACATCCAAAATATTCTTTGTACCATCACCCACGCAAAGACACCAATGGTTCCCCCACCCTCATAAGTAACCGATTCTATTCAGTTATTCCCGCTGGAACAATATGCATGGCATTGATTCACGAGGCACCCTTCTTTGCATCTACAAAATAACCATCACATCATCATGGAATTGAATCCCTGATTCACCCAAAACTATGGGCGTCCCACCCATCATCAAATTGGTCCCCAAACACCCTAAAAATTGTGGGGACCCCAATAATTAATATTATTTATGTACAAACAAGTTCCCCAATCCACATAAATATGCAGGAACTATTGATTATTTTGGAAGCAACCCATGGTCTCCTTTGATCGATGCATTTGAGTCTCAATATCCCCAACATTATCAATTTTTCCGGTCATTATTACTCTCATCATTTTGTCTCCATCAAATCCCCTTCACTTGCAATTTGTCTACCTTCGTTTCACTCTATACCTTTTCTAAAGTCATGTTGCCGTTATCCCTCCCCCTATTTACATCGATCAAAGGAGGTTATGAGCCCCACGTGTATCATCCAGTCTTGTATCAGGTCTTCCAGTCCTATAGTTGGTTAAACTATGGTCTTGGTTCCTATGATGAGACTTTCATCTTCTCATATGCTTCAACTCTCATCGACATCAACTTACCATATTCTGAGAGTTGCAGTATTTATAGTTTTACCTTGGGGGTCCCTTTCAATCACTATAAGAGATCACCTCGAACTAAGTAGGGAGAGTCATTAGTGCTCCCTCACTTAGTGGTTTCCCCTATGCAAATTTGAAAAAACATGGTAGTAGTCCATCCGGTACAGTGAAGTTTTCCCTCACACAGCTTCACCACTACTCTAGTCCCCCACCCCCGTGGGATCAACATGATCATCAACATTTATGCTTCTTCAATACTCAGCAGCACTTCCAAATTCAGTTACTCTCACATGGATTGAAGATGCCTTCATCCTTGTCCCAGTAGTATCTAGTTGCCCCCTTGGTCTTCTCTTCTTGTAATATTCTTGACATCTTTTTCACGAGCATGGGTATGCTCGCCTTGTTTGTATACCACAAAATTCTTTATTTCAACTTCACCAACCATCACCATCAATATTCCCCCATGAGAGGAATCTCTCATCCAACTATGCTTTGTCCACTATAGAAAAAGAGAGAAACACAAGAAATGATGATGCATTATTGGCTCTATAGTCCCTTATGAACCTCATACATCAGGGGGCATTTGTTAATGTCTCAATATCACACACATGCGACATTTTGGTGATTCTTGCAGTAAGGCATCATCAACATATAGAATGAAACTCACCAAAGGAATATTCAACAAATCCAAAAGGAAACATGAGTCCAAAAGTTCCCACGAACAGTCAAATGGATAGGTCGCGCAGTTGAACCTTCATTAACCTGCGCTATAGTGTGTGTTACCAGGTTAGAGATTGCCCGACCCCAACATGAAAATTCCTTCTATTTTTGCATGACATTCAAATCTCACCCACCAGGAGCACAATTGAAGGATCATCAATGTCCCACCAGTATTCATGGAAAGATCTCGTATATTATCTTCATGGAAAACAAAGGAAGCCATAGAGGAAGAAAGTTGAACCAGATGATTTGTTGAGTCTTCTTCCATTTCTTCATGTACCTGCAAACAACACTCTTTGATATTACTTACTTCAACAGCATGCTTGAGAAAGGCCAAAAGGAGAAACCAAATGACCAAAGGTAATAACTGGAAGCAACTATGGAAATTGTTTTGCATCAGACTAGCTTTGATACCATATTATGATTTAGATTGCACAACAATCACAACACTAGGTTCTTATACATGTGATAATCCAACCTAGATCTAGATAGCAAACACAATCTCACTTAGAATTATTTTCACAAAGAGATACCAAGAATAGAGAAGAAATATTGAACAAAACACTAGAGGAAAATCACTCCAGTGGGAAGAATTCCACTCTGATATTGTTCATCAACATTAGTACAATATATAGATTCTCTCAAGAGACAAAATCGAGAGGCTTAGTGGCAAGTTGAGTAGCTCACAATAATGAGGCTTAGATTGGAACAATTCACCCATCAATGACATGAGGCCAAGTGTATCTCATAGAGTGTGCCATAATTAGGTTCAATGAACATAGATGGACCATGAGAAATATTAAGATAGTCAAAATAGTGTTAAAGGTACCATTATGAGGGTGCATGGGTGAGTGGTTGGCTAAGTAGTGGCCATTAATGCACAAGTTGACCAAATCCTCAAGAGGACACACTACATCACCTTAAAATAGGGAAATGCAATAACTCCCACATAAATGCAAAGTAGTGGGGTGCATTGACTCCTAAAATGGTGGAAATGAGTGGATAAGTGGACAAACAAGGCTTCATATATATATCACTATTCTAAGGTGGTCAAATGTGGACAAACTATGGTCCAAGACACTAGACTAGGCACTAGAAGGAAAAATAACACAATGTAGAACAACATGAAGGTCCATGACATGTATATGATGGGAATATTGTTCTAACACTCCTTTCATTGTCTTTCCTTCTCATTGGTTGTGTTGTACATCCTCATTTCTAGTCAATTGGTTGTGGGCTAGGTTAGTTCACTCTCATGCTTCCTTTTTCTCTCTTACCAAGGCCATATGTTTCCCTCATAGGAGCTTGTGTTGATTTATGAGATATTTATTTGATTATTACTAGATAGAGATCATATGGTCTCTCTTGGATGAGCATGTTCTATGTGGATGTGATATTTATCTGTTGTTGAGTGACCTATTGTTTCACTCAGTGTGTTTCTTGTTATGCACATTATTTTACATTTAATACATAAAGAGAATGTGTAATTTCATGGTTTGTGTCTTCAAGGAAGGAATTATCATTATAGATGCTTATCTATGTGTGGATATAGTAAAAAGTTAGTCCATATTTCATTGATAATATAGATTTCATTGAGAGTTTGCGAGTGAGTGTTTAGAGTTCACCATCGTTGAGAGTTAGAAAGGTAGAGTTGAACTAGTGGGATAAGGCATCCAATGCTCAATCCAATAAGAGCTTTTATTATTGTTTGTCTCATTTTTATTGACAGTTTGTAAAAAAAAAGAGAAGATCAGTGATGGTGATGGTGAAAAAAACATTATATGAGCCTACCATTTATGAATCATATGGTATAAGAACCCATGTATATGTTAAACACACACAGTGACTATAGGGGAAGTGGACAATAATTTTTGCTAGGAATTTAGAGGAGTAGAGGGATGGAAATGACAAGATGTCATCATGAAGAAGATGAAGAATAATATGCCACATTCAATTTGGATCAGCTAGATTAGAGCTTAGCCACATTCACATAGATGGTAGCATAATTATTGAAAAAAGGGGAATATCGACAATCTTAGAAGACAAGTATAGTTTAGAGGACCTAAAGGAAGAAGAGGTAGAGCCAAATTCAAATTGCAGAACAAATATAGGAACAAGAGAATGGAGTTAAAGAAAACCATAGGTACCTTTACGTGTCGAGGGAAAAATGGATATCAATTTCCTTATGAAGGAGAAGTGGACACTCCCAAACTAAATCAGTGGCTACAATAGATAGAGGTGTACTTTAGTGTACATGAATTCATCGACAAACAAAGGATTTCATTTACCTAATTGAAACTTGAAGGCCATTCTCTTTCATGGTGGGAGAGTAACACAATAGGTATAAAACTGGAGAATGAGCCATTTTTTTATCAATTGTGAGGGGTTCAAGGACATGATCAAGGATCAATTCCACCCAATTGGATATGACGAGAATAAAAGAAATTGCATGGAATTACTTCAAGAAAAGGAAAGGATAATCAATACAAAAATTCACTATAGAGTTCATGAAGAGAGTTATTCAACTAGGCGTATCTATCAAAAACCTAGAGATGTTGATAAAGTATTTGGGAGCCTTGCTTCCCTGGATTCAGTGATAATTGATTTTGTTTGGGCCTAAAATTATTAATGAAGCAAGTGTTCAATAATATTACCTTGAAGAAGACAAGTGTAAGCACAATATAGTACACACAAGCAAATAGAATCACATGAACATAAAAATGGGAAGAACAAGAAGAAGTGGACTAAAAATAATATTATGGTAGCAACACAAGAGGAAACCCCTTCCGTCATGCAATGTAAGGCTTATGAGAAAAAGAGACACATTGAGGAAGACTATTGTAATTTTCAAACTGAGAAGTGTTCAAACCACTTTCAGAAGAGAAATAAGAAGAATGCATTCCTTGATTTAGATCCCGAGGAAAAGGTGCATAGTGCCTTATACCCAGAAGGAAATTTTATTTGTACTACTCTTCGTAAGGAAGTAATTCTAGTTGGTTGCATTCACAAGGATGAGGGCGATATGACATAGTTCTTTTGCATCAAAATCCACATGAAACAGAGTAAGGTGGATTGCTTGTTTGATCCAAGTTCTCAATACAATTGGATCTCTACAAAATTGAATGAGAATCCTGATTTAGAGACCTAGAAACATCCACAATAATATCCCTTAGGTTGGGTGAGAAAATACGTACATATGAGAGAAAACAAGCAATGAAAATTCAAGTTTTCAATCAACCAAAACTTTGTATATGAAGTGGTAGTAGATGTGGTTCCATTGGATGTTTGTGGTGTCATCTAGGGAATCCTATACTTATACTTGAGCGATTCCACCTTCAAAAGAAGAGAAGACTAGTATAGGCTCGTTAAAAATGAGAAATAATATGCTATGAACATACACAAGGACTTAACCAAACTTCCTTTAATCAATACTCATCAAGCTACAATAATCATTGGCATCACTAAAAAAATTTCCTTGCTAGTGTTGAGAGAAGGAAATAAACAAGGAGAAGGGAATGAGATAGAACTAAGGGAATCCTTGGAAAGATGTAGTAAACAATGCTAACAACTACAAAAAAAATTGAATCCTACAAGGGGGTGTTCCAAGAACCCCAAAGACTACCACCCAAACAATAGGTTGAACACAAGATTCGGTTGTTTCCATAATCACCACTGCCAAACATCTACCTATATAGGTAATCTATTATTAAGGCAAATGAGGTGAACAATTAGTTGCAATAGTTGTTATACTAAGGATTTAATAGATCAAATACATCGCCATATAGTTCAACCATCATCATTATACCAAATAAGTACAAAATCTAGAGAATGCGCATTAACTACCATGCTTTAAAAAATCACCATCAAGAATAGATGTTCCCTAACATGCATTGATGAATTGTTGGGTGAACTGTAGTAGGCCATAATATTCACCAAAATTGACCTCAAGTTAGGTTACCATCAAATTAGGACTAAAGTAGAATATGTGTGGAAGATAGCGTTCAAAACAAGGCAAGGTTTGAATGAATGGTTGGTGATGCCTTTTGGTTTATGTAATGCACTTGCAACTTCCACGAGGTTGATGAATGATATTTTATTCCCATTTATTGACTCATTCGTAATAGTATATCTAGATGACATACTAATTTTCAATGATAGATGGCAAGAGAAACTCTCACATGTGATAGAATTACTAGAGAACTTAAATAAGAATGAACCAATCACTAATTTGAAGGAATGCGAGTTTGGAAGAAGTCCTTGATTTAACTTGGACACATGATTGGTGGAGGAAAGATGAGGGTAGATCCAAGAAATATTGCAGCCATTTAACTAATGGCCTATTCCTACCATCTTGAGTGAGATCATAAGTTCCATAGAAGAAACATAGTATATGAGAAAGTTCATTGCAATTTTTTTAGCAATTTCAACACCTTTGCACTCTATCACTACCAAAGGGAAGAGCTTCCATTGGAGTAGGATGCAACAAAGAGAATTTGAGGACTTGAGGAGGAGGATTAGTAATTCTCCAGTCCTAGCCATGCCAAACTTGTAATTACCATTTAATTCGAAGATGTATTCTAGTGGACATGTGTTGGTAGAAATGCTTATGCAAGGAGGAAGACCAGTATGCTACCATTCTGAGTTGTTTCATGGAGTAGTACTTGAATATTAGAAGTATGATAAATATATATTTGCGATCATGGAAGTGATGAAAAAATGGAAGAAATACCTCCTTGGGAAAAAGACAATCATCCACACCAATCACCAACCCCTTCAGTACTTGCAAAGTAAAATCAAGATGAAGAAAGTAAGGCATTGAATGTGGTTTGGATTCTTGCAACAATTCCATCTACTGATCAAGTATAAGAAAGGATCCACAAAAAATCTAGCACACATTCTCTCATGACCCCCACTAAGGAATATTGTAGGAGTGGGTGTAATCTTGCAACTTGAACCATTCACTCCTGATCTTCTTAGTGCAAACTATGAGGGAGATGAATATTTAAGAGGTGTATACAAGCAATTTAGGGAGAGGTCAGTCATTTCCATGGAAAGGAATGGAATTCACCTCAAGTAAGGGATACTATATAAATTGGATAAGTTATACATCCCACAAGACAAAAATATCCAATTGATGAGGGAAGCTCACACTTCCAATATCACTAGGAATTTTTCGGAGTGATGAAGACATTGGTGAATTTGAAGAGGTTTGTGTACTTGCCAAATATGCAAGAACAAGTGGAGAGAATTGTTAGAGGCTTTGTTTTGTGCAACATAATCAAGGCAAGCAACTAGAAGCTTTGGATATATATGCCACTACCAATACCAAGCAAGCCTTGGGAGAGAATCTATGTGGACATCATTTGAGGATTTCATATTTCTCATAGAGCCCATGACTATGTGTTTTTCAAGGTAGATTTCTTCAGCAAGATGTGTGTGTTCATCCTATGCAAGAAGACAATATATGGATGAGAGGAAACTTAATTTTCTTTCATTGTGTCTGGATACATTTTGGGTTTCTCAACTCTATCACATTTGACCAAGATAGTAGGTTCTTGAGTAGGTTCTGGACAACACATTAGAAGAGGATGGATACAAAGTTGAGGTATTCCACTACTTTCCATGCCCATACCAATGAACAAATGGATGTTTTAAATTGGACACTATTGCAACTATTGAGAGGGTATAATATAAAGCATCTAAAGACATGGGATGAACCACTAATGTATATTCAACACTTACGCAACCAAACACTGCATTTATCCACCAGCAAGTCTCTATTCAAGAGCTATTTGGCATATATTTACATCCACTTCAATGTTTTCCATTATGTATGGATAGCAGAAGGATGAGACAAAGCCATGAGGAGAAGAGAAGAAGGTAAGCATATTCATGGACATGATTTGACAAATACATCTGAAAGTATAGGAGTAGCTTCAAAGAAGCCAACAACAATATAAGGCAAGACATGAACATCACTAGGAATACAATAAGTTCCATGTTGGAGATAAAGTGTGGCTTCACCTACATAAGGTGACTACAAGGAGCAACAAAGAAGCTCAAGCTTCTTAGATACATATCATTTGACATTGTAGAACAAGTGAATGCGAAGGCATTCAGATTAAGGCTTCTCTCATATATGCAGATTAACTTAGTGGTGAATGCGGAATACTTGAATTTGTTCGAGCCCTCTTTGATGAATGGATATGAGGATCATTAGCTTCTCCCCATTGTTGAAGACCTTGCACTGCACACACTTTTAGAGCTGAAGGGAGATATAGTGTTGTAGCATAATGAACATGTATCTTGTAGAGGACATCAAAAGTTTTGTTGAACTGACCTCAAGGGGATGACTCCATGGAAAGAGAAATGGTATGAGAGGAACCATATTCTTATATTTCCTTGGAATATTTTGGGAACCAAAAATCCTCCTAATGGGGAGGTGTGATTAGAAATTAGATCGAAAAAAATGCCTTAAGTGTATGCTTGAAAAACATCGGCATAGTCAAGGTTTAGAGATATGGACTATATGGGGGATAGAGTTGATGGTGTGAAGGGATTCATGCCATCGTGATTGGTTTCTACCCGTGCATTAATACAATAATCTAAGGTTAAATGAAAAATGTAAAAGTTGAAAGAACATATGTCATGTAATTGAAAAATATATCATGTGAAGGAAAATATATCATGTATTTTAAAAATAAGAAAACATGATTTTCCTCTTCAAATGTAATGAAAAGAGAAAACAACAAAGAGGAAGAGCTCTAAGACACGAGGACAATTGACCTTCCATCTATCCCATAGTTAAGCCATCCTTCTATTTACCATTCTATTTACCATTTTCCAAGGAAGGGGGAGGAGTTATTTATCTAAGAGTAGATGATGAGTGTATTTGAGAGGAGTTTGTAGCTAGCGTTGTATATCTAGTACATATTATGGTTTTGCTTGTCCATTAGAGGTACCAATAGTTGACCCCTAACATTGGATTCCCATCCAATTCGAGAGAACAATGGCATCTTTTGGAATTGTTGCAAAAATTATGTGGTTGCTAAATTGGATATGGAATATTTATAGGTTTGTTGGATATAGAAGCTTCTCATTGACATTTTTCTTCTCTCACCATGGTTATACACCCGTTTTTTTTTGGTAAACTTTGTATTGATGATGATTGTAGTGTTATCTTTTACTAAACATTTGGATATATATTGAGCATTTCTCAACAATCAGAGATATCCAAGAAAAACAAGATCTTAACCAATCATATGAAAATTTAGTTCTTACTTCATGACCTTTATTCAAACATCTTTATCCACATAATATTATATTTAAATATAATAATTTTTATTTTTTTTTAATAAATAAAACTATATCCTTATAAATTTTTAAGTAATAATAATATGAACATAAAATCTATTCTCCACATTATAAAGTTACAAAAGTAGAGGAAGTTCTGCACACTATAAAGTTACAAAAGTAGAGGAAGTTCTTTGAACTTATGTCAAGTATGTGCTTATTGAAAATTTTAACAAAATTATATTATATATTTTATATATGTTTTTGTTATTCTTAATAAATTATAATTATAGTTCTTTGCAGGAAGATCTAAAATGCTTGTGATTGGTTAAAAGTTTGTTTTCCTTGGATTAAAAAAAAGTTTGTTTTCCTTGGATTAAAAAGTTAAACTTAAAGAGTTAAAAAGTTAAACTTAAAGGAGTAGAAGTCTATCTACAAACCAGATGTCATATAATTTTTGTGATTGGTTAAGAACTCCTTTTCCTTGGACTAAAGAGTTAAACCTGAAGGAATAGAAGTCTACCCTAAAAACCAAGTGTCAGGTAATTTAGGTTACGGCATTTTCCCTTAATAACCACTATACATCAACTTGCATTGGTATATGGCAACTAATGACCATTGTCTATTATAGATTTTGTTATCTTTGAAAAAACAAAACAATAATAGTTTCCTCATAAACAAAACAAGTATAGTTTCCTTTTGTCGAGATGAAAAAAACAGAAAAGATAGATTTTATTGTGTTTCCATGATTTCTCTCCCAAAAGAGAAAAAAATGAACAGGTTTTAGATCTTGTTGTGTTCCAAAGTGACTACAGAGTACCTTCATCGCATAACAAGGCCAACGTAGCATGCTGTGTGAAGACAGAAATGTCCAGATTCATTGTTGTATTACAATGTTTTAAAATTCATTTGAAATCCAGTCACAGGAGCAACGTCTTAATATTAGCTTCTCTCGGTAATTTTACCAAATGATTACGCGGGTAGAGGAATGAATAAACGAAATATGTTTTTAATAGAGGATTCAATAACTCTTACCCTAATTTGAACTATACTGCTCACGATCTGATCTATATACAAGGTGGGGATAAAGTAAAATACATTGTAAAATTAGGTTTAATGTCAATATAAACATCGTTAAATTAGGTTAAATGTCAATCTATATATATAAAAGATGTGAAATGCAGAAGAGCTCACGGGGCGATTTGGGTACAGATACGATCTTCTCAATCTCCATTTCTGTCTTTTTTGTATGTTTTTACTTCTATCGTATATTGGGTGTATGAATTTGCGTTCTAAAATAAATATGTGAAAATAATGGATCAATATCAGTACCAGTAGCCGTCGCAAGACAAATCAAGATATGTAAGACTGTCGAATCTGATGCAAACACAAATATTCAGTCCAAACTCGAGACCAGTACTTTGTCTCAAAATATGTTTTATGCCGTTGTGGACCTTAGAGTTCCACGTATCATTGATACATTCATTGGACATCCAAACTTCTGAGGTTGACGCATTGGGGGAAAGTGATTGAGACCTGACTGAACTGATCAAAACCTGAGAATGCAGAATCCACGGACCCGTGTAAGACGAGGCTGTCTTTGGAACTGAGTGATACTCGAACTTGGAGTCGATGTCTAAACAGAGAGCAACTTCGTTTATCTGGTATGAGTCTAAATTTGAAATGATATCTGACCTATTACAACATTCCAGCTGAGAGGACTTTACATTATTTACTGCCAACAATCTTGTCATTTTGTACAAGTTGCTCTCAAATTTAAAACTACCAAATTCATTTCTGGAGAACATAGTACATTACCACCCACCAAGATTCTTTCATGTTGGATACCACAGTACAATACAACGAAGCATGATTCATTCTCTATAGTAGGACGTACAAACGTAAGAATATGCAGTTTACAGTAAGGATGGGATGGAATGGGATCGCGTAGCGTAGGATAAGAGAAAACCAAAACGCCCAGCTTTCCCGGCCATTTTGGGTACAAAATTGGTTGAAATTAATGCTCCAAATTGTTATTGTCACATTTTTGTAATTTCAGCAATGGAGATGGCTGTTTTAGATTTTTGCTCAAAATGGCAGAATTTGCAACCTGAGCACTACAAATTGAGATTTTAGCAAAAATTGCTCTGCCTTATTCAGGTGAGTCTCCGACTTTTTAATTAGCCCTTATACCGCTCTTAATGGGATAGCGTAGAATAAAAATCATTTATTTTAGATTAAAATTATGCATATGTACCATAGTAATAAATGTCATATACTTTGAGGTATACATTATTGGATTTGAAGTGCTTCACATATAACATAGCATTATATTTTAACTTATACAACATTTATTGTTTCACAATAACATAGTATATTCTAACTTATACAACATTTATTATACTGGTGTAACATTTATTATAAAGCTCTAAGGTGCATATTGTTTGCCTCAAAGTTTTAGAATACAAATCTATAAAAAAATTGATGCAAGGACATCAAAGTAATTAGTTGGTAGCTTTATTATTAATTTTCCTTAAGTGTTATGTTTTTATTTAATAATTGACATACTAAGGAAAAAAATATCCAAAATGGACCATTTTTCATCTAGGTAGAAAAACCATAGAAAGTTAAGTGCCTTACATAATTCCACATGTTAAAATTCTAAGGGAATAATTCCTCCATGTCCCAAAGGGTTATTAGAGTCTCTAAAGCAACCAAGAACCCTAAAAATCCTAAAATAACCTATGACTATCTATGATCTTTTGATTCTTGGATTATGGAAAAATGATTTTTTCCTTTTGAATAAACCATATAAAATGCCATAATTGATTCAAAGTTTTACCATTACTTTATTAAGCATTCATTCAATCATAACAAAAATCGGGAAATTGCAATACCATGAAGAAATAAATAGGTGATCAAATTTGCAATAAATACATGTGTGCATGGCTAGAAACTTTATATAGATATATAAACATAAATTCATATACATACCATAGTTGTATCTGAAAGCTAGTACAATACTCTAGCTTTCCAAAATGCTAGTTAGGGAAAACAAGAAAAACCCTAGCTCACACCAAGGAGTTCTAACAAGATAGCATTACACAAACATGTAGGTAGGATGCCTTCTTTTCTTCTTCTCTTTAACAAGTGCAACCTCGGGATTCTTCTCAAAACCCTAATATCTAAGTCTCCAAGCGATGAATCCCTAACCCTAGTATTCAATATGCTTTAAGAAACTCCAATAAGCCTTAGCAACTCCAAGACAAGAGAGATCAACTACAAATGAATATCCAACAAAGAGAGTAAGACAAGTTCACTCCTCTTGGTGACATTTCTAACTCAAGAGGAACAATAATAATGAATGTGAAATGAATCTTGTTTTCCTCTATATATATATGAGAAGTAAGGGAGAACAACTATACATATGTGGGCTATTCCCTTACATGCAACCTGCAAAAACACATAGGCTCAAACATGTGGAGCACTACACTCCAAGGGTACATGTATGTTAAGTTCCAGGGTTATTTTGTCTATAGGAAAGGCTTCAAATGCAGAGGTGCTCCATGAGGTTTGTCCAACACTCCTCCTACAAGCCTCTAATGCTTCCAACAAACTTTCTAATCCACTTACTTCACTAGATCCAATCCCCTTGCATCAAAACTATCCCAATCTAGGTGTGCTCGATTCAACTCTAAGACTCCATGCAAGCATCCAAGATACCACCATGATGTGTAGGGCCTAATTCCCTCCTCCGGGATGAAAAAAACTATGACTCTTCCAATGCAGACATTCTCGAAGAAACTAACCATTTTCATGTGGCCATCATGTAGATGTCAACAAGTTGTCTAGAGATATTCAATGCCCTATAGAGTAATATCATGCAAGAACTCAATTGAGGTCAAACAATAAATGAGTAAGCCATCTCCATGAAGGTTGGAGACAAAGATAAACACAAATATTATGCAGAATGAGCTATGGCTCTTTAATCTTTATTCATAAACGGAAGATCAACTAATGTATTACAAACCAAAAACTAAATGTGTATTTAAAACACTTATGGAAACCCTAAAAATTCTAACTTAGCTTTTGCATGGTGTTGCATGTTTTATTAACTGAACTTCTAAATAGTAACTAAAGTAAAAGCTAAGCTAAGAGAAGTAATTAATATTTCTAACACTCTCTCTTAATTACTACTACTGACTACTACATTGTTTACAATGCCTAAATTATCTCTATGGGTTTCAAAAATTTATTTTGCCAATGGCTTTGTGAATATGTCAGCCAATTGGTCAATCGATTTACAATGCTCAACATGAACTTCACCATTGTTCACAAGTTCTCTTATGAAGTGATATTTCGTATCAATGTGCTTTCTTTTCTAGTGAAAAACATGGTTCTTAGTACAACAATTGGAGAATTGTTGTCACAATAGATTGTTGTTGGTCCTTCTTATTTCTGTTGAAGACCTTCTAAAACTCCGCATAACCGGACTGATTGACATGCTGCTGATGTTGCTGCTACATACTCTGCTTCTGTTGATGAAAGTGTCATAATGGGTTGCTTAAGAACTTCATTAGCATATTTACTTTGAGAAATAAATATACCTTTTTTTTACTGTTCTACCTCTAAACAAAGAAAGAAATTCATTAATCCAAGGTCTGTCATCTCGAACTCCTTTTTCATAGCTTCCTTGAACTCATCTATTGACAGGTCACCTGTAAAAATCATATCATCAACATATAAACAAACTATCAAAATCTATCCTTGTTGATTTACTTTTGTGTAACGTGTTGGTTCGTTGCTGCTTCTACTAAAACCATTTTTTGATCATATAAAAATCAATTCTGCTGTACCAAGCTCTTGGAGCTTGCTTGAGCCCATATAGAGATTTCTTCAACTTGTGAACTTTCTCTTCATGTTCTTTGATTTCATACCCATGTGGCTGCTCCACATAAATTTATTCTTCAAGAATTCCATTCAAGAATGTCGAATTGACATCCATCTGATACACTTTCCATCTGTTCTGGGATGTTATTGCTAGGACTGCTCTTACTGTGTCCAATCTTGCCACTAGTGCAAAATTTTCTCCAAAATCAATTCTTGGTTGTTGCGAGAAACCTTTTGCTACTAACCTTGCATTGTACCTATCAATCTCAGCTTTTTCATTGAGTTTGATCTTATAGACCCACTTCACACCAATGGGTTTCTTATCTTTTGGCAGGTCAACTAGATCCCATGTACCATTTCTCTCAATGGAATCTATCTCTTCATCCATAGATTTTACCCAATGCTCTTCTTTTACTTCCTCTTCATAAAACACAAGTTCACTAGCAATAAAAGCATAATTGGTATTTGCATCCAATTCATCATAAATATCTTCCAATATTCTAGTCTTTCTATTACTGTGATCAGATTCATTACCTGATTACGGACTTGATGCTTCACCTCGAACAGAGTTTCTAGGTGTTCTTGCTGGATTATTTTCTACTGGTGAAGATGCTACAGGATCATGTTGTCCAATCATCTCCTCTTCTTCTTCATCTTCTGGTTGGGGTATTGCATCTCCCACAACCTTATCTATGGTTCCATCCCATGACTCTTCCTCCTTGAAAAACACATCTTTGCTGAAGATAAACTTTTTGGTAATAGGGTTATATAGTTTGTATGCTTTAGATTCTTCACTGTATCCAAGAAAGATACATTTCTCACTCCTGTCATCTAGATTTTTTCTTAGCTGTTTAGGAACATGAGCATAAGAAACACAACTAAATATTCTGAAATGAGAAATATTACAACTCATACTTGTCCATGCTTCCTCTGGTACTTTTTTCTTCACAATTTTGGTGGGAGATATGTTTATCACATGGACAACACAAGCCACTGCGTCTCCCCAAAAATCATGGGACAGGTTTATTCCTTTCAACATGCTCCTTGCCATATTCATGATGGCTCTATTTTTGCATTCTGCAACACTGTTCTACTGAAGTGTATATCTTGTAGTGAATTGCCTCTTGATTCCATGATATTTGCAGTAATCATGAAATTCCTTTGAGTCATACTCTCCCCCTCCATCTGATCTCAATACTTTGAGTTGATAACCACTTTGTTTTTCAACCAGAGCCTTAAATTCCTTGAACTTGCCAAAAGTTTTAGAATTCTGATGAAGGAAATACACCCATGTTTTTCTACTGAAATCATCAATAAATGTAAGAAAATAATAGCTTCCACCAATTGACTGTTTCCGCATTGGACCACACAGATTAGTCTGAATAAGTTCTAGAGGTGCATGTGCCCTTCAAGACATACCTTTAGGGAAGCTATCCCTATGCTACTTTGCAATGATGCAACACTCACAACTATTTGTTGGCTCCTTCATAGGGGGTAATCCTTTTACTATCCCTTTTTGCTGCAACAACTTGAGTCCACCAAAGTTAATATGTCCATATCTGAAATGCCATAACCAATAATCATCCATGTATGTGGATTTTTGAGCAAAAGAGCTTACCTTGCTACTGCAATTCATGACTAGTGGATACATCCTGTTCCTAGTCACTTGTACTTTGATGATCAACTGTCTATTTGGGGGTTTGTCATAGATTTCATAGTCTCATCCATCAAAGACAAGTCTATGTTTCTTTTCAGTAAGTTTTGCAATGCTAAGCATATTATGCATCAATCCTGGAGCATAATATACATCTATGATTGTCTTTTGTTGACCTTGTTTGGTCAAAATGTTGACCACTCCTTTTCCAAGAACTAGAACTACCTCATCTGTGCTGACTTTGACCTTTGTCTTCACTGATACATCTAGGTCTGCAATTAGACCTCTATCACCTGTCATATGGTTACTGCAGCAACTATCTAAAATCCAAAGTCCCTTTGGGATTTCATGTGCAGCATGGCATGTGAGAAATAACATATCTTCTTTATTCTTAGAGGTTTTAGTCACATTAGCATTTTGTTTTTCCTGATCAGACTTTTTCTTTCTACATTCATGAGCACAATGGCCAAATTTACTGCAATAATAACACTTAACATTATATTTATCTGACCTTTTTTGGACGTAGTTCTCGCCTTCATGGTTATGATCGTGATCTTGATCTTCCTTGTCATTACTTCGGCCACTTCTGCCTCTTCCTCTTGATCCTCCTCTTCCTTTTTCTTCTTCCTCTTTCTTTTGAGAATGAGTCTTGTTCTTTGAAAGCCTTCTCAGGAGAGGACTCTTCATTCCTGTTTATTCTAGATTCATATCATAGTAGCGATCCAGTCAACTCATCTATAGAGAGAGTACTCAGATCCTTTTCTTCTTCAATCGCTGCAACTTTCAGATCAAATTTGTGGGGTAGGGATCTCAAAACCCTTTTAACCACCCTTTGATCTTCGATCTTTTCACCATAGGTATTCAACTGATTAACAATCCCCATGACTAGGGTCATGAAATAATCTACTGAGTCTGACTCTTTCATCTTCATATCTTCAAAATCTCTTCTTAGGTTTTGGAGTGTAGTTGTTTGTACCTTAGTAGCACCCTGATAACTGGTCGCCAAGGTTTCCCATGCTGATTTGGCATGTAATAAAGATGATATCTTTGGAAATACGCTGTTATCCAAAGCATTCATTATGTGATGCAGTTCCTTTGCATCCTTCTTCCTATGAATTCACAAGATATCCTTTTCTCCATTTGATAGGGCTTGATAAGCTGCATCATCTGCTGGATCGGAATAGCCATTCACGACATATTGCCACACATATTTCGATCTGAGATAAACCACCATCCTCGTGGCCCAGACATCATAGTATGTTTTCCCTGTAAGAGGAGAAATATGAGACTGATTGTTGCTACAACTAGAAGCCATAGATGCTACAGAGTCTTTCACTGGCTTATTAAAAAAAATCTCCTTCCTTTTTTTGAAATGACTCCTCTTCACTTCCTTAAGAATAAAAAGACTTTTGTAAAAACAAATCTCTTCTACTCTTGTAAAAAAACTCTTCTACTTTCGTAAAAAAAAATCTTACTTAAAGCATCTCATAAAAAAAATAACTTCGTGAAAGTAAAGAAAAATCACTCTCATGGAATAATGAAAAAATATTTTCGTGGAGAAATTTTTGCGAGTCTCTTCAAATTTTATTGCCTTGGCCTATAGTGAGGCCGTGAAAATTCCCAACTTTTTTATTTTGAAAATTTTCCCTTTATTTCGTGCCTCTATGCACAAGAGGGGTGCAAAAATTTCTGCAATTTTGTTTTTCCAAAATTCTTCGAAGCTATGGCTTTGGCTTCTCTTGCACTCTCACAATTGATCTTCTTCCAAGCTCTGATACCAAACTAAAGGTTGGAGATAGAGATAAACACAAATATTATGCAGAATAAGCTACGTCTCTTCAATATTTATTCATAAACGAAAGATCAACTGATGCATTACAAACCAAAAACTGAATGTGTATTTAAAACACTTATGAAAGCCCTAACAATTCTAACCTAGCTTTTGCATGTTGTTGCATGTTTTATTAACTGAACTTCTAAATAGTAACTAAAGTAAAAGCTAAAGCTAAAGCTAAATCTAAGCTAACATAATTAATTACTATTTCTAAGACTCCAATGCGTAAGTCCATCAAAGATCATCTAGGCATTGATCATGCACCATGTACCCCAAATCTCATGAAGCACCTCGAGACATGGTGTAAGAGCTTTTGGAGTAACCTAAAAAAAACTAACATACAATGTAGAGTGATGATGTCATGCGTTTGTCTAAAAGGAAACCTTGGGAACCCCTCATACCCACCTGGAAGCCAGTGTGTTGATGGCATGATCTGAGTTGGTGTTAGAAAAACAGGATCGCAAAGCAATAACAATAAACAGAAATGCAAATATAATCACACAGACGCATTACAAGAGAGACACCAATATATCGTGGTTCACCCAAGATGGGCTACATCCACACTGAAATTTCCAATCCTTATTATTATACCATCCAACAAATGTAGGGATACAACCTGCAACACGTTCGTTGCACTTCCTCTTCACTGTCTCATAGTCTCTCTTCACGATCTCAGAGATCTTTACAATGTATAATACCTATTACATATTACCCTAGCTGTATTACAATGTCTTTCTTTTATAGGGGAAATACAATGGAAAAATACCACGGGATACCCAAAACCATGGGTCCACAAAACTGTTGGCCAACAAACATCCCAAAAAAATTTCTTGGGGGCTTCACCCTTGAACCCCAAGGTTGGGGAACGAGTGTACAGTTCTTTTTCATATCACATAAAGATAGGGTACATGGCTAAGACAATATCATCTATGAGACTAGGAGATCTGGCTCCACAACCAACAATCTCCCACTTGGAGACTAATCACAACAACTCCACTACTGTTGTACTTGCTAGATCTTGGACTTGGCAAATCTCTCATCTTCACCTTCACGCTAGAAGGCCAATTGAAACCGAGCAGGAACTTAGTTTCTCTCAGGTCACTACCTTTGTCAACATGTCTGCATGATTCTGGCTAGTATGTATCTTTTCAAGCTTCAATAGTTCATCTTCCAGAACAGAGCATATTAAATGGTACTTGAGCTGTATATGTTTAGTACTTGAATGGAATGCTGAGTTCTTTGCAAGATGAATGGCACTCTGGTTGTCACTATACAACCTGCTATCCTTATGCTTCTTACCCAATTCCTCCACAAACCTATGCAACCAAATCATCTCTTTACTAGCCTCTGTAACAGAAACATACTCTGCTTCCGTTGTTGAAAGTGAAACAACCTTCTACAGTTTCGAAATCCAACTTATTGTTGTTCCACCTACAGTAAACACATACCTTGTGGTGCTCATCCTCCTATCCTTATCACCTTCCATATATGCATCAACATATCCCTGTAGAACAGTGTCTGAACCTCCAAAACATAATGCCTGAGTGGTAGTACCTCTCAAATACCTGAGAATCCACTGTACTGCCTTCCAATGTTCTTTACCTGGATTGTTCATATATCTGCTCACAACTCCCACTGCATGTGCAATATCTGGTCTTATGCACACCATGGAATACATCGAGCTGCCAACTACTGATGAATAGGGAATCTTGGACATGTAATCTGACTCTTCCTGTGTCTTGGGACACATTTCCTTACTTAGATTGAAATGGATGGCCAAAGGTGTACTAACTGGTTTTGCATTTTTCATTCTGAACCTATCCAACACCTTTTGTATGTACTCACCCCGAGACAATGTCAATTTGTGATTTTTCCTGTATCTTGTTATTCTCATACCAAGGATTTTCTTTGCAGCACCCAAATCCTTCATCACAAATGAATTTTCTAAGTTCCTGTTGAGCACATTTATTTACTGCATGTTAGACCCTGCAACAAGCATGTCATCCACATACAATAACAAGATAATATAACTTCCATTATATAACCTCTTTAAATAAACACAGTGGTCATAATGACATCTACTATAACCTTGTTCTGTCATAAACCTGTCAAATTTTAAATACCACTTCCTTGGAGCTTGATTCAAACCATACAAGCTCTTCTTCTACCTCCATACCAAATTTTCCTTCCCTTTGACCTCATACACTTATGCCTGCTGCATATATATCTCTTCCTCCAAATCCCCATGGAGAAAGGTTGTTTTGACATTTAACTGTTCAAGATGCAAATCTTCTACCGCCACTAGACTTAAAATAGTCTTAATTGAAGTCATTTTCACAACAAGAGAAAATATTTCATCAAAGTCTATACCTTTCTTTTGTGCAAACCCTTTTACAAAAAGTCTGGCCTTGTACCGCTTCTTACCTCCTTCTTCTTCCTTCAACCTGTAAATCCACTAGTTCTGCAATGCTCTTTTACCAACAGGCAACTGAACCAAATCCCAAGTCTAGTTTCCTACCAATGAGTCCATCTCCTCATTCATTCCTTGCTCCCACTTCTTTCTAGTTTCCACCTACATTGCTTCTTCATAACATTCTGGTTCACCAGCATCAGTCATCAATAAATAATACATTGAAGGAGATTATCGTTCAGGGAGTCTACTTAACCTGGTAGATATTCTTACACTTGTAGGAGTTTCAGGTACTTACTGTTGTTCTTGATTTTTTGGCACCTTTGGAAATTCATTTTCTTCAATTTCATCAAGTACTGTGTACTCTGTGTTTTCCTTTTCCTGTTTCTTTCCCTACAACTGATCTTTATACATGAACTTTTCATTGAATATCACATCTCTACTCCTAATGATTTTGTTATTTTCATAATCCCATAAGCGATAACCAAAATTATCAACCCCATATCCAATAAAGGTACATTTCTTGGATTTAGCTTCAAGCTTTGTTCTATTTTCTTTATCAATATGGAAAAATGCTTCACAACCAAATGTTCTCAGAAATGAGTAGTTTACCTTTTTACCTGTCCATGCCTCCTCTGGAATACCACCATCCAAATAACTAGAAGTCCCTTTGTTTATTAAATAAACAATAGTATTTACAACATCTTCCCAAAACTGTAAGGGAAACCCTGCATGCAATCTCATACACCTTGCACGCTCCATGATCATTCTATTCATCATTTCTGACACACCATTTTCCTATGGTGTTCCTGGGACTGCCTTCTCTCTACGAATCCCATGGTATGAACAGTAAATATCAAACTCCTTGCCACAGTACTCACCTCCATTATCAGATCTGAGACACTTCAACCTTTTTCCCATCTCATTCTCAACCAAAGCTTTCCACTTCTTAAAAGTAGCAAACACATCAGATTTATGCCTAATGAAATAAACCCAAGTTTTTCTAGTTGCATTATCAATAAATGTAACATAATAATGAGAGCCACCAAGATATTGTACCTGAGCCGATCCCCATACATCTGTATGCACAAGCTCTAACTTTTCATTCTTCTTCTGTTTCCCAACCCTGAGAAATATGACTCTCTTATGTTTTCCATAAATAGAATTCTCACATAATTCCAAACTTACCTGCTTCAAATCTGGCAGCAACTTCCTTGAGTAGAGAATCTGCATCCCCTTCTCACTCATGTGGCCAATCCTATGATGCCACAATGCTGTATATGTTCCTGTGGAAGCTAAAGAGATAGAATGGTCAGTATTATGAGGACATAAATACAACGTACCTACCTTGTCTCCTTTTGATATCACCATTGATCCTTAATGATCTTCCACCACGTTTCTCCAAACATAGATAGACAACCACCATCTCCCAACTTCCCTGTTGAGATCAAATTTCTTTTCATAGCAGGAATATGCCTAACATCTTTTAGCATCCATTCAGTTCCATTCTTACATTTTATCCATACCTTACCCATTCCAACAATTTTACATGGCTCATCATCACCCAATAAAACATGTCTAAAATCACCTGGAACATAATCATGAAAATATTTCCTATGGGGTGTAGCATGACATGAAGCCCCTGAATCTACTACCCAATAATCACTAGTATTCTCTAATGCAAGAATCAAAGCATCTTATAACACATCACCTACTACATTTTTTTCCTGGGTAGTTTCCTGTTGTCCATCTCATTTATTCTTTAGAGATCTGTAGTCTTTCTTCAGATGTCCTTTCTTTTTATAGTTCCAACACTCTATTTTTTCCATTCTGGACTTGGATCTGCCCGTTTTAGACTTGCCACGATTACCTTGGCTCCTTCCTTTCTCCCTTTGTCTTCCCCTGCTCTCCATGGTCAACGCATTACCTGATGTCTCACCTGTGCTTTTTCTTTGCATTTCCTCACTAAGAATAACTCCAATAACATCATCAAATTTCAAGGTGTTTGAACCAGGGATAGAGTTACTTATAGCCATGACCAAGCTATTACAGCTTTCTGGCAGTGAACACAAGATTAGAAGAGCCCTAACCTCATCATCAAAGTTCACACTTATAGAACTTAGCTGATTTGTAACCATATTAAATTCATTTAAATGATTGGCAACATATCCACCTTCAGACATCTTCATATTAAATAAACGCTTCATTAGAAATACCTTGTTGTAGGCCGAGGGTTTTTCATACAGCTTACCCAATGCACTCATAAAACCCTCGATTGTCTTTTCTTTTGAGATATTGAAAGCCACCGACGAAGCCAGGGGTAGCCGTATTGTTCCCAATGCCTTTCTATCAAGAACCTCCCATTCTTCGTCCTTCATAGTCTCCGGCTGCTTTGCTCTTCCTCCCAATGGTAGGAATAGATCCTTCTTGTACAGATAGTCCTCCATTTGCATCTTCCATAACGAGTAGTTTTTCCCATTAAATTTATTGACCTTAAAATTTCCTTCTTTCGCCATTGCTCCCACTCGAACCATAAACCCTAGTTTCCTACAGGTTTATCTGCCAAATACACCTTTGGATCTGATACCAATTGTTAGAAAAACAGGATCGCAGAGCAATAAAAATAAACAGAAATGCAAATATAATCACACAGACACATTACAATAGAGACACCAATATATTGTGGTTCACCCAAGATGGGCTACGTCCAAACTGAAATTGCTAGTCCTTATTATTATACCATCCAACAAATGAAGGGATACAACCTGCAGCACATCCGCTGCACTTCTTCTTCACTGTCTCACAATATCTCTTCACGATCTCAGAGATATTTACAATGCATAATACCTAATACATCTTACCCTACCTGTATTACAATGTCTTTCTTTTATAGGGGAAATACAATGGAAAAATACCACGGGATACCCAAAACCATGGGTCCACAAAACTGTTGGCCTACAAACATCCCAAGGTTGGTGAACGAGTGTACAGTCCTTTTGCATATCATATAAAGCTGGGGTACACGGCTGAGACAATATCATCTATGAGACTGGAAGATCTGGCTCCGCAACCCACAGTTGGAGCAAGAGTTGGGGCTCACTACACATTGGCAAGACATAACTCAGTTGGGAATCAAGAACATGAGTGGGCGAACAACATTTCTTGGATAATGAGAGGCATTCCCATGCCCAAGGGAGCACACCCAAGATGAAGGTCAAGCATCTCAGGAAAGGAGCCAACCATCCACAACTCAAGCTAAAATCCTACCCAATGGAAGCATAGCAAGTGACATGCCTGGACAAAGAAGACAACATACCGAGAAGTGGAGTAGAGCAAAGGGCTTGCAAACTTACCCAATAGGAGAGCTACCAATATTCGAATTGACAAGTAAAAGTTTACCTTATGGGAGAGTTATCAAAACATGAGTCGGCATGAAGCATGAAGAGTTGCATGTGATGGGGCATTGATAAAGACGCACCCATTCGATACCACTTGGATGCATATATTATTAGCCAAGGGTAGAAAGCCAAGAAGTGAAGCAAGGAGCACAATACATAAAGAAAAACACACTTAGCACTACAAATTGACTTGGAATCTCAAGTTGAGGAGAAGGGCAAGCTAAGAGTTGGGCACAATTTGAGAGAGCTAAATTCCTAGACGTAGGGAGAAGAAAGGTGCCACGGGAGGCGGACCTGCGGGTGTGACAAGGCAGAAGCTTGTTAAGACAGGATTTTCTTAGGTTCCTTTGTAAAATTTGAATTGCAATCGATTTGGGTGCACTCTTAGGAAGGGTATGGTTGTGCACCTCTTGAACTGTTGTAACCATCTCTCTTGTAGTGTACTTGTGTATCTCAATAAAACTATTGGACACACCCCATTGAGGTGCCGCCACTTGTAAACGTGTGTTGATTCTTCTGTGTATGGCATATTGTTAATGACGCACTCTATTATAACTTAACTTTAACCAAGTTTACACATAAGAATAAGTAGTATATGTAGTCTGTAAAACTTGGCTCGAGCTATCCTCGTCGCTAGGAATGGAGTTTCGGTAGTGCCACACAACCTAGAATAGGAAATGAGGCTTAGTTCTTGGTTTGGACTTTTACGCCCGTGATAGGTGGTATTAGAGCAATTATACTTGGTATGCTCTTCACCACTTTTCTAGGAGAAAAGGTAACTGATTTTAAGGTGATTTTGAAGTGCTCTTCACCATTGTAACATTGTAACCTCTGTGATCGGTGGTATCATAGTTATGGAAGTTGGCACTCTTAGCCACTTTTCCAAAGAAAGGGTGCTTTCATATCTGAATTGAAGGTGACTTTGAAGTGCTCTTCAGCAATGTCACCTCCATGACAGGTGGTACCATATAGGTGACCTTACGAGCTCTTCATCATTGTTTTTACAAGATTAGGTAATATTAGAGTTGCATCGACAGTATGTCAGGTGAAGTCCTGAGTAGACTATCGGGAGTACTGTTGGGACTGGATCGATGACATCTAGTACAAAACAAGTATTAAAGTTGTAACCGAAGCAAAGTTTGAAGGAAAATTTGGTGAACTCTTCACCACTATCACTTTCGTGACAAGAGGTATCAACACAGAATTTGAAGTTTCCTTGGCGCACTTCGAGGCCTATGACAATGGCTATAAGTGATTTTTATGTGAGTCGTGTAAGAAGAATCACAATGAATGAGAAGAGACTTCTCACTTTGGAGAAAATTGTGGATCGATTGGTCGAAATTGTCCAAAGAAATTGAAGAATGGTGGTCAAAGTTTCCACCAAGGTTGAGTCCTTGGATCAAACGATATTGGCTTAGATTGGTCAAGCTTGGCACAACACTAGTGTTGAACTTGCAAGTGAAGCACTATGTCCAAGAAAGGAAGGATTGCTTGGATAACCTATGACAAAGGCAATAAATCAAGATGTGACTCTCAATCTTTTGATTAATAAGTTGATGGAGCATATACAACATCATCATAGAGTCATGGAGGAAGTTAGTTTCAAGAGTGGATCTTTGTCTCATAGGTTGGAATTCTCGGCGAAAGGAACCGAAGCTCGTTCTTAGCCTAGAGAGATGCCTAACAGTGGAGTAGTAGATAAGGTGACAAGAGCACACAAGGTTTCCTATTACATCTATGGCCGTAACCATTTTGTAATATTTTTCCCTTGGAAAGTTGAAGTATTGGAGAGAAACCAAGAAAAACTAAGGCCATGACCAAAAATTGAGGTTAAGTACTCTTGGAAGGTAGACTTGGACAACAACAAGAAGAAAGGAAGTGAAGAGGTTGGCAAGCAATTTATCGCTTATTGGGCGTGGGAAGGAAACAATTATGTTAGCAAGTGCCCTTTGAGTAAGAATAAATATGTTAGGGTAAAACACACGCTGGATTAGAGACAAGACCTTAACAACATTGGTGGTGGTGGAATTGCAGGCAGCCACCTACCCACCTCCTCTCACTATTAATTTCCTTAAGTGGCCCACTTCCAAGAGACCGATAGTGGGGCCTTGGGAACCGATGAAAGTGCCTAGTTAGGTTGAGTATGGGAGGTAGTCTGTTGGAGAAGAATGATAGGAAGAGAATGTGATAGTGCCTTGAAGACTTGTTGAGATGTATAAGGAAGCTTGATAGCATGAATAAGAAGGCATAAACCTTTCCTTCACACAGTTGCGACAACGATAATCGAAGATGGAAACTTGTTTGAAGAATAGCTGGTTGGTTTAGTTATGGATGGGTAGATGAGGAAGTAAGGAAGTCAACCAAGAAAAAATGTGTGTTTGACTTGGTAATGGGTTGAAGGATACTAAAGTGGCAGTGCAGATATACCAAGAGGTATGTAATCCTTGGTTAACGCATCAGACACTGCGTAATTTAGATATCTAGTTAGAGAAACTGAGTTTTGGTGTAAACTCAGACCCTAGGTTCTAAATAATAAACCAACAATACCCCTATGATAACTGACATTCTCATTACCGGAAAGGAAAAAGTCTCACCCCATACTCTCATAGTGAAAAAATTTAAGGTTTGATAAGAATATAAAATTATCATAGTCTTTATTATTCAATTATAAATCAACATAATAACATACATAGATTCTGAATCATACACAAGTGATTCAAAACAGATAACTGGTCCATTCCATTAATATTGAGAACATTACATCTGATATTGCTCACTATCATACATCAAAGTTGTATTGCTCGAAAATACTATTAGCAGCAACCCAAAACAGTCCCATCTTTTCAATCTTTATACAACATGAAGGAAAATTATCACTTTTCCCAACCATCTTTTGACTAACAATACTTAATCATAACTTAACTATCTTAATTAAATATTATGCTTTTATCGTGCAAGACTCTAAACAATATATTGCACAACCTTTTACAAAATACATCATTCATTTACAAAACTTAAGACATTGTAACCAATATAGCACCAACAGGACCTCAACAGTATGTTTGGCTCACCCTCAAGCCATTATTCACTCCTTGGAAATGTCCCACTAGACTGAAGGGAGAACTTGCTTCAATTGTTCTGTAAACTTTGACAATTGGATATCTGATTGCTCCACTAATTGTAACAACTCAAAATCCTTCTAAAATTCAATAGCTTGCTCCAATGTAGCAGATTACGGTTGTGGTTTCACAGTCTCTCCGAATTCAATATCTTGCTTATATTTAGTATAAACATTATTAATTTTTAAATACTGCTTCTATGTTGATTCCTGAAACTGCATAACCTGATTAGTGACTTGTTTCTACTACACTTTTGTTGAGACAATCTTCTTAGTAAGACTTGAAATGTATGGCATTTTCTTCTATATGAGTAGACATAAGTAAATTAATTAAAGATTGCTTCTTAGCATTTACTTTCTCTTCCCAAACTTTGATTTGAATTTCCTTATTGAATGCTATTGGCGCAACCTACAAATGTCTCCACAACATCATACTAGTATCCACCAATTTTAAAATACCTTCCACTTTCCCTTTTGCTCTATCACAAAATTCATCTACTTTAACAATCTGAGCCTATAACTTTCACTGCTCTTGGGTTAATACTTTATATAGTTAATCTTTCATTTTTAAATGTTGTGCTTTTAGATCCCGAATCACCATATTTATATCATCACATTTTCGTTCAACTGTGGATTATGCAACATTGTCATTACTCTCTTGTCGCAACATTGAATATAGATCCTCCTGAAGTCATCAATGAATTATGTGCACCCACTTATTTTGCATGCTTCTGTTGTAAGTCATTGTAAGCTTGAATCAAATCCAAATGTCATGCTCCCATTTTTTTTGTAACCACTGCAACATAATCCTGCAACCGCTGAAAAGAAACTTGTGAAAAATACACCTCAAATCCAGAGCAACTCAACGCTACCCATGAAGAACCCTCCATCTCCTTATATTCACCACAAGGGTTTATACTGATATATATCTTATTTACAAATTGTTTACTTCACTTTTCTAAGCTCAAAATAGATTTATGCGTAGCAACATCTATGTCCATATCTAATGTATCTTGATCTAAACTTCTCAATTTTAAAGTAGATTTCAACTTTGACAACCATTGAGTAGAATACAAATGAAGCACCTATTGCGAATCAAGATTAACCTAAATAGTACTAATAATATCATGTTGTGTTGTCAACTCTGTCGATTCATGTCTTTTCAAAAATCAATTTTCTCTTAAGCTTATGACCTCTCTAAGAGGATGCTCGATCTACTGACAATGAATTTGTTCCTTCTTGTTGCTCTGTCGTATCTGGTTATGATGCAAGGGATACCAAAATATTTTTTTGCTTCTTCTTTTGAAGTCCTCATAGTCCTTTAGTTTGGTCATACTCCCTTTTTTTGCACTTAATCATGGGGATCCTCACACTATAGTACTAGTAGAACCTTGAACCTCTTATTTCTTCTTCATATTACTTCATGGATTATTCAATATCTCAACCTTTGAATTAGATTGTATATGAAATTCTAACGACCAATATTCTATTGATTCTTTGATATCTTGGCCCGAAATGCAAAATGGTAGACCCTTAATTATATTAGAAGGATCTTGGCGAGGTGAATAAACACATTATGGGTGTCCATTGAAAAACATAATACGAAATCATACTTATCTACTAGATAAGTCGGAATATGATATTTCTCTCTTGTCACTTGTATCATCTTCGCATACCAACATTGAAATGCCAAATTGGTACTCTGTTGCACCTCCTTATCAAAACTATGCTACAAAATACTGAACTTTGGAGTTGGAAATGACTCAATAACCTTTGTATCATATTCTCATCCTTGGGGAGCTTTCCTATCCACCATTTCAACTAATAACAACACCCATCTCAAATGAAACTCTTTAGTCATATTTTGAGTATTGATATAGTTTTGAATAAAATATTCCAATAAATATTTATCCCAACCCATTATGATACCTTGTGTACACCTTTCCACCACAAACAATACCCCCATAGGGCATTCATCCTTGTGGCACTTTCTAACAACTTTCCATGGTAAGATATGAGTTACAAACCAAACTTTTGAATTTGAGATAGTAGAAATTACCACACCTCTTGGCCCATGGTGAGTACCATACTTCTAATAAAATTCATTATCTTTTAAATATCGCGTTGCTATTAATTCTATAGTATATTCACCTTTGCATGAAAAATAGAACACCTTATGCATCACATCAACATTGTAATGTCCATTTTTAATATCTTTATTAAAATGGCAAATTTTTCACTTTTTCCCCTAATTCGACATTTGACTAGTTTTGATGTCTAGGTCTCCAATTTGCTCCAAATGTTCCAAAATATTATGAGAAGGTATATGAATGATAATAGGACTTCATTATGATTTTAAGGGATGATATATGACCACCAAAATTCTTCTACAAACCCCTTTAAGATTCTGGACAAAATATGGAATTTAACTAGCAATTTGAGGTTCAAAGCCCCCAAGGGTAAGTGCTGAAATGGCTCTCCAATGACTCCAAACCTACTCAAAATTCTGAAAAGAGGTAGGTGATGTCTAAGGGACATTATTAAGGTCTCATATACACCATTAATCAGTTATTAAATCTGTTCTAACCTTCTCCCAAATAGCAGCAAAATCACTAATTCAACCTTGGGGGAAATGGCATCAAATCTTCCCCAAATGCAATGAAACTTCACAAAATGACTTCAAATGCTTAGATATTGAACATGAAACTCTTATAATACATCATTAAAATTCCATACATCAATAATCCATCGGTGTTTTACTTATACATTTGAATCCATTAGCATTACATTGGTTCACAACAAGGTAGTGGGGAAATGACACTGTTTTTTCATTAAACATTAGATTTACATCAATCCAAATGAATTTTCGACCTGATACATTTCTGAATATGAATAAAAGAGTATATGAATCTTATTACAACATAAATGGGGCATGGTAAGCTACCCCAAATGGTACAATATCTCACCAAAAGCGTCCTCCCTCAAGGAGCAAGAATATGCAATGAAAACTTGAAATGGTTGAGTGAGTGAGCTGCACTAGAATAAACCACGAGCTTCCCTGTAGCTTACACCTACAAATAAAGACTCCATTAAATCTCCATGAAAGACATGAATGGCCTTTCCACACACCAACTTGGATGGGAATCTTTCAACCTCAAAATTGGCTAAGGCAAGAAACTAGTCATCCACTAGCTCTCTCTCTCTGCACAATTGCAAATTCTCAAAATGATCAAAATCCCTTCTCTTGGTTTATCCCTGTATTTTATAAACATCCTTACTCTTATAAGGTTCCCAATCCATACATAAACGCAATCCAATTCTAATTAGGGTGAAGGCTCAAGATTTGTCATGTGTCCTACCTTTCCTAGCCTTCCACCTTCCACCAATTCAAATAGGGACCCATTGAGCTTCCCCAACTCCATGAGCGCCTTCTTGGATGCTATATTTAGACCTGAAATGTCATAGTAGTCATATTTCAGCAATCAGATCTGTAATTTGTCATAAGTGTCATAGCATCTTCATCATTGTTGTCATATAGGTTAGGGAATCTAGTCCAAGTCTCCAATAACTCCTCATTTGACTCTTCCTTCTCCTTAGGAGTTACACTTCCATCCAAATTCGACCAATGATGCATATGGCCAAGTGTATTATCCTTCTAACTTATCCCAAGAACATTAGCCTTCCCATGGACTTGAATATGCAAGAGGAGAAAGCCATTTGGCACATAAATTCTAGCTTGTGTGGGCCCCACAATCTCAATGTGTCTTCATGGTCAATTGCCACTTTGATTTTCTCTTGCATTTATTTAATTAGCTCCTTTATTAAATATTTATTCCACTCTAATGTATAGACATCATTTAATAGCTCCCTTATTGCAAATCCTAATGTCTCCATCCAACCTAGGGAACTAGTAGGATTGATGGAATTTCCTTGTTATGAATTTATTTGAATGGGGACATTACAGTCCTCCCCACCCAAGATTGCTCTCCCTCAAGCAATCTCAATTTATCATGCTGCAAACTTGTTCCTCCTCTATTAGGTGGCTTTCCATGAGTAATGTCTCGCAAAATATTTCCATTCTTGTGTTTCATGTTGTGGGAGGAAACTACCTGATTTGGATAGGCGTGCTTCCCTCTCACAATCCTTAGCGTTCCTTTCGAATATTGAAATTTCATCTGAGGAATCCTATAATTTACTGTATGCTCCCCTATGGTGAATTGCAGTTGTGGAACCCATGTTTTGCACTCCATTGTGTTGTGATCGTGAATGATAACCGTGAAGCCATCGAATGGTTCAATAGGTATCTTCCTTCTCTCCACCATGTCTGCATCAATGAAGTTATGTGTGGCTCCTCGATCTACCAAAACTGAATCTCTTTGTCCTAGTACCATACCCTTGCATCGAATAGTGTGATAACGAGGCACTTTTGAAAGGACTTCCATTCTTACTTTGGTAGGTGAGGGATGATTTACCTCTTGTTTCCCTTATTCTTCTGTAGTATATCCCTCTTCTTGGGATGAAGTATGTCCTTCTTCCTCCATGCCCCCTTCATACCCATCATCACAAAATACTTCAATGAATTGGGCCTTTCCCTTAGCACGTTTATGTCCTAGTGCCCATGGTTGGAAGCGTGAGTAACACAATTTCGTCCTTCTGAAATCTTTCCTACTTAGTTCTTCTTTCTTATCCTTCCCACATTCCTCTTCTTGCCATGGCTTCTTTTCAGATTTGAATTGGGGAGGTAAGTTGGGCTTGGGAGGAAACCTTGTCCTAGGTAGTACATTTTGTAAATCCCTTGTCAAACTCATAGCATCCTTCAATGAATTGGGTTTGTGGGCCTTAAATAAACCTTTTAAGGGTTCAACCAAACCTTCAATGAATAGCAATACTAATATTACCATAGATATATCATCCACCTTGACTGATAATTTTTGAAATTCCATCATATACTCAGCAGGGGTTCCAACATGTTTCAATTGGGCTAGTTCTTTGAAAGGCAATTCTGGATCTTTTTCCACAAATCTCTCCAATACCCTGTCAAAAAATTCTCCATAGGTAGTAAACTGATCATGTCCCAAATTTCTTAGACCATGAAACCACCATTCATGGGCATCTCCTCCTAAATGCAAAATGGCCATTTTTAATGCATCCTCTTCCACCATAGGATTCAGCTGAAAATACACATCTAGATTTTGCACCCAAGTGTTAGCAGAACTTTGAGAGGAACCATCAAAAGTAGGAAGTGGAATTTTACCAATAGCACAATTTAATTATTTGTTCTGGAATAGAGACCTATTATCTTCTTTATTTTTGAGTTTGTTTGCAACAGTAAAGTACTGCTCAAATGGTAGACTTCTCTTACAATCTTCACCCAATTTCTCCCATTCTTTCACCATTGTTTCAAGATCAAATTGAGTGTTAGTATCTTCTTTGGGAATAATAAATTTAGGTGCATTAGGCCTTGGTTTGATTTGAAATTCATTGGGTCTATTATGGGGTCCTGTGCTTGAAAAAATATGCTCACCCTTTGTCTTCTTTTCTTCTGATTGTGAACTACTGCTATCTCCTATTGCCCCTTTGCTTCCAAGTTGGCTAGCCATCAATTTGAATCCTATCATAATATGTTTACTTAAGTCTCTCATACCCATTGAAATTTCATCAAAAAATTCCTCCACCTGTTCTGAGATTTCCTTTCCATTCCTAGTCATGGTTTCTTAAAACATTTGCTCTTCTTCTCCTACTTCTTTCTCTTCAACAAAAACACCTTCAACTTCAGGTTCTAAGGGTGGTGGCTTATTAATTTGGATTCTTGTCAAAACCATCAGGTTCCAAGACCATGCTCTGATACCACTTGTAATGTCCCTTTTTACGATTTTTATTAAAATGGCAAATTTTTCACTTTTTCCCCTAATTCGACCTTTGACTAGTTTTGATGTATAGGTCTCCAATTTGCTCCAAATGCTCCCAAATATTTTAATAAGGTATATGAATGATATTAGGACATGATTATGATGTTCATGGGTGATATAGGACCACCAAAATACTTCTGCAAACCTCTTTAAGATTCTGGACAAAGTATGGAATTTAACTAGCAATTTGAGGTTCAAATCCCCCTAGGGTAAGTGTTGAAAATGGCTCTCCAAATACCTCCAAAACCAATCAAAATTATGAAAAGATATAGGGGATGTATAAGTAAAATTATTAAGGTCTCATGTTCACCATTAATAAATTATTAAATCTGTTCTAAGCTTCTCCCAAACAGCAGTAAAATCACTAGTTCGACCTTGGGGGAAATGGCATCAAATCTTCCCCAAATGCAATGAAACTTCACAAAATGACTTCAAATGATTAGATAATGAACATAAAACTCTTATAATACATCATTAACAGTCCATACATCAATAATCCATCAGTATTTTACTTATCCATTTGAATCCATCAACATTACATTGGTTCACAACAAGGTAGTGGGGGAATGGAACTGTTTGTTCATTAAACATTAGATTTGCATCATTCCAACTGCATTTTCGACCTGATACATTTTTGAAGATGAATAAACGAGTATATTAATCTTATTACAATAGAAGTGGGGCATGATAATCTCCCCTAAAGGGTACAATATCTCATCAAAAGCGCTCTCCCTCAAGGAGCAAGAATATGCAATGAAAACTGGAAATGGTTGAGTGGGTGAGATGCACTAGAAGAAAAGAAGAGCTTCCCTATATCTTACACCTGCAAATAAATACTCCATCAAAGCTCCATGAAAGACCTAAATGGCCTCTCCACACACCAACTTGGATGGGAATCTTTCACCCTCGAAATTGGCTAAGGCAAGAAACTAGTCATCCACTAGCTCTCTCTCTTCACAATTGCAAATTCTCAAAATGATAAAAAATCGCTTCTCTTGGTTTATCCCTGTATTTTATAAACATACTTTGCCTTATAAGGTTCCCAATCCATCCATAAACTCAAGCCAATTCGAATTAGGTTGAGGGCTCAATATTTGTCATGTGTCCTACCTTTCCTAGCCTTCCACCTTCCACCAAATCGAATAGGGAACCATCACTACAACAAAATACCCTTTTGGGGGCAGTTTTGGGTTGCGACAGTTTTGCTAACCCCCCCCACCAAAATAAAATTTTTAGGTCTTTGGGGGTGGTTCTTCAAAACCCCCCTCAAAAGTCCCAAAAATTGGACTTTTAGGGGCGGTTTAAAAAAAAACCCCTAAAAAGTCCAATTGTCAGTATTTTTGGGTGGTTTTGTAAACCCCCCCGCCCCCGCAAAGTCCAATTCTTAATAATTTTGGGGGCGATTGTTTAAAATTCCCCCCAAAAGTATTGACCCCCTAAAAGTTGCTTGCTATGGTCTTGCTAACCCACCCCCCCCCCCCCCCCCCCAAATATTTTTTAAAGGTATTTGGTGGCGGTCCTTAAACCCTCCCCCTCAAAAGTCCTTAGAATTTGACTTTTGGGGGTGGTCCTTAAGAACCCCCCTCAAAAGTCCTTAGAATTTGACTGTTGGGGGTGGTTTTTAAAAAACCCCCCCAAAAGTAGAAAAGTCCAACATGACTTTTGGGTGGGTTTGGAAAGACCCCGCCCAAAAGTCTTGTTGGACTTTTGGACTTTTGGGGGTGGTTTGGAAAGACCCCCCCAAAATGCTTGTTGGAATTTTGGACTTTTTGGGGGGGGGTTTGGAGATCCACACTCTCGAAATATTTTTATCATCATTCTATGAGCTATGGCAGGCATTCCCCTAAGGCCAATTAGGCAGATTTTACCATACTTCGACAAATTTTTATCTTCCCCTAGGCTTGGTCTAATTTCCATAAATCATTGTTTTGGCAGGTCCATAAATTCTTCTTCGGGGTGATCTCTTTGGACAAACTGAGACCATGGTTGAGTAGACAAAACAATAGCGTACAATATCCCCATGTGTTGCTGGCATTTTCTTCAACACACAATTTGTGCCCAGCATCCTCTTAGGGATACTTGGACCCCATGCTAGGGTTCAAAATTGTTTTTTTGGGGATAGAGTCTAATAGCACTGCCGAACTAGATCAAGGTCTTCACCAAGGAATATTGCTCGCATGTCAAAAAAAGATGGACCCCTCTAATCATGGAAGGTGATTCCAAGATCATTCTCCACATGGCTGCTAAGATGCACCGTGGAAAATAAAGCTCGAAAGTGGCGTCGTCGTGGCAGTTGGAAGGCTCTATCTTCCTTTTTCTTGCAGGGCGTAGCGCTTTCCTTCTCCCACATCAAGCTGATCTGCTGGACAACCATGGGAGCAATGTTCACATGGCCACCTGCACTTATACGTGGGACAATTTGATAGAAGCAGTTTTTCAGGATAACTACAAAGTTATCCAGGACCAAGACATGATGGTTTTTCGTGCAAGAAGACATCATGTCGATGATAATCGGGACATGTAACTATTGACTTTTGCAGTTGTCTGCATCGAACTTTAACTCTTTCTTTTTGAAGTTGTCTGCATCGACCTTAACTCTTGTCTTTTCATCCTCCTTCGCAGTTCTCGATTAGTCTTTTCATCCTCCTTCGCAGTTCTTCGATGGGAGAAATGATGGAAGAAAATCAAAGAAAGCGTCACTCATTGTACCTCCTTTTATTATTAAGATATACCTGGTTCATCATAATAGTCGGTGGTAAGCAAGAATATATTGAGGCTCAAGGTGGAAATCGTGATCGTCATTGCTGGTTTTCTGCATGCATGCAAGTTTTGGTAATCTGGTTGATTATGGAGCAAGCCTTTGGTGAGAGTATGAAGGAGTCGAAAGATACTAACTGTCATCTTGAGGTTGGAGATAATTCCAGTCGCAATAGGAAAAGAGAGCATGGGGATTCTCCGGGGGAGCCAAGTGGTGGTTTGTCTCGTGCCTATCAGCAGGTGCGTAGGGAGGCAACTTCCTTCACTCTTAACATCCCCTTGGAAATACAGAGGGACATCAATGACTATGAAAAACAATGGTGGGATCGTCTGAGTAGGGAAACCCTAGTGGGGGAGCATAAGAAGTTGGAGAATTGGATCATGGATCCTGGAAACACGGCTGGGTGCGTTAGTCTTTACGAGCGCACTGTTGCATTGTTTTGGATGATGAAAAACTTGGTTGGCTATGCCATTCGTGATAGGAATCCTCTCAGAGATGACAATTCATAGCTTCTCTTTGAAGAGTCTCACGTGATTCACCGGAAGCTGGATTTCCTTCTATCTACGATGGCACTTCAACCTCCTCCGTGTGCTGCTTCTTCTTCCAGCTTTCGTCATCGGGGAAGTTCTCCAGAAGCTCCTTATATAGTTTGCTGATGTCTGGGTGGGTGTCTATTTTGTCAGTTACTAGTCTGCTTTATTTGGGGGGTCTGGGGCTAGTTGGTTTAGCATTTATCTTATGTATGAATGGTTATGAAACATTATGCTCTTTGGCCTGCGATCCTATGGGAATAAAGTATTTGGTTATGTGGTTTTTTGTCTGTTCGAGTAGTAGTTTTTTTTGTTTTGTTTTGTTTTGTTCAGACAGATAGAAGGTTCATCTCGGTTACTGCGGAAATAGCCTTCAGATGTGCCATGAGGGTGTGTGTCAATGTGTAAAACCAAGTTAGTCTGTTTTGATGAACAATTCCGAGCTTCGGCCAGATTGCTCCTTTTGTAATTCCTCCTTTTAATATAATGCAAAATCTCCTTACTTCCAAAAAAAAAGGCTACTTGGAATGGCGTTTAGTATTCCCAAAGGATTATTCTTCCATATCACAGTCATAAGTGTATTTTTGTGTTTTAAGTAACTATAAGTACCGTCTTTTCTTTTAAAAAGTTGATTTCTGATGAGGTAAGTGTTCAAGTAAAAGGTAATATTTTTTTGATAATGCATGATGCTAAGAATGTATCTGCTAATGCATACTTTAACCATTCCTTTGACAAGAAGACATACTTTAACCATTCCCTTGAATTTGTCATAGGACTCTTTGTAAAATTACTTAGGGTAATGTGATAAATTTGAATATTAGTTTAAATTGGATTAAAAACTACTCTTCATAATGAATTATGATGATATGAACATATAACTAAAAATGCAGGGTGGTATGAACACACATATTTGCTTTGAAATTATCATATGAACATATAACTAAGAATGTAGGGGTGATATGATTGACATTATAACACAAATTCCTATTCCCTTTGAAAGAAGGATTCATTATTTACTCTCTTGGAGAATTATGTTATGATATGATTGTGATTTTTTGCTGGATGAAAGTCGAGATTGCAGACGTATGTATTCTTCTTTTCACTGGTTGATTTCTGAGTGTCTATGATGATTTAAAATTTGAAACCTTTGTGTACGATCTATGTAACTGAATGCGTCCTTGAAATGGTTTTTTCTGCAAGATTGAATGTCATTCCAAATGCATTTGAATGGCTTGCAATGCGCCTTCATGGTAGAAATGTTGAGTTAAAATAGAGTATGTTTCTGTATTTGAATCTTTCGAGAAATCCATTGATCAAAATCTGTATGTTATTATTGGTTGGGATAGAGCCGTGATTGCAGAACATTGCAATTTTTGGTAATGAGTGAGTGAATTGATTAAATCATTATCAATTGAAGTTTACTGTTGAGGCCAAATCCATTGAAAGGATTTGGCCAAGATGTCTTTGAATTGCTTAACCAACAGATTCCTTAAAAACCAATCACGCTAGTAAGATTCAACAATGACAATCTGATCTCATTGCATTATTGATTGCATTGAAGTAATGCATATTGCTGTGTAAATATATATATATTTTTATAATATAAGCCGTATTTTCTAAAAAAAGTGAAAATTACTGACTTAAAAAGTGAAAAGTGTTTTGTCATTGCATATAATGTAGATTAATCTTATTATTTGCATATAGTTGTCCTTCATTCATGTTCTCTAAAACAGTAAAAAAGTTGGACCAATTTTCCCATACTTAGACAATTTCTTGATTTTCACTAATTTGTTGTATTTCTCCAGAATGATGTCATAATGGAACAGTGATTTCAACTTCATGCCACATAATCATCTATGCCATGCAATGCCATGTGGGCATCAATATCCTTAGTGTGGGAATCAATCTTAATGCGAGCATCACTTAGCCCCTTTACAACACTTAGCCATTTTTCCTTTGTCTTTAGTATGCAAAATAACATTTTTCTTCTATTTTGGTAGGTTGATATTTTCCTTATCTAATCACCATAAGAGAAACCAAGAGCATGGATACATATCCATTTAAACAATGAATGGGACCATATCATCCAATGAATTTTATCATCAAAGGAACACCCCCTTGCAGGCATTTCCAAATGGTCTCTCAAACTCTTTTTCTAACACTTAACCAGTTCTCTTCAAACCCCATGTCACCAAGGTGATTTCATTTTTCCTTCAAACTTGGCAAGTGAGATACCCAATGGGTATAGGCCAACAATATGAATCCATCAAGACCACTTTCATCTTCTGGAGCTTCTTTCTCTCTCCTCGGCGGGCATTTTTCTGGAGCAGTGCAAATATTGCTGAGAGGCACTTTTGGAAGATTGATAGCTTCTTCCTGAAAGATTTTTTGGTTAGGATAATGATATGGTTGGATGTACCATACAACACTCTAGAGATACACACTCTCAAAATAATTTTATCATCATCCTATGAGTTGTGGCGGGCATTCCCTAAGGCCTATTAGGCAGATTTTACCAATCATTCCATACTCGGACAATTTTTTATCTTCTCCGAGGCTTGGTCTAATTTCCCTAAACCATAGTTTTGGCAAGTCCATAAATTATTCTTCAGGGTTTCTTCTTGATGTTATTAATTTGTCTAATGCATTTTTCTTCACCAATTTGAAAGAGTTGATTCATGGATGAGTAGGCTCATAAATGTGTAATTATGCCATTCCAGATTTCATACACAGGATGTCAAGTTTGGTCATTAGGATTAATTAATGAAGAACATATGAAGTTGGTTAAAGAGTCTAATCAGATTTGAAGACACCCCATTGACACTCCAAACAAACCATATGACAGTTTAAGCAAACCGATTGAGTGCATAATAAGGATCAGCAGACCAAAAAACCAGTATTGAATTCCTATTGGATGAATTCTGAATGTGAATGTAATCAACCTATAATTTTACACTAGAGTTTAAGCAATACAAGTGATGCAATTTATGGAATGAAAGCCAAGGAATATAGCTGAACGAGTGCATGAAAGGACACATTCCCTTGCAGCTGATGAATTAGCTTGAGTTCATAAGTAAGTAGAGGATTATCGTTCTTACTCAATTTGATATTACTTGCTATTACTATTTAGCTATACCCATTTTGTAGGTTGACAAGTCTGCATTATTTATTTAGGGTGATGGATATTTTCCATTCGGAAGATATATATAATTTTTAAGTTTAAATTATAATTAATAATTATATTAATATATTTATTATTAAGTTAATAAGTTTTCAACAAGTAACACACATTTGACATTGGTATTTCTACTTGCACATTAATTCAAATTACATATATGATATTGATATTGATATGAATAATTCAGGATGCAATCATAAACTACCAAAGAAGAATTAAATTATCATTTCACTATTGCAGCTCGTAGCAACACATCTAATGCAATTCCACACCACAAAACAGGAAAGAAATTAAACTACCTACTTAACTCGGCGATCTTTGTGAGAAGGCAGGCCCTGGCCTTCTAATAGAGATGTCGTGTCCTAACACAAATTACAACACCAAGATATAAGAAACTCTGCTCCTTGTGTTAGAAATAATGAATGATAGTCACAAGTATCTGTTTCAGCTTATACAATTATAAATTCTCCAACCCCACGCTAAGAATGCCTCTTTACATTTATACCCTAATGACATGAATTCGTTTCACAAAATATTGGGCATCCATGAAGATCTACGATCTTTAGGCTGCTGATTTACAATGGAACTATTATAGCCATAAGTAGTCTTGAATGAAATAATTGCATTCAGGCCTGAGCTATTGCATGCTGTCGCAAACCAGAATAGATTCAAGCTGATTGGACTGGCTAGTACTCGGATGCTCTGTTGTGACTCAGTCACAGCTGACCATGTGGAGGAATGCTTGAAGTGTTGCAACGAATTGTGGAACCGAACTCAAGAAGGGACAGCTGGCGCCACATATGCATCTTTATTGAATCAATCAATATTAGAACGACCTTAAAATATAGAGTGCAAAACCATAAACACATCAGGCATTAATGATATAAAACAATAATAGAACATACCTATTGCAATCCATGCTCTGCTTGGGAAGATATCTTCTTAGATCAGGGAATAGTGAGGCAAAACAGGGAAAAAATGTGTAGATAGGTGTAGGTAAAAAGGGCTATTTTGGGGCCCAACATCTCCCCCCAGCTATCCAATTGCACATCCTCATGCAACAACCAACTAATCTGAGTCTGAATCTAGTCCCCGTTCATGTTGAAAGGAAAAGTTGAAGGAAATGTCAGGTTCCTTGCCTACTTCCAAAAACCCATTACAAGAATCCCAATATTCCCAACACTGCTTCTCTTCTGCCTTTGTTAGTGTATAATTGTCCCTGTACTTCCCTCCTGGCCACCATATTAGTGGAAATTTGAACTTGAGTCCTAGCCAGTGTAACCCACATGTTCTCATGCAATTGACATACCCCGCTACCCTGGGAAGAGCTTGTTTAAAATTCTTAAGGCAGTAAGGATCCCTTTTCTTCAAAGCTGGAGAAGAAGTCTGCCACCTGTGCTTGCTACCCTATAAGGCAAGATGCTATTGTTTGGAGATCAGGTCAACACAGGTAGAGATAAATTTCTCTTGCATATTCTTCAGATGATGAGTCTTTGGAGGAGATAAGAAACATCTTCCATGGTTTATGAAGAGAGCACGAGGAGATTGGGGTTCACTCCTAATCCATAAATTGTCACTGGCCTCATTCCTAGAGATTATCTGAAAGGCATATTCTCACTGCACATGATTATTAACAAAAGAGGAAAAGGCTCTTAATTGAACATCCCCTGCATAGAGAATAGGATTAGAGCTAGAATCACCAAAACATGCCATATTGTGCAAATACAATTCACACAACAGGTGCTGCTCAAGAAACAAGTTGACAAAAAGGTCTCTACAAACTGGGAAGCGATCAATAACTGATAAGGTCTACCCTCTTGTAAAGCTTTCAATTTGAACATGGTCATTTGCTCATACAGGAATACTGGGTAGGAAGGAGATGGGGCTCTTGAACTCAGCAGCTTTTGAGAGAGGGCATACATTTGGTATTTTTCTTTTTGCATGGATTTGAATTCCTTCAACTCCTCCAATTCTTTTTGCATCTCTTCCAATTGAGATTTATGAAGAGTTGATTCCTCTTCCCACTTCTCCCTTAATTATTTGATAGTCTTCCTATGTTCAGAGAGAGGGACCATCCCTGCTCGACACTAATCAATGTACTTTTCCCATTTAGATAACTCCAGCTGTAACAAAGAAAGTTGTTTCTCCAATCGTTGAATCCTTCTATCCTCCACATATTTCTCATCATCAGAGTCTAAAGCAACAATTTGTTGAGAAAATTGCATTCCTACCCTGCCACCAGATGTTCTAGCTTCCTCATTTTTGGTTGGCAGTGTAGTAGCTTCCGCTTCCATCCATGTTGCAATGGCCTCTGCTTGTGTTGGAATATCAACAGTTAATTTTGAGGATGCTGGTTCTTGTGTAACAACATCCTCTTCCTGTACCTCAATAGCCTCAATTTGTGTTGCTGAATCAATCATTAATTTCGAGAACACTGGTTCTTGTGTGACAACATTCTCTTCCCGAATACCAAACACAACTGCTTCTACCTGAGTTGCAGTCTCATCAAATACTTTTAGGAATGTTGGTTCTTGTGTGGCAACATCCTTCCTTTCCAATTCAATCTCAACAACTTCAGTTTGATTTGTAGTCTCAATAACTACTTTTAGGAATGCTGGTTCTTGTGTGGCAGCATTCTTTCTCTTCAATTCAATCTCAACAACCTCAGTTTGAGTTGCAATTTCAGCAAAAAAAATTAAAGACACTGGTTCTTTGGTAACAGCGTCTTCCTCTTGTACCTCAATATCAACAATTGTTGTTTGGGTTGCAACTTCACTAAATATTGTCAAGGATGTTGGTTCTTGTGTAACAACATCCTGTTTTCCAATTTCTTTAGATTGCTGAGGTTGTTCTTGAATTACCTCGATATCTTCTGGATGATGAGACTTGTCCTGGAATAGTTCAGTATTTCCTGTCGAATTAAATATGTCTCCACATTCTGGGCATACCATTTCTCCTTGTTCTTCATTTCCCAAAATGGGAGATGAATTTTCTAATAGATCTGCAGCCTCCACTAATATATTCAAATTCTTCTCTTCCTGTTTTCCAGTCACTTCCTTCCATTTCTCCAATTCATTCCGAAGCATTTACACCTCCTCCTTTAGCAGATCATTTTCAAAAAGGAGGTTTTCAATTAGGGGTTTTTCCACAGCAGGTTCTTGTGTAACAGCCGGTGATTTGGGGTTTAAAATTGGAATTTCTATGCCTACCTGGTTGCATATGCTGCTTATGCTGTGGGAATTTCACTATTTTCCACTAGTGCACATCCTGTTTCGACTGCCGCAATAGACCAAGTGTTTATTTTATTCACAACTCCTGATGGCTGGCCTTCAATGCATACTGTTGCTACTACTGTAACAGCTCTGGTTCTTCTCTTCTTTGTTGAAATAGATGTCTGACCCTTACTCCCTGACATTTTTATTCTTTTTTGTGACACAAGGGTTTCTAAATTTTCTAACACCTCTATAGGATTTGCTTTTGTTGCAGCTTCCAATATCACTACCCCATTCGCCACTAGATCCATCATATCCCCTTTTGCAACAGAGTTCACTACTGTTGCATCTTCCCCCATATTTACCTCTTCCACCTGGTCTACAAATGATCCATCTCTCCCCCCAACTGAATTGGAGGAACTCTGGTCCTCATTTACCATTTCAACAGCTCCTATTGCCACAGCAGGTGCTCGGGGTACCCTTGGTCGAGCAACAAATTCTTCCCATGTCAAATTTTGGTGCACAAGGGCCCTTAAGATTAAGAGTTTAATCAACCCATGGTTTGAGAGGGAAGATAAGGGGTGTCAAGCACCCTTGACATACCTAGCCATAGTTTGCAGAGATTGTAAAAGATAAAAAAACATATTTAACAATCTGTGGTGGCGTAAATGTGAAAGGAGGAAGAATTCATATATGTAAACCACTTTGTACCTACCTTCACAGGAAATGTATTTCTTTATGAAGTTCGCCACCTGGTTCCAAGGATTCCAACACTATGCCTCGGCCATGCGGCTGAACAACTTCTCCGACTACCAAAAATTCTTCTGTTCAAGTTGGATTATGGCACTTCTGACCAAACCATTGCATCCCGGTTCTCGGAAATCCTGTTACCTCTGCCATGATTGCTTTTAAAACATCTACTCGAATACCTCGAACCTCTGAATGAGTGCTGGTTAGATTTTGAGCAAACTCAAGTATGGTGTCTACATGAAAACCATTCAAACGCTAGAAATAGTCAATCCAGCCAGCTTCCTGGAAAGCTATCTGTAAATTCTGCTACTAGCAGGATGAGCTACAGTCCCAGACGTTGAGCTACTGCATGTAGAATGAGCTACTGCATGCAGAATGAGAATTGGTTTGGGTATTTTTGGGAATTTGCTCGGCCATTTTTGGTAAAACATGGTGATAGGTTGTCGCACGGGGTAGGTCGAATGGCGGACAAAAACCAAAAGCGAAGGACGAATCAGACATAGTTGCCATCTCAGTGGATTGGCTAAGGATAACTGCTGGAGAGCGCTGATACCGATGGAGAGCATTGATGGAGAGCGTTGATACCGATGAGCAAAGAAATAATGAGTATTCAATGAGGAATTGGCAGAGTGGCAGTTGCCAAAAGTAGGAAAAATGGACAAATTTAGGTGTTGCGGCTGCTTGAAATAGGAAAAATAGGCACTTTTGGAGGTGTCGCAGCTGCTCGAAATAGGAAAAATAGGCAACTTGGTGGTGTTGCAGCTGTGGTAAAATAGGAAGGATAGGCAACTTTAGCGGAGTCGCAGCTACTAAAGATAGGAAAAACGGGCAATTTCAGCGGTGTTGCAGCTGCTCGAGATAGGAAAAATAGGCACTTTTGGAGGTGTCCCAGCTGCTTGAAATAGGAAAAATGGACAAATTTAGGTGTTGCAGCTGCTCGAAATAGGAAAAATAGGCACTTTTGGAAGTGTCGCAACTGCTTGAAATAGGAAAAATAGGCAACTTAGCGGTGTTGCAGCTGCGGTAAAATAGGAAGGATAGGAAACTTTAGCGGTGTTGCAGCTGCTCGAAATAAGAAAAATAGGCACTTTTAGCGGTGTTGCAGCTACTCGAAATAGGAAAAATAGGCACTTTTGGAGGTGTCACAGCTGCTCGAAATAGGAAAAATGGACAAATTTAGGTGTTGGAGCTGCTCGAAATAGGAAAAATAGGAAACTTGGCGGTGTTGCATCTGCGGTAAAATAGGAAGGATAGGCAACTTTAGCGGAGTCGTAGCTATGGTAAAATAGGAAGGATAAGAAACTTTAGCAGAGTCGTAGCTGCTAAAGATAGGAAAAATGGGCAATTTTAGCGGTGTTGCAACTGCTCGAAATAGGAAAAATAGGCACTTTTGGAGGTGTCGCAGCTGCTCGAAATAGGAAAAACGTTTAGGTGTTGCAGCTGCTTGAAATAGGAAAAGTAAGCACTTTTGGAGGTGTTGCAGCTACTTGAAATAGGAAAAAAAGGGCAACTTGGTGGTGTTGCAATTGCGGTAAAATAGGAAGGATAGGAAACTTTAGCGGTGTTGCAGCTGCTCGAAATAGGAAAGATAGGCACTTTTGGAGGTGTCGCAGTTGCTCAAAGTAGGAAAAATGAACAAATTTAGGTGTTGCAACTACTTGAAAAAGTAAAAATTGGCAACTTGGCGGTGTTGCAGCTGCGGTAAAATAGGAAGGACAGGCAACTTTAGTAGATTTGTAGCAGCAGTAAAATAGGAAGGATAGGAAAATTTAGTAGAGTCGCAGCTACTAAAGATAGGAAAAATGGGCAATTTTAGCGGTGTTGCAGCTGCTCGAAATAGGAAAAATAGGCACTTTTGGAGGTGTCGTAGATGCTCAAAATAGGAAAAATGGACAAATTTAGGTGTTGCAGTTGCTTGAAATAGGAAATGTAGGCACTTTTGGAGGTGTCGTAGCTGCTCGAAATAGCAAAAATAGGAAACTTGGTAGTGTTGTAGCTACGGTAAAATAGGAAGTATAGGCAGCTTTAGCAGAGTCGCAGCTGCTAAAGATAGGAAAAATAGGCAATTTTAGCGATGTTGCGGCTGCTCGAAATAGGAAAAATAGGCACTTTTGGAGGTGTTGCAGCTGCTCGAAATAGGAAAAATGAACAAATTTAGGTGTTGTAGCTACTCGAAAAAGGAAAAATAGGCAACTTGGCGGTGTTGCAGCTGCGGTAAAATAGGAAGGATAGGCAACTTTAGCGGAGCCGCAGCTGCGATAAAATAGGAAGGATAGGAAATTTTAGCAGAGTCATAGCTGCTAAAGATAGGAAAAATGGGAAATTTTAGCGGTGTTGTAGCTATTCAAAATAGGAAAAATAGGCACTTTTGGAGGTGTCGCAGCTGCTCAAAATAGGAAAAATTGACAAATTTAGGTGTTGCAGCTACTTGAAATAGGAAAAGTAAGCACTTTTGGAGGTGTTGCAGCTGTTTGAAATAGGAAAAATAGGCAACATGGCGGTGTTGCAGCTACGGTAAAATAGGAAGGATAAGCAACTTTAGCGGAGTCAAAGCTGCTAAAGATAGGAAAAATGGGCAATTTTAGCGGTGTTGCAGCTGCTTGAAATAGGAAAAATAGGCACTTTTGGAGATGTCGCAGCTGCTGGAATAAGGAAAAATGGACAAATTTAGGTGTTGCAACTGCTCGAAAAAAGAAAAATAGGCAACTTGGCAGTGTTGCAGCTGCAGTAAAATAGGAAGGATAGGCAACTTTAGCGGAGTCGCAGCTGCAGTAAAATAGGAAGGATAGGTAACTTTAGCGGAGTTGCAACTGCTAAAGATAGGAAAAATGGGCAATTTTAGCGGTGTTCCAGCTGTGGTAAAGAGAAATAAGCCATAGTTAGTGGTGTTGCAACTACGCGAAATGGGAAAGATAGGCAATTTTGATGGAGTCATGGATGCTAAAAAATAAGGGAAATAGGCAACCTAGTAGTGTTGGAACTGCGCAGAAAAAAGAGACTTGGGCAGGATTTGAGCAGTGTTGTAGCTGCAAGAAAAAGAGATAAGCCAGACGAAGCGGTGTTGTAGCTACAAAAGTAGAAATTTGGGCAGGATTTTGCATTGTTGCATCTGTGGGAAAAAAAAGATAAGCCATATTTTGTTGAGTAACTATTGCTGCAACATTCTTTTCTTCCAAGGAGTTATTCACAGAAACGAGGTTGAATCAGAATGCCACAATCATTCGGCCCGCATTGCGACTGCCTCCATTCGAGTGATCTTCCACGCAAAAACCTGTTCAGAGTTCTTAAAAAGACAAAGACCCATCAAAACTAAAAAATAAAATCAAATAAAAGAAAAGAAAATGATTTATTTATATACAAAAAAAATTATGCAGAATTGCGACAGCCTTTTAAAAATTTTTAGGGACAGGGAAAAGTCCTTGCTCCTGAATCATTTGGTAACCTGGATTAGTTGGTAACTTGGAATAAAATAAACTAGACTTACTTTTGCAAGAAGTTAAATCCTATAATTCTCAAACTACAGTATTCAATCTCTACTGATCTAACTCATCTAGCAGCTACTGTAACTCAATCATAATCTGTCCAATCTAATGAATTCAAGAAAGATAAAACAACAACCAGAAACTAGAAGTAAGCTTGAACTCTAATTTGATTAATATTGGAAATCCTAGAAAGAATAAATGACTGAAAGGAATTAGAGTTGAGCTTGGTTGTAACAGCTGATCTAACACACCATGCATCAAATAAACTAACCTACACAGTTGAGTGTTAGACGACACATTTGCAGCTATTTAGGATGCAATCATGAACTACCAAAGAAGAATGCAATTATCATTTCACTGTTGCAGCTTGCAGTAACACATCTAATGCAATTCCACACCACACAACAGGAAAGAAATTAAACTACCTACTTAACTCGGCGATCTCTTTGAGAAGGAGGGACCTGGCCTTCTAATAGAGATGTCGTGTCCTAACACAAATTAAAACCCCAAGATATAAGAAACTCTGCTCCTTGTATTAGAAATAATGAATCACAGTCACAACTCTCAATTTCAGCTTATACAATTATAAATTCTCCAACCCCAAGCTCAGAACGCCTCTTTACATTTATACCCTGATGGCATGAATTCATTTCACAAAATATCGAGCAGCCATGAAGATCTACAATCTTCAGGCTGCCGATTTACAATGAAACTGTTACAACCATAAGTAGTCTTGAATGAAATCGTTGCATTCAGGCCTGAGGTGTTGCATGCTGCCGCATCCCAGAATAGATTCAAGTTGATTATTCCACATATCCACAACACAACATCTCATTTCACATGCAACGAAGATTATATAATACTAATGTATTACAAAATAAAAAATTGTGCCCCTGGCATATAATGGCAACTTGTGCCAAAAATTTTAATTAAATGTAAAGATTAATCCCAAACTACAAAAAATTTATAAACTATGTCCTGATCTAAGTATAAATATTCAATAAATCAACTATTCTGAGTTGATACAACATCACTGAAATCACTAGTCACACAGTATAACCACTAGTTACATAGTTCAATGTCATCCTTATGCCAAGGAATGAAGCTCAACAAAGCATCTGCTAGAGTATGTAATGCGCTACTAGGACGTGGTAAAGCTATATTTTCAAATAGAGGATCTAAAATTTCTATCGGATTCAAAATATAATAGCCTTTTCCAATAGGGACACAATGTACCATTGTATTTGGGTCAGTCTTATGTATTGTCGCCCTTGCAACTTTAACCCTTGAGTTTAATGCAATGAGAAATCATTTCTTTCCTTGCATCCCCAATTGGGAAGTTGGTGTCAAATCATTAGCATTATCTTGACCCTGCAAATAAATGAGACAAAGTAAGATGCATGGAAATAAGAATTTAAACATTGAAGATCCTAGATTAAATAATTACAATCTTACCTGAATTGGTGTTTTCATTTTGTCAATTTGCAGTTTCGATGGAACCATTGGTTTTTTCTGTACACAATGTTGATCATATTTTGATGCACGACTCTGCACCCAATAAACAATGATTTCTAATATATTGATAAAATAAAATAAAATTGAACTAAATTACAAAAATTTTCAATACTTACTAGGGATGATGGAGTATGCATTGAAGTTAATTTCTTTTGTATTAGTCCGTTCATAGGGGTTATGTCCTCTGTATTAGTCTGTCAAGGAAACAAAATGTAATATATATATATATATATATATATTCAAAAGATTAAAATAAAATATTATTTTAAATAATAATTAAACAACTAACCTCCACCACATGCGTGATTTTAGCATGAGCATTTTGTATAGTAGGACACTGTACAAAATGAGCAATCAGATATTAGAAGTCATATCATTAGTGTGAAGGATTGTATATTGAGACAAGAGTAAAGAATTGGAAACTAACACTTTCTTTGTTGACCACATGTTCTCTCTCCATAGCTTCTACTCTTTTCAGTAGTTCAATTATTGTTGTTTTCAAAGATGTGATTTCCTGTGTTTTTTCTTTTACTATAGCTTGGCTTACAGCTAGTGCCTCCTTGCATGGAATTTTGCAAAACAATTTACTTGGAATAACTCCTAATCCAATGCCACGAAATCTTCCTCTTGCATCAACCCGTAGTACCTTGGCAGGGGCATCATCCCTAGCTGTGAAGTCTTGAGATGCAACTTCTACTTTTGCTTGTTCAATTTTTTGCTACCTAGTATATTGATATGATACACCTCTTATGACCCCACATGCGTTCTACAATGCACCTTGCTTCTTTCGATGTATATTGTGGATGCAAATTACTTCACCCACAATGCAATTACTCAACCACATATCATTATGATTTGCAACATCTAATGGTCTAATTAAGAGATAGGAGATCACTTCTTATATGTCACTAGAGCCACTGCACATAGTACAACATTTATATTGCATGTTGTAGTTCCTCAATCCCTGACTAAGCCTATTGTGGGCTAGGTATACAATCCCCCAGGGCCTGTAACAAGCTCTAGGAGGTTGACTAAACCTCCCAAGGCCTTAGGCACGAGTGGTTGGGTATTCAATCCCCCAAGGCCTATCGAGGGCCTATAACAGGCCCTAGAGGCTTATATCCTCCCAAGGCTATTGGTAACAACTGGCTGTCAATGACCACTGTCTCTCGACTATGATCGACTGGCAACCCTCTTCACCACGAAACCCCTGGCCTCAAGCATGCCTCAAGACGCGATTTCCCTGCATACTGGTAAGCCTGAGCCTTGCCTCAACCCGATTTATCTTCCAGTCGTGATCCCTCTATCTCCATTTGGCGTATATTTGTTAGATGGCATGTGGGTGTATGGGAGAGGGAGCTGAGAAATGTAGTAGGGTATTAGAAGGGCGTAGCAACAGTGGAGGCACTAGAGAGCGCGACAAGAGAAGGGAGAGGGAGGGAGCAGGGATTGGCGGGGAAGGCAGAGGATAGCAGGCGCAGGTGGGTGCATGAGGAGGAGAGGGAGAGCAGGCATGGTGGAGATTGTGGATGCAGGTGGGGGATTCGATCTGTGTAGGGAAGGCTTGGAGGGCGCAGATGCTGGTGGAGAGGGAAGGGCACGAAAATGGTGAGTGGGAGGCTAGTGTGGTGTGTAGCCGCAGGGGAAGGTGGAGAGGTAGTAGAGGGATGCGTGGTGATGGGGGTAGGGAACCAAAGGAAGGAGGGTGTAGCAGTTGTGGTGAGTGGAAGGGAGTGGAGGACGTACGAGGTGGAGAGTGGACAAGGTTGGAGGTGGACGTGCAGGCGTGGGAGGATGCAGGCGGAAGTGGATGGCGTATGCAATGAAAAGGTGTGAGGGAATTATGGCTATGGAAGGGTGAATGAAGAAGTAGTAGCCAAACCCTTTCTTTGTTTTTCCTTTCTTTTCCCTTTTTTTTCTCGATAAATTCAGATTTTTTTGGGATTTAATGGCCAACGGCTAGTTTTGGATCAAGGATCCGTTTAAATCAGAGAAAATCTTAGGAGTATGGCCAATGGCCTGAATCAGATATTTTCCCAAGGAGGGGCTCTGATATCAAATGCAACAACCATATCCAGTTGGATGCTTAATAGTCGAATCCGACTCTCATGTTAAATGATAAATATGAATAATATATTAGATGATAGGATAAAAGATGATATGTTACAATGATGGCCTTGGCTTAAATATGGCTCGAGCATTTGATGCTGAGGAGACACCTCATTTCATAACCTAAATTTAATTAACTATTTAATTAAATTTATTAATTATTTAATTATTATCTTATTTTATGTTCGTAGCAAAACCTACTCGTTTCTGTTAAAAAAAACAATTTAAATTAAATAAAAATAATGATATACTTCAATCACAAACAATCACTTACCTCCATGTCTCTACTTGTACAAAGCCTGCATAACCAAAAAAATAAAGTATATCATCACTCAATTGCTAACTGAAAGTTGTCTAAATGATTAATCTATCTAACAAGTTTCAAAAGTAAAAGGGAGGACTATCTGTAAGGACTATCTGCTAAGAGGAACAAATGTCATAACTTGAGAGAGAGAGATGGTTAGAATGTTGTAGGTTTAGGTTAGACACGTACATTAGCCAAGAAGATATCTCAGTCTCCAAAAGTGAAGACCCCTCAGCTTTAGAGGCTGCAAGAAGGACAAGGTTTACACGGGAAGCCCCATAGATGAACACGGTAACTATCTTGCAGCAATGGGAAAGTGCAGTCCAACTCTAGTGGTCACAAAACAATCACAACCCAGCTAAATGAATTTCAAACAGTTAACGACTCAGCTAGGAAGAGCCACCACTATTTTGATTTCTGTCAATAAAGAAACTACATAATGTTTTTAGTTATTATGTTGTTTTCACGAAAACATTGATAAAATACATGCAATAATTCAGAACGCAGAACAAGAATGCAGTGAAACTTAAGTTACACCTCATGCAGTTCACCTCAATATATCCCAACATCTTAGCTTCGGCTTCCGTGGTGTTGAATACCAGAATCCATGTGCTAGTAAGCCATGGAAATTGTAAAAACATGTAGATGATTAAAATACAAATAAAAATACAAAGGGGCTGGCTATGGATGCAACTAAATGAGGGGGCTATGTGTATCCACGCAACGAATATAAAGTATAAATGCAATAATAATAATAAATAATAATTAGTACTAGGTTAAGGGGCGCATATCCTCATTCATGGCTACCCACACCTTATATAAAGGTGGCCGCCAATTGTAATCATTCATCATCTATCTATAATATTATCATTTTATCATTCAATATGAGATTCAGATTCAAATATTAACATCCAACCGGATACGGTTGCTGCATTTGGTATCAGAGCTCGGTTTCAGATCTCCCTTCAAGTCCAACTGGATATGGTTGCTGAGCACGGTTTCGGCTCACATTATTTCAACTCCACTCTACACTCTACATGTTTCCACTCCACTCCACATCTACAGTTCCCCCGCGTTGCTATTTCTTTCACATTGCCAACCCATGCCTTCACTCTTGATCAACTCACGCCCTGCTCCCGTGGATCACCTTGCACTGCTAGCAACCCCCGCCTCCACCTTCACCCTACCACCGCCTTCCTCCATTTGCTCTCCACTCAACCCACACTTCATATTCCCACCATCGCCATCACATCTCCCTTCCCTATCATCCTAGTCATCTCCACAACCTACTCATCCCCACACGCATTTCTCCACCATTCCATGCATCTCCTCCCTCCCATTCTGTGTCGCTCTCTCCCTCCCCAGTGCTCTCCCACTTCCGCCAACCTTCCCCCCTTCATTTCTCCTCCCGCAGCTCCCTCCAGCTGCCACCACAGTCGATCCCATCTCTGCGCATATCTCCTACCGTGTACGCCCTTACCCCCACACAGCCCTTCCACTCCCCCTCCGCTCGCTGTTGCTCACACCTCCCCCTCCCTCCTATGCTCGCTCTCGCATCTACCCATCCTTTCCCTCCAGCGTGCCTCCTATTGCACCCTTCTCCTACCTACCCCACGCTCTGCACTCTTCCCCATGCAGCGACTCCACCATCCTACTGCGCCCTCCATCCACACATCCAGCCACCACCGATCCACCCCCTCCAGCCCCTCCTCCCACCACCATCTCATCCTCCTTCTCCCTCTGCCGGCCATGACCAGTAGACCCCCCCCCCCCTCCATCGCTCCAGCCTCTCCCCTCCATCCGATTCTGCCCCAGCTCCATGACCCATAATTCCACCTTAGCTGCTCCACTTGGCCACTCCATCTTCGTAACCCTAATTCCCTCCATGGGATTTCAAAAAATATTATAATAATTTTTATTTATAATTATTATTATATTAAAAAAAAAACTATATATGTGTATAATAATATTATTATTTTTAAATAATAATAATTATTATCATCTATTATTGATTCTCTCTTGAAAACTTTTACAATTAGCCAAGAAGTCAATGTGGGAAGAATTGGATCAAATCCCCAATCAATTTCATAGGAAAATGGACAAAATGTTTGATCGGATGGAACGATCAGTTGTGAGAGCTGCTCAAAAAGCTATTGACAACACCTTCAATAAAATAAGTCAACAAAGCAACCCGAACTCCTCTGAAGACAAAGACTCTGAAACTAAATCTGAATATGATTTTCAAAGTCTGGAAGAAAAACCAGATAAAGAACATAAAAATGATAAAGAGCAAGAAGAAACTTCATTCTCAGGATTAGAAACAATTGAATAAAAAATGTTATTAGAATCAAATGTGGCAAATTTTTCCATTAATCTCAACGACCAACAACAACAAAGGCAAGATGATGTGAGTGCTTCTAATTATACACACAAAGTGGTGCTCGAAATAGGCTCGTCAAGTGAATCATCATGCAAGGTAGTCAAGAACCCCGGAAACCCCATGAGAAGACATGCAACAAAAGAAGAGCACGAACATAGACTTTTAGCCTTAAAAATAGTTGTTTTGAAAGAAGTGAGATGTTATTGTCAAGACACCACTGATGATGGTATGATCAAAACGTTGTCCAAATCAAAAGAAATTGTGACAAGAGGTCCAGAATTGTTCATAAATGGAATCCAAAAGGTGATATGGAAAACAAATAATTACAAAGTGTATTGTTTCAAAAACTCACCACTCAAACAGAAAGGATTACAACACGAACGTCTAGGTTCACTTCCAAAGAAAGGAACCAATCTAGAATATACATCTCATTCAACGCTTCAATGCAGATCCAAAATCAGGTTGATATCAGTAAAATCATCTTTGAGGACAAACCTATCCTTAAATGGGGTGGCAATGCAATGAATATAAATTATAAATGTAATAATAATAATAAATAAGAATTAGTACTAGCTTAAGGGGCGTGTCTCCTCATTCAAGGCTTCCCACACCTTATATAAAGGTGGCTGCCAATTGTAATCATTCATCATCTATCTATAATTTTATCATTCAATATGAGAGTCGGATTCGACTATTAACATCCAACCAGATATAGTTGCTGCAATCCACAAGGGAGAGGTGTGGGGGTTTTGGGATTGGACCCTAGGCTTCCATATCTCATCTTGAGAACCCCTTTGATTTTCCTAGTCGTCATTTAATTTTGTTGTAAGGAAGTGGGTGAGAAAATTAGTCCATGAGAGTGATGGAGTATGGGTAGCCCTGAAATTTGTAAGGCAGGGTATGGGATCGGTTTGCTCAACCCATAAGCCACTCCATATCATGGGAATTCATTTCCCTCATCCCCATTCGATTGTGGACCATCGAGGCATGAGTTTGGAGGTAGGACGCGGACCCAGCAGGGAAGAAAACCGGAAATCATGATTCTGAGTTAAGCCACGTTTGGAAGTGCATAGATCGCTCATAAATCTGTGTGGGAAGTGAAATTCGTTGGGGAATCCCTAGACCGAAACCTTGGCGGTGATTTTGAGAGTGTTGGATTCCTAAGAATTGAGAGGAAAACCCTGATTCAGAATCCCAAAAATACAATTGTGCAACAGAGCCTTTCGGTCGCAACGCTGAGGATAGCGGATCACGGTGGGAGAGAGACTAGGGGGTTGAGACTTCATGGTAGAGCCCGTGAAGGCTCATTATCCTTGGTTCACCATTTGGGACAAGCTATACCTTCCCAGGTCAGCACCGAGGAAGGGGGCGCACGAGGGACTGTGCAGCAGATAAGGGGACCTTACTGAGGCTGAGAGTGGAGGTGATGGGGGTTCCTGGATTGTGATCTGAATTCAATTGGATATTCCTATAGCTCTGTGTGTTGAGATCATTAACTTAGAAACCTCCTACCCTATCTCCCCACTTGCTTTCCAAAGCCAGTTGTGTGTGTTGTATGACCTTGATTGACTGTTCCTAAGGCTATGAGTGGACTTGAGTAGTTCATCCTTAGTGGATACATAGCCCCAGCTCGGGGTAGTCTCTGAGTGTTGAAACAATACATGTTGGGAAGAGACCTATGGTTGGGTTGGAACGTTGCATTCCATAGTTAGTTTCTTGGATATTTCAATAAAAGGGCAATTGTTCTCTGTGGTTTATATCATGTTCATTATGTGTCATGAATGTTTAATTGTTTATGTTTCATTTGGCTGTGTTTATTTCAGTAATGCATATGCATCCATGCGTTTTTATGAATTTGTTCATTGATGAATAGGGCCAAGTATTATTGAAGCCCAGGAGGTTTATAATGTTCGATCTTGACTTTGGGGGAGAAATAGAAACCCATTTTGTGTTCATGTTCCCTCTATGAGTCAGATGAAGGGAGGAGACATGGCAGAGTGGATCAGAGCTCTTTACAGAGTGGTAACGAGGTATGTATGAGGATTGGGAAACACCTTGGTTGGAAGAAGGAAAATTCAGAGTTCTCAGGTTTGGAAGAAGATCATACACTTGCATGGGGATCTTCGAGAGATTTCCAATATATGATACCAAGTTTTCCAAAAATGGACTTAGGATGAGAAAGTTATCAGCCTGAGAAGTTGGCAGTAACAGTGGTATATGGTTGACTTCCGACTTTCCAAACTACAGTACAGATTGTGGATTTTGAAAGTCGGAGACATGTTTTCTCAGCGTGGTGCTTTGAATTAGTTCCGAATTCCGACTCCCGCATTGCGGATTGCAAATCGTGGAAGTTGGAGGGAGTGCGATTCTACGAAGTTGAGACACTAAGTTTTTTTGACCCAAAATCCGATGACGAAAAAGTCGAATTTGCTACAACCTATGGTCGACTATTCGACGACTCCAGTCTTTTTTTATCGTCGGTGGGATATCGGCTAAAATTTGACATAGTGGAAGACGTCAGATATTCGACTACCATACCTCATCGATTAACCGACTTCCTACAGCTTCATAGGTAGTCGGATAAGCGACAGCATTAACTTCCAATATTGGTTGGATACCATCCTTTAACCATCAATTATTAGTCGGTTTAGTTGTCGGTTAAGCAACGTGTATGCCATACAAAAAAAGTCGGATCCGACGTTCTGAGCCATCGTAAGTATAGTGAAAACGTAGGATATTACCCTGCAGTCGTTAGATAGGTCATTGGTTAAGCGACGTGGATGCCATACAAAAAAATAACAGATCCGATGTTCTGAGCCATCGGAAGTATTGCAAAACCGTCGGATATTACCCTACGGTTGTCGTGATTAGGTCGTCGGTTAAGCGACTACCCAATACATTTTTTTTTAAATAACAGTTTTGAAATAAAAAATTTCATATTGAATACATGTTCTCTAATCCCTATGCTTATGTAACATTGTGGTATATTTGTCACAAAGAGATGGTAGTGTGCTTCCGTTGTGTCAAGGTACTCTTACCTAACTTCTCTAATTTGGTATACTAAGGAGTTTTTATATTCATGTATTGAATAAGGCTCATTAGATAGTTAATGGGTAGTTACTTAATGTAAAAGGCTCATTTTTATTAAATAAGAACGAGTAGGTGGTTGGTAGTCATTAATTTTAAGATTGCATGTAGTTAGGGTTTTGGTAGTTATTAAGAAACTATTTATAGCGCTAGAAGGATGTATATTGTTTTTTCAAAGATTGGTATTGTATTTAAGCTTTTCTCAAAGGAGCTCATCCTCTCCAAGAGGCCCATGAACATTGCTCTCTCTTTTTGAATTTATTAATACAAGTGTTATATTTTGCAAGTTTAATCTCTTTCTTGCATTTTCTTTTGTTCACTTATATTTATTTGAGGTTAAGCTGGAAATTGATTCCAAGGAAATTAAAGAGAAGGTTAAGGATATTGATTCCAGTGCATCATTTACTCAACCTTTGAAGTTATGGAAACTCGAAATTGGTTATGAGGAGCAGCCAAAAATCACAACAAGCTCCAAGAAATTGTCAAAATTTAAATGACACGCGAGTGGGTTGTAGAAAGCCAGCATCGTAGCCCTTCATTGAGCTCCTCTCTGTTTCGAGAATAATTTCATATTCTCTACTAAATAGGGCCAACCACGTGAAGGTGTAAGCTCTTATGACCCCTCCCCCCCCTCACATCACTCGCAATTCCCCATACCCAATGCATGCATTCGAAAAGAAAAAGAAATGCAAATTCATCCATATTTTATCATGAACTTTCATCCATTATTCATTCAATAAATGCTAACATTCACTAAACCATTGTTTCTGTCTATCCACACATTCATTCAATAAAAGATAACATTCAATAAACCATTCATCAATCATTCAGTTAACACATTCATTCAATAAAAGTTGAAATTCAATAAAGGCAACAATTTACTACATTGAATCATTAAAACATTAGAAAATTCATTAATTAGGCCAAAAATCGTGGACGATATATTGTTACCAAAAATATTTAGACGAGATTTGAACCTGCGACCTATGTCTAGTCCGAAGGATACCACCTTCAAGCTTGACCTTATCAATCAATTCCCATTGCCATTTCCTCTCATATGACGTCCCAAAACCATTTCCCTCAAGACCCACTCTTCATTTATTCTGCATGCATTTCACTATGCAACCGTCTCAAATTCTCATTGCTCCATCAATTAGTTTATCAATTCAGTATGACCCACATCAACCTTCCAATGAGTGTTTCTGCGGTCTTCAGTTTCAACTTGGAAACGTTTGACGATTCATGGTATTATGTTTCCCTTCGGCTGCAAATGACAAACTCATAGTTCACTATTAAGGTTTGTTTGACAAAGCTGACGGTCAAAGAAATCTTGATAGTGAACTATGAGTTTTCCATATTGCAGCTTAAGGGAAACATAAATATAGAATGAATCGTCACCATTGTCAGGATGGAACTCAAGACTGCGGAAACACTCCTCGGATGGTGGGAGTGGGTCATATCGAATTTATAAACTAATAGAGGGAAAACGCAATGAGAATCTGAGACGATTGCATAGTGAAATGCATGTAGAATGAATCAAGGTTGAATGTGGTAGCCTTCCATCTCTCATTGTGAAATGCATGTAGAATGAATCGAGCTTGAAGGTGGTCGCCCTTGCCAGCTGCACTTCAAGCTTGAAGGTGGTAGCCTTGGGACTAGACATAGGTCGAAGGTTCAAATCTCCTCAGTTCAGTTCGTAGCCTGTTATTTTTTTGATGCAAACTATATTTTTTCTTGAATTTGCTGTTGAATTTAATTCCCTAGCGTAGGAGGAGCCATTATCATCAAGTTGCATTCCTAAAAAAAGGATGAACATTGACAACAAGCAGCATGTCTCTAATTGTTGTCAGTGTATGCTAGCTTAGTTGCAAATATCATGCTTCAGAAGAAGCCAAACTTGAATGGTAAATATACCAATTTGGAAGGGTTTAATGTGAGGTTAAGGATATTGATTCCAAGGAAATTAAAGAGAAGGTTAAGGATATTTATTCCAGTGCATCATTTACTCAACCTTTGATGTTGTGGAAACTGGAAATTGGTTATGAGGAGAAACCAAAAATCACAACGAGCTCCAAGAAATTGTCAAAATTTAGACAACATGCGAGTGGGTTGTAGAAAGCCAGCATCGTAGACATTCATTGAGCTCCTCTCTGTTTTGAGAATAATTTCATATTCTCTACTGAACAGGGCCAACCACATGAAGGTGGAAGCTCTTATGCCCCCCCCCCCTCACATCACTCTCAATTCCCCATACCCAATGCATGTACTTGAAAAAAACAAATATGTGCAAATTCATCCATATTTCATCATGAACTTTCATCCATTATTCATTCAATAAATGCTAACATTCACTAAACCATTGTTTCAGTCGATCAACACATTCATTCAATAAAAGATAACATTCAATACACCATTCATTAATCATTCAGTCAACACATTCATTCAATAAAAGTTGAAATTAAATGAAGGTAATAGTTTACTACACTGAATCATTAAAACATTAGAACATTCATTAAACCATTCATTCATTCATTATACCAAAAATAGTGGACGATATATTGTTATAAAAAATATTTAGACGTTGTTTTTCCCCTCCTTTTTATAAGTTTTTCTTCTCTTCAGTGGTATATAATCTATAAGAGGACCATCTACATCATCTGGAATTTCTCTTCCAGTTCTTGGTTCTTTAGCAGGCGCTTTTGGTGATGTTTGCAATATCCTAGCTGATTGTTGATCTAGATGTGGATTTTGCGGCAAGGGGTTCAGATTTGCTGCAATGATGTGAAAATGTTACATCATTATATTTTGCTATTGTAATGACAAGTTTTTCATTTAAAAAAATTCATTACGAAGGTGTTTTTTAACCAGGTGTGACCAAATCATGTTGTTGATGTTCTTGTCCAATCTCAACCTGTATAGTTTCACCCTCTACATGCTCTGCAGTTGAAATACGGTGAACTACAATTAATGGTCACCATTTGCAATGCTATACATAAAATTGTAGCATATGAATAAATTCATTACCAGGATTTGAAGCTTGATCATCCATTTGTTGTTGTCCCTCCTTGACACTAATGGGATCATTACTTTCCTATTAAAAACAGAGTCAATATTTTACATCAAGTATTTGGAACAAAAATATTCCACAAGCGACAAATATTCATTAAACTATATAGATTCTATATACCTATGCATCGGATGGATTGGTACCACAAGACTGTGTTTGCCCAGATAAGCTTCTTCTACGTTCAACAACAACTCCAAAGCATTCCTAGAAGCCAAGCTTCATGTCTTCCTTTGTGGGCACTTCGTTGAATTGATCGGCCTGCATATTTGCTTATCGTCGTTAATTAACATTTTACGGTGCAATAAAATGAAAAATAATTTTCAATTTATTATTTGTATTCATTGTTGGTTTCTCAAAACTTACAATCCATGCTGCCAAATTCGAATAACCACTAGGGCCAAGCTTGTGCTGACCTATTTTTTCTAGTCTTTCCTTTGTGGCCTTTGATGTGTCTGGTAGCCTATGCAAGTGTTGAAATACGTTAGATGTTCCAAGTTCGATATAGAAATCAAGGATAATAAGGTTTAGAATTACATTGCGGAAAGTATTGCATACCTACCTGTGCCTAGTGTTAGCTTGCCTTCTCTTCTCAAAGCCTCCTCCTTTCCATCTTCCATTAGATCTCTCCACTCCATTGCTAGAATCATTGGTGGGCGCTCATACCTATGGTTTTTTTTGAGGTGTGTCCTATATTGGTCTCAGACAACCTTCACATGTTGACAAGCCTTTTTCAAGACATTGGCATGACTGAAGGTTTTCTCCCCGAACAGGCCAACCAACCAATTAGTGAGTTCATCTTTTAAATGTTTTGGTTGTCTATCCCACCTTGTTCGGATGGTGGGCCCGAAGATCTCCAAGCAAAATTCATTCATATGTTTATAGAAAGCATTGTTTCCTGCACAACGATCATGCCATGATCATAATTAGTTGATAAAAAATGTTTTATCGGTATATTACAATGAAATTATAAACACTAATTAACCTGATAAACTATGATTAATTACCTGGGATCGTCGGTATCTTTATTGGGATGAGATCTTCGTCTACCAAAAATGTTGTCTCCAGTGTTCCCATGCTTTTGACACGGGAAGATCCTGGAAATGTAGCTTCTTCGACATCAAAATTGATAGGGGACTCAGTGTCGACCCCTTCTTGTGGACGATCTGTTATGTGTTGGTTAGTAGCGGCTGTTGCGCTCACAGCGGGGGTCCGTGGTGTTTCGGAACGTGTTACCAACTATTCGGTCGACAACAATGGTGAAGGATTCGAACTATGTGGATTCGTTTGTTCGTGATGTGAAGTCTCTCCACGAGCCTCGCTAGGGCCAACACCACCTTGACCAATATTGTGTGGTCCCTTATAATTCTGTAAATACACATCACGTCTTATACGTTCAATACTATCATATAAAAGAGAACATTATAAAGATTTAAATGAATTATTCTATGATTCAAGATTCCTCAACTTACTCACAAGTTATCAGATCTATGTTCCAACAATGCAATCCTTTCTGTAATTGTGCTTGTCTGCGGAACCTGGATTAGTAGAGAAAGGATTTCTGCAGTATATCCATTCAACAATTTCTCTTCCATATTTAGCGGGTGTGTGGGTTCACCAATTTTTTCGCAGTTGTGAAGCATCTCTGCCACTTCGGGTTCTAACGAAAAATCTTGCGATGCTAATTCATACTATGATTCACTAGTGGACTGCAACAAACATATATAAAGCACTACTGAGTTCTCTATTGATAGATTCCAAATTTTATATTAACGTAACACATCTATCATGATAGATTCGTAAAATTACAACACGGTTTACATTATCGTAACGAAACCAGTATATCACACGAAAAATACATAGCAAAATTAACATTATGCTACGTATTATATTGGTACAATTGAAATGAATTATACCTGCGACCTTGAGGATCACGATCCACTCATTGGATTAATGGTCATAGGTGACTTGCCCCGATCTGCTAATATCTGGGAGCTGCCCCTAACAACACCCTAATTTAAAAACATAGTGAAAGTCACCTAAACGATTCCAAAACTATTCATGAGAAAACACATCAAAAAAATTATTATTCATATTATATTTTTAATATTACAAAGATGTATACCTGTTGCGCGGACCCTGGTGTGGCCGACCTTATGGAATGTTAATTTTTGAGCATTAATTCACAATTACTCTAGGATCTTTTCTAAGAGAATAACATATACAGCATATCAATGCATAACAATCATAATGAGCATGACAAGCATCACAAGAATCAAAAGCATGAGATACAAGAGACAAAGAGTTTTCGTGGGGAAAACCCTAAGGTGAAAAAACCCCACAACTTCCTCAAAGATAGAGAGAGCAATGGCTCAACCAACTACAAACAAAATACACTGAGATAGTCTCCTAGTAGCAGATGATCCTCCTCCTCACTAGTGCGCCACTTTCTGAGTGAGAGAAGTGTGAATTTCCGAGTGATCAAAATAGAGATCTCCCAATCTCTATTTATACTTAACCTGTTTGCCCAATTACACTATGGGGTCGACTTGTCTAGCTAGGCACATCCACAATATAATATATATTTCAGGGCCGACCCCACACATGGTGGTCTAATAACCCATTGGAAAGTATACATACTTGTGACACTTGTCAATACACATGACGACACTTCCTTATAGAGGAATAACACATCTCTTATAAGGGTACAATAAATATATATGAAATACATTCTGAAGTTACATATACATCAACACTCCCTATTAACTAGCAAGGTATTTCTGGACATAGATCTGCTATACAAGTCTTCTTCTTGGGATCATCGTCATCAATGCATCGTCACTGCTGCTGCTATCTCAACCAATCTCTGACTCTACTCGTCATAGGAATTTCTACAGAGCCAGTCCTTTTTCATACTAGATGTAGGCCTACCACCTGCAAGTCTTCATCATCACTGGCCATACTGTGGAATCCTCAAGACTTATTACGTGAGTCAACAAAACCTTAAAAGAGCATCCCAAGACTGATTACGAGCACACAACTCAACCTATCGAATCTCCCAGGATCTTTTACATGTTACTGCACAACCTGTCCACGGCCACAGAGTATCACAAAGCACAACCCAGATGCACACACACAGCACTTACACTCACCAGCATGGGAGGACCAACCTACCACCATCCATGAAAGGCTCACAACTCTTACATCAACGACCATGGGAGAACACATCTGCCACCATGTCGGAAAGGCTCTGCACTTACATCAACGCACATGGGAGAAAACATCTACCACCATGTCGGAAAGGCTTTGCACTTACATCAACTCACATGGGAGAACACATCTACCACCATGTCGGAAAGGCTCTGCACTTACATCAACGCACATGGGAGAACACATCTACCACCATGTCGGAAAGGCTTTGCACTTACATCAATGCACATGGGAGAACACATCTACCACCATGTCAGAAAGGCTCTGCACTTACATAAATGCAAATGGGAGAACACATCTACCACCATGTCAAAAAGGCTCTACACTTACATCAACGCACATGGGAGAACACATCTACCACCATGTTGGAAAGGCACTATGCATCTGTGTCTTCGGAACTCATCACACATAATCCAACTGATTATGTAATGTATCCACCTGATACATATGATGATCCTGATCATACAATGCATCTACCTGATGCATACCAAGTATCTACCTGATACATATCATCATACATGATCCACTTGATCATACAATGTATCCTCCTGATATAAATACAAATATATGATATATATCAATCATACATGATCTACCTGATCATACAATGTATCCACTTGATACATATATAGATACATGGTCCAAGCATCCAACATGATGCATATACAAAATACATACAGATGATCCAACTGATCATATCCAGCATCCAACATGATGCATACATATACATATAAATGATCCAACTGATCATGCAGAGCAGAAACTAGAACATCATCCTGATGCTCATCATCTAGTGCTTACATCCACAGCCATGTGAAGGATCCTCCTTCCAACATGTTTGGAATGGCTTCAGCAAATGTCTCCATCACTTCTTCCTCGAAGTGTCATCGATTTGAAGGTCACCAAGCCTCTCTCTGAAGTACTCGAACTTCACTCTAGCTAGTGGCTTCGTCAATACATCTGCAATTTGCTCGTCCATCGCAACATACAGGAGCTTCATAGCTCCTCTCTGCACCATATCCCTGATATAGTGATATTTGATCTCTATGTGTTTTGACCTGTCATGAAACACTAGGTTCATGGAAAGCTTCACACAACTCTGGTTATCACAGAAGATACCAGTAGCATCCAATGGTAGATCAAATAACTCAGACAGTAGCTTCCATAGCCATACTGCCTCACAACTAGCTGAACAGGCTGCAACATACTCTGCCTCAGTTGTACTCAGTGCTATGCGGGAATGCTTCCTGCTAAACCAAGAGACCACACCTGATCGCATACTGAAGCAGCACCTAGATGTGCTCTTCCTATTTGCAGCACTGCCTGCCCAATCTGAATCAACATAACCCTGCAGGTTAAACTTTTGATTCGCTTCATACTTGAGCCCATAATCCACTGTACCCTTCAGGTACCTCAGAACATGCTTTACAGCAACCAGGTGAACACTCCTCGGATCCGTCAGGAACTGGCTCAATGTGTTCACCGTAAAGCAAATATCTAGTCTTATGTTCGTTAGGTACATCAAGGACCCAATAATCTGACGATACATAGAGATTTCAACTAGCTCAGATGAAGCATCACATAGAAACTTCAGGTTCGATGCCATAGGTGTGGCCATGGCCTTGCAATCCATCATCCCGAATCTCTTCAGGATATCTACTGTGTAATTCCCTTGACCAAGGAAGATCCCACCTACATTCTGCCACACCTCCATACTTAGGAAATAATGCATCATTCCCAAATCTTTCATATCGAACTCACCATCAAGATTCCTCTTAGTATCTACAATCAATCTATCATCTCCTATTACAAATAAGTCATCCATGTACATTAGTAGAATCACAGGATTCCCTTCCTCAACCTTGTAGTAAAGGTTGGAATCCGCTTTACTCTTGGTAAAGCCCAAACTAGATAGGAAACTATCCATCCTACCATACCAAGTTCTGGGAGCTTGCTTCAAGCCACACAAGGCTTTCTTCAATATGCATACATATGACTCTCTATCATGAATTTCAAAACCGAGTGGCTGCTCCACATATACTTCCTCTTCAACTACACCATTCAAGAAGGCAGTATTGACATCCATCTAGTGTATTTTCCATTTCATTGATGCAGCCAGGGAAAGTACTATTCTGATGGAAGTATACGTGGCTACAGGTGCAAAAGTTTTTTCATAATCTATTACCTCTTTCTGAGAGAAGCCATGAGCTACTAATCTTGCCTTGTAATTCTCTACACTGCCATCTACAGCATGCTTTATTTTGTAGATCCATTTGGAAGTCACAATAGACTTCTCTTTAGGTCTTGGGACAACATCCCAAACATCATTCTTCATTATTGATTGGTATTCCTCAACCATGGCATCCTTCCATTCTTTATTTTCCGTTGCTTCTTCATAGCTTGAAGGTTCTTTGTTCATAATGTCACAGAGTAAAGCAACATAGCTGGTATGTGATCTGGTTATCTTCTTTGCTCTGTGTTCTTCTTCTGGAATGCCAAATCTTTCTGCATCTTGAATGAGCTCTCTAGTCCATGCAGTTTTCCTCTTGTGAGAGTTATCCTCACAGGGTGGATCTACAGGTTCTTGCAGATATTCAAACTCATGAACAACTTCTGGAATTGCTTCAGTCATGGTAGTGTCTTGAAATCTAGTTTCCTTAGGTTCTTCATAAACTTTGATAGGTGCCTTCCTTGATTTGATGAATGCTGATTTTTCATCAAATGTTACATCCCTTCTAACATCAATCTTCTTGAACCCTGGAAAGTATATTCTGTAAGCCTTCGAGCTTTCACTGTAACCCACAAAGATACCCTTCTTTCCTGAAGGATCTAGCTTGGTCCTCTTTTCCTTTGGGACATGTGTGTATACTGGACAACCAAATATTCTGAGATGGCTGACTTCAGGTTTCTTACCAGAAAAGACCTCTTTTGGTGTCTTGTTGTCCAATATCTTGTGGGGTGTTCTATTCTGTACATATACAACTATTCTAGTTGATTCTTCCCATAGATGTTTAGGTAGATCCTGGTCATGCAACATTGCCTGTGTTGCTTCCATGATTGTTCTATTCTTTCTTTCTGCAACTCCATTTTGTTGTGGATTGTAAGGAGCAATCAATTCCCTCTTAATCCCTGAATCACTGCAAAGTTTCTTGAAGTCACCTGAGGTGAATTCTCCACCATTGTTGGATCTGAATGTTCTGATCTTCTTATCAGTTTGATTCTCCATCAAGGTTTTGAATTCCTTGAACTTATCAAACATCTCAGCTTTGTTCTTCAAGAAGTATACCCAAGTCTTCGTGGAGAAGTCATCAATAAATGAGACATAGTAAACATACCCACTAAGAGAACTGGATGACATAGGACCACATACATCTGAGTGGATGAATTCCAGGATACCTTTTGCCTTGCTTTCACTGCTTGGGAAAGCCTTCTTAATGTTCTTACCTTTTGCACATCCTTTGCAAACACCTTCTTGTTTGGTCTTGATTTCAGGAAGACCCTCTACATCCTTGCTTGCAATTGGAAGTTCCCTATAGTGCATATGAGAAAGTCTTCTATGCCAAATTTCACTTGGCTCCATGGATTCATGCACCATGGCATGTTCATGTTGTCCCTTCAATTTATACAAACCTCCCTCTTGCTCTCCAATCACTACTGCATCATCTATGGTCTTTCCCTTTGGCCACATTAGGACTTGGCCATCCAGAAATGCAACCCTCACACCTTTTGCATCCAATGCAGAGATGGAGAGTAAGTTCTTCTTGAGCCCAGGTACATAAAGGACTTCTTTCATCTTCAAAGATTTTCCAGAATCTAGGTTGTAGGAGGCTTCACCACTTCCTTTGATTTTGTATTGATAATCATCCCCAAGTTTCAACTTCTGGGGTGATTCATGTTCATATAGGTTTACAAAAGATTCCTTAAACCCAGTCATGTGTTTGGAAGCCCCACTGTCAATTAACCAATCATTACAACCATGGGAGATAACACCTGTGAGAGCAGAGATTAGAACATACTCTTCTTCACTTGATGAGTCATCATCACTATCATCACTTTCTGCCCTAGCCTTCTTCTTGGGTGGTTCATTATCTTCAGCAGCATGAGCATGATATCTTTTCCTATTGCCCTTCTTCTTCTTGATGTTGTTGTTCCTTTTGTTCTTGGGACATTCTGAATCAAAATGACCTTTCTCATTACATGTGAAGCACCTGAGATCTTTCTTATCTTTATGTTGATGATAGTGTGAAGATTTCTTTGCATGAGAGTGCTCTCTCTTTGAACTTCCTTTCTTGGTGTGTACTGTGAGAGCTTGATCTTCACTTCCCATCTTTTCTTCTCGGACCACAAGCCTTGGTTCTTCTTGAGAACATTCTCCCCGCAATCTATTGAATGAGATCAACTTCTTCCTTCCACAAATTCCTTGAATAAAGGAATCCCATGACCTGGGTAGGCCATTTAGAGTGGTCATGACAACTTCACCATTCTCCACCATTTCATCTACCACTTCCAGTTGTTCCTTAATCTGAAAGACCCTAGAAAAATAAGATTGAATGGTTTCTCCATTCTAAAACTTTACTCCTTTCAATTGGTTCCGCAGGGTCATCTTTCGATTTAGGTTCTTCCCTTCAAATAGCTTGGTCAAAGAGTCAAACATCTCCTTGGGTGTCTTTAGAGAAGACACATGAGGTATGAGATGGTCTTTCATAGAATCAACAATGATTCTCTTTTCCTTGACCAAGTTCTTCTTATGCAATACTTTAGCCTCTTCATCCTCTGGGATAGGGATGTCTTCTTTTATATATGAGTCCAACTCATTCTCTTCCAGGATTAACCCAATCCTATACTTCCAAGCTTGGAAGTTATCATCCCCTTCAAGCTTATCCTCAAGCTTGGTGTGGTGAGACATCTTAAAGAGTACTTCAAATGGAAATAGAAAAGATTTAGGTCTTACCACTTGAATTACTGAAAACTAGATCTAGTCCCGGATTAGGGTTTGTCGAAAAAACCCTAAAAATTCAAAATGTGAATTTCAACTTTCTGAAAGGATAGAAAGATGCGCCTTGATGAGCTGATCAGCCTAGTGTATTCAGAATTTGAGATCAGCAAAGCTTTACCCTTCAGATTTTCCTTTTTGTCCTCCTGGATTCACTAGGGAGAGCCCTGAATTAGGGTTTGAGTTTCCCGGAGATCTACCCAGCCACAAATATCGATCCAAATCTCTAAACTTTGATTGTTGCAAGGAGCTTCTAGCTATGTCTTCAGATTTCAGAAATTCCTATTTTTGTGGAAACCCTAATTTTTAGGGCCAAATATGAAAATGCTCAAAATTGAATTCTGATTGGGCAGATAGATTCTCCTTGATGAGTAGAGTCAATCTACTACACTGCTTTTCGAAAATCTATGGAGAAAAACCCAATAAACAAGAAACTGAAGTTTTCGTCACTGCAAAATGTCTTCTTCTCAGGTTAGCTCTAATACCATGTTAAATTTTGAGCATTAATTCACAATACTTTAGGATATTTACTAAGAGAATAACATATACAGTATATTAATGCATAACAATCATAATGAGCATGAAAAGCATCACAAGAATCGAAAGCATGAGAGACAAGAGACACGGAGTTTCCGTGGGGAAAACCCTAAGGTGAAAAACCCCATAACTTCCCCAGAGATAGAGAGAGCAATGGCTCAACCAAAGTACAACCAAAATACACTGAGATAGTCTCCTAGTAGTAGATGATCCTCCTCACTAGTGCGCCACTTTCTGAGTGAGAGAAGTGTGAGTTTCCAAGTGATCAAAATAGAGATCTCTCGATCTCTATTTATACTTAACCTGTTTGCCCAGTTACACTATGGGGCCGATTTGTCTAGCTAGGTACATCCACAATATAATATATATTTCAGGGCCGACCCCACACATGGTGGTCTAATAACCCATCGGCAAGTATACATACTTGCGACACTTGTCAATACACATGATGACACTTCCTTATAGAGGAATAACACATCTCTTATAAGGGTACAATAAATATATATGAAATACATAAATGAAATACATTCTGAAGTTACATATACATCAACACGGAACTGGCCTGCATCAAAAACATAGACTAGAAAATTGCATACACGAAACCAAAATATTCATTGAAACATTAATATAATGCTAAAACATTTTGACATATTTTAATTGTACAATTCAAATCAGGTCTACCTGTTGCCCTGAGGGTGTTGTCGTCTGATCAACATTCGACGAGGGTATTTCTCGATCAACGTTCTGCATCAAATATAAATTTCATTATATAAAACTAACCAAGTTATTAATAATGGAAAAACAAAGAAAATAAAAACTCTTTTTTCTTATTATATTTGTACATTAGAAAGATGTATACCTTCTCCATCGAGGAAGAAGTTCTCCTCCAACCATTTGTTGGTAGGGATTTATCCCGATCATTGGCCTGCGAAGTAAATATGGGAAATTTAAATGAAATAAACTAACAAAAAATCCTTATGATGTTTAATTTATTACTAAAAGGTTGGGTAAAATGTTATATAGTAACCTTGTTTGTATCTACCTGATTGACAAGGTAATTAATAAGCAACTCATCCCCTATAGATATTGTTTTAATAGGAACTACAAAAACACAGTTTCCTTAATGCCCCTCAAATTCGTAGTTTGGTTGCTTAATTGTAGAGCCTGGTTGTGTACTGTTTATAAACCCCGCAATATTCCCTGTGGCCTTTGGCCTTTTGTCCATGTACAACGTTCCTCCTTTATTTCGATTTTTGTCTTTCAATTGTAAATAGTTTGTTGACAATCCATAGCTACGCATACTTTTTGTATATCGGACAAGGCGCATCCAATCGTTGTAGTTGTATATGAGTCTAACATACTCCATCAATTTTGTACATGCCCCGTAACTGACCAAGATGCAATCCATGGAAAACAACCCGAAACCATGTATTGACGACGGTGCAATTCGATATCTCCTCCCGTTCACACAAAAATCAGTGTTCGGTGGAGGAAGATCCTTCGGTACCCATTGTTTCACTAAATGTCTGTACCTCAAGGGCACCTCTTCATCGTCTTTTGTCTCATCACCATAGGAATATGCCCCCCCTTGACCGTGAAAAAATTCATTACGTCTATGGAATCTTCTTTTGGTTTTTTGACATCTAGTTGATACAATTCTTCTAGACCTACTAGATGTCTCACTTTCCTCTAGCCTTCCTAAACTACCCTCGCTCGAGGAAGACAAATCAGAAAAATACCTGTTTGGTTCTACCTGCACCATTGGAAAAATGTTTAGATTCAACCGTAAGGCATAGAACCTCTTAAAAGATGACATGTATCACCTTTTATAATTTTACTTGATCCTCATTCCCTTTTTCAACATGTAGGCATTCAAGTGATGATTGGAAGACAACCAATTTATCTTTCTTAAGAGTAGAAAGTCATGCAATATTTATGAGTTGTTTTTTACTATTTGATTTAACGCTACATCACACATGTAACACACATGAAACACTACACATACACGTTATAGGATCTCCTCTAATGCTACAAGTCCTGGCTACTTAATGAAAACTATTTACCACATATTTGATTACCTTAGTGTAGACGTTTGCTGTAATATACTCAGAAGAGTTAGATTCAGAAATAACTGTGCCTCTTAGAGGCCAGTCAACTCTAGGAACCAAGTGACCCTATGATAGGGATAGTACAAACCAGAGAGAGAGAGATGACTGAGCTATGGTACGGTCAATCAAAGAAATTCAGTGACAGTAAAAAGGCTCAGTACAAAGACCAACCAGTAAGGTACAAGTCAAAAAAAAAGAATGGGTATAAAGACTCATAACCCTTGGGACTAAGGGGTGTACACTACCTCAAACGTGGACAAACTACCATAGTTATAACCACAAGACCAAAAACATAAAAGGCGGTACAAATCAATATATGCAATATCTCCTTGTAACTACCTCATATATGCAATATCGCCTTGTAACTACCTCATATATGCAATATCTCCTTGTAACTACCTCATATATGCAATAACTCCTTGTAACTACCTCTTGTAACTCAAATAGTACCACCAAAAGGTATGATAGCATGCAATCTTCCAAACTAAGGTTAGGAGGGTGGTACAAAGTGGGTATAAAGACACATAACAATTTGGAGAAAGTGGGTGTACCTCAAATGTGGACAAAATACCATAGTACCCACAAGACCTAAAACATAAAAGGTGGTACAAATCACAAGATATCCCAATATCAGTAAAACACCCAAAAGGTAAAAGGAAAGGTACCACAAAAATATTATCGACAAAATGAAAGGACCATAAGACAATCAACCAAGGTGGGGTACAACCATTCATCTCTCTCTCAAATGTACCATTGTTCCATATAACTTGAAATACCATCATCACAGTAAACGGAAAAGTCCACACGAGTGATGTGATCACGTGGTCCTCTAGACTACTCCTACAGTCAAGCGTTAGTGGCTCCATGAAGGGGTGTTCAGTCCCTTCAGAAGACCATCTAACTCAACCATCTCGAAGACCTAGGAGAAGAGGACATCACACATAATCAAATAAGTATTGGTAACTACCGTGTATGAACTCAAAAACCCTAAAGCAACCGAGCATGCAGAAAGGGAGATATGAAAAGACAAGGCTCGCAGGCCAAAAAAAAAGCTCAAAAAACTGTACTGGGACTGATGTCATAGTAAGCGAACTGAAACAAAAGTGGCCAGAATGCCAACAAGTAGCACTAAAAATAAAAAGACCCTCTAAAAAGGTGAAAATGCAAGCAAACTTCCTAACTAGGAGTTGGAGACCTCGACAAATCGTATCCTTCGCAAGGTGATGAAATCCAAGTCGAACAATACGAAGTGAGAGACCGAATTTGAATGATATCCCTCTACTGAAAGGGATCCTAGGTAAAAGATACCTAGTAGAAAAGTCACTAATCTACCTCATTCATGACACATCGGAAAAGGTTTTCGGTGCTTCTGCCTTATCACCCTTATATCACCAGTATGGTGGTCGGAGAATGCAAGGAAGACAATGATCGATGTTGCCTTAGGGCTAAGTGGAGTGCGACATTCCACATATTCCATCCGGTTCTCGATCTCGCAGCGGTTTAACCCCTAAAACAATAGAAGGCCCCTCCACAAACTGGTGTATGACCTTGTCAACAAATACTAGAGGATTTTGGTTCCCTAGAGGACAACAACTATGTCTCAGATGATAGTGAGAAGGGGGAATTATTTGGATGCATATCCCCGGTGTCCTACCTAACTACCAAATTCTATTGATTTCCTCAAGTGAGGTTATGGTGTGTTTAGTTAGGGGGTGTAAATTTTAGTGGTTGTATTACTCAATCGGGTGATGGAAGTGAAACTCGTGGTGTGATGACTGACTCAAACCATGCAAATGCATATGAATAAAATAATCCTTTCCTTTCAATGAATGCCAGCTAAGGTAAGGAGAGAGTTCTTTCAAACTATAACTACTCTTTCAAATTAAATGAATCCATTAACAATAACTTTCTTCTACTTCTAATGACTAAAATACATGAAAATGTTTAAACCTAAATAGCAAGCATAAGCATGACATTGTGATATTGTGAATAATCGTGTATGGTAGGACACATTATTTCAATTTAAAACCCATTTAATGTACGCTAGGAGACTTAAATGACAGAATGATCTCATAAGTATAAGCCCAAGAATATTTGTCACAATCCAAAATCTATTCACCAAATTCAAATCACTTCTACTATAGCTCAAGTTATGTGGTGTAGTCATCATACTTGAACTCATTAAAAATTCATTCTTTTGCATTCATGGTCGACATAAGTACAACAAAAGGGATCATGATTGCTAGGGTCCACAGTCAAACATGCATCTACGAAACAGAAAATTCAAAGCTGGAAGGTAAGACAAGTTAATTACAAAATTAGGTCAATGGGACCCATAAGTATAAAGGTGTTGATACAATGTGGGAGTGCAAAAGCGGCTTCTTTAAAAGGCATATTCTATTGAAAGAAAAGGAAACCTGCCTTTGCAAGAAAAATGGATCTCCCAAGTCCTAGTACACATTCAAGCAACAATTTTCCATCTACAATATAAACTGGGGACAATTTCTTCTTCAGCAGGGAGGAAATGATGAGCACTATGGGGTTAAAGTGCTTATCATATGTTGCAAATTTGGAATATCATTGGCAAGATATCCCACCAATCTATTTGGACGTTCACTAGTTGTATCTCAAATTCTAGTTTTTATCTTGGCTACACATTAGGCTTATAATTGTCAGCAACTATATGGATTGGATTAAAATTAAGACAAAGGGCTTGAAATCGTTTCCTCAACTTGCAAACATTTGTAGGAATTGCATGTTTTTCCATCAGACCTAATGATTAAGGCACTGTGATAGAGGAAGGCCGTATGGATACTTCAAGCTCTTATCCTAGGATCACCTCTGTACTATGTTTTTTTATTGTGAAACAACAGATGCAACATTAGTCACTAATGCAAGAAACAAAAATGCTTACTTCTCACTCAGTTTTGTTTGTCTTTGAGTGGTATGCATAAAAATAAGGACTTTTGATCGTCTGGTACTTATGTAAAGTGTTTGGAGAGGCTTCGTGTTGCTTTTGTTGGTGATAGTGACATTGGGATGCAATGTGTTCTATCAAGTTGAATAAACATATGTAAGCTTGAGATAAGGGATAGACCATTTAGTGATTTGGCTCTTTTATGAATCAAATTCATCCCTTTGTTTCTGAAATGGCCTATCATTTCCTATTCACTCATATGCACACCTAGAATCTGTCCACTTATTCTTTTGTCATTTTGCAAACTTCACACATTACACACACACTCCTAACAAGAATGGTATTCAATTCCTTTCCCATTTATTGGCCCGGCTAATAACATGGAGAAACATACCATCCTTAGATAGTAAGGTTAGGATACATGGGATAAAAACTCAAAGTTGCACATATGGAAACAAACTAAGAACAATTCTCTATAGTTTGGATACAAAGGACATGATACTTCATCAAGGTTCAAGCCAACAGGCACTAATCTTGTTCCCTTGGACAGAAAATACCACTATACCAACCTGTATCTAGAGCATTAGTTAAACTGGATAGGGAAATCGATGTGTGGAATATAGATTGTCCAACATCAAACAAAAATTCAGGCTAGGGTAGTGATTGCAACAAGTAGCAATGTATCACTATGGAGGATAATCCTTGCACTCCCCAACCTTCATGGGAACCTGCACAAAAAAGCATGGAATTGTAGCTACAGGAACAACACACAGAGAAAATATTATGTGCAACAACATCACATGGAGATGGAGGAAATGATACAAAATAAATATTGTTGCACTTTCCTTTATTATGCACTAAGAATACACACTTACAATTTCAGAATAACTAAAACTTTCAGCTTCCCACCTTGACACATGTGGGGTGGACTACTTGAGTTAGTTACTTGGAGAAGCATGCTTGGCACAAGTTTTCATGTCACCACATACCTTAACCCATGTGAGGAACATGAGTTGGTTATGTTAACCGTTAAAATGGACCTTGTCAAGGTGGAGTGATCCACTTGTGGACCCATTCTCTTTTGTGGACCTAGTATAATGTTTTTACCTGTAACTCCCCTCTCTGTTGTTCCATAAAAGAGAAGGAGGCACACATGACTTCTAAGCATGAGAGCTGGAGTGAAGAGTGGTGTGATGTGATAGCTAGGGTATTCTATTTAAAGTGTATTGCTTTATGAGGTTGTGAGAAGGTGGCTGGTTTTGTATAGTAAGCTTGGGAGACTCTGATTTTGGATTATGTAATTCTCTTTTCTACTATAATAGAAAGACAAGTGATTGTTGGTGCATATTCAGTATTTTCTAGTGGTTCATCTATTTGAACTTTGACTTTCCACAACATCATTTTCTTGTTCACTCCATGACTTGTCCTCTAAAACTTTGACATCTCTATTAACCACAAACATCTTGCTAGTTAGATTATACTATATGTGGGATTTGGACTAGTAACTATATCCAATTAAAATACATTTTTCACTTTTGTTGTCGAGTTTCTTTCTAATATCCTCTCAAACATGTGCATATGATATGCAAAAATAAAGTAATGAACAAGTTAAACAGAACTAACAACTAGCATCAGTAATGCTGGTTTAGACCTTCCTTATAATCAGATATATTTTTCAATAAACCCTTTCTGCAATAGCTGAAAGCCACCAGGGATCAACAACGTATGCCCTAGAAAGGTCCATAGGCTTAGAGTAGAGGCCAAAGACAGATTGGATAGTCCCGTTCCTATGGATACTGATTCTGAAAATAAGCATAATGACGGGGTTGGAACTAGTGGATTGTCTCTTGAAAATATGAGTAATGAATGCTTTCTAAAATTAATCATTTCACATGCCATGGTGTTTGTGCATCTGGCAATGGAAAATCCTAAAACTTGTAGAATATTTGTTGATAAAAAGGGCATTGAAGCCCTTGTGAGGTTCTTGACTCTTCCAAGTATTCAACTATCTTCAAAAGGGATGTCTGTAGCTGTGCACATGGTTGCAATTTGCAAAGCATTCACACAACAACACTCAATTTCCCTTGTAAGGGTATTTTGTGCTCATATGAAGGAACATATCAAGACTACATTAAATGTTTTGGATCATGTTGCAGGGACTAATTTATTAGCTGCAAAATATGGACTGAATCAGAAAGTATTTTGGTGCTTGTTTGTGGTACAATTTTTTGTCTTTCTACCTGATGATACTAAAGAGAATCGATGGTTGGTAGCATTAATGGCAGAGTTTGGAAATGATAGCAAGGATGTGCTTCTTGATATTGGGATGATACATCAAGAAATACTATGGCAAGTTGCACTTACTGACGATTCAAAGGCGCTGCTAAAGAAAGATGATGGCAATGTTTCCAGTAGTGTCACAACTGATTTGGATGTGCATGCAAATGAAATTGATGATCACTTGCCAACTTCTGTTGGACACTATGTGGATCTTATTTTGATTCAACATAGGCAATCATCTATTTGGAATGTTGAACCTCAACTTTTTGATCTAATACATCTATTTCATGATATTGGTCACAGTGCTCGGCTTCAACGAAGGTTGAACTTTGATTCCTCTGCCTGAGGACAACAAGCCTATGTTCGTCAACCACAGTATCAAAATGCAAGGCAATAAGCAAAATTTACTACATTCTTTTTGCTATGAGATATTAAGGCCGTCATTTTCAGTTCATATAAGTCATTTGTTTTCAGAACTAGGAAAAATGAATTGTCAGTCCTGCTTCCAAATTTGTAGCATCTACATTTTCAATCATCTTTCTGGCTGATGAGAATCATAATAGCTTCCATGGGAAATTTTAGAGGTGAGGGTTCACCCATCAAACTAAAAAAAACACTAGATGCAATAAGATAAAAATACCCCAATGTAGATTGAAAGGTTCTACCCCAATGTAGATTGAATTAGCAATGAAACCCTCTTGGAAGATCGAATAAGCAATGAAACCACAATGATTTGCTACCAAATTTATAAATTTGTCAAATCAAAACAATTTAGGGCTTGGTACTTAGGGATGTGGGAGGCATTTCCGGCTCCTCTTATAGTTTCTTTGCTTGGACTCCAAACCGCCTCTCCCAATGCTTGCTCGTTGGGTCACTCCCTCTCCCCTGCCACAATCACAAGCTTCCTCTCCCACAATCGAACACTAGTCCAATCCAAATCGATAGCAGGTCGAGAGGCACAGGTCCAAATCGCAGAGGGTTTATGGGTGTGGTTTATGAAATGCATATGGCCGGCTTTTCTATTTGTTCAATATATATTTTATATAATGTTTGTTTTTTGGTTTTTTTAATTTGTTTTTAATTAAATATATATATAAAAATTAAATTTTAATTGTTATTTATATATTTAATTAAAAACAAATTAAAAAACCATTGTTATATATTTATGTTTTAATTTTATTTATTATATATTCATTTTTTTAATTTTAATTGTTTTTTTTTTATATATAATTTTTTTTTAATTGTTATATATAATGTTTTTTTAATTATTATCTAATTGTTATATATATAATGTTTTTTTTAATGTTTGTTACATAATCATTGCCATCATCATGATCTTGGTATATGTTGACCATTCTTAACTACCTCCTATAGCCAATTGGCTACTAGGGAAGATAAGGAAAATATGCACCCTTCCTCCTCATACTTTCAAGAAGGGGCTTAAAAAATATGGTTCATGTCAGGCTCTGAAAAGTGGAAGTGTCATTGCAAAGGATAAAAGGAATCACCAAAAACTCATGTTGACCTTAATGACTATGGAAAGATATTTTAGGAATATTTTCTTCATTCATGTGAATTTGGCGATAACTAGAGCAAAGGTCACGATCAATGAAGAAATTATCTCCATGTATAATTTAAGAGATAATTAATGACTGGAATGAGAAATTTATCTTTCTCTATCAAGGAGTTAAGAGATAAAAAAAATTGGGACACATGTGCCAAGTGACTTGTTTTTTAAGGACCATGACAACCAAAGAAGAGTATGGGTTGGTACTAGGATGAATGATACCAATAGCTAAGAACAATGATACAATATTTTTAATTTCATATATTATTTTGTTCAAAAGTATGACAATATGATCACACATTGGATGGGAGGATACGATGAAGCAATGAGATGCTACGATCATGCTCTCTCATTTGTAATTACAATAAATCCATGGTGATATGACATAATCTTATTATCCGTTCACACCAAGAACAATATCACGCCCACCCGTTTGAATGGAAAACATGTTAGTTTTCCGGGAGTAATCACCCATTTGAAGCATCACATTTTCACAACTTCCTCCATATTTCATAGATCTCCCATCAATAATCATTATCTAAAATTTCTTAGTAACAATGATTTCAATTGGTTTCTTGGGAAACTCAATGATGAATGAAATATGGGTGGTTCTGCCATTAATCATGATAATGAATTTTCTCTTGTTGATATAGCCAACCATGTTTAACATTAATGAGGAGAATAAATACTAGTCAAATAACTAAGGGAGATATAGGGTTCTTCACAGGGTTAGGAAGAAAAACTTCCTCAATGATGGGAGGGGATTCCTTTTGAGTTCTTCCATCAAGTTCATCATCATAAATGTCCTCAAATATGTCCACAAATAATTGATGTTCCTTTTTTTCCTGGAAAAATAATTGATGTTCCTTACATTTATGCTCAAGAGAATATTGTTCATTACAATTGTAGCATAGAACCTTAAGTTGATGTTCCCCCATTTTTTCCTATGCCAACTTATGGACCTTGAAAGGTGGAAGAGGTTGTTGAAGAGCTACCATAGTTGGGGAAAGGAAATGAAATAAAGTTGGGGATTTTGGACTAAGCATAGGATATAACAAAGGCATGACAATAAATATTATTGTCCTCCAACCAAGTAGTAAGGTGGTTCACCTCTAAGCAGGATTTAATTTCCTCTTTAAGACCGCTAATAAGGAATTGCTTAAAAAATAATCAATTATTTTTTATGAAAAAACAAATGAACTTTGATGACTCCAATAATGAATTTCATTAGGTAATAAAATATTACATTAAGGGAAAGTTAGTGCTTCATTTGATCAATCGAACCAACCAATCGGATCTGACCCACCAAACTTGTTTAGAATTACTTCAGAAAAATGAGGCATCATACTATTGGAAGGGTCGAAAAATGAGAAGTGATTCTTGGTTTCCATTTTGCTAACTAATTGGGTGAGAGAATCAACCATTTTTTTTATGTCCTCTATAGTTTACATGTTATGAGTGTTTATCATGGGACCATTAGGTCCATCAAACAGGTTAGTGATGATTTATCCCAACACAATCAACGACCTAAGAGGATTTCCTTGTGAGGGTCCATAAGCAATGGTATTAGCGAGTCCACAAAAAAATAAGTTATTTCAGAGTGAAACCATGATGATCAAATTACTCCTTGTTCAGTATCATTACATGGTTTTTAATGCTCCATTAATGGTTGGTGTCAGTCATTTTTGAGTCTAGAAACCCTCCCACACTGTCAATGCATGCATCTAGTCTAACCATGCTAAATTTCAGTCCAAGCCAACACATATTTAAAAAATTTCAATGTTGGCCCCATGTATCACATTATTTAATTTATAGGTATGGTTTCTAATGCTGTAATGGTGGGTGTCATTCATTCGAGTCTTGAAACCCCCCCACATCATCAATGCATGCGTCTAATATCAGACTTCTAACTTCAAAAGAATCCAACGATATTGCTAAACCACCGACGACATACACCGTTGGTTTTTCTAGGTAATAGCTACGTCGGATATCATATAACGATGATGATCATGATGAAGATCATGATGATGATGATGATGATGATGAAGATGACGATGATGATGAAGACGATCGATGATGACAATGGTGATGATGGTGATGATGAAGACGATCGATGATGATGATGATGATGATGATGACGATGATGATGAAGACGATCGTTGATGATGATGATGATGAAGATATTGCTGATGATTATGAGGAAGATGATGATGATGATGATGGTGAGGATGATGACGATGATGTTGATCACAATGATGATGATGATGGTGGACGTGACGACGACGATAAACATGATGTTGCTGCTGCTGCTGATGATGATGAGAATGATGAAGATGATGATGATCAAGAAGAAAAAGATGATGATGATGAAGATGATCATGATGATGACGACGACGATGATGATGATGATGATGTTTGAGTCTTTATAATTGTGCATTTCCTTACTAAGCTTCTCTCTATTTCAAGAATAATTTAATATTCTCTACTAAACAGGGGCAACCATGTGAAGGTGGAAGCTCTTATGGCCCCTCCCCCCCCTCACATCACTCTCAATTCCCTATAACCCGAAAAAAATATCCATTTACACTAGAAACTTTAAATGTGTTTTTTGACATACTCTAAAACAAGAAATGTTTCTAATTATATCATATAGGAAAATCGAAACTCACTACGAAACAATTAATTTTTTATTACTGCATACCTCATAAACTTCAATGGTCTTCATCATCTTCTTCATTTGGGTCATCGTCTATACTATCATCCGATGATCCAGATTCAACATTGTAAGGATTGGCCATATCATCCTCGTCATCGATGTCAGTTACGATCAACATGTCATCGTCGATATCATCTTCATGGACATTGTCTGATAGTACATCATCTGATTCAATAAGTTCTTTGACATCTTCTTCTGGACCATGATCGTCTAACTCATTTTGATCATGATCATCTTCTGCAGCATATTCTTCTTTGAGAACGTCTTCATTACCTTCATCAATGTTATACTTTACTGGCCTTCCACTTGGATCATGTCTCACAGCAAATGACCAACCCGCTCTACCTAGAACATCAGATAGTTCTGGATGTCTGTCACTTCTAGAAGAAACATTGGTCACCTCAAAGACTACAAATATCCCACAATCAAATGTTTTATTTGATTCATCCAACTTTTTGATACGATATCTACATCCATTGCACCACATATCCTTATGGTGTTTTACCTAGTACAACAAGCCATACAGGAAAAGATTACATAATGATCACACCATATTTATGATAAAGTAGTGCATGTTTATTATAATGCCATAAAAGGAAAATGACCAGCGTGACGTACAATGAAAATATTTAAAAAAATAAATAAATAGTGCCGTTGATTAATATGCTTATCTGTTTATCATTTAAACCTCTTGCTAAATCGATTTCCCTTTGTGTTACATTGGTGTCTCCATTGCGATGTTCAGCTTTAACCAATGAAGCCACACCTTCCCATGATATTCCATGACCAGATTGTTCACATTTTTTGATCCATACCTTCATCCAGTCAAGATTGTTTGTGACGTATAAATGAATCGCATCCCACTCTCGACCAACTGTTTGATGACAATAAAATTAAAATTCAATGAAAATGTATATTAGTCACTTAAAAAAGTATATAATTACAATATAAAATGATGCAAAATACTAAATAAAAAAATAGAATATATATGTATGATATATAAACATAAAAATCACCAATGAAATGTGTTATATTACCTTTCACCTTCCTCGATCTACCTTTCCCCTTCAGGTACTCCCCTTCAAAATCGTTTTTGGAGTCTAGATCACAAAGGCGATGTAAATTGAGCTTTGACGCCAATATAGGAAGATATTCACTAATGTACAACATGTTTTTCTATACCATATATCCCTCCATCATAGAACCCCCAACACATGCTCATTGTCTCACCAAACCCTTCATAAATTTCAAATGCCTCTCAACCATCCACATGGACCTTGAGTGCGCAGGTCCACACAGTTCAATCTCCTCAACTTGGTGTATGCGTTAGTGTTCCTGTGCATTGAAAAATGCTGAAGGTAGATGCTTCTGCATTTCACACATGAGACAAGGAATTTCTCTCCTCCAATACTTTATGTCTTCTTTATGGAATTCTTTAGATGAAAACCATCTACAAGTGACATGACAACCGGCCAATCAAGAGATTAAAGAAAAAAGTCATTATATTACGTAACATGAAGTAGAGAATGAAAATCAAATTAAGAATAAGTTCTATGTTGAATTAAACAAATAGTAAGCACATGGAAAAATCATCACTTACCTCATGTATTTCCCGAGACTATATATTATTTGCTTGACATTGTTGTCAAGTTGTCCAGGATAGAGAGAGGTAAAACATACTGTACCAATAATATACAAATAGTTTCAGTATATCGAAAAAGAGTACTAGAAAAAGAAAAAGAAAAATTATTAAATGCATACCATATTAATTATTACCTTCATGAAGACATGCCAATCATGCGTTTTCACCCCCGCGAAATCACATTTATTTGTTATGATATTCTTCATGTTCACACAAAATCCGGTGGGAAATTTAATTTTTCGAATGACTTCTTTTACAACATTACTTTGCTGGTCCGTTAACATCCATGGAAGTGAGTTTATATTAATTTGCGCTCCATTGATATGAAATCGAATGACGTCTTTCATTACATGGTTGTTATCTTGAATGTCTTTGCAAATTTTGACAATTTTTTCTTTGTCACTTTCTCCATCCAATATTCATGATAATGTTTCAGTCACATTCTTTCCGATATGCATTGTATCAAATAGATGAGCAATTTGTAGGTGCTCATAATAGGGAAACCTACTAAATTGTCTAGGATAACTTTTCATTCCTCGTGGAAACCCATTAATGCCTTCATGATGATCACATGAACGACAATGATGAAATTAAATATTAAATCAATGTCAATTACACTAAACAACACACAATATAATAAAATACAATATGATCATATACAATGATTGATTATAAGTACCTTGACGATTTCTATTATATTGAAACTTCCATAGCTGAGGTGTCATTCTCTTTGGTTTTAATGTAGTCTCTTGCTTGCCATTGAAAAGATGTTTTTTGGTAGTTCAATACCTGTGATTCTTGGAGAGGAAGTGCCTATACTCATCAAACACCTCCTTTCCTAAGTTTTTTGAATGACGAGATTTGATCTTAGGACCACAAAATGGACATGCAAATTTCCCCTTTGTCTGAAGACCTAAATAAAAAGATGGAATATCAATATTAATGTCTATTATAATTATATAAAAAATGACTGGATTATTTAGAAAAACATGCATGCGTATTATATTAACTAGTAGTTCGTAAAATTAAATGCAACTAAAGTGGAACTTATAATTACATACCACATAAATGGGTTAACTTTGGGGCATCATGTATTGTCCATACAAGCATTGCATGGAATTGGAATTTCCTTTGTCATATTGGTCTAGATAATTCATACATAGTGATTCCATTCCATAACTTCAGTAGCTCGTCAATAAGAGGTTCGATATATACATTCATATATTTGACTTGGTACTTACTTGATTGATTTGAACATATAAAATAAATATTCTGATTATGAGACATACCATTTAGATATATAAACCATATTTCACAATAGAAAAACTTTAAATATATATATAATATTATGAGACAAAAAACGACAAATGAGAATATACCATTGCAATAAAAAAAACTACAGTGTTCGTACTTGGAAGAATCATCGACAACATTATGTGCTCCCTCTTTATTGTCAACCATGGAGGAATGTCGTTGTTGATAACAAAAATAGGCCACACCGAGTAAACAGATCTCATCTCTGCATAAGGATTGACACCATCTACTGCCAAAGAAATCCTAAGATTATGAGGTTCGTCTTTAAAGTGAGGCCATTTTTCCTCCATATATCTAAATGCAAACCCATCTGTAGGCATCCGAATAATGTCGTCTTGACTTCTGTTCCGTGCATGGTAATCCATAAACTGCGCTATGTTTTAGATATAGATAGTAATCCATAAACTGCGCTATGGTAATCCATAAGCTGGTAATCCATAAACAGTCGTTGCAGATGGCGAATAATGGGAATATAACGTAGAACCTTGCAAGGCACCTTTTTAGTTACTTGATCTATGCGATATCTATTGATATGACATTCAGGACATTCTGTTGCAAATTCATGCTGGTTGCAATAAAGAACATGATCATCGAGGCATGCATGAATTGCTTCATACTACATTTCAATTTCTTTCATGATGGCAGATAAATCTCGATATGTGTGAGGTAAAATATTTGAAGGTGGTAACAAATATTCACCTATCATGCTACAACAAATTAAAATAAAAATCTAATTAATATAATATAGAAATAATATTAATGAAACAAATTTCATCCATAGTAATTTGACTTATATATGAATTAACAATAAAATACATGACAATCATATATATTTTGTGATGGAATATATTACATACCTTAACATCCATGTGACTGATATGTTTGAAAGACCATTCATACCTTCAAGTTCATTACCAACAATATAGCAAAGAGAAGATTTGTCTTGGAGCCGTCATAAAGGGGTTCATATGCCTTGTCAAGAAGAGGTATATCATGAATATCATCAAAATGTTCATCATTTTCATGATCATCATCATCATCCATTCCAACATTAAATGAATCATGGATCAAAGTATTTGTAACATCATCTTCAACTATGTTATCAGTATGATCATCTTCTTCAACGTGATCATTAACTTGTTCTCCATTAATATTCATAGCTCCATGTTCCTCCGGTACTTGTTCTAGAAGCACTTGCTGATCCGGACGATATGCCGTAGGATGTCTTTCCTTTATAATTACATGAAACAATCAATAGATAAAATTTAATATAAGAAATTCAAATGCAAAATGTAAAAATTTAATGTGATACATTAAAAATTTAACAAATTTTGTACTGTTGGGATGAAAAGAACAACGACCAATTGTACTGTTGGTCAAAAATAAGAAATATTATAATAATACATAAATTTACAAAAGCAATCAAAATAAAAACACATATAATGCAAAACTTACAAATGGATGGTATTCATGTCCCCCCTCGGTGTGCCCATGCTCCCTACAATGTTTTGTGGCTGTTGTGATCAAAATTATTCTCCTCTTAAAGCCTCTGCATTGATTACATGGACAATAACATTTACCATCACCCCTTCTTTCAACTCCTTCCCACAATCTAGCAAGCAATTGTCAATTTTGTTCATCTGGATCAGGAATATTCGTAGCTGACATTTTCTCGTAAAGAGCTTAAATGAAGATTATCGATCTTAGAAAATGAAGCTCTAGAGTACTTTTCTCACTTGAATAACAAAAGCAATGAAAAACAGTTCGTCGAACAAAAAAAAACATCCACAAACCGTCGCTGGTATGGAAAACATGTCGGAATGGTTTGATATTTATAAATTTTAAAAGTAAAAAATTCAAACCAAAGTCGGATATCCGACGACACTAATCTAGTTATTGTTGGGAAAAAATCTGTCGGATATTCGACCTCTTCGGGTTCGAAATGGAGTTAGTTATCCGACATCCAAAGCATCGAATACCCGAATAGGCGTCGGATACTAGCAGAGCTGTCATATAGCCTACGAGCCTCGTCGAATATTCAAAAATACGTCCAATAACTAACAGACACCTCTCGAAATTTATAAACAAAAAAACAAAAAAAAGTAATTTTCAAAGAAAAATCCGACGACACAGTCCATTTCGTCGGAGGTCGTCGAATTTGCTCGTCGGATTTTGGGTTCAAATCTACTAGTGAGACCTTTGGAGTTCCGACTTTTGACTTCCGCGTCGTGGATTATAGAAGTCGGAGGCGTGATTTGGTGAAGTAGAGAATTGGGTGTTCCAACTTTCCTACTCCTGCATCGTGGATTGTGGAATGCGAAAGTCAGAGGCATATTTCTTCAACGTCGTGTATTTGTCATTCTGACTTTCTGACTCCCACATCATGGATTGCAGAATTCAAAGGTGTGATTCTTGAAGTGGCACGTTGGGGTGCCGACTTCTGACTCTAACTTGAGGATTGCGGACCAAGTTATTGCGGCTGTGCAAAAGCGCATAGTTTGGAAGAAACAAATTTAGCAGTTTGTATTCTAAGGAGCTCCCCCATCACCTCTAAAGGGCACTGAGGGGGCCGACAACGTTAAAAATATCCTAGAACAATGATGTGTGTTTCTTTAAAATATTGTTCATGGATTTGTATACCTCAAAGATTCCTTTAGGGAATAAGGCATGTGATTCCTTCCTTAATTATGTATAGAGCCTCGAGACCCCTAACTACTATTCAAAACCATCTAATGACATAGAAATCCCTACTCAAACACTAATGATACTCTCAAGAATCCATGTGTGTTTGTTAAAGTTGTTCTTCTTGGCCATGGATTCTCAAAAGGTTTTTTAGGGATTAAGGCCCAATTTTTCTCTCTCAAGCATGTCTAGGGAACCCAATATCTATACCAGGTTCTCAAAAAATTCTAATGGCACTAATATCCCCACTTATATGAATAATATGCTCTTGGGATGTCATGTGTGGTGATTGTAGGAATTGTTCTTAGCCAAAGATGCCTGGAATTTCCTTTAGGACCTAAGTCCCACTCTTTTCTTCCCAACCATATCCAAGGTGTTCGAACTTATAATTAATCTTAAAATTCTCACTGTGCCACAAAAACCCCACTCATAGGCCAAAGATACCGTGGAAAGGTCTATTGTGGTTGTTCAACATATCATTCTTGGCTATATATACCTAGAAGCTTTCTTTAGGACATCCTAAGGCCCAATTTCCATTCCTTAACCATGTCTAGATTCCCAAGACCCATACCTAATGCTCAGAAAATTCTTAACAATTCCCATATTCTTACTATAAGGACAAATATCCCCTCAAGAGGTTAGCTTTGGTGGTTGGAGACATCATTGTTAGACCTTTAGGCCTAAAATTTTCCTCTACATCCCAATGCATGAGCTTCCTACACCAACCATGGTTAATACCTCGACATCTAACTGAAAATGATTGACACCAAATGACGTAACACATACTACCTTGATTTATGGACATTGCAAAGGAGGCAAAGTTTCCATTTATATTCTTGCACTAGTGGAGCGCCATATGAAGGAAAATGGTTGTGAAGCAGGTATTCATACTTACAGTCCTTTGATGAATGGATTTCACAAGGAAAATGACTTGATACAAATAAGGAAGTTGAGAGGGTATACCATGAAATCGACCATGTATATTAGCCTATTGTGGTGGATGTCATGAAGTTAAATAATGTAATAAGCATGGCTTCTAAGGAACTGATTGTGAGGTTTATTTGTACTAGAATGATGGGGACAGTGAGTTTGTTAATTTCGATGGATTCAAGTGCATGACTAGTAATCAATTTTAGCTTACCACATAAGGGATCATGTCATTTTCATCTGAGGTTAGATGTTGAGGTTACAATATCCAAACATAGAATTATTTCTAGTCTATATCTACTGCATTTATACCTAGGTGGATTTACTGGTTACTTGATCAAATTACTTATATATCATTCAAGGTCCCATGCGAATAAGTAAGGATACCATAAGGATAAAATAATTGTACTAAATTAGTCTATTTCCATAGACTCTCTTATGATTCTACACAAGATATTTCCTCTTTATGTTATTAATTGTAACTACTAGCATGATATGACTCATTATTGTTTCTTGCAGCCTTACAAAGAGATCTATCATATGCATTCAAACATTTATGACTCATTATGGTCTCTCTTCTTATGGAAATAATATGAGCTAAAATTTCTATGGTGGCCGTATGCCTTACAAATCTATTTTCTTAATTGGCATATCAATTAGGTAACTAGGGATATTAGAATAATGAGAAGAGATATATGGTGTTACATTTTCTCTATATTCTCTCCATAAGTTTGACTATTCAGTACATTGGTTGAGGTCCTACTTCGAGAAAACCTACAAGAACCTATATAATCCTTTTAAATATTAAGAATTTTTATCATTACCTCTTCCAACCATAAGAAATTCTTATAAAGATAAAAAGAATTTGAACCATTAACCTAGGTTTTTTAGACCAATATTATACCATTGAAACTATTCTCCTAATGAAAATCTAATTACTTGCTAATATATCCCTCCAGTCGATTTTCAATGATGCCTACCTTACATCTACCACATATCATGCGATGCCAATCTATAGTATCCACCTCATTTATGTATTTGCATTGTTCAATGAACCATTTTAGTGGTGGAGGTGTAGTAGTTTTTACAGATGCCTGCATGGGAATTTATATTTAGGTCATTGGAGATTCAACGATAGGTGGCATATGAATTTTTTGAACCAAGTGATCTCTAATAATGTTATGGCCATTGCACTGCACCTTTGATTAATTTACTCACTCCGAAGTGATATTTCTTGAGCTATAAAGGAATCAAAGTTTCCCATACTTTGCAAGCCATTAAACGAGGTGATCAAAGCTAGTTCCAACTCCTCCTAAAAATACATTGATATGTTAAAATGGTGGTGACAACTTTAACATATTGATCTCCTATCATACTAACAACATATATTAGTTAGTCTAAAGGTTGGGATATATCCACATTAGAAACATATTTATATTTAACCCATAGAGCTTCCCTACGATGTAAGTTATAGATATCCTTGACAAGGAATAGAATAAAAGCTAGAAATGATTATGCAATAAGTAAAATAAGAATATTATAAGAAACTAGCACTCCCTAGCGCCATCCCCATGGCATATTCAATAAGAAGGTTTAACCCAAGGGGGTCTTCCTATGAGTCTAACAAGTAATAATATTATATTAAATGTAGGATTATAGGCTCATGCCGTGGTTATACATACAACAAATTTTCAGGCCCATCTAGAAATAAGATGCTATAGATTCATGCATATTCTTTTTTTCGTCTTTTTTTATTTTTATGTTTTTGAAAAAAAAGGAGTAACAAAAAGGCCGATTTCATCTTGTTGAGGCTGCATTCTTGATTTGTTGGTTGAGTTTCGACTGCGTGGGCCGTGACATCATCTGAAGAGGACATAGTCTTGTTTGTGAGGATGATTTACTTTCTATTGGATGCATATCCTTACAGTTCCACATCTACAGTGATCCCCAAAAAGGGAGTTGCAATCCATATTGACACCTACAGGAATCTACTACAGCATTGTTGGGTACTCTCATTGTAGTCTTCCTTCTTGTTATGACTGTGCATAACATTTCTGGGTAGTGAAGGAGGGTGCTGCAGCATAATAAGGGAGTCTAAGAAGAAGACGATTTGGGTTGTTTTGAGGAGCTGGCAGACACCAAATAAAAATTGAGACACCAAAGAAGGCCAACTCACTTCCATAAATCATTGTGCACGCCCAGGAAGCTATAGGTTAGAGTTAAAGTAATTTCAGATTTGTTTTTCCACCTTAGAACTGCTGTTACAGTCATTGTAAACTCAAAGTTATATAAATATGATATTTAGGGTTTATTTTCCTTGTTATTTATGCAAAGCAATCTCTATTGCATTTACTGTTCACTGTTAGCGTTACGAAAATCAAGATCTTAAAATTACAGTCAATATATAGACTTTAAAACCCTTGATATCTGAAATAAACTCTTTCCGCACTGTCTAACTTTCTTCCGCCGCGGAATTCTTTCCAGAATGCGGGAATAGAATTTCCGCACAATGCTTCTTTGCCGCCATTGATCTCGATATCAATTGTTGATCTATCAATTTCATAGCGAAATGGCTTTCTGATTGTTCGATCAGTGTCCCAACCAAATCAACGGTGGATTCCAAAATTTATTAAGAGCATTCCATAGAATATTGCGCACATGAAAAGTTTTTCAAAGCTTGCAACTTCTCCCGGCGATATCACTATAAACCATCGATCTTCCCCACTCTATGATCTTGTTTTATTTGAGCGACTAGTTAAGGTTTAACCCTCCACAAAGCTTCACTTAATTGATCACTGACAGGATCAATTCTTCTCTGCAATTTGGAAACTATGGAAATCCAAATCCACAGAGTTTATACACAAGGTTTTATGGAGTGAAAGGAGTATGAATTCATACTTCTACAGAACTATATGAAGACATGAAATCCATCAAAACCACACAGAGAGTCTAATCCTCTATTATTTATTCAATTCACTGGAAATTCAAATACACACAGAGAATTCTACTTTTTCACTTCTCACTCACTCTTCTGTGCACAAACCTCTCATTCCTCCATTCATGCTATGTCAAATTTCTCTCCCTCTCAAGCTCTATGAGCTAATCAAAGCTTGTTTGAGCTATCCTCAAACATGTATGAGCTATCCTAAGCTCTGTGAGCTAACCTAAGCTTCTGCAAGCCAACAAGCTCTGTAAGCTAACTAAGCTGCTAAGAAAATAACTCGAACTGATTTAAATACAAGAGGATTCTATTTCCAGATCCAATAACAAAGGAGTACAACCCTTATTGATCTCTGCAAACCCTATGACTCACAACTAACTCAATCCTGACTATTACATGTGGAAAAGGATCTAGATTCCTTATCCATTTTATTCAGCGTTTACAAAATAAAGCAACTTACAAATGTACGAGACCCTAAGTCTCTTAAGAGTTCCCTTAACCTTGTGAATTCGTGAATGATTTCGCCCTCTTGAGCCTGTGCTCCTGCATCAACATATCAGCAGTACATTGAATACAAAAACCAACTAATACTATTTGGCATAGCTCAGTGGTATTTTTGACAAGTGTTTTTACAAAATCCCTTAACCAAATTACATAAGCAAATAAGCCAAAAAAAATCAGCAGGATCTAATGGGGGTCATTACAGTTTACTATCCAAAGAATATCCCCTTTGTATAAAAATTGAACCCTCTCACTTCCTTTAGATAAATCTTTTTCATTGGTCACTGTCTGATCATGTTGAGTGGAGATGAGAACTGTGTGAATGCGCAGAGGAACCATGCACCACTGTCATTTTTGTACTCAATGGTTACTTGTGTTTTTCCATCAGGCCTCAACCAGGAGTAGGTTCAATTCTTTCTGACCTCTATGAGCTTTGCTTCCAGCTTGGTAGGAAGCACATGGGTGAGAGGCATAACTCAGGGGTTTCATTAGTTGCACAATTAGTCCAATAAAGGGTAGCGACCCATGTACTAGACCTCACACAGATTGTCATCCATACTAACAAATCATGGCCTAGTCAAGCAGTATACAATTAGGATGCCAAAAAATTTACACACCCTCACGACACCCTTAGTAACCCACAATAGGTCATGGTACCTTCATACACAGGCTTGGGACCCTTAACAATCATCAAGGCACTTTCAGCCAGTCACGACAGTCCTAGCAGGCTTAAGACATGTCACAACAGCCCTTAGCAGGCTCAAGACAAGTCATGTTTTTCTCTAGAAAGCATTAGCAGAATTTACACATATGAAAATGATGCAAACAGGAAACACAAACTGAATATGAACATTGTGATGAATCTCAGAAACTCAAAAAAACACTTTTCAGTAACACTTCCAAGAAAGTTTACAAAGCTACAATCCAAGTACAGAGGCTTCAAAAATGAAAGTCGAACCCTTCATCCTCCATAGAGGTTACATTTATAGTGCAATTTACCCCCCAGACGTATCTCAAAACAAGGCATCAAAATTAGTTACATTGACAAAATTAGTTACCACAGGACAACAGACTCTAGCAAAAAGACAAAATGTTATGGTAACTGCTCCTCCATTCGGCCTCTTTCACTATCTTTGATGCTTCATGCATTGAGCTTCAATTTTCCCTTCCCATACTTTTCGATGATTTTCCACTGCTTGGCTGCTGGTAAATCCAAGGCGGCAAGCTCTTTAAGCCACACCCTCATTTCGGTATGCTCTTTTTATGAATAGCCTACGAGGACTATAAGAGCTTCTTTAAATGTAGAGACCAACTCGAAATCCTTCGTCAGTTTTTCCACCACCATCTTGCCTGCTAGAGGCTGCTCCATATCTGCAAATCACTCCTGGTCTAACTTGCACTCCCATAGCTTGCCATGATATCCCTCCTTTGTCCTCATGGATACATATTCTTCCCAAAACATAGGCAGACCTTTCTTAAATAATGGATCAAATGCCTCCCTGAATAGCTTCACTTGGTTAGATAGGACATCTATCCCTGCTTGGACAATTCTCACTTGTTGCTGCTTGAGTATTACCTTTTTAGTGCTGATGATTTTGGCCACTCTATCCTTTGTATTGGCTGCTTGAACCTGCTCTTCAGACAAAGCATTTAAGAACTCTATTTCATTTTTTGCATAATCCTTAGGCTTATTATTTAATTTCTCATTTGCCACTGTGACAACTGACCTTGCCATTTTGATTACAACTTCCTTATCTACCATGAAGTCCAAATATGGCCTCAACTCCTCTGCCTGTACAATAACATCATCCTAGATGATCTTCTTTGCCTCCTACAATGCACTTTTCCCTATAACTTGCTGCTTCAGCTTGTCATAATCACCCTGCATCGCTTGGTACTTGGTTTCCCAAGCTTTCTTGTCTTTCTCTACAGCCTCTTTGTCCCTTTTGGCATTATCCCGCATGATCTTGAGGTTGGAATTTTTCATTTTCAATATTTCCACTTCTACATCATCCAGAATTGCCTTGGCTATTTCCCCTACAATAGAAAAATCTCCATCCTCCACTAAGGGTGTGACCATGGCTTCTATCTCTTGTTCTTTGTCTTTCAACTTTTTCTCAAGCCCTTCAACTTTAGCCTTCAAAGCTTCCTCACTGTCCATTCTCAATTTCATATCTACTTGCCACTTTCTCTCTATTTCTTCAAACTCTACTAGCCTATATTTACAATCAGTCAACTTACCCTGCAACTCTTCTTTTTCCTCTTCTAATTCTGCAATTTCTGGTGCATTCACTAGTTGGGAAGCTAGAATCTTCAATTTCTTCTTCAGTGATAGAATTTCTTGATCTTTTTCATCTAATAGATTCTGAATTCTAGCCCTTTTATCTTCTTGAGTTTCAATGGCCAATAGTGAAGCCTGAAACTTTTTCACTTGTGCCTTCAGGCTCTTGTTCTCCACCTTTTCCAATCCCAACTGCTTTTGCACTTTGGTTTTGTTGGCCTACGCTTTTGATAGCTCCATGGAATCCCTCAACAACTTGTTATACATGACTTCACCTGTCTCCTTGTGCAGATTGATCACATTAGGTACTAGGATGTCTTCAAGATTTACTTTTAGTTCTGTGGCCTTACTCTTAGTGGTTAAGGCAAGACTCAAGGTATTTTGGGCAAGGTTCCTGCTTGCCACCAAGGCTACATCCTTCTTGGATATTTTTCTTGCATCAGCATACAGTTTAGCTTCTTCTGAGATTGTATCTGGGCTCTCCTCATATCCCTCCAGTAACTTAGCCCTGCTTAGGATTGATGTTGCAGCTCTAGTAGGTGTTATGTTGAACACATGTTGCTTAACCTCGAAGGATGGCACCGAGGATCTGACTTGCTTTTTCTTGGGTTGATTTGCTTGTACTTGTACTAATTGCTGCTCAGGCTCCTCTACTTTTTGCCTCTTTGAGGCTCTCTCAGCATCACTATCTACATCCATGGAATCACTACCCCCTTCCTTTATAGATTTTTTTGGAGGAATGGTAAGGGACATGGATGCTGATATTGCTGGGGTTTTACCAGGTGAAACAGGAACTACTGATGTGCTACTTTGAAAAAGGAATGCTAAAGATGAAGAGTATTCCGGTGGGTCTACTTCCAACTGGCCTTTATCAATGTATTCTAACCAGTTTTCCATATCAGCTAGACCTGTCAGTTCGAGGTGCTCATATCCTTTCCTGTTACTTTCCTTCCTTCTTTCTGAGATAATGTGGTGAGGATCATAGTTTATGGCCGCTTTGGATGGGAATCCCAGATCACCCATCATTCGCTCAATAGCTAGGAGAGCTTTTTTGTTTTTGACAATGAAGGAGCCCAATGTCCATGGAAATCAGATGTTCGAAGACTTCCTGTCATCCAAGAAATGTTCACACTCCACATTCAATTTTTGTCCTATAAATTCCAAGGTGAGTACTATGGGGGTTAGGAAGGCAAGTAGCACATAGGGGGCATGGGAGTATCCATAAAATCTAATCACAGTCCCATGATTCAACAAGAACCAATCCCCAACCCTCTTCTCCATGAATGGTTGTAGTAGGTCTTTCATCTCAGGTAGTACCCTAGGCAGTCTCTTATGGAAAAATATGAAATATTTCTCTACCATAAGATCATTCATGAAGGTTTTGTAGTCTAAATACATCTCCTTATTCAACTGCAGCTTTGGAGCTTGGAGGTTTTCTTCATTAGCTTCCAGGAACAATTTTAACAAGTAAGACTGGAACCTGAAAGTTCTTGTCTTAGGAAATTCTATGAGCTGGGAGTGGATGTTGTCTGCCAAGGCTTCAACAAAATTTAGGCATGCACATTGGGTAAGTGAATTTGGGCATGTCGGCTTGATAGGACAGGTGCTTAGAACAAACATCAAACTTATCAGGGGCTCGGTTATGTATAGGTCATTGTATAAGCCTAGGAACTAGACCAGGATGGAGATAACACACTTCGCCTCTTCCCTAAAAAGGATGGCCTCACCAGGAAAAGGTGTGCTTTGAGAGGAGGTATTTGGTAGCAGGGAAGCATGATAAAAGCTCTGTTTCAAGTCAGCTAGGGCTTGACGGAAATGTTGGATCAGGGTTTCCATTCTGTAACTTTGGTATTTTTGGCAAAATTCTTTTGGAATGGCCAAAGGTTTCCTAATAGTAGGGGCGTCTACATAGCATAGGATTTTAGAGTTTGAGGCATCCATGATTGCTCTTCGGTCTGAGGATTAATGGAAGGCACACCAGTCTACAAATTCAGGGAAACTAGGGGTTTGGTTGGTTGTAAACAAATGGAAAAATGATTTATAAATCTTATGGACATCCACTTCTCTGGCCCTTATGACCTCCAATCTTTCTTTGGTAGTTTATATGGTGCTATTTGTCAGCATGGGATCGTAAACCTCACAGTATTTATCTTCTAATAGGTCAATTATCTTTAGGGGCTCAAAGCCTAGGGGTACCATGGGTTCGACCATTTAAATAGTTTAGGGTGGAGGTGGATGGCCTACCTGGTCAGTTGACAACTGGGTGGAGCTTCTGGGTGTCAGGTTAGTTGGTCGGCTCTGCACAATCCGCTCCTATCTCTTTCTAATGCACAAAAGTCAACTGGGATACGAATCTTCGTGCAGACAGGAATTTTATAATAAAAACATGCCATATCACCCTTATAGCTATGACAACAACGGAGTCACGTCAGTCGTCTATCCATACGATCAACTCTCATCCGTAGATCGCCTTGACCTTTACCTGCATCATTCCCTGTGGCTTCCAACCCTGCCACATATCAACTCGACAGCACATTTAATGTACAAAAACATTTTCAACCGTCAATCCACTCTCCTCCTGGATCTTGACCGTCCCGGGATGTGCCCTTTACCGAGTTCGTGAATTTTGGGTCTGTTGATTTTACACGTAAGTCATATCCGCGAACTAATCCTGAGTCGTCGATCTTCATCTCACTAGATTTGCAGCGTTGGAAGATGCCGAGCTTTATCAAAAGTTTGCGGATTTGAATCATAACCCTTTTTGCGCATGTTTAAATCGCGAACAATTTTATGACTGTTGATCTAAGCCTTCCGCCATCGATCTACCTTGACTTTCGCATAGGCTAGCACCCCGCCAGCATTTAAAAGACCTTCAACTTTTTCCGTGATCGAGGCTCATGACCGTTGATCTCCCCTGCTTTTGATCTCAACCATCTATAGGAATTAATCAGCACTGCAGGCACATTCCTTTATAATTAATCCTCCGATCAGCATCAAGATTGTAGCTTCCCCAAAATTCTTATCTTAGCTCCAAGTTAAAACCAAAATATTGTGTAATTGATGTTTGGATTTGGTTATTATAAGGTGGAAGCTTGTATGGTGTAATATATGGTTGTCATGTGCTGGTAAAGGCTATTTTGGAAAGCATATGGGTGTGCACTACAGGAATATTCCTAACCGTATATTGGAAGGAAGTTGAGAGGCCAACTTTCGAGGAGCCAATTCGAGAAATTGGGTTGGTTTTATTTTCGAATGGCCAAAAAAAGGGATTGGACATATTTGAAAACGAGGTATACTTTTTATATTTGATTCTTCAATATGATATTTTATAACATACGTCTTCATTGTAATTTGTAGTGGTTTTTTCTTACGTGACATGCAAATTGGTTTTAGGTAGGATGTCAAAGGAATATCAAGTTGGGGTTGAAGAATTTATAGAGTTTGCAAAAAAACATTCAGAGGATAATAACACCACAAGATGCCCTTGTAAAAAATGTTGCAATGTTGCAATATTGACATTTGAGGAAGTACAAGACCACTTGATGATTCATGGTATAATAAATTCCTATAAAACTTGGTTTTTCCATGGAGAGAGAGTTCCTACTCAAGACTATATATTTGACAAGACCAAGAAATGCCACACAACAGATATGCATGATTTGCCTCAAGAAATTACACATGGTGATGAACACATAGTCAGACATCAATATGATAATCATAATGATGAGTTTGCAACATTGCTTACAAATGATACTGAAGTTCTTGAGAATGATGATCATAACGAGGAAACCATGGTTGATGATCATATGGTTTAAATGGTGAATGATGCTTATCAATATTATAATGAAAACCCAAATGTGAATTGTGAAAATGGCCAAGCAGAATCAATGGAAGAAAAAAATGATATCAATCAATATCTAAAGTTAATTGAAGATGCAAAGGCACCATTGTACCCAAGTTTCACTAGTTTCACTAAGCTATCGGCCATTGTGAAATTGTACAACCTTAAAGTGAGAAATGGATGGTCTGATGCACGTTTCACCTAGTTGTTGAAGTTGCAAAGCTAAATGCTTCCAACAGGAAATACACTTCCAGAATCTATGTATATGTTGCAAAAAGTTTGATTAAATCATTGGGGTTGGACTATGAAATTATACATGCATGCCACAATGATTGCATTTTATATTGGGGAAAATATGAAAAAATAAATGAATTCCCAACATGTGGCGAATCAAGATAGAAGGTTGATGCTCGTTCTAAAAAGGTGCGTACTGGTGTCCCGGCCAAAGTGCTAAGGTATTTCCCTATAGTGCCGAGGTTGAAGAGAATGTACATGTATGATTTTGAACTCTTATAATTCCATTATATCATACACCTTCATGTATTACCAACCTACTAGAAAATCATCTTCTTTAATCTACTAAGTAGTGTAATGCATATATGATTCTTTATGTTTTTTTTATAGCTCTACATATATTTCTTAGAAAATGAGGTGGCATCATGAGAATGCAAGTAAGGATGTAATAATGCACCACCTAGTTGATAGCCCATCATGGAAAACTATAGATTCTAAATGGACTGATTTTTCCAATGATCCTCACAATGTACGACTTGCAATGGCAGTGGATGGATTTAATCCTTTTGGAAACTTGAGTAGTAGTCACAGTGTATGGCCAGTAGTAGTAGTCACATGTAACCTTTCGCCATGGTTATGCATGAAAAGGAGATTTTGTTTGTTGTCATTGTTAATACCTAGTCCCAAGCAACTAGGAAATGCATAGATGTTTATTTGGAACCATTGGTAAATGATCTAAAACTAACATGGGATAAAGGGGCAAGGACATACGATGCTCATTCGAGGTCATTGTTTAATATGAAGGCTATATTGATGTGGATAATCCATGACTTTCCTGCTTATGGAAATATGGCTGGTTGCACGAATAAAGGGTTTTGTGCATGCCCTATATGTGGAAGGAACATAGATTCAATGTATCTCAAATGTAGTAGTAAGTGTGTGTACATGGGACATAGGATATATCTTCCAATAAATCATAAGTATCGTTCACAAAAAGGACCATTTAATGGGAAGTCTAAGCATCTCATTGCACCTACAATTGTACAAGTGTCATATATTTTTACAGAAACAGAAGGAAGGGAAGAGAAATGGGGAAAGACTAAAAGTACAAAAAGAAAGGGAAATTTAAAAAAAGGTGAGAGTTTGAAGACTGACGTGTGGAAGAAAAGGTCAATTCTATTCAATTTACCATATTGGGAGGTATGTGTACACATTAACTTAAGGCCTAAAATGTACGATGCTTGAAGGATTTCATTGTGTTTATTATGAATATATTGTTTAGTTTTTCTTTGATGTTATAATTCATTGATTTTTTATTTGGTTGGATGCATAAACTCCTAGTGCGTTACATTTTAGATTTAATGCACATAGAAAAAAATGTATGCGAAAGTATTTTTGGAACCCTTCTGGATATAAAAGATAAATCAAAGGATGGGAAAAATTCTCGTGATGACTTACAATAGTTGGGTATAAGGAGGTCCCTGTGGCCACAACAAAAAGGAAAAAAAATATCTCTTCCACCCACACCACACATTCTTTCAAAAAAGGAGAAAGAGATTCTTTGTCGTGTTTAGTTCACGTTAAAAGTTCCAGATGGATATAGTTCAAACCCTAGAAATCATGTATCTATGAAAGATCTCAAGCTTCATAGTATGAAAGCACATTATTTCCATGTTCTCATGCAACAAATCCTTCCAGTAGGATTGCACCATGTGCTACCAAAAGCAGTTCGAAACACTATTTGTAGACTTTGCTTCATTTATAGGCGATTTTTTTGCAAAAATGGTGGATCCAACACATCTTGATAAGTTACAAGATGATGTTGTGGAAACTTTGTGCTTACTTGAAACATATTCCCCCCCTTCATTCTTTGATATAATGATACATTTGACTGTACACTTGGTGCAAGAGCTACGTTATTGTGGACCAATTGCATATCGATGGATGTACCCTTTTGAAAGGTCAGTGAAATTTTATTAAGTGCAAATCCACATAAATTCCAACATTTTATGTGCATATAATAATAATACATTACTAGCAACTATTTATTCATACTTTTGATTTCTCTAGAAATTGTGTGTTTTTTTCTAGGAACATGAAAGTTTTCAAAAGTTATGTGAAAAATAAGAATAGGCCTGAAGGCTGGATAGCTAAAAACTACACTGTGGAGGAATCCATAAAATTTTGTGTTGGATATGTTGAAGGTATGGATTATATTGAAAGCATGCCTAGTAGAAATGACGCTTGGGACGATGAAGAAGGAGAGGTTGGACAATATGGGAAGGCCTTATCTAGTGGAACTTCTATTAATTTAGATAAAACTAGTTTGTTACAAGCCCACAGATGGGTCTTTCACAACGTAGATGAAATTCAACCTTGGGTAGAGTAAGTAATAAGCACATACTTATGAAATCATTTTTTATTATAATATATCACAATTTTTTCATAAATTGTTTATTGACATTACTTGAAAATAGGATGCACTTGACAGAAATTGCCAATAGTAACATCCAAGCCCAAAAAGATGAAGTCTTACTACAAAAGCTCCACAACCAACAATTTAGTGATTAGTTAAGAAAATAGGTAATGATATGTTCTTCATATTAGATTTAATTGAACTTCATTGATCAAGACTATTATGATGTATGAAGGTGAGATTCTTTTAATATATTTTGAATTTGCATGGTTTTCTAACGACATTTAAAAATTTACAGGTGGAAGGAAAAGAAAATATTTCTGATACCCTTAAATGGTTGGCACGTGGCCCAAGGAAATATGCAACTAAGTATGATGGCTACTTAATCAATGGGTGTGTTGACACTCAATAAAATTTTTGTTTAATTATCTTCTGGCAGCATGGGCGATGCAACAATAGAACAAAATTTCATGGCGTGGGGTCTCAAAGTTGGTCGAGAAAGAACATTTGTCCTCGAGTGTGGATATCAAAGTTACAAAAGGAAATATGTTTGAGAAAAGAAGGGAAGCAAAATCTTCATAAAGAGAAAAAATGGTTTTACTATCCCTATAGGTTTATGAACTCAACCTTTGAGAGACCTAGAAGATTTGCATAAGATTTTCATCTTTATGAAAAGAACATTGATTTTTATAATAGGGCCTGCCCAAAAGCTTTATGAAAAAAAGGCTTTTAAATTTTCAATGATTTGCCTAAGTATGGAGGAGAGTATTTAATTAACTTTTGGCCAAAGTTAAAATTTTATGAAAGTGAGGTTTTAATTTTATATTCTAGATTAAAGTCTAAATTTTATGGATATAACTTTGGTGAATATGCCAAGAATTTAATTTTAAAAGGAGCAAAAAGAAAATTAAACGCCCAACACCGAGGGCTCACCACAGGACCAAACGCCAAACCGAGAAGGCCACATGTATCCTCCATCACTCTAGCGCTGAGGCTTAAAGCTTTATATTCCTTTATTGCTTGGTATATAGTGAAAGTTATGGGTATATAAACAATAGAAGGACCGTTTTACCATTATGTGTGATGATTGTTTTCAAAGGAACGAAAGGCTAATAACAATGAAGCAGAGATCTACGGTCCTTAATTCATCCCGCGTCGCTCACATGCTCAGGAGATAATGACGGTTGGTGGATGCGGTAAAAAAACCATCATCCAACGTGTCCACTTCTGATACATCCGCATTTGTGAGACGCTGTATTGAAAACCACTCCAAAGCCCGCGCGGATACCATCCATTGGAAATATTATAAAAGGGAGGTGGTCCCATTTCAGCATTTGTTTCTTCTTTTTTCGGAAAGTCAAATCTTTCTAAACCTTAATGTCGTGTCGCCCAAAAGAAGAAGACCGAAGATATATAAGGTTAGATTGATCGTTTGGAGGGTTGTATGTCAGCCAAAATGGAGAAAGTTGTTGTCTCTTACTGCGTTGTGGATTCTCTTTGCTATTTGGTCACTGTAGAAATATGGATGGACTGCTAATATGCAAGCATGCGCGACAGAAATAAAGGGCGCAGTGGAGAAGCACTACAAATGGCAGATAAACTATGAGTTTTAGTCGCCAGATTACATGGTTCTGGTCGATGTGCAGGATGAAGAAAGTGAATAAACTGAAACAAGATACCCTACTGTAACCCCAAACGTGTGAAGAATCGAAGTGTGAGTGGTTCATTCGCTTTGGATGGCCAGCTAGCATGCGCTCGTATGATTTGGAGGTTGTTTCATGGATCTGAGACGCTGAGGTTCTTCTGGCAATTGCTCTCCTTCCTAATTGGAACAGGAGAAACCAGGAAGTTTTCCCTGTCTCCTGTCTCCAAGACTCCTCTTCTACTGCCCCAGATCTGTTCAGTCCATTTGAGATAAGAGCACATGCAGAACAAGGAGAAACAAAAATTAAGGCCACGGTCCAGCCGCATAGACTCTCAGCTTTATGCTAAATGGTTGTATAGGAAAGAGCTAGTGGAGACATCACTGAAACCCAGTTGGAAGGGTTAGAGGGGACAAGTGTTGTCTCGGATTCCTTATTCGGCGGAGGCATTCTTTTTCGAACAACATGTCCTCCACAAAAGTTAACAAAGTTACGATCTGTGGATAACATATATGCGTTTGTTACACATTTTGAGGATTTACCATCAGAGAAGGATGCGGCAATCACATTTCTTAAAGATCTAGCAGGAAAGGTTGATTGGCATCATGCTTTTTCCATTTTTAGGAGCTGGAATAGAAGTCAAGTTACTGATTCTATTATGGGACCTACATTAAGTGGGGACTGTTCAATATTGTTCCGTGTATCTTGTGATAGAACGTGCACAAATCTGAAAAGACATGAATTCACATCTGTAGATGCAGAAGCTGCAATCGAGGAAGGGGTTCATTATCCCTCAGACTAAGACTCATCGTCCACATTCTGAAAGCTCATTTCACAAACTTCTATGATCATCTACTGTCAACGTGCAACAATCTCAAGGTTTTCTATGCAGCTTGATAAGATAAAGAAGGTTTCAAAGATCCCAGAGGTCGTGGAGGTGATAGGATATATGTACACCATATGAATGGTTCAACGCATATGTGGAATACAATCCACTGTACAGCATTTTTGATTTAATTATACAATAATTCCTAAACCAAATTGGGTGACAACACAATGTGGTATTTATGACATGAGAAGGCATTGAAACATCTTTGAAACAACATTATTTTCTGAAATGAATTGCGAGATCCATGGAATAGTGGCGATGAAATGGAGCGCCTCCGAAAGCCCAAAATTCCAGGCAGAATATCAACAAGTGGCAGAATATTAAATAGCGGTGGAAGAAGTGAAAAAAAAATAAATAAATAAATAAATAAAAAAATAGAGGCAGCTGGCAGCCATCTTTTAGTTTCCGAGGATACAACAGAACAATATTCCAGATTTTTGTCATATTACTGTTTAAAAACTAATTCTTGTAAAGTAGTGATTAGTTATTTGATTATTATTTTAGTATCGGTGGACTATTTTTAGAAAAATACAGTTAGGGTTTGCCTAGAGGGCAAATTTTTGTATAAAATATGCATTTGGCAATGTAAACAGGGTTGGATTTTCTGGGAGGAGAGACCCATTTCGGGTGTTTTGCAGGGTTTCAGAACTTAATACAGATCTCAGAAATGAGCAGATTTTTCATAAAAGATTCAAGCGTTGTTTAAAAATTGCAGTCTGTACCTTTTCCCTTTCTCTAATCGTGCAAGTTTACTTTCTGCGTTATGCCTTTCATTATGTCATTCTCTTCTATGCTTAGATGAACGTTTATATAGATTGAGATTCATGTTTCTATGCCTCAATTTATTCGCTTCTGAGCATCCATTTATTTCTCTAAAATTAACGGTAGATTCATCTGAAAATTGATGCCTGCTGTTAATGGACTGTCTTTATTTCTTTCCCTATCACCTGCAAAAATCTTATTGACTGTAATAAGACAGCTATCTTGCCTTTGTATGAAAATATTTGTTTAACTGCTGGTCCATATTTTTCTGTTTTCTCGACTCCATTGCCCAATGGTATCTTATTCATGTTGATCTAGCCACCTCATTAAAAATCCTTAAGTTTTTATTTGTTTTACAAATTGGCCCTTGAGTTTCATTGTCGAACTGCTGTCGTGGTGACATTGGATGGCAGATTTGCTGAGAGAGCCCTCTCTGGCTGAAGGAGGCCAACTTTCAGTCTAAAGATTGGTTTGAAATAGGTTACCTCGGGTTTCTTTGACACAGCCCAAGGAAAATCCGAGTGCTAACATTTTGGCGCCGTTGCCGGGGAACGAAGGTTTTATTTTCCCTGGGTATGAACGACAAAGTTGCAGATTTGATTGTTGATGGTGAACAACGGTCAGATATCGAGTAGGCTGTGCATCTTTCACCTGGCGACTCCATCTTCAAAGAATCCAGTTTTCAGAAATTTCATGGCGACTCCACATTAAAGAAATCCAGTTTTGCATTGGTTCACAGGCTAGTCTCCTCAGTTTTCATATCAGAATCTACAGCTCCAGCATTTCGAGATGGCCTCATTATTAAGAAGGTATGCTCCTATGAGCAGGTCTCATATTCCTGGTTTTCCGAATCAAATTCCTAAAATAGATTGGCAGTCTTATTTGCCTAAATTCAAAGATGAAAACAGTGATAATGCTGCTTTACATTTAATCAAATTTCATGCACATGTACACAAGTTGAAGATTATGTTTCATGAGGACTGTCTTATGAAGATGTTCATGGCTTCTTTAGAAGGAAAAGCAAGGGATTGGTATGAAAGTTTAAGACCTGGTAGCTTGTTTTCTTTAAAAGATTTTCACATAGCATTTTATGAGCATTATGCAGTAGATGTTCCGGCTTTGTCTTTAATGGAAGATTGCTGTGATCAGTTTGAGGATTTCATACAGTACCTCGAAAGTATTGATGAAGATCTGGAAGGTATGAATGATGAAGACATGTCTGAAATATTTTATCATTTTTCTTTGCAAGTCCATGGCCATGATGGACAAGAGAAGCTAGCTGTAGATAAAATCAATGAAGAAATAATAGTAGATTCCCATGAACTCTATTCAGAAAAAAATGATGATTCATCCGCTCCTTCGTATACAAATGAAGAATGCATTCAGCATCAATCTGCAGAAGAGAAGGAAAATGATAGTTGTTTGATTCAGAAAATGCACAAGCCACCTCCTCTTTTAACAGAAGAAGAAATAGATCAGCTCCTGCAGAGTCATGCTACGATCCCTGCTTATACAGATTTGCAGTGTTCACATATTCCGGGATATGTAAGTCAATCTTCTTCTATTTTTGGGCCTGAAAATCTGAATTTGAAGGATGACAATCATGATGATTTTATGAAGGAATCCATTTTTGAAGACGATCCACCGCAAGAAAATCAGCTATTAGACACCAGTTTATTTCATCAAAAAGATAGAGCTGTCATATTTAATGATCTTGCAGAGTGTTTTCTATTTGAGGATGCATTAGATTCTGAGGATAATCATTCATTTCTGGAAAAGAATGTTAAAGAAGAAAGAACATTCCAGCTCTCCCGTCAAATTGCAAAAAATCCAAAGGTACTTCAAATAAAATGTATCTTTTTCGATCCTATACTTGAGTATATGAAGAAATTTCTCAGTTTCGATTTGCAGCTGGGTTTTTATTTTCAGAATCAAGAATATCATTGGTTGCCGGTGCTGTCATATTTTCTGTTAGTGACTTATTTCAACAGTGAAAGAGACAGATTATTTGAACATTTAATGAATAGGCTTCATTGGCGTTTCCGAATTACTTGATTGATGGGAATTCTTTGACATTTTAAAGGTAGGGTAGGTAGGAGAAATAAGTTTGCCAGGCAAGCAGTCTTCAAGTATGTACAGTATTGTTTTCAGTTTCAGTTTCAGCATGTGAGTTTTCAGTTTTCTACAGTTAAAGTGGTTTTCAGCTACGGTTTTTGGGTGAAAGACTGGTTACAGGATACAGGATACAAGATACAGGTTACAGGTTGCAGTTTTTAGGATTGGGAGCTGCCCAATGGTCAGGCACATGGTCTACGGTGTTCTTTGCTGCCTCGCTGGGAGGACAGCATCCCCAGTAGGAGCCAGTTGTTGACACTCAATAAAAATTTTGTTTAATTATCTTCTCGCAGCATGGGCGATGCAACAATAGAACAAAATTTCATGGCGTGGGGTCTCAAAGTTGGTCGAGAAAGAACATTTGTCCTCGAGTGTGGATATCAAAGTTACAAAAGGAAATATGTTTGAGAAAAGAAGGGAAGCAAAATCTTCATAAAGAGAAAAAATGGTTTTACTATCCCTATAGGTTTATGAACTCAACCTTTGAGAGACCTAGAAGATTTGCATAAGATTTTCATCTTTATGAAAAGAACATTGATTTTTATAATAGGGCCTGCCCAAAAGCTTTATGAAAAAAAGGCTTTTAAATTTTCAATGATTTGCCTAAGTATGGAGGAGAGTATTTAATTAACTTTTGGCCAAAGTTAAAATTTTATGAAAGTGAGGTTTTAATTTTATATTCTAGATTAAAGTCTAAATTTTATGGATATAACTTTGGTGAATATGCCAAGAATTTAATTTTAAAAGGAGCAAAAAGAAAATTAAACGCCCAACACCGAGGGCTCACCACAGGACCAAACGCCAAACCGAGAAGGCCACATGTATCCTCCATCACTCTAGCGCTGAGGCTTAAAGCTTTATATTCCTTTATTGCTTGGTATATAGTGAAAGTTATGGGTATATAAACAATAGAAGGACCGTTTTACCATTATGTGTGATGATTGTTTTCAAAGGAACGAAAGGCTAATAACAATGAAGCAGAGATCTACGGTCCTTAATTCATCCCGCGTCGCTCACATGCTCAGGAGATAATGACGGTTGGTGGATGCGGTAAAAAAACCATCATCCAACGTGTCCACTTCTGATACATCCGCATTTGTGAGACGCTGTATTGAAAACCACTCCAAAGCCCGCGCGGATACCATCCATTGGAAATATTATAAAAGGGAGGTGGTTCCATTTCAGCATTTGTTTCTTCTTTTTTCGGAAAGTCAAAGCTTTCTAAACCTTAATGTCGTGTCGCCCAAAAGAAGAAGACCGAAGATATATAAGGTTAGATTGATCGTTTGGAGGGTTGTATGTCAGCCAAAATGGAGAAAGTTGTTGTCTCTTACTGCGTTGTGGATTCTCTTTGCTATTTGGTCACTGTAGAAATATGGATGGACTGCTAATATGCAAGCATGCGCGACAGAAAGAAAGGGCGCAGTGGAGAAGCACTACAAATGGCAGATAAACTATGAGTTTTAGTCGCCAGATTACATGGTTCTGGTCGATGTGCAGGATGAAGAAAGTGAATAAACTGAAACAAGATACCCTACTGTAACCCCAAACGTGTGAAGAATCGAAGTGTGAGTGGTTCATTCGCTTTGGATGGCCAGCTAGCATGCGCTCGTATGATTTGGAGGTTGTTTCATGGATCTGAGACGCTGAGGTTCTTCTGGCAATTGCTCTCCTTCCTAATTGGAACAGGAGAAACCAGGAAGTTTTCCCTGTCTCCTGTCTCCAAGACTCCTCTTCTACTGCCCCAGATCTGTTCAGTCCATTTGAGATAAGAGCACATGCAGAACAAGGAGAAACAAAAATTAAGGCCACGGTCCAGCCGCATAGACTCTCAGCTTTATGCTAAATGGTTGTATAGGAAAGAGCTAGTGGAGACATCACTGAAACCCAGTTGGAAGGGTTAGAGGGGACAAGTGTTGTCTCGGATTCCTTATTCGGCGGAGGCATTCTTTTTCGAACAACATGTCCTCCGCAAAAGTTAACAAAGTTACGATCTGTGGATAACATATATGCGTTTGTTACACATTTTGAGGATTTACCATCAGAGAAGGATGCGGCAATCACATTTCTTAAAGATCTAGCAGGAAAGGTTGATTGGCATCATGCTTTTTCCATTTTTAGGAGCTGGAATAGAAGTCAAGTTACTGATTCTATTATGGGACCTACATTAAGTGGGGACTGTTCAATATTGTTCCGTGTATCTTGTGATAGAACGTGCACAAATCTGAAAAGACATGAATTCACATCTGTAGATGCAGAAGCTGCAATCGAGGAAGGGGTTCATTATCCCTCAGACTAAGACTCATCGTCCACATTCTGAAAGCTCATTTCACAAACTTCTATGATCATCTACTGTCAACGTGCAACAATCTCAAGGTTTTCTATGCAGCTTGATAAGATAAAGAAGGTTTCAAAGATCCCAGAGGTCGTGGAGGTGATAGGATATATGTACACCATATGAATGGTTCAAGGCATATGTGGAATACAATCCACTGTACAGCGTTTTTGATTTAATTATACAATAATTCCTAAACCAAATTGGGTGACAACACAATGTGGTATTTATGACATGAGAAGGCATTGAAACATCTTTGAAACAACATTATTTTCTGAAATGAATTGCGAGATCCATGGAATAGTGGCGATGAAATGGAGCGCCTCCGAAAGCCCAAAATTCCAGGCAGAATATCAATAAGTGGCAGAATATTAAATAGCGGTGGAAGAAGTGAAAAAATAAATAAATAAATAAATAGAGGCAGCTGGCAGCCATCTTTTAGTTTCCGAGGATACAACAGAACAATATTCCAGATTTTTGTCATATTACTGTTTAAAAACTAATTCTTGTAAAGTAGTGATTAGTTATTTGATTATTATTTTAGTATCGGTGGACTATTTTTAGAAAAATACAGTTAGGGTTTGCCTAGAGGGCAAATTTTTGTATAAAATATGCATTTGGCAATGTAAACAGGGTTGGATTTTCTGGGAGGAGAGACCCATTTCGGGTGTTTTGCAGGGTTTCAGAACTTAATACAGATCTCAGAAATGAGCAGATTTTTCATAAAAGATTCAAGCGTTGTTTAAAAATTGCAGTCTGTACCTTTTCCCTTTCTCTAATCGTGCAAGTTTACTTTCTGCGTTATGCCTTTCATTATGTCATTCTCTTCTATGCTTAGATGAACGTTTATATAGATTGAGATTCATGTTTCTATGCCTCAATTTATTCGCTTCTGAGCATCCATTTATTTCTCTAAAATTAACGGTAGATTCATCTGAAAATTGATGCCTGCTGTTAATGGACTGTCTTTATTTCTTTCCCTATCACCTGCAAAAATCTTATTGACTGTAATAAGACAGCTATCTTGCCTTTGTATGAAAATATTTGTTTAACTGCTGGTCCATATTTTTCTGTTTTCTCGACTCCATTGCCCAATGGTATCTTATTCATGTTGATCTAGCCACCTCATTAAAAATCCTTAAGTTTTTATTTGTTTTACAAATTGGCCCTTGAGTTTCATTGTCGAACTGCTGTCGTGGTGACATTGGATGGCAGATTTGCTGAGAGAGCCCTCTCTGGCTGAAGGAGGCCAACTTTCAGTCTAAAGATTGGTTTGAAATAGGTTACCTCGGGTTTCTTTGACACAGCCCAAGGAAAATCCGAGTGCTAACAGGGTGTAGATTTCATGTTAAAATCATAGAAAATGTCAGGGCCACCCAAAATAGTGGTGTGTGCATAGATGCACAAACATTAATGAGATCAAGTGCAAAGGATAAAAACCCTATACATCAAACGACAACATATTATGGAGTGATTCAAGAAATAATGTTATTGGACTACTATTTGGTACAGTATCCATTGTTCAAATGTGATTGGATAGATGTACACAAGAAGAATGGAATGAAAGTCGATGAAATTGGTTTCACCATGGTGAATCTAAAGAGATGCTTGAGTAAGGCTAGACTGCAAGATGATCCATTTATTCTAGCATCACAAGCGAAACAAGTATTTTATGTATAAGATCCAGTAGAGAATGATTGGTGTGTAGTTTTGACATGCCCTCTGAAGGGATCAAGAAATTGTAATAGATATGAATTGGAGTATGCAGATTTATCAAGTGTTGCAGATTTTGAAGGGACCAAATGCAAAGAGGATGAAGCTGTAGGTGATGGTGGCATGGATTATGTTCGAAAAGATTGTGAAGGAACATGGTTGGATGTTGTTCAGTAAGTAGCATGCATGCTTTATTTATTAGTTCTCATTTAAGTTGTATCTGTGAAAATTTATATCTTAGATTATTACTTGGATTTACCTTTCATGCATATATTTTTTGTTTTGCTACTATTTGTGCATGGATCTTATCTATTTTATTGTGTTATGTAACTTTCATTTATTTTTACAGTAGATAGATTGGGTGTGGGGAATTGAGAGTGATGTGAGGGGGGGGAGGGGCCATATTAGATTCAACCTTCACGTGGTTGGCCATGTTTAGTAGAGAATAAGATATTCTTAAAATGAAGAGAAGCTCATTCAGGTATTTTCATTTCATTTTTTTAGAATTTCATATATGTTATGCATTTTTTTACATATCTATCAATCGCTTATATGAAAATACCATATACATGATCCAACTGATCATAACAAGCATCCAACATGATGCATATACAGATCCTTATATATGCAGGTATAGATCCTTATTTATTTTTTGTAAGTAAGAAGAAAGAAATTTATATGAAAAGAGAAAGATTTACAATTGAACCCAAAAAGGTCATAACCTTGCCATCACATTGAGTCACTTGAATGAACAAAATCACCTCCAAAGAGGACTTGGCCTGACCATACATACTACAAAAATGAATACTGCAAAACTAAAACAAAACATGTGCACGCAGGCCTTTTGACTCCCATTATCACTCCTTTACACAACAAAACCTCCTGAAATAGAAATGAAAACCAAATCCCCATACTATTGACCTTCTTTACCATAAGCAACCGATAGCTTAGAAAACAGACATAATAGACGATAAACCAACACCCAACAAACTAGACACTAAACATCCCCCACACCAGCTTAGAACAGAATGTAGGGGAAATCGGGACAGCGCCCAGGAGGAGGAACCGCAGAAGCCGTTGGCTGCACATGAGGAGGTTGAAGCTACATAGCCCGAAGGAGAAAATCTAGCTTACGGTGGATGGCCCTGGTTTCCTCCAGAATGCTTCTTTCATACCTGAGCATCTCATTTACAAATCGATGCTCCATCCTATCCTGGAGAGCATAACCCATAAGATTTTTCATTACCCAATAGAGCGCAATTGTGCACTCATACAGGCTGAAACGACCCGCGATGTTTCCTGGATCCATGACCCAATTTGCAGTCTAACGACGTTCCGCATCCAAAGTCGCCTTATAAAGCTGGTTCCAAAGTTGTTGTTCCACAGTGCAAATCTCTTTCTATAGATCTGGGAGAACATCCCGAACAAAGCCACTGGATTCCCAACGGGCCTTTTCCTGGTCACGAGAGAAATTCCCACCGGATTCACCCTGATAAGTCTCACCCACCCGAGAATGACGACGGCCTGCAGTGGCACTGCGTCTATCTCAATTACCATGATCACCCATACTATCTAACCTCTTACAGACCTCAATCTCTTTCACATCCAGAAAACAATGGCGGTGCATGCAACTAAATCTCTGAACTCTACATTCATGTCTATTTCCTTTCTTGGGTTTAAAAAGAGTTCCGCCACCCACTGTCCATTAATGGCAAATCGTACTGCAACTCAAAGTGGTGATCTTTCGCACTTCCCATTAATGGCAAATTGTACTGCAACTAAAGGTGGTGATCTTTCGCACTGTCCATTAATGGAAAATCATGCTTCACTTAAATCCTTCCCTCCTGTAATCATGGTAGAAGTACATTTTCGAGTTAGTGAGAAGAAAACAAACTCCATAGGAAAGGGATGAAAACACTGCTCATCAATCATCCTTTAAAAGAGGGAGAAAGAACAAGGGAGTAATGGATCACGTGGCAGTACGATCCTCCGCCTGACATCACCCTCTATCATCATCATGGCGACTCATCATATCGCGAGAAAGAATATCCTTACATCTGTCTTTAATATCCGAATTCGACAGGTTTTCCCACGTTTGGTAGCTTAGGTCCAAGTGATTCACCACCCCAAGGTTAGAGAGCAGGTCTGCCAGCTTGTTCCCATTGCGCTTAACATGGGATAAAGAAATAGCCAGCCCCAGAGATAGCAGAGACACTAAATTATCCAGCTTTTCCTCCAACCGCCATGACGTCGCCACCTTTGAGCTGTGTTTTCCCTTGTGAACCTCAGAGGCCATGTGGAGAATAATCCGAGCACCACCCTCCACAACAAGGGGAGTACAATTATGGGTACAATCCAGCTGGATTCTCTAAAGAATACCTTCCAGCTCAGCTACATTATAAGTCTCATCCCCCAGATGGCCAATTTTGAAGTTGACCATTAACCCGTCTGTATTCCTAAGAATAAACCTATAGCCCGTCCGGTTGGGATTAAGAGGTATAGATCCTTATTATCGATACAATTTCAACATTATTTGGGAGTACCACCTGCAGGTTTCCTTTTAGGCATTGGGAGTATCACCTATAGGTCTCCTGAAGCTTCCCTAACCACTATTAAAGAATTTTACATAATGTAGTTAGCAATTCCATTGACTACTTTGTGTAAATTTCAATACTCAAGACATTTCTTCAGTCAACGTGGTCACAAGATATGATTCAAATGGGAAATTGCTTCAAAACTCAATCAATAAACTCAATTCAGCCAAAAATACAGGCATATGATCTTATTTCACAATGGTCCTTTATCTGAACCTAAATACAATATTTGATCGATCATTACAAACAGAAACCTCTCTCTCTCTCTCTCTCTGTGTAAGCTCCAAGAGTCAAAACTCTGAGCTTGTTCCTCTTAATCGAACCTTCCTTGAGCTAACTAAGCTCCACTAAGCTACCTAAAAGCTTCTACGGGCTAACAAGCTCTGTAAGCTAAAGCTAAGCTATCCATCTAAATGACTCAATTGGATTAAATAAAACTCTTACTGTGTTTTCCAGATCCTTCAAAGAAGGAACAAAGTCCTTATTAAACTCTACTATCCTCTATGACTTACTATGCTTGATATCCGTTATTTTCCAGTATGGTAAATAAGCAGCTCATTTTATTTTTGCTTACTGTGGGTTTTTTACTTTTGGAAAATTATTGATGAAAACTGTCAAGGATTAGAGTGAAGGAGAAATATCTTGCATGTGGATCATTTTTGCATTCAAAGTGACTTATGATAATCCTATACATTGGGTATTTTTCCCTACATTAAGATTTGGTAAGCATTAACATTTTGTTGAAATCATGGTTGTGTAATAGTTAATTTATTGACCACCTTACAAATTCGGGTGATATCATATGATATTTGTATAAGATGTACTTTATAATTGTATAAATGGTAACTGAAAGGATATTTCTACTATTTATTTGTGCTATATCTTTTAGAATGGGAAACATATTAACTTTGATTTCGACTCTGGGTGCAGAGCAAAATTAGTGGATTATGTTCTTTCCTCTGGAAAAATATACGAGGGAGAAGGGTTTAAATACATTAAGGAGTCTTTTGAAAATGGCACACTTCATCTCATTGGCCTTTTGAGTGATGTTGGTCTTCATTCACGATTAGATCAGTTGCAGGTATTCTATATCTATAAATGCATTATTATGAGTTGTTTATATTAGAAAAGCTTATAGATTTATCCATGCTATGCAATTTTTAATCTTTGTATTTCTCCATCCTGTAGTTGAATTCTATTTATATCACCATAATGGATTGAGTTGGGTCTAAATATGTTATAATTGTAGAACCCATTGATCTGCTGACATAAATTTTAAGAGAAGGCTACTCTTACATGGATCCATCAAGAAACCAATAGAAAAGATGCTCATTCTTATCCATGAATACTTGAAATTCTAGTTAGATGTAGACTTCATGAGTATGAGTATGAACTTGAATGCCAACTTTGTCCTGCAAAATGTTTATGTATTACTATTTTCTTTATTGAATCAATGCTGCATATGAAACCTTCAAGTTCAGCCAACTTCTAAGGTCAGAGCCATTCAAACTACTTTCTTAGGTCTCTCGAGTCATAAACAATGTTGGTATTATTAGTCTTTTCTTAGAATTACAAATGATGCAATCTTGGTGTTAATATTGCCCCTTTCCCCAATTCTTAAAGGGTTCTAGCTCAATGGTAGAGCGCCTGCTTTACAAGCAGGAGGTTGAAGGTTCGATTCCTTCATGCCCTAATGATATTGAAATATTGATGTTTTAAATAAAATATATTTTATTATGGCTACGAGGGGGGTTCTAAACTGACTTGATATGTCACTACAAGGGGGGTTCATAACCACCCCCAAAGGTTTGTAAAGCGTTTTAGGGGGGGTTTCGATTCACCTCTGTAGGTACCTACGAGGGGGGTTTATAACCGCCCCCAAAGGTTTGTAAAGAGTTTTAGTGGGGGGGGTTGAACCACCTTCATAGGTACCTATGAGGGGGGTTTAAAACTGCCCCCATAGGTTTGTAAAGATTTTTAGGGGGGGGGTTTGAACCACCTCCATAGGTACCTACGAGGGGGGTTTAAAACTACCCCCAAAGGTTTGTAATAAAGACTTTTAAGGGTGGTTCAGAACCGCTCTTGTAGGTATGTACGAGGGGGGTTTATATCTGCGCTTAAAGTGACTTTTGGGGGGGGGCTCAGAACCGCCGCCAAATGTCACTTTAGGGCTGGTTTTAATCTCTTCCAGAAATGCCCCTTAAAGTCAAAACTTTTAGCGTCGGTGTTATTAGAGGCAGTTTTTTAAAGACTGCCCCCAAAGTAACTTTGGAGGCAGAAAACAACTGTCCCTTAAAGTCAAAAAATGACTTTTGGGGGGGGGGGGTTTCGAACCGCTGCTAAAAGTCCAAAAGTAACTTTTGGGGGGGGTTTACAACCACCTCCAAAAGTGACTTTTGGGGGGGGGGGTTCGAACTGCCTCCAAAAGTCACTTTTTTGGGGGGGTTTAGAACCGCCACCAAAGGTCGCTTTTGGAGGTGGTTCTAAACCCCCCCCAAAAGTAACTTTTAGGGGCGGTTTTGATCTCTTCCAAAACCGCCCCTAAAAGTCAAAACTTTTAGCGTCGGTGCTATTAGGGGCGATTTTGGCAATACCGCCTCCAAAGCCAAAACGTCCTCCAAAAGTCACTTTTGGAGGCGGAAGACAACCACCCCTAAATGTCAAATTTGTTGTAGTGCATTGAGCTTCCCCATCTCCATGAGCACCTTCTTGGATGCTATATTTAGGCCTGACATGTCATAATAGTCAGATGTCAGCAATCAGATCTGCAATTTGTCATAAGTGTCATAGCATTTTCACCATTGTTGTCATATAGGTTAGGGAATCTAGTCCAAGTGTCCAGTAACTCCTCATTTGACTCTTCCTTCTCCTTAGGAGTTACACTTTCATCCAAATTCGACCTATGATGCATATGGCCAAGTGTATTATCCTTCTAACTCATCCCAACAACATTAGGATTCCCATGGATTCGAAATTGCAAGAGGAGAATGCCATTTGGCACATAAATTCTAGATTGTGTGGGCCCCGCAACCTCCATGTGTCTTCATGGTTAATTGCCACTTTGATTTTCTCTTGAATTTATTTAATTAGATCCTTTATCAAATATTCATTCCACTCTAATGTATAGACATCATTTAATAGCTCCCTTATTGCAAATCCCAATGTCTCCATCCAACCTAGGGAACTAGTAGGATTGATGGAATTTCCCTGTTATGAATTTATTTGAATGGAGAAATTACAAACATCCACAATGTTTGGTTTGTCTAGTCACAACCTTTATCGAAACTGACTCAACATAAAATTTATGCAATGAGTAATACTATGTCCACACCCAAAATGCAGAACATCTTACAAGCAGATAATTTCAGATTGATAAATATTTTGTGCACATTCCTTAGGGATAACGTGTTCTACTAGGACCCAAAATTATATCTGCACAATTTGAAAATTGAAGACGGGGAAAACTATCACTATCCTGCAAATTAAAATCTAGGAATTTCATGGATGGTACCTTCCCCAATAATGTTTCCTTGATATCAACCCTATTATTGATATGTATGATGGGAATCTCTACATCATTAACTTCTTTCACCTTAAGATGAGCTTTAGGTATTCTGAAGTTGATGTTTTACCTTAAGATACTTCAACTTTGCTCAAACTGCAACTGCAAACTGTATGCTAGCTTGTGAAACCTCCCAAACATACCATAAATACTCTTCAAACTGTAACAATCCCTACAAAACTTTGCTCACTTTAAACAACTACTCCTCTTGGCTATCAACTTTCAATAGCATCAATTCACCCTTCTTCTGCAATAACACCTGATGCAACTCATTTAATATTTCTAATCTTCTTTTTGGTACCAAATATGTCCTACTAATACTATCATCATCACTTGATCTATCCTCATTCCAATCATATGTCATCATTATGATTATTTCCATAAATGCAATGAATAACTTCAAGCAAGATATACTTCACTTTATTAAAATTTAAAAATTAACTACTTTTGCTACTCTTTCTAATTGACCTGCATCATCATCCATATATAGAAAAAACATGTGTACCTTTCACTACCTACCACTATAATTAACTCAATCTAACTATGTACATCATTATCAATCATTACTGTGAGACACAATATGCTTTGAATCTGCTTCCATTTACCATACCTTTGAGTGGATCACCCCATACTATTTATAGCTTAATAGCATCATCTTTTGTAATATAAGCAATTCTGAATGGACCCAACAATATCATGTGCAACTTACTAGGATGTTTAGTGTACCTAATGGCATACAATAATACTAGTAAATTAGGGTCTACTTCTCTCTTCCTTATCTTTCGATCATGCCAAGCTTTCCTGCATTTATCCAGCTTCTAACTAAACCTTGCAAGTATTATGTCCTTTTCTAATTCCATTAGTTCATTCAACTTATATTTCAAAGATTGATCGTTAGTCATTTTTGTAGCCAACACAATGCGTAGGATAAGAAATACAAACTCTACCGGCATCACTGCTTCATTTCCATAAACCAATAAAAAAGTTGTAAATTTGGTTAGTTGTTTGCAAGTGATACAATAATCCCACAACATTGCTAGAATCCTATGTTCCTAATCATCCTGCTCTACATTGCAGAAATTTGTTAACGCATGCTCCAATACTTTATTAAATGCTTCCACTATTCCATTTTCTTGAGGGTGATATGGTGTGCTCTTTTGGTGATGTATCATAAATTCGTGCATCAATGCCCTAATAGTTGCATTAAAAACATGAGACCCTTGGTCACTCATCAGTACTCGAGGATAGCCAAATCTTGTAACAATATTATCAAAAATAAATCGTGTAGCAGTATTTGCTATACAATCCTTCACTGGTGTTGTTTTTTCCCATCGCATTAAGTACTCCGTAGCTGTAATTATATGTCTAGCTCCCGACGTCTTTCATGGTGGACTAATGGGCCCCAAAAAATCAATTGCACACTTCTCAAATGGTTCCAATGCAGTAACTGGAAACAACAAGAATTCATCATGGGTTGATGGTTTCCCTATGCACTAGCACACATCATAATTTTTACAATATTCCTTTGCCTCTTGAAATAATGATGGCCACCATAAACCTGCACATGGTACTTTCCTTGCAATATCTTTTTCAGCATTATGTCCACCTGTTATACTTCGTGCACTTCATATAATATTGTGTCATGCTCATGATCCATTACGCACTTGTGTGATATGCCATCAACTCCTAATTTGTATAATTGACTAGCAATCAACTGATAATCCACACTCCTTTTTACTAGCTTCCTTCATTGAGCCACTATATAACCATCCGGTGTTTTTCTTTTCATTAAAAATGTTGCAATTTCTGTAAACTGATATGGTACTACATCCACCTAAAACAACTGCGCATCTGACAATTGATCATCTATGCTTCCCTCAACTTCTCCATATTTCAATCTTGATAAATGATTCGGACCAATGTTATGCTTTCCTAGTTTAATGAATACCTCAAAATCAAACTCCTGGAGCAACAATAGCCACCGACAAAATTATTAGTAAATAATTAAATAAAAAACCCCAACAAATAATATCTAAAGTTTTGAAGCACAGACACCATTGCTAATCCTTCTCGCTCTGTTGTAGCATAATTCTTCTTTTCATCTAAAATCTTCCTACTTGAAAATTAAATAGGATGACTAATATTTATCTCAACTAGTTTTGCAAGTACAATAACAGTGCAATTGATGATGCATCCACATGTACATGGAATATATTCAACCAATATAGAAAAATCAAGATTGGTTCCTACACTAATTTTTCTTTCGACATGTTGATTGCTTCTTGGAATTCAAAAGTCCATTCATATTTATTTTCCTTCTTCAACAATTTCTCTAGTGGTGCATTAATCTTTGCATAATTCCGTATGAATTTATTATAATACCTTGTATGACCTAATGTTACATGCAGTCCCTTTACTGATGTCAGAGATGGAAAATTTACTATCACAACAATTTTAGTTGGATCCACAGTAACCCTTCCTTACATACTACATGACGTAGGATAACTCCAACAAATGTACATAAAACACATTTTTTTCCAGATGTAATGAAATATGTAATTTTCAACATCTATCTACCATCAGTCTCAACACCTAAACACGATCTTTCAACATGCTAAACAATGTCCAGTCATCTAAATAAACTTCCAAAAACATATGCATGAACTATTTAAAAGTTATTACTACAATTCAGGAGAACACTACAGGGGAATCCTTCAATCCAAAAGGTGTCACCATATAAGCAAACGAACCACACTCTATAGAAAACATAGAGTCTTTGTTCTATCTTCTTCTGCAATCTTCAACTAATAATACTCCAAAAATTGATATGTAAAGGAATATGCTTCCGTTCCTCGAACGTTCTCTAAGGCTTCATCCATGAAAGGGGTAAGAAATTGATCATGTATGCAAGTTGCATTCAAATCTCTCAAGTCAACATATATTCTTATCCCTCCAATTTTCTTATCTTAAACTACCATCAAGCTAATCCAATCAGATTCCTCCACTGTCACTATAATTCATGCTTCCAACATTCTCAATTCTTGGCACACCTTTTCTTCATATCTTGGATTCAACCGATAAGGTATTTTCTTTACAGGTTTTGCATCATTTTTTAATTGAATCTTCATTTCTCATAATGATCCTACAATACCCTTAATTTCATAAAAGATTCTAGGAAATAGATCTCCATATTCTTTCAACAGGTCCACTACCTATGTTATTGTCTCTTGCTCCTAATAATCTCCAATTACCGCCATCTTAGGATGTTCTTTTGTACCAATATTGCATTTATTTGTTTTAAGTGGCTACAAATACTATGGTGCAGTATGATTTGTAGATGGATCTAGTACTACACATTCCACTTTAGTCTCTTTGATATTTATTTTCTTGGGATCTTCCCCTTCTTCATGACCCTCTTCAATGATATTCCAACAATGAACCTGTTGATTAAGTTGTACCATATTGCTATGTGTTGCAAAAGTTAATTTATGTGAAATATCTAAAAAATTTCCTGAAAAAATCACATTCGTTATCCTATGCAAAATATCTGTCAACACCATATTACTTGATGAAAAGATAAATGTTTCACAAAAATAATTGTTGGTTGTGGAGCCTGATCTTTAAGTCTCATAGATGATGTTGTTTCAGTAGTATTGTACCCCAAGAAATTTTTGTTATGGGTTGTTTTTGTGCCAACAGATTGCGGGCCCATGGTTTTGGGTAACTCGTGGTTTTTTCCCGTTGTATTTCCCCTTTAAAAGAATACATTGTAATACGGCTAGGGTTGATGCATTAGGTATTGTGTATTGTAAATATCTATGAGATCGTGTAAGAGAGATTGAGAGAGTGTGAAGAGGAAGTTGCAGCAGCTGTGCTGCAGGTTGTAACTCTTCACTTTGCTGGATGGTATAATAATAAGGACTGGCAATTTCTGTGTGGACATAGCCCATCTTGGGTGAACCACGGTATATTGGTGTCTCTCTTGTAATGTGTCTATGTGATTATATCTGCATCTTGTTTATTGTTATTGCTCTGCGATCCTGTTTTTCTAACAATTGGTATCAGAGCCAAAGGTCTATTTGGTAGATAAACCCGCATGAAACTAGGGTTTCTGGTTCGAGTGGGAGAAATGGCGGAAGAAGGAAATTTTAAGGTCAAGAATTTCAATGGCCAAAACTACCAGTTATCGAAGATGCAAATGGAGGACTATCTGTACTAGAAGGATGTATTCCTGTCATTGGGAGGAAAATCAAAACAACCGACGACTATGAAGGATGAAGAATGGGAGGTTCTTGACAAAAAGGCACTGGGAACAACACAGTTGTCGCTGGATTCGTCGGTGGCTTTCAATATCTCAAAAGAAAATACAATGAAGGATTTGATGAGCACATTAACTAAGTTGCATGAAAAACCCTCGGCCTCCAACAAGGTATTTCTAATGAAGCGTTTATTTAATATGAATATGTCAGAAGGTGGATCTGTTGCTGATCATTTAAATGAATTTAATACGGTTACAAATCAACTATGTTTTGTAAGTGTGAACATTGATGATGAGGTTAGGGCTCTTCTAATATTGTGTTCATTGCAAGAAAGCTGGAATAGCTTGGTCATGGCTATAAGTAACTCTCTCTCTAGTTCAAACACCTTGAAATTTGATGATGTTATTGGTGTTATTCTTAGCAAGGAAATGTGAAGAAAAATCATAGGTGAGACATCAGGTAATGCGTTGACCATGGAGAGTAGGGGAAGACAAAGGGAGAAAGGAAATAGACAAGGTAATCGCAGCAAGTCTAAAACGGGAAGATCCAAGTCCAGACAGGGAAAGATAGAGTGTTGGAACTGTGGAAAGAAAGGACATTTGAAGAAAGATTGCAGATCTCCAAAGAAGGAAGGACATGGACAGCAGGAGACTACTCATGAAGAAAATATAACAGGTGATGTGTTACAAGATGCTTTGATTCTTGCATTAGATAATACTAGTGATTACTGGGTAGTAGATTCAGGATCTTCACGTCATGCTACACGCCATAGGAAATACTTTCATGATTATGTTCCAGGCGATTTGGACATGTTTTATTGGGTGATGATTAGCCATGTAAAATTGTTGGAATGGGTAAGGTATGGATAAAATTTAAGAATGGAAGTGAATGTATGCTGAAATATATAAGGCATATTCCTACTATGAAAAGAAATCTGATCTCAACAGGGAAGTTGGGAGATGGTGGCTACTTATCTGCGTTCGGAGAAATGTGCTGGAAAATCACTAAAGGATCAATGGTGATAGAAAAAGGAGACAAGATAGGTACATTGTATTTATGTCCTCATAATACTGACCATCCCATCTCTTTAGCTTCCACAGGAACATATACAACATTGTGGCATCATAAGCTTGGCCACATGAGTGAGAAGGGGGTGCAAATTCTCCACTCAAGGAAGTTGTTTCCAGAGTTGAAGCAGGTAATTTTGTAATTCTGTGAGAACTGTGTTTATGGAAAACGGAAGAGAGTCATATCTCTCAGGGTTGGGAAATAGAAGAAGAATGAAAGGATAGATCTTGTGCATACAGATGTATGGGGACTAGCTCAGGTACAATCTCTTGGTGGCTCTCATTATTATGTTACATTTATTGATGATGCAACTAGGAAAAATTGGGTTTATTGCATTAGACTTAAATTTGATGTGTTTGCTACTTTTAAGAAGTGGAAAGATTTGGTTGAGAATGAGACAGGAAAAAGGTTCAAGTGTCTCAGATCTGATAATGGAGGTGAGTACTCCGACAAGGAGTTTGATAGTTATTGTTCATACCATGGGATTTGTAGAGAGAAGACAGTCCCAGGAACACCACAAGAAAATGGTGTGTCAGAAAGGATGAATGTTCCAATGTTATCGTCAGTCCCATGTACTCTATAAAAATTAGGTAAATGTTCTTTCATTGATTGTAGTGCATGAAAACCATTCACATCATGTCTAACTGATTTACAAAAGTCACAAAAAGAGGTATTGGTTGTGGTTTGATATTTATACAATATTAGACACCATGGACATGTATGGCCCTATTTCTTACAAAGTTTACACCAATATGCTTGAGTTCCTGCATGGAATGGATTCAGGGCACCACTAGCTACATAATTTCCTAATACATGACACTTATTCTGGTAGTGTCCTTCTGCCCAGTAGAGTGTGCACCAAATGCTCTCATGCACTACCTTCCCTTTTGCTATCTCCTTCAAATGCATTGTCAGTGTAGAAATTTGAGATTGCACCTACGCCATACCTTCTGAATATTATCCACCTGGGGTAGAATCCAACTCCATGGTATTTTCCAACGCATCATACTGCATGAGAAATTTCTATTGTGTTAACGGAACTCGTATGTGTTATGAAATTTCTGTAATTAACCACTCCCTATTTTGTACATCTTGAATTCGGAATGACAACCTATCTAACAAAATTTTGAATATCTGATCATCATCCCATATTGTTTCTCTTGGTTTTTGTTTTATTTCCTTAATATATGTAATACATTGAGACTTTGATTTTGGTTTTTGAAACTCTTTTAGCATCGCTTTCTTAATTCCATCCAACATTCTAACAAATCATTGCGTAGCTATACTCTTATTCTTGATACACCACGTTAGCACATGATCTCTCAATGTTGTATCCATACACACTATCTTTTATTTTTCATCGATCACCTGCTTCACGGTCAACATTGCATCACATGTGAACCAATGCTAATTTGCATCATCCATTCTTGTCCCATGAAACAATGGGAATCTAAGTATTGAATTAGCCGTTTTTCTTGCCATATTCAAACTTCTTATTACTATTCCATTTATACTTTGACCTCCTACTCCTCTTACTCCTAATCTTCACTGCAAAAATTTTCTAACCTCTACTTAAACTAAACTTTCTGATTCTGTTTGAAAAACATGCAGAGGTGTGTTCAAGAGGGGGGTTATACAACACAATTTATCTATATTTTTCTCTTTTGGATCTAGATGAATCCTCAATACTCATTTGATTAAACACTTCTACCATTCTCAATACATTCTCATCATTTTCCAATTCTTCTTCAGAGAGAATCTCAACAATATCATTATGCTAGGAATCTCTATCACTTTCCTCTAATTCATCTACATCGTAGCCTCTCCATGTGGTTTGAGCACCACTAACTCTTTCTTCTTCTACAGCTTCCTCTGATGTGTTCTCTTCAACACCAGCCACACCTCTTCGTTGGCATGTCATCTTCTCTTTTTTCCTTTAGTTTTACTATGCATTCATATGGTGCTCCATTCTATTCATCATGCCCCTTTGGCATGTCCCTCTTTTTATTTGATCCTATAACCCCTTCTACATTTTCCTCTCTATAATTCCCTATGTTATCCATTCTTCTCCTCTATTCATATGGGTCCATATCTAATTATTTCCTTCTTTTCTACTTCATGGCTTTGACCCTCTTCTCTCCCTCTTCCCTCTTAGCGTGGAGAGTTTACTCTTCCATCCTATTTGGTTCTATGCGCATAATCCCTTTTTCAACAAAAAACATCTTTATCGAAGTAGTGATTTCTGCTAACAATCTTTTTCTATGTTTAGTCTCAAACTTCTCCTTCGCATAGTCAAAAACTTCATTATATTCAATAGAAAATTCTATGATATAGCCTTCTTTAATCCTTTCAAACCAAAAATATATAGATATTGTCCACTTATTATCTATGTTTTTCAAACTATCTTGCATTTCTTGATCCCACATAATAACTTCTTGACTCCTCCACACAAGTTTCAATTCTACTTGCCTTTTAATCCATTCATGCAATAAATAGGGAAATTCAGCAAAGAAAATTTCATATGTATATGTATATGTGCACCTTTTGTAACCATCATTGGGGATCAATATTCATATTTTTGGTCTCCTTCTGCAAAAATTATTCTTCCTTCTTGGTCAACCAATTATGTAGCTCCTCTTTCATAGGTTTCCAAATTATACTTAACCAAACCCTAACCTTTTCAGGTCCCAACAATGGAACCAATTGCTGGCGTAAACTCCAACCCTATGTTCTAAATCATGAACCAACAATACCCTTATCAGAATCGACATTTTCATTACCTATAAGGGAAAAGTGTCACCCAAGACTCTCACAGGGATTATAGATACTAAAAGGAAGCTCATGTTTGATAAGCATATACCATTATCATAGTCTTTATCGTTCAATTATAACTCTACATAATAGCATACACAGGTTCTCAGCCATACAAAAGTGATTCAAAATAGATAATTGGTCCATTCCATTAATACTGAGAACATTGCATCTAATATTTCTCACTGTCATACATAAAAAATGTGTAGCTCAAAATAGTATTAGCAACAACCCAAAATAGTCACATCTTTCTATTCTTTATACAATATAAGCATTTTTCCCAACTATATTTTAACTAGCAATACTTTATCATAACTTAACTATCTTAATTTATCTCATTATTTTATTGTGAAAACCTCTAAACAATATACTGTGCAACCTATTACACAATATATAATTCATTTACAAAACTTAAGACATTGCAACCAACATAGCACCAACATTGTGGGTAGTGATTCTCATTGACTAATGACTTGGGTAATGGATCCTAAGGGCACCATCAAAAAGGGTGTGAAGTTCAGTGGGAAAAGACTAGTGTTAGGTCATTGTGAGTGACTTAACAATTTTAAGGTGAAGGTGATGAGATTTCCTTGGTCTGACAAAGTTTCACAAACAAGACAAATTTCAAAGGGAAGAGATTGGTCCCATGTAGAAGTAAACAAGAGAAGTTGGCTTGGGAAAACATAAGTTGCAACAAGTAATGGAGTTTGGTTTATGGAAACATGGAAGAACGGTCAAGTATCGAAGCAAAAGAAGGACATGCTAGCACAACATTTGGACAATGAGAAAGCTTCTTTATAGGAATTTGGGTGCCAAGAATGGCTACCTTAGATAATTTTGGTGAAGGTAATAATATTTCCTTCACATAGCATTACCGAAGTACAGAAGGAAGAGGTAGCGAAACATGGCATAACACTTCAAGGATAGCAAACATTCTTGAAGGAGTTGTCCGGTATGGAAACTATTCTAACTGGGGTAGGATGTCATTCCCTTGGATATAAGGAAACCTTAGGAACCCTTCATACCCACCTGGAATCTCGTTGGTTGATGGAAGGACCAGAGTTGGAGTGAGAGTCGAGGCACCCTAGCCTCTGACAAGACATAACTCAACTGGGAACAAATACCATGGGTGGGTGAATTCCCTTTCTTGGATAAGGCGAGGCATACCAATTCCCAAGGGAACACATCTAATACAAAGGTCAAGCATCTAGGACAAGGATCCCACTGTCCACATCTCGAGCTAGAATCCCACCTGATGGAAGCATGGAGAGTGACATTCCTAGATAAGGAACACAATGCACCAATATGTGGAGCAAAGCAAAGGGATCATGGAATTACCCAATGGGGGATCTACCGAGAGTCATCCTAATAAGTGGGAAGTTTACCTAATGAGAGAGTTATCGAAATGTGAGTTGTCTCGATGCATGAAGAGTTTTGTGTGATGGAGTGTTGAAAAGGAAACACCACATAGATGCATATATATTATCCAAAGGTGGAAATCCAAGAAGTGAATCAAGGAGTACATGACAAACAAAACGCAAAATGCAATTGGCACTAACTTGACTTGGAAGCTCAATTCAAGGAGAAGGGTGAGCTAAGTGCTGGGTGTAATTTGAGTGAGTTGGTTTCCTAGATGCAGGGAGAAGACATGTGTCGTAGGAAGTGAACCTGCACACACGATAGAGAAGAAGCTTGCCAAGACAAGATTTTCTTGGGGTTTCTTTGTAATAGAGCTGCAGTCGATTTGGTTGCTCTCAGAAAGGGTGCGGTTTTGCGCCTATTGAATTGTACCATCTTTGTTTTACTGCACTATTGTATCTAAATAAAAATTTTGGGAGCATCCATTGAGGTGCCACCACTTGCAAACCTTTGCCTATTATTTTGTGTATGATATCTTGTTAACGACACACTCCATTATAACTTAACATTAGCCAATTTCACAGATAATAATAGGTAGTAGGCGTAATCTAGAAAATTGACATCACCACCCAGAGTGGAGTTTGGGTAGTGTTATTCAACCTACAACAAGAAAAAGGATTTTATCTAGGTTGGAAATTTAGGCCCATGATAGATGACCTTTTTATGATAATATTTTGTGCATGATTGGTGTACGGTATCACAATGAAAGAGTCTTTCTTCTATCCATGGCCATGACCTTAGTGGGAAAAGCTTCTTTGAGAAAATATTTTCAAGTAGGGTGTCTTGTAGGATCCTAAATAAGGTAACTTAAGTTTTGCGTGATGGAGTTTTTGGAAATCAAATTAGGAACTCTTGGGATACTAAGATCTCCAAGAGCCCTTGGGGTCTCTCTTAGGGATGAAATTTTGTTATTTTTTCCAAAATTTGGGAATTGATTGGAGTAATTTTTTTTCAAATCCATTGATTTTGGAAATAACCTCTTGAAACTTTTGAAATTAATCCAAGTTATGAAAATTTTCATATTCTAGAAAAATAAATAGCATGGATCCTTCTTTGAATATATATAATATGATATATGTGTTTTTCCTTATAACAACTATGACAAGTACATATAATTTTTGGGTCCTAGTAGCATTAAATCACATTTGTTATAGGTCATAATATTTTTTCCTTACAAACTAATTGTCTATCTAGGTTATATATGTTATGAATCAAATCCTTAAAATTTTATAAAATAACAAGAGTACACACCATGTACATAAATGTAAACGTGGAACACAACTCCAATATAGATAAGAAATATAAGTTACATAATAACTCTTTAAAGAATAGGATATCCTTCTCTAAATACCCCAAAACATTTACATAATCATTTCACATGTCCATAAAAAATTACTACATTACCCTTATATTTACATATCCACTCATTGCACATGAGGTCCCTTCATTAGGCCAATGCTATTACATATGCATTTGGCCCCATATATGCCCCTATTATGTCATATTATATACATTAAACCCCATATATGACCCCATTAAGGTCATATAAATATAAGTGGTGGGGTATTTTCAAGTACCATCTACTCAATAAGTGTTCAGATTTTCTGACCTAATCTAAGAAGTCAAGATGCCCCGCAAAGGTCATTTAATTACCTAAGAACTCGATAGATCTATTTTTTTCAACTATTTGATTTGGAATGATATTTCTAGGTCACTTTGACCCAATAGCATGAAAAGAAAGAACAACCACACACTAAGATAAAAGTGAATTAGATCCAAGTATAGAATGAATCAAAGATATCTGAGTTCTTAATGAAAGCCAAGACTTTTCAAGGGGGAAACTCTTTTTACAAATATCCAATAGATGAATATCCCACAAGTGATGATAAGAATGAATATATATTTTATATTTATAGACATAATTAAGGAGGAAACCCCCATAAACCATCATTAGGTCATCTCTACATAAAATAAACCACTAGTTACTTCTAAAGGGTTGAGTGGCACATGTTGGTTATTCATCACCCATGATGAACTAATAGATACTCCGAAAGGGTTAATTCCAACTTGTTGGATATTCATAAGTCTCTTACTTCTACTTGAAATTAGGGTTATAACATGACCCCCCCCTTTAAAAACAATTGACCTCAATGCTTCCTAACTATGGATGCTTCTACATAAACTGACTATCTTCCCAAGTAGCCTCTTTAGATGATTGATTATTCCATTTAATGGGAAAATATATGAGTTCCCTACTTCATAGTGTTTTTACTCATCTATCAATAACTATTTTTTGGTTCCAATACAATTTTTCCTTCTTCATCTATATTTTTTGGCATCCTCACCTAACACAACCAACCATGGGATTGATAGCCACAAAGTATGGCTTTCAAGTTCCAATCCTCGGAGGCTATATCTACATAATACAACTTGAGTAGCTATTCTATGAAGGACACAAATGAAATAAAATGCATGCACATGTGTGATAATTAAAATGCAATGGAGAAGCATGGATTAATATATTTCACAGCAACTAAATGCACATGAACATAATTAAGCATAATCTCACACAAAATGTAAAATATGTATATTTCCATAACACAAAATAGCATTCATTTGCATATTCATAATCAATGATAGAACACTTATATTTTAACAAAAGTTCATCCAAGGAAATGGTTGCATATGAGTAATTTTCTACCCAACCATATGTATTTGATGTAGATATCACCCCCAAGCTATTCAATGAGGCGACCGGGGTGAAGGACCAAGATATGAGATTTTTATCTCTCTCAACTCAACACATTTTCTCTCATGCTTAGCCAATGTGATGATCATATAAAATTACAAGTATCTCATCCAACCATTAACCGACAAGGGTACTCTCTTCCACTATCCTATACAACATATGGAAGATTTTTTCTTTTCTTTTAGCAATCCCTTAGGGATATTGTTCTCTCCAACACTCTTCAATGTGTGTAGAAAGATCCCATTATGTTGTACTCTTCTAGGAATTGCTTGAAAAATCATATCTAGCTCTCAAACAACCTAGAGTAGAAAATACACAAGAGGTGAAGGATTCCTAACTAGCCCATTTTCTATGATCTGACCTACAGATCCATTTATCTTTCATCCAAGTTCTATAATTTTCTCCACATTGTTCACCTAGGTTAGCTTCTAGGTTCGTTCTTGGTTAGCAATGAATAATAATGCATGAGAAAATGTAGAGCATGAATGCAAGAATGATAGAACGAAATCTAGAGTGAATGAGTGAAAGACAATGAGATATCCAAGGGAATTATGACTAAAAATGCTTATGACATGAGGAATGTAGGAATTATGCTTACCCATGATGTTTCTACTCAACCCACACTTCCATAACTATGTGAGAAGTGTAACACCCCATTTTTTACGCCAATATGTAATGATTTAATTATGTAAATATTGATGAAATGGCTAGAATCTAGACATGAATTGTATAGTGTGACAAGATGATGTAATTATGTACATTTTACATTTAATATAGAAACGATGACAACTACAGACTAAGAAGCATGAAGAATAGATGGGGGCCTATAATTTCACAATATAGAAATTAAGAAGGGGGTTTAAGGGGGGGATGACCCTAGTTACTTATAATTTATGTCACTATCCTTATTATTCTTTTTTGTCCTAAGTTTTATAAAATCCTCTTTAATTAAAGTGCATTGTCATTAACCTGGGTTAATTACCCTGAACTTAGGTATTAGTGGGGAAAAAGGTGAACTTCACATGAGTGTCATTTTTCCAGTTCTCCTCACCCTTACATACTACATGGATAGTTCTCAACATGCATAGAAATTATTGAGAACTAGTTCATTCATCATCATTCCTTCCATCATTCAGCGATCACCTCCTATCAACCCTGAGCTACCATACTGTACCATAGTCTACATTCATACCTAAGAACAAAGGGAATATTATAGTTGAGTTCCCCGAAGTCCTGACATACAAATTCCCTGACCGGCCTATGTTGGATCCCTATAAGGGAATTGGGGAAATAACCCAATGGATTGTTAACTTAGAGAAGGGAACCCCATTCCTTGGGTTGTGCAAGATGATGGGGTAGGATTGATAGTAGATTGGGATAGCTGTAGAGTGATATTCAATAACTTCTTGGGGATTGATTGTGTTAGAAAATATTCCATACAGATAGGTTAGACTTCTCTTGGACATAGTAAGGCTCCATAGACACCTAATATAAGACAAAAGCAAAACAAATGGTACCTAACATATCCTAGATCTAGTTCATACACAAGAAAACACAAGCATAGGAAATAGGGAAGAGAGTAGATGTCCTACCTCAGCCTTGAAGGTTTTCGTAGCTTCTCCTTCTTGATCACGATCCTAGCTTGCAAATCCAAACTTGGGATCCTGCACACGAAAACAAGAGATAACAATGCAGCAAGTGTATTAAACAAGATCTATATACCAATTGGAAAACATATTCACATATCCATCAAAAGAGACATGAAATGGGAGAATAGGCCAAGTTTTATATTATAAATAAATGCATGAGAAACATGTACAAAAGTATACCCGACTCTGTAGTAGCATGTCCTTAAAACTCTCCTTCCAAATCCCTTTGATCACCAAAATATCATAAGGACCAACTCTCTAAGATTGTTTCCATGTGTGTGAGCCAAGGCATGAAGTCCTCTTTATAGGATTGACATGCTAAACCACTTGAGAGAAAGATTTGGATCAAGGGAGGATAAGGTGGATCATGGAATATTAGGTTACCTTGAATGGAAATTGAAGAGATATTCAAAGGATAGGATGATCCACCTAAAATCATGCTCGGATCTTGACCCAAAAATCAAGGCAAGGTGGCTAAATAGGGATTGTCGCTCCCCTAAGGCCGAGTACAAAGCGAAAAAGGTGAAATTTTTTCTTCCTGGAAAGCATGCAAGGAGTGACATAGTTGTAATTTTGTCTCCTTGGGAAATTATGTGGGAGAAACACCCGCCATCAAGGCTCAAATTTAGGTTAGGTGAGTTAGTTTTTCAACCTCCAAATGTCAAGTGACCGTCCCAAACATGACTAGCGACTAGGTAAACTACAAGATGATGGAACCTAACATACCTAGGGAACATCACAACACATGCTTCTCATGGTTATGAATCATATCAAGTCAGGGGTGACAATTTGAGGTACAACATTGGTAGCCCCAGATCGAGGGTGGGCTCTATTATAGAGAGAAATGGTATAACATAGTGCATACGACTGGGAGGAACATCCTTATTATGTAGTTAGTTGGAGGATATTTTTGGATAACTTTATATATGTGTATGAGATTCCATGTATTTAATTATGTTATACATAATGTCTAATTCATCGTTATGAGGTTATTTGACAGCATGGTTTTCCTGGCATTTTATGAATGCATTGATGTAGAAATTGCTTGTACTTTTTGGATATACATATATTTAATTTGAGCAATCATATATATATTCATATATAAAATTCTACTATTGCTTCAATAACTAGATTAATGGAAAAAAAATTGAGCATTGAAGATGATTCCAAACACTAATTGAGTATCTCGTGGCCCGAAAGGCATCGTGTGGTCATCGGGTACGTGACAGATTGGTATCAGATACCAGGTTTCAAAACTAGGATTGCATGGACCGCATTTGAATTCTACAAGCAGAATTTTAGGCTGCATAAGAAGTGTTTGACGAAATGTATTAGAGAAAAGATTGGGGAAAATTGTGTTTAATTCCTCCTTTGTGTAATTTAGAGAAGTAACCAAATTTCTAAATGGGTGTTCAAATGGTTGGGTCGAATAAAGAGGGTATCTATGGTAAATTTGTGTTTCAAAAAATTTGGGCAAAGTTACACTTTACAAGAAAAAATATTTGATAAATTCTTTATAGAAATTTAGGCATGAAGTGCTCAAATTTGGTTTTTCAGAGCTAGCATGGAAGGTGATAATAAATAAAATCATTAAAGGAATATTGAAGTATTAAAAATTTGCGTATAATTTTGCATCCATGTCAACAAATTTAGTTCTGAAAATTGATAGAAAAATCACCAATATAAGAAAAGAGCCAGTAATGCACAGTTATATTGTTAGTTGATAGGGTCATTTTCTAGTATTGGGAATGGCTAGTTGTAAATTCAGGTTGGCCACTTGTTTGTGGAAATTGGAAAGTGTAAATTTCATATAGCCACCCGTTGAAAAATTGAATTTAAAAAAATATATATATGGACGCCACAAGTGCCACATGTTCGATGTGAGATGGAGGTACTACGTGAATTATAGATGATGTGGAGTTTCCATTTGGGTGAGGAGTTTTGATGTGGACCAACCACATCAATTGAGTGCTAGAACCAATACAATTGTGTGTAGGATCTTAGCACTTGAGCATTATCCTGATGGACCATGTGATTAGGGCGCGCGAACCAAAGTCTAAGGCAAAAGGGTCCAAACATCATTGATGGCATGATTGGTTGGAGATGCCAATAATCAATGAATATGGTTCATAACATGCCCACAAGTTTCCCAATATTTAACCATGGGAAGCCAATGTGATATGACAATACTATGGTTATAGGTAGTACATTCTGATTGGTAATGCCTCAGGCTAGTGGGCTTCCAAAACCACTTTTTTTTCAAGCGATACCACACCACCTAGTGGGATACAACTAGCCTATTTATGCCCAAGGGCACGTGGTATAGTGACCTAGTAGTTGGTGGAGGGTGTCAAGGCTACACCATGAGGTTAGACATAGGACACATATGACGAGTCAAAAAACATGTTTCATGAGACTTTAGCACCCTGCCACGTCGATATCATGCCATGCTAGAATAAAATTAGAAAGGTAAATAAATATGGAGCTAATTTTTTTTCACCATAACAAGAGCAGTTTAACTCAGAATTTGATGAGACTTGTTCCATTTCGGTGCCATTTACGGGGGATATAAAATGCAGTGAGGGGCATGGAACCATTCCTCTCTAGTTTTATAGAAATTGTGATTTAATGGGTTTGAAGGCGCGTAACCATAGGATGGACGAGGGCCCTGTTGAGGTTGAAATTGTTATGGTGTAGTCACGTGTTACGAATATTAAATAGTAAATAAGTAACATAATAATTAATAAATAATAATAATTTAGAATATTTAATAAACATTAATTATATGTTAAAAAGAGACGTGTCTCCTCATATTAATGGCCAAGCCATATTTAAAGGTGGCCAAACCATTGTAATAACATCATCAATATATTATTACTTATCAAAATGTGGGATTTCGAATATCTGTGGTTGTTTTAGAAATATTGTGGGTGTTCATAAGATTTTACAGAATTTTTTACACTTCAAGTGGTATCAGAGCCCCTTCTTGGGCATTTCGTTGATTTGGTTTTGGCCAAATAATTTCGAGAGTTTCTCTAAATTAAGTCTTTGACCTAAAGAAAATAAAAATAAAAATAAAAGGAAAGAAAGATAGTGGGAAAAAGAAGTAAAAACAAAAATAAAGATTAAAAAAAGGGGGAAAGTAAAAAAAGAAAAGAAGAAAAGAAAAGTTAAAAAAGTAAACAAGCACATGGTTTATAAACCATTATATGGTTTTGTTTTAACATTTATAATAGAAGTGATATAATAATAAAAGGGAATATACATTATTAATGAAACTTTATTAATAATGTTAATAGTATTATTAAACATAAAATAAAATTATTAAATATAATAATTAGTTATTATATTTAAAGACTTTTATCCTTAAGTGAGAAAAAAATATCCATGCACAAAAATGTCGTCAAGAAATGACAACTTATTTTAAGAAATGAGGAAACTTAAAGAAGAGATAATGGGAAATATTTCAAAAACTATAGACGGAATAATAGAAAGACGTCATGCTTGGAATATGTCTGAACAACTATGTAAATAAGATAATAAAAAGGAGAGGGAAAGCAATGAAGGTTATCAAAATATAATGATTCTACCATCTTATGCAAATCTTGAACCTATTACAGAGGCAAATGCAGTTTGGATTGGTTTTATGCCTTGAGAAAGAAGACATAGAAATTTGAAAGAATAGATCCCATGGAAAATATAGACACTCTAATAGTGCTACTAGGGGTCATAGGAATCATTATTTACCACCTCATGCAACCATGATGTCAAATAAAAACAAGGATTCTAACAACAATCCAAAAATGTCTTAAGTTAGGCATCATAAAAGAAGACACATGGAACAAATGCTACAAGGGGAACTCAAGAAGATTAAGACACCCACTGTCGATGGTGAAAATAAGAAGGGAGAATATGTTGAATACTAGTTATTGAGGATGATGAAATACCTTTGATTGCATAACTATTCTTCAAATATGAAGGTCGTAATTTCCATTTATAACTTGCAATGGAAGGCTTCCATGTTGTGGGATCAGTTAGTGTAAGGGAAACATATTAGTGAGAAGAGATTTTAATGGAAGCAGTTCAAAAAGTACTTATATTAACATTACTATAAGAAGAAAATGGAGGAATTGTTTGAGCTTAAGTTGGGATCCATGAGCATGGAAGAATATGAGAGGAAATTTCTAGAGTTGTGGAAGTATGTTAGGCTTATTAAGGAATAAAACGTAAAACTTTAGAGGTTTTTAATTGGATTTACTAACTTTTACAAAGATAAAGTTCAATGCGATGAACCCAAATCCCTTAAGAGGAAATTCGAAAAGATAAGCATCTATATGATCATAATAAAGGAAGATAATATGTTCATAATTCTTGGAGGGATAAGAACAAAAATATGCAGGATGAAAGAAAGAAAGGTTTCAAACCTCCATTCGTAAGGAATCAACACAATTCATTTTAGCAAAGAAACCAACGTGGAATGGACCAGGGATGACAAAGTCTCAGGGAAAAGGGACAAATCAACAAATTAAGTGTTGGGGATGTGAAGGGAATCGTATGTTTAGAAATTTCCCTAATAAAGGATACAAGATGAGAAATGTGCATAACATTCATGTAGCGAGCACAATGTAGGATGTGGCTAGAGACATTCCCAAAATTGATGCATCCTTGGATAACAGACAGGTGGAGCACCAACCCATTATGATTGAAATTGAAGGTAAGGTTATTGAATTACCCATTTCCATTGCAATTGATCCAGGGGAAAGTCGTGTAGTTATATTGCTCCCAACTTGGTTGAAATATTTCAATTAAAAAAAGCAAGCATGTTAAATCATGGTTGGTACAATTGGCTACCAAAACCAAAAGAATAATGAATGAGATAGTAATGAATTGTCTATTAGATATAAATGGACTCCATACATTTGCATATTTGAACATAATACCTCTTGTCTCTTATGATGTGCTTATTGGAATGGACTGGTTGTATGCTAACCATGTCATTTTAGATTTCTACAAGACTCTCACTTGTTTTGATGAAGGAGGAGAGCATAAGATAGTTAAATTCATTCCAAGGCCTATTTCTATAAGGAAGGTTTCAATTGTGTGGTTAAAAGGGTGCTTCAGAAAAGGGTGTCAATTGTATGCAAATCATGTGGAGGAACCAGAAAATAATAAAAGCCCCAACCTAGAACATTTTCCAGTATTACAGAAATATGTAGATGTGTTTGAAGAAATGTTTGGGTTACCAAAAAAAGAGATATTGACTTCTCTATTGAATTGGTTCCTAGAGATGCCCTACTTTCCAAAATACCATATAGAATGAGTACACTTGAGTTGAAATAATTACAGTCGATGTAGCTTGAATAATTGTTGAAAAAGGGATACATATGATCAAGTTTGTCTGCTTGGGGAGAAACAATACTCTTTTTAAAGAAGAAATATGGAATGTTTAGATTGTGTATTGAATTCCAACAATTTAAAAAAGTCATTGTGAAAAACAAATACCCTCTTCCTAGAATTAATGACTTTTTTATTAGATGAAAGAAGAAAGGATTTACTCCAAGATAGAATTCCTATTTCATTAAACTTGGACATATTCTAGTCCAAGTCACTTTGAAGACGGGTCAAAAACAACCATTCTGAACCCCAAAATCAAGGTTTCTAAAGGGCAAAATATGGTTCCAAAAGTGCCAAATCTAGGTTGCAAAAGCATACTTTTTCTTTTGATATCGCCACTTTTGAAATTGGTTTTTGCGCTTTTCCAATATGATAAATATGATAATGGAACTTTTAGAACTGGATTTTTCCCTTTTGGAAGGCTACTTTTGACACTTCTAATACTTAAATTTTCAATTTTTAAAACCGATTTTGGCACTTTCAAGCTCCGATTTTGCACTTTCGAAAACCAAACTCGACACTTTACAAGTATTATAATCACAATGAAATTGAACATACTAGTACAAACAAACATTCAAGTGTATTATTTAACAAAATAATTTCATTTTATTCACAATTGGCCTCACATCACTCATGCCATTCAGGTGCAGGAAGCAAGGCCATAATTGATCTAACAAGAATGTGTCATTGACATCTTGGAAAGTATACATTTTTGTTATAATACAGTTCCCTTCCTCATTACAAACATGCTTTTCTTTCGATTCATCTACAATCACTATATTTTTAGCATCCCAACCATGGATCGAAAATGTCGCAAACTTCTTTTAAAGGCTTGAGAAATACATAAGGATTTCCATCACCATGATAACCCTCTCTAGCTATTCAAGACCAATATTCTTGTGTAAAAATACTCTAAATTGTTCCCTTTGCAATCCTGTTCTTTGTAATAATGTTGGAAAAAAATCGTCAACGTTTTTTTGTTGTGCAGATGTCCATACCCCAACTTCAAATATAATAAATCATTTTCAAAAAATTCCCTAAATCCTGGATGTACAAAATAATATTTATTGGTTGATTCGATATCCGGTGTTCATGGAAATCCAATTTTATTTTTTTTATGAACTGCGTGTAACAAAACTCCATTGAAATCGAAAATAATCAATGGCTTACTAGTAACAACTTTTGATAGTATCTGCAAACAAAAAAAACACACACACAACCCAGTCAATAAAATTTTGTGTTTCAATGTTTTTAAGTATAGTGCTTTCATGTTCTGCAATTTTTGAAACACATCACCAGATTCATGATATGATGTCCATAAAGATATGAGAACTGTCCAAGATAAATATAGAAAAACAATTTACATCAATTTGTAGAAGTTGTCAAAATATACAAATCACTAAATGAATTGTTTTCTGTATAATATGACGGTCATTTGAAGTTGAATGTCTCTAACCAACACCCCATTTTTGAACGAGGCCCGAGATAATTCAACAAAGAACACAATTTTTTTTATAGTTATTTCTCTCTCTTGTGAACCGTCAAATGTCCAACTAGTTGGCATTTTCAAGTAATTTTCCTTGTTATTATCTGTTGAATGATATTTCCCTTCATTTATAAACAACATGTATGTTTTATATATATATATATATCTTCATATTGGATAAGTACATCCTTGAATAACTTTTTGTATATGTGCAGTACTTCACCAACATTATAATATGCATACATTGAGTAATTATAAATACTAATATTTTTACATTTCTCTCGACCCCAAATAAATACAAAGTCTTCATTCTTAAACCATTCAAATATACCAAGGAATTTCTTAATTTCCATGTTGTCGAGTGAGGAAAACCATAGAGCAGCATCAAAATGTTCTCTAGAAACACTGATAATATCGGGGCTAAAAATCCTTGCATAATAACGATAGAAATTATGGATAAAATGAGTTTGTTTGGAAAAATATTCAATGTTGGATAACATATGAAATCCAAAGAGAAATCCAGCTACTCCCATGACCAATAGTTTCTTTTGCGGTGATATCGAGATTGCATTCAAAAACCGTGACTATATATATTACCACAACAACAACACTTCATTCAAGAAGTTAATGATCACAAGCATGCAACTGTAAATGAAGATTTTTATTTCCAAAGATTAATACAAAAATCACCCAAAATTTAACATATTCAAATGATTTAATAAAAGCATCACACTGAACTAATAATACGTTAGATTCATATGAAAATAGCAACAACACCGAAAAAACCGAAAACACATTAAATGATTTAAAATATCCATAGGTTACATCTAGTGTTTCCCGCTCTTGAAAGAGGAAATGATAGGTCACATTTGATGGTTGTCACTCAACTAGAAGAAGGCATTGAAGGTTCTAATATCAGTTGATTCATGCATTTTACTAAAACCCTTCCAAAGTCGATGTACCAATTCACTATCTGTCCTAGCGGACGATGCAATAAAGGGCTTACTCAAAATACAGTTTTCACATGGATGGGATTTCACATCATCACCCTCCAAAACATTCATTGATGTATTACCTTGCGAAGATTTCATTGGGAAATCCTCCCACGCACTCTCCATATTTTTTTGTGCATTTCCTTCTTTTTCATTGCTACATCTCTCTCGAAACCATAAAAATAAAATTTGTTCCCCATATGTTTTTTCTGCACTACCCTCCCTCAAAATTTTTTTAAACAATGACTTCCTCTCATTGACCCCACATTTGGATGACCAAATCCCAACATTGAATTTGGAAAGACATAATCCCAACAATTGTATCGCATTTTTTCATGACTCATATGAATTTTATTTGTGTTTAAATTCAAATTCATCAACAATACTTTCTTCCCCCTTTTTTACTTTGTTTCCTCCAACGGTATTTTTTTATTTCTCTTTTTTTCTCTTTTGGAGTCATTTTTCTGTGACTTTCTTGCGACATAGAAAACCTTCCATTTCTAATATCAATAAAAAATTTGTATGGGGAGATGCACATTAATATTGCTTGTCATTATATATTTCAAAATAAATTTGTTTTATCAATTTAAGTAGAAAATAATCTTTCTCTTTTACCTGTCAATGACCGACCAACATTTGAGTGGTCAGTAACATTGTTGGAGATACCGCGTTTTGACACCAATCCCTCTCCTGGTTCATTATTATCCAAGGAAACCATATCCAATGTGATTTTTTGGCTAATATCCAAGGACATCGTCGATCCCAACTCTAGTTGTGGATGATCCACATGTTGAGTAGCAATACAATCATCTTGACCTAGAAATTTGCAGGTAAACATCAAGAGTGAAGGTGAGTTACTTTCTCCCATTCTCTTCAATACAGTAATCTTGAAATACTTGTTTCATCTAGGGAACAAGATCAGATTTGTTTCATGTTTTGTCTTAGTATAGAGTTATTCTTTCTCACTTTATCCTAAGAGGGCTTCTTCTTATCCATAGGAAGAAATCTCTACAACAAAAAACTAGTGACTCCGCTAGTTTGAACCCTTTTTGTTTGAGTTCTTTTACTTTCATTCATTTTTTTGATTGTGAATTTTCTCTTCTTTCGAACCAGTTGTGAAAGTTGGTCCTTTTGACCTCCATTCACCGCCCTCCCCTCTGCATCAGACCTCTGTCGATGATCAGTGACTCCTCTGGGTTGGCAAACCCTTGAAAAGTAAAAAATGTTTCTCAAATTCCCACCCTTTTCCTATTTCTGAGAATTATCGCGCCCCTGCCATTTATTACAGAGCGATAATTACCAGTTTATCACTACCCTTACTCTTTCTAGAACGTGATAATTCATCTTTATCGTTCCTGTGTTGATTTCAGGCCCACGATAATCTCTATAAAAAAGGAAATTCTTTCAGTTTGCTTGGTTACCTTTGGTCATTTTTTGGTTTCTCTGCTTCTGGTTGTTTCTCTGATACTTATCAGACCTTTGTAACCTACTCAGCTGCAGTATAGTGCTTACAATTCATTTTTTTGAAGTATTATAGACACTTCGGACATCTTTTGGATTCGTGGTCATTGTTACCACTATACCTACTTGTTCATTATCTGTCTCTTCTTGTCCACATACCTTGTCACTTTTTACAAGCTGCAAGTCTGTTGTGGTTTGATTTTATTTGTTTTGTGCTTGGATTTCTTGAGTTAGTGGCACCATACCCATATTGATCACCTCCTCATTATTCTTACATTGGCTTGATTCTTTCATGATACTCAATTTTTTCTACTATTGACCTTCTCTTGATTACATAATGTTCAGGACTACACCGTTCTTATAGCATAACTTTCCATTTTAGTTATCAAAAATCAACATTGAAAGTTTTCTTTCAGAACATTGTCTTGCTTTTGTTGAAAATATCCAGTTTATCATTTTTGCATATTACGAAGTGAATCACTTATCATTATTTGTCACATAATTTTACTCATTTTTGAAACATCATTAGTTGTAGATCAATTGCATTCTAAAAGTAATTTTCATTAGTTTGTCCTATTTAAAAAAGAAAACAAAAAGTCTATTTTTGGAGTGGTTTTTTCATTGCTTTTGAAAAAGTTCATGCATTGTGATCGAAGAACTCCCCCTTTACTTTAGATAGATTTCATCAAACAGAAAGGCTCATTTTGATTCATCTTCATTTGCATGGGTTGAGTCGTCAAAACACCACAAGTTTCACTTCCATTCACCCGATTGAGGAATACAACCTTTAAAATTTACACTCCCTAACTCAACACACTATAACTTCACTTGAGGAGAAAAATAATTTGTTAGTTAGGTAGGACACCGAGGATAGGCATCTAAATAATTCCCCCTTGTCATTTTCATTTGAGAAATAGTTGTTTTCCTGTAGGGTGCTAAAATCCTCTAGTATTTATTGACATGGTCATCAACCAATTTGTGGAGAGGGCCTCCCATTGTTTTGGGGGTAAGGCGCGAGGATTGGTTCTGGACGGACTTTGTGGAATACCACACTCCACTTAGCTCCTAAGGCATATCAATCCATTGTCTTCCTTGTACTCTACCGTATAGGTGATACAAGGGTGATAAGGAAGAAGTGCCAGTATCCTTCTCCGACGTGCCATGAACGAGGTAGCTTAGTAACTTTTATTCTAGGGCTCTTTACCCCGGATCCCTTTCGGTAGAGGGATATCCTTCCATTATTGGTCTCTCATTTTGTATTGTTAGACGTGGATTTCATCACCTTGCGAAGGATACAACTTGTTGGGGTCTCCAGCTCTTAGTTAGGAGGTTTTTCTTGCTATTTCATCTTCTTAAAGGGTCATTTTTCTTTTTAGTGATTGCTTGTTGGAATTCTGGCCACCTTTGTTCCAACTCGTTTATTGTGACACTGATCCCAATATAGTTTTTTGAGCTTGCTTTTTTGGCCTATGAGCCTTGCTTTTATAGATCCCCTTTTGCACACTCGACTGATTTAGGTTTTTTGAGTTCTTTTCTACGAGACTTTCCTTGAAACTTGTATTCCCATCATTATGTCTAAACCACGGAGATCATGAAGAGTACAGGGATGAAGCCCACCACCACAGACTTCTGGTCCACCCGCATCACATATCCCTGCCCCTGCCTACCGCGGAGCTAGTCGAGGGAATGTTCCACCACCTATTTGTACTACATCTTCAGTTCCTTCTGTACCTGTCACTCACAACATGGTTTCAGAACCTCTTACAGTTCCTGAAACCAGTAACACACCTGAGATTCCAGTTGTCCCTCAACCTTCTGTCATTCCAAAAATTCCTACCATAGTGGACAACACATTAGCTTCTGAAGTTAGTACTGCACATGATGCTATATCAGAGGTCATCACCCTCCCAGATGCTAGCACTACCCTGCCAAAAGACACCTTCTACGATGTTCCTAAAGGATCTGTTGGAACTATTAAAGGATCTGACGAAGATATGTCTGAGTTGATTATAGTCCTGGATGGATACGTTGAACTTATTGAAGAAACCGAACTGCCTAACACGCCATTTCAACCTGAGTTTGAATTTTTTACCTCCCAGGAAGAACCTCCTCCTGCTACCACTACACCATCAAGTGTTCACACTCATGAAACGGGTTCTTCTAGCAATATACCTTTCACCCTATCCCTCCCTGATCTCCCCTCAGGAAAAGATATTATGGAATCTATCCAATCTAGCATGGTTAGTTTAGCTAACTCTCCTTTAGCATCGGAACAATTCAAACGCGATACGGAGCAAATGCTTTCATCGGCTTCCCAATACCCCCCTGCCACCTATCCTCCTGGTTACTGAGCTCCCCACATTTCGTCTAGCACAGAGTTTCATCACTCCTATGCTGACGGATCCGAACCCTCCGATTTTACTTTACCCGATCTCTTTCTAGACCCCGATCGAACAGCTCACATTTTTTACCCCTCACGGGATACAAATTCGGGCCCATCCCTCGATGATCCTCCTAATTTTCAAGACCCCATGGATGTGACTCCTGATACCCCCAAGTTAAATTCCCCACACTTGTTACCGTACAATATGTTTGGCGTACCTTCAAGGGACACACCACTTATGAGGGATAACCCAGTGTTCTCTCGATCTGTAATATCCCTTTTTCAAATTTTATTAAAATGCCCAATTTTCCACTTTTTTTCCCAATTTCGACCTTTGACTAGTTTTACTGTTTTGACCTCCAAATCAACCCAAATGCTCCCAAATCTTCTGTATGAGTGTATGAATGGTATTTAGACTTGAATATAAGGTTCAGGGATGTTTTATGGCCCTCCAAATACTGCTGCAAACTTGATTTGTATTCTGATCAATATATGTAATTTTGACTAGTAATTTGTGCATCAAATCCCCCTCGGTTAACACTGCAAATGGCCTTCCAAATGCCTCCAAACTCCCACAAATTTATGAACAGAGGTATATAATGTGTTAAGTATGTGATTAAGGTCTCATATGCACCATTAATTGATTTTTAATACTGTTCTAACTCTCTCACGTTCAACAGCAAAAACCCCCAATTCGACCCTTGGGGAAATGGCACTATTTCACCTCCCAATACAACTAAACTGAGTAAAAATGCTTCAAATGCTCAAGTACAGTACATGAAACTTGTAGAAGACATCCATGGCAATATATTTATCACAAATATATCATATAATCATCCATACATTCAAAATCATCATCAATACATTGGCTCACAACAAGGTAGTGGGGAAATGGCATTGTTCGTCCATTAAAAATGAGATTTATACATTTCTACTTGGAATTTCGACCTGAAAATTTTTGGAGGTAAAGAACAGAGTATTTAATTCATATTAAAAAATAAATGGGGCATTAGAAGCTCCCCCAAAGAGTACAATAGCTCACCAAAAACGCCCTCCCTCAAGGAGCACGAATATGCCTTCAAAACTGGAAACGGTGGAGAGAAAGTGCTGCACTAAACCAAACCATGAAACTTCCTGTAGCTGCTACCTGCAAATACAAACTCCATTAAAGCACCATGAAAGACCTGAGTGGCCTCTCCAAACACCAACTTGGATGGGAATCTTTCACCCTCGAAATTGGCTAAGGCAAGAAACTAGTCATCCACTAGCTCTCTCTTCGCAAATGCAATTTTTCTCAAATCATCAAAAGCCATTCTCATACTTGATTTCTACATTTTATAACCAAAATTAGCCTTCAAGGGGTCTAAATCCTCTCAATAGATTCAATAATTTTCCATTTAGAAAATATTCCTCATTTGCCACTTGTCTCCTAGTTCCAACCTTCCATCTTCTCCCAAATTCGAATTTGAGTCTCTTTAGATTCCTCCAACTCCATGAGCGCCTTCTTGAGCCTATTTTTGGGGCTGACATGTCATAATTGTCAGGTGTAAGAAGTAAGGTCTGAATTTTGTCATAAAATGTCATAGATGCTTCATTATTGTTGTCATAAAACTAGGGAATCTAGCCCATGTGTCCACTAGTCTCCAATTTGACTCTTCCTCTCCCATGGAGGTTACTATTCCTTCCCATTTCGACCTAATATGCTCAATGCCATGTGTTATGACTTACCAAATCACCCAAGAGTGTTCACCTTCCCATGAATTCGAATGGGCAAGAGAGAGCTGCCATGTGTCATTGAAAAAGCAAGCTAGTGTGGGTCCCACCACCTCCATATGTCTCCAAAACCACTTGCCACCTAGAATTTCTCTTGAATTTATTTATTCATCATATTTATTAAATTATTGAACCCTTCTAATGTCTAAATATCATTTATTAGTTTCCTTATTAGCATCCCACATGTGCCCATCCAACCTAGGAAACTAGTAGGATTGATGGGATTGTCTTACTATGCACTTATTTGAATGGGGACATTACACGATCCCCACTTGAAACATATGGAAGACCCCCTCCACAAATAGACACCTTTGGCGCTATTGACCAATCGAAACTACCTAACCTTTCTAGAATTGGAAGAACATCAAGTCATACTGCTGGATCATCCATGTTGACCGGAGGTTCATCTTCAGCCACCATCTATACCATTTCAGGAGACGGACAACCGACTACTGGAACCATTGATCCCAACAACCAACCCCCTTCGGGCGGACCATCAAACCCGCCTATGGGAGGAAAACCATCTCTTGGGAACACTGGTCCCAGTCATCAACCTCCTCCCACTGGACCATCCAATCCACCTACTGGAGGGCAATCTCTTGGTACCATCCAAAGCGGGGCTACTAAAAAAAAACCTCCATTCTTTCCATCGGCCCAACAAGGCCCTTCATTTGGAGGCTTCCCACTCGTTAACGCCCCCACTGGCACCATCCAACAACCCCCTCAATCAGCAGCATCTGCTTATTTAGGCATGTATAATTCACCTGGAAGCAGACAACCCCATGTTGGTATCCCAACCGGACCCCATTTCCAACATCCCTCATCAGGTACACATCCTTCTTGGGGATCCCAAATCCCACAGAGTGGGGGATATTCTTTGTTTGAAAACTCAAATCAAGTTGGGGGGAAACCTACTCAACCTTTTATTCCCCCCAACTTGAACTCTGACATTCCCTACCCTTCAGTCGCGAATACTCCATGGAACCCACCCTTTCAACCTCCACCTCTTCATCAAGGTGGAGCCAATATTCCATGGACACCATTCTTTCAGGCATCCCATAACCCTGGTATGGGAAATCCTCCACCTAATCAAGGTGTTTGAAACATTCACGAGATGCAACAATCCCAGGGAACTATACTCCAACAAGGAACAAGAAACATTCCTAGGACATAACAACCCCAGGCTACGATACCTGTTATCCCTACTCAACAGAATGTTCAACAACCGGTTACTACTATGATTCCGAATCAGATAGTCAATCCCATGATTTCGAACACACGACCAGTTAACCAGATGGTCTACTATCCTCAAAACTTCCAACAGTATCCCGCAGGAAACATGTATGGGTACAATACCCAACATTATGTTCTGCAGGGTCCTACGGGCATCCCTACATCGTACAATTACTACTCGTAGCCGCAACCCAATTGTCAACTTCCTTCCTGGCTATGCTATATTTACCCAATTTGTCGAGGCTTATCAATGATGCCATATGGCATGAACCAAATTGGCCACCTATCCCATCCAAACTACCATCGGACATTCCCAAGTTCGATTCCAAACCCGGGGAAGACCCCAAGAACCACGTAATGACCTTCCATCTTTGGTGTTCTTCCAACTTATTGATGGATGACTCCATTCGGTTACAGCTCTTCCATCGTATGCTCACTAGCACGGCAGAAAAATGGTATATCGAGCTGCCACAACACTACTTTCATGATTTCAATACCTTGGCCATACAGTTTCTGACACATTTCCAACTCCCCATCTGGTACGAGACTGGAACAGACCTATTGACCTCATTACGTCAAACCACTTCTACACATATCTCAGATCATATCCATGAGTGGCGTCGATGTCAGAGGTTAATTAAGGCACCCATTCTAGACTAGTTACTTGTTGATTGGTTCACGAAGTCATTTCTGCCTCCCATTGCCAGGGATATTGCCATGGGCAGAGTCATGGAGGAACAAGCAATTTCTCATGCTCAGTATATGGATTTGATATATACCCAATCCAGAAATTTATACAAGCTTATTCCCCATGCCTCCCACACCACTACTGATCCAACCAAGCCTACCACTGAACCCCCCATTGACGGTATTGTCGGCTCAGTTAAGGCTCAGCTTTCCATCAAACTGAGTGGGAAGCAAGCTACTGCTTCCCCCTCTCCACCCCAGACTGCTCCCAAAGCTTCTACCTCTCCTCCTCTTTCCTCCAAGGTGAACACGGTTCAATCCATATCACAACCATTCAGGGGAAAGAAGAAGAATAACCGTGGAAAATCCAAGAAACCTTCTAACCAAAAGGAGAACCCCAAGCCGCAACTAACCAACAACGATCCCAAACCATGTCGAAAAGCAATGTTCCCCTGCCTGATTTTCTAGGAAGATCACTACACATGCGACTCTCCTTACGAGGACGAAGTCAACAAATTTGTAAAGGATCCTCCCACCTGGCATTGTTAACCAATCCTTTCTCCCAACAACAACAACAGATGGTTACCCATGATCCCCCATAAGGGGGCAATCCAAACAACCCACCCCGCGGAGAAACATCCGCAAATTGTGAAATTTTGATGACGAGTAACGAAGAGATTCATCTATCTACTAAAGAAAGGACAAACGATACCCCTTCAAGTTCAAACAAACCAGAGACAGCCAATGGAAAGTCTCCTTCTGAATATCCTTCCATCATCTCTCCCCCAAACGGTCATCTCCACATTAACAGACCTGTCACAGACACAGTGCTATGCCCACCCAAAGGAACCATCTGAAAGCCGACATTTAAACCTAATGCGCGAGTAGCCCAAAATTACAATATTGTTGAGGACCTAGCTCAAGCACAATGCGCAATGTTGACTCTTGAGTTTCTCCAACACTGCCCCACGCAGTGCAAAACATTACTTTCAGCACTAGGGGCAGTGGACCTGGATACTTCAAACACGATTATGTTTAACTTGGAGTATTTTAAACCTCGGCTTTCTCACCAGTTAGCCTTCCAGGTCCAAACAAAGATCTGTGGAAACAACATTCATCACACTGTATTAGACGAAGGTGCTTCCACGTCGATCATGTCCTTGACTTGTTGGAGAACCATAGGCTCACCTAGAGTTACAACTTCTCTCACTACTCTCAGAGCATTTGACGAACATGGTTTTCAGTCGTATGGACTCATTCCTGCGATTGGCGTTGAACTAAGGGGAAAGACAGTATCTATACACATCGAATTTGTAGATGCACCATTGGATTATAATCTTCTACTCGGACGGATTTGGTTCTACGCCACGACCTCTGTTGCATCTTCTATCTTTCGATTAGTATAATTTCCTCACCAAGGGAAGATTGTCACTATAGATCAATTAGAATTCTGTACTCCAGACACTCATTCGAACTCCGTCCACATTGTTCCATTACTGCATCAATCTTAGTACCGTCTAGAAGATGTTGGAATTGGTATTATGAAGGATTCCTCCCTCATCAGAGTAATCTTGGAGCTTAGATCCCCTATACATTCCATCAACATGATATCGTCAAGTATCACCCCATCCCATGGATCTGTTGATTCTTGGTTGATACGACATCCTACAGATCTTGAAAACTACGATGACTCCATGCCTTTAAATAGGAACCTTACAAATTATTAGGCGATCCAGTCAACCACAGATTAGGTCGACCCTACTATGCATCACGCTGTGGCACAGCTCTCATCTGAGGATGGCCCATCGTCGTCACTTATCGATCCTCTCACACTGATTTTCCTTCTGACGAATCAATCATGGAGGTTATGTGCTTCGATGAACCACCCTAGGAACATTACCATCATCGATCTTCTTTCCCTATTATCCAGGCGATTGAGCAAGACACCAAACCTAGCAGTTCACTTGAAATTGTTAAAGCCAAGTTTCGCACTTCATTCGATGATATATTCTCCGAAGTAAACTTGGCCAACATCATGGCAAATAATCCTATTAACATTTCAGTGAAACCTAGTGTCGTGGAAAACATTCACATAGCCAAGACATGTACTCCCACCGAGGTGGAGTTCTATATTGCCTTATTCAAAACATTCCACAACATTTTTCGCTTAGAGTTATGAATAAATTCCAGGAATAGACCCTTCCATCGTGGTCCACGAAATCCAGACTTTTCCTAGTGTCCGACTAGTTCGGCAGAAACTCCGACCCGTCCATCCTCATAAGGTAGTGGCTATCAAAGCAAAAATTGAAAAACTTATGCATGCTGGTTTTATTTATCCTATCCCGTTGACAGAATGGGTGTCTAATATCGTTCCCGTGGAGAAACAAAAGGGTACGATTAGAGTCTGTGTCAATTACCTTGATTTGAACAAATCTTGTCCAAAATACAACTATCCAACTCCATTCATTGACCAGATTATCGATAATTCTGCCGAGAGTGTCATCTTTTCATTCATGGATGGCTTCTCCAACTATAATCAGATAGAGATACTCCCCATTGACCAGCATAAAACAACCTTCATTTTCCCATTGGGGACCTTTGAGTACCGAAAGCTACCCTTTGGCCTCAAGAATGCCGAGGAAAATTTCCAACGGGAAATGTCATATGCATTTCATGATATTAAACATATTGTAGAACCATATCTTGACGACCTCCCCTCCCATTCTCAGGCTCGGGATGATCACCCAAATCATTTAAGCGCCATCTTTTCTAGATGCCGCCACTATGATATTCGTTTAAACCCACACAAGTGTGTCTTTTGTGTCGAAGCCAGAAAACTATTGGGATTCATAATCTTCAAGGACGGTATACGTTTGGACCTAGCGAAGGTAGAAGCCATTCTAGCTCTTCCTTCACCCACAGACATACCAGAACTTCAAAGTTTGCAGGGGCATGCAAACTTTCTACGTTGTTTCCTATGCAATTTTACCGAGATAACCAAGGGCTACATGAGGCTTCTAAAAAAGAACATCCCTTTCTTTTTGGACGATGAAGCCCAACGATCTTTTGATAATCTAAAGGCATCCCTCACTAAGGATCTCGTAATTTAACCCCCCAATTACACACGGGATTATATTTTATATCTTGTAGCTTCCACTTCCACCATTGGCATGGTGTTAGTCTAGGAAGATGCCAATGACATAGAACATGTATTTAATTATCTTAGTAAGAGTCTCCTCAACTCTGAAACCCGCTACTCACATGTTGAAAAGCTAGCTTTGGCTACAGTTTTTGCTGTCTAGAGGTTCTACCACTACATTCTGCTCCGTCGGACCACTGCCATCGCTGATTTCAATTCAAATGTACTACATTCTCACATGTCAAGTGCTTGGGAGCAAATACTCTCATTGGATTGTTGTCCTTCAAGAATTCAACTTGGAATTTGCCAAAGAAAAATCCAAGAAGTCTTTGGTCTTTGCAGAGTTGATTTGTACTTTTCCCCATGTCACTGAGAAACCAGAGCCCACTGATTCTCTCCCCGATGAATCGTTGTTCCTCATTGGCACATCCGATCCATGGTATGGGTTTATCATACTCTATCTCCAAACCCAACGTTTTCATACCAAACTCAATCACAATGAATGTCGACGCATCCGACATCATGCCAAGTACTACCTCATCATCAATGATACCCTTTATCGCTGTGGTGTTGATACTGTCCTTCGACGTTGTTTAACTTTGGACGAGGCTGAACACATTCTTAATGAATACCACTCTGGTGCATGTGGTGGTCATCTCTATGGGATGGCTACGACCTAGAAGATTCTATGAGTGGGATATTCCATCACTGAATGTGAAATTCCATCACTGAAGATAGCCATAGAGCTACTTCCCAGTACCACTTCCGAAGAGGAACGGTTTCTGTATCTAGCCAAGCTAGATGAAACCCGCCACGACGCTTCTTTAGCTAACAAAGCCCATAAGAAATGCGTCAAAGCACAGTATGAAAAATCCGTTCAACGTCGGATTTTCAATGAAGGCGACTTCATACTCACATACAACCAGATGCATGACAAACTAGGAAAAGGAAAGCTAGAGTCTATGTGGTACGGTCCCTTCATTATAAAGCGTGTATTGGAAAAAGGAGCCTACGAGCTCGTTTACTATGATGGTACACCTCTGGCACGACCCCGTAATGGGTTGTACCTAAAACATTTCTACACGTAGGTTCATCCTACACGAGACATCTTGTACATAATGTACTTAGCTTGTTTTCAGTTATTTATTTTGTGTGTGTGTGCATGGATTTTATTTCATATATCCTCATTTACCTCGACTTGTGCTTCTATGCGTAGATGTCTGCATACTACGGATTCGCTGATGGTGCTAGATGACATACCCAAAACCTTGCTTCCGCAGCATGGGTTATTTATTCTCCTGCTGGTGAGTTGGTATCTTTAGGAGGCACTTGCTTGGGCCCCCCAACCAACAACATTGCAGAGTGCCATGCATTTATTAGACTCTTAACTGAAGTTGCTTCCCTTGGAATCAACTCCTTATTAGTATTTCTAGACTCCCAACTCGTGGTGTCCCAGTTGAATTGTGTCTACACTATTCACGATCCCATATTACTTTGCTTATTTAGAAGGGTACGCCTCTTGGAACAATCTTTTGATTACATTTCATATCAACATATACCAAGAGAATTCAATTTTGTAGCTGACTCATTGGCAAACTACATTTTGGATTGTCATCTAGCCCATACATAAAAAATACATCATAAATCAAACACACATGCCATTGTAAATGAATAAGTCATAGAAATAAGTCCACATGTATATAATTGCATATAAAAGTGTTTTTTTGAATACATATGATGTGTCTAAAAGAAAAAATTTGGGATCATGTCCCATACAAAATTTGGCTCTCTGGCCTACATATCGTGTACGTGCCGCAAAAGGAAAATACTACTATATAAGGAGACCTATCGCGATCATTGCGACCCTCGCTCTCCTCACGCTGCTCGTGGTAGCATACCACGGCTCTAGCCACCCTACGTAGGAGTATGCCAATTCATCTAGGCACACCCACAGTATGCCGCTGGGGATGGAAAGGGACGTCATCTATACTCATACCAGGAACTCCAAAAGTCAAGCCCGTAAGATTTTGCTCTACATCATGGATACCTCCTGCTTCTTCCTCATCCTCCTCTTCCTCCTCAGCAGCGGACTGATGTTGGACCTCACCTTGGCGCAGCGGCGAATAGCCCACTGGTCTTTTTGGTCCACGATCTACGACATGCACATGTACACACATTAGATATTTTACACATTAAAAAATCACTAAAAATTATATATATTTGAAAAGTTAAAAATACATTGGTGAAGGTTATACCTGATTTGTCCCAATCCTCATCATCGGGCAATGCCAAGTCAATGTCCTCTCGGAAATCCACCCCTGCATAGGGTTAGTCCTCGATCATCATGATCTGCTCCTCCAGCCACGAGAAGATTTCCTAACCGAAGGCTAATACTTGTGGTTCCCCATGCCGTATGGCGTAGTCACTCCATTGACCCATCTGAGGCTTGGTCATAGGGCAAATAGGCATGGATATTTGTGGATGCAGCAATGGCACCCTCTCCAAAAAGAAGGTGCCATTGCTGCATCCACAAATATCCATGCCTATTTGCCCTATGACCAAGCCTCAGATGGGTCAATGGAGTGACTACGCCATACGGCATGGGGAACCACAAGTATTAGCCTTCGGTTAGGAAATCTTCTCGTGGCTGGAGGAGCAGATCATGATGATCGAGGACTAACCCTATGCAGGGGTGGATTTCCGAGAGGACATTGACTTGGCATTGCCCGATGATGAGGATTGGGACAAATCAGGTATAACCTTCACCAATGTATTTTTAACTTTTCAAATATATATAATTTTTAGTGATTTTTTAATGTGTAAAATATCTAATGTGTGTACATGTGCATGTCGTAGATCGTGGACCAAAAAGACCAGTGGGCTATTCGCCGCTGCGCCAAGGTGAGTTCCAACATCAGTCCGTTGCTGAGGAGGAAGAGGAGGATGAGGAAGAAGCAGGAGGTATCCATGATGTAGAGCAAAATCTTAGGGGCTTGACTTTTGGAGTTCCTGGTATGAGTATAGATGACGTCCCTTTCCATCCCCAGCGGCATACTGTGGGTGTGCCTAGATGAATTGGCATACTCCTACGTAGGGTGGCTAGAGCCGTGGTATGCTACCACGAGCAGCGTGAGGAGAGCGAGGGTCGCAATGATCGCGATAGGTCTCCTTATATAGTAGTATTTTCCTTTTGCGGCACGTACACGATATGTAGGCCAAAGAGCCAAATTTTGTATGGGACATGATCCCAAATTTTTTCTTTTAGACACATCATATGTATTCAAAAAAACACTTTTATATGCAATTATATACATGTGGACTTATTTCTATGACTTATTCATTTACAATGGCATGTGTGTTTGATTTATGATGTATTTTTTATGTATGGGCTAGATGACAATCCAAAATGTAGTTTGCCAATGAGTCAGCTACAAAATTGAATTCTCTTGGTATATGTTGATATGAAATGTAATCAAAAGATTGTTCCAAGAGGCGTACCCTTCTAAATAAGCAAAGTAATATGGGATCGTGAATAGTGTAGACACAATTCAACTGGGACACCACGAGTTGGGAGTCTAGAAATACTAATAAGGAGTTGATTCCAAGGGAAGCAACTTCAGTTAAGAGTCTAATAAATGCATGGCACTCTGCAATGTTGTTGGTTGGGGGGCCCAAGCAAGTGCCTCCTAAAGATACCAACTCACCAGCAGGAGAATAAATAACCCATGCTGCGGAAGCAAGGTTTTGGGTATGTCAGCTAGCACCATCAGCGAATCCGTAGTATGCAGACATCTACGCATAGAAGCACAAGTCGAGGTAAATGAGGATATATGAAATAAAATCCATGCACACACACACAAAATAAATAACTGAAAACAAGCTAAGTACATTATGTACAAGATGTCTCGTGTAGGATGAACCTACGTGTAGAAATGTTTTAGGTACAACCCATTACGGGGTCGTGCCAGAGGTGTACCATCATAGTAAACGAGCTCGTAGGCTCCTTTTTCCAATACACGCTTTATAATGAAGGGACCGTACCACATAGACTCTAGCTTTCCTTTTCCTAGTTTGTCATGCATCTGGTTGTATGTGAGTATGAAGTCGCCTTCATTGAAAATCCGACGTTGAACGGATTTTTCATACTGTGCTTTGACGCATTTCTTATGGGCTTTGTTAGCTAAAGAAGCGTCGTGGCGGGTTTCATCTAGCTTGGCTAGATACAGAAACCGTTCCTCTTCGGAAGTGGTACTGGGAAGTAGCTCTATGGCTATCTTCAGTGATGGAATTTCACATTCAATTGGAAAAAGGGTACTGTGCAGATGCGGGTATCATAGAATGATGCGGGGTAGATGGATATGAGCTATGAAGAAATTGTGAGGGAAGTTGTTGAAGATTGTGGTCTCCTGAGAAGTGGGGTGAGGTTTTGGCTAGAGAAGAAGAGGAGGACTGAGATGGAGAGAGAGATTCCTAGTGAAACCAAAACAAAGAACTGTGAAATAGGGCCACAAGGGCCTAAGCGATGCTACGATGAAGAAGAGGAAAACCAGGATACCCCTGAACCTGAGGAAGAACAAACCCAAAGCTACAAAGTACCCAAAACCCCGCGCACGGTGCCAAACTTTGGAGGAAGAAACGCAAGCTCTTCGCAGGGTTGTCCTTCGTGATAGAATAGTAGTAAGAGTAGTGGATCTACAAGCATCGGTAGAAAACCGAGGATGGCAGGTGACAACGTAAATATGCCTCTATTTCAGGGAAATGGGATTGAGGATCCTGAACAATATTGGTTCTTATGCAAAGCGATGTGGACAGTGGAATAAGTGTAGGATGACGATATTAAGAAATGACAATTGGCGATGACCTTTAGAGTCCATTCACTGGATTGGTACATGAAGTTTATAAAAGTACCTACAGGGCGTTCACATAAAACCCTAGCAAAAATCAGGGTTGTATTGATCGACAAATTTAAGAAACCCAAATTAGAATCACAGTATATCACAGAGTTGAAGGAAATAAAACAATTCCCTAATGAGACAGTATGGGAGTTTGATCATAGGTTCAAAACTCTGAGTCCTAAAGTTAGTTTTGGAATGAGTGACATACAACATAAAGAATGGTTTATTGCAATATTGATACCGCACATTTAGATGTCATCGATGCAACCATTAGAGAAATTTTGAGGTAAAAAATGGGCCTCAAAACAAAAGAAATGTACTATAAAAATCAACCAATAGGATTCAAGGTGATGATGTCAACCATGGGGAATAAATCACCATTTTTTGGTAAAAAACATAAAAAGGTAAAAAGGTCAAAGTGAAAAAACTACTTCTTCAATTCATATTTTCAACTTATCTCCCTGTATATTCACTCAAATTTCGATCACGAGCAGCCGTTGGATGGGGAATTCAATTCCGCATCAAACAAGTACCCACTCGGCATACTTTTGATGGACCCCACTAGACCAAAAATAATAAATACATGAAAAAACGTGATGATGGACCCCACTGGACCAAAAAGAAGAAATACATGAAAAAACGTGATGATGATGTCATCATCACGTTTTTTCATGTATTTCTTCTTTTTGGGATAGTGGGGTTCATCAAAAGTATGTCGAGTGGGTACGCGTTTGATGCGGAATTGAATTCCCCCTCCAACGGCTGCTCGTGATCGAAATGTGAGTGAATATACAGGGAGATAAGTTGAAAATACAAATTGAAGAAGTAGTTTTTTTCTTTTTTCCTCCAAAATTTGATGAGGTATGCTAATATTATTTTATTATTTCCACTATTATTTTATAATTTTCCTTAGGAGGCCCATTTTAGACCTCAAAATTTCTCTAATGAGAAGATTCTATCACAAGTGAAAGCGTTGGAAATCGCAATGAAGCTCAAAGCTTCTCCGATTAGCAAAACAGGGGTTGGTATGAGCCAGATCCAGTCGCAGCTAGCAAATTTGACTATCCAACTGCAGGAGATTAAGAAAGGAAAGGAAGTTCGTGAGGAGATATGGTGCATTCGATGTAAGTCTGAAGGACATCACAAAGATCAGTGTCCTGAATTTCGTGAATATTTATAGTCTGGTGCACCAAATTCCCTGGTGTCAAATTTTTCAAACAATGGGACATCGCTCAGAGGAATGTGTATACTTACAGAAGGTTATGTCAAAGCTGGATAATATGTTCTGTGACTTCTTTCGATCTGTCAGTCATGAGGAGAGATATTGCAGAGCATATGATTTTCTCCAAGAGAGAGATGCAGATACTTAGTTCATGAAGGGAGACGAGAAACCTCCTACACAATTGTAGTCACAGTATAATCCACTGCGGCCACAGTATAATCGACCGTAGTATAATTAGCTGCAGTTCAATCAACCACATCTGCAGTTCAATCAACCACAACCATAGTATAATCAACCATAGTATAATCCAACGCAGTATAATTAGCAGCGAGACGGATTCAGAGGAGGATTTCATGGGGGTCATGGCAAAGCCTTTGGTCGAGGTTGAGGACTAGTCACATACTATAATTGTGTCCAGATCAGACATTATCAAATAGATTGCCAAAATTCGACCCCGCGGTGTACCTATTGCAGCGCAGCCGATCACAATGTCAAAGATTGTCCTTAGTTGATCACGAAGTGGTAGACTAAGAATGCACCACAACAGCAACCAAATACAAACTTAAATCAAAACCATAATCCTAATCCAAATGTGCAGAAGATCTCAACTGAGATAAGAAATCGACTCATGAATGTCACAATGGTAACCATAGGAGGAGCTACGATATGAGAAGATAGGCCATTACCAAATGTTCATCTTACAACCCAGAAGCATGTTCGATTTGATGTTGAAGTAGAAAAGGAGACCTTTTTGGAAGCATGATATGTATTGAGAAAGAATAATACTAAGTTTCCACATGTGGTCCATAAAGAACCTGTCTATGAGATGCCATCGATTTTTGATATGACAAATTCACAAAGGTCACCAGGGAAGGTCAGTACTCTGATAAATTTTCTAGAAATTTGTTTGACATTAGCGAAGGATCAAAACGCGCTGGAACATATAGCTAGCTTCTTGTATCGATAGGAGGAACGGAGATAGGATCAGACAGTAAACCAGTTACACAGAAAGGAAAAAGGAAGAGAAATGAGGATGAATTCCCATATTGGCACATATGATGTAGATTCTATCATCTTGGATCTAGGATCAGATGTAAACATCCTAACTAAGAAAACATGGGAAATGATGGGGAAGTCGCAGTTGGTATGGTCCCCTATAGAAATTCGATTGGAAAATCAGATCAAGGTTACACCAATTGGTCAATTGCCTCATCTACATGTCGAAGTAGGGGGACTGAAGACATACGAATATTTCAACGTCATATAGATAGTCAACAACACAAGCCCATATCCCGTGTTGTTGGGAATAGACTGGGCAATGGAAAATCGAGATGTCATCAATTTTAAGAAAAGGACAATGTCTTTTGAGAACTGTGACATGAGGGTCATCGCCCCGCTTGATCCACTTGAAAGGAAAATAAATGTCGAACCAATGAGAGATGAGTTCACAGAAGGATGGGACAACATCTACAATGTTTTAGAACATTACATAAATCCCACCGGCGATGGAGAATTGGGGTGGCGAAGCATCAATTCAGCATCGTTGGTCTCCGACGAGGAACTAGAAAATTAGCAAAATCAATTGCATGAGGTAACATTCAGAAAGTGTGCATGAATCACTAAGTCATTGAGATGGGTAGCAACATAAGTATGTGATATGTCGACATACGAAGGATTACCTAATCTGGCAATATTCATCCATGATTTTGAAGACAAGGCATCAGAACCATGGCACCTACTAGCGCTAGAAGAAGCATTGAAGGCTACTCCAACAAGGTAGTGGGTTGCACACAAGTCATCGATCACGAGCTGGAAACTATGTTGACAATTGATGAAATTCATATTTTGGGAGAATGAATGCTATAGAGAGAATAAATATAATGGAATGGGTGATCCAAGGTATCATCTAGGAGTATGTCAAATCAAATGGGGAATGAGGCTGAAGAAGGAGTGGGTCCATGCGTTCATCCATATGCTAGATGAGGTACTGCAGAGCTAGTACATCACAAAACAAATGCAATGAGGAAAAACTATGTGGGAAGAGCTGACCACTAGTTTCAGTCACACATTCAACTTTGTTGATGAGAATCCTTTCATCCACAGTGCACTACAGGAGATCCGTGAAAAGGTACTCGAGATAGTTTCAACTGAAATACCAATGGGACAACATTGGACCACAACACTAGAAATGATGATGGAATGTTAGAATGTGTTCGATGGACCTGATGATGAGGAATATCCTAGAGCCTTGTATGTCCTAGAGTCAGAAGGAAGTCATGACATCAAAGCACCAGATATACCATTCGACAAATTCCAACATCCATTGAAAATTAAGAAGGCCAATATTGGCTAAGTGGAAAATACCAAGTTTTCTAGTATTGGAGACTATTGGAATGATTCAACAATTGGAAAGGTCACCAACCTACTGCATGAATTTCAAGATTTGTTCCTGGCGAAGTTTTCTTAAATGAAGGGCATTTTCGGGGACCTGGGTGAGATAAAGAACCCTCTTAAACCTAATGCTAAGCCATTGAAGCGGTGACTATATAGACTGAATCCCAGATACAAGGAGTGGGTGAAGGCCGAGATAGAGCGGATGTTGGATGCAGGGATCATTGAGTCGATCGAAGAGTTGGAATGGATCAACCAAATGGTCGACCAAGCTAAAAAGACCGGTGAAATTTGGATTTACGTCAATATAAGAAAGCTAAATGATGCAAGCCTTCATGACCCATTCCCCACACCGTTCACATATGAAGTACTTGATTTTGTCAGAGGACAGGAGGTATACTCATTTACAGATGGATTCTCACGATACTAACAGATTATAATCCTGAAAGAAGATCGACATAAAACCACCTTCGTGACAAAATGGGGATGCTTTCAGTACACAGTCATGTTGTTTGGTCTCAAGAATGCCCTTACAATGTTTTCAAGGCTAGTCCTCGCTGCATTCAAATATTTCATTCACAATTTTATGGCGGTGTATATGGACGACTGGAATGTATATGGGTTGGTTAAGGACCACATTGCGAACCTCAAGATGATGCTGGAAAGGTGAAGACAACATCAAATTTCACTGAATCTAAAGAAATGTATCTTTTGTGCACCATTTGGTATCCTGCTAGGACATATTCTATGCAAGGAAGGTATGTTGGTCTACCCAACTAAGATTGCAATCATTGTCAACTTACCATCATCAACGTAAAGCAACTGAGGGCAATGTTGGGACATACAGGATATTAGAAGAAGTTCATAAGGGGATATGCAATGATTACTGCACCTATGGAAAAGTTGTTGAAGTAGGATGCAATGTTTGAGTGGAACTATGAGTGCCAGAAGAGCCTCGACATACTAAAGGAAAATATGGTCGCAGCACCAATATTAGTCTTCCTCGACTAGAAGAAAGAATTCCATGTCCATGTAGATACTTCATCAATAGCATTGGGTGATATTGGCCCCACCAGGAGAAGGATCAATTGACCATCCTATAGCATTTGCAAGCAAAATTTGTCCACTGCAGAGAAGAATTATATGATGACATAGAGAGAAGACTTGGGGATGGTATATGCATTACAAAAATTTTGACACTATCTGCTTGGAGGATATTTCAAGATGTTTAATGGCCACTCAACATTAAAGTACTTAGTCAACAAACCTGTGTTGGGGGGGAATATCTATTGATGGTTACTGCTATTCCGGGAATTTGATTTTGAAATAATTGTGAAGCTTGGATGACTGAATGAAGGACCCTATCATTTGTCGATAATTGAATCAGGCAAAGAACCAAGGAGCATCAATGAATGCTTGCCCGATGCATAGCTATTTAGAATTGAAATGGTCGATGACCATTATTAACATATTATTCAAATCTTGGCTACGGGAAGAGCACCTGAGGAGTTCAATACCAATCAGAAGAAGAATTTAGTAATGAGAGCTATTGATTTCCAACTAATCGCAGGACAACTATACAAGATGGGGACAGATGAAGTTCTTCGCCGATGTGTCCTTCCGCATGAACAAGAAAGAGTGTTGGCGGAATCTCATGATGGGATCATAGGAGGACATTATGGAGGGCACACAAATTCTAGGAAGATACTTATATATGGTTTATTGTGGACCATATTACATGGTGATGCAACAGATTATGCCAAGAGCTGCGGCATATGTCAAAGGAAAAGGAAACCGTCGCGAAGGGATGAGATGCCATTAGTGCCTCAGTTGGGATTACAACCCTTCAACAAATGGGAAGTTGACTCCGTGGGAACAATTAAACCACCAGGAAAAATAAAAGGTTCGAGGTACATAATTACTGCGATCGATTACTTAACAAGATGGGTTGAAGCAGCACTGGTGAAGGATTGCACAACTGCGACAGCAGCAAGGTTTCTCTTCGACAATGTGGTCACCATATTTGGGTATCCAAATATATTGATGAGAAATCAAGGCACACATTTCGTCAATCAAAACAATAGAGCCATGACTAAGGAATTTCAAATTCAACATAGAAGGAGTACCGCATATCACCCATAGGCGAATGGTGTAGTTGAATTGTTGAACAAGATATTGGAGCATGCGCTCACTAAGGTGTGTAATACAAACCGTGACGACTGGGACTTGAAGATTCTAGGGGTATTATGGGCTTATAGAATGACATTCAAAAGGTTGACAAGCCAGACCCCTTTCAAGTTAGTATATGGACAAAAGCAATGATGCCGATGGAATAAATTGTCCCTAGTATGCACATTTCAACAGCAACAGGAATGAGAGATGATGGACCCATAGAATAAATATTGGCACACCTAATACAACTTGAAGAAGATAGTTTCATTGCAGGATTTCATCAGGAGGTAGATAAATATCGACAGAAGGCATGGCATGATCTCCACGTAAAGGAAAAGCACTTTTATCACAGAGACATGGTTCTCCTATATGACAACAAGTTTGCGAAGCACCCATGTAAGCTCCAAATGCATTGGCTTGGTCCATACATCATAAATTTCATCACTGATGGGGGTGCAGTTCAGCTGCAAAAGTTAGATGGAACACTATTGAAAATTTTAGTGAATGGGAGCCGGTTAAATCCCTATCGAGATATCCCGACACACATCGACTGAGAAAGCAAACAAGTAAAAAAAAAAAGAAGCGATGTCCGGGAGTTTGTCGACAACACTGCGACAAGGATCAAATTCAAATGTCTTTCGATTGAATAGCGACGAATTTTGAAACGACGACGTGGTTTGGGGCCTATCGACACCCAACAAAGTGCGAATGGGTCAAAATGGGTAACAAATGCAGCATCTAAGACACGGAGGATGACGACGCAAGTGGATAAATATGCATTTAATGGCCAGTGAGTGCACATGGTTCAGTAAATCGACGAAGGATATGGAAATCATTGTCCAAGATGGACTCGATGGATGGGAAGCAGGAAACCAAATCTATAAATGCATGCACAAATGGACAGTTCGTCTCATTGTGCATTGTGAGAGTGGGTGAATAAATTGCAGAATAGAGCCGAGTGAAGAGTGAGTTCAGATAATTACGATGGCACAAGTAATCTCCAGCACTAGCATGCAGGAATGACCCGGGACAATGGAAATTGTCCATGAGAAACCGTAAATTGCATCACCGTGGATAATCCAAAAGAAGAGAAGCACTACCCAACCAACGGATACCGACCAAAGAACGAAGCATACTCGTAGCTCGGCATGGGATACAGCTATAGCAGGAGAAGAGGGCACATCAAGCTGTAGAGGAAGAAAGGACACAAAGAGGAGGGAAACAAGGTCCGATGGTAGAATACATACCAGGGTATGTTCCATCATGAAAGGAAGGGGCTCTAGCGATAAGACTTGGAAAGAATTCCAAGTACACCATATATGATCCAGCGACACTAAAGGGTGTCTGTACCAGAGGAGATGTATTGCAAAAACTACAAAAACTGCAATACTGCGACCACGATATCTTGGTGTATCCAAAGTGCACCCAAAATATATTTGTTGACAAAGCGCATGACCATGGAGGAGCAATCATTGGAGGACCAGTGTAGTGGGCATTGGGGTTACAATGCTCGAGACTGATATCCATTATCCACATGCTACACTTTGGGAGATCAGCGAAGGTGAACGCATACATCAAGCAATTGCTTGTATTCTTTCACGGTGGATACTTATGGCTTGATACAAATATTGTGATCATTGTCGACTTGATTGCACAGATTACTGGGTTACCCAAATCAAGGGTAGACCCATCGTAGTACTTCCATGGGAAGGGTAATGACAAGAAGATAGATGTGAAGATGGAGGAGAAGTACAGGGTGGAGAAAATTACCTGAGGATATTTTATCGACACGATCGATGATCGAGCTGTAATTCTCACAGAGACGTTACTAGCAATAAATATCATAAGGAAGAATCGCCCCAATTAGTGCACATCAGGGGTGATCGCATTAGCGAAGCATTGAGCAGCTAGAGTTCAAATGAATTGGTCGTTGTTCCTACTTAATGAACTGATGGAAGATGCAGTGGAAACACAAGAGAAGGTAAGCCCTTCACATACTCGTGGCTCCTATTGTTGATTGCGCTGGTCGCATGGATGGAGTCGTTGCAATATCAAGGCATGGAAACAGACATAGCGAAAGTGTGTCAAGAGGTACGATACTGGAATTTATGGGCGTTAACAACAAGGAAATGCAAAAAGGTAAAAACATTCAATTCTTCATTTATTTAGAAGAATTGTGAGCAGAAATGGTAAAGGTTTTGCAACTGATGGAGGCTGCAGTGAAGAAGTATCGGAGGATCGCAAAGCTTGCTGTGGGGCTACAAATGATATTCATCCAAGCACGCACAGATCCTAAACACCAATATTTAACTACACAATACAAGCTAAGCGAAGAATGATTGGATGCCATAGTAGAAGAATGGAAGGATGAATGGAAGGTTTCGGTTAGCGAAGAGAAACTGTCGGATCCATAGGATGGGAAGCTGACAGATGTACCAAAGACACATCCTAAAACAAAGGAATCAGATGAGGAGGATGAAGGTGAGGATGATCAATCTCCCACCACAAGCCATGATGGGGCATTGAAATATACCTAGATGAATTCAGAGATAGAGGCTCAACGACAGGAATCCAGAATAAAGCATCGAATGGAGATAGGTGAGGGGAGTACTACTGTTGGTCTCCCCGACGAACAAATAAATCAGCTGATTGAGAAAATAATGACTGTGGCAAAGGAGAACCGTACAAAATCCACACAACATGCGATGGTATACTTTCACCAAGTGTCACGGCTATTACAACCACTGAGCATTGCAATAATGGAAACAAGGCTACAGTCAGGACAAGCTGAGCCAAATGCGTTAGAAGTGCGACGGGTCGAGGTGGATATCGGCACTCAGTGACAGATCGTACAGGTGTTACCTAGTGTGATCACGACAGGAGATGAATACTTGGGTGCTACATTGCGAATACTAGACACCATCATCATCGACTTAAACATGTTGCCCATGTTTATGCTGCATCTCACTCACGCTGGGGTGAGCGAAGAGATCAATGACCGCTAAGCATCAGTGCATGATCAAATGATCACTTATAAGCGGCAAATACGAAGCATTGAAGAGGAGGTTGAATGAATCTGCAAATAAAAAGAGGTGGTCATGAATGAAAAGGAAAAGGCGGTGGAGGATAGAAGGAGATTGGAACATGCCATCTCCATGGCATGCGAAGACACTCCAGAAATAGGAAAATAAATGTTTACGGAAGCTAAGGAACTGAGGTTGGGAGCAATCATCGTAGATCTTCAGAAAGAGAATGAATAATTACAGACAAGGGAGGTGCCAAGCACACCAACAGAGCAAGTTGAGGAAAGGAAGGGCGCAATTGAGGAGGTCGCGTTAATGGAGAAAGTAGCACAAAGCATCGCATAAGAAGTGTCGCAATTTTGGGGAAGTCTCATGCAAGATGAGTAGTTGCACCAGCTCAATGTGCAACTAGGCGAGTCGGAGGCGCAGTTAGAGGCATTGAGGGGATCACTTGAGGTGATGCCCCTACTGGAACAGATGACAAAGGCGACCAAATGGAAAGAGTTACAGCATCACGTCAACAAGGCGCAAACAAGAAATCAATGAAGAAAAACACAGCTAAATGATTTGCAGATGAAAGTAGAGCAACTGGTGGTTGAGGAAATGCTAGTAATGACACAGCTAAAGGAAAATATGGATAAAGTGTAGCAGACAGGCGACGAGAACCCAACAAAGAAGGAAGTTGAAAACTATGCAATGCTCAAAGCCATGACAAAGGAAGATGTCAACCAGATCAAGGAAACTTAAGATGAGTTCATAATGCAGGGTAATGCGCCAAAAACATTCGAATGAGGTGGCTCGAGGGCGAGCCACAAGTTTGTGTTGGGGGCCTGTTAGCACGGGGTTGAGTCAAATAATTTTTGGTACATTTAGCGATGATAGGGATAGTGAGAAGGGTAAAGGACCATTCTGGGAGAGGATAAAGCAGAATTTAAGCAGTTAGTGCGGAGTAATTGGTTAATAATTTAAGTAGTAAATGAGTCACTCTGCGAAGTGGACCAATTGTAACGGCCAAGTGAGCCTATAAATAGGAGTAGAATTGTAAGCCTAAGGGATTTTTTTATCATATCTTAATATATATTTTGACATCTGATTGTATCTAATTGCATATTTTCAAATCGCATCTTTTTGGAATCTCATATTGGATGATCTGAATTTGTATTGGCTCTGCGGATGTGTATCCCTGATTCTACGATATGTTGAGTAATGATAAGGATTGATTTGTCTATGTCGTTGTCACTTCTAACTTGTCACAATATGATGGGATATGTGTTATTGCAGTATAATTGACTGTATGATTTCACACCTTGGTTAAACATGGTTTATGAATGAATTTGTAATGTTGCAGTCGTTTATGTATCTCAGACCGGTTAGATATGTTGCTATAATCCGTTATTCCATAGATCTAGTTAGTATGTTCTGATGCGAATGATATTTAAGTTGACCTAAGGGTTACAGTGTGATTGAGTGCGAATGATGCATGTTCTCTTGTATCTACAAAAACATGGTTCCTCCATCCCCCCTTAGATATCTCGGATGAGACTTCACTCGCTCTGCGGGTGTTGCTGGAAAGGATAAACCCTTTCTAGGTTGATGTCTATGGGATATTGCGCTGAGTTTTGTTCACAATTGTGTGAAGTGAACCCCTGTCAACATATCTGTGTCTTTTTTTTTCTACCAAAGTCTACTTCTTCTTTTCTACATACTATGAAAGGAAATCAAATCTGGACTTATACTGAGAATTAATTCCAGATTCCTTTATTTCTGAAAAAGAATATTGTTGTATATTTATAGGTGGTTGCAAAATCAAAATAGTTTTTATGGAACAATTAAATCTCGTTCCTCCATACTAATAATTTCCTTTTGTAGTGCCACTTTTGCTTTCTTTCTTGAAACTTCTTCATCGAATTCCATACTATCAACTTCTAAAATATTCTCTTATTGGTGATATCAGATTTAGCTGGTGTATGAACCAACATTGCCAAATTGCTTCTTTGTTCCATATTCACTTCTTTCTTATCTTGTTCAAATTTGAATAAATTTTCCATTTCTTTTAAGCCTTCAATTGTTTGATGATCAAAAGTCTTGTTTCTATTTTGTTGTCTCCTTTGTGATATAATTTGATGAGGATCATAATTAATCCTTTCAGCCTCTTGGAAATCCATGATATTCAATAATTTTTTTACTATAGATAGGGCTTCCTTAGTCTTAATGATGAATAGGCCAACTTTAAGAGGCAAATTCACATTTGATGATTTTTTCAAAACACCAAAATGTTCTTCTTCATAATGCAACATTTGTCTAATAAATTCTAAGGAAAAAACCCTTGCTGTTAAAAAGGCTAGTAACAGATATGGTGCTCCAGTTAAACCATACACTCTAATTATAGTATGTTCTTTATACAAGAACCAATCACATGTTTGGTGTTTTGGTGTAGGCTGTATCATTTCTTTCATTTCTTCTAGCACTCGAGGCAATTCAGCATTAAAATTAATTCTGTAAACTTCTTCCATGATTCTATTGGTGAACTCAAACATATTGATCTGTTTAGGAAGGTCATGATAAAACATGGTACCAAGAAACTTCAATTCAAGAATATTTGAACACAAGAACAGGTTCATGAGATATGAATAATATTTGAAATGCTTCAACTCATGGAAATTCACCAACTAGACATGAATCGCTTCAGCTAGGAATTCATCAAAATTAAAACCACATAATAGAATTGACTATGACTCGGGTGAAATGACTTGCAGAAGGAAATCTAACATAAATTTCATGATTGACTTATCACTATCTAGACCTAAAATTTGACTCAACAAGGAAACAAATAATTGGGTATCTCGCTGAAAGGCATCAATACTCAAAGGGAATGATATGTTTTCATGTAACTGACCATTTTTCAAGACTTGTAGTAAAAAAAATTGTTTTTCTTCCGGACTGCAATTTCTATTAAACTTTACCAAATTTTCTTCGTTAAATGACTCAGGGATTTTGGGAAATGTTTCAGGTAAACCTAGAACCTCACGGACAGTTTGCACATTGACTCAGCATATAATTTTGGTTGTATTTACATTAATGATTACCCTTTCAACCTACTTAAAATTTGATGCACACCATCCAAAAAATTCGGGGAAGTGTAGGTTCTGTTTGACACAAAAATAATACAGAAAAGAACCAAAAACATTAAATACATCCTTTCCCCTTGACTTAAACTCCATTAATTTCTCTTTAGACTACAAAATACTACCCACAGACAAAACATGGTCGAAAATATCCCTTTCCCTGTAAACTACAACCTCCTCTTTTTCATCTAAACTTTCATTAAACAGAACAAGGTCTTCAATTTTATCCATTTGGGAACCAAACTCTGAAAAGTGAGGGTTTCGAGCTACCTGTGAAGTGAACTTACGAACTGGAGAACGCTGGAGTTGACTTTTGTGCTTGTTTACAAAGACAAGTGATGTTTTTTTGGCGGCTTCTTTTCCTCCAGATAATAATAAAAAAAATCATTTTTTCAAACTCCGAACAAACATTTTATATAACATATGCTTAGGTAGTTTCAGAACTTGCAATGAGTGGTTTAACTTTTACCACTTTTCATAGCGGATTCCACCAATGCTTGCCACATAGTAAGCAGTTTAATTTCCACTCCACCTTTCCAAGTTTAACAACCGTGCACTTTATAGTGCCGAAACCCTTTTCCACCATCGATTTTCTTCTAGGTGGGTCCGCATCATTATTCCGCCACGGGTTTACACGTTTGCAACTTTTGGTAAGATTTTTTCAATTGTTTAGCACCTTTTCCATCTCCGACCTTGGTCATTTGAATCCCCTGCATGCAATCATGAATCCCATGAAGTTGAATTTCAGAGAACACCATCGATCTCGGAGGAATAAAATCCAACGGATCACACACATTTCGCTAGGTTAACATGCATGAAGTTCAACCCAAGAATGTGACCTGAAATCCACTTTTAATTGGGATCATAAAATTTTCAATTCCACTGTCGATCTTGGATGGGGCAATCCAATGGTCCAGGACAATTTCGCTGGGTTAAGTTGTTCATATTTTAAAGCCCAGTATGTGATGCAAAATATTTATCAAATCTAGGTAAGCGCTTGTTGAATTCCACCATTGATGTGCATTGACGAAGATCCAACAATTTTGAATCATTTCACTATTAAAAGATGCTCGAGGGTTAATTAAAAGGATCGGAAGTGAAATATTTGTAAATATTAGTTGACTGCCAGTTTGACATCCACTCTGTTGAACGGAGGTTTGGAAATAGTATATTTGGAGAAAAATTTGGCCAAATTGCTAACTTTGGAGAATGCCAAAATTGGTCAACTCTGCAAAATAGTAATTCATTATTAATTAAAACAAGATTGAAAGACTATGAAGATCAATGATGAATCGATGCCATTAAAAGGATACAATATTTTTTATGAAGAGGCATGATTTTCCTAAAAAGACACAATGTTTCAAATATTAAAGTTCTTTGAAAAGATATATAACCATACAAGTCAAATGTATGAAGAGGTGTCTCTGAAGTTTTGGTAATTGCATATTAGAAGCAAGAAAGAGGCCAGTGAGATAGATGAAGCATTACAAAAGTTCGAGCTTCCATTGAAGATCTGAAAAACTAAAGTTAAAACTATTATAAATCAAAGGGTGGTTGGGTGGTTCTTGGGGCAGGTTAAGGCCTAATAAGGATATTTTTTCCTCCTTCCAGTCGTGGATGGAGAATTAGGGTGTTGGGGCATCCTTGTTTATTGATCAGGCAGAAAACTAGGGGTAGGTGCATCCTTTCTGTAGTGGCAGAAAAATCTAGAAGATTAAGTTCTCCATCAAGTTAGTGCTTGTAAAAAAAAATTTTAATAGATTAGCTTATTAATAAGAAATCTTTGTTGGTTTTCCCTATGAGGTTTCCACGATAAATCCGTGTGTTCAAATTGTTAATTGTCTTATTCATGTTACGTATGATTATTTAACGTGTGCTTAATACTAATTTTTTATACAAGGTTTGAAAAAGAAAATATTGATTCACCCCCCCACCTATCAGTATTACCGGATAAACCAACACTCATCGCATAGCGCCCTCTTAATCAACTAGGGTCCTGTGTAGTTGATGCTCTAGCGCCTTTGCTTAATATTTTAAGTGCTTGGGCCTATTGGCATAACTTTGTAGAATCCCTAAGACTTACTTCCCTTATACGTTTTAAGCCTTCTTTGGACTCCAGAACTCATGAACTATTTAACTGATATTCTTAGATACTTGGGACAAAAATTGTGCTAACAATGGGGTCCCTTTGTGCAGAGATTTTGTACCTTGTCCCAAAGCTCTTTAACTGATGAACACTTTCCAACTTTATCTTTAACATGATCATATATTCCATGCAAGATGATATCCATTTCCATTGCATTATTATTTCTTAGCTCCTTCATGGATGCAGTTTTTTGTGATCTTTTTTGAGCGATGTAACCATTTACAATAGATTTCCAGATATCAAAACCTTGTTCTTGTAAATGAAGTCTCATCCTTATAATCCAATGATCAAAATTTTATCCATAGAACAGTCGAACCCCATATCCAGAGTAGATACTTTCATATTCATCCATTTTCTCTAGAGATATTCATTCCAGCTATGAGACTCTCTTGAAGGAATTGACTCTAATACCAATTGTTGGAAAATTATACTAAAAGGGGCAGTAAATCAATATTTAACACTTTTTAACAATTTTAACCTTAAGTAGAACATGTAACATTAACCATTAACAATTTCATTCACCATCACATAACACCATACACAATGCACAAGAGATTTAACGTGGGTCTGAAACCCGAACAAGAGAAAACCACATAATGCTTTTCTTATATAAAAATAACAAGATTGCATTCCTAGGAGGCACCCCAACACCAACTGGAAGGAGGAACCAACCCCCTAATTTACAAGATCCAACTTGAAGGAAGCTCCAAGTCCCTGATTTACTAGCACCAACTGGAAGAAGGCTCCAACACCCTAATTTATAGAATCCAACCCGAAGGAAGCTCCAAATCCTCGATTTACTACCTCCAACTAGAAGGAGGCTACAACCCCCTGGTTTTCATAAGTTCCAACCTATAGATAAGACTCCAGTCCTTAGTAAACTCCAACTCAATAGTTTTATCAGCACCAATTGGAAGGTATCTCCAACTCCCTGAGATCACAAGCACCAACCTAAAGGAGACTTTAATCTCCTATCATTGCCCCATCCTGCCACCCGGATATGAATAAGAAGAACAATATTCCACTGCCATTGTATCACTATCTCCATCAACCTATACATGTATCTATGTCCTTGTACCTATATCACTATCCCTGTACCTATATCTATCATTGTCACAATCATTGTAATGTTGTCACTATCACAATCCCTATTTGTCACAATGATACAATCATTGTCTCTCTCACAATGCCACAAAAACTATCTTTGTCACAATGTCAACTTGTACATGCCTCAAATATGTCCTCCAAGAATTCCAACAAATTCTTCCAAGATATACTTTCGATGTATAGCAAGACCAGAAAGATGCCTCCAAAGAGTGTAATAAAATCCCAAAAATAATCACCAATAGACTTCATCTATTTGCACCTCAAAACCCTTACATCATAGACCTCATAGTAAATTCAAAAAGAGGTATCTCATGCCAATAACATTAACATGGAGTACTTCAATACAATCACCAATAATATCTATTCCAAGATCATCATAGAATGTGCCAAGATAATTACCAAGATCATCATTAAGTATGATGATCCAATGTGCCAACAAGTTTGTGATTCCGATACCGTATGAGAAAGTTATGAAAGATTTTGTCAACCTTCTTCTCTTGAATTTTCATTGTCTCTGTCATTGTCACAAACCCTAACATTCAACAAGTATAAATCTTAGCATGTAATGAATAAGATATGAAACTTTTACCACATATTCTTCAATATCTCTACGACATCTCCTCTAAGGTTCATTCTCTGAAACGTCATGGATCAAAAGTTATAGTGAAAGTTCCAAACTAACTTGCTTAAATGTGATTTTTGAGTCATTTAAAATCCTTGTCTTCCCAATTTCATATCTTCGAAAAATATAATGAACCAAGATCTAAAATTTTAACCATGTTTTCTTCACGATCTCTATTAAATATCATCCAAAGGGAACTATATGAAACATTCTGGATCAAAGCTTATAAGGAAAATTCCAAATTGACATGTTTGGAGGTTATTCAAAAACCCTAACTTTCTGAGGTTGTATCTTCGGAACTATAGAAAATTAGCATCTCAAATTTTTAACATAGGCACTCACAAGTCTTGTATCCATCCCATAAAAATTGCATGGTCTGAAATTCCTAGAAACAAAGATATACTAAAAATTCCAAGATGACCTAAAACAAAACAAAAAAAACAAGTAGAAATCATCACAAGATTTCATCTTCCACTAGAATTTCGGCCATCTTCACTTCATATTTCCCTGAAATTTGACCCTCTACTCTTGTATTTGAGCTCTTCAATTTTGGATGATGAAGATGAAAATTTTCCTTGTTGATGTATATGTAACTTCGGAATGTATTTCATCTGTGTATTTTATATATATATTTATTGTACCCTTATAAGAGATGTGTCATTCCTTTATAAGGAAGTGTCATCATCTGGATTGACAAGTGTCGCAAGTGTGTGTACTTGCCGATGGGTTATTAGACCACCATGTGGGGTCGGCCCTGAATTATATATATTATAATGTGGATGTACCTAGCTAGACAAGTCGGCCCCATAAGGTCACTGGGAAAAAAGGTTAGTATAAATAGAGATCGGAGATCTCTATTTTACTTACTCGAAAAAGTAACTCACTCTCACTCAGAAAGTGGCGCACTAGTGAGGAGGAGGATCATCTGCTACTAGGAGACTATCTCAGTGTATTTTGGTTGTACTATGGTTGAGCCATTGCTCTCTCTATCTCTGAGGAAGTTGTGGGGTTTTTCACCTTAGGGTTTTCCCCACGGAAACTCTATGTCTCTTGTCTCTTATGCTTTTGATTCTTGTGATGCTTGTCATATTGTGGTTTTCATGCATTGATATACTGTATATGTTATTCTCTCAGCAAAGATCCTAGAGTATTGTGAATTAATGCTCAAAATTTAACATGGTATCAGAGCTAACCTGAGAAGAAGACATTTTGCAGTGACGGAAGCTTGAGTTCCTTGTTTATTGGGTTTCTCTCCACAGATTTTTGAAAATCAGTATAGTAGATTGACTCTACTCATCAAGGCGCATCTATCTGTCCAATCATAATTCAATTCCGAGCATTTTCAGATTTGTCCCTAAAAATTAGGGTTTCCACAAAAATAGGAATTTCTGGAATCTAAGGCACAACTGGAAGCTCCTTACAAAAATCGAAGTTTAGAGCTTTGGATCGAGATTTTTGGCTGGGTAGATCTCCTGGAAACTCAAACCCTAATTCAGGGCTCTCTCGAGTGAACCCGGGAGGACAAAAAGGCAATTCTGAAGGGCAAAACTTTGTTGATCTCAAATTTTGAATACACCAAGCTGATCAGCTCATCAAGGCGCATCTTTCTATCCTTTCAAAAATTTGAAATTCACATTTTGAATTTTTAGGGTTTTTTCGACAAACCTTAATCCGAGACCAGATCCAATTTTTAGCATTTCAAGTGGTAAGACCTAAATCTTTTCTATTTCCATTTGAAGTAATCTTTAATATGTCTCTCCACACCAAGCTTGAGGATAAGCTTGAAGGGGCTGATAACTTCCGAGCCTGGAAGTAAAGGATTGGATTAATCCTGGAAGAAAATGAGTTGGACTCATATGTGAAAGAAGACATCCCTATCCCAGAGAATGAAGAGGCCAAGGTATTGCATAAGAAGAACTTGGTCAAGGAAAAGAGAATCATTGTTGATTCTATCAAAGACCATCTCATACCCCATGTGTCTTCTCTTAAGACACCCAAGGAGATGTTTGAGCCTTCGACCAAGCTATTTGAAGGAAAGAACATAAATCGAAAGATGACCCTGCGGAACCAATTGAAAGGAGTAAAGTTTTAGAATGGAGAAACCATTCAATCTTATTTTTCAAGGGTCTCCCAGATCAAGGAACAACTAGAAGCAGTGGATGAAATGGTGGAGAATGGTGAAGTGGTGATGACCACTCTAAATGGCCTACCCAGGTCACGAAATTCCTTCATTCAAGGAATTTGTGCAAGGAAGAATTTGATCTCCTTCAACAGATTGCGGGAAGAATGCTCTCAAGAAAAAGCTAGACTTATAGCTCATGAGGAAAAGATGGGAGGTGAAGATCAAGCTCTTGCAACTCACACCAAAAGAAGCAAAATCAAGAAGGAGCACTCTCACCACAATAGATCCTATCAAAAGAGTAAGAAGGACCTAAGATGCTTCACATGCAATGAGAAGGATCACTTTGCTTCAGATTGTCCCAAGAACAAAAGGGATAATAACAACAAATCCAGTAAGAAGAAGAAGGGCAACAAAAGAAGGTTTCATGCTCATGCTGCCAAAGATGATGAACCCCCAAAGAAGAAGGCTAGGGCAGAAAGTGATAGTGATGATGACTCATCAAGTGAAGAAGAGTATGTTCTGATCTCTGCTCTCATAGGTATTATCTCCCATGGTTGTAATGATTGGTTAATTGACAGTGGGGATTCCAAACACATGACTGGGTTTAAGGAATCTTTTGTGAACCTATCTGAACATGAATCACCCCATAAGGTGAAACTTGGGGATGATTATCAATACCCAATCAAAGGAAGTGGTGAAGCCTCCTACAACCTAGATTATGGAAAATCTTTGAAGATGAAAGAAGTCCTTTATGTACCTGGGCTCAAGAAGAACTTACTCTCCATCTTTGCATTGGATGCAAAAGGTATGAGGGTTGCATTTGTGGATGGCCAAGTCCTAATGTGGCCAAAGGGAAAGAACATAGATGATGCAGTAGTGATTGGATATCAAGAGGGAGGTTTGTATAAATTAAAGGGACAACCTGAACATGCCATGGTGCATGAATCCATGGAGCCAAGTGAACTTTGGCATAGAAGACTTGCTCATATGCACTATAGAGCACTTCCAATTTCAAGCAAGGCAATAGAGGGTCTTCCTGAAATCAAGACCAAACATGAAGGTGTTTGCAAAGGATGTGCAAAAGGTAAGAACATTAAGAAGGCTTTCTCAAGCAGTGAAAGCAAGGCAAAAGACATCCTGGAAATCATCCACTCAGATGTATGTGGTCCTATGTCATCGAGTTCCCTGAGTGGGTATGTTTACTATGTCTCATTTATTGATGACTTCTCCAGGAAGACTTGGGTATACTTCTTGAAGAACAAAGATGAGGTGTTTGATAAATTCAAGGAATTCAAAACCTTGATGGAGAATCAAACTGACAAGAAGATCAAAACATTCAGATCCGACAATGGTGGAGAATTCACCTCAAGTGACTTCAAGAAGCTTTGTAGTGATTTAGGGATTAAGAGGGAGTTGACTGCTCTGTATAATCCTCAACAAAATGGAGTTGTAGAAAGGAAGAACAAAACTATCATGGAAGTAGCAAGGGCAATGCCGCATGACCAGGATCTACCTATGCATCTGTGGGCAGAAGCAGCTAGAATAGTTGTATATGTGCAGAACAGAATACCCCACAAGATATTGGACAATAAGACACCAAAAGAGGTCTTTTCTGGTAAGAAACCTGAAGTCAGTCATCTTAGAATATTTGGTTGTCCAGTATACACTCATGTCCCAAAGGAAAAGAGGACTAAACTAGATCCTTCAGGAAAGAAGGGTATCTTTGTGGGTTACAGTGAAAGCTCGAAGGCTTACAGAATATACTTTCCAAGGTTCAAGAATATTTATGTCAGCACGGATGTAACATTTGATGAAAACTCAACATTCATCAAATCAAGGAAGGCACCTATCGAAGTTTATGAAGAACCTAAGGAAACTAGATTTCAAGACACTACCATGATTGAAGTAGTTCCAAAAGTTGTTCGTGAGTTTGAAGATCCACAAGAACCTGTAGATCCACCCCGTGAGGATAACTCTCACAAGAGGAAACCTGCATGGGCTAGAGAGCTCATTCAAGATGCAGAAATATTTGGCATTCCAGAAGAAGAACACAAAGCAAAGAAGAGAACCAAATCACATACCAACTATGTTGCTTTACTCTGTGACATTATGAACAAAGAGCCTTCCAGTTATGAAGAAGCAGCAGAAAAGAAAGAATGGAAGGATTCCATGGTTGAGGAATACCAATCAATAATGAAGAATGATGTTTGGGATGTTGTCCCAAGACCTAAAGAGAAGTCTGTTGTGACTTCCAAATGGATCTACAAATCAAGCATGCTGCAGATGGCAATGTAGAGAAATACAAGGCAAGATTCGTAGCTCGTGGCTTCTCTCAGAAAGAGGGAATAGATTATGAATAAACTTTTGCACCTGTAGCTAGGTATACTTCCATCAGAACAGTACTTGCCCTGGCTGCAGCAATGAGATGGAAAATACACCAAAAGGATGTCAAGATTGCTTTCTTGAAGGGTGTAGTTGAAGAGAAAGTATATGTGGAACAACCACTCGATTTTGAAATACATGACAGAGAGTCATATGTGTGCAGATTGAAAAAAGCCTTGTATGGCTTGAAGCAAGCTCCCAGAACCTGGTATGGTAGGATGGACAGTTTCCTATCTAGTTTGGGCTTTACCAAGAGTAAAGCGGATTCCAACCTTTACTACAAGGTTGAGGAAGGGAATCCTGTGATTCTACTCCTGTATGTGGATGACTTATTTGTAATAGGAGATGACAGACTGATTATAGATACTAAGAGGAAGCTTGCTACTGAATTCGATATGAAAGATTTGGGAATGATGCACTATTTCGTAGGTATGGAGGTGTGGCAGAGTGTAGGTGGGATATTCCTTGGTCAAGGGAAGTACAAAGTAGATATCCTTAAGAGATTTGGGATGATGGATTGCAAGGCCATGGCCACACCTATGGCATCGAATCTGAAGCTTCTATGTGATGCTTCATCTGACACGGTTGATGTCTCTATGTATCATCAGATGATTGGGTCCTTGATGTACCTGACGAACACGAGACCAGACATTTGCTTTGCTGTGAACACATTGAGTCAGTTCCTGACAGATTCAAGGAGTGTTCACCTAGTTGCTGTAAAGCATGTTCTGAGGTACCTGAAGGGTACAGTGGATTATAGGCTCAAGTATGAGGTGAATCAAAAGTTTAACCTGCAGGGTTATGTTGATTCAGATTGGGTTGGCAGTGCTGCAGATAGGAAGAGCACATCTGGGTGCTGCTTCAGTATGGGATCAGGTGTGATCTCTTGGTTTAGCAGGAAACAGTCCTGCGTAGCACTGAGTACAGCTGAGGCAGAGTATGTTGCAGCCTGTTCTGCTAGTTGTGAGGTAGTATGGCTACGGAAGCTACTGTCCGAGTTATTTGATCTCCCGTTGGATGTTACTGGTATCTTCTGTGATAACCAGAGTTGTGTGAAGCTGTCCGAGAATCCAGTGTTTCATGATAGGTCGAAACACATAGAGATCAAATATCATTATATCAGGGATATGGTGCAGAGAGGAGTTGTGAAGCTCCTGTATGTTGCGACGAACGAGCAGATTGCAGATGCGCTGACGAAGCCACTAACCAGGGTGAAGTTCAAGTATTTCAGAGAGAGGCTTCACATTCTTCAGATCGAGGACACTTCGAGGAAGAAGTGATGGACACATTTTCTGAAGCCCTTCCAAGCATGTTGGAAGGAGGATCCCTCACATGGATGTGGATGTAAGCGTTGAATGATGAGCATCAGGATGATGTTCTGGTTTCTACTGGATATGATCAGTTGGATCATTTTTATGTATGTATGTATGCATCATGTTGGATGTTGGATATGATCAGTTGGATCATTTATATGTATGTACGCATCATGTTGGATGCTGGATATGATCGGTTGAATCATGTGTATGTATTTTTTGTATATGCATCATGTTGGATGCTTGGACCATGTATCTGTATATGTATCAGGTGGATAATTGTATGATCAGGTGGATCATGTATGGTGATATGTATCATGTATTTGTATTTGTATCAGGTGGATACATTGTATGATCAGGTGGATCATGTATGATGATATGTATCAAGTAGATACTTGGTATGCATCAGGTAGATGCATTGTATGATCATGGATGACGAGCTTCAGGATGTTGCTCCAGATGACATGCAGCAGGATGTTGCAGTGATGATGATCAGGATGATCATGTGTACATCAGGATGATGTATGGTGAGTATTAGGTTGATACTCTATGGCCGTGGATCAGGTTGTGCAGATGAGCATATAATTCGTTGCCCTGGGAGATTTGCAGATAGTCTTTCGAGGTTTTGCCTATGGCATGTAATTCGGTGCCCTGGGATATCTGGCAAATGCTCTTTTGAGGTTTTGATCTGGGAGGACATATAATTCATTGCCCTGGGAGATCTACAGACAGTCTTACGAGGTTTTTCCTATGGCATGTAATTTGTTGCCCTGGGATATCTGGCAGATGCTCTTTCGAGGTTTTTTCCTATGGCATATAATCTGTCCCTAGGAGATCCGATAGGTTGGGCTGTGTGCCCGTAATAAGTCCTGGGATGCTCTTGCGAGGTTTTTCCATGACCACATGTAATTCGTGCCCTGGGAGATCCTATAGGTAGAGCTGTGTGCTCGTAACAGCCTGGGATGCTCTTGCAAGGTTTTGTGGTGACCACATGTAATTCGTGCCCTGGGAGATCCTATAGGTAGAGCTGCGTGCTCATAACAGCCTAGGATGCTCTTGCGAGGTTTTTTGGTGAGGTCACATATAATATGGTCTTGGGAGATCCTATAGGTAGAGCCGTGTGCTCATAACAACCTGGGATGCTCTTTCGAGGTTTTGTGACACACGTAATAAGTCCTGAGGATTCCACAGTATGGCCAGTGATGACGAAGACCTGCAGATGGTGGGCCTACATCCAATATGAAAAAGGACTGGCTCTGTAGAACTTCCTATGACGAGTAGAGTCAGAGATTGGTTGAGATAGCAGCAACAGTGACGATGACGATGACGATGATCCCGAGAAGAAGACTTGTCTAGCAGATTTGTGTCGAAGAATACCTTCCTAGTTAAGAGGGAGTGTTGATGTATATGTAACTTCGGAATGTATTTCATCTGTATATTTTATATATATATTTATTGTACCCTTATAAGAGATGTGTCATTCCTCTATAAGGAAGTGTCGTCATGTGGATTGACAAGTGTCGCAAGTGTGTGTACTTTCCGATGGGTTATTAGACCACCATGTGGGGTCAGCCCTGAATTATATATATTATAATGTGGATGTACCTAGCTAGACAAGTCGGCCCCATAAGGTCACTGGGAAAAAAGGTTAGTATAAATAGAGATCGGAGATCTCTATTTTACTTACTCGAAAAAGTAACTCACTCTCACTTAGAAAGTGGTGCACTAGTGAGGAGGAGGATCATCTGCTACTAGGAGACTATCTCAGTGTATTTTGGTTGTACTTTGGTTGAGCCATTGCTCTCTCTATCTCTGAGGAAGTTGTGGGGTTTTTCACCTTAGGGTTTTCCCCACGGAAACTCTATGTCTCTTGTCTCTTATGCTTTTGATTCTTACGATGCTTGTCATATTGTGATTGTCATGCATTGATATACTGTGTATGTTATTCTCTCAGCAAACATCCTAGAGTATTGTGAATTAATGCTCAAAATTTAACATTCCTCTCCTATTTATACTACTCTAAGAGCATGATTTAGCTTATTTTATGGTTACCCTTTAAGATAATTTAGCTTTAATTTGAGTAACTCTTGATCCTTGCTCGTGAACTTGAAAGTGAACAACAAAGTGCAAAGGTACTGATGATCAAGAGTTAGAGATAAATGAATTAAAAAGTCAAATTACCAAGATGCAACTAGATATCCAGGCTGAAGAGTTGTTGAGAAGAACTAGAAAGACCCTTTGGGAAAAAATATTAGTTGGAATGATAGATAGATGGGATTATTTTGATCTTATACAAGATGAGTTAGAGATGTACAAAACATCACAGTCAAAATGAAATCAAAGATGTTGAAAAGCAGCTTGGAGAAACGACTAAGTAAGATGTTGAAATAATAAATTTCCTGAATACTAGTAAAACTAAGAAGCAATTGGAGGACTTGTAGGTTTAAAACATGACTCATCTGATAAAGATATTCAACCAAATTATTACCAAGTACATCTTGATGTCAAGAACTCAAGACAAAGCTAAAGCATTGGCTTAAGAGATTATTAGATTCAAAGGTCTTTATAAAGAAAAGTCTTGCATTAGTCTTGGTTTACCTCATCCATGGGATGGGAACGACGATATGTATAAGAAGGATGAGTACAAGTCCAATCTATTAACTCAAAAGAGAGATGATGTTGCATATTTTGATTATTTAGAAGGAATCGTAATTGGTGATGCAATGGTAGACAGGTTGAGAGTAGAGTTTGAGATATGGATAAATCTTACAAGAACACTCAATTTAAATATTAAATCATATATCTTGTGAGAAGATTACTAATGTTGAAATAACATTAGAGTAATTAAGGGACCACCAATTCCCAATGGGTAATTCAGGGCAGTCATTTTCCAAATACCTTTTCATTTTGTTGTCCACTTTCAAGTTCACCCCTTGCTCAGTCTATTTCCACCATCATTGTCAACCTTTCTAAGGCTACTTCCACCCTTTCTCGCCATGTCCATTCTAGGGTATATCATACCATATCCAAACTCCAGGGGGGGATTGTCCTGATAAAAGGAAGGACACACCCACCCCAACAACAGTCGTCCACTACCCACATGCATATGTGCACATCACCACTACAAACAGAATATGACACCTCCCGTAATGATTATTTCCTCCAAGGGAGTATGTCTCTCCTCTAGTTCACATAGTTGAGTGGATAGAATCATATATAAAGGGATTCAAAGGAGTGAAGTTTATTATTGAAGTGATTCAAGATAATAGATTTTGTATTCATGAACATATTTTTTAAATCCACTCCCTCTTCTGTATTTATCTATCTCTATATCCATTGGACATTGTATAGATTGTATTTCATTTCCATCCAACATTGATTTTTCTATTAGAAGTTTGATTACTTGTCAATTCAATATTCATGGTTATAAATATTTTTCAAATGATTTTTTCATATTGTTAGGCCTTTTTTATGTTTCTAAAATTTCCTCTATATGGGTTCTTGGTTTATTTGGGTTAGGCATTGCTTATTAAAAGATATAGAGTGAAACAATGCAATTTTTGTCATTTTTTTGAGAAATTGGATGCAGCCATGCCCTATGACCCAACTGCATAGGGGTGAAACTTGAAATAGATTTTAGCTTGGGTAATTCGTCCCCATTGTCATTTCCACCTCATTTTCTTCACCACACATTCGTGATTCGTCCAGCGAGCTCCTTACAAACATCTTCTACAACATTTGTATTCATGATTCATCCAGTAGGCTCCTTATATGACTGGGTTGTTGTGAGTTTACAGTTATGTGCATAATTTTTCACTGTGGATTGGATTTTCAAATATGTGTAGCATTTTGTATGTGGAGAATAGAGTTATATGTAGGGTTTCAACTTTCCACAGCCAAATTGTTTAAAATTTGTAATGCATTATGTGAATGGTCTATGGAGGAAAAGTATTGAAGGCCCGACACTTATGAACAAACCAAAAATCACACATCCCCGATTGTACAACCTCACTGCCATTTTTCGCAATTTACAAACCTTGAACGGTAGAATTCTACATATAATATGAAATGGGTCATGTAAAAAATTAACACCAATCTTAGATGTTATTCCTATGGCATGTTATCTCTCCTTCCTTTCCCAATCATGTTTCATCGCAATGCCATCTTGGAATATTGATCTTGTTGTTTAGACTTCCCTTTATCTCTTGTGGTCATCTCTCCCTCTTCTTCATCAAATTTTTCCCATGTTACACTAGATCTTCTGCAAACCCATCTACAAACAATGTCTAGAATTGGTATAATTGATCAAACAAGTGATTTCTTCATATTGTTAGCTTTTTTTCTGACTATTTTTTAAATTTATTCTATATCGATTCTTGGGTTATTTAAATAGACCATATTAATATAACATTTCTTATTAAATTTTATAGAGACCTAAACAATGTAAATATTGTCACTATATTAAGAAATTTATAAAAGCGATTATGAAATTTTGATGTACTATTACATTTTCAAATGAAAATAATGATTTATTTTTACATGTCAGCATTGAAGGGTTCAATATCTCATATCCCTTCAAAGCGAAATGGGACCCTACCCTTGATTATATCGGCAAACCCTAGCTTTCATTATGTCCCATCAGTCAATTCAAAGGTCAGTCAGGGTAAGGTCTCGGGTAAGGTCTTGACTCGTAATTTCATATAGCCCTCTTTCAAGTACTTTGATATTTATTTTTGAAGGTTGTGGATTTTTTTCCTATCCATGTTCATGTTTTGTGTTCATTTTCACTCCTTTAAATCCAATCTGCCCTTATTCCTTGGTTCTTTCCGAAAATGTTGTCTAACTTAGCTTTGTCTTCAACGATTTCTCCCTTCATTGTTCCTCCTCATTGTTTGGTTGTTGAAGGTTCAGATAAGGGAAGGCACCGAACTTCGACCAGTGCTCTGCTTAGTGGCAGCGAGCTCTCCTACGGGAAGCTTTGTTATAGCAATTCTTTAGGACTATATCATTATTATATAATGGCGGAAGGTAGCAGTCGTGGCCCTGTTGGAAGGACTAGCGGCAGTGATGTATACAGCTGAAGAGTGGAGCAACTGGAAAATCAGATAGAAGAGCTTTGGCAGAAGCTGGATGGGAGATGTGACAAATAGGACTTAGAATCCATGGTGAATAAAATCAAGGACACCATCGACTGCAAGTTCGAAAATAATAATTGCGAACTAATTGAACTGATGCGAAGGCTCCTTTTCAAACATGATGCAACCACCCAAGCTCAACATGACGCCGAGAGGATCCCAATGAATTCGATAGGTTATGGAAAACCCCCTCCAACTGACAGGCCTCCCTAATAGCCGAAATAAATGGATATTGACTTAGGGAACAACGCATCCCACCCACCATTCTCTGTTGATATTTTCAGGATAATTTTTTTTTTCATTTTATATTAGTTTTACTTGTTTGTTTTTACATTTCCTTTTTCTATTAATTTAGGGGAGGGATTTTGTCCTATTTTGCAAAGGCCCTTCTATTCATTTTGTATAGGAAGGTATTTTGTAAGGGTTGTACTTTTAGAGGGACAATAGAAGAATGAAAGGATAATATCAGACTGACCTATTTTGCAAAGGATCTTCCATTCTTTTGTACAATTGGGATGAATGACAGTTTAACTGATTTATCTAGTTGTCTAGTTTGGTTAACAACCCTTATGAAATTTATCGGATGGATATATATACATAATGTAACCTTAACATGATCAATTTGCACTATTTTTTTGTATGTTTTGGTTTATGAATCCAATATTAACTTATTTTATTGTATTTATTCTTTTATGAATTCAATATTAACTTATTTTGTTGTATATGTTCTTTTATGAATCCAATATTAATAACTTTAGAAGAAGGTTTTTGTGAATACTTGAATCCTATGAACCAAAGCATATCAATATGAATTCTAACTCAAAATAATCTCATTCAAGCATGAAGAAACAACACAATGGAAACAGATAACAAGAATAACATTCACATAAGGAAAGGAAATAGATATTGCAAAATAACAACAGGAGAATCTAAGCTCAGAAAATTCTTTGGTTAACTCTGCAATTTTTTTATTAATCTTGAAATTGCTCAGTCAAACAGGTCTCGCTCTCATGGGTTCCAAACAAAATTAGAGAGCTGATATCTAACTGAATGCTTAACTATTTTCTTGAAAATAGGAATTTATAACTTTCTTACATCTGTCACAAAACTAAGTCTTCACAATCTTCAAAATGCTAAAAGATAATTTGATACCACATTAAAGTGGGATTTGGCATAACCTTCGCTTGAGTATCATTGACAGGTGTCCTCATTGGTGCAATTTGTACTTCATCCTCCCAAAATTTTCAATTGCCTCCCATTGTTCCATAGAGGGGACTTCATAATTAATCATCTCTTTAACCAAAACTCTTAATTCTACACGATCTACAAAAGCCATAGGAGACAATTTGGCACCTATCATTTTAAATTGATTTACAATTTCAAAGGCCACTGTAAGCTTATCAATTATTGTCTTCCCTGTTAAAGTTTGGATCATGTATTCAAATTTCTTATGATCCATTTGAGCTTGAACTAATAAATCTAGATAATTAGGCTAAGGGGTCAATTTATTTTCTTCATCCCAAAAAGAAGTGAGTCCTTTCTGAAATAACTCTTTAAATAAGCCTTTAAAAGACTTAACCTACTGGAACATTTGATTAGCCTTTACTTGGACACTCTCAACATGGTGATGCTTTCCAATAACTCTCCTTGCCCAAATTATCACTGTAATTCTACCTTTAATTTCTAATGTTTTCAATTCCTCTCTTGATAAAGTATTGAGAAAATCAATGGTATTTTGAGATGTCTCTATTGATATTTTATCCAAAGTCTCTTTCATAATTACACAACTTTGCATTTTTGTACTTATCATTGTATCCTTATCTTTAATAAATTTCAGATAAGGTATTAATTTAGTAGCCTCAGTAGTTACCAAGTCCCAAATTAAATGTCTAGCTCATTGTACTGGTAACTTCCCTAATACTCTTTTAAGTAAATTTTCATTTTTCTCAAGCAAATCTTTACTTTTATCTTTAGAACCCTTCCTTTATTCTTATTTTTTCTTAATTACTTCATTTATCCTTTGATTTTCCCTTTTAAGTACCTTGATTTCTTCCTCTTTTGGGCTAACCAAAGACATGGCTTGGACTATACCTTATGTGCTTGCTTCCATCCTTTTCTGGTCTATCTCTTTTATTTCAAATTTTTTTTCTCATTCTCTTTCTCCAAACCTATCTAATTTTCATTCAAAACATCAATCTGAGCTATGAGATAAGATCTTTCCTTCTCCCGTTTACCCTGTTGTTCAGCAAATTTTAGCAGCTTTGTATTACTATCATTCAATTGCTGGGATAAATCATCCTTCTCTTGTTGCAAATCTGTTAATTCGGATTCTTGAATTAACTAAGTAGCTAGAATTTTCAATTTCTTCTTGAGCAATTGAATTGTAATTTCGTTCTCATCTAAAATATTCTTTGTGGCTTGTCATTTATCTAGTTCACAATCCATTGCCACAAGATCAATCTGAAGCTTCTTTATTTGTTGTTGGTAAGCTTTATTTTCAGTTTTCTCTTGCTTCAATTGGTTCTCTAGTCTACCCACTGTAGACTGTAATTTTGAAACCTTCATGGTGGCCTTTAACAAGTCAGTATAAATCACTTCTATAGTATGCTTATGTAAATGAATTTTATATGGGTCTGGGATCTGCTGCAAGTCAATTTCCATATGTGAAACTTTCTCTTGAGAAGCCACTTCCAAATTTAGAGTATTATTTGCATGGCATTTGACTATTATTAATGAAACTGCCTTATTTGATACATCTCTAAATTTAGGAAAAAAAATTTGAATGTTTTCAAAAGAATCCATTTTATCTAGACCATATTTAACATACAAAACAGATTTATAACGATGTATGTCACTAGAACTGGCTTCTTTTACCTCAAAAAAATTGTACTCCAGTATCTAAAAAGCTGGGCCATGCACCTTTTATTTTTCTTTAGTTTCCTTGCCTTCTGACTCCACCATTTCTTTCCTTTGAACAAGTCTAGTATTTTTTGTGGCATCCTGGCCTTCAACTTCTACATCAGTTTTCTCTGAAAAGCTTCGTTTACCAATAATTTCAACTTTACTAGGAGTAGGTACTAACATAGTAGAACACTTAATCAATGCAGAGGGATTTGATTGTAATATTTCAGAACTATTTGCACTTGATTGATATTCCATCATACTGGCTCTCTCATCCAATCCCTCCACTTCTTGATGATTAAAAACTTTGTTCTTATTCTGTTGTCTTCTCTAAGAAATAATGTGATGTGGATCATAATTAATCTTTGAATCCTTCATGAAATTCTTGTCTTGTATAACTCCTTCTATCACTGGGAGAGCAGTTTTATTCTTTACAATGAAGGGACCAATTTTCAAAGGAAATTTAACCTCATAAGCCTTCCTAAAATTTAAGAAATGTTCATTCTCCACAATAAGTTTTTGTCTAATGAATTCTAAAGAAAAAATTCTTGGTTTTATGAAGACAGGTAGAATATAAGATTCAAGAACAAAAACATAAACCCTGATAATGGTATGTTCCTTTAAAATGAACCAATCACCAACCCTCTTCTCAGGACTGAACTGTAACACATTTTTCATTTCTGGTAATACTCTAGGTAGCTTTTTGTAGAAGAAGACTCTGTATATATTTGAAAGTATAAGGTTCATATAATTGAAAGCATTATTTATAATCTCAGAAGTGAAAACTACTTCAAGAAACTGTAAATTCTCTTCATTGAAGTATAGAAACATTCTCACCAAATAGGATTGAAACCTAAAATGTTTGGTCGAGTGGAAATTCACTAGTGGAATATGAATATTTTCAGCTAAGAATTCATCAAACTTAAGACAAAAGTACTGACTGGAATCATACTCAAACTATTGTAAACTCAATCTAAACAATAAACTTAACAAGGTTTCTGGGACAAGATTATCATTATTTACCCTAAAAACTGACAGAGTAAAGAAAGGACACAGTGAGAATCTTCAGTAAACAAGGCAATGTCCAGAGGGAAGGGTATATTTTCTATTGAAACATCAAGTTTAAGGATTTTCAATAGGAAGGCTCGTTTCATATCCATCGTAGACTTTCCGTACAAATTAATTTAATTTTCTTCCATGAAATCCTCGGGGTTTTGGGAAAATAGTCGAGGAACCTCTAACGACTCTCTAATGAGCAAGGAATTAATGGGACAAAGGATCTTTGACCGTCTGAAATCCATAATAACCCTCTTTGACTGGGAATAATTTGTTGCGCACCATGAGACAAAATCAGCAAAATTTAGGGTTTGTTTTGGGTAAAAATGGTAAAGATAGGACCTGTGAACCCCATTTACATCTATTCCCTGTGCTTCTACAATATTTAATTTATTTTTTATTTCATGGAAGGGACCAAGGGACAGGACTGTATCAAAAACATTGCCATATCTATCTTCACAAATTTCCTCCAACCTGTTAAACTCCCTATTTTGAACTTCTACTTCACTTTCTCCATCCATATTTACAAAATGATTGGTTGTTTCGAGATATTGTGGTGTACCTGGATATCAACTCTCACTGACTCTGACTGGGCTTCCAGATGTGCTAGCGACGTCTTCTTCCTCGGGCGCAAAGTGACAAATATTCCCTTTTCCACGAGATCCATTTTCCTTTTATAATATATCGTGTAGGTGGTTTCGGGATCACAAGAAGTGGTTTTCCATTACAATTTTTCATTGAACAGAATGATCCTCAACTCAACACATGGTAAGCGGTAAAAAGTTTGCTACTGCTTACCCTTTTTATTCTCTGCTCTAGTCTAAAGTGAGAAATAAACATCAACCATCGATCATTTATTTTGTCACTCATCCACCGTAGATTGCTTCCTGACTTTAGCACTACCAATGGTCATTTCGCCAAAGTTTCCAATGTTATAGAACATGCACCTTTTCCTAGCAGATTCCCTGTCCACCACAGATCTCATCGTTCCTTGAATCTAAACTGTTTATTTCTTATAAAATTTTACAAGACATTTCATTAACCAATTTTACCCCTCTTTAACTTAGCTCACGATCACATGGAGTGTTTTTCCCAAAAAAACAAATTTTAGCCCTCGATCCTTTAACGCCTTGATTGCTAACCTTAGGTCATGTTGTTGAATTGTTTCCCAAATGATTCGATTCAAATCGTTTACATATAAATTGACAATTAATTCCGATCTGATCCAATACGAACTATGACAATGATTAATCATGTTTTTTCCTGTAGGTAGTGTGTAATAAAAGTGAATTTTATCATTACTTCAGGTGTCGCATCAAGTTTTCATGGGAATTTTTTATTCACCATTGTATTTAACCAATAGCCAAAATATCTGCAGTAGTAATTCCAAGAAGTACTTACGAGATAGAATTTTCGATGGTTTGGGTTCCAGATCCTCTCCAATAGCAAGAATCTCTGGTGCGGCAGTTGAATCTGGGGTAACAATTCCATGCAACGAGATCTGTTTTATGCTCGGTCCCATCTACGTTCGACACAACTCAATTCCTACTCAAGTTCCATGCTCGGTCTAGAATCCAGTTGCACACTGCCACACAGGTTCTCATTCTAGGCTCAATCTACTCCAAAGTCCACGCAGATTCCAGGCTATTGAACTCTTATCTAAACGAATCTCTGAGATGGGGTTAATTCTTATTTTCGCTGCAACTTTATATACAGGACCATTCCTGATTTATATATTAATTTTTTTATAAACATGATGACCATATTTTGCATAAAATTTAACACTAAGCCGTGTAGCTTTTCTTGGAAGAAGACTCTATATATCTCTGACATTATAAGGTTCATATAATTGAAAGCATTATTTCTAATCTTGGAAGTGAAAACTACTTCAAGCAACTATAAATTCTCTTCATTGAAGTATAGAAACATTTTCACCAAATAGGATTGAAACATAAAATGTATGGTCATGTGGAAATTCACTAGTTGAATATGAATACTTTTCAGCTAAGAATTCATCAAATTTAAGACAAACGTACTGACTGGACTCAGACTCAAACTGGTGTAAACTCAATCTAAACAACAAGCTTAACAGGGTTTTTGGGACAAGCTTATCATTATCAAACCCTAAAAACTAACATAGTAAAGAAAGGACACTCTGGGAATCTTCAGTACACAGGGCAATGTCTAGAGGGAAGGGAAAATTTTCTACTGAAACATCATGTTTAAGGATTTTCAACATGAAGGCTTGTTTCATGTCCATCATATACTGTCTGTACAAATTAATTATATTTTCTTCCATGAAATCTTCAGGGTTTTGGGAAAATAATTTAATAACTGGGGAACCTCTAACGACTCTTTAATGACCAGGGAATTAATAGGACAAAAGATTTTTGACCGAATGAAATCAATAATAACCCTCTTTGACTAGGAATAATTTGTTTCGCACCATGAGACAAAAGCAAGAAAATTTAGGGTTTGTTCTAGGCAAAAATGGTAAAGATAGGACCTGTGAACCCCATTTACATCTATTCCCCATGCTTCTATAATATTTTATTTATTTATTTCATGGATAGGACCAAGGGATAGGACTGTATCAAAAACATCACCATATCTATATTCAAAAATTTCCTCCAACCTGTTAAACTCCCTATTTTGAACTTCTACTTCACTTTCTCCCTCCATCTTTACAAAATGATTGGTTGTTTCAGGATATTGTGGCATAACTAGATATCAAATCTCACTGACTCTAACTGGGCTTCCAGATGTGCCAGTGACATCTTCTTCCTCGGGCGCAATGTGACAAATATTCCCTTTTCCACATTACCCCTTTTCCTTTTATAACATCTTGTGTAGGTGGTTTCGGGATTATGAGAAGTGGTTTTCCATTACAATTTTTTATTCAGCGGAATGATCCTCAACTCAACAGGTGGTAAGCAGTAAAAATTCCGCTACCACTTACCCTTTTCATTCTCCGCGCTAGTTGAAAGTGAGAAATAAACATCAATCATCAATATGTTATTCCATCGCTCATCCACCGTAGATTTCTTCCTAAATTTAGCACGTACCAACGGTCATTTAGCCAAAATTTTCTAACGTTATAGAACATGCACCTTTTTCCTAGAGGATTCCCTATCTGCCACAGATCTCATCGCTTCTCAAATCTAAACCGTTGATTTCTTATAAAATTTGACAAGACGTTTCATTAACCATTTTTACCCCACTTTAACTTAGCTCACGATCACATGGAGTGTTTTCCCAAAAAACAAAATAGCCCTTGTTCCTTCAAAATCAAATATGCCACATGTCACCATTTGAGCGTTCAACATGTCACCGTGGGAAACTAGATATCGACATTTTAACAACAAATTTTATAGAAATTTTGCTTCAAAGAGTTTGCTGGCAAGTGGAAATTTTGTGAGATAAAGAGAGGTCACTCTTTCCTCAGGTTGTTCTATTTTGGGGTGTTGGAAGTAGATATCGAGGAGAAAGAGAGTTTGCTCCTTCCTCTAGGTATTTTTTTTAGGAGTGGGGAAAGTAGATATTAGAATTCTAAATACAAATTTCATAGGAACATTGGTTCGCACAATATGCTGGCAAGTGGAAATATTCTCAGAGAAAGAGCAGTCGCTCTTTCTTCAAGTTGTTCTATTTTGGGGTTTTGAAAGAATATGGTAAGGAGAAAGAGTGTTCATTCCTTTCTCCAGGCATTCTTTTTTAGGGGTGGGGAAAGTAGATATCGATATATTAAACATAAATTTCATAGGAACTTTGCTTGAAACAGTTTGCTGGAAAGTGGAAATTTTCTCAGAGAATGAGAGGCAACTCTTTCCTAATGTTGCTATGTTTGGGGATAATGAAAGTATATGTTGGGGAGAAAGAGTGTCCACTCCTTCCTCCAGGGGTTATTTTTAAGGGGTGAGGAAAGTAGATAGTACCTTAATCACAATTTTGATAGGAACTTTTCTTTAAACAGTTTGCTAGAAAATGGAAGTTTTCTCAAAGCAAGAGGCGACCACTCTTTCCTCCAGATGTGTTATTTTGGGGTGTTGAAAGTAGATACTGAGGAGAAAGAGCATCCGCTCCTTCATCCAGGGGTTCTATTTCGGGGTGGGGAATGTAGATGTCAACATTTTAACAACAAAATTCAAAGTAATTTTTCTTCAAAGAATTTGTTGACAAGCAGAAATTTTCTCAGAGAAAGAGAGAAGGCTCTTCATCAAATTGTTCTATTTTGGGGTGTTGGAAGTAGATGTTGAGGAGAAAGAGTGTCCTCTCCTTCCCTTAGGGATTATTTTTTAAAAGTGGGAAAATTAGACATCGGCACTTTAAACACAATTTACGCAGGAACTTTGCTTCAAACAGTTTGCTGGCAAGTGGAAATGTTTTCAGGACCGTTCGCTCTTTCCTCAAGTTGCTCTATTTTGGGGAGTTGAAAGTATAGGCTGAGGAGAAAGAGAGACCACATAGTTTGCTTCAAAGAGTTTTCTATCAAGTGAAATTTTTGTTAGAGAAAGAAAGGTCGATCTTTCCTCAGGTTGTTCTATTTTTTGGGGTTTGATGTAAATGCTGAGGAGAAAGAGCGTATGCTCCTTCCTCCAGGGATTTTTTTAGGAGTGGGGAAAGTAAATATCGGCACTCTAAACACAAATTTCATAGGAACATGTGGCTTCACGCAACTTGTTGGCAAGTGGAAATATTCTCAGAGAAAGAGCAGCCGCTCTTTTTTCAATTTGTTCTATTTTGGGGTTTTCAAAGAATCTGGTGAGGAGAAAGGGCGTTCGTTCCTTTCTCCAGGCATTCTCAGAGAAAGAGAGGTTTCTCTTTCCTCATGTTGTTCTATTTTGGGTTAATGAAAGTATATGTTGGGGAGAAAGAGCGCCTACTCATTCCTCCAGGGATTATTTTTAAGGGCTAAGGAAAGTAGATAGTACCTTAATCACAAATTTGATAGGAAATTTGCTTTAAAAAGTTTGCTGGCAAGTGTAAATTTTCTCAGAGCAAGAGGCGACCACTCTTTCCTCAAGATGTGTTATTTTGGGGTGTTGAAAGTAGATACTGAGGATAAAGAGCGTCTGATCCTTCCTCCAAGGGTTCTATTTTGGGGTGGGCAATGTAAATATCAGCATTTTAAAAATAATATTCATAGTGATTTTGCTTCAAAGAGTTTGCTGGAAAGCAGAAATTTTCTCAGAGAAAGAGAGAAAGTTCTTTCATCAAATTGTTCTATGTTGGGGTGTTGGAAGTAGATGTTGAGGAGAAAGAGTGTATGCTCCTTCCCTCAGGGTTTCTTTTTTAAAAGTGGAAAAAGTAGACATCGACACTTTAAGCACAATTTCATAGGAACTTTGCTTCAAATAGTTTGTTGGCAAGTGGAAATGTTTTCAGAGAAAGAGCGGCTTCTCTTTCCTCAAGTTGATCTATTTTTGGGAGTTGAAAGTATATGCTGAGGAGAAAGAGAATCCGCTCCTTTATCTAGGTGCTCTTTTTAAGGGGTAGAGAAAGCAGATATTGGCACCTTAAGCACAAATTTCGTAGGATTTTTCCCTTAAACAGTTTGTTGACAAGTGGAAATTTTCTTAGAGAAAGAGTGGCCACTCTTTCCTCAAGTTGTTCTATTTTGGGGTGTTGGAAGTAGTAGATGTTGAGCAGAAAGAGATTCAGATCCTTCATTCAGGGGTTATTTTTAAGTGGTGGGGAATGTAGATACCGTCACTTTGACCACAAATTTCATAGGAACCTTACTTCAAACACTTTACTAGGAAATGGAAATTTTCTCAAGGAATGAGTGGTCGCTCCTTCCTCAAGTTGCTCTATTTTGTTGTGTTGAAAGTGGATGATGAGGAGAAAGTGCAGCTGCTTATTCTTCAAGGGGTTCTTTTTTATGGGTTCAAAAATTAGATATCGCCACTTTAACAACAAATCTCATTGTAAATTTTCTTCATCCATTTTCTTGGAAAGTATAAATTTTCTCAGAGAAAGAACAATCGCTCCTTCCTCAAGTTGTTCTATTTTAGGGTGGTGAAAGTAGATGCTGAGGAGAAAGAGTTGCCACTTTATCCCCAAGTAGTTCTATTGTGGAGTTTTGGTAATTATGAAGAACATATATTATTTATGTGAAGATGTAAATCATTTAAATAGCGTCAACCCCTACAAGGAGCACGAGGATAGGACAAAAAAGGAACGGCTGATCTTTATATGTATGGACCCTTTTAGAAAATATTTTTATCTCAGAAAGAGCAGTCGATCCTTTCTCAAGGGTTTCCATTTTGGGGTTGGGGAAAGTAGATGGTGAGAAGGAAGAGCCACTGCCTTTTTACAAAGTAGGTCCATTTTGGAGTTTCAACAATTCAGCAGATCGTATATGATTTTCCTGAAGATTTCAAGAATTTTCTCAGCAAAAGAGCATCATCTCCTTCCCCGAGTGGTTTAATTTTGGAGGTGAGGAATGTATTATATGATATATGATTTCAATTAAATCGTCAATTGTTCAAATCTCATGCACTCCATTCAGACATATGCGTGTTAGACAACTAAGGACGCTTGTCCTTTATTGATACCACCTAATATAATTCATAATTCAAATACGTAAAGGAAATTCATGTATAATATTTAAATCTTACCAATGATATATTATATCGATAAATATTTCCAATCTCTATGGTCTAAGGGACCCTTTTAAGAAGGAACGATCGCTCCTTCCTCAAATAATTAGTCACTCATTCATCCATCATCGCTTTGAGAACCTTCCAATTAAAACAACATATTACCTTTTGAGCATTCAATGACACCTCCTTATCTCGTGGATTTTTTCTAAGCAACAATTACATTCTATCCAATTTGGAAGGATCGTCCTCTCCTTTTGAAATTAATTCCTTTCTCAAAAAACAATAGCATGGTAAATCTACATGATATTGTTGTTACTAGAAATCTGAACGTTTTCTTCATAGTGAGAAATATTTTATCATTTATCGTCTTATGGAGAATGATAGCATATAATAATTCTATTAACCTGTAGAGCATTAACTTATTTGATAATATATACTACTGGAAAAAATGATTCTTTGTTTAAAATAAATATTATTTTTAATGTGCTCCTGTTATTTTGTATTTCAGAAATCGCTTATGAAATGGATTTTGGTTCTCAAAAAGGTGTGGACCTTCTTTTGAATGGATTGAAAGTTGTTGAAGGAATCTCTTTTCCAGAAAGAAAAATATTGCAAAATATCAGCATTTATGATGGATGTATCATTATAAACGTTACCAAGATTTTAAATGCAGGTATTCAATTGCCCTATCCATCAGAAGGTGCAAATACATTGTCAGAGGTAGTTGGTGGTTATATTCAATGGCCTCATTTGAGATCATTAACCACATTGGGTATGCTCTTCAAGAGAATGAGGTGAATGATATACCAACTTCTACTTCAACAAGTGTAGAACATATCATAACAACTGACAATAAATCTTCTTTTATTATGAGAAAATTTTTGTTACATAAATGTTCAGAATGCAAGGATTGCATCCCCATAGATTTTGTAACAAATGTGAGTGGGACTAATTTTGTTAGGAGAACGTTTTTGGGTGACTTCTCCTTGGGTATTCTGGTGGAGGATGTGGTGTTTTCTTGTATGGCATGTTGTCTAGGGTTAAGCAGTGGAGGTTTTGTTGTATGGCCGATTAAAAGAATCATAGATTTTAATACAAAAACATTGCTTTCTATTGAAATCAATTTCAACAATAATCCATCTGAAACTACTTTGAAAGTATTAAGCAAAAATCACAATATCAATTTTGTGGGAGAGAAACTTAATTTGATACATCAATGTTATTTAAAGCCACATTATGTTGCTCGTGGAATGGTGTCAAGTGTTTTTGAAGGAGACATTGTAAAATTCAAACCACTAGATGTTGGTGAGTTTGGTATTTTAGTTCATAAAGTCTTCTGCAATTGTGAGGATTGTGGTGTATTTGAAGGCTCTCTTGTAAGATGGCCTACAAACAAGTTGCTTGGCCTTAGTGATGTTCCTTTGGATGTAGTACTAAAAACAAACATAGACGAAGACATGGTCAACATTTGGAATATTTTTTAAGAATGGCCTTTACAAATGGTCATTCCAGGTACTCCCCATTGTGAATATACAGATGTTAAAGGTAATGGAACAAGGCCATACAATTCTATAAACCGACAAGATGGAACTAAAATTTCTAAAGAAATTCAAGCTCAATACCTTACAGGCTTGGAATTGATTAGGGTTCATTCCTTTCAAAAATTGTCACTGAACATTGTTGCTCAAATATTTGTATATAAAAAAATTCACTTCAATTGATAGTTGAATGCGTGAATAAATTCCATAGTATAAATGGAAATTCAAGAAGACGGTATGTTATAAATTCTATGGGATCAAATGCTCCTGTGGCCAAAGAAGGAGATGACAGAAAAAGAAGCATGTTTACAATGAGGTTAGACATAATAGATATCTGTCAAAATGCATGGTTTAAATGCCATGGGATAAAAAGGAGCACTTTCTACAATTATAAAAGAATGTTCTTGAATGGTGATGTGAGAGCTTTGCATGGTAAAAATGGATTGGAAAAATCTGGGGCAAATACTATTGCACTGGTAGATACTATTAATAAAATTGTAGAAGAGAATTAATACAAATATCCGCATCTTACACGATTAATCCGTGAAGATGGAACAAGGACAACCTTGAAATTATTTCCATCTAATATTTCCCATGGTTTGCTTTGAAAAATGGAAAATGAAGAAATCGAAAGTATTGGTTTGCCTCCAGTATCGCAATCCTCCTTTAGCAAGGTGATGAGAGAAGATTTTCGAGATGTCAAAATTTCTAAAGCAAACTACTTTGCAAGGTGCAATGAGTGCATTACAATATAGGATAGGCTTAAGGGGACCACTGATCCAGCTGAGGTGGAAAGGTTGCGAGGACATCAGGCAGTTCATAATAAATATATCTCAAGTTGTCTCCAAGTATATTATTCTCACAGATTGGATTCACAAAAAAATCCAAATACTTTTTGAGTATTGTTCATGACAAAATGGATAAGTCAAATAATTCCATTCCAAGGATGGGTAAGAAGGAAAAGGCGTTTAGTAATGTTATGAATCTTACCATATCATTGACTGGAATGTTGACTCATGGGCACAAGACTGGGGGTTTTGTCCATTTCAACCTCTCATTTTTAGAGACGGGATCGAATTTCACTCTAACATCTCTATCTAAATGCTTGAAGAGTCTTGACGAACCAGTGGTTGATAAATATGGTGATTTGCTTTACAAAGGCGAAACATATAAGCACCAATTGCATGATGTTCTATTGCAATTAGATTCATATGAAAAGTGTGTGATATATAAACAATATGTAATGCAACATGATATATTGTTTGTTGATGGTACTAATCAATGCATGTCAAGTAGAAAACTACCACTCATATTGTTTTTGCAAATGGATAATTGTTCAGGTGATAACAAAAAATGCAAGTTGTATTTGCATTTTTATCTCTTTTAATGGAAAGGAGAGCATTCGAGATTGTTGAAGTTGGATTCCTCCCAATTGGACACACCCCTGAAGACATAGATGGAACTTATGGAAGGTTATCAGTAAAGCTAATGCGCAAGGATATATTTTCACTCTCATAAATTATGGATACGTATAGGACATGTGAAGATCAAAATTTATATTCCCCTTATCTAATTGATGAACTTTATTATTTTAAGAGTTTTGTGAAACCCCACCTTTTGGATGGAATTGCCAAGATCATCAGTATCAAAAAAAGCTATTTTTTAAAATTTCAACACATAGATAACATTCTAGTCATGCAATGGAGGGAATCACTTCAGGATGAAGCTTGGTCATCTCCTATTCATCTGTGGCAGTCATTTCTAGATGGTAGCACAGACTTTCTGGTGGGGTAGCCTAGGTTATTCAATCTGCAATCAAAAAGACCTTCAAACATTGACAAAATAAAAAAAGGAATAAAAACATATATTTCATTCTGGAATCGAGGGATTGAGAAGGGAGGTGAACAATTTTGGCATCCCAAGTTAAATTATTGGGAGGATGTATATAAATATTTGGACAGTCCCTTCAAGAGTGTTGATCAATCAGCAACTAACTTTTTTCCATCGACAAGCCATGATATTCATAGTAATGAACCTACAAGATATGAACATGAAATTATGGATGCCTGTTTGAAGGAAAATGTTCCTTCTTTGCAGAATTGCTATGTTGGACCAGTATGCAACAAGCATAGAGATGAATTCATTCCAAGAGTGGATGTTGTAAAGGGCCAAATGGTCATTGTGCAATCACTAGATACACATTTTGTAGCATGGTTGGGTAGGGAGATTGGTAATATTTATCAGGATTCAGATGCTAGTACTCTTGGTTCTTACAAAGTAGAGGTGCAATGGTGGAAGCCAACAAGAGAATTGAAGGATCTGAAGGTCTTGGTACAAAAAATTCTTAAATAGAAAGCAACAATGGGTTGTTGGTGCAGAAAAAAATATGATGATCGATGTAAATAGAATCATATGGGCAAGGTCACCAAGGCTAGGATGGACAGGAGAAAAAATTACAATAAACGAGAAGGGCCTTGCAGCAGTTAAGGCACAATGAGAACAGATGGGGCATAGTGTTGAGAGTAGGATGGATGTTCCTATGGATATAGTTTGATGATATAATTATCCCAACAAATTTATGTTTTGTTACAATCCTTCTAGTTTGTCTATCAACCTGGCTAGGCAAGCAAACGTTGAGTGTCTAGAATGTCCACAAGCCTCTCTGAATTTGAGGAAAATTACTACTATGATGCAGAATACACCATTTATTAGTTACTACTGTGTAAGTAAGTTGTGACTATACATATTACTTAGAAAATTCCTACCTCATTTGGAAACTACTAAAATTATATATGTAAAAAGCTAGATATTCTTGATACTGTATCAAAAAAGAAACAAGAACTGGTAAACTTGCTATTCAAACAAGGACTGAATATTATAGACATTGCACTTTTCACCTTAAAATATTGCACATTTCCAGATGAAAATTGCACTTTTCAAATCAAAATTTGCATTTTTGTTTTGAAATTCACGCTCTTTGAATTGAAATTCATAGTTTCATAATAAAAAATTACAATTTTATGGTTCATAAGTAGTCAGAAAACACACTATTTGAATAGAAAAACACACTTTTCAAAGCCAATATGGTTCATAAGTAGTAAAAAAACACACTATTCGAATAGAAAAACACACTTTAGAAAAACACACTATTGTCTGATGAGTCACTTTTCGCTCTTAGCAAGTCTGAAGATGATGTTAAAAAAAATCCACCTCCATTTTATGAGTAGTATACATGTCTAGATGTGGTGGTAAGGTATATGAATGCTCATAAGCACCCTATGGGGAAACCTTGGAACCAAAATGCTAAATATGCCAAGGTAACTTTACCAATGTAGGGAGAAGCCTCAACCTCATGGCCAACTTAGTAGGGATAACATAAGTGGTTGAGTATTTACCATGTAAATTTTTCAAGTTTCAAGAAGAAATCTCAAGAAGTGGTTTTGAAGGAAGAAGAAACTATAAAAGAGAAGTGCGACCCATTGAGAAAGAATTTGAAATTATTTTGGGAGAGAGTGTAACCAATTCTCAAGGGTGCAAGACCATAGTAAAATAATCTAGGATAGAGGGCAGATTATGAGAAATACATCAAACTCAAAAATATTCATCCTTCCATTATGTATCATTTAGTAAATCCTCATGCGTTGTGTCCTTCCTTGTAATTTCATATACATTTCATACTATATAATATGTTTATTTTCATTAATAAAATCCTTAGACATCAAGCTATTTCATCATGTTCATAGTATATGTGTGATGTACATCTTTGAATGGAATCAATTTCATTTTAATGACCAAATTCCTTCTTATGAATGCTTAATGTATTAAATGGTTCTTGAAGTATTATTGTGTTGTTTAATATGTTAGAATCCTAACTATCATTTTCCATATGATTTACAAAAGTCATATTTACCTTTGTTAACTGTTGAATTTAATTATGCTCACTTTCCTTCCCATAGAGATTGCAAGATTTATTCCCCTGAATACCTTGTATATTTCATTATGTTTCCTTTTATATATATATATATATATATATATATATATATATTCTTCCATCCATCCCTCTTAAATTAAGATATCTAAATACAAACGGGGAAATGCCTCTTTTGTTGAAAGTCTTATAGTCATCCTGTGTAGTTGTCCTGAGTATTTGAGAAGATCGAGAGAAATCCTAAAGTTTTTGTTCTTAAACAAAAAAAGCTTTAAAGTTTAAATCAGTTTTTAGTTTTTTATAGTTATATAGATTTTCCATTGACACAATTTTAAAAGCACTTGATTCAAACCATCATCAACTTTTTTTTACAATATCTGCATTTTTTCCTTTGTCAATGAACATGATCATCGTCTAGACTTTATAGATTAACTAATTTATATGTTTTTATCTTCTCTAATTACTCATTGGTTAAAAGTATTGAAAAATTCCAAAGTGTTGGCTTGCAGAACACATCAGAAGCTAATTAGTTGTAGCATTTTCATCTCCAACGCCATACATCATTTACTTTGTCTATTGAAGAACAAATTTAAATCTCCAAAACATTGTTTAATGTTAACTCCCCTTGGGTCGTTTTCCACATATTCATTATCAAATGACAATACATCTAAATTTAGTCCTTAAAAAAATATTCTTATATTGTTATTTCAATAATTTTCTATTGAAACATTGGACAATGCACAACTGGCATTTTTCTCACTAAGATTTTGCTTCATTAATGAACAATGCAAAACTGCAATTGCTTCTACATTGTTATAAATTTAAAAAATGGCATATTACTTGCATAGGTGTTAAAGTCCATGGCTTGTGCAACAAGACACAAAACATTCTAGCAAATAGCCACAATCCTAACAACGGTTTGTGCCAATACCCATGCAAAGTTGAACATTGTTATTTCAATACTTTTTTCTTTTAATGCAGATGTGCCATTGTTCTCACAAGGATTTTGTTTCATTTGTTCATTCTTTCTTTCAATTGCAAACAACATTACTTATAACATGTCATAGGCTATTCACAACCATTGTTTCATTTTCTATTTTATTATTAGATTCTTGCACAACTTTTCATACATATTCATCATCCCAAATTTGGTCATTGCCCTGATCATAAGCTCTATATATTTTCCAGGAACATCCACAGTGATCCAACCACAACAAATACTAGGCAATATGCAATAATGGAACCTTTTTCATAGAAGAAAGAAAAAAGGGTGACATGTTTGGGATATTTTTTGTTGGCCTCATACAATACCAATTTGAATCATGTTCAATGTTGAAAAGCATTTTTTGGATATCCACAAAAAAACAAATATGCATCAGCTACATTGTTTTTAGTTTTTCTATTTGTGTTTTCTATGTAAAGGAAACAAATATTGGAACACATTTTGAAATAGTAAACGCCCTTCATACAGGAAATTAGTCAATGTATAGACTAGTTTCTTTTGGAAATTTTGAAAATCTGGTTGTTCCTTAAAAACATGGATTAAGGACTATAGCTCATTGCAATGAAAATGCAAATATCCTAGTGTTTAATTTTTAAAAAGATACCAATTCTATCATGTGAATCAATGTATTTTATTCATTGCATCTTTTTTTCTTTCGTTTTTTCAATAATGTTGTATATAGAAACTTTAGAAAACCTCGATAAGTTTCAAATATCAATTCTTGACAATATCTTATACATGGAAGCATTTGTTTTATTTTTATCCCAAAACATTTCCTTAAATACCAAACAAAAGAAACAGTCACTTTTGGTTTGCAATATGCTTTTTATCTGTTGCATAAAGGTTGTCTCTTATATTCAAAATAACAAATTTATGTAAAGAACATGTTTTTGTTCAATGACACCTACAAATTGCCCAGCTAACTTCATTTTCAAAAAACTTCCAACTTCTGCTTATGTCTAGCCAATGTTTTCATAGATAGCTTCATTCCAACCTCCTTCATACAAATCCATGGCTTTTGAAAATGCTTTCCTTTGTAGTTCTATTGCATAGTACACTATCACGTTTCAAATTTGCAATTATTTAGTTCAAACTATGTCTTCAAATTTTTTTATAGAACTTATGAATCTGCTTATTTTATGTGAAATTTAAAAATCCACAACAAGTTGAAACATAAAAAGAAAAAAAAATGTTGGCTTTATAAAATACAAGCCCTAAATGGAAATATGTGAAAACACTTCATCTGTGAATATTTCTTAAGTTCATGGAATTTAAACACTTATGGTTTTGATAATCATAAGAGAGATTACTAATTTCCTAAGTTTTTTTTTAATATAAGAGAATAAGTGAGGTAGTTTGTTATGCATGAGAATTTGTGAACTTGGCTTGCTATTTGTATAGGCTTGGATTTATAGTGTTGGTTTTGTTTAACTAATGTAAGTTTGAGTTTTGTTAGAGCACAGTTACAACTATTTTAATAGATATCAACTCTAGATTTGGTATTGCTTGTATTGCATCATTCTTTTACCCTTATCTTCATAATGGTTTTCAAGATTAGGTAAAACAACATTGTTGTTTGTTAAAAGTCAACTAGGTAGTAGTTGCTTCATAATAACAAGACCATGTGCAATGCAAGTGTGCAAAGACATGTCTAAATCAACCATTGCATGAGGGACATCAATAACCAGGACAAACTTAATCATAGAATCGTCATCTTAGTTAATTTTCCAATATCAATCTCTGAATCTAAATGTATAATAGTTTTAAAATTGGTTGCTTATGTATGATATGTGTACATAAGCGAGGAAATCAACAATGAGGATAAACTTAATCATAGAATCGTCATCTTAGTTATTATTTCAATATCAATCTCTGAATCTAAATGTATAATAGTTTTAAAATGTGTGCACATAAAGACAATTGAGCATATTTCCGATATGTTTTCTTCAGCAATTCAAGGAAAATATATGTAGCATCTATAGGAAAATATCTGCAGCTTTTCGATACTCATGTTGTCCATTTTTTTGAATTATCAATAATTGAAATTGATATGGTGCATTGTTATTGTTATCTGATTAGAAAACTTGGTCTACCCAGCTATAGAAATATGAAAAAAATATTGAATCAGTTATGCAAAATTAAATAGGTTTTTGAAATTTTTTCTCTAAAAATTTAAGAAAAAAACCATGTTTTTTCCATTTACCCTTTTTTTTCTTTATCATTGTTAATCAAATTTGTCATAGACTTTTCTCACTTTTTAAAAAAAATTATTGATAATAGGCCATTAACAAGATCCTTATTGCCATTCAAGTGCACATTAATTATTGTCTATTGCTATCAACATAATTCAAAACACCAACCTATTTGATACGGTCAAGAGAAACCTGACAAATTACATACCCATCATCAACAATTTACTCAAAAAAAAAATTTCTTCCTCAAGTATATGAATTATATGTTTTGCTACTAACAACATATAAGTTTTGTGTACACTAACTTGTTGAAGATATGACCAAAGACAACCATCAACACATCATTCCACTTATCAATACCTTCATTGCACACATACATGAACGCATCCCTTGCTAAAAAGTAACAATTATTAATCCTTGGTTAATTTATAATTGAACTTGTCAAAATCATTAACTAATTTATTATTATTGAACTTGTCAAAAAGATAGATCCCCGTTAATTGAAAACGAAAAGTAAAATAGCTAAATCAATAGTTGAAGAAGCATATCACGAACAAATATTTTGAATATAAATGCATATTCATTAAGCGCTAAGAGTCATCAAAAACTTCTGTTTTCAAATTAGATCCATATCCATTAAGCAATAGCACTCTTAATATATATCCTTCAAACTTCATTTTTATTTCATTCATGAAAATACCAATTTCTATTCTCCAATATCCAACTTTGACCCTTCGAGTGCTTAAACCAATTACCCATTTAATAACCACTTAATAAAGATAGTGACTAAGTTTGCAGACTAGAGCATACTAAGTCATACAACATAATAATAATAGTTTACATTGGCAACAATGTCAACAAAAAACAATACTACCATTCTCAACAATACAAGACTAAAAATCCCTCGCTATTGTTAACTATAACAAATACGAATGAGTTTTATTACAAAATTAATCATATAAATATCATCATAAAAAAAAAACTCGTAGTATATGCTTTAAATACTTTATATATTCTTACACATCCTAAAAAACCTTAACAAATTCTTCTTAACTACTTGACTACTATTTTGAAAAATAAAGCACAATTGGTAAATGTGACAAAAACAAAAATGAATTGTAAAAAGCTCAAGTGCACAAAAACAAAAGTAGATGCATGTTGCAAAAATTTACTCTGACTACAACTATTAGTCTATTCTAGGTCAATAGGTTTTCTTCCTTCAATGGCTCCACATCAAGTAGGAAAAGATACTTATCCAATACAAATGAATTTTTTCTATTATTCTTGTTTTATATTCTTTTTGCTTTTTTAATTAAAAAAAAATGAATGGAATTGCACTTGCCACTCCAAAATCATGTTACACATGATGTTCATGTCTATAACCACAATTAAACTTTCCTATGGAAAATTGAAATTCTGCAACCTCCAAATGTTGTAGTCTAAACCTATCAACATAGTTTAATAATTATGCAAGCTAAACTCAAAATTTGCACACCAGTGAATAGCCTCAACAAGTTTGCTCAATTAAATCTAGGTGATTTATATATGCATCTTATTATATATATACAAAAAACAACTTGAAACTGACACCCATGTAGCAATCTAACAAGTGCTTAGCAACATGCCTTGCAAGGAAACTAGAAAATGCTTGTTACTCCTGTATTTAAGCAAGACCTTCCAAAAATACCTTGCAAACAATTCAACAAAGGAATCTTTGCAAATACATTTGACCATCACATCAAATTCACAACACGAAACAATTGTTTTTACAAATGTCTACACTCTTTACACTTGCTAGTATCAAATACATTTGCAAATGCCTCCGGATCTAAATGGTCTATAATTATATGGCAATTTTCTTCCAAATTTTTCTTTCAATATAACCAATTCCATTTCTTTGTATCTACTTGCTCATAGTTATTTCCCTCCAAAACTTTCAACTTGATGATTTGTATATGGTATTAATTTTGTCATTTCAAAACCTTCAAATTCAGGTGGTCTTTCAATAGTTTTCCTCTCGGAGAATATTATCTACAATTCACATATTTATAGAGTTCATTCCCTTGACAACCAATTCCAATTGCAATGTCGAGGACATGGATACCACGTGATTCTTGTTTTAAAATTTATAACTTTTATAAAAAAATTAAAATAAAGTTGAGCAAATTTTAAAAAATCATAATATATGATTAAAAAAAATGAAATAATTATAATCCAAAATCCATTCTCTTCATTAAAGATAAATGTATTTTCGTTATAAAAAAAATGGTAAGAGAGTCTAAAATATTCCAAATAATGTACCACAATTTTAAAATATACTATTATTCAATAATATTAATGATTATTCATTCAACTAGATCTTAAACATTTATGTACTTTCATAAAAAATAAAAGCATTTTTTAGGGTTTCCATGGCCGCACAAGTTCCACCAACCATGGATGGAACTTACCTACACTTCCTAGACTGACGAACGAACCATTGTATGCATGGCCCTACCCTTTTCGGTGCTACGTTTTTAGCTCACGCTCTATACTGTTTTATGAACTTGATCTCGGATATGGAGCCCCTCTGAGACACTGCGGATGATCGAGCTTCGGACATCTTGAGAATAGACCCGTGCCTTATCCTCATCATTACTTCATACTCTCTGGGTCATATCACTTATGGGACCTCCCACAGGTCAATCGGTGCATCTTGCTACTACACACTCCCTGCCAACGGCCTTTGACTACTGTCCATCAGTCCCACCCAGTCATCAGGCCTAGGAACCCACGGGTCTAGTTCTCATTCATGTATTACATGCAAATATATTGGAGCATGATGAGCCGGCCAAACTCATTACCTGGAAACCATGCATAAAGAAGACGACTAATAGGCATCTCACCCTGGGGGAAGATGTTAATTTCTCAGAGATTTCATCCATGTCCGAACATGGTCTAGTCAGGAGGTTTGGCATTCGACACACTAACCTACCCTCCTTCAAGAAATGGGTGACTCGACACTGGATGCCCATACTTGGCTATGAACAACAGCTTTTAGTCCTCACCAGGGGGTGGCTTGCCATTATTATAGAGAACCAGTCGGATTCCATCAGATTTTTTTCCGACACTTGGTTTTGGGATTCAACTGTTTTAAATATTAAAAAATGGAACCCATTCTTCGACTCTAGGACGGCGAAGAGCTACATCAAACCCATCTAGGTTAAGTTTTTGGGCCTCCCTCCGGAACTATGGAATAAGGACATTCTTTCGCATCTCGAAAACCTACTCAGTTCCTTTCTCAAAGTCGATATGGGTTTTCTATCTACTGGTTTTATGTTGGTCACAAGGGTACTGGTCGAACTAGATCTCCAGGAGGGCTTACCGGAGGAGATTGACATCTCTGTCAGGGGTCGTATATGGACTCAAAGAGTGGACTATTAGGACATACCCTTTCGTTGCAATGGATGTCAGTGCTATGGCCATATTGCATGTAACTGTAATAAGGGATTTCAGAGACAGATTTGGAAGAGGAAACTTTCTCCAAAAAATCCAAAGATGCCACATCTCAACAAATCAACCTCCATGGCTGAGGGGATCTTGTCTGCACCGATCTTAGGTATGTTTGACAACCCATTGGTTACTGTTGAATCACCCTCAAAGGTTTTGTCTGATGATGCTGGAATTAGATACTCTTCCCTCCTTGCAACCTCGCCATGACCACCACCTTCAACCAACAACCCTATTCCACCATTGAAACCCCTGACCCCTTTTTTCCAGTTTAACTTTACCCCTACAATTTGGGAGCGAACCTCCCTGCTTGGTTGTAGACTCTTAAACTCACATCCTACCCAACTTTTGAATGTGTCCACAACCACTACCAACCCTAGCCTATCATCCTCTATTAACTCACCTCCCCAATCCTTTTCTGATAAGATGGCCACCGTAGACAACTTTTCCACTGCCCCACTGAAACACCCATTAGGATACTTCCTCTGATCATCCTCCTTCATCTTGAACCCAAGTCTCGGACTTGGACCCATTAGGGGTTTTGCACCTCCCAATAGATGACTTCGAAGGTGAAGATCCATCATGGATGCAGGTAGGACACAGGCATGCCTAGACATTTGCTCTGGTAAACAAAGGAACCTTCGTGGGGCACTTAAAGCATGCATGCCCGAGAAGGTTTATCCATGATGCTCTGTTTATCTTTAAACGTTCGTGGGTTGGGCCTACCCACAAAGTGACTTTCCCTACGTAGGATGATCGCTGTCTATATTCCTCAAGTTCTTTTTATTCAAGAAAGTATGTCTATTGGTGACTCGATTCTCACGGTTCTGGGATCTCTTCTTTCAGGTTGGTCTTTTATCTGCATTGATGCAGATGGGAGATCTGGAGGTCTAATTACGGGCTGGTTAACATCCCGCTTCCTCCTTCTTAATTCTTGGGCCAAGCAGTCGGTGCTTGGCTCGGTTTTGTTATCTAGGGAGACTAGTTCTACATTCTCGATGGTTAATGTATACGGCCCTTACGTCCTGAGGGAGGAATTTTGGAATAATCTTCTCAATAACATCTTATTAAAGGTTGACAGGTTAATCATTGGTGGTGATCTCAACTTCACTATGGGGGTTTTCGAGATTTGGGGATCTAAAGCTGTCAGGGACCCTTTGTCTGAATTTTTCAGTGCCCTTCTCTCTTCCAACTCACTCATCGACCGGCCACCTATTATGATGCACCCTACATGGAGGAATATGAGGGTCGACATTGCCCATATAGAAAAATGTTTAGACCATTCTCTAGTTAATCCTGGCACCTTACAATCTGCTGCACTGGTTCAACAATGGATTGGTTCTGGGGGCGACTCAGACCATCATCCTATCCTTCTAGAACTCTTCCTTTCTCCAAAGAAACCAGCCAGTCCTTTTAATTTTGATGACAGATGGATAAAGGACTCAGACTTCAATGATCTAGTTGTTAAGGAATGGAAGCCTTATGACCCAAATGCACCATCCTCGGTGACCACTCAATTCAAATCTAATCTTTCTCACTTAAAGCAAATTACGATCCCTTGGGTACAGAGGAGACAAAATGAGTTAGTTGCTAAATTTATACATATCGAATCATAGTTTTCTATACTCCATTCGGATCATCCTATGGGATTCTCTACTACTACATAAAAACTGGACATCCTTACACTAGAAAGACGTAGAAAGGTGATTCTGAAGGACAACAAAGCATCCGACTGATTGAAAAGTAGGGCCCTATGGATTGAGGCAGGTGACTCAAATACAAAGTTTTTCCACAATCATATCAAACATAGGCAATAGGTCAACTCTATCGGGGAAATGAAGGATGAGGATGGAAACTTACAGACTGGATATCTTAACCTCATCTCTATGGGAACTAGACACTTTAAAAATGTTTACGCTCAGCCCCAGGATGTACCGATGGCACAGATGTTGAGTAGATTGGAGGGTTATCCTAAGATGGTTACAGACAATGATCGGATTTCCCTCACTGCTCCTATTGACATTCAAGAGGTTCGGGCAGCTCTTGCTCAACTCCAACATGATAAGAGCCCTCATCCCGACGGTTGGGTTACTGAATTTTTCATAGCCTTTATGGACTTATTCGGAAATGACATTCTAGCTGTGGTGGAAGAATCCAGGATCCATGGAAGGATTTTGGCAGCCAGCAATGCTACCTTCATAGCATTGATCCCAAAAACTAAAAATGGCCAATCCTTTGCTGATTTCAGAACCATTTCATTATGTAATGCCTTTTATAAGATCACAGCTAAGGTTTTGGCAAATAGGATCAGGGGTATCCTATCTTCCAGGATCTCCATGGAACAACATGCCTTCTTGAAATGTCGACTGATTCAAGATGCTATCGGTACTGCTCAAGAGGTCCTCCACACGGCTAAGACCAAAAAGAAATCAACTACAGTCTTGAAGATTGATTTGCGTAGGGCATACGACCAGGTAAACTGGACCTATCTCCACTTGGCACTTTTTCAGGTTGGTTTCCCCTTAAATACTGTAAATTGGATCATGGCTTCTGTTACCTTTGTATCCTTTGTTGTTCTCATCAATGCTTCTGCTACTACTTTTTTTTGGCCAGAGAGGGGACTACAACAAGGTTGTCCCCTAGATCCATTATTATTCCTCCTGGTGGTGGAAGGTCTCAACTGTGCACTGCATAAGGCTAGGCAAAGGAGGTTTTTCATTGGCTTTCGCTTCTCTGATACTTTGGTCCGCTCGCATCTCCTTTTCGTGGATGACATTTTGATCTTTAAGAATGGTTCCTGAGGTGATCTTCTCTACTTAAATGAGATTCTGAATTCTTTAACATCGGCCATAGGTATGTCTATCAACTCAACTAAATCTACCATTTCTTTCATTCACATGGACAATCAATTGATGGACTGGTCCACTAGGATTTTCTCTTATACCACTGTGGATGTTGAGGATGGATTGCCATAATTGGGATTCAACATCTGACTTACTTCATATGGAGTTAAAGATTGGAACTGTATGATTGAACATATTGAAAGAAATATTCAATTGTGGTGCAATTAGTGGTTGTCCAAAGGTGGGTGCATCATCCTCATCAAGTCGATTTTCGAGGCCATACCTGTATATTGGTTATCCATGGCACATTTACCTGTCAGCATGCTCAATACCATACAGAGGATTTGTAGTAAATATCTCTGGAAGGGAGGAATGAAAAATCTCTCCACTGGATCTCATGGGAGCAGGTTACTCTGCCGAAGGCTAGGGGCGGTTTAGGTATCAAACAATTGGCCTCCTTCGGAAAGGATCTCATTGCAAAGAATCTATGGCACCTTATTAACTGCAAGAATATTTGGACCATGGTTATTAAACATAAATATATTAAACCATTGTCCGTTGAGGATTGGATTCGCACTGGAGGTAACTGCAGATGTCTGTCTTCTCAGATGTGGAGGGCTACCATCTCCACCATTGACATCATTAAAAATGGCCTCCAATGGAAGTTCGGTGATGGCCGGCGCTTACGCATTGGTATTGATCCTTGGGCGGGCTGTGGAGAAGAGTTAAGACTTCCTCATAATATGATTGTCACATTGCAACAAGCCGGCGTTTACTATCTATCACATATTGATGATCCTAATACCTCTAATATCCATCGTCAAGGCTAGTTGTGTGTAGCACATTTCCACTTTGTGGATGAGGAATCGGATTTATGGGAACGTTTTTTTACAGGGTTTAAAACAATGTTCCATTCATCTCATGCCTAAACCTGACGTTTTGCTTTGGTCTCTCAATGAGAAGGGAGGTTTATACAGCTGCTCCATTGGATATACTATAGCACATAGGATCAATCCACACCTGGAGCTGCACTAGTGGTATGACGTTATCTGGAAAATCCCCTGCCCTATCAAGATTATCATTTTATCATGGGATGCTTTGCATGGTCGTATTCCTGTATGGGACAGGCTATAGCACATGTTTTATGAAGGCCCAAGTCGCTTCCCTTTATGCAAGAATCAATGTGAATCTATCAGCCATCTCTTCATTGACTACATATACATTGAATCGGTCTGGGAGGATGTTCAACGGGATGAGGTCTGTAGACACCCATGGATGGGCTCCACCCTTCCCATGGCATTTCAACGATGGATATCTCTAAAACCTGTGTTGGAGAAAACTTCCTATAGCTTGGGGTGGACCACAACATACAGCTCACTACCAGAAATTAACTCAATTCTCAATGCTATGCTATATAAATGACAATGCTAAGATAATGAAGAGCATAACCAACCTCGATCCAAACGTTTGATGTAGATCCCCATTGGAGCTTTCAATCCGTGCACTTGAACCTGCAAATTAGTCTTGACAACCAATATACAACAAGCGCATATAATATAAACGACTTTAACATCATCAATAGAAATGGTCCATGATATTATAAGTAAATGAAACCCAATGTAATATAAACAACATTCACAACATTAATGGAAGATAATATGAGTATTTCTATTAATAAATAACAAGAAGTACAATGTGATACGACCTCTTGTCGGCAACCAATCTGAACCAAGATCTGGGTCTTTCCACTTGTGCCTCCACCACTTCAATCCTCCATGGAATGGAAAACTCAAACTATGATAGGAGTTTGGAAGGTGAACATAAAGGGTTCACAACTACAAGGATAAATGAGTGTAGACTCAAGATAGGGAAAAAATACACTAGAGTTCTCTTTCTCTCCTTTCTCCTCTCGTCCATAAGCCATATGTGCTCAACAAAATATATTTCTCTCAAAGGTAGGTGAAAGGACACATCGAGGCATTTCTGGGGCAAATGGAGGGCCAAAGGTCACCCAATGGCCGCTTTTTTGTAGTAAGAAGTAATTAACTAGTGATTTTTACCATTTTACATGCTACCCGCAGGCTATAGTGAAGAAACTCGTGGGTACACTCACTGTAATGATGTAGCTAGCATACAGAGGAAAAAATAGGGAAAATAGTGTGTCTGAAGGATATAAAGTGGATCTGAGTCAGTAAAATGGGTCCTGCAGGACAAAGAGTGTTGATTCTCACAAAGTGGAAGATTACATTGTAACAGATGCCCCCTAATGTGTGAGGTCAGAGACTGATGCTACGATGGCCGAAATACATTATAAATCTTAGAAGTGGAGTGATGGAGACACAAGTGGAAGGAACAACTCACTCGTCATAATACAATAGTATCCCTGAGTACATGTCGGTATAGTACAACAATCTGATACAATGGCCATGAATAGGCAGTACATATGTTATAAGTGATCATAGCCATGATCCCTCTACAGTAAGATATGGTCTCCTACTGAAAAGGAAATAACCAATGCAAACTGGAGGTACAAACTGTTGATATCTAAGAGGTGATATCTCATATGTAAAGTCATAATCATAAGTAGCATACTGAATGCCACTATTTCCTGGGGTCTTCTACATAAGTCTTTGACGGTGCAAGTCCCATCAAGTGAATAAAGGAGTTGAGATCAAACCTGATGTGACATCATCTGATTACTGGTCAATGATGTATACCGTTAATAGACGCGAGATAACCCATCAATAATGAAAATGGGCATCAAGGCACAGAGCACAATCATCAAAGTGCGAATAGATGTGTTGAGGTCGAACACTAATATGAATCCATCGATCAGGGGACATTGATGTATTCCCAAATCTGTCGATGGCGAGAGAACCTACCGCTAATGACTGCAAGCCTCAAGGTACTCAACCGAACTCTAAGCCTCAAGTTTCGGAATAAATGGGTTGAAGTTGATGAAACGAGACTCACTGGAAGGAGGGCATTAAGGCATCCCTCATCAACCAACACGAGGTACTAGCTACGCTAAAAGATTTGGAAGAACTCAGGTGAAATGGACTGACTCAATAAGGATGGCCGACATGCAATAGTCAACAGATCTGAGGAGTGGCCGACTCTACTTTCAAGACTTCCTTTGAACAAGAGCTTGAGCAGATGGATAGACTCAGGCAGCATAGACTCAATATAAACTGTGCGATGCAGGAGGCATCACAAAGGGCTCCATAATGACTGGAAGCTTAACCAATCGGCGGAGTAAAATGAAAAACATGTACAAATCCTAAGTTCCAACTATAGTCCCGACTCATAATGTATGGAGTGGAATGAATGCTCTGTTCAAAGGAGACACAACAGCTTCCAATAAAAAGTAGTAATAATAATCTCATCCGGATTTTTGGAATATTTGATTTCTTTTGTCTTTTTCATATTTGGGAAAGTTTGAAAAAGAATAAAATTGCTTATAGTACAACAAGTGAGGGAATGAGTGTCAAATAGCAAGCAAACTAGTTCCAAGCAATGGAACATACCTATGATCAATGCAAGGAAGCGTGTGCAGGATGCGGACACTCGGGGGGGATGTTCCCTCAGGGTCAAAAGGTCATCAAATAGTGAAGGGAAAATGTAAGCTCTACAGGGCTCGACAGGGAAAGTGCTCAGGCACTAGGCTAATAACTGAGTAAGCGGGAGCCAGCACAAGACTCAAGCGGCAAGCAGGATGATGCAATGCAATCACAACTCAATATACATGGGGGAGTCCTTATGGGAGATGGCCAGCATAAGACAAAGTAGAGTGTGAGTCTTTATCGCAACATCATGGCGTAACTACAAAGGACTCCCAATCCTAAGGACAAGCAATGGCATGGGCACCATAATGCAAAAAGGGGTTCTAACTAGGGTACCCATGTTCAGAAAGGCCCTACCGCCACATAACGACACTTCTATAATAGTGTGAAGATTTTGTGTTAGTTAAGAAGCGGGGTCGCACCTAGGGTTTATGAAAGTGGTCAAAAGGTCAAATGCATAATGCATGTGAAAATGACATCTAACCTATATGGCAGGTGTGAAACATACCTTCCGCAGGTGTGAAATGATCGAAAACAAATTTCACGGAAGAAATCTGGTTAAAAATGCTACTCCATGACATTGTATTAGTCCAAAACAGCATTAAATGGCGAAAACTATAGACAAGTGGGTTTTGAAAATTATAAATAGTAACAAAAATTTACAATTTACAATTCATTTTTACTATTCACCCATTTGGAGTTTTGTGGTTAGTTTTCACCTCAAAGTTCAGCTGTTGATTCTGGGAGCTATGGGCGTCCGATCATCAAACCGTCAGGAGCAAGTTGGTAGTCTCATCCATACCTTCCATTTCAATGTTTTTATTTCAATTTTCATCTATTAAATTTTTTGTTTGGCCATGCCCTACATGGTCACAGCACTACCCGCGGGCTATAACTATCCGGGTCACGGGTAGGGCTAGGTACGTGCAGTCAACGCATGCGTTGACTGCAGGTACCCGCCTCTGTGAGCATAATTTCCCACAGGTACGACCGTGAAGCTAGTTTTTTAAAACAAAACTGACTAAACTCTTTGGTTTTTCTCTCTCCAGGATGGTTCTAGAGTGGAGAGAGAGAGAACATGACCTAGTGGATGAGGCCATCTACAATGATGTGCGTGCATAGCAAGCGCTACAAGCATGTGGTTTATACAAATTTTGGAGCATAGGGGCTTTGAGGGCCCAAAACCTATTGCTCCGTCATTTGATAGACTATTGGGACGTTGATGCACAGAACTTCAACCTAGACGGGAAAATACTCTCACTAGAAGTGGAAGATATCTACTTCATTACTAGTTTGTCCCACCTAGGTGAGGTGGAAAGCCTTCGATCTCGATCAGTGGGTGGTGGGATCACCATCCTCGACTATATAGAGAGGTATTGTGTTCCAAATACTTGCGAAGTGGGGAGTCAGGTGCCCATCAGAGCCATAGTCAACCTGAGCATGAAGGTTGTCGTGGTTGCTTTAGTGCGGATTACTGGTTCAAGAGCTCTTCACCAGGCATCCAAGCCAGTTATGTTCTATGCATCGCAGTGTATGCAGCCTATGATATTTGACTGGTGTACCATGCTACTCGGGTCCATGAAGACCCAGCTGACAGAGTGCAAGCAAGGGGATGCAAAAAAATTTTGATACGACGGTATCTTGTGCAGCTTCTTCTTTGAGCGAGTTTCGAGGCTCAGTCCAAGGGTTGAGGTCCCTCCTCATAGTCTCCACAACCCAGCCATGACCCGGTGGGCCAAGGTCTTGACACGATAGGGTGGTGACCATCAGGGATCACCATACACAGAGGAGTTCTTTCACTGGTGGGACCGACAGGTCATAGCGATAGAGGACTACCCCTATGCAGGGATAGACTTCCGCCAGGATCGTGACATGCCGCTTCCACTAGATGCAGCGTTCGGAGACATTGGTTAGTACTCTTTTTAGTTTTTGGTGTATTAAATTTTTATGGATTTTTTATTATAGATGTAAATGCAAAAATATTTTTGGGGAGTAGTATCATGTATTAACGTTTGACTGTTTGATCGCAGACAAGATCCCAGTGAGACCCGAGGGTTTCCCGAGACATCGTCACAGGGGCAGGGGTGATGAGGTAGTAGGTGTTGCAGCAGAGCGGACACTACAGACTCTACAGGCCAACCTATCACGGATGACCGCTAGGGTGCCACAGGTAGAGGTGGCGCGGCTACTAGAGGATATGCAGCGCCAAGCAGTGGGGGTGTCGGGTAACTGGGTGCGACTACTGCAGTGTGTCGCAAATGCAATGCATTATTTATATCAGGAACATCCTGTCAGGGCGACAGCTAGGCCTCCTTGTAGGGATTAGACATCTTGGATTGCAATTTTGTATCGATATGTATATTTTGAGAGCTACAGGCTCCAGTTTTGTATCATGACACTACCATTTTTTGGACATATTATTTATTAAAAACTTTGGTTCTCCGGTTCTACTATATGTGTGTATGTACAAATGTATGAATGTATCTTTTATTTATGTGCTTCATTTGGAATGTGACAAATGCCAATCTAATAAATAGTTAGCGTATGCATCAGATATATGATTAAAACTTCTCGGAACATGAACGTATGTAATTGAAACAAAATGTCGTTCCAAGAGTCTTACCCTTAAGAATTTCCATAGTAACGTAGGATCCCTCACATGGTACTGACCATTCAACTGAGGCACAACTAGTTGTGAATACAGGCGGACTTCTAAACACTGGATACCATGTGAAATAGCATCTCGAAGTAGCTCAATCATGACACTATACTCAGCCACATTATTAGATGTAGGACCAAGACAAGCACCTCCTAAGGACACAACTAGGTGGTCAGGTGAAAAAATAACCCAGGCAGCAAAAGCAAGCTACTGCGTATGACGGCTAGCACCATCCGCAAATCCTAAAAACGTAGGAGATTCTGCTGACATCTATCAATCAAACGGAAGCTAATCAACAAACTTGAAAACCAGAAGAAAGCTAACCTATGTACATAAATAACTATACAGTAGTATACAAAAGTATTAGCTCGAACTACAAGTTCAAGCGTAATACCGCTTGAGGTAGAGCCCATTTCTAGGCTCCTTCAAGATGTTCCCCTCATAGTCCTCTAATTCATAGGCTCGTTTTTCCAGGACACACCTCACAATGTAAGGACCGTGCCACATGGGGTTGAACTTGCCTGCCCCCAGGGGTTCTTTAGCTTGGTCATATAAAAGGACCAAGTCACCTTTAGCATATTTCCTGGGGCGGACAGACCTATCATACTGAACCTTAACACGCCATTTATTGGCATCAACAACCACGGCGGCATCTCGAAGTTGCTCATCAAGTTGCTCAAGGTGGATTAAACATTGCTCAAGACTCGTCGTATCAGGGAGGATCTCTATGGCCAGTTTAATCGAAGGGATTTCGCATTCAATCGGTAAAATCAACTCCACAATGTGTACTAGCTGAAATGGTGAGAACCCAGTGGCAGTCTTGGCTGGTGTTCGATACGCCCATAAAGCAAGATATAACATAATGTGCCAATTGTTCTTGCTTTGTTGGATGGTACGTTGGAGAATGGTCTTTAAAGACTTATTGACTACTTCAACTTGACTATTCTCTTGGGGATAGTAAGAGGATGAGTGTTCTTGAAGAAACCCAAGCTTGAGAGACAAATCCTCCATCATTTTTTTCTGAAAGTGACGGCCATGGTCAGTGACAATCTCTTTTAGAATACCAAACCGAGTAATAATCTGATTAAACATGAAATGGGCTACTGTAGCACCATCGGCTTTTAAGGTAGGCATGGCCTCATCCCATTTGGAAAAGTAGTCCACGACCACTATGATATGTTAATGCCCCCCAACCGAAGCTAGTTTGCAATCCATAAAATCCACCCCCCACTTGGTGAAGGGGCGCTGGATGCGAGTGTATATTTCGAGAAAACACCTGGCAAGGGTCGCATCTCTTCACAGCGTTTATACAATCTTTAAAGATTGAAGGCCAAAAGTAACCAGCTCGCATAATATGTTGGGTTGTAGCAAGCCCGAATAAGTGACCGCCACACGCCCCAGCATGGCAATCATTAAGAACCCGCTATGCTTGTTCGTGAGTCAAGCAATGACGGAGAATATAATCCTTTCCTCGACGATACAAAGTGTCACCAACAATAGTATAATATTTAGTGTGATGTTTCACATGTCGTCGCTCGTCCTGTGAATAATGTGGAGGAAACTTAAAAGTTTTGAGATATATAATGACATCCCCATACCAAGGGTCCTCGAACAAGATGAGAAAAAAGTGTTCATCCACAAAGGAATCTTCATAGATGAGATCCTCATCAAGTCTCGGAAGGTCCGACATAAGCTCAGAAAACACCAACGATTTCACTGACATCGCTGAAGCAAAATCGAGATCGAACTCCTGAAGGATCACAATCCATTTATTGTACTTCCCCCCTATAAGGCATCATGATAGCACGAATTGAAACGAATTGATATGTGCTACAATTGTAGTTGTTCTAAGCACAATATAGTGTCGTAACCATTGGACTGCATGCACAGTCGCAAGTGCCAACTTTTCTATGTGAGTATATCTCAGTTCAGCGTCTACTAGATTTTGACTAAGGTAATATATGACATGCTCGATGAGTGCATCATCAACCTGAACTAAGACCATGCCAATCGTCTCTTGGGACGCAGCCACATAAAGTATTAAATCTCATGCGAATTTGGGTGGACTAAGCACAGGGGCTGATACCAAAGCTTTCTTAAGGGCATCGAAAGACTGCTGGGCTCGCTCATCCCAGATAAACGGTGTGTCTTTCTTCAACAAACGCATGAAACCTTTGGTAATATTAGCATAATTGACTACAAAGAAATGCAGAAAAGTAGCTCTCCCCTAGAGGCTCTGAAGTTGAAACAAGTTGTGCGGACGAGGCAACTGAAGTATTGCCTCAACTTTGAGAGGATCAATGTAGTGTCCCCTCTATCATACCAGCGTGATAGAGAGGATCACAGTGCTCAGTCCGGGCAATTAGCCCCATATTCATTAAAAATCAAACTCATTGATACCAGGACATGTACATGTGCATGCTATAGAACACAACAGAGATAAAGTAAATCATGCTGATATCTAACATACATTCAGGACTCTGTGACAGTCATTAAATAGAGACCCTGGCAGAATTATAAAAGATCATATGGTATGCATAAACTTTTAAAAACATATAAAAGACATATGGAATGTATGATCATAAGAAAAACACAGTGGAATTTAATTCAATAGCACACCCAGCATTCATTCCATTATTCACCAAATGATAATTGCCAAATTAACACAAGGGGATACTTATCTCAATAAGGTAGTCCCATGCAACTGGCTATGCAACTGCAACGTTCCACCCAATCGTAGGCCAGTGTGCTCCTCAATCTCTCAGCACCACTGCCACCCCCCGAGCTAGGCATGATCTCTACAAGGAACCAGGGAACAGCAGACTCACACATAGCCAATCATACACCAAAATGAGCCAAGCCAATCTACAATTTGGTTTATCAGGCTGCTAGGAGATGGAAAGGAAGAGTTGCTAAGCTAGTGAGCTCCAGCACAGAGCCAGGGATAACCTTGCAAGATCTATCTAGCTTGGCACCCACATTACCTACACACCCAGCACAAGGAAGTATTCTTTTCTCTGCTATACAATCCCTCAAGCCATACCTTCCCTATCTAGTGCTCTCAGGGTATGCATAGAAGAGTAACCAAAGCCCTCTTGATCTTCTTGAGAGGTTGTCTCCCCCACTAGGTTTATCAAGCTACTTCTGTCCACTACCACTCCAAAACTTCCATTCACAGGTTCAACCAAAATGAGGATGCCCACAACAACAGAACCCAATTATGGGGCAAGATAAAACGTTTTTACAGTGAGAGGCATGAGATGGGGTTTCAGCTAACTCGGGAAAACGTGGGAGCCCATAAAACGAAATGGAAAGTTGATAAACAACCCAGGAAGCCAAATCCGTTTTTAGAAAAACGTCCTTGGACATTCAGGGGCAAAAACGACCTCCCTACAGTCCCCAAAACGTGGCCCTTCTCTCCCAGGCTACTGCATATGCAAAAACGAACTCCCAGGCATGGAAAAATGCAGGATTTGGATGAAAAACGTGTAGGGGAAGACCCAGCTAGCTCCAACTGCGTGAATGAGTGAAGACTGCCCATTCAGAATGGCTTTGGGCACCATTTCGTGGGTGTTTTCTTGCCCAACAAGCAAAAACACGAATTTCCAGGTTGATGGCTTGCCCATGCACGAAATTGGCTGCCATACTTCTTCATTTCCAAGGCAATAACTGCCCCAACCAATCTTTGGAAGAATTAAATGATTGGGTGCATGAGACAAAATGGGTAGTTGGTGGTTTATGGGTTTCCCCATTGACACATGGATTAATACCATTGGCTCAAGGGTTTAAATAATTTCCCTCCCTTTTCCTTGTAGAGTCATGCCCCATCTCTTTTGTTGCATTGCATAGCCGGTTGTGGGTTTTTCATTAAAAATTCATAATTACATGATGTCTTATTTACCTTGTGCCCATCTCGCACAAGAACCATAGGCATCTATTTTTAATAAGAGCGATGTTGCATATCCTCCCAAGGTCTCTCACTACCACACATGGCCTCGATAATAGGTTCATCCAAAGGTCAAGTACTATCAAGGAAATCGTTCGAACAAGATGAGTCGACTGCCCAAACTGGTAGCGTAATGGGATCTTCCTCATCTATCTAAGGAAAGGGGAGATCTAGCTCTGCAGTGGCGTTCTGAATATCCTAATAAGCAAGCTCAGCAGCAGAAAGTGGCATAGACATCCCGACATGCGAAATGTCTCCAGAAGTAGAACTCGTGGATGGTAAAGTCCATGGATTATCAAAGTATGAAGTCTGGAATGGTACATTATGTAAAGGAGGAGGCGCATTGTCGGAAATGGTTCCAATAAAATTCACAGGTGTGTGAAAATCCTCACAGTAGATCTAAGAGATGATGTATACCTCACAATGAAATAATTTAGGAGTAAGATTAAGAGTGGTCAATGCAGTAAGATGAGCAACAGAATAATAATATAGTAGAACTCGGATAGAAGCAAAAATACTTCACACACACTAATTAATTAATCACAATATGGACAAATAAGTAGTACAATGCATGAGGATTCGAATGCCTAAGGTGGCAATTCGAATTAGCCTTCATGGAGTGATCAAAAGATCACTGGAGTGTCATCGGAGCACAACTGGTGTCATTAGAGCACAACTGGAAGTCTTCATCATCATCAGTGGAGTCATCAATGCTCAAGTAATTGTCAACCATCAGTCAAACTGAGTCTAACTGAGTTTGGTAGGTGTAACTGAGTGTAACTAGAACTTACTGAATGAAGGAGGCTTAGTGGAGGGCACATGAGGAGCTAACTGAAGTCAGAATAGGTAGTCATGTCTCATCGTAGGTCAATCGGAGTGATAACTGTAGTGAGGAGTCAGTCTAGCCTCAAATCAAGGAAAGACTGGTGGCTAACTGATGTAAACTGGACTGGTAGGTGAGAAAGGCGCCCTTCTTCAGTGGAAGGTGAGAACTGGGTGCATGACAGGCTAGGAGGGCTTAATCTGAGTGGAAAGTAGCTCCCGATTGCTGGGAGACTAAGGACTGGGTGCTGGAGGTGTCAACCTGATGACTGGGTAGCATGCGGATGCATGCAATGCATGCAGAATGCATACTGCATGCAAGAATGCGTGCAAGACTAAAAATGTAAAGGATGAAAATGCTAGTAGGACTAAAATGGAGTATAGGAATATCCTAACACCCCCCTTTAATCCATCCTGGGCCCTGGTAACTAAGACCAAAGGTCACCCAATACAATGAATAATAACAGTCAATAAACCGAGGAAATGGGGAAAACCTCATGGGAAAAATACCCCCCCTCAAAATACACTGTAAGGCACACACAAAAAAAATGCTCCAAACTCAAGCAAGTGTGATGCTTGTTCATATGTCTGGAGGTATCTTCTTCTTGGGAAGAAGTGGATCATGGTCAAAAAGCATGTGCTTATACTTTCTCTTCAGATTGAATGTGATGAGAACAAATCCAAAAGTATGAGGATGATCCTTGAACCTGTGATTCAAATCAGCTAAGGTAGGATAAAAAACATGAATGTGCAGAGAGTCTTTTGTCTTCTCCTTTGAACCATCATGGATGAGATTATGCTCAAAAGAACAATCAAATAATAGTAAATGTTTTGAATCCAAATCAGATCCAAGACTTAAAGAATAGTTTCTTGAGATCTCCTTTGAACTAGTAGGGGTGAGATCAAAACTATCATATGCATGAGAAATTATCCCAAGTAGTGACTGCTTGGATTTTAAATCAGCTCCAAGACTTGAAACATGGTTTCTTGAGATCTCCTTTGAACCATAAGAGGTGAGATCAAAACGAGTAAATGCATGAGAATTTATCCCAAGCGAATGGCAATGGTTTTATGAGATCTCCTTTGAACCATAAGAGGTGAGATCAAAACCATGATGTGCATGAGAAATTATTCCAAGCGAATGGCAATGGCCATATTCTTCAATAACCTTCTGAAAGCATCGAATAATGATCATATAATAGTAAATAAGACGTGATAGATCAAGGAGAGTGAATGCATTACCTCCAATGACTTATTTTAACTCCGAAACATTCAATAGATCATGATGCAAACCAACAAACTCTGGTGCAAGAGAGGATTTAGGACCTTCTGCAATTTCTAGAGTGTGAGCTGCCACATAATTCGAAATAAAAGAAATTTGGAGCATGAGTGTAGAATCTGCAAGTTCTTCTTCTTTGTGGCTAACTTCAATATGAGATATGTTTGATACTGATTCATGATCAATGATATCATCAAGGATGGCGAATGCATCACTTTGCTTTCTCTCGAAAGGGTTTGGACCAATCCCTTCATTCTGCTTGCCAAAACTTTTATCTAGGTGGGCCCATAGCTCTTTTGGAGATTTAACATATTCATCATCAACGGAGTAGAATGCCAAGCTTCGAGACATAGCAAACATCATGGCTGCAATAGCTCTTCCACCTTTATTTAACCAATCAATCTCTTCTTCAGAGGATTCAAACTCTCTTTCAAAACAATGATCAAATAGATCATTTTTCTTCAAATATGCTATCATTTTCTGTTTCCATTCATCATAATTGATTAGAGAAAGAATATCATAGTTGAATGGAGGAAGAGGAGGGATTTCTTCTGAATACATGGAAGCTGTAGAAGACCTGCAGAAAGAAGAGATAATATCTGCAACTGCTACTGCTGCAAAAGTGCATAAACTGATGCAACTGCTGCTCTCAAAATCTTGATAATAACCTCCAAAAACTCTCAGGAATGGAGATAAACAATACTCTCAACAGGATCTGATACCATGTGAAAATCCTCACAGCAGATCTATGAGATGATGTATACCTCAGAATGAAAGAATTTAGGAATAAGATTAAGAGTGGTCAATGCAGTAAGATGAGCAACAGAATAATAATACAATAGAACTCGGATAGAAGCAAAAATACTTCACACACACTAATTAATTAATCACAATATGGACAAATAAGTAGTACAATGCATGAGGATTCGAATGCCTAAGGTGGCAATTTGAATTAGCCTTCATGAAGTGATCAAAATATCACTGGAGTGTCATCGGAGCACAACTGGAAGTCTTCATCATCATCAGTGGAGTCATCAATGCTCAAGTAACTATCAACCATCAGTCAAACTGAGTCTAACTGAGTGTGGTAGGTGTAACTGAGTGTAACTAGAACTAACTGAATGAAGGAGGCTTAGTGGAGGGTGCATGAGGAGCTAACTGAAGTTAGAATAGGTAGTCATGTCTCATCGGAGGTCAATCGGAGTGATAACTGTAGTGAGGAGTCATTCTAGCCTCAAATCAAGGAAATACTGGTGGCTAACTAAAGTAAACTGGACTGGTAGGTGAGAAAGCAACCCTTCTTCAGTGGAAGGTGAGAACTAGGTGCATGACAGGCTAAGAGGGCATAATCTGTGTGGAAAGTAGCTCCTGAGTGCTGGGAAACTAAGGACTGGGTGCTAGAGGTGTCAACCTGATGACTAGGCAGCATGCGAATGCATGCAATGCATGCGGATGCATGCAATGCATGCGGATGCATGCAATGCATGCGGATGCATGCAATGCATGCGGATGCATGCAATGCATGCAGAAATGCATGCAAGACTGAAAATGCAACGGATGAAAATGCTAGTAGGACTAGGATGGAGTATAGGAATATCCTAACAGGGTGTAGGTAAATCATAAGATCCCATCAATGAAGGGTACATACCAACACCCATGCTCCAAGTTGCCGGCTGAGATTCTGTAACTTGCGGGACTACTGATCCCGTAGATGTTGTGGGAGGATTAACGAAGTCTAGCTAATCGATGGTCACAATCCTGCCTTCGTGTGGAAAGAAAATGATCTTGAATACAGTAGACATGATAGCTTTCATAGCGTACATCCAATTCTGACCCAGTAAAAGGTTGTAGTCGATGGGCGCATTAACAACTTCGACTTCAATAGGAACGGGTTTACCTCCCATGCGGATAACAGGGGAAGGGATTATCCCATGCGACTTAAATGACCTACCGTCAAATGCAGTGAGCATGGTCCTAGATGTGAGTAGAGGAAAAGAGCCAAGAGCTTTCCAACAAGATAAAGACATCACTGACGTGGAAGCGCCTTCGTCAACCACCGTACTTTTGACAAAATTTTTTAAGGCACTCCACATGGATTTGAAAAGCCACATGGTAAGGTAAGCGAGGTTGAACATTAGTCGTGTCGAACTTGATAACATTAGGACTCCCTCCATCTTGAAATCCTAATGCACACAAAAGGGAATGCATTTGAGAAGGAGACGCCTGTAAAACTTCAAGAGCCGACATGGCACATGGAGTTTGGCCCAAATATTCTACAATGGAGTAGTTCTCGGTGGCTCGGGCATTGGGATTATGTGTAGAGCACTTAAGCACACCTTTCGGTATACGCGGCATAATAGAGGGCTTCTCGATATGCAAGGAATTATCACGATGAGGGGGGAGGCTCATTCCCCATATTAGGTTGTGGTGCACCATAATCGCGTTGACGAGTAGCAACACTAACCTCCGATTGGACCATATTCACGCATCCATAACCACTAGTATTGGAAGAAGACGTTGGAGTCTCATTAGGTCCATAACCAGTGGCAAGAGCATGCGAAGCCATGTTTTGATGATGATGAGGAAGGGTATCCCTCAACACAGCTAGGCTCTGTGCCAAATGCTTCGATGCTTCTTCGATTGGAGGACACAAGTGAGTAAGATGATCTTCCTCGTAAAGCTTACAAGGAAATTTCACCTTACGCCTAGGTTTAGGGTCCTCACCAGCATTTCCACCTTCCCAAGGAGGGTTGGAATTCTCGTTATGAGGGGTATTTCGATTTCTATTATTGTTCCCATTGTTTCCACCCTTAAGATTATTTCTCCCCTTCTTCTTACCACCAGGCTTTTGGTTACCTGATGGTTTTGTCATTTGTACAGTGTGTACATCAGACGATGGGGTGGAAGTGGACAAGGTGTGAACCTATCTGGTAGTAGACTAGTTTAGCGACAAATTTTGCATTTGATTAGCCACCAAATATACAAGGCAAGTACTTGCAGATCCCACAATGTCGTCGGCATGCGGTCCAGGAACTATCTTGGGCTCATGTATTGTTTGCGGTGCGTCAGGGATGATGTCGTACAATATGCCAAAATGAGAGTATAGTAAGTCTAACTGCTAGACTTTTAAGATGGCTTGTTCCTTAGTCACAATACTGGACATCGAAACATCCTTAGCAATATATAGAAGTAGAGACTTGAGGAACCATTCCAATAGAAACTATGGAGGAATGTTGGCTTTCACTAATCGCTTCCATCGATGCCGCTCTTGAATGTGGTAAAAAATATGCATGGCCTTATTCTGACGGAAGGTAGAAAAAAGTTCAATACCAGTATTGTAATGAACCGGCACCTGGAAATGATCCAAGAAAACCAAAGTGATCTCATTGAATCCCCTATAAGTGTTCCCTGGCAACTCAACATACCATTTCGTAGCTACCCCCGTGAGGGTGCATTGAAACAGTCGCAATCTAATGGAATTGTGATTCAACGAGTTGGAAGAGAACGAAAGGTGAAACGTCGTGACATGATCACCTAGATCCTCACCACCTTTCCCCTTGAACTTAGGAATGTCCTAAGGAATATTGGTAGGAACCGGAGGCCAATTAGGGTTATGACACACCGGATCATTCGTGAGATTCGAAAGATCTAGAAGATTCAAATGTGCAAGGAATGGGAGCTGTGGCTGGAAAGCTTGATTATAAGCTCCTATAAAAGGTTGATTATAAGAACCCGAAGGATAGGAAGGACCAAATGCTTGACCATGAGCAATAAACTGCTGATTATGTGGTCCTGACAGACTATAAGCTTGACCATGTCCGTAAGGTTGATAACCTCCTCCAACCTGACCCATATGAGAGTAAGCAGGTATATATGTGTTCTGGGAACCATATTGAGGTGAGTTGTACTGATGGCCAGCACCGACTATATTGTAGTAAGGGTTGCCACCATAAGTATGGGGCATATACATACTATTCGTAGTGGGAACCGTGTTGTAATAACCATGATTATAGGGTATGTTCCCACCCCCAGCGTAAGTGTTAGGATTAGCGTGAGCAGTCATGTAGTGAACATAAGCATGAGATGTATTCCCATCCCCAACATTGGTGTTACTAGTAGCAGGAATGGTGGCATTATGACCATGAGGATAAGGTATATTCGCACCTCCTACATTATCATTACTAGTAGCGGCAGTGGATGTAAAAGTATGTGGTATATGTCCACCACCATGGTTGGGAGGAGCGTTAACATTTGCGAAAGTGGTCGTGGGTTGACGGGTAGTGACATGTGTATTAATTGGTAGATGGCAAGTCGGGTTGCGAATAGTGTTCCTATTAGGTTGGTTAGTCCAGGAGGCGGTTGTCTTCCAACATTAGCATTGTTAGGAGGAACGTGACCGGTCCCCATACTATGTGTGTGAGTGGACAACGTGGTGCCCCCGGCGAAGATATTACCCCCAATGGGTGCAGTGTGGCTAACACCATGACTAGTGCCAGCGTGACTACCAAAAGCAGTGGAAGGATCAACTGTGTTGTAATTACGCATACCAAAAGAGAATGCGGTAGGGTTGATAGTACGACCTGTGTCATCATGTAACTCTGGCATCCTGTGTATATAATTATGGGGAATCAATGGATCGAATGGGTCATCTACGGGTGGATTTGGACAAAACAAACTAGGTTGAATCTCGGGTGGATCCGGACCAAACAAACTAGGATGGGTCTCAGGTGGATCACCCCCCCATGCCTCACGAGGAGTAGGGGTGTCTGAAGTGTGCTCGAGTCCACCCGATGGAGTCATAGGGATTTCTTCCGTATCAGAGTGTGAAGTAGTCATGATGTCTAGGACGTATGTCTCATAAGAATCCGAAGACTCGGAGGGAGCTCGCCGGCGTCCCCTAGCAACACAGCGTGAAATATCGACCAGTTTTTAACCATCCTACTGACGGGATCAGTGGAGAGTAGGACTCTACACCACGATATCTCTAGAGAGAATATAAAATCACAGCATCCCCTAATGGCCAAACTATCGATAAAAAATAGTAAATCAAAATCACACGCCTAGAGAAACTACAGCTAAGAGCAGACAAACAGAGTGGCTAAATGAGATCTCGACACTAGAGCCAGTATGTCTCTCCTAGGAGAGGCTTGAGACTCCCAAACTGTAGCCGGAGGTAACAGAATCAGTTATAGAGGCACCCAGGCTTCACTGCGTGCAAAGGGTGGTAACCCTCGGAAACAAACAACTATGATGTCCAACCTCTATCTGACTCAGGACACAAACAGTATAACCACTGCAAGTACCCTGTGCGATACCTAGGTAAGGAAAATATGGTCACCGCAGTATAACCAATGCTCAGGGGGACAGTCGCAGGTGGGATCCGTCATATGGGCAGGGTAGCTAAGCCCGAAACTCAAGAGGGTCAAATCCCCCAAGAGTCCCCAGATATGAACAAACCCTGGAAATATCTCCCATGTTCAGCCGGTATTGGAGGGATATCTCCGCAACCAACCTCCTACGACCTCATGCTTAACTCTGGTTTGAGTAGAGCTTCCTGAGAACACCGATGTATACCATGGATTTCACCACTCCCTGGTCAAACACATAATGTTTCGTCTAGTAGTCTTGGATCGTTACTCACAATGATCTATTCCAAGACTCTAAAGCTATGCTAGTTGGTGTACCCTATAAATAAAATCGTTCTAATCAATTTTAGATTAAGCATTAATTTTAATGGATATGGTTACTAAAGGATATCGTCGTGAAACTAGTGATGTATATGACTCAATAGTATGCAAAATTGTCGAACTCTAGACACATCTATCCAATAAAAACAATGTCACTAACATGCAAAATCAATCCAACAGTTTCGAAATAAAAAATGCAAATTTTTTATATTTTCAATGCACAAGAAGAACCTAAATGAAAGCAGCAAGCACTCAATGCAAAATGCAGTACATGAAAATAATTTTTTTGTATTTTCGTTTATAAACAAAAGGAAAATGCAAAGCTATGTTTTTGTATTTTTCAATATAATGAAATGAAAAATGCAAGCAAAATCTCACTATTAAGTTACAGAAATGCCAAGGGAATCACTCAAACAACCTAGAAGATCCTAAACAGTAAGACTTAGCCAATGGAATGAGCTTACAAATTAAAAATGGGTAAAAACCAATGAGGCTCAAAACGAAGATAAAAGAGGAGTTTTGGTCACAAACAAGGCTTGGAACAGTCAGGAAGAAGGCCAAAGAAGACTCGGGAACACTCAGAATCAACCCAGCCACAACCAAAGGAAAAAAACAAGTTACCCCCAGAGTTGTACGCTAATGTCGAAGGAAAACATATGGGTACCCGCGGGCTATAGTGTAGACAGAAGTGGCTAGACGCGGGCAGAGCTAAGCTCACCCACGGGTAGGGAAAAGTAAATGAGTAGAAAAAGAGTCTAATGGCTCAGAAAAAGGATGTTTTCTATAGAGTATCCTAACGGCCAATAAATGACACAGAGACTCGACACACAACAACTCTAAATAAGGACTAATGCTCAAAAATCCCCAAAAATGGATGCTATCGCCAGCGGAGTCGCCATTTCTGTGTTGGAGAAAACTTCCTATGGATTGGGGTGGACCACAATAGACAATTAACTACTAGAAATTAACTCAATTCTCAATGTTATGCTATATAAATGACGATGCTAAGATAATGAAGAGCATAACCAACCTCGATCCAAACGTTTGATGTAGATCCCCATTGGAGCTTTAAAATCGTGCACTTGAACCTGCAAATTAGTCTTGACAGCCAATATACAACAAGCGCATATAATATAAACAACATTAACATCATCAATAGCAACGGTCCATGATATTATAAGTAAATGCAACCCAATGTAATATAAACAACATTCACAAGATTAATGGACGAGAATATGAGTATTTCTATTAATAAATAACAAGAAGTACAATGTGATACAACCTCTTGTTGGAAACCAATCTGAACCAAGATCCGGGTCTTTCCACTTGTGCCTCCACTACTTCAATCCTCCATGGAATGACAAACTCAAACTATGATAGGAGTTTGGAAGGTGAACATAAAGGGTTCACAACTAGAAGGATCAATGAGTGTAGACTCAAGATAGGGAAAAAATCCACTAGAGTTCTCTTGCTCTCCTTTCTCCTCCCATCCATAAGCCATATGTGCTCAATATATAATCCTCTCAAAGGTAGGTGAAAGGACACATCGAGGCGTTTTTGGGGAAAATGGAGGGCCAAAGGTCACCCAATGACCGCTTTTTGGTAGTAAAAAGTAATTAACTACTGATTTTTACCATTTTACATGCTACCTACGGGCTATAGTGAGGCAACTCGCAAGTACACCTGTTGTAATGATGCAGCTAGCGTACAGAGGAAAAAATAGGGAAACTAGTGTTTCTGAAGGATATAAAGTGGATCCGAGTCAGTAAAATGGATCCTGCAAGCCAAAGAGTGTTGATGCTCACAAGGTGGAAGATTACGTTGTAACAAAACCAAATACTTTTCATCCTGCTCTCCCTTTTGTTATTCTTGGGTACACCTGGAAGGCACAGAAATTTGTTATTTTCCAGGATACATACATACCACCGAATATTACAGCTCTCTGATCTATGGGTATTATTTCAGTAGTCCCCATTGAACAGGTAACCAAACTTCCTCGCAATGTCATGGAATTTGATATCAATAGGGAGACACCATGGGGTTTCTTCGATGGAGCTGCACGGGGGACTCCTACTTTCAGTGGAGCTAGAGGAATTATATACCTTAATGAATCGCAATGGATCAAGTTCGCTGCCTCGATCGGTCATAATTCCAACAATTGTGCTGAATTGATGGCATTGAAATTACTTTTGCATATTGCCATTGAGAAGGGCATCCAATCCATCCAAGTCTTTGGTGATTCATCTCTCATCATACAATGGATGAAGGAAAGGTGGAAGCCCAGGAACAACTCACTATTATCCATCTTTGAGGAGGTCTACCGTCTGACTGGATCCATCAACCAGATTTCTTTCTGCCATGTTTATAGAGAAAGGAATCAAGAGGCGGACATGCTTTCCAAATCTGGTCTTCTCCTGGAGGTTGGACATTGGCAGACTTGGACACATGACCCTAGGATGCAATATGGCTCTGAGCCTATCCCTTTTTTATTTTCTGCTACATTTTGTATATATTTTGACAATGGCTCGACGACACACTGTTTTTGTTTTTGACATCATATGAACCTGGTATGATCTTCTGAAGATCTGACTATGGATATTTATTAATGGCTTAATGCCGATAGGATGCTAGTTGCATGCAGTTTCTGCGAGACCCTTGTGGTTGTGTAAAATGACTCTTCTTTAATACAAAGTAGATTCGCCTTTTTTCCTCGGGAAAAAAAAATATATAAAAGCATTTAGAATAAAAATATACATATCTGTATTTAATTTTGTAGAAACAAAATTTTAAGAAATAAAACATGTAAATCCTAAGTTGTTTTAAATCATTTAAATATTAAAAAAAAACATAAAATATTAAAAAGTTAAGTTAATTGTCTTTTATTAGTTTTTAATGTAATAAATATCTATTTTCCATAATATATATTGTGCTTAAAGGTGAGCTGGATGAGATATGTCACTGTGTCATATCAAGTGGGATATGTTATTTCCAAAAACTAAATATATAAAAAAATAAAAGCAACGTAAAATTTAAATTGGTTAGATTGTAACATACATTTATATAAATATAAAGAACAATAAGTTAAATATTAGTTTTATGATAATTGCAAATTAATAATAATTGAGTAAATTGCAAGTATTATACTTCATAATTAGTATGTATTTGTAAGATTTATGTGTTACAGTTTACTACATGAAATAGTTTACTCTTATACAATTATATTAGGGTATAATTATTTTACTTCATAATTAGTTAATTAATATAATTTTTGCATATTTGTAGGATTTATGTGTTAGCATTTACAACATGATTCCAAATTAGAATAGTTGGTGCCTAGAAAGTGGAGGAAAACCTATCCTCAAATTTAAGACCTTGAAATGGATTTGTACGTAAAGAGGTTTGATCCCGAATCCTTCTTTTACTAAATAAGATAAACCTAAAATTTTATGTTTTTTCATATTTTTTTTCTTTTACTTATAATTTATACTTTCACTTAACTTTCCGTAAGATAAAAAAAAAAGGTTTAGAGCTAATTATGTTACACTATCTCTATGTTTCCATTATGACAATTGTTTTTGCATCATTTTGAATGTACAAAATCTAATTTATTTTTCAATTTGGAAAAGACATTAAATGGCATGATTTTCAATGGCATTCACATTTGTATTATCCTCTCGGCCCGGCTAAGATTGAAAGCATATGTGTGGATGCTTAAAAAACAGAAAAAAAAAATTCCACAAGTTGTTTTAATATATTGACTACAATAGCCTTTCCATATTGAATATTCATTTATTATTACTTTTATATATTTAATATTAAATTCAAAGTAAAAATAATAATTGTAATTTTATAAAAATAAAATTTTAAAAGTTAAAATCAAAATAATATTATTTATATGTGTAATAAAATAATATATTGATCAAAAGTTTTGTGGATTAGTTTTAGTGATTGAGGAGGGTTTTTTTGTAAGTAAAAGGTTTTGAGATTAAATAGGTCTCACTTTCATATCAAGTTAGCTAATCAAAACTATCTAAAAAGTTTTCCATAAATGTAAGATCATTATCTTGTATCGTAAACCATATATATATATATATATTTATATCACAAATTGTTTAATATATTAATTACAATCAATATATATATATATCACAAATTGTTTAATATATTAATTACAATCTCCTTCTCATATTGAATACTCATTTATTATTCTTTTTATATATAATTTTACAAAAATAAAATTTTAAAAAATAACATCAAAATAATAAGAAAGATCATAATAAAGCAAATTAATAGTAAATTATATTATAAGCTAGCGAAACTAAATTGCTCATAATGTAGACCAACTAATGTATTGCAATATGTTACGATAAATTATGATTATTCATCTTAATTTTAATAAAAATTTAAATAGACTCATAAATTGATATAATTAAAATTAAAATAAATAAATATTGAAACCTAATTTTTTAAAATTAATAATAAACTTTGTCAATTAATAGAATGCATACAATATGTTTTTATCTTTGAAAATGAACCTATATTTATCATGATATTGGAGATTAATTTACTTACTTCTATAAGTATATTATGATAATGGTAATGGAAAAGGCAAATAATTTCGAACATATTATATGACACTAATCCAATGCATAGGTTTTGAGCTCGATACAATTGTCCATAAAACCAAGAAAAACTAAATGACAAGATGATTGCCTAATTAGTTAGGACAAACAAAAATATAAAATATTTTCAAATTTTTTTGAAGTAATACCTTACTTTACATTAATGAAGTAAGTTAATGTATGAACATATCTAACAATTTTTTGAAATATATATCTATATAAAAGTTTTTATGACATATTTATTTGATAATAATTTGATATTAAATTTGTTTGAAGTTATTTGATAATATTTTTCTCTTTCTTTAAATTCTAAATTATAAAAAAACATATTTCACAAAAAAAATCACATTCATTAACACAAATTAGATTTTAACAAATGCATAGTTAAATTGATATGTTGCTCCAAAATGTTATCTTTTTCATCAATTTTAGATACAAATTGGCACCCAATGAATTATAAGGAGATTGTATAACTAACAAAAGAGTAATTTACCATTTTATTAAGCTAATATTAACACAAACTAGATTTTAACAAATGCTTAATCAAATTGATATGTTGCTCCAAAATGTAATATTTTTCATCAATTTTAGATACAAATTAACCCTAAATGAATTATAAAGAAATTGTACAATTAACAAAAGATAAATTTACCATTTTATTAAGTTAGTAACAAGAGTGATTGTGATTCAAAATGTAGGATATACACTCTATTTAAACAAAAATTGAGGACGTTGGCACCAAAATTGGAATCGAGGTATAATCACCTACGTACTTCATCCACTTGATATCACATGAAAATGAAAAACCTTACAAGGATTCGCTCAATACCCACTTCACACGTATTCCAACAAAAAGACAATAGCACTATTCATAGGAGTCTAATTTCATACATAAAACCCAACAAAAAGACAAAAGCACTATTCATAGGAGTCTAATTTCATACATAAAACCATTATAATCTATAAGTATATTTGTTCCCATTAAGGAATAATGCATTAAGCAACACTTGTAAAATAATTCATTGAAACAAGTAATTCTATTAAAAAATATTGTTTAATAAAAGATTATAATTATATGTATATGCAAATTAATGTAAATATAATTCATAAAGATGTTAGCTAACAAACAAGATAATAGATATGTAATAAATGTGGAAATGAAGAAACCCTTCACTAGGAAACTCGGCATTTGTCCTATAGCATTGCCAATCAAGCATTTACAGGGTAAGTACGTATATGCAACCTATAGCTTGGGTAAGAAACCTTCCTTCGCAATCTTGTTTTGGCCATGGAATGAGCCTTGGTATTACAGAGGAAACCCATGTTTCATATGTTTATCTTAATCGCTTGCATTTGCCTCTATCTTTGTTGATCTAACCTGTCTAGTTTGTTGTGTGCGCAAAAGGGAAATATATCCCTTTGTTACTCTCCTTTCTAGTTTGTTGTGTGCACTAAAGGAAAATATATCCCTTTGTTAACCTCCCTTCCATATAAATATTTAGAAAGGGATCCATAACATTGAAGATCGAATTATCTGGGCAAAAAAACATTTGCAGTTGCTCTCTATTTAAGCCTGGTTGCACCTCAATAATATTTTCTTCGCTCACATATAGACACTAGCAATTATTTTGTAGTAGTCATTAATATAGGTAATTTTTTAAGTGCCCATTTATCTACCTTTTGAAGTTTACAATAATTTATGTTGTAATCAATGTGTCACACTTCTAATAGGTGCATTAGTTGTTATAGGTTTACTAGGGCTTTGAGATTTCATTTATAGGTACATTTGTAAACTTTCAAAACTCCAGGAATATGACCTCACTTTCAAAACTCCCAAGAGTACCAAAGCCCTCGCGCTTACCCATCTCATCACTGACCTCCCATCCTCTTCGTCATCACCCGCTATCCAAACGGATCTAATTGACGATCACATATTCATTATTTCGTCTGACAACCCATGGTATGGTGACATCCTAGTTTACCTCCGCACGCAGAAATTTCGACCCCACATCAATCATGACGGACGCCGTCGTATATACCACCACGCCCCCCGATACCTCTTGTTAGGGGATGTGCTTTATCGACGCGGCATTGATACCATCCTACGACGTTGCCTATCCCATAGTGAGGCAAAACAAGTCCTCAATGATTGTCATAGCGGTGCCTGTGGAGGCCATTTCTCCGGCATGGCCACTACCCAAAAAATCATTCGTGCAGGTTACTTTTGGCCGTCATTATTTACTGATTGCATCACCGCAGTCAAACATTGCCAAAATTGTCAACTTTTTGCCCCTAAAGCAAGAACCCCACCCGCCCCCCTTCATCCAGTCGTTACTGCTGGACCATTCTGCAAATGGGCCATTGACTTCCTTGATTGCAATCCCACGTCAGCCAGCGATCACAAACATATTATTGTGGCCGTAGATTATTTCACCAAGTGGGCGGAGGCCATGCCAACTTACAATTGCATAGCCGAAACCGCAGCACGATTCTTTCTCAACCATGTTATCGCACGTTTTGGAGTGCCAAAGCAACTTGTCTCAGACCACGGCTCTCACTTCGAAGACGCCGTCTGGAAAGAACTATCCACCTTGCTGAAGTTTGAACACCATTTCTCCTCTGCCCACTACCCCCAAGGAAATGGCCAGGTCGAAGCAATAAACAAAATTTTGAAAACCATCCTCCAGCGCACTGTAGACAAACACAAGTCAAATTGGCACCACATGCTCTTCCCGGAACTATGGGCATACCGCACATCAACTAAAACCGCCACCGGTTTTACCCCTTTCCACTTAGTTCACTGTGTCGAATATGTCCTCCCCATTGAGTGCCAGATTCCAACCCTACATATGGCCATTGAACTCCTACCGGACACTGCCCCAATTAAACAACGCTTACTACTCCTGGAACAGGTCGATGAAGATCAGTTCATAGCCCTTCAAAACATGGAAGCAGCCAAGAACCGATCCAAATTAAATTATGATAAACATGTCCACCCAAGAAATTTTTCTGAAGGGGACCTTGTCCTTGCCTACGATCAGGCTCATGACAAAACCAGGAAAGGAAAGTTTGTGTCCATGTGGCAAGGCCCATATATTATACACACTTGCCTCGGACAAGGGGGATACATTCTGACCGATTCAGAAGGCAACCCCCTCCGCAACCCACGCAACGGGTTGTACCTCAAACGATTTTACCCATAATACCGGATGGTCACCACCGTCCACTGAAGAACTTCATGACAGTTCTTTCCTTTTCCTGTTTTCATTACTTCCATTTTTTGCATGCCCAGATTTTTTGGGCATTTTTCCCATGCCCCCTCGTCGCCTCGGTTTGCGTGCCACACCGACCGTCGCCCATTTTTGACGAGTCTTATATCGCCGGATCCAGTTTTCCGCGCTCGTGATGACGCTTGAGATCATTTCTTGCTCTCACACCCAGATTTTTTGGGCATTTTTCCCATGCCCCTCATCGCCTCGGTTCGCGTGCCACATTGGCTGTCGTCCATTTTTTTACGAACCCTATATAACCGGATTCAGTTTTCCGTGCTCGTGATGATGCTTGAGATCATTTCTCGCTCTCACCTCCCGATTTTTAGGGCATTTTTCCATGCCCCCTCGTCGCCTCGGTTTGCATGCCACATCGGCCGTCGTCCGTTTCTAGCGAGTCTTATATCGCCGGATTCAGTTTCCCGCGCTTGTGATGATGCTTGAGATCATTTCTCGCTCTCACGCCCATACTTTTCAGCCATTTTTTCGAAATTCCCTCTCATTGCCTCGGTTTGCATGCCACAATAGCCGCAACCCCCTTTTTGACAATCTTTATGTCACCGGATTCATTTTTTTGCACTCATGATGATGCTTGAGACCTTTTCTCGCTATAATCAATCCCTTTTTGTTTGGTATAATTTTACCCCTTTTTCGGGCCAAGCAATCCCTTTTACGAAAAAGGCACTTAGGGAGTTTCCGTTAAGCTATTTTCTGACTCCTAAAACAATGAAAAGATCGTCGAGCAACCTTGCTTCCTTTCATGCTCGCAAAACGTATCTGAAAGGGCGTCTACCTGGTATAAGTTTACCCCTTTTCCGGACCTCATAGACTAATTACGAAAAAGGTATACTCTAGTCACATCGGCTAGAAGAGTTCTCCATCTGCATCATTTTATGCTTTTTCGGGCCTTGGAGACTAAACTTACAAAAAAGAAACACCAATAAAGTCCACTTCCCGCTTCCAGACTCTCTAAACATGAAAGCGACCACGAGCAATCACCATCGTGGGATCATAAAACCAACAGGACAGTAGTCATAACCACTGCAGAGTCTTCTTATCGTTTTCAGACTCCTTAAAAATGAAAGCACCAATGAGCACGAACAGTCCTGGGCTCACACATCCACAGGACAGTACCATTTCAGAGCACACTTTTATCCCTTCTTGGAGCTCATTAAAACTACGAAGAAGGACCCAATAGTGCTTCTCAGTGCCACAATAGGTCACGTCTACTCATATGGCAGCTTCCCCATTTTGGTCGCCTTTGTTCAGAGTATTCTACAGTATGTCACCCTGCGAACCCCTCGACAGTACCCATCAACTTGACCCCCCCAAAGTCAATACATACCCTTCAGTGCCTAAGCTATGATACCCACACCTACAAGTCAATTCCCTATGCTGCCAGGTCAACCATGTCATCATGCTCTAAACAAAGGAAGTTTGAGTCTACCCACTATATGACCCCAGTTACTTCCCATCCCCAAAAGTATGTCAGTCCTACCATCAGTACTACCAAACTTCAATTCCACACCTCGTGCTCCTATCAAGGAAACATTATTGCCTTGTTAGTTGCTGGTCTCCCTCTATCGACGACAACCAAATTTATTCCATAGGATAGACCTAGAGGTCCCTGTGTCTTGGACTCATCACCATTTATGACAAGTGCCTACGAATCATTTCGAGAAGAGTCCTCATTGCTTCTCCAAATGGTTGTTTCTCACATGCTCGACTTCAACACCTTGATCACATCGTTGAGACTCGCACAGGGTATTGGTCCACTCAGTTATTAGTCGAAGACCCCGGATACCTCCCGACTCCTCCACATTTGAGAGTCTACCTATGGATACAACCAGTTACATTTTTTCTATAGATATCCGGGTTGCGCATGGCGACAGTATTCAGATGTACACCAGTTTTATACTCCCTCGAGTATACAGTCACATATACTTCCCAGAGATGGCTCACAGTCATTAAGTCCTTACAGATGTTGGACACCTTCAGTTTCAGCAGCTCATCAGTTATTCCAGTGTATCAGTTATTGAGATCAGTCATGTCATGATCATGAGTACATCCCAAAATAATGTACCCTCTGGACCATTATGATGTACCAGTAAATTTTTTATGTATTAGATCCCCCTTCTTGGGACTAATTGTTATGTATATGTCTTGATACGAGCATGGGTATGCCCGCCTCGTCCATCATCAAAGATTCTTCCTCATTCATATTGAGGCCATGTAATATCTGTTTATTTTTTGCAGCTTCCAAGGGTCGCGGATCCAGTCTCCAATCGGTCTCTTCTCCTCCCCAAAACCCCAGAAAAAAGACAAAAGAACTATGATGTATATCGGCCATACGATGAGCTCCTGCCCTCACACATCAGGGGGCAATCTGTTAACACCTAAAAAGTGCTCACTAGCTCATTCCCTTATTCACATGACCCATTTGTCCACTTTTCCACCATCTGAGCCTCTGAAGCCAACAAAAGGTCACCAAAAGACCTTAGTACACCCCTTTTCCCACTTAAAAAGATTATTTTTCCTAAAAAGGCATAAAAAACCCTCAAAAAGGGTCCAAAATTCCCAAAATATTAAAAAGGGAATAAAAATATTAATTTTATTCAAAAAAGGAAAAAGGAGGGAAAAGTACCTAAACCATGTTGGTCAATACCATTGGTTTCCACAAAACCACAAATGGTATTCCTCACCACCAAAACCTATAAAAAGGTGGTAGGGGCTCCTCATTTCACATCCATCCATATTCCTATCCTCATGCTGCCAAAATCTCCCTTGAGTTTTGGCCATTGTAGCAACCTTGGAGAAAGGACCCATTGGAGATTGGAGCTGCTCACCATTGGAGCTTCCCAAATATCTTCATCAATCGAAGGTATTCTTATTGCAAGCACTTGCTTGCCCTCATTTTTTAATACAAAATTATTTCTTATGTTTCTTGTTCTTGTTTTTTAATTCAAAAATGCACATGCTAATTTAGTTTAGTTTAGATTTAGTTTATTGTTATTTATTTCTATTGAAACTGCTCCTACTAGTTAGTAGGTGCCCATAGCACTAAGCTTGGTTGCAAAACCAAGCCAACACCCATCAATTTGGTTTTATTCACCTCAATTTATCTACTAGAGCGGGGCTTTAAAATGTTGGCATATAATCATTCCTTGTAGAGACCCCCTTGGAGTGCGGTTATAAGCCCTGCAAGTGCCATGTTGATTCCTATCATGAATCCACAAATTGTTTTTACACATCCTGCAACGTTTGTTTCTTTTCCTAATGCAAGTCCCCATACTAGTATATTGGGCTCAACTACTCCTCCTGTATCTGGACCCCCCATGATTATGCCTCTTATCCTTGGGCATTTTTGGATTCTCTCACTGATATTGACATCGCTAGAACGCATGCTTTTGAACAAGTATTTTTCTTATGAAATGCCCATGTCTTTTGATTACTAAAATAGATTTGACATATTTGTCTTCTAGAGATTTTCTTAGAGTATCACAAATTGGCATTATGTAGTTCCAAATTGATGCAGAATTGGCATTATGTAGTTCCAAATTGATGTAGAATTGATATTGAATGAAAAAGAAACAAAGAAGTGAAGTGTAAATATATTTATGCATATAGATCATTTCAAACAACAATATGCTTACTATTTGTCAAATACTTATGTTTGTAAGGCATCTAAATATGGTATTTATTCAAACATGATTCTGTTATCTCCCCAAATAAATTTGTCGAGTTGAGCCTTTTTAGATGATAGGATGTCATTTGAAAATTCATTTCTAAATTTCTTAAGGCTCATTGTTGATATCTTTATGCATGTAATAAAGTTTGAAAAGCATTAGATTGGGTTTTCATTTCAAAAATTTCAAAAGACAGGTTTCGTTAGCTAAGCGCTTATTTAAAACGGTCCCTAAGCTATCGAAAGCCCTGCTTTCGACAGCTTAAACGAAATTTTCGAGGCTCTCCTAGCTACCGAAAGTGAAAGGACATACAGCGTGAGTCAGGGGGCAGTTTTCGATGGCTTGGGAGAATACGTTGGTGTTCATTAGCCACCGAAAGGTAAGTTTTTGGCAGCTTACAAGTCAAAAGCAAAATTGTCCAAAGCTACCAAAACCAGAGCATCCTCAACACTTTCCAGCAGCTTACGTGGTCAAAGGTGAAATCATCAGCTACCAAAATTAAGTCGGTTTCAAATGGTGGAGATGTCTAATCATGGGCTCAGATGTGAAAGCCAAAGGGGATTCATCATTCCTTAACTGCCGAAAAGAAAAAAGAGCAGCGGATCGCGAGCTGATTAAGCATTCGGTGCAATCATGAATTGATCCCAGATCCACTAAAAACATCAAGTTAACTAGACAAATTGAGATGCTAAGAGATAGGAGGACCTTTCCTAAAACTCAGAAACAGTCCAAGCTTGAAACCCTGGCAACGACAGCAATTAGCATAGCTAACAGTCTGGATTCATCCCAAGACGAGGGAAACTAGCAGAAGGAGGATTAAACAGAAGCCAGAAAACACGGTTTTGTTAAATTTTGCCGGTTGATATCAAACAAAGTTTTCGGTAGCTTGGGCGAACATATTGATTGTTCATTAGCTACCCAAAACCCAGTTTTCGGCAGCTTATCTCATAAGAAAAATCCTTCAAGCTAAGGGAAGGTCAGTTTTTGCAGTTTCAGTGGCTGAGGGGAACATGTCAGATTGATTCATTAGCCACTGAAACAGAGCTTTCGGTAGCTAACAAAAATCAAGCTCGAACCTACTAGCTACCGAAAGCCTAAAAATCACAGGAAATTGCCATTTTTGCACAGATCCAAGTTTTATCATTCTAAATGGGATGAGGATGGTTTCTAAGTGAAGGTTTTAATTAATAGGATCTGTTTCAATGTGTTGTTCTAGTTTTGAAGGTTCCAGCAAGGTGGAAATAATGAAGAAATATGCATTTTTTACTGTCTCAAGTCATCATTTTCAAATGACGATTCTAAGTGTCTGGAGAATCGTTTTGCAAAATGCTTGGAGTTTTTTGTTCCTAACATGTCAGAGAACAATAACCTCTCCCCGTTTTCCTACAGGTCATTCAGATCGATAGAATCGAATCCGTCACTGAGCCCCATTTTTTGGATCCCAGAATCTGCCTGTTTAACACATGTTTTTGAAATGAAGCTCTCGGGTAAATGAAAGTGAATTTCAATAATCTGAGGGAGGTTTTTGCTCAAAACAAGTCAATGGAAAATAACCTTTTTTTTAATACACAGGTGTCACATATTTGGAGAGCTGAACCCATCTTCGAGCCCCATTTTTCAGCAGTTTCAGCAATTAATGGCGTTTTACTGTGCAGAGTCATCATTTTCAAATGATGATTCTGAGCGACTGGAGAATCATTCTGCAAAACGCTCATAGGTTTTTCTTCCTAACAAATCATAGAACAATAACCTCTCTCAGTTTTCCTACAAGTTTCACATATTGGGAGAATCTAATCCATCTCTGAGCCCCATTTTTCAGCAGTTTGGCCAAGTTAAAAAATGATTTTCCTGGTTTGTTAAAAAACGGTTTTCATCTTCTATCTTTAGGATTTCGAATCCATCTTCTTAGGAGCTGGGGGAAGGTGTTGTAAAGGCTATAAAATCCTATAGCTTGAGAGCAAGAGGGTTCGATTTTGGAGAAACTTTGCTAAAGTTTGTATTATCAGACTTCTGGTTATATATCATTTATACAAGCTTCTTTTGCCATATGCGTGTTCAGTTTCAATTCTTACATCTTTTATATTTGTAGTGAAATGTATATTTCCTAATTTTTCATTTATCTATGCCAAATAGCTGTAATCCTATTTGTGTATTGAGAACTGGATATTCAGTGCCCTTTTGCTTATCGTGATCTTCCATTTATATATATATATATGTTGTATGTGTGAGTTTGCTAGCACGATAAGAGTTCTTCTTCTACCTTTTACAAAATTCCTGAACACCAGTGGCTAAAGCCTTGTTTATCTGAATGTATCCCTGTATGTTTTGAGCATATGATTTTTGATTTCAGTCATCCAACTTGATCCACATTTACCTCATCCTTCAAGATAAGTTTAAGTTACCAGGCTCTTCCAAGTACAACCTAGGAAGACTCCTAGAGGGATAACAAATTGGCAACGTTGCCGGGGAGAGGAAGTTGAAACTAGTTTCCCTAGGAGAACGACATAAGATCCTACTTTGATGATAGACAAAGTGTGGACATTATTCTGGTTGTAATCATCTATCTGGTGACTCCATTGGAATGAAGTGGCTTCGAGAAGACCAAGTACCAGAGCAAATCCTCAAAGGCCACCAGTGACACCTATTTCAGATCTCGAGCAGATTGTAAGGAGAGAAAGAGCTTCACAAAGACAAATTTCCAGATCTACAAGGGAAACCACATCAAGCACTTCTAGAGGTATTGCTTATGTTTTATCAAATGAAACTCCCTTTAAATTTTCGCTTACTGAAGCAGCTAGTTCACAGAAAATTATAATTAAATCAGAAGATTTGGAAGTTGAAGAATTCTCGACTAGTTCTGCTGTTGAAGATCCTATTCCTAAATCTGTCACCCATGCTAATTTAAGAAAGTAAACCCTAGAATCCATCAAAGAAGAGGGCTCTTCTTCCTACCTGAATCCCTTAGTAACTGATCTTGAAGAGAGCTATACTTTTGTTCATACCAATGTACCTGCCATTGAAAACATCTTGCATAATATTTTAGATCAGCGTGAAGGAAGATTGGCCTTGTTACTTGCACTGCCTCATAAGGACTCCTCTTTTCCCAATCAGCCCACAAATCTTTTCACCTCAACTCTTGGCGACTCCATTGGGTCAAACCCACCACTTCCATCACCACCTATACCTCCTCAGCTATCCCACACACCAAAGATATCTTCTGCTACCATTTCCACACCTACAACCACCATGGCGACTCCACTGTGTAAAGATTGAAGGGTGACTCCACTGGGGATCCAAGTATGGAAGCCATTTTGGCTCGAAGGTTTTCCTTTTGTGACTTTTCAGATATAGTTGGTTCTCCAAACCAAATGCTTAGTAGAAGTGAATGGGAAGGCATTCTTCCTACGTTCAAAGGAAAAGATTGGGAGGTTCCAGCTGAGCATCTACTGGATTTTCACAAGTTTGTTCATGAACATCAAATTGTGCATGAAGATGTCAAGATCAAGATTTTTAGATATTCATTGAAGGGAGCAGCCCTTGATTGGTACAGATCTCTTCTAGCTTCAATCATTCACTCATTGGCAAGTTTTCATTATGATTTCCATTTGTTTTGTAAAGATGAATTTCCAGCTGAAAGCCTCTTTGAAGATTGTTGTGATGAATTTGAGAAGCATGTTCAGCAGAAAGTATTATTTTCTTCTGATTGTGAAGATGAAAATTATGTTGTTAAGGAAGATCTTCATGATACAAATGATTATAATAGGAATTACATAGTTCTAGATGCAACAGACCTTATCTCTATTGCACCTGTTGCCTTTGATTTACATGAAGAAACAGTTAGAGAAGAGAATTTTTTTGAACTTTTTCAAGAGGTTGCCTACGATATGTTTTCACCTGTGATTGGAGAGAAGGATCTTAAGATTGCTTGTCTTTCTTCGCAAGATAAAGAGGTTTTCTGTTCACCTATTTTTGATAAGTATGTAGATGGAGAAGAGCAGATTTCTACATCAAATAATGTAGACTTGAGTAGCAGTCAGCCGATATATGACATTTATGAATCAGGTTTCAATGAGCCTTTTTCTTTGCCCATAAAGGAACAGCATCATGTTGTAGTCAGCCCTTCCATGTTTGCAGAAGACATTGAATATGATGAGTTTAATCTGGCTGAAGATTTCAGGTCTTCTCTTCTGGTTATAACGCCTCATGAACGGAAAATTGAAATCACTTACGAAGAAAACATCAAAAAAGAATGGATTAGCAGTCCAATCAGCTCACAACTATTTTCAGATTTGCAGGAACCAGTTTGTGGCAGCCATATATCAGAGGTTGAAGAAGATGCTTTTCATAAATATTCAAAGGTGTTAAATGACATTTATTTTGACAGTAAGTTTGTAGATACGGTTTGACATCTTATCAAATGCATCTATTTTTCATAAAGACCAAGTCATTTCTTTTGAGATCTCAGATGATAAAGAGCAGTCTACATTCAGTATTGAGATTAGTGAAGACAACCATCAGCACCTACACTACAGTTAGTTGGAACAACATTTTAAAGAGGTATTCCTTTATGATTTTAATGACCCTATTGCAAGCTACTTGGAATCTGTGAATAGAATTTGTGTCAAAGTATTTTTGTCAAATTAAAGTTGGCTTTATCATCTATCCAAACCACTTTTCTATTGGCTATGCATTTCATTATTTTTCATGTCAAAATCAAGAGCAAGCTCAACAAATCAGTTTCTGACATGGCTTCATTGGAAGCACGATGTCACTTGATAAGAAGAGGTGCAGTTAGCTAGAGTAGAGTAGCATAGAAGAATAAGCTATTCATACGAGCACGTAGATTGTTTTTCAGTTTTTTCGAATAAGCAAGTTACAGGAAAATTACAAGTTTGCAGAGGCCAGATGACTCCATATCCCAATGGATGCAAGTCGTTGCTAGCAGGTTTACAGTTGAACATTTGTGGACAGATTGCAGAGATTTGGCGGCAGTTTAAATGACACTGTGCCCAATGGAACACTAGACTAGGTTTTGTATTTTGTTTATCCAGGAAAGGCATCAGATATGTGGTTTTTGAAACCTCACAGGGAGGCTTTCATCCCCGAGTAGGAGCCAAATGTTATCTCCCCAAATAAATTTGTCGAGTTGAGCCTTTTTAGATGATAGGATGTCATTCGAAAATTCATTTCTAAATTTCTTAAGCCTCATTGTTGATATCTTTATGCATGTAATAAAGTTTGAAAAGCATTAGATTGGGTTTTCATTTCAAAATTTTCAAAAGATAGGTTTCGGTAGCTAAGCGCTTATTTAAAATGGTCCCTAAGCTACCAAAATCCCTGCTTTTGACAGCTTAAACAAAATTTTCGAGGCTCTCCTAGCTACCGAAAGTGAAAGGACATACAGTGTGAGTCAGGGGGCAGTTTTCGGTGGCTTGGGCGAATACGTTGGTGTTCATTAGCCACTGAAAGGTAAGTTTTTGGCAGCTTACAAGTCAAAAGCAAAATTGTCCAAAGCTACCAAAAGCAGAGGCATTCTCAACACTTTTCGGCAGCTTATGTGGTCAAAGGTGAAATCATCGGCTACCAAAATTAAGTCGGTTTCAAATGGTGGAGACATCTAATCAAGGGCTAAGATGTGAAATCCAAAGGGGATTCATCATTCCTTAACTGCCGAAAAGAACAAAGAGCAGCGGATCGCAAGTTGATTAAGCATTCGGTGCAATCATGAATTGATCCCAGATCCACTAAAAACATCAAGTTAACTAGACAAATTGAGATGCTAAGAGATAGGAGGACCTTTCCTAAAACTCAAAAACAGTCCAAGCTTGAAACCCTAGCAGCGACAGCAATTAGCATAGCTAATAGTCTGGATTCATCCCAGGACAAGGGAAAGTAGCCGAAGGAGGATTAAACAAAAGCCAGAAAACACAGTTTTGTTAAATTTTGCAGGTTGATATCAAACAGAGTTTTCGGTAGCTTGGGCGAACATATTGATTGTTCATTAGCTACCAAAAACCCAATTTTCGACAGCTTATCTCATAAGAAAAGTCCTTCAAGCTAAGGGAAGGTCAGTTTTTGTAGTTTTGGTGGCTTAGGTGAACATGTCAGATTGATTCATTAGCCACCGAAGCAGAGCTTTCGGTAGCTAACAGAAATCAAGCTCAGACCTACTAGCTATCGAAAGCCTAAAAATCACAGGAAATTGCCATTTTTGCACAGATCCAAGTTTTATCATTCTAAATGGCATGAGGATGGTTTCTGAGTGAAGGTTTTAATTAATAGAATCTATTTCAATGTGTTGTTCCAGTTTTGAAGGTGCCAGTAAGGTGGAAATAATGAAGAAATGTGCCTTTTTTACTGTCCTGAGTCATCATTTTCAAATGACAATTCTAAACATCTGGAGAATCTTTTTGCAAAACGATCGAAGGTTTTTGTTCCTAACATGTCATAGAATAATAACCTCTCCCTATTTTCCTACAGGTTTTGCAGATCGATAGAATCGAATCCATCACTGAGCCCCATTTTTCGGATCCCGGAATCTACCTGTTTAACACATGTTTTTGAAATGAAGGTATCGGGTAAATGAAAGTGAATTTCAATAATCGGAGGGAGGTTTTTGCTAAAAACGAGCCAATGGACAATAACCTATTTTTTTTTATACACAGGTGTCATAGATTTGGAGAGCTGAACCCATCTCTGAGCCCCATTTTTCAGCAGTTTCAGCAATTAATGGCGTTTTACTGTGCAGAGTCATCCGTTTCAAATGATGATTTTGAGCGACTGGATAATCATTCTGCAAAACGCTCGAAGTTTTTTCTTCCTAACAAATCAGAGAACAATAACCTCTCTCAATTTTCCTACAAGTGTCACATATTGGGAGAATAGAATCCATCTCTGAGCCCCATTTTTCAGCAGTTTGGCCAAGTTAAAAAATGATTTTTACTGGTTTGTTAAAAAACGATTTTCATCTTCTATCTTTAGGATTTTGAATCCATCTTCTTAGGAGCTGGGGGAAGGTGTTGTAAAGGCTATAAAATCCTATAGCTTGAGAGCAAGAGGGTTCGATTTTGGAGAAACGTTTCTAAAGTTTGTATTATCAGACTTCTGGTTATATATCATTTATACAAGCTTCTTTTGCCATATGTGTGTTCAGTTTCAATTCTTACATCTTTTATATTTGTAGTGAAATGTCTATTTCCTGATTTTTCATTTGTCTATGCCAGATAGCTATAATCCTATTTGTGTATTGAGAACTGGATATTTAGTGCCCTTTTTCTTATCGTGATCTGCCATTTATATATATATGTTGTATGTGTGAGTCTGCTAGCACGATAAGAGTTCTTCTTCTACCTTTTACAAACTTCCTAAACACCAATGGCTAAAACCTTGTTTATCTGAATGTATCCCTGTATGTTTTGAGCATATGATTTTTTATCTCAGTCATCCAAATTGATCCACATTTACCTCATCCTTCAAGATAAGTTTAAGTTACCAGGCTCTTCCGAGTACAACCTAGGAAGACTCCTGGAGGGATAACAGATTCTTTGTACAAGTTCAGCTCTCCCAAAGCCACAAGCTGGAAAAGATAGAAGTTCTTGTAAATTTTTGAAGAATTCAAAAGCTAAGAGGAGAAAGCATGGCCTTTACTTTATGCAATAAGAAGAAAATTTATACTAACTTGTATAGATTCAAAATTCCAATTGGAGCTAGAGGTGGTGCTAAGGCAATGGTTAAGAGACGGTGGCAGTGGTGAACTAGAGAACCAGTAGTTTAGCTGAGGCCTTTAGTTATGTCAGTGTATTAATGCACTTATGCCAATTAATGCATGTTGGGTGAGGCCCAAGTTGGCGCAGTTTTGGTGGAGCGAGGCCCAGGTTAGCACAGTTTATTTGAAGCATAGTTATAATGTAGTAGTTTTGAGGCAGGAGTACGAACTCGACGAGGCCTGGTACTGGCCTATTTTGGGGAGAAGCGACTCCGCGATTCCATGGAATAGGGTATGGAGCAAAGCGAAAATGGAAGATAGGGGCCTGCTTCCTTAGTAAAGGTAGAAGTAAAAAGGACGACTAGGGTAGTTGGAGCAGTTAAAGAAGAAGTGATGGTCTGACAACTACAGGAATACCGTTGATGAGGCTAGAAGTGCAAAGGACGCGCCAAGGTATAGTCAGTGCCGTGTAGTCAGAGCAAGTAGTTGTCAAAAGGACGTCAAATCATAGGAAGGGGCACAAAGGGTGACCAAGGACAAGCTAAGTAGCTGAGAAGTTATGGCAAAGCATCATTAGTAGGGTAACCACGCCGTTTTGGGGGGTTAAGGGTACTATGGGGTTTTGGCCCATAACTATTGTAAATATGTGACCTTCGGGCACAATCTATAAAAGGGGAAATTTTGGTATAGGGAAGGGTTATATTTTGGGTTGGTTGTTAGATCTTGGGTGAATATTTTAAGAAATCTAAGAGAAAGAGAGAGGCTATGCAGCTGTGTGTGAAGAGACCTATTGTAGATAAGAGTCTGCAGCTATATGCGCATACTGGAACTGTTAACCATTCCCATTAAAATAAAAAACAGTTCCCGTGGACGTAGCTCCCATCTGGGGGGTGAACCACATAAATACTTGTGTTTTATGATTGCATTTGTGAGATTGTTTCATGTTTATGTATGTTCATGCTTTTGTATGTATTTTCTTATGTATGGTTGATGAGAATAATATGTTAAGTGTTGGACACATATAACTGAGTATGCAAGTAACTCTGAATATGATGAATGCATACTTGCATACGTAACACTAATTTAACGCATCCTATAGTGTGTGTGACTTCCTGGAAGCGCAGTCCCAAAGTCCCATTTTTGCAGTGCAGTGTGGGTAACTATCACTAGCGTGCAGTTGCAGAGTGCGTTGTGGTCTTAGAAGTGGATGCAGAATAGGTGTGAGTTCACCTAGTGGACCGTTTCTATAGCTATGCATCGCTAGATTACAAAAACCTACTTCTATAGCCACCCCATAACTTCTCCTCAGGTGAGACCTCAGTTTGTTCGTAGGATATTTCTGAAAGGGCCGGTGAAAAGGGGGTTTGTTGGGTCTCTGAACTATGCAGAACCCAAGTCAGTCTAAGAACAAGTTAGTCAACCCAACAAATGGTTTTGTTGTCACGCTTGAACTAGTTATGTGCTATGACAACTGAAATCCTGAGAGGACAGAGATACAAAACTGGGTGATTAAGACAGAAAAGGAGTTTGCGAAGAAAGAAAACAAACATCCTTTCTTATCTATGGAAGAATGGTTACAGAAATACCTAATTTTTGACATACATGGAGTCTTCTTCGCAGTTTTCGGTAACGAGCTACATGAGTGGATATCAAGACTTGTGGAACGAAAAAAAAAATTTCAGGGTGGAGAACCTACAGAGTGGACTCCAGAACTAATTCAGAGGCTTAAAGAAGTTGATAGCCCAATTTCAAGAGCAGTAGATTTTTGGTTGGATAGCGTACTAGAAGGCTATGTTACATAATTTTTTGTGCACACTTTGAATTCTTACAGTGCAGCAGAAGGATATTTCTTCAAAGGATTCAGAGGTAAGTTGTCACCTAACCAAATTTCTGAACATTATTATTTATTTGCAAAAATACTTTATGTTAAATTTAAATTACAAGTTTTGTAATTATGATCAGTTTTGATCATAAATGAATGTAATTACTGAATATTATTATTTGAATAAATTAATTAGGAGACAAACACCCAAGAGGACTGTTGAATGAGTGTTCACTGACCCACTAGGAGGAATGGAAGCTGATGGGTCCATTTTTTAGGTATTTGATAACCCTTTTTCCACAGTCCAGCTCAAGCAATGGTAACGAAACACACTCAATTGTGAGAAAAGTGTTTTACTTTAATTATTTAATGAAATTGTTTTTTATGATTAATCTTGTATGATGGAATGCGTATCAATTAAACTGATTATATGGAAACCAAGCATGATTGAGCAGGTTCAGGGTCATTAAAGGATGGACGTGTATAATACTAAAGGATCACCAAGCTCGGTGCCATGTTTCCTGATTTATAAAGGATGCACTTCCACTTTCAATATGAATCAGCATTTTGACAATCAATTAGGATCAGAGTTAAATCGTATAAATATGGACCTCTTGGGTAGCGAGAGGCCTCTGCTGTTATTTTTGGGAAAGACATTATTTTTAACGTTTTCTGCACTATTGAGATACTGAGAAGTACAGACTTCTATTTTGACATGGATTTTATATATTAATGAAAGATTGATGATTAATTCCAGCGAGCGTTTCTGATTTTTTATTCTCTCCTGAGTACGGGTTGGGAAGGGCCCCTCCAACACGTAGGTCAGGAGATTCCTATTCATAGGTATTTTTCCAAGTATGCGTTTTACATTGATGAACAGTTCTATGATATATGGGAGCGTTGAGTGATTCATTATTTCTGTAGTAGTTTAGAATGCATTCTGTAGTACAGTAAAATGATTTCAGTAGTCCTGTAGGTTCTTTCTTGCAACGCATATTTTTATCAATGATTACATGTGTAATAGCTTTGCTTTCAATGTCATGGTTTAGATCTGGAGTTCACTGCAGTTTTTCATCGTGATTAGTTTCTTTTAAATTCTTAGTAATAGATGGGTAAGCATAAAATGATCGTATTTCAATTCTAGATTGGTAAAACAAGTTAGATCAAGTCTCCAATTTTGTGCGCAGATAGTAGTTACAGACTTTGTTTCCCCAATAGTAGAATAGCTCTGTTATGGTATTTTCATTCTCAGCATTTAGTTATTTTAGCATTTTAATTATTTCAAATAGACTTACTGTTTTTGTATCTTCATTTCTTAGAATAGATCAGCATCTAATTACTTCATCATTTTAATTATTTAAAATAGATTCCCTCCTTTATTTATCATAACATATTTACTGCTTTCAGCACTTCAATTCTTTTAATTAGATTTATTGCTTTCCAGTATTTAATTCTATAGCATAATCAGTTTTCACATTTAGTAGACATTCTTTAGAACATCGATACCGACATCCAACTGTGACCAGAGATTATCCTATAAGAGCACAAATAGTGCATGCATCTCTCAAGTTTGTATGTTCCCCGGGTTGACATTTAAAGTAGGCTCTTGGTATAGCTGCCGTCATTAGGCATCCACATTAGGAGCTCACCACTTTTTGGCGCCGTTGCCGGGGAGGTGCTAAATCTTTTAGGAGACATCACCTTAAAAACCACAAAAAGAAAACAAAAATTACCTAAAACAAAAACATAAATATCTTCTACCAATGAATGCCTTGTCGGCAAAGGGATAGGTTTGTCCACTTTCTACCCAAGCATTCCATGAGCAACAATGGTGATAACAGTTCTAACCATTCTCAGTTTGAATTTTTACACTCTGAGAATGAAACTGACTCCACATACGATCCAAACAGAAGAAACTTCACTACCAGTTCCAGCTCAAACACCTCAATGGAAAATGAAGAGGAAGAACCTAGGGAGCTTTTCACTTTTCCCATTAGCATACCTCTCAGAGATGCCAGAATGAAGAACATCAATCCTAATCATCTGCCAAACTTTCATGGGTTGACTTCAGAAGATCCTGACACATTCCTGTTTGAATTTGAGGTAGTTTGCAGATCATTTGATTACACTACTGATGCACAAAAGCTTAGGCTTTTTCCTTCCACACTGAAAGACCTATCACTTCGGTGGTTCATGAGCCTTGAAGGAAATAGTATCTTTAGTTGGGATCAAATGAAACAGTCATTGTTAGAAAAATATAGGGACTACTACAAGGCCAAAGATACTAGGGATGAAATATTTAGGATGCAACAAGGAGATAGAGAGTCATTAGAAGATTATGCCCAAAGATTTCAACTCAGCTACAAATGAGCCAGCCATTGCACATTGGATCCTGAATCACTAAATCTTGTCCTTCTCAGAGGTGTAAAAGAGGAGCATTTTGAAGTCTTAAATCTCCTTGGAGATGGAGACATATTCCAAAAATATTTTGACCAGATCCTGCAAATCTTCAAAAACTACTCAAGATCTAGGAAAACTAAGAATGGGACGAGGGATACACATACAAACACCAGTGGATCATCATCCTCAACACCAAAACTTACAAAATATGATTTAGGAAACCTGTTGGATGACATGAAAATTGACATACTGCAATCCCTAGCCATGCAACTTGATTCTCTTCAAATCAAAAAGAAACAGGATGAAATTAACCAAGCCTTGGCAGTATTTTGTCCTCGTTGTAGGAAGAAGCATGAGAAGGGGTAGTGCACCTTGAACACAATAGAAGTATGTGGTCTCTACACCAATGACCATTCCACTGATAAATGTCCCCTCTTACACTCATGTAAGGCAGCTATTCAAGACCCAGCAGCTGAAGGAACTGTAGAATAGCTCTGTTTTATAAATCAGAGGAGGAATAATTTTGTTAGGCCATATCAGCAGAGCAATCAAACTTACTATAATCAAGGACAACCAAATTGGAACTCTGCATCGACTCCATGGCAAGCACAGCCAAATCAAAACCAATGGAAACAAAACCAGCAAGCATATCAACCATCCTATCAATAGCCATATTATCCACCGTCTTACCCTCAATACCCCCCACTGTTTCCATCCACCACAAATTATGCAAACCAGTACCCCCATCCATCAAATTGGAGGGCACCATTACAACAACCACTCATTATGCCACCCCCACAATCTCAACCACCCCCCATACCTCCACCTATTCCAGTCCAACCGATTCCAAATCCTAATAATAACAAGCCCCCACAACAGCAGCAGGCTTATAACACTAATATCACACAATTCCCAACTTATGTTGTAGACACCATAGAAATAAATGAAATAAACCTACGATCTGGAAAAACGTTGCAAAATACATCCCCACACAACATCCAACAACCTGTACCTGAAGCTCAGGACCTCACATCAGAACCCTATGTTCAGCATCCTGATGAACCAGAACCTCCTGAGGAAGAAATTATACCACTCACACGAACTAGAAACCCTCCATTTCCAGAAAAACTTGTCCAGAATACAAAAGAAGAGGAAGAGAATATAATCTTAAACGAATTCAAACACTTAAACATCCAAATCCCAATCTTACAAGCCATAAGGGATGTGCCCATCTGCAACAAATTCATTAGAGAAAATTGCCTAAAAAATCCAGGAAGGAGGAAGCATGACCCACCAACTATTAATGTAGTGGGACAATTGGCCGATTTGATGCTAGGTGTCATAATAAATCCTAAATATTTGATCCTGGTAGTCCTGTAGTAAGCATCACCATAAATAACAAGCAAATAAATAAAAGCTTAATCGATCTAGGAACTGCAATCAATGTCATGACTAAAGAAACCATGTTATACCTAGGACTCCAATCAATGGTAAGACCAACCACAACAATGCTCCAACTAGAATACATGTCCACTGTGAAGCCCGAAGGAATGCTAGAAGACATTATGATCAATATTGAGTCCTAGGAAGACCCGGCTGATTTTATAATAATCGAAATCAAAAGCAAACTCAGTGGCTATCCAATTATCCTGGGTAGACCTTGGTTAGCAACTGCGGACGCTTACATAGGCTGCCGATCAAGAAATATGACAATCACCAGTGGACATACCACGAAGAAAATAACAATCTACCCACCAGCAATGAAATCCTCAGAGTTAGAATATCAAAATTGGACTGATGATTACAAAAACACACCAAATCACAACCTCCAACCTATCCTAACAAATGATGTTGCAATATCTTTAAAGGCAGTAGATGAAGATGGCCATATAGATAGATTTATACAAAATATATCTCCTAACAATCATGTTATTCAAGAATTTTTTTCTACAGAAACAGGTGAAAGTTCAAAACAAAACATGGATGACTTATGGACAGAAGTGTTGCCAGAACAAATTGAGAAGGTAAAAGTCATGGAAATTAACCCTGGCAAAACAGTCAACATAAATTCCAATTTAAAACCAGAGCAAGAAGGGAAATTGATGAAGATACTAGCACAACAAAGTAAAGCATTTGCCTAGACATATACAGATATCAAAAGGAATACATCTTGATATCTACAAACACTACATTTACATCAAAGAAGGTTCTACTCCCATCAGACAACCAAAAAGAAGGCTGAACTCTGCGCTAAAAGACATAGTCAAAGTGGAATTACAAAATTTATTAGACACAGGGTTCATCTATCCAATATCTGATAGTGAGTGGGTCTCACCACTAATCATAGTGCCCAAAAAAGGAGGCAAATGGAGAATTTGTGTGGACTACAGGGAGCTGAATAAAGCAACAAAGAAGGATCATTTTCCACTTCCATTTATAGACCAGGTGCTGGATACATTATCTGGAAACAAGTACTTTTCATTCCTAGACTGTTTCAGTGGTTACAACCAAATTTTAATACACCCAACTGATCAAGATAAGATGACCTTCACATGCCCATGGGGAACTTACGCCTATAGGGTCCTACCCTTTGGTCTATGTAACACCCCAGCAACATTTCAAAGAGCCATACTGAGTATTTTCTTCGATTTTCTGAATACCAAAATGGAAGTATTCATGGATGATTTCACACCTTATGGACAGCGCTTTGAGTAAGCATTGAAAAATCTTGAATTAATATTAAAAAAGTGTATTGAGATGAGCTTGTGCCTAAGAAATGACAAATGCAGGATGTTAATGGAAGAAGGAATTGTTCTAGGACATCATATATCACAGAGAGGTATAGAGGTGGATCAAGCCAAAGTATTAGTAATCAAGACACTGCCCCCACCTGTCAAACAAAGAGATGTGAGAAGCTTCCTTGGACAGATAGGGTACTACAAAAGGTTTATTGAGAATTATAGCAGAATTGTTGCCCCCATGTTTGCACTTCTCACAAAAGACAATGAGTTCATATGGACAAGCAACTGCATGTCAGCCTTTGAAAGTCTTAAACAGAAAACCATCACAGCACCAATGCTTCAGGGACCAAACTGGGAAATTCCATTTCACATTCACACTGATGCATCAGATAAAGCAATCGGATCTGTGCTTGGGCAAGAACAAGACAAGAAACCCTATGCCATATACTATATAAGCAAAAATTTGGCTAGGGCAGAACTCAACTACACAATCACAGAGAAGGAATTTCTGGCAGTCATACATGCAATCAACAAATTCAGGCATTACATTATAGGATACCAAAGTTTTATCCATACTGACCACTCAGCGATCAGATATCTTATGAACAAGCCTAATACCAATGCAAGAATTATTCGATGGATGCTACTTCTACAGGAATTCGACATCACTATAATAGATCAACTAGGCAAGCATAATGTCATAGCAGACTTTTTATCAAGAGTAACACATGGGACAGATAATGAATTGGTCCAAGATAACTTCCCTGATGAGCACCTTTTGCCATATCAATAAAAAGTCCATGATTTCCTGACATAGCAAACTATTTGGCATTCGGGAAGTTTCCAGAACATTACAGTTATAAAGAAAGGACAAAAGTAATAAGACAAAGTGCCACATATACATGGATAGAGGGCATGCTTTTTAAACAGGGACCTAATCAAGTACTTAGAAGGTGCATAAAGGAAGATGAGGTACATGACATAATGCATGCCACCCACAATGAGCCCTATGGAGGACACTACGCTGCAAAAAGGACAGCCTACAAGATATTGCAAATGGGGTATTATTGGCCAACACTCCATAGAGATGCTTATGAGTATGTGTCCCATTGTGACGATTTCCAGAGAATGGGAAAGCCAACAAAAAAACAAGAAATGCCACTACATCCACAAATCTCTTTAGAGGCATTCGATAAGTGGGGATTCAATTTTGTTGGACCATTCAACCCACAGTCCAATCAGAAGAGCTACATCCTTGTATGCACTGATTACCTTACAAAATGGACAAAGGTAGCAGCACTAGCTGCTGCAAATGAATCCAATGTGTCCAAATTATTTACTGAGTAGATCTTTCACAGATTTGGGGTGCCAAGAGAAGTAGTTTCGGATCAAGGACCACAATTCACATCAAATTTAATTGAAGACTTGATGAAAAGAAACAATGTAAAGCACAGACAGTCATCCTCCTACCACCCTCAAGGAAATGGTCAAGCTGAGGTAACCAACAGGGAATTACAGAGAATCTTGACAAAAACTGTCCAACTTCACAAAAGGGATTGGGCTGACAGACTTAGTGAAGAAATTTGGGCTTACAATACTACATGGAAAACAACAACATGATTCATACCTTATGAACTGGTCTATGGGAAAAAGGTCATGCTACCAATCGAATTTGAAGTAAAAACATTAAGAATTGCATCCGATCTAAATATGAACCTATCAGACATTCAAAAAGAACGCATGCTACAGCTAAATCAATTGGATGAACACCGCCAACAAGCACTTACACATATGGAAATCATCCAACATCATAGAAAGAAATGGCATGACCAACATTTGAAGGATAAGAAATTCAAAGAAGGTGATTGGGCACTACTCTATGACTCCAGATTTCACACATTCAAAGGAAAGCTAACCACTAGATGGCTTGGACCTTACAGTATACAGAAAATTTATGACAATGGGGCTGTGAGAATTATTACAATTGATGATGATTAGTTCCCCATGATAGTGAATGGGCATCACCCAAAACTCTACTAACAACCAAAGTCCAAAGAAGAATTTACACAAATACTCTACCAGCAACAATTGATGCTGATAGAGCATGCTGCAAATCAGTAAACTTCAACACATATCATGAAGAAACAAAAAAAAAAAAAAGAGAAAAAAAAATATATAAAAAAAAGAGAGAAAAAACAAAGAAAAAGGTAACAAGAAGTACAGGGCATCAACCTATTCAAGCGATCCTGTAGAATAATTCAAGCGAGGCTGCCATCAATTCAACCTACATGCAAAAAAACAGTCTTCATCTACTACGGAATTCATCAAGACATACCATGCCAACCTTTTTCAAACATATTCAAGAGATCCTGCAAGTTATTCAAGGGAACCAATCACATCCAACCATGCAATCATCCAAATATAAAGCACAATTGCCTGAGTCATATAAAAAACTGGCACAATTTTCAAAAGCACATACTCAACAAATTCAAAACGCACAAAACGAAAAAATCACCATACACACGTAAATACTGACATGCAGAAATCAACTACAGACACCGCCAAGATATACTACAGAATCCACCACGCATGAAAAACAGACCAAATCATCAATGCAGGTATGCATACATACCAAGGTAATCTCTAAAACAATTTTATTTGATTTTTACGGTAAAGCACTTTCCCACAATACAGTCGTTTCTAGTCAGCTGAGGACAGCTTCCATTTCAAATCGGAGGCATGGTGGAATGACCTTCATAACTCATGATTGCTACCAAAGTCCCGTCACCCTCAACAAATCATGATCGCAACCTTCACCACATTAAGTACAGAGGGCGATCATGAGAAGGAAGAGACCAATCATGAAAAATAGGGGATTAAAAGTGTCAAGTACAGGTATGATGAAAAGAATAGGTGCATAAAGGCAGTGAATTAGGGTGCAGCATATTGCACGATTTTGCATACAAGTAACCACCCGGAATTCCCGAGAAGCAGCCACCATTGTATTCCTTGAGCCTATAGGCAGAGCCCGACCAAGTTAAAAGTATAAAACTGCATTCCAAAAGCCCTGGTTTGTTTGGTTATAAAGAAGATTCAAAAAATGACGAAGGGTTTTAAAAAGAGTGAACCGGAAGATCACAATGCCATTTATCAAAGCCCGAGAGTCCTGCAGATCATTCGCAACTCAGGCTGGATGCCATTTATCCTTGGACTGAGAGGATACCATACAGGGGTAGCCCAAGAGTTCGCAAGAAACTTCAAGCATATTAAGGACGAACAGTACGTCACCTAGGTGAAGGGGTTACGCATACAAGTGGATGAGGATATGATAGCCAAACACATTGGTCTTCCAATGGGCCTGCAATGGAGCAGCAACGACCGGGAGGCAAACCACACAGCAAAAGCAGCATTCTTTGACCGTGGAGAAGCTTATGATGAAGAAAAAAATGGAGTCAAGAGACCCTCCATGCCAGCACCATGGGATGAAATGGATGCAATTGTCCTGAGGTATATTACATGCACTGGAAGATTAAGCTATGTTCCCATTTTCCATTTTCGTATTTTAGAGCTTCTCAAGCACAGAAGTCACATTTCATCAAACAATAATATTAGCATTCCATTTTCCCTGCTCCAATCCCTAGAAGAGATGAGTAGGAAGGTGGCTAAGAGAAAAGACGATGCGTTGTCCCATCATGGGATGATCAAACTGTAATGTCCCCATTTTGACCCCTTTGTATAAAATTGTAAATGATGTAAATATTGTAATTTAATCATGGTGAGGAGCTCAAGGCCAAGGCCCCACCGTTGATTTAGCGTTTCATGTATCAGCAATTAAAAATAGATGCCTATGGTTCTTGTGCGACATGGGCACAAGGTAAATAAGACATCATGTAATTACGAATTTTTAATGAAAAACCCACAACCGGCTATGCAATGCAACAAAAGAGATGGGGCATGACTCTACAAGGAAAAGGGAGGGAAATTATTTAAACCCTTGAGCCAATGGTATTAATCCATGTGTCAATGGGGAAACCCATAAACCACCAACTACCCATTTTGTCTCATGCACCCAATCATTTAATTCTTCCAAAGATTGGTTGGGGCAGTTATTGCCTTGGAAATGAAGAAGTATGGCAGCCAATTTCGTGCATGGGCAAGCCATCAACCTGGAAATTCGTGTTTTTGCTTGTTGGGCAAGAAAACACCCACGAAATGGTGCCCAAAGCCATTCTGAATGGGCATTCTTCACTCATTCACGCAGTTGGAGCTAGCTGGGTCTTCCCCTACACGTTTTTCATCCAAATCCTGCATTTTTCCATGCCTGGGAGTTCGTTTTTGCATATGCAGTAGCCTGGGAGAGAAGGGCCACGTTTTGGGGACTGTAGGGAGGTCGTTTTTGCCCCTGAATGTCCAAGGACGTTTTTCTAAAAACAGATTTGGCTTCCTAGGTTGTTTATCAACTTTCCATTTCGTTTTGTGGGCTCCCACGTTTTCCTGAGTTAGCTGAAACCCCATCTCATGCCTCTCACTGTAAAAACGTTTTATCTTGCCCCATAATTGGGTTCTGCTGTTGTGGGCATCCTCATTTTGGTTGAACCTGTGAATGGAAGTTTTGGAGTGGTAGTGGAAAGAAGTAGCTTGATAAACCTAGTGGGGGAGACAACCTCTCAAGAAGATCAAGAGGGCTTTGGTTACTCTTCTATGCATACCCTGAGAGCACTAGATAGGGAAGGTATGGCTTGAGGGACTGTATAGCAGAGAAAAGAATACTTCCTTGTGCTGGGTGTGTAGGTAATGTGGGTGCCAAGCTAGATAGATCTTGCAAGGTTATCCCTGGCTCTGTGCTGGAGCTCACTAGCTTAACAACTCTTCCTTTCCATCTCCTAGCAGCCTGATAAACCCAATTGTAGATTGGCTTGGCTCATTTTGGTGTATGATTGGCTATGTGTGAGTCTGTTGTTCCCTGGTTCCTTGTAGAGATCATGCCTAGCTCGGGGGGTGGCAGTGGTGCTGAGAGATTGAGGAGCACACTGGCCTACGGTTGGGTGGAACGTTGAAGTTGCATAGCCAGTTGCGTGGGACTACCTTATTGAGATAAGTATCCCCTTGTGTTAATTTGGCAATTATCATTTGGTGAATAATGGAATGAATGCTGGGTGTGCTATTGAATTAAATTCCGCTGTGTTTTTCTTATGATCATACATTCCATATGTCTTTTATATGTTTTTAAAATTTTATGCATACCATATGATCTTTTATAATTCTGCCAGGGTCTCTATTTAATGACTGTCACAGAGTCCTGAATGTATGTTAGATATCAGCATGATTTACTTTATCTCTGTTGTGTTCTATAGCATGCACATGTACATGTCCTGGTATCAATGAGTTTGATTTTTAATGAATATGGGGCTAATTGCCCGGACTGAGCACTGTGATCCTCTCTATCACGCTGGTATGATAGAGGGGACACTACACAAACTAATAGTTGTTGAGGAGCTAAAATCTCAGATTCTAGTGCTCTCCTGGGAGGAGTTCATCATGGTGTCTGTTGAGGACGTTCAGAGAATGAGGACCACACCCTTGCCACCCGAATCAAAAAGTAAGACCACCTCTGTATCAGGGGAAAAAAGAAAAATTGACTTGGACAGTGTGACCGACACCTTGGTCAAAATAAAACACTCCAAAGAGGACTCCCCCAAATCAGACCCAGATATTCCTACCAATAGTCAGGGGTCGAAGAGGCGCAACAAGAGATTCACACAGGTATCTAAAATCTGAGTCTCCAAGGAGAAAGAAAGGGAACCCAGCCCCCTGATTACCAATGTATATGATGATGGCATTGATCCTTTTATAGATCAAAAGGATCCCGCTACAGATGAAGAGGAAAAACAGGATACAGAAGAAGAGATAGATAAAGAAGAAGGGCAGAGCTTACAGGAGCAAGGCAACTTTCAGGAAAACCCTCCAGAACGTAATGAAGACCCCGAGGTCATTTCCCAACTCGCTGAAGCATGAGAAGAATTGGAAAGGCTCAGAAATGAGTTGGCAACATTAAGAATTTGGCCAGGAAGCCAAGCCACACCTCCCCCATTCTCAGCCGAGAAAACACAAATCCTAAAGATGCACCATGCAGAAGAGCTCTGGCTAGCCGAGCAAAAGAATTTAGTGCTGCAAGAGAAGTTGGCCAAAGCACAGAGTGAATTAGCAAGGAAGGACCAGGAGATTATCAAAATTAAGGATGTTTTTGCCACTACTATCGGCATATATGAGAGACTGCGTGACCTCATACCACCGTCGGCGGTCTATGCAGTTTATTTACAAGAGAAATGGGGCGAATTCCAGCTCCAAATGTTGAAGAAATATCTCCCTATAGAGGTAAGCACTCCTAAAGAATTTATTTATGCATCATTGAACTCCACAGAGCTGGAGAAAGACCAATTGAGTGAGTTCTTCTTGCACAATTTCGTAGTTTCTGGCTCACCCAACTGGTCGCCAAACCCATATGTGGCGATTTCCAGTTAAGGGCATTGTGTTCATGGATGAACCACGAAATTGAGTGAGCCCAGGACTATCATCTCTATGTTGCATCCAAATGGAAAACCCCATTAATGATCAGACCTGAGCCAACTCACCCTGATAAAATAATCTATAATCACAGGATCCTCACTTAGGACGAGGAACTGATACCCATTCTCCTCGCAAAACAACAGGAGGCAGTGAGTCATTTCGACATTACACTCTGCAACACACAAAAGGAAGTTAATGAGTCCATCAGGGAAAGGTGGAGCAGGGTGTCAAACGATCTAAAACGAAGAGAATTCCACTCTCCCCTGAGGCTTAAGGATGCTCTCTTCAAAACCATACTCTACAAAGAATCCTTGGCAAGAAACCAACTCAGGTGGATTGGGATGAGACTAAATCCCCCATTCTTTCTTTCCCCAGTCCTCAAAGAATAGATTAATGAAGAGGAGGAGAGGAAGGCATGGGCTAGGGAGGATCAGAATTTTGGATATCTCAGACAAGCAGGGGCACCTAAGGTGGTAGCATGGGGTATCAGGGAGGTCATCAATGAATGGAATAAGTCACCCAAGGATGGGTGAATCCTTCAAGTAGGGGAGAGAATGATGGGTCCATTTTTCAGGTATTTGATAACCCTTTTTCCACAGTCCAGCTCAAGCAATGGTAACGAAACGCACTCAATTGTGGGAAAAGTGTTTTACTTTAATTATTTAATGAAATTGTTTTTTATGATTAATCTTGTATGTTAGAATGCATATCAATTAAACTAATTATATGGAAACCAAGCGTGATTGAGCAGGTTCAGGGTCATTAAAGGATGGACGTGTAGAAGACTAAAGGATCACCAAGTTAGGCGCCATGTTTCCTGATTTATAGAGGACGCACTCCCACTTTCAAGATGAATCGGCATTTTGACAATCAGTTAGGATCATAGTTAAATCGTATAAATATGGACCTCTCGGGTAGCCAGAGGCCTCTGCTGTTATTTTTGGGAAAGACATTATTTTTAACGTTTTCTGCACTATTGAGATACTGAGAAGTACAGACTTCTATTTTGACATGGATTTTATATATTAATGAAAGATTGATGATTAATTCCAGCGAGCATTTCTGATTTTTTATTCTCTCATGAGTACGGGTTGGGAAGGGCCCCTCCAACACGTAGGTCAGGAGATTCCTATTCGTAGGTATTTTTCCAAGTATGCGTTTTACATTGATGAACAGTTCTATGATATATGGGAGCGTTGAATGATTCATTATTTCTGTAGTAGTTTAGAATGCATTTCGTAGTACAGTAAAATGATTTCAGTAGTCCTATAGGTTCTTTCTTGCAATGCATATTTTTATCAACGATTACATGTGTAATAGCTTTTATTTCAATGTCATGGTTTAGATCTGGAGTTCACTGTAGTTTCTCATCGTGATTAGTTTCTTTTAAATTCTTAGTAATAGATGGGTAAGCATAAAATGATCGTATTTCAATTCTAGATTGGTAAAACAAGTTAGATCAAGTCTCCAATTTTGTGCGCAGATAGTAGTTACAGACTTTGTTTCCCCAATAGTAGAATAGCTCTGTTATGGTATTTTCATTCTCAGCATTTAGTTATTTCAGCATTTTAATTATTTCAAATAGATTTACTATTTTTGTATCTTCATTTCTTAGAATAGATCAGCATCTAATTACTTTAGCATTTTAATTATTTAAAATAGATTCCCTGCTTTATTTCTCAGAACATATTTACTGCTTTCAGCACTTCAATTCTTTTAATTAGGTTTATTGCTTTCCAGTATTTAATTCTATAGCATAATCAGTTTTCACATTTAGTAGACAATCTTTAGAACATCGATACCGACATCCAACTGTGACCAGAGATTATCCTATAAGAGCATAGATAGTGCATGCATCTCTCAAGTTTGTACGTTCCCTAGGTTGACATTTAAAGTAGGCTCTTGGTATAGTTTCCCTCATTAGGCATCCACATTAGGAGCTCATCAGAAGCTGTTGGAAGGTATGGGACACATGGCAGCAGTTGCATCACACCACTAACTGTTGGTTATGGGACAACTTCCCCTAAAATAGGGCATTATCCCCCAGGTGGAGGGAGTGAGCATGCAGTTCATTTAATGACCCAGTAACATCTAAAAGGCCTAGGTAGCCTATAAAGGCAAATTTGAATTGGGCATGCAGCTCTTAATCAATATTTCTGCAGAATATTTTCCTCTTGTGAATTAGGTGATTTCAAGAGAGATTCGAATAGGGAGGTTAGTGGTGACTGTAATTTTGATTCTACATTATTGCTGAGAGGAACCAGAAGTGCTGGTGCAAGTCTATTGGATTGTTATCTATTGAAGATTAAGAAGTGAATTGCTACAGCAAGAAGAAGTCCTCATTCCTGAGTTTCTTCCTCCTGGTGGTTCAGTGAACAGGCTTGGAGGTCCTAAGACAGTACTTGACTGTTTTCAGGAATTTGGTTGGGTGGAACAGTCTTCTTGGGCTGTTTGTTTCTCTACAAATTTTCTCAGGTTCTTAAATATTTCCTAACTTATTCTCAGTAAATAATTTTGTTTTGTTTATCTAAGTATTTTTTTGTTTAATTGTTTTCGAAAAAGAATCTAATTCTAGAAATGTTTAAGTCTGAATGTTTAAGTTTAATGTTAAATTGATAAACCAATATCCCTATTTTTCCACATGTTGTTTTGAAGCATCGTACTCTAGTAGAGATATGCAAATTAAAATAGATTAGAGGATAGGCAATTGCCAATGATTCGAATAGATAGAAAAGTGTTTGTTTTTGCCATGCTGCTCTATACTAAACAGTAATAGAATTGATTGATAAAATCTAGAAGATCATAAGTACTGTAGTGTTTCCTAGAATATAAACTCTACTCTTTCTCCGTATATATATATGTGATTCAGTTCCTGCATTATAGTTAAATATATCAGAAAGTATGTATGAATATATATATACTTGTTTATCAGAGTTTCACGAAAAACAAACAATGTATAATTTTTGTGTAGATGCATCAAATTATTCTTATCATTCCATGCATAAAAGAAATAGATAGATTTTAGTTCTCTATACATTATATCATGTTTTTCAATTCAATACTATAGATGCAAATTAAGTGGATGTATTTATCTTAACAAAACCATACATAACAGTCATAATACAGTTCTCTTTTGCTTAAAAACACATTGATTTTCATTTAGGGTTTCTAAGACTAATTCCTATCTATAGTGCAAGACATTTTCATACTATGTCGACACCTCATATCTCATACATCCACATCATAAACTTATAAACAGTATAAATTGTTTTATTTCCAGAATGAAACTCGTTTGTTATCACACCCTAAATAAGTCTTTGTATTCCATATGATCGTACTACAAATAGAAATTTTATTCTTTACACAGGTTTCGATTCAAGACAAAAGCCCATATAATTCGTTTATCAAAAGATTGATCTCTATTCATTTAAACATCAACGAGTTTACAACCTCTTGACAGTTTGAAGACACAGATATTTTTAGTTCACGATTTTACTAAACATAGTTAGCACCTACAACAATGTTCACAAACCCTGGCTCATAACTTCACGATTTTCAATCTACAGTTTTAATCATTCACTACAGATCTGTCTGACACATAGTGTGGCAGAATTTTTCAATTCAATATTTTGAGTTTACAAAATGAAGGACGCTTCAACACTTATTTTCTACAGAACCCTTACCATCGGTGAAATCTTCAAACCCTAATCTAACTCAAAAAACATTTTAGTAACCTTCAACATAAAGCCAATTTACACAAACATTTACAAAAGATATTTTAGCATGCAAATTTATTTTCCGAAGAGAGAAGTATCATTTACATAGTGAATTAGCCCACGACTCTTTTCAAAACTTAACCGTTGAAGTCGTGAATTTTCAGAACGAAGAATTACAACACTGTTTGCAAACAAATTAAAAACATGGTTTAACCCAAGTTACAACAGTTTTAAAAGAACCCAAATTCCTAGAACATCGACGAGTTATAACTCCAGTCGGCAACATCAACCCTAAGGCATTGAAACCAAATATCCTTCAAACACACAAGGAGTGGTATCACTATTTAATAAACATGCTTCGGAGGATCTTCAACTTTCAACAACGACAAATCATGGTAAGGACTGGTAATCATTCTTTGAACTACTTCAACCACCATCCAAGAGCACTATGAGGGTTATGGAGGACCCGAGGCTTACCGGTGTTGAGGCACGCTAATACCTTTGCCAAAACATTACTCAATAATTTCCCTAGAACCCTGCAACTAACAAACGATAGGTTGAAGTTAGATACCTGATACAATGAAAACCAAAATTTGAAATGTAAATAACCATTGCTTAGAGAAAATCTTACCATCATATTTCTTGACGGGAACAACGCCACGACGACACCAGGAAGTTGTATCCTCTGATAGTTCTGTGTTTTCCTTCCACTCTTCTCTCAAAACCTAAACCAAAACTACAATCCCTTGAACCAGAGATCTATTACTTTCAAACTACATTTTATCACAGTAAGAAAACCTGCAACTTCAACTCCTTTAGAAGGTCTCGAGGTCGAACCTCTCCCAAAAACATTTGACAAATTTTTCGGCAGCCAATCGGCCACACAAGCCGTAACAATGGCACAATGAACAACTCCTCCAATTCAAAAACCAAAACAGCGACGATGGTAGGGTTACGAATCCAACGGTGCATCTTCATCACCATCGACGGTTACCATTTTGACAGTGATCATAGCATTGGAATAAATGATGTCAACATTTAATGCCCGACCTACATTATAGGTTGATAGTGCCACCATGGAAAGCAGAGAAACAAGCACATACCATTTCGAGGCGTTCTAACCATACACAACAATGAACCCAATAGTATCAACCTCGACATGGATTGTTGGAAATCCCACTTGGCAAGCGTTAGTACTAATCTTTTATTGCAGGAAGGATTCATGATCTCTCCCACAGCTCGAGACCGGTGTCTAATTTATGAACCAGCAACCTGTCAAACTCCAATTTTAAATGCATGTCAGTACCTTGACATGATAGCGAATCTTACACTTCCTATGTTAAACATATCAAAATTAATGTTGTATTTCACCATAGTATTATGACATTATGCAAACATTACATATAGTGTGTACACTTTATTACTTTCGTTTCTATATATTGCAAAGTTTGTAACAAATTGTAAACACTTTGTATAGTTCTATTTCGACTTTAACGTTTACATTATATTGTAACAATTGAGTTGTATGTATAATGTCGAATTTAAAACAAGAATCGGTATAGTCGCACCATTGTATGCATAAGACCTTGGTTATGTTGCAATCTCTTTATATAATCCAAACCTTGTTGCGCTATGATAAAACAATATAGTCTTATTGCATCTTCTATTTATTTTATATATTGTTTTTCACATAATTGTTATTTAGTCTCTAGGAAGAATTTCATTATATCATATGATTGGAATTGTATTGTGATAGTTAGAAGACTTGATTTACAAAACTTAGTATAGTTATCCAATCATATACATCAAGTAATATTGATATAATTTAGTATTGTGAAAACAATTAGTACATGACTCCATATCAAATATTAATTATGTGATTCGATGGAGTTGTGCCATTTTGGTACTATCATTAATTGACAACAACTAGACAGCTATGACGACGACCGAAATAGTTAGTACAAGGATGACGACATAACTAGGTAAGTACAATGACGACTACAGTGATGATGCTGCTAATTAGATGCTTATTCATACAGCTAACTTGGGTTGATTTTACTCAGATACAAGATGAATCATGGAAAGCAAAAGTGTAAGCATGTGAATCGTACCTGTACGCTTTTATAAATGCAATAGTCTTTAATTATTCTATTTTTATTTTCAAACGATGAAGTTGAACTCACACAAACTGGAATTATTGCAATCATGAAACTTCTTACCTGTCGTCTGCACATAGAATAGGTCCAATGTTTTAGCATACAACTAAGTAATCTTCGGGGTCCCTCATAGGAATCCCTTGGACAACAAAGAAGCAAAATGTCAGTATCAATAGCTGTTTAGTTAACATTGTTACATTCAACAATTATTATTTTCTGCAATTATAAATTATCGTAAATTAATCTATTATTGCTATTAACAAAAATTTTAATTTTTTATGAAAATTCGGGATGTTACATAAGTACCTTAAAAATCTCAACTTATACATTAAATGTTGTTAGAAAAAAAAGGTGTCTTGAGAATGCAATAAACCTCCTAGGGATTTGAGTATCTAATGTTTAGCAACACAGATAGTGACACTGAGGAAAATACTTATACTTTGCAAAATGGAAAAATATATAAGCCTAGCACTAGAAAGAGGTCTCGTGAAGCCGAACCTCACATACTCCTAGAAACTGAGTGAGGAGGTGGCAGACAGTCATATCAGATTGAGTCTAATAGCGAAACAGAGCCTAGAACGACTACCTATCAACCTATCACTCTGCAGAAACCTCCAGCTGACGAAAGGAATACTACTAGTTCACAAAACAGTAGTAGCAGTAACACCGTGGGAGTTAATACTCAGAATCAATCAAGTAGTGGTATACCTTCTTCATCATAGAATACTACACCTCCTAGAAGAAGAATGACATATGACATTAAGCTACCCATTTTTAAAGGAATTGGTCTAGAAGACCCAGAGAAAGACTGGTTTCTCTATGAAGCCATGTGGAATGTTAAGCAAGTCCAGGATGATGCTATAAGACAAGCTCTCAACTAGTTACCACATTTAGAGACAAATCTCTAACATCGTTCATGAAGTATTCTGTTGGACAGAATAGAACACTAGTAGAGATCCTAACTGTGCTGATAAGAGAGTTCAAGAAACCTAAGTCAGAATCTCAATGCATTACAGAGCTAAAAGAAATCAAACAAAATCCTAATTGGACTGTATGGGGATTTTATCAGAAATTTAAAGCGTTGTTAGATCAAGTAAGATTTGAGATAGCACCGCAATAGAATTAAGAATGGTTCATAGCTGCGATGTTTCCCCATATCAGATTACCACTCATGCAACAGAAGGTTACTTCGCAAACAAAGGCATTAGAGATTGCGATGAAGCTAGAAGCTTCACCCATAGGAGAAACTAGCGCAGGGATGGTACAAATACAGACCCAGCTAGAAAACTTGGCATTGCAATTGCAAGATATGAAAAAGGGTAAAGAAACATGAGAAGAGATCTGGTGTACTAAATTCAAAGGAGAAGGAAATTCCAAGGAACACTGCCATGTATTCCGAGATTACATCGCTAGTAGAGCACCAAATCAATTGAATCAACAACAAGGTCCATGGTGTGAGATTTGCCGATGTAGAGGACATCGCCCAAAAGATTGTTACCTACTTCATAAATATGTGCAAACACCAAAGAACCTATACTGTACATTCTGTAAGTCAGTTTGCCATGATGATAGCAACTGTAGAGAATATGATCTCATGATAGAAATAAAACATGATGTCTACAAAGTTCAAGGAGAAACGTAGAATAATAATGAAAATGCGCAGTATGATCAAGGAACATATAGAGGACGAAACACTAGCCAAGGACGAGGCAAAGGTCAGATTGTATTTTATAACTGTGCTCAACCTGGACATCTAGCCAGAGATTGTCAGAACCCTTGTACTACCTTTAAATATTGTAAGTCATTTGACCATGTCATTGAGGCATGTCCTGTTTTGCAAGGACAAATGAAAGAGAGAACCAGAATCAGAACATACAGATGATCACAGCTGAAGAATGAAATAAAGATCGCAACATCCATGTTGTGACACGAACCGGAGCTACGATAGGTAGAGACCAGAGAATTGAAGCTTCAACTTATGAGGACCACACCGCAAAACATAAGCCTACTAAAGGGGCTTGGATAAGAAAAGTGACTGGATGTAAACATACCTGAGTCTGAAGGAAAGCGTGAAGTAGAAGGGCCTGACTTAGAAATTCCAGAACTGAGTAGTCCTGTAAAGACTAGAAAAGTCAATATTAGTACTAGTGAAGAACCAAAGTTTGCTTCTATATGGGATTATAGGGATGAAGAAACAATGGAATAGATAGCAGACCTACTGTGCGAATATCAAGACCTATTTCCTACCAAGTTCTCTAAAATGAAAGGCATTTTAGGTGACTTGGGAGTTATGAAAATACCTCTCAATCCAGATGCAAAGCCTATCAAGCAAAGACCCTACAGACTGAATCCCAGATACAAATAAAGAGTAAAGGCGGAGCTTGATAAGATGCTTTATGTAGGAATTATTGAGCCAGTAGAAGAATTAGAATGGATAAGTCCCATGGTTATCCAGGATAAGAAAGCTAGAGCCGAGATTAGGATATGCATAGACCTCGGGAAGTTAAATGACGCCTCGCTACATGACCCATTTCCTACTCCATTCACAAACGAAGTGCTAGATAATGTTGGAGGAAATGAAGCATACTCCTTCAGTGCTGGATTTTATGGATATCATCGTATCAGAATTGCTACAAAAGACAGACATAAGACCACCTTCGCTACTGAATGGGGATCATTTCAGTACACAGTTATGCCCTTTTGTTTGAAAAATGCACCTACTATCTTTTCAAGAGTAGTTGCTGCATTTAAATATTTTATCCACAAATTCTTAGAAGTCTATTTTGATGATTGGATAGTATTTGGTTTACTGAAGAACCACTATGCAAAATTAAGAATGATGTTAGCGAAGAAGAGTATTTTATGTGTTCCTTATGGTACACTATTGGGACACATTGTCTGTAAACAGGGATTGATGGTCGATCCAACAAACATCGCAGTTATAGTAAATCTACTAGCACCTAGTTCAGTAAAACAGCTACGCACTACATTGGGACACACAAAGTACTATAGGAAGTTCATCAAGGGATATGCGCAGATCACTACACCTAAGGAAAAATCACTGAAGAAAGAAGTGACATATACTTGGACTGAAGACTGTCAGAAAGGATTGGATACATTGAAAGAGAGAATGGTTGTTGCATCGATTCAAGTTTTTCCAAACTGGAGTAAACCATTTCATGTGCATGTAGATGCTTCATGTATAGCACTTGGTATTGTGCTAGATCAACCAGACGAGGGAGGCATCGATCACCCTATCGCATTTTCAAGAAGGAAGCTAACTTCAGCAGAAAATAACTATACTATGACAGAAAGAGAAGGCTTAGCTATGGTATATGCATTGCAGAAGTTCAGACACTATCTGCTAGGTTCACATTTCTGTATGTTTACTGACCATTCAGCTTTGAAGTACCTGGTTAATAAACCAATGTTAGGGAGAAGAATATGCAGATGGCTATTACTCTTTCAGGAGTATGATTTCAAAATCATTGTTAAACCAGGAAGATTGAATTCAGGACCTGGCCATCTCTTTAGAATTGAGTCAGGCGAAGAACCTGGTAACTTGGAAGACAGTCTTCCAGATGCGCAGTTGTTTGCTATCCACATCGCAAATGACTACTACAAGGACATTGTAGAATTTTTTACTACAGGCCTAGCACCTACAGATTTTACAGAATTTACTACACAGCAGAAGAAGAAATTAGTGGTAAGAGCAGCTGACTTTACCATAATTGCAAGCCAATTATACAAGCTAGGACCGGAAGAAGTACTAAACAGATGTGTACTAGAACATGAGAAACCAACGATACTTTTTGAAGCACATTCAAGGGTATCTGGGGGCCACTACACAGGAAGAGTTACTGCACAAATTTTTTTAAGAGCGGGACTATGGTGGCCTACACTACATAAGGATTCAAAAGAACATTGTCGAAGTTGCAATGTTTTTCAAATGACAGGGAAGCCATCTCATAGAGATGAGATGTCGTTGATGCCACAACTGGCCTTGAAAGAATTTGATAAATGGGCTATTGATTTTGTGGTACCTATTAACCCACCAAGAAAGCAAACTGGTTAGATATATATTATCATAGCTACAGAGTATCTAACCAAGTGGGAAGAAGCAAAACCGGTGAAGGAATATAGCGCAGTTACTGCCACGCAGCTCATCTTTGAGAACATCTTGACAAGGTTCAAATGTTCGAGAATCCTAATGAGCAATCAGGGAACTCATTTCTTAAACAGGACCATCGAAGCTCTGATTGAAGAATTTCATATCTACCATCAGAAGAGCGTACCATATCATTCACAAGCTAATGGCACCATTGAAGCTTTTAACAAAGTATTGGAAAAGGCGTTGACCAAGGTATGCAATACAAATAGGGATGATTGGGATCTACAAATACCAGCGGTATTATGGGCATATAGAACAACTTGCAAAAAGTTGACAGGTCACACACCTTCCAGATTAACATATGGACAGGAAGCTGTCATGCCCATGGAATACATAGTACCAAGCTTGAGAATTGCATCATTCACAGACATGGCTAATGATGAGACAATGGAAGAAAGGATTCTACACTTAGTTGGGTTGGAGGAAGATCGCTTCATTACAGGATTTCACCAACAAGTGCAAAAAGACAGAGAAAACGCGTGGCGTGATAGGCATATCAAGTACAATATATTCCAGGTAGGAGACCTTGTCCTCCTCTATGATAGTAAGTTCATGAAATTTCCTGGAAAATTTAAAATGCATTGGATAGGACCCTATGATGTCAAACATGTTACTATGCGAAATTAAGAACCACCAGCTAGATGCATCGAAGATTGAGTTGATTATGGAAGACTATTTGTCGGAGTGGAAGGTTGATTCACCACTAACAATCAACACAACATCAGACGAAAGAGAAGCTGTAGATCCATAGAACGGGGAAGAAACGACCAGTGCGCAAGCTAAAGAAACAGGCCAAGAAGGAGTTAAACAAGACACTGCTAAGGGGAAGTCAGGAGAGAAGCGGAGGGACCCTGCTAGCACTGTGCTAAAAAAAGGGAAAAGAAAGATGCACAAAGCGACTAAACCACCGATTGAAGCACGATTACATGCAGATGACTATGAAAGCATCGCAGTGCAATTCAACGAGCACTTGGAAGAGGCGCTATCTATGAATGAAATTAAAAGAGAATAAGTCCAAGCGAACCTCATCGAGAACCTCACGGAGCTGAAAATCATTGTCATAAAGATAGAACAAGTTCAACAGGACTTGGTGCGCGAATCCGACTCTTAAGGCCATTCAGGCGAGTCAAGCCAAATAAAGAGAAAGACGCCTGCATTGACGATGAGACCTCGCTTAGTCAGGATTGAGCCAATAAATTTCATTTTCCCAAATGATGAACTGGATGAAGGTGAGAAGCGGTTGACACACCTTGATATTAATGTTGGCATGTTACCCCTTGAAGAATTACACAATCTGTACCTGCAGGTTGTGGAAGAAATTCGGGACAGAGACATTATTTCTCATAACCAGCACTTACAGTTTGAGGAAAGTTATAAGGAGCTTAAGGGTGAATCCGTGGAGAAAACTAGAGAGCTAATCAATGTTCAAGATAAATATCGCAGACTCAAAGAAAGGGTTGCAACAGTATTTGCAAAGATACCTGAGTGCGAAGAGGAACCTGAGGTAGAAGCCACAATACTTACAATTGGCGCTGCAGTGGACAATCTTAAGGAAGAGATGGTGGATATGGAAATTGCCTATACAAAGAATATTACTACTCTAGAATCTCAACAGCAAGCTGTCACTCATCAAGATTACAGAGAAGCCAGAAGTGAAGAGTTGAGGATAGTAACAGAAAACATCTCAGCATAAGTGGTGAGATGTCAGGACTTGCTCGACGAAGCCACTAGAGTATGGGCTACGCTACAAGAAGATCCTTAGTTGCAGAAGATACAAGATGAGCTGCAGCAGCGAAAACAAGAGCTAGACTCTGTGAACACGACTATGAAGACTTTGTTGCCAAGGTAGAAGATCCAGAAATTTGCAAAAACCAGGGAGTTGCATAAGGAGTTGAAAGTGTTGAGAGAAAATGAGGCTGACACTTCAGCAAAGTTATAGCCCATGCAGGAAGAGGCGCTCTCCCTTTTGGAGCAGATTGAATAGAAATTACAAGAACTTAGCACAACGGAGAACACAGTAAAGAATCATGTTCAAGAAGCCATCTCATAGGAGATGTTGGATACTATTAAGGAGTTTGAGTGGGAAACAAAGGAAACAGTTGCGAGGCTAAGCGCAACTCTTCAGGACTTCACTGTGAAGTTGAGTACCCCAGGGGATGCGCAGTCGAAGCCACCTAATAGAAGTGGATCGGGGACGACCCACGAGTGAGTGTTATGGGCTTGTTGGGCGAGGCCCAAGTTGGCATAGTTTTGGTGAAGCGAGGCCCAAGTTAGCGCAGTTTTGTTGAAGCGTAGCTCAAGCGCAACAGTTTTGAGGTAGAAGTACGAACTCGGCGAGGCCTAGTACTGGCCTATTTTGGGGAGAAGCAACTCTGTGATTCTCGGGAACAGGGTATGAAGCGACATGAAGATGGAGGATAGAGGCATGCTTCCTTAGTAAAGGAAGAAGTACAAAGGACGAATAGGGTAGTTGGAGCATTTAAAGAAGAAGCGACGACCTGATAGCTACAGGAACATCGTTGATGAGGCGAGAATTGCAAAGGATGCACCAAGGTACAGTCATCGTCGCGCAATCAGAGAAAGCAGTTGTCAGAAGGATGTCGGAGCCTAGGAAACGACGAAAAGGGACCAAGGACAAGCGAAGTAGCTGAAAAGTTGTGGAAAAGCATGGTTAGCGGGGGTAACCACGTTGTTTTGGAGTTTAAGGGTACTATGGGGTTGTGGCCCATAACTATTGTAAAGATGTGACCTTTGGGCACAATCTATAAAAGGGGCAATTTTGGTATATGGAAGGGTTGGATTTTGGGTTGGTTGTTAGATCTTGGGTGAATATTGTAAGAAATCAGAGAGAAAGAGAGAGGCTATGTAGCTGTGTGCGCATAGAGCTATTGTAGAGAAGAGTCTGCAGTTGTGTGCGCAGACTGGAACTGTTAACCATTCCCATTAAAATAAACAACAGTTTCCATGGATGTAGCTCCCATCCGAGGGGTGAACCACGTACATACTTTTGTTTTTTTATTGCATCTATGAGATTATTTCATGTTTATGTATGTTCATGCTTTTGTATGTATTTTCATGTGTATGGTTGATGAGAATAATATGTTAAATGTTGGACACATATAACTGAATATGCAAGTAACTCTGAATATGATGAATGCATAGTTGCATAGGTAACACTAATTTTGTTAAATATTGTAACTTCAAAGAATATTATATTTGTACTTTATTATTCCGGAGATGATTCATTCCTCCGTGAAGATCTTATTGTATATCCGGAGATGTTTATTCCTCCGTCGGAATGTGGTAACTCGGGTTATTAGACTTCCCTAGTGGGGGTCGGCCCTAAATGTGTTATGTGGGTCAAAGGGTTATTAGACCACCCTAGAGGGGTCGGCCCAGTTAGTTGTAGTGGGTTATTTAACCTATTGGTTAAATACGAGCCTACGTGTACTTGTGTAAAATACATATCAAAGTAGTGTATAAATAGAGGAGGTGTGTTCCTCATTATACACACTCACTCATTCAAGGGAGGCGCACCTATTGGAGGAGAGGTCTGCTACAGTGGAGAAGGAGATCATGTCTTTGGTTTGCATCTTTGTATATTGCTGGTCATCTATATTGAGGAAGCTTTACTGGGTTTTCTACCCCATGAGGGTTTCCCAGGATAAATCTGTGTCTCTTGTGTTTATGCTATGCTTGTTGTTTCTTCAGTGATCCTGTATATGCTATTATTGTGAAATGGAATGTAATGCTGCTATTTTCTGTCTTAGCATATTGAATTTTTAACATGGTATCAGAGCTAACCTGAAGGAAGACAAGGTATGGCACTAAAGACACTTGCTTTACTTACGACAATTTGAAGGTTAGGGTTTTACATAGCAAAAACCAGTCATCGTAGCACTTTCGCTATAAATCCGTTTTGGCGAAGTTTTCGGATCTGAAATTGTTACAGGACGAAGCTAAGATCTCCAGGTACCTTGTGTCCAAAGGACAACCTCTAATTCGTTGTACTTTGTGATTTATGATCTGTACAATATAGGGTTTCTGCCTCTTCCAGATCTGAGTCAAAATCAGGTGACCTTGGGAAAAAGGTCATAACTTGGGCTAGGAAGATCCAAATGAAATTTCGTGAAAAGTGACAGGTAGTACACAGACTGTACTATCTCAGAAAACTTTTTCAGAGGCCGAAGTTGAACCAGTGACACGTGGCACGCCGTACAAGTTCGCTCTCCTGTATTATCCCATAAACAGGTCACGTTTCGACACTTGGCATAACTCTCTCTCAGAGAATCAAATTGAGGTCAGACCTGTCAGGATGGAAAGATAACAGGCCGAGCTATCTCAGAAAACTTTTTCAGAGGCCGAAGGTCAAACAGTGACACGTGGCACGCCGTACAAGTTCGCTCTCCTGTATTTTCCCAAAACAGGTCACGTTGCGACATTTGGCATAACTCTCTCTCAGAACATCCAATTGAGGTCAGACCTGTCAGGATGGAAAGCTAACAGGTCAAGCTATCTCAGAAAACTTTTTCAGACCCTGTGGATCAAAAATTTCGGAGTTACACCAGAAACAATCAGGTACATATTTCTGTCAAAACAGAATTATTTTTTGGTACCTTCATTCATGGCTTCCGAAATTTAGGGCTTTGAAGAAAGTTGGAATTTTTGTAATCGGAGACCACGGCTGGATGCTACTCATCAAAATAGAAATTTAGAGACCAAGATCAGAATTTTTGGTTGGGCAGAAGGCCGGGCTTGATTAGACCCTAGTTCGGGACTTTGATCAGAAAAGTGGAAAATTAGGGCTTCTGTAAAAATAGGAATTTTTGAAATCTGTGACCACGGCTGGAAGCTCCTCAGAAAAATAGAAGCTTAGAGCTTTGGTTCAAACTTTTTGATGGGGCAAAAGAGTGGGCTTCATCAAACCCCAGTTCAGGGTCACGTCCAGTGAATCCGAAAGTTTCAAAGGCAAAATTGAGGAGTAAAACTTTGCAGTTTTCAAATTCTAAATATATCAGTTTGATCAGCTCATCAAGGCGCATATTTCTATCCTTTCGGAAGTCTGAAATTCAAAGTTTGAATTTTTGGGGTTTCTCTGACAAACCCATATCCAGCTCCAGGTCCAGTTCTTGCAAATCAAGTGGATAGGGTTAATCCTAGAAGAAGATAGATTGGTCACCTACATAAGTGAAGGAGTTCATGTTTCAGAGGGAGATGAGGCTAAGGCTTTACATAAGGAGATTACAAGCGATCTCGATAGGTATGACTCATCGAGGTATGTTTTGAGATTTGTTCATGATTAAGTTTATGGTATGTTTGTCTTCATGATTATTACAGTTAGTACAATCTTGATTTTAGATTTGTTGTATCACCTTAACAAAATTATGAATGCATGATAGAAGATATTCATTGGTTAGGGTGTTGACACTTATGATTGTACTAATGCATTATGGTGTTGTGTGAGGTTGAGGTTGTCTGCTAACAAGATACAGGTACATCACAAAAGACAAATCAGGCTTCATGACCATGAAAACATGAAGACAAAGACTCATCCATAATCTTTGTTCTACTTACGAGGTATGTTGTACATAACCAAGTAGGTATAATAATCCAGGTATGTTTCCCATGAATCTTACCTTGTGTTAGGATCCCTTATATAAGTATACTTGGAATGATTGGTTATTCTCATTCATAAAGTTAGTAACCAAGGGATTATGCATATTATATCTCTTATCAATGATACGCATGAGTAAAAGAAGACTTCCCTGAAATCTTGAATACTAATGTTTATTAACTATAATCATGACTATACGTTTTCAAGATTATTTAGTACTATAATGTTTTGATAGCATTTAGAATATACTAATGAGTGTATGTTTGTATATGAGATCATGAGGATGACTCTTGAGCATGCACAGTGGTACAGAATGAATAGAAGTTCAAAAGACATACAGAAGATCAAGCGGGAGGCAGCCACACAAACATAAAAGATAAGTATTTGAGTTGCTATTTGAAATAGTAATGATATTGCCTGCATGCATATTTGTATTCCTAGAATATATAATGCTGAGTGTAAACATTCATAGAGCATTGAACAGTATACAACTAATGTGCATATGCTTGGACAAACATTCCATTGTTGCTTGTCTAGAATGAAACCTCTTTGCTGACATGCTGAGAGTTGTGCACACTCTCGATAGTATGTTCTGGTAGAGATGGAAGGCATCTAGATAGCCACTGTATGCATACAGGATATGGGAAAGTGTTGTGCCAAAGTAATGGTCAAAATAGTTGCATCACTATGTAAATGATATCTGTATGCATAATGGGTTATCTTTTGATGATTATGAAGTATTACTAATCATGTACTTAATTTTGATTTGTAGGAAAGGTCATGAAGAATGATGGACACCGTACAAGTGGTGGATGTTCAAACAAGAAGATTTACAAATCAAACAAAATATAGAAGGCTCATGGCTAGAAGATTCTCTTAGAAAGGGGAAGAGAATCATGACAAGATGTTTGCTCCAAGTATGGTGTAATTAAAGAAGAGGTATGAATCAGGTTCTGTATAGGTACCTAGGATCGATAATAATTTAAGCTTAATGATCACCATGGGTGATGTGGATCTCAACCTTTGCTACAAGGTTGAATATGATACACATATGACATGGATGCAAGAAGGAACTCACCACAGAGTTCGAATGATACTGAGGCTCATATCAGTAGACCCATCTAACGAGAGATGGCACAGATAGATATGCAGAAGATCATTCAATACAGAAATGAAAAATGAAAGATCTCAATTTGATGCTTTACTTCCTAGGTCTGGAAGTATGGCAAGGCTCAGAAGGAATATTTATCAATCAGGGAAAGTATGATGAGAAATATGACTTGAGGTGTTGGAATGGCCACTCTTATGGATTCCAGCTTGAAGCCGTTAGGGGATAACTCATCAGAGTTAGTGGATATAACTCTGTACAGTCAAATTATTGGGTCTTTGATATATCTAACATATACTAGGTTAGATATATGCTCTGTTTTGAACACCTTGAGTTAGTATCTAGTGGAAACTAGATGTGTTTACCTGATAGTTGCAAAGTATGTGATGAGGCACATAAAGGACACGATAGAATTTGATCTATGCTATCTTGAAGATCATGACTTCAAATGGCTATTCAGATTCTGTTTGGGCAGGAAGTGTATCAGACAAGAAGAACACCTCGAGAGGATGTTATTGTCTGGGATTAGCCATGATCTCGTGGTTTAGCTGGAAGCAGTCTAGTGTGACTCTCAGCACAAGCGGAATATATGGCTGCTTGCTCTGCTAGTTGTGAAGAAGTTTGGCTTTAGGATTGTTTGACTTAGAGTTAGAACCAACTGAGATCCTATGTGATAATTAGAGTTGTATCAAGATGACATAGAATCTAGTGTTCCATGATAAGTCAAAGAACATAGGGAACTAACAAGATATGTCACAGAAATGAACTCTAAAAGTTTGAATTTGTAACAGGTTACCATTGTACTAACCAAGCCCCTACGTCAAGTGAAGAAGTTACCAACCAAACCTCTGTCTCGAGTGAAGTTTGAATACTTCCGAGACAAGCTTGGTGTAGTTCAAAAGGACCGTCCTCGAAAGGGGGAGTAGTATAGTCACTACTGATGAGATTGTCTCATCAAACAACAAGGTCGTTGATGAGGTAACCTGTTCTCTACACCCAGTTACTTAGAAATATTTAGATTTAGGACTCTTATACTTAGAATACTTAGCTTTACTTATACATGCTTTTGATGATAGATGTATTGGTAAGAATACATGCTAGATGTATACATGTTTTGGTGTGATGTATACATGTTTAGATGTATTAGTAAGAATACATGCTAGTTGTGATGTATACATGTTCTGATGTGATGTGTACATGTTTTGATTAGTGATGTATACATGTTTTGTTGTACACATGTTTTGATGTGATGTGTACATGTGTTGATTAAGTGATGTATACATGTTTTGATGTACACATGTCTTGATGTGATGTATACATGTTTTGATGTGATATATGAGTGTACCTGTATGGATGAGAAAAGAGTTGAGGGGATTGGATCATCCCTGGACTTTCAGTCCTAAAGAGAACCGTAGACGTAAGGTCTCCGAGAATGAAGTCCTTAGTGGACAGTTGAGGGGATTGGATCATCCCTGGACTTTCAGCCCTAAAGAGAACCGTAGACGTAAGGTCTCCGAGAATGAAGTCCTTAGTGGACAGTTGAGGGGATTGGATCATCCCTGGACTTTCAGTCCTAAAGAGAACCGTAGACGTAAGGTCTCCGAGAATGAAGTCCTTAGTGGACAGTTGAGGGGATTGGATCATCCCTGGACTTTCAGTCCTAAAGAGAGCCGTAGACGTGAGGTCTCCGAGAATGAAGTCCTTAGTGGACAGTTGAGGGGATTGGATCATCCCTGGACTTTCAGTCCTAAAGAGAACCGTAGACGTAAGGTCTCCGAGAATGAAGTCCTTAGTGGACAGTTGAGGGGATTGGATCATCCCTGGACTTTCAGTCCTAAAGAGAACCGTAGACGTAAGGTCTCCGAGAATGAAGTCCTTAGTGGACAGTTGAGGGGATTGGATCATCCCTGGACTTTCAGTCCTAAAGAGAGCCGTAGACGAGAGGTCTCCGAGAATGAAGTCCTTGGTGGACTTGAGGGGATTGGATCATCCCTGGACTCTCAGTCCTAAAGAGAGCCGTAGACGTGAGGTCTCCGAGAATAGAAGATAGGACTGCATCGTCCCTGGACCTTAGTTCAAAATGTACGTGATGGGGATTGCATCATCCCGGAACTGATAGTTCAAAATGTACGTGATGGGGATTGCATCATCCCGGAACTGATAGTTCAAAATGTACGTGATGGGGATTGCATCATCCCGGAACTGATAGTTCAAAATGTACGTGATGGGGATTGCATCATCCCGGAACTGATAGTTCAAAATGTACGTGATGGGGATTGCATCATCCCGGAACTGGTAGTTCAAAATGTACGTGATGGGGATTGCATCATCCCGGAACTGATAGTTCAAAATGTACGTGATGGGGATTGCATCATCCCGGAACTGGTAGTTCAAAATGTACGTGATGGGGATTGCATCATCCCGGAACTGATAGTTCAAAATGTACGTGATGGGGATTGCATCATCCCGGAACTGATAGTTCAAAATGTACGTGATGGGGATTGCATCATCCCGGAACTGATAGTTCAAAATGTACGTGAAGGGGATTGTATCATCCCCGGACTTCGGTCCCTGAATTGATCCGTAGACGAATGGTCTCCGAGAAAGTGATGGTATTAATGATGTGGTTACTCGTATCGGTAGGATACTTGTATTGATGATGTGGTTACTTGTATCGGTAGGATACTTGTATTGATGATGTGGTTACTTGTATCGGTAGGATACTTGTATTGATGATGTGGTTACTTGTATCGGTAGGATACTTGTACTGATGATGTGGTTACTTGTATCGGTAGGATACTTGTACTGATGATGTGGTTACTTGTATCGGTAGGATACTTGTATTGATGATGTGGTTACTTGTATCGGTAGGATACTTGTACTAATGATGTGGATACTTGTATTGTTATGGATACCTGTATTGATGACGATGCTGATGATCGTGTGATGACGATGCTGATGATCGTGTGATGACGATGCTGATGATCGTGTGATGACGATGCTGCTGATCGTGTGATGACGATGTTGATGATCATGTGATGACGATGCTGCTGATCGTGTGATGACGATGTTGATGATCATGTGATGATGATGCTAATGATCGTGTGATGACGATATTGATGATCGTGTGATGACGATGCTAATGATCGTGTGTGACGATGCTGATGATCGTGTGATGACGATCTTGATGATCGTGTGATGACGATGCTAATGGTCGTGAGATGACGATACTGATGATCGTGAGGATCCAGATGTTGATGTTGTTGTAGTTGTTCGAGTGCTGCAGAAGATAAAGACTCAGTACTGAAGATGTTGATGTTCCAGTATTGAAGATGTTCCAGTAACTGCTTGAGTTACTGATGATGTTGAGAAAGCTTCCAATGATTTATAGATGTATCATGTATGATGTTGATGACTCCTTGCTCGTGCAGATACTGTTATAATATCCTTCTCGTTAAGGGGGAGTGTTAAATATTGTAACTTCAAAGAATATTATATTTGTACTTTATTATTCCGGAGATGATTCATTCCTCCGTGAAGATCTTATTGTATATCCGGAGATGTTTATTCCTCCGTCGGAATGTGGTAACTCGGGTTATTAGACTTCCCTAGTGGGGGTCGGCCCTAAATGTGTTATGTGGGTCAAAGGGTTATTAGACCACCCTAGAGGGGTCGGCCCAGTTAGTTGTAGTGGGTTATTTAACCTATTGGTTAAATACGAGCCTACGTGTACTTGTGTAAAATACATATCAAAGTAGTGTATAAATAGAGGAGGTGTGTTCCTCATTATACACACTCACTCATTCAAGGGAGGCGCACCTATTGGAGGAGAGGTCTGCTACAGTGGAGAAGGAGATCATGTCTTTGGTTTGCATCTTTGTATATTGCTGGTCATCTATATTGAGGAAGCTTTACTGGGTTTTCTACCCCATGAGGGTTTCCCAGGATAAATCTGTGTCTCTTGTGTTTATGCTATGCTTGTTGTTTCTTCAGTGATCCTGTATATGCTATTATTGTGAAATGGAATGTAATGCTGCTATTTTCTGTCTTAGCATATTGAATTTTTAACAAATTTAACGCATCCTGTAGTGTGTGCGACTTCCTGGAAGCACGGTCCCAAAGTCACGTTGTTGTAGTGCAGTGTGGGTAACTATCACTAGTGCGCAGTTGCAGAATGCGTTGTGGTATTAGAAGTGGATGCGGAATAGGTGTGAGTTCACTCAATGGACCGATTCTATAGCTGCACATTGCCAGGTTACAGAAACCTGCTTCTGTAGCCACCCCATAACTTCACCTTGGGTGAGACCTCACTCTGTTCACAGGATATTGCCAAAAGGGCTAGTGAAAAGGGGGTTTGTTGGGTGTTTGAACTACGCAGATCCCGAGTCAATCTAAGAACGAGTGAGTCAACCCAACAATGCAGTTATGTCAGTGTTTGATTATCACTCAATATTAAAACTTTGGTCATTTCTCATAAATTTTGGTTATCTTTCATATATGTTAATGCTTCTATTTTTCATATCTTTGTAATTTTCATATATATGAATGCATGTGAACCCTGATAGAACTACCAATAAAGCTATGCGCAGGATTTTAATAAATCAAAATATTATTAAAATAGTTATATAGTTTAAAGTATCCTATAATGAGCTCTAATATCAAGATGAAATGATCCAGAGTCTCTATAACTCTATTGCCAATTGATTCAAAATATTGTATATTTTGACAAATCTATTAATGGGTTATTAATGGATTCTAATATTGATATTAAATGATCTTTTATCCTCACATACTCCACCATCGACCGAACAACAAGACTTTAAAGTACATAACCAATAGCATTTGACACAGATAAAATCGAACCTATTATTTAATAGAAAAAATGGAAATTATTACATAAAAGTCTGGTTAAAATGAAAAAATTTAATAGTGAAAGGATAACTAATAATGGGTGAACAATGAATTCATTGGAATAGTTTAGTTCCGAGCCTCTCGTAGGTATTAATAATGTAAACTTTACCAAGTGGTTACCAAGTTAGATGAATGCATAATCGAAATTAAGTTTACAAAAGGTCCATTAAAGCATAAGGCTTAGCTAATAAAATTATGTTGATTGACAAATAATTAATAAAGTGTCATGGTGTAACAATAACCTTATTAATGACGTAAAGGTATCAAGTTACTTCGTTGAATAAATGCTATGTCATTTACATGAGTGAGTTGGGTATTATATTTGCAAGTTCATGCAAATCAATAGAACTATGGTGTTGTGACAATGTGCAAAGGGAAAGGGGACATCGTCATGTGAAGGGAAGCCACCAGTGTGTAGGGAAGAACACTATATTAGAGATGTGTGAAGGGGCAATCTCATGCGAAGGGCAACCACTTTTTGATGAGTGGACCATGGCACTATGGTGTGTAGGGAACGTTAGTGTATTAGAGTTATGAGTTGGCAATCGAGAGAAATACTTGTTGTGTAGATAAAAAGAGGAGGCAAACCGATTTTGGTAACAATAGCAATAATAATAGAGAATTATTGAAATATGAAGATTCATATATGTATATATGTAATAATAGAGTATATATATATGTAATAATAGAGTATATTTTGATTAAAGATGTAGAAATGACTTGTGATTGTAGTTATTTCATTCCATTAGATGTTGGCATGAAAGTTGTTTATGGGAGTTCCATTGTTGGTGACTATGATGTGCGAGATGAGATAGGCATTGGCTTAGAAGTAGTGGCTGATGATGTGAGAGGTTCTCTATTTATGAATGTAGTAGTCAAAGTTTTTTTGTGTGTGTGTAGAACCAATTTTTTTTCTTAGTGACTGTGTAAGTGTCAATTTAGCTTGAAGAATAGTGGGTTTATTATTGATAGTGTCAATTTATCTTGAAGAATAGTGGGTTTATTATTGATGGACACAAGAGTGTTGACCAATGCCTATTCTTTAAAGCATCATACACAAGTGAAGCTCAAGAAGCAAGTCCATCAGACACAAGTAGTATTTGACCAGTGTGCCATGTTAATTGTGAGTGATGATAAGTTTTGGGAAGGAGTATCTTCAATGCAATTTGGAGCACTGCCCACTTTGTAGGATGTTGTCATTGTTGTGGGTTATCCAATTGGTGGTGACACAATCACTATGACTGTAAAGTTTTCACGTGAACCTAGTTAGTAGAAAATTTCACATGGTATCAGAGCTCAGGTCGCTCAGGTCTCATTAATGACTGCATTGGATCTCATGGGATTCACAGATTTTGATTGGGCTGGCGATAACATGGATCGAAAGCCACGGAGCTTCTAAGAGTGTAGATTGTTACTGCCATAAATGTTGGAAATTCTAGGGACCTTCTTTCAATGACAAGGGCCACTGTGTGGGAATTACAATTCAATCACTTAAACATGACAGATTATGAGTGCTCAAGAGAGTTCACAGGATTTCACATACTTGGAATAGAATGGCAGAAAATGGATAATCCTGATTTGCGTATTGCAATGGGAGGGAAATCTAACCAGAACGGTGTTCATGTAAGAAGAGAAGAACCAACAGCTTCAACAGCGAAATTCTCATGGAAATACAAGTTGTGTATATGTTAAGAGAATTACATGTAGCTTTGTAATATCAGTACCATACCAATAGCTTGTAATATGGGAACAGTCAACCGTCTCATCCATGTGCAAACGAAAAGAGGTTTGTGCAGTACAAATATTCCAAAAGCCAGGATTCCGATATCTGAATTGTCCAATGCCAGTTGAGTCTTTTTAGAATCCCGACATCTGAATCGTCCAATGCCAGTTGAGTCTTTTTTACGTTGATAAGTGTGCGCCCTGTCAAATACATTTTGTGTTTTTCATGTGATCCCGCACAGGGCTGAAAAGACTCGTCCTTCGTTCACTGCTTATGCGGTTGACGTATTCTCCAAAACTGCTTGAGACCTGAGTCTCACCTGACTGACTGAACAAAATACCAGAATGTTGAATCCACTTGTTGTTGCAGAGAACTACCCTTTTATTTTGTTGCAGAGAACTACAAAATACGATAATGTTGAATCCACAGTGCTGTAATTATTTCTAAGAGTAATTTAGCACAATTGACGGGTCTTTATCATTGATCATAATGAGGTCAAACCATTTATTGTGTATTCGATGAAAGAAACATAGTTGTAGCGACACCATCGAAAACACAGGATAGCAGATTCAACGAGAAACTTAAGAGTCACAGCAACATCACTAGACATGAACAAATCCTACCGTCTACTTCAAATCAAGTAAATCATTCATTGTCTACGAGTTTCTCATAAAATGGGTCGTAGGAAGAAAGTACCAACCTCTGCAAATCCTCCAACTAGGAAAGAACTTTTTTATTTGGCCCATACCTTTTATGATACTTTCAACACTGCAATTAAAATTGAAATGACTTATGTGATATTTTCAACAGTGCAATTAAAATTGAAATGACTTATGAACTGAGACAAGTCAGAAATGTTAAAATTTCTATGTTTTTGACTTTTATATATTGCAAACAGAAATCGTGCCTCGTACTTCTTGGATTAGTCTCTATATGGCTGATTTGAGATATTAATTTACAGCAGAGAATATTTCATCTCACTTCAACCAAACACACTAGGTAACCCAACAAAAAAGCTAGTCAAGAAGTTCCATCTCTTTGGCCACGCGCTTCCAAACATAAACTAACATAAACTAGATCTGAAATCACTTTAATAATTGCAGAATTACAGCAGTAAATATGCCTTATTATCTTTAAGATGTTTGTTAAATCATTCAATAATTTTAGCCCTTAAATATGTCAAATAAGAATGAAGTACATGCAAATACCACAGTGTTATCACAAAGTTGGTGAATCTTTCAAGCTCTCCAAAATGTTAGTTAGGGAAACCATGAAAACCGTAACCACCACCAAACATCTCTAACAAGCAAGCACCAACATGGGTAAGACCTCCTTGACTCACACAAGCTCTCTACACTAGCATGGTTGTACTCCTTGGGGTTTGAAAAAACTATCCATGTTGCATCACACAAGTATATGGAAAGACATTTCTATTGCTAGGCCCCAAATCTACAAGTCCATCATAGGGTTTCAATCCTCAAACCCTAGGTCTTCCACTCTTGCAACATTACAAGCATAAAGATTTCCATGGAGCATCAAGAATATAAGAACTACATGATCTTTCTCTAGCCTTAGATCCCAAAAGAACAAGGCTCCAAAATCACGCAAGGCATTATCTCTACTCTCCATGTCTTCTCCTAGAGTTGAAACACTAGTGTTACAACAAGAGCTGGAACAATCACCATCATCTTCAAGACCATGAAACCCTAGGTAGCCCAAGAAAAATGCTATTTCTTGTTCTTTTTTAGGTCTTACATGTATGGCTCAAACCTTATTCGTCACAAAAGAAAACACTAACATCACACCATAGCAATCTCTCAAAGAACATCTAAGACGTCTCTCTTTCCCTTTATGTTTTCCTAGGGTTTCCTCATCAACCCTAGCATCTAGCTCCTTGGTTTTCTTCATGAACCCTAACATCTCCAAGACAAGCATAATGATGATGAATGAATACAACAACTCTCTCCTCCCTTATATACAAGTAGGTGAGGGAGGCTAACATAAAATAAGAATGTGTGTCCATACAAGTAACCAATAAGGAAACTCCACATGGAGAACTCCATAATACAAGGATACACAAGTGTTAAAACTAGGGTTTATCCAACCCCCAAAGTGAAATTTCATCTACGGCATGATCTTGGGCTCAACACTCTTCCTCCAAGATGGTGTGCTCTCCAACAAGGTGTTAGTCTAATGCTCCTTCATCTACGATGGTATGGTGTCCATGTGTCCTCATGCAAGATTATCCTTCTCTATATGTGTGTCACATGCCCTATCATGTTCTGAATGATACTCTCATGTGTATCCATGTGGTCATTAAGCTCCAATGTTTCTCCTCAACAGATGTGCCAGGGTTCATCACCAACTTTCATAAGGTATGCTTCTCAAGCTAAGCATCCTGAAATCAAGTGTCCAATCTCCAAGCTATATATCACATGGTCCCAAGTGTCCAATATCCAAGCTATATATCGCATGGTCCCAAGTTCCAAGGGCTAAGTGCCTTCCTCCAAGTGCCCAAATCTTCTCCCCCTAGGTAGGTACCTCACATAATCAAACAATTGACTCATCCATTGTGTGCGACCAATGGGGTTAGTCAACATGTTGATCAATGTAACAACTTGTTAGGTAAGGGCACCATGGTAAGAGTTTAACCAAATTCAAGAATCCTCCAAAACTAAGTCATCCATATTTCCATGAAACATTTACAAGGTCTTAGGACACATAGCATTCTCCTAGTAAGGTCAAAACACTTTTGGAGTAACCCCAAAGGATAACACTCCCTCTTAACAAGAAAAGTGTTCTCCATAGCAACCATCAACTACCTTTGAAACTAGACCCTGCAACTCTAGTGCCTCCACAAAGTTGAAAGAAGGATGCTTATCCATCACAATGGAACATCATAATTACATTGCAAGAGCCATAGCCACAAGTACAAGCACGCACAACACAACATTCATTACTACTCACAGAGTTATGTCTCTCTCCAAGAAATCTACAACCCAACCTTTGGATGGTAAACATCCAAGAAGAATACAATAATGTAACTTGGTTTATACCACCAAATAAAGCTACCCCATCTTCCCCCTTACTAGTGGCTCCAAAAGAACAATGACCATCTATGAAACTAAAGGGTGAATCCATGAAGGTGGTTCACAATTTTAGGCGTGTGGAAGCCAAAAAACATGTTTTTGAAACCCTCGATCAAGGTGTTTTCAGTCCCTCGATCGAGGGTTTTAAAATACCTCGATCGAGGGCTTGGTTAGACCCTCGATTGAGCAATTGCTCGATCGAGGGCTTAGATAACCCTTGATTGAGCTGTTAAGATAGAAAAAAAAAGGGCCCGGCCGGCTGGCCGGCCCTGTTTGAAAACGACGTTCGATCGAGCGTTTGCAGGATGAAAACAGACCCCTCGACCGAGCGTCTGCAGCCACCTCACCACGCGAGCTCCAACCATGTCTTCCACTCCACTTGTACGAAATTGATGCAATTTTTGCAACAAAGGCCACAATCCTTCTGCTTGTAATGATACATGTCATACATGGAATGAGTAAAGAATGGTATTCCTTTGGTAGCTGATAAACCTACTGGCAAAGTCTATGCTCTTGAACCTAGGTCTCAATCTCAGTTTAGACCAAAATTTTCTTTTGATCCCAATCTTTCAATCAATAAGGCATGGTAAAATCGTTCCTTCTTCTATATATGAATATAGACCTCTTATGTCAATCAATCAAGCCAATAATTTTAGCATCTTATTCGAATTTGCACCTACCTTTCCCAGTAGTCATGCACCTTATGATGTGGCCAATTATTTAGCGAATTTGAAGGCACTATTTCTTTGATTATCTCAGAGATCCTAAGCAATATCAAAACATGAATAGTGCTCTCACCTCCCTTTTCCCATCCATTACTTGTTCTGAAATGATCACACAATATGCTTATGAATTCTTATATTTTGATGATGACATATTTCCATCTAATTCCAAGCATGATCCTCAAATCTATATCCATCAAGGAGATGTCATCGTGCCTCACCTTAACGCTCTATGTTTTTGCAATCCACAAAAGAATTTATTAATTGAAGATGAGGTCTATAATTTGCAATGTTATGTCTTAGAAGATCTTAATCATTCAAAAGGGGAAGTTGATTCTTTTGAGGAGATGAGGCATACTAATGTTTGTCATATACCTGGAAATAATGAATCTTTAAACTAAAATGATGTTGTGATTGATAATTTTCGCAAGTCCCTTATTGTTCCTTCAATTCATAACGAAAATGCCCAGTCCTTTCCGTTATGGATGAGAAACTTGATTTTTGTGATCCCATTCTTGATTCTAAATATTATGTTTTTGGGGAAATACCTCATTTGATCCATTGTGATTACTCTAATGACTTAATTATCGATTCTTGCTCACGTGACAAGAAATTTGAATTTCTGCAGCTCCCCAATGTGAATGATCATATGATTCTTGATAGTGAAGTCTTCCCTTAGGTTAGCTTGCAATGCGTTTATGACAAATGTCATGAGTTATCATTAATCAAGATAATGATGGTTCTAGCAGTGACTCATTCATAATATGGCTGAGACTCATTCATAAATGAAATTCAAATTGCCGCTTTGATGAGTCCGCCTCTACAAGACTTCATTTCTTGCATAAATGTCACAGACTCATGACAACTCTAAACAACACTCAATGGAATGCAACTACAAATAATGGCATGCAACTAGAACCACAAACCAAGCAGAGGTTGATTTATGCATTGATATAGAGAGGTGGCACTAAGCACACAATATGGAGAAACAATGAGTTAGAAAAAACATTTGGGCCAAAGTACCATAATGGTTATTAATAAAATTTAAAAAAAAACAATTTTTGGCTCAGGAATTGTCTTCAATTTGATGGGTGGCATGATCATGATCATGATCATGTAATCTCCCTCCATCCTTCCAAACATATGTGGTTTCTCACCACGTTTGTCTTCGACACTCACCACCAAAATACGTATAAAAATTACATGTCTTTACATCCTCTTCCATTTAAATCCTCATCTCATTGTCATAACTAAGGATTATTATGCATGCACATCCTCACCTTATAATATCAATTGAGTCAAGGCGCAAAGAAAACCTTAAATTATCAAATGTTGCAAGACACGAAGATTTAGAGACAACTATAAGTAAGTCCTATATTAAGTTTACCATATAAGTATTTAATTGGCATTGTCATCTGAGATTTGACACGTTGGATTGTTGTGATCTTCTTATCACTCCTTACCAATGTGATTGTAAGGCTTCTTGATGGTGAAGTCCATAATTTTAAGTCTTCTTCCTCATTCTCATGCCTTTTGGTAAAACAATAAGGAGGGCAGTGGCTCGCATTAGCATGGAAAACGGTTTCGACATAGAGGTAGATACATTAATTCTTTCATTAAATAACTTAAATTTCATGCCAGTGACTATGAATTCACAGAATCGTGGATTGCTAAAAAACACATCAAATTTTAGAGCCTCGAGCTCTTAATTACTCATGTATCTAGAATTTTTGCAAATCGAGCCATTAACAAACTTGTTTTGTTGTTCTAGTTCAATTTAAAAGGTAGATTATCAAGACTCAATCATGTAGCGAGCCCCAGTTGACTTAGGCTTGATTCCATTTCCCCTCCATCCCATACTTGTATGTTGTCACAACAAGTGTTGAACAACAAAATTTGATGCCCATGCCCCTATGATGCTAGCATTGCTAACTTTCTTTGTATGGAGGATTTTTTTTAATGTTTTTTTTATCTATGTATTATTTTTTCTTAGGCGCCTAATGTCCATCATTCTTACATCTCTCAAGCTTGGATGGTTTCCCTCTCTCTGGTTTGAATTAAGGTTTTGATTGGTTTTATATGTATATTTTGGTTGTAGGTTTATTATAGCCTCGTTTTGCTTAGTGGCTTCTTTTTGTACATAGTTGACAGTAAGTAATTTTCTCATGGTTCTAATTTTATTTTAAGACTACACCTAGTTACAACGTCTTGCACTATGCATAAAATCATGCAAATGCCCTAATATGGTTATTGCATAGTCTAAATAGTTTTTTTGTATAATGAAGTGTGGTCTAATGAAGTCGAAGTTGGAATTGAAATTTAAAATTGTAAATTGTAAATAAAAATGATATTGAAATTGAAATTGGAAACTAAAACTGGAATTGAAAATGAAAATGAAATTGATATTGGAAATTGATATTGAAATTGAATTTGAATTTTGAAATGAAATTGGAATTGAAAATCGAAAATTGAAATTGAAATGGGAAATGAAAATTGAGAATTGGAAATGTAATTAGAATTCAAATAGAAATTGAAACTTGGATTTTGAAATTGAAAATTGAAGATGGAATTGAAATTGACATTGGAATTGAATGTGAAATTGGAATTCGATGTGAAATTGAAATTTGAAATAAAAATTTGAAATTGAACATGAAATTGAAATTTGAAATTTGAAATTGAAATTGAATTTGGAATTGAATTTCAAATTTAAATTTGAAATTTGAAATTGAAATCAAAATTTGAAATTGAATTTCAATTTCAATTTGAAATTGAATTTCAATTTCAATTTGAAATTGAATTTCAATTTCAATTTGAATTTGAATTGAATTTGAATTGAATTTGAAATTTGAATTTGAAATTTGAATTTGAATTTGAAATGTGAAATCTGAAATAGAATTTGGAATTTTAATTTTAATTTTAAATGTGAAATTTGAAAAGAATTAGAATTAGAAATTCAAATGTGATGCAGATATTTCTCAAGAAAGAACTTCATTGCTTCGTGCTCCGCGACACACAAAAGGATCTGACGTCGCCCAACAGGGCGGCCATCGGAAGTGCTCCCGTTCACCGAGGAGTGAGGCCATGTCGGGGTCGGCTACCGCTAGTGGCAACAACAGGAGAGATAGTGTGTCAGTTCATCCCGATGACATACATGTTGATCCCCAGGTAGGGGATATGCGGCAAGACACAAGTGCATCAGGTGCATATTTTTTGTTAGATACATTTTCAGTAAATTTTTAGTATATAATGAATTGAAGTTCAGTTGCAAGTTATAATATATATTTTCAGTAACATTTGTGTTTTGGTTTGGATCGCAAGTCCATCAGGGGGATCGTACGACGATGAAGTCGCACGCATCACTCTCGCTGATATCACTACCCATCGAGAGTGGGTGCACTCATGTGTCTACACATTGAGGGAGGATTCTCCCACACGACGATCATTATTCATGATGTTATTGTCACATACCCCAATTTTTCAAAAAATAATGTAATTATTTTATTAATATTCCTGAGACATTATGTTAAATTTAATGTTAAGTAGGAATTGATGACTCAGCAGAGTCACCAGAAATGGAATGTAAATTCTGAATATTTTATTTTTAATAAATAAATTATGGAGACAACAGCATGGGAGAGCTGTTAAAGAGGTTACTGGTCTAACTGGTGGATGGAACTAGGTGGATAGACAAAAGACAAGTGGCAGCATCCTCAAACACTTCCTGAGTTGCAGGTGGCAACTTCCCTATATTTTGGGGTCATGATTCCCCAAGAAAGTGGAATCTGAGCAGGTGGCTCATTAATGACAGTTAACCCAACTAAGACCTAGGCAATCTTTTAAATAGTACTCAATGAACTGAGCTGGGGGTTCAGCATTGTTCTAGAGGGAGAATACATTCAGGAGAATGCTATTCAGGAGTCCCATTGAGGAAGTGGGGAAAAACAGTAAGGAAGTGTTTTGAGACAGGAAGTTGCAGTAACTTGGTTCTAGTGTAGCTGCTTTGGCTGAGGGAATTGTTGGCTGTACCTAGTTCCAGCCAGTTAGACCAGAGCAAGCTCGGGGGTCCTGAGAAGTGCTGTCTGGGCACTCTCCAGGAATTGGTAGGGAGGAACAGCCTCCCACTGCTGTTATTGTCTGCCATTGATACAGGTTCTGTCACTTTTCCTGTTGTTTATTGCTTAATTTTAAATGTAGAATGGACTATCTCATCTGTGTTTGAACATTAATTATTTCAGTAAAGTTAGCCTCTCTGTATTGTCCTTTGATAGAATTTGCAGAATTATATGTCTTAGAATTTCCCTATTTATCACACAGAACGAGTAATTATTTTATGCAGAATATGTTTGTGATTATTACAGTAATAAAATATTAGGGTGACTTTATATAGATTTATTTTTAATAGTTAATTAATAAATATAGAATATTTATACAGTAGTTATTCCTGTAAATATACTTACTATAAGCAATTATAAGAACAGACACATAGATAATTTTTAGAATTTCAGTGAAATATTCCCATAGAGAAATTAACAGGTATAAATCTTATCTGAGCTAATATACCAGTTTATATCTGCCTCATATTGTATTTAAACCAGAATACAGGTTATTCTCTGTATCCAGATATAGATGAACAAAATTTATATCAGTAAATTTATCTACATTCATAACATAACTGACTGCTATCGATTATCCATAGGTTGCGAATTGCAGTAAGATTTTATTTATAAACTTTTCCATACGATCCTATTTGACAAAATCTTAGTCAATACAAACAAGTAAACTGTAAATAAAGAATCATGGCGAGAGTTGTTTATTTCAAAACCTATTCTATAGTATTTTTTGCCAGGATGATTACAACAGAGTTGACAGAGCTATTTAAAAGACAAACATAATGACTAGCTCGAAGCCGAGTCTTACAACATAGAAAAATTCATTGTGCCTTTATCCAAACCTTTCCATTATCACAAGCATAGGTTACTGCTCATTATCGAGCTCATTTTATATGTAATACACAGCACTGTTGAGGTGTTTCCATAACAATAGTCAAACATCATAACACACGCAGAGAAGTTATCATCGAACTCAGCCATTGTTGGCTTTACAAACCCTACTATTAATTATTAACCAGGAGATATTGTAACCGTATGTAAAAACAAAACCAAATTTTTTACAACTCGTTCCCAGCCACAACAGAACTTAAACACTTCTCATATTTTCTTATATATATTAACCTGGGAGAGAACCCCAACTCGCCAGGGTTAACAACCTTTTTATTTGTCTATCACAGAAAGGGTAGTGAACCCCAACACTATCATTAACACTCAAAACCAAAAAAAAAATGCAGAGAACAAATACATTGTTATCACCTACAGCCGAGTTATCATTTTCTGGAGGTATCCGAGTAAACTTAGAACAAACCCATAACTAAACAGTGTGTTCATTTAACAAAACAAAAAAAAAACGCATATAATACACGGCCACTTGACAGGCCAAACATTACAGTATTTTTTTTTTATATAACTTCTACAGGGTTGGGTAAAACCCTATGTATTCAAAATATAATGACAATTAACAACCCCAAGGCCGTCATAACAGATTGAGCCTTAAATTGTTCCTCGTAAACATGCCGGGGTATACAAACCCTATCTACTGTAAGCAAAAAGATTAATACATGTGACTGTATTCATGTTCACAAAAACGACAACAACCCAGTTACAAAGGAGGCCCTTCCAGACATAACCCTAGCAAAACAAAACCAGCAAAGGGAGAGACAGCCATGGAATAACCAGGCTTACCCGGAGGAGCCAGCGCTAGTGATGAAGTCTCGTACACCTTCAGGAGCGGTTATGACCTGCACATTACAAAGTGACGAGTATTGTCAACATTCATTTTAAATATAAACCAACTTATTCAACACTGAAATCTACGAAAATCATTGATATTTCTTACCTGAGCTATCGAAGGAAGCAAACCCAGTGGACAACCTGGTAGCCACGAGTTAAGCCAGGTAGCAAAACCTCCTCATATTCGTCAGAAGGATGAACAAGGAGAACTTCAAGTTCCTCTCTATTGATAGCCGTGACAGGTAATATATTGAACAAACCCTTAAACTGTGAATGAACCAGTCGGGGAGCACGATTTAAACCCATTACACGACCACCTCATGGATAAAAACAACAAAGAAAACCCTGACTCTAACTCACACCGGTAACAGTGTAAGACTGTAAGTAGCATGCGAATTAAACACAGTGACAACAAACGATACCATGATGCCCAATGAATTGTAGCAGACGCCAGTAGCAGAGTCCACAGACTTTTAAACCACCCGAGAGGCATACAGACTTTTAAACCACCAGAGGATAAAACTACGTGACCATAGCTATAAGAGAATTGCAATTTACAGTGCCCTACTGACGAACTCAGACATTGAAGGGTTTCTCTCTTACAACCCGAGCCCGAAGGCAGAGAAAATGATCAGGTAAGGGTTTTAAGACAGGCTTATATATCACCAAACGCAAGGATGAGAGCCATCCACGTAGCCCTTTAAATTATCAACCTACCATGGGTCGACTTCCTATAGTCCAGCTGCAGCTCGAATCATTGCTCATTGATTTTATATCATTGCATGGATAAAAGTCTTATTCATAATATGGATAATCACTATGATTGATACCCAATAATCATATAGTGCATGTATTGTAACCGAACCATCGATAGTTCCTAAGGTACATATTATATGTATCACCTACAATTATTTGAAAGAGATGTAGTCAACTTCAAACTAGAGTTCCTCATAGTTTTAACATTCTAAATATTACCTTGACAATATAATTGGATACATCATTGTTATATAAGATCTTATTACCATAATTCTTCCATCACCATTGTTAACAATCAAAGATGAGATTAATAACCTATAGTCCTGTGATGTATGGATATGAAATCATCTATAGTTCCATACATTGAACGTAGATTAAAAACAAGGAACAAAGATTTCGGCATGAGTTAAACTTGGTGAAATCATAAGAAAATTTACTAAGTAGACAAGGGATTATAAATTATAAATGAATATATTAGAACATCGCTAGAGTTATCACAATTCCAACTCATGCTAATAACAAGTGATCACAGCCGTAATCACAGCTAATAGTTGACAGTATATCACATAATGCTAACGTCACGTTATGCATACGATGAACATAAAACAAACAACTTGTTCCAGTGACAGTATACAGCATTAACAAAGAGTCATGGTCACAACGCAATGAGTATGTCGGAAAGATTGTAAATCATCGAAATGCCTAATGATACTATCCAGAATAAGAGATATCATGTCAATACAGACTATCAACCATATATCAAGCATAAATTTCATGAAGAGAACTCTACCGTCTTACGTGACAACCAGTAACAATATTTAAATCTTCTCTGAGTTTTACAGTGCAGGGAAAAGAACTTGATGCTTACAAAAAGATAAATTTACAGTGATCCATACTTTACCTGTGTACCTGTGAACAAAAGACAAATTATGCATTAGCTCGTAAGCTAAGTAAGCCAGTCAACTATGGCTAGTTCTCCCTTTGAAGTTAAGAACAAAAACAATCAATAACAAAAATCAAAACTCACATTGGTATCATAACAGATCCTTTTAAACAAAATCACGATCAGTTAATTAAAATAAACAGGACCAGGAATGCAAATTAATTAACATTTATTGTTATAATAAAATTTTTTAAATTTTTCAGAAATACCGGGTTCTGACAGTTATCACCAATGGATGAGATGTTGGCCCTCCACAAGAGGGTGGGACCTCTTAGTGACATTTGGCGTTTTGCATGCTAGAGGATGAGAAATGATGTCATTGGGCCCCACAAATGGGAGGATTTCAAAGTCGCCATAAAAGGGCATGACATCAAGGGTACTTTGTTTGACATCCCTCATGACCGCCCTTCCGGTCAACAGCTTAGACTCAAGGAGTTTAAGTTGGAGGCCTAGGTTCATCGAAGCGTGGGGCATGTTCCCCACCATGACAAGGTCCCATTGTACTTTGTAAAACATATTTATGCAAAGTTTATTTTGGGGATGCATCTAGATTACACCAGGACAGGGTCTGATTTCTTTGGGGCTGGTAGGGGACGCTCCTACCAACATCCTGGAGCTCGTAGAGACCCTGCCTTCATGCCACCCCCTCCCAGGTTAGTACTGATTCTAGACAGGATGATTATCAGGTCGACGGACGTGGCACAGTCATCCCAGATTGCTGCAGAGGCTAGACATGACATTGTAGAGTCGTTGTTCATTGCCATGGTGATGCAGGAGCATCAGGGCCTAGGCAGGTCAGTCAATATTGATCGACCGAAGGGAGCCAACCAGCGGGAGTGCCGATGACCACTGGTGCAGGGAGCAGATTGACTTGTTGAAGTCAACAAGTCGAGCAGAAGCAGTTGGGGTGCGACTGACTGAAGGATCAACATATGTCGCGAGGTCGAGGATCGACAGGAAATGGCCGATAGATAATGAGCGACGTAAAAGTTCAGGCAGTCGACAAGTGGTTGAACTATGACATGACAGGGTTTAGCGAAGCCAAGTGTAAAGGGGAAAGGAGTGAGTCGACAGGACAGTCGAGATGTGATTGACTACTGTAGCAGGGTCGGAAGGATAGAAAGTCAATGAACTGTACTTAGTAGTTGTTCGGGGTTGTTGAGGAAGCTATGACAATTATTGCGAGTTAGTGAAGGACGTGATAGAAGACGTCATGGACAGAGGCTGTACAACACATCTAGAAATTGATAGTGCAGATTCGTAGGATTTGGACAGGATCGACGAATGGAGGCAACGCGTGTCTCGGGATTGTAATAATATTGGAAACAACACCTGCAGAGTAGAAGAGGACGAGAAGGATTTCAGTCTAGGGACACTGTTCAGCAGGGCAGAGCAGAGCGCAAAGCCAAGAGAGTTGTGAAGAGTCACACAGGTCGAGTGCAGAGTGTTGAGATCGAACCATAGCTCAGAGTTCCAGAGGTGAACCAGGAGAGGGTGAGGTCGACACACAGGGAGAACACACCACAGTTACTTCGTTGTTGTAACGGCTGAGGCTGATTGTAGTTAGTTATTTGCTTACAGTTATTTTACATTGTAACCGATTTCAGAGAAGTAATATAAGCCAATCCAGGCATCTTATTCTAAACCTTGTTTGTGTGAGCATTGTGGTTTGTGTCGTGTGTATTGTTAAGCAAGAACCTTACTTCCATAGGGTGACTTGCGTTAGTTGGTATCAGATCCCGGAGGTGAGTCCGATTGGAGAAGAGAATATCATACCAACCTGACTTGCGTCAGTTGGTATTAGACCCCGGAGGCGAGTCCGGTTGGTGAAGAGAAGACCATACCAACCTAACTTGCGTCAGTGTTGAAGGGTCAAGATGGCTCACAGAGGCATTAATGTTCAAGGACGAAGAGCATGTGGCGCAACAGCCATCACAGTGGATCATGAGATGTTCGATGAATGCATCCGAGCGATGCGGAATTTGAAAAATGAAGTCGCAGCGATCAAAGAAAACCAGAGGCGTGGTTGCATTCCTGAAGCGTTAGACCACAGCGACGAGGAAGTCGAGCAAGTGGAAGCTCGGGAAGCCGCAACAGAAGAACCAGAGGAAAAACTCATCAAGCTTCTGACAGAAATGAGAGGTCGGGAAAAGATAGATGTGCGTATGTACTCGGGAAGCCTGGACCCAGAAGACTTGATCGACTGGTTCAGAGAGATGGATAAATACTTCAACGTAGAGCAAATCGAGGATCCTAAATGGGTTAAGACTACGTGTCTAAGGTTGAAGGGTCATGACTCATTGTGGTGGGACAATGTACAGGTTGATAGACTCAAGAAAGGCAAGGAGAAAATCAAATCTTGGGACATGATGGTTTCCAAGTCGAAGGGGAAGTTCTTGCCAAGCAACTATGCAATTTCCTTGTTCCAGAAGTTACAAAACTTTCGACAAAAAGAGATGACCGTGAAAGAGTACATGGAGGAGTTCTACCAATTGTCGATTCGATCAGGACAAACTGATGAAGGAGAAGAAGTTGTCGCCAGGGATGTAAACGTCCAGAAGTATGCTGTTCAGGATGAACTCAGCATGTCGAGATTCAGAGCAGTCGGCGAAGCCTATCAGCTAGCTCTGAAGGCAGAAGAGAAACTGTCGAGAAAGTCCGCAGCGACCAAAGGCAGGATGACTAGTCGGGGTGGAAGGACTATCTCTGTGAAAGTTCAAGGTAGCGGTTACAAGAAAGAAGGTGTCAAAGATAGTCGACGCACGGAAGGGAAATCGATGAAGGAAAGAGTGCAAGAGAACCGACGCGATGGTCGTGAGAATCGCGGTCGAGGCGCGTATGGTCGAAGTGATCCATCCGACAAGAAAGGAGTTAATAGACCAACTATAATCTGTTACAAATGTCGAGGAATGGTTCACAAGGAATATGAATGCCCAGAAAACCTACATACTGTCGAAGAGTCAAAACCCAGACGTCGAAAGGATGAGCAAGTCGACGAGAGGGAAGAGTTGGCATCAGATAGCAGTGGAGGTGAGAAAAAGAAGAACCAAAATCTGACGGTTCAGAGAGCTTTGATCCAAGAAGATCAATGCAACGCGATGGAACCAGCACAACGGAAGGAAATCTTTCGAACGAAGGTGCGGATCGGGGAATGGCGTTGCAAGACCATAGTTGATGGAGGGAGTACAGAGAATCTTGTGTCAACAGAAGTCATCGACAAGATCGGGTTGAAGTGTCATGAACACTCACACCCTTACAAGATCTCATGGTTGCAGAAAGGACACCATGTTAAGGTGACCAGACAATGCCTGATCAACTTCAGAGCTGAAGGATTTGAGGACAGTGTACTATGTGATGTAGTTCCCATGGATGCATGCCATATGTTGTTAGGGAGGCCATGGCAATACGATCGTAAGATGATCTATGACGGTCGATCTAACACAGTCACAGTGTGGAAGAATGGCGTAAAAAGAACTCTTAAGCTGAGGCGAGGAGAGCCAGCCGACAACAAAGACGATGAGAGCAATCTTTGGGAAAGGCGAGTGTTGATGAGCACCACCAAGGAACTCCTCGCAGAGGAGGAAAAGCAGTCAGGATGTTATGCAATCATTCCAAAAGGACCATATGTTGAAGGAACGACCGACATGGAGAGCATTCCGGTCTAAGTCGAGGAGTTGCTCGAAGAGTTTAGGGACATAATGCCTGATAAGAAACCAACGGGATTGCCGCCGACAAGGAGTATATCCCATCAGATCGACTTAATTCCAGGGTCGAGTCTGCTAAACAAAGCGCCATATAGGATGAGTCCAGCAGAGGGATAGGAGCTCAACCGATAGGTCCAAGAGTTGCTGGACAGGGGATTGATTCGAGAAAGCTTGAGCCCGTGTACAGTACCAGTAGTATTGACACCAAAGAAGGGTGGGGAATGGAGGATGTGTACCGACTCCAAAGCCATAAACAAGATCACAATCAAGTATCGATTTCCATTTCCAAGGATGGATGACTTGATGGATTTCCTGAGTGGAGCGACATACTTCACGAAGTTAGACTTGAAGAGTGGATATCACCAGATTAGGGTCAGAGAAGGAGATGAATGGAAGACAACATTCAAAACAAGAGAATGGTTATATGAGTGGTTAGTCATGTTGTTCGGATTGACTAATGCACCCAGTACATTCATGAGATTGATGAATGAGGTACTGAAACCATTCTTGGGAAATTTTGTCGTAGTCTATCTAGACAACATTCTCAGTCGAACTGAGGCAAAAAATTTGGAGCACGTTTGACAAGTATTACAGAAATTGCAGGAAGAGAAGCTGATGATTAACCTGCAAAAGTGTTTCTTCATGAAGAAGGAATTGGTGTACTTGGGATTTGTAATTTCAGGTAAAGGGTTGGAGATGGACCCCGAGAAGGTGAACGCAATAGTAGATTGGCCGGAACTAACAAGTACGACTGCAGTGAGAAGTTTCCATAGACTTGCTAGTTTCTACTGGAAGTTCATTTGGGGATTCAGTCGGATTTGTGCACCATTGACAGAATGCATGAGAAAGGGCGAGTTCAAGTGGACGGATGAGGCCCAGGAAGCTTTCGACAAATTGAAGGAAAAGGTCACTGAGAGCCCAGTGTTGGTGCTCCCAAACTTTGACAAAGTTTTCCAGGTCGATTGTGATGCAAGTGGAACGGCAATTGGAGCAGTGTTGAGCCAGGAAGGCCGACCAATTGCATTCTTCAGTGAAAAACTGAATGGGGCGAAGCGGAAGTATTCGGTCTATGACCAAGAGTTTTATGCTATCATACAAGCATTGAAGAAATGGAGGCATTATTTGTTGCCACTGGAATTTGTGTTATACACAGATCACCAAGCACTGAGGTATATGAATACTCGGTCGAAGTTGGATCAGAGACACATGAAGTGAGTGGAGTTACTCTAGAGATATACGTTCGTGTTGCGACATAGGTCGGGCAAGTCGAACAAAGTTGCCGACGCGTTGAGCATGAGGGTTACGCTGTTGAGCACGATAACTGTTCAGGCAACGGGAATAGAGTCGATAAAGATGGAGTATGAAACTGACAAAGATTGTGTGAAGGCATGGAAGGCGTGTCGTGAGCCTTGGAACATCGACAGAACTCCATATTTGAGTTATCTCATTCAAGAAGGTTATCTGTTCAGAGGAAGTTAGCTGTGTATTCCTAGAGGATCCGTGAGAGAGAACCTAATCCGAGAATTTCATAATGGAGGGTTAGCAGGACACTTTGGGATCGACAAGACCAAAGCATTGATCGACGAAAAGTATTTCTGGCCAAGGATGTCGACAGATGTCAAAAAATGGGTTCGACAATGTCAAGTTTGCCAGTTGGCAAAAGGAAGGAGCCAGAACACAGGGTTGTATACACCATTACCAGTACCGGAGAACCTGTGGGAGCATCTTAGCATGGATTTTGTGTTAGGATTGCCAAGGACATAGCAAGGGAATGACTCAATATTTGTTGTAGTTGACAGATTTTCGAAGATGGCACATTTCATACCATGTAAGAAGACAAGTGATGCCACAGGAATCGCTATGCTATTCTTTAAGGAAATAGTCAGGTTGCATGGGTTTCCAAAGAGTATCACGTTGGATAGGGATACATTCATGGAGCATTTCTGGAGGACCCTATGGAAGAAACTCGACACGAAGTTAGAGTTTAGTTCGGCATATCATCCGCAGACAAACGGACAGACCAAGGTTGTAAACAGAAGTTTGGGAAACCTTCTGAGATGTTTAGCAGCTGACAGACCCAAGCAGTGGGAGAATGTGTTGGCACAGTCAGAATTTGCATATAACAATTATGTGAATCGGTCGACAGGACTGAGCCCATTCCAGATTGTTCAGGGGAGGAGTCCACATGTAGTGGCAAATTTGGTCAAATTGCCAACAGAAACTAGGAAGAGCGCGGATGCAGAATCATTCGCAGAGCATATGCATGAAGTTCATGAGAATGTGTGAAAGCGCATCGAGAAGAGTAACGCGGCCAACAAGTTGAGAGCCGACCGGAGGAAGAGACTATTGTCATTCCAAGAAGGGGACTTAGTCTATGCATATTTGCGGAAGGAGCGATTTCCGATAGGAAAATACAACAAGCTGAAATTGAAAAAGATAGGACCATGCAGGATTATGAAGAAGATCTCAGACAATGCCTATGTGTTGGAAATGCTGGAAGACTTGAACATTTCAGCAACATTCAACGTCTCAGACCTGTATAAATTTGAAGAAGGGTCAAGCAGTAGTAAAGGAGAAAAAACAAGTATCGACTAGATAGAACAGATCCCAGACCAACATAAAGAAGGGATCGCAGAAGTAATCGATGAGCGCAAAGTGGGGCATACTCATAGATCACGCATGAAGGAATACTTAGTGCGATGGACAAATGATGAGTTGCAAGAAGCGACATGGATTTCTGAAGAGGATTTTAGGAGACTGACAGAGCAGTCGAATTCATTTTCACCTAGGGAGACTAATGCAGGAGCATCGGGGCCTAGGTAGATCAGTCGAGATTGATCGACTGAAGGGAGCCAACCAGCGAGAGTGTTGATGACCACTGGTTCGAGGAGCAGGTTGACTTGTCGAAGTCAACAAGTCGAATAGAAGCAGTCAGGGTGCGACCGACTGAAGGATCAGCAGATGTCGCAAGGTTGAGGATCGACGAGAAATGGCTGACAAATGATGAGCGATGTAAAAGGTCGGGTAGTCCACAAGTGGTCAAAATATGACACGACAGGGTTTGGCGAAGCCAAGTGTAAAGGGGAAAGGAGTGAGTCGACAGGACAGTCGAGATGTGACTAACTACTGTAGCAGGGTCGGAAGGACATAAAGTCAATGAACTGTACTTAGTAGTTGTTCGGGGTTGCTGAGGAAGTTATGACAGTTATTGCAAGCTGGTGAAGGACGTGACAGAAGACGTCATGGACAGAGGCTGTACAGCACATATGGAAGCTGACAGTGCAGATTTGCAGGATTTGGATAGGATCGACGAATGGAGGGAACACGTGTCTCAGGATTGTAATAATCTTGGAAACAACACTCGCAGAGTAGAAGAGGACGAGAAGGCTTTCAGTCTAGGGACACTGTTCAGCAGGGAAGAGCAGAGCATAGCAGAGCGCAGAGAGTTGTGAAGAGTCACATAGGTTGACTGCAGAGTGTTGAGATCGAACCATAGCTTAGAGTTCTGGAGGTGAACCAAGAGAGGGTGAGGTCGACACACAAGGAGAACACACCACAGTTACTTCGTTGTTGTAATGGTTGAGGCCGATTCTAGTTAGTTATTTTCTTACAGTTATTTTACATTATAACCGATTTCAGAGAAGTAATATAAGCCAATCGAGGCATCTTGTTCTACACCTTGTTTGTGTGAGCATTGTGGTTTTTGTCGTGTATATTGTTATGCAAGAACCTTATTTCCGTAGGGTGACTTGCGTCACATGGGCAGTGTTGTTGTTCCTGTGCATGCAGAGGCATCTAGACCACCCCCTACACCTACATAGCTAGAGATAAAGTGGGTCGATAATGACTTGCTTAGGAGTTTGGATGGTGAGGCCTTACAGGGGTATGCTCAGTTAGCCCGAGATGCATACTTTCGGTTGTATCGTAGATAGGTCACTCCAAGATAGGTATACTTTTGTACAATTATGTATATATGTTTTCATGTTACATCATATTATATGTCGTAAATTGAATGGTCAATAATACTTAAGGGAGTTGTATTCTATTGCTCTATGCAGGGGACCACATTCATGGATCAACTCTTTGGTAGTAAACCATTGGTTGGTCCATCCACTCGTCCCAACCTGCGGACAATAGTAGTCGAGGTAAGTTATAATTTATGCTCCAATTTAATTTTTGTTTGTTATTTCTTGGTTTAAATAATTTATGTTTTATTTCTTAAATTTTGAGATTTTATGTTTTAGATCTTAACTTCAAATTAATTTCAAATTGTACAGGGAAAAGGAAAGGGAATTGCTCCTGATGATAGACATGAGGACCACGAAGGTCCTGACCAGACGGGTCTAGACATAGAGGTGAGTTTTAATTTATGTTCCAATTCATTATTTAATCACATTTAGTAATTTATTTTTGTACTTTATGTTTCAATTTTTGAATTCTAACTTAAATTTTGTTTTAGTTTTAATTTTTAATAAATCTAACTTATCACATGTAATGGCATCTTACACGGGCATCGCTACAGGCGGGTGTCGGTGCTACAATGTGTTAAATTTTCAGAATTTACTTCAATCTGATCTAGGATCTTAATTAAGAGAACAACATGTACAGCAAATCTACAACATATCATTCATGGACACAATAATGCAATCACAGAAGAGACACCGAGTTTACTTGGGGAAAACCATAAAGATGAAAAACCCCAATAACTTCCTCAGAGATAGATAGAGCAATGATACAACCAGAATACAAGAGATAGTCTTCTCCTAGCAGCAAAGCCTCCTCCTCCACAAGTGCGCCACTCTCCCAAGTGTGAGTGAGATAATAGAATGTGTAAAATGAGAGAGACACACTCTCTATTTATACACTAACTTGACTTGACCTTTACTCAACTAGGTCGGCCTCAACTTAACCGCTTAACATAATGCTGACTAGGCCGACCCCCACTAGGGTGGTCTAATAACCCTTTGACCCACATGGCCGACCCCCAATAGGGTGGTCTAATAACCTTTTGACCCACATGACTTCTACAGGGCCGACCCCAACAAGGTGGTCTAATAACCCATCAAGTATAAGTTACGACACTTACAATATAAATGACGACACTTCCGTATAGAGGAATAATAACATCTCTATAGGAATACAACCACTTCCATATAGAGGAATAATAACATCTCTATAGGAATACAATATACAGATATTTGAAATACATTCCGAAGTTACATATACATCAACACTCCCTCTTAACTAGGAAGGTATTTCTCGACACATGTCTTCTAGCACAAGTCATCTTCTCTGGATCATCGTCACTGGATAATCGTCATCGAGTCATCATCATCGTCACTGCTGCTGCTATCTCAATCAATCTCTGCATCTACTCATCATAGGAATTTCTACAGAGCCAGTCCTTTTTCATACTGGATGTAGTCCCACCACCTGCAGGTCTTCGTCATCACTGGCCATACTGTGGAATTCTCATGACTTATTACGTGCGTCACAAAACTTGGCTGCAGCATCCCAAGATATTACGAGCACACAGCTCTACCTGGAGGATCTCCCAGGAGCACATTACATGTGACCCATCACAAAACCTGGCTAAAGCATCCCAGGCTGTTACGAGCACACAGCTCTACCTGTCGGATCTCCCAGGAGCACATTACATGTGATCTCACCACAAAACCTAGCTGAAGCATCCCAGGCTGTTACGAGCACATGGCTCTACCTATCGGATCTCCCAGGAGCACATTACATGTGGTCCACCACAAAACCTGGCTGAAGCATCTGAGGCCTTTTTCATCCTATCCAGATCTCCCAGGAGCAAATTACATGTGGTCCACCACAAAACCTGGCTGAAGCATCTGAGGCCTTTTCATCCTATCCAGATCTCCCAGGAGAAAATTACATGTGGTCATGGAAAAACCTGGCTGAAGCATCTGAGGCCTTTTTCATCCTGTCCAGATCTCCCAGGAGCAAATTACATGTGGTCATGGCAAAACTTGGCTAAAGCATCTGAGGCCTTTTTCATCCTGTCCAGATCTCCCAGGAGCAAATTACATGCCATAGGACAAAACCTCGCAAGAGCATCTCATGATGTTACGGTTACACAACTTCGACCTGAAGATCTCCCAGGGCACAAATTACATGTCCTCCCAGAGCAATGTCTCGAAAGAGCATCCCAGGCTGTTATGGGTATGCAACTCCGACCTATAGGATCTCCCAGACATGCTCATCTACACAACCTGATCCACGGCCACAAAGTATCATCTAATACTCATCATACATCATCTTGATGTACACATGATCAACCTGATCATCATCACCGCAACATCTTGCTGCATGCCATCTGGAGAAGCTCGTCATCCACGATCACCCTGATCATGCAATGCATCCATCTAATGCACACCAAGTATCTACCTGATACATATCATCATACATAGTGTATCCACCTGATACATAGATACATGATCCACACAATGTATCCATCAACATACATGTTCTACCTGATCATACCTGATACACATCAATATACATGATCTACCTGATCAAACAATGTATCCACCTGATACATGTACAGATACATGGTCCAAGCATACAACATGATGCATATACACAATACATACAAATGATCCAACCGATCATATCCAACATCCAACATGATGTGTACATACATATAAATGATCCAACTGATCATATCCAGCATCCAACATGATGCATACATATATATATATATAAATGATCCAACTAATCATACAAAGCAGAGACTAGAACATCATCCTGATGCTCATCATCCAGCGCTTACATCCACAGCCATGTGAAGGATCCTCCTTCCAACATGCTTGGAATGGCTTCAGCAAATGTGTCCATCACTTCTTCCTCGAAGTGTCATCAATCTGAAGAACACCAAGCCTCTCCCTGAAGTACTCGAACTTCACCCTGGCTAGTGGCTTCGTCAGCACATCTGCAATCTGCTCATCCGACGCAACATACAGGATCTTCACAACTCCTCTCTGCACCATATCCCTGATATAGTGATATTTGATCTCTATGTGTTTCGACTTGTCATGAAACACTGGATTCTCGGACAGCTTCACACAACTCTGGTTATCACAGAAGATACCAGTAGCATCCAATGGGAGATCAAATAACTACGACAGTAGCTTCTATAGCCATACTGCCTCACAACTAGCTGAACAGGCTGCAACATACTCTGCCTCAGCTATACTTAGTGCTACGCAGGACTGCTTCCTGCTAAACCAAGAGATCACACCTGATCCCATACTGAAGCAGCACCCAGATGTGCTCTTCCTATCTGTAGCACTGCTAGCCCAATCTGAATCAACATAACCCTATAGGTTAAACTTTTGATTCACTTCATACTTGAGCCCATAATCCACTGTACCCTTCAGGTACCTCAGAACATGCTTTACAGCAACCAGGTGAACACTCCTCGAATTCGTCACGAATTGGCTCAATGTGTTCACAGCAAAGCAAATGTCCGGTCTCGTGTTCGTCAGGTACATCAAGGACCCAATCATCTGACGATACATAGAGACATCAACCGGCTCAGATGAAGCATCGCATAGAAACTTCAGATTCGATGCCATAGGTGTGGCCATGGCCTTGCAATCCATCATCCCGAATCTCTTCAGAATATCTACTGTGTACTTCCCTTGTCCAAGGAAGATTCCATCACTTTGCCACACCTCCATGCCAAAAACAAATAGTGCATCATCCCCAAGTTCCTCAACTTGAACTCGGCAGCAAGCTTCCCTTGTGTGTCGGCAATCAATCTATCCTCACCTGATACAAACAGGTCATCCACATAGTAGTATCACTGGATTGCCTTCCTCAACCTTGTAGTAAAGGTCGGAACCCGCTTTACTCTTGGTAAAGACCAAACTGGATAGAAAGCTGCCTATCCTACCATACCAAGTTCTGCACATATATGATTTCCTGTCATGTGTCTCAGAACCAAGTGGTTGCTCTACATACACTTCTTCTTCAACTACACCATTCAAGAAAGCTGTCTTGAAATCCATCTGGTGTATCTTCTATTTCATCACTTTTATATTTCTCTATGCTGCCGTCTGCAGCATGCTTGATCTTGATAGATCCATATGGAAGTCATAACAAACTTTCCTTCAGGTCTTGGGACTACATCCCAAACGTCATTCTTCATGATCGACGGATCATGGCATTCTTCCCATATCCTGGGAACTTCAATATCTTCAATAGATAATTTTGTTGCTGAACAAATGTTGTAGTTCTTCTTTTGTAGGTGATGGCATATGATTTTTCCTACACAACAAGTTAAATTGCATGATTAGAAAACATCTCATAGTTTTCAGAACAAATTATTACACATAAAAAAATATGTCATACAGTCATGCAATTATCTTAGCCAATGCTTCAATACGACATTTATCCATATCCTGTAACTTTCTAGATGCCTTCCAATCTCTACCAAAACATTGTTAAGAGTGTGCACAACTCCCAACATGTCAGCAAAGAGGTTTCATTCTAGATAAGTAGCAATGGAATGTTGTACAGTGCCATAGGCTACTTACCCATGCATATTAGTAGTATAATGTTCATCAATGCAACTATTCTAATATGCATAATACACAACCTAATTCTAGGAACATCATTATATACATTATTGAACAGTATTGTTTAAACAATAAAATATGCAAGTAATGACAATTCAAATACTTATCTTTATTTGTTTGTTGGGTTGACTCCCTCTCAATCTTTGCTTCTTTTTTGCACTCCATTCTTATGTGGATTGTGAGAAGTGGTCAACTCCCTTTGAATATCTGCATCCTTGCAGAAACTACTGAAGTGTGCTCCTTTGCTTTCTTGTAAGAACAACTGGAGTGTGCTCCCTCTTGATCTTTGCTTCCTGTATTACCTATCCTTGAACTTACATCCATCCTTAATCACTATGCATGCTTATTAGTATCATCATTGTGTTATCCTTGAGGTCTCATACATAATCACACATTTATCAGTATAATCTTAATACTATCAAAACACAATAATCTTAAACATGTATATTCATGATCATTCACAGATAATAAACATTTAGTATTCAAGGTTTCAGAGAAGTCTTCTTTTACTCATACATTTTCTTATTTGATCATAGGACTCTTTTGGTTAGTTGAATCATCAATCAAGATAAGAGATATAATATGCATAAAACCTGTGATTATTCAAACCTATACCTTCATTATTCTTCTGGTTAGTCATATCATCAATTATGGTAAGAAACATAATATCTATACAACCATGATTATTCAAACCTATGACTTCATGAGTAATCATTATCAACAACACAACAGTATAAGATCCTAACACAAGGTAGGATTCTAGCTTGATATAGGAAAAACATACATGGATTAGCATGCTAGCTAGTTATGTCTAACATACCCGCATAATGTCTTCTGGTTCTCTTCAGTGACTTGTGCTAGTAACCTGCATGTCTCATAAGTTAACCATTGTAGAACCAAGTTATACATACCTCGAAAGTAGATCTTCTATGTGATCCATGACAATGGATGAATCCTTGTCTTCATGTCACCATGATCATATGTTCTTGAAGTGGAACATGATTTGTCTTTCTTGGTGTACCTTTTATGTTAGCAGACAACATAAACCTCATACAACACCATAATGCATTAGTACAATCATAAGTGTCAACACCCTAACCAATGAATATCTTCTATCATGCATTCATAATTTTGTTAAAGTGATACGACAAATCTAAAATCAAGATTGTAATAACCGTAATAACATGAAGAAAAACATACCATAAACTTAATCATGAAAAAATATCGAAACATACCTCGATGAGTCATACCTGTCGAGATCGCTTTTAATATTCTTATGTAAGGCCTTAGCCTCATCTCCCTCTGAAACAGGAACTTCTTCACTTATGCAGGTGACCAATCCATATTCTTCTAGGATTAACCCAATCCATTTGATTTGTAAGAACTGGACTTGGAGCTGGATATGGGTTTGTTAGAGAAACCCCAAAAATTCAAACTTTGAATTTCAAACTTCCGAAAGGATAGAAATATGTGCCTTGATGAGCTAATCAAGCTGGTATATTCAGAATTTGAAAACTGCAAAGTTTCACTCCTCAATTTTGCCTTTGAAACTTTCGGATTCACTGGACGTGACCCTGAACTGGGGTTTGATGAAGCCCACTCTTCTACCCAATCAAAAGGTTTTATCCAAAGCTCTAAGCTTCTATTTTTCTAAGGAGCTTCCAGCCGTGGTCACAGATTTCAAAAATTTTCATTTTTACAGAAGCCCTAATTTTCCACTTTTCTGATCAAAGTCCCGAACTAGGGTCTGATCAAGCCCGACCTTCTGCCCAACCAAAAATTCTGATATTGCTCTCTAAATTTTTATTTTGATGAGTAGCATTCATCCGTGGTCTCTGATTACAAAAATTCAAACTTTCTCCAAAGCCCTAAATTTCGGAAGCCATGAATGAAGGTACTCAAAAATAATTCTGTTTTGACAAAAATATGTACCTCATTGCTTATGGTGTAACTCCAAACTTTTTGATCCACAAGGTCTGAAAAAATTTTCTAAGATAGCCCGACCTGTTATATTTCCATCCTGATAGGTTTGACCTCAATTGAATTCTCTGAGAGAGAGTTATACCAAGTGTCGCAACGTGACCAATTTATGGGATAATACAAGAGAGAGAACTTGTACAGCATGCCACGTGTCACTGGTTCAACTTCAACCTCTGAACAATTTTTCAGAGATAGTACAGTCTATGTACTACCTATCACTTTTTACGAAATTTCATTTGGATCTTTCTAGCCCAAGTTATGACCTTTTTCCCAAGGTCACCTGATTTTGACTCAGATCTGGAAGAGGCAGAAACCCTATATTGTATAGATCATAAATCACAAAGTACAACGAATTAGAGGTTTTCCTTTGGACACAAGGTACATGGGTATTTAATCTTCGACCTGTAAAGGTTTCAGATCCGAAAACTTCGTCAAAACAGATTTATAGAGAAAGTGATACGATGACTGGTTTTTGCTATATCAAGCCCTAGCATCATAAGTGCAACAAGTGTCATACATGCCATATCATGCCTTCTTTCAGGCTAGCTCTGATACCATGTTAAATTTTCAGAATTTACTTCAATTTGATCTAGGATCTTAACTGAGAGAACAACATGTACAGCAAATCTACAACATATTATTCATGGACACAATAATGCAATCACAGAAGAGACACCGAGTTTACTTGGGGAAAACCATAAAAGTGAAAAACCCCAATAACTTCCTCAGAGATAGATAGAGCAATGATACAACCATAATACAAGATATGGTCTTCTCCTAGCAGTAGATCCTCCTCCTCCACAAGTGCGCCACTCTCCCAAGTGTGAGTGAGAGAATAGAATGTGTAAAATGAGAGAGACATACTCTCTATTTATACACTAACTTGACTTGACCTTTACTCAACTAGGTCGGCCTCAACTTAACCACTTAACATAATGCTGACTAGGCCGACCCCCACTAGGGTGGTCTAATAACCCTTTGACCCACATGGCCAACCCCCAATAGGGTGGTCTAATAACCCTTTGACCCACATGACTTATACAGAGCCGACCCCAACAAGGTGGTCTAATAACCCATCAAGTATAAGTTACGACACTTACAATATAAATGATGACACTTCCGTATAGAGGAATAATAACATCTCTATAGGAATACAACCACTTCCGTATAGAGGAATAATAACATCTCTATAGGAATACAATATACATATATGTGAAATACATTCTGAAGTTACATATACATCAACACAATGACTTTCTCAGATGATTGGGATGCAGCTCGACCATGTGGTCTTGATGAAGGGCCATCTAAACATATTCCTACCCAGATGCCAGATATCACCATTGAGATGACAAAGATCGAGGCATTCTTTCATAGTTTACCGTCTCATGGCCAACATCGGTCTACTACAAATGAAGGGCCTCGAGGGGGTAGTGGCCAATGAGTTGATGATCTATACATTTCCATGTTTTGGATATTTTCATATTTGATATATTTTCATGTTTTGGATGATCTATGTATACGTTTTCATGTTTTGGATATGGATTTCTATCATTTATACATGGAATTTTATCATATATGGACTTTGGATATGAACTTTTGGATATTTTGTTACATATTTTGTATATTTTATCATATTGATGTCTTCATGTGAATTTTGTATCTGATTTGAAATTGATTGTTTTTTTATATTACATCTAGGTATAGTTATTACAATTACAAATTTATGTTTTGTCGTTTCAAATGCAAATTTAATGTACAGTTATTACAATATAAAAGTTCAATATCGATGTGTAGTTACAATTTAGTTCAATTTAAAATTTCAATTTCGACTACATTACAGTTGCAAATCCAAAATTTAGAATTGAATACATACATTACAATTTAAAATTGAAATTCCAATTCCAATTCAATTACAATATAAAATTTCAATTTAATGTGTAACTTCAATTACAATTTAAAAGCTCATTTTCAACTACATTACAATTGCATAAATGAAATCAAAATTTAAAATTAGAATACATTTGAAATTAAAAATTGAAATTACAATTACATTATGTTGTCTACACATTACAATTCAATTACAATTTATATATTCCAATTCAATTACAATTTCAAATTTAATGTGTAATTTCAATTGAAAATTCAATGTGTTGTTTCAATTTAAAGGTTCAATTTCAATTGCATTACAATTGCATTTTAAATCAAAATTTAAAATTAAAATACATTGTACAATTTTACAATTTTACTTTGTATAGATGTATTTTAAATTCTCAATTACATTACAATTGTATTTGAAATCAAAATTTAAAATTAGAATACATTTGAAATTAAAAATTGAAATTATAATTACATTTTTTTTTTTGTAAATTGCAGAGCATAAATTTAATTAACATAAACTGAGTATACATCTAGAGCCGAGTGGAGTTTTGCATATTGGGGAGGCCTCATATGCTGAAGCCACCATCCCAATTGCTCAAAAATATTGCAATGACTGACATAATACATAATTAAAACCTATGGAGTATGGTCTGCCCTTAAAAAAAAGGGACTTTCTTCAAAAAACAAAACCTATTTAGTCTAACAGTATTGAAAAAAAGACTATGCGGGAAGTAGAAACAAAATAGCTGATAATCGCAGAGGTAACCCGGAGCAATGGCTACCCAGGTTTCATTCTGCCTGTGGTTTCTCTGGGTCTTCCTCGATGATTGGACATGCCACATAAAAATCTTCGAAAATCCCCGATGGGGGCAGTGAAGGAGAACCTGGAGTGTGCATTCCATCCTGGGTGATGCTGGGTCCCAGAGCCAAGCTTTTGTTCTTCATTCTAGGTGATTTCTTGTTTTCTAACCCATGGTATGGGACTGTCGTGGCCGCGTCTTTATTTTTTCCTTCCTGTTTTTCAGGTTCTGAGTTGTTGCCAATGGAGAAGACCTCTCAGGTCATGCTTGCATCTAGAGTGTTGGAGTGATCTACAGCTTCCTTCAAGCTTTCCTTGACGTTGCAGACGATGCTGGAACTAGCTTTCCAGTTGGCTTCTATTTCTTCTATGAGTGTGCTCATCATGTTTTTGAGCAACCAGTAACGGGTAATGTGTAATTAAAATTGAAAATTCAATGTGTTGTTGCAATTTAAAAGTTCAATTTCAAGTACATTACAATTGCATTTGAAATCAAAATTTAAAATTAGAATACATTGTACAATTTAAAATTCTCAATTACATTGTATAGATGTATTTTAAATTCTCAATTACATTATGTAATTGTATTTGAAATCAAAATTTAAAATTAGAATGTACATTACAATTTAAAATTGAAATTTTACAATTATATTATATTGTCTACACATTACAATTCAACTATCTAGTAGATAGATTTAATTTTTTTTTTAAGCATCTAAACAAATATCTATAAAACTATTATGAAGGAAGTTCATGGAGCACTGACCATACATTCAAGTGTATTCACATTGGAGCACCATGACCCAATTTTCACAAAAGCCTCCCATCTAGTATTTTTAATCTTGGCATTAAAGTATCTACAAAATAACATTTATAAAACAACCTACACAAAAATCTCGAAAAAATATATTCAACAAGACAACATGACAACTATCTAAATGATGCAAGTGGCATACATGTAACTCATTCATTTGGCCAATGGGTTATAGGAATGCAAGTCTCCATAATACTATCATGGTTAGCTTCTGTCATATTCCATCTCTTTGGCTCACCTCTCTTCACCTTGATTTTTGTTACATGTATCTGAGTTGCCACCACCAAATGATTGTATTGGCATGATATATAATCAGGCATAAAATCTTTGTAAATAATATGAGCACCCTGTTTTTTCACTATTTCAAAAAAGTGTCCCATTAGAACCATGTCTCCAATTTGGTATGTGAAGTCTCCATCTTGATAGGGTCGCACCAACCTGTTTTTTATTTGTGTGCATCACATCAAATAATATGCCACATTTTCTTGGTTGTGGGGGGGTAAAATGACAACGAATACATCACCTGCAAGATACATTACAAATATTATTCAAATGTCCTACTTGCATTTCTACAACATTTGTATGTGTAATATATAGTGAACTAATTAACTTAATGAAGTCTCTTGTACCTTCCCTAACCATATCAAAAACTCGATCATGATCTAATGAGACCATTGCCTCATCAGTGTGCATCTCTTGCCATGTTGGAATTGGATGTGGGCCCTTTGGATTAAGAGGGACATATTTCTGTGGTTTCACATATACATCATTTTCATAGTGATGAAGCCTGCATCCATTTGCATCAATACAAAAATCGCAAAAACAAGCATACTTCCTCATTTCAACGGAAAATATGTCACCCATGTCTTTACTTCGAACAGAAACGGTAATTCCCTCGTACTAGGTATGGTCTCACAATACCACGGCATGGATCTATTCACATCACCAAGGGAAACATTCCAAAATAACTTGCATGGAATTCAATTTTTCATATATAAATTCCTATTGAGTCTGTGTTCTTTTGGAAATGATGATATTGAATGTTATTAGCTTATTAATTGAGTTTGGAGTTTATTACCTGCACACCGGCCTTGCTTGTTCGCGAACTTGATGTCCAAATGACATGTGCACCAATCAACTACTTCAGTGGAGCATTTGAGTCGGGTTGCACCATGATTCATCTGGTACCCTCCGAAGTGCTCGTTTCACACATGCACCTGCGCCATCATGTTCACCCTTTCCATGCCTTGTTTCAAAAAATCTCCAGGTGCGTTCAGATTCCTGTCTCTTTGTGAAGGCGACTCAACCAATAAAATGAGCATGCCGACTTGAATTTCCCTACACACCCATCTGACCAAATCCAGTGTTCAACAAATGATACACCTCTCTGCCTGAATGAATCATAAATCAACCCAAAGCAGTGTTGAACGAACAATGTGTCATGCTCACGATCATCACTGACATAAAAATGGTACTCCTTGATCACTTCACGTGACTGAGGAGTGCTATCCCTACCATCAATGCTTTCCTGAGCATGTATGTACAATACATGTACGAAGATAGGCACCTAGTCAGAGTGATAGTACTCACTCTGTATCTCTCTCTGAGGAGCAAATGTGTAGTTCTCAACAAATTCTACCACTGATAAATAAGATTGTGCCCAATTCAAATACCTCATGAGAATGTTTGAATTCTGAAGCTTGCCACCTGGACCTATGGGAGTGCTTTATGTATTTATAAATCTGACTTTGAAACTTCTCCATGAAATATGAAATAGGAATCTCATCCTCTAGCAAGTCGATCCTATTAGATGGCACATATGAAGAAGATGATGGATTCATGGAGACATACTCGTACCTCTTCCACTTAACTATGATATCTGACAATCCATGGTGTGTTGGATCGATAGAAAATTTCCTATGGAACAACGTCAAATCACCGCATTCAGGTCATCTTCTCCCACCTACACACCTCTTATTGAAAAACTCATGTTCAGGATTCCTGTTGCATAGTATCATACAAATAAAATATTGCACTGTGTGAGGAGCTAGTTCACCATTCCAATGCCTTTTGCAAAAATCCATAGATGTGTCATAGTGTAGTTGAAATTCAACGTGGTATCGGCAGCAACAAGTGTCGTGAATCGTATTCGGCCTAATATACCACGGTTTCAATTTGTTGAACATGCTAAATTATATTTGAACACCAGGATTGGTTTCTTGGAATTCCTCGTAAAGTGCAACTCTCGTCATCTCCATCACATGCTTACAGTGCTCCTGGTAAATGCCTCTAGATAAACGTTGTCGCGGGACATGCTTTCAATCTAGAATAGCACGAGAATGGATATCCCAAAACTCTATCACCTTCTCTCTAATGCCTGTTGCCATCCTGCCTTGATAGGGTTCCCTACAAATAAGAGCCCAACAAGCAGCTTCATCATTTTCATCTATCTGGACCCTGAATTTAGTATATTTGAACAGTGTTCTTTTTGAAACATTGAGCAATGATGCCATTGTTGATATCATTCGATTTCTTGAGATGTTTTGTACCACAACAATCGTTGTAATTTCCCTACGAGAAGCTCGGATATCATTATTTCTTGATTTTCCAAACTAAGATAATGCAGTTCTTACATTTTCTATTGCATTCTTGCATGTATTTTTTGTTTTAACATCTTGAAAACCCAACAACTTTTTGGCACATTTCAATTTTTTTAGTTTTATCAACCCATGTAGGATTTGAGCTTGTGCCATCATTGAATGTTGTTCAAAATATGACTCGATTATGTTACTGACATGCTCTCTAACTCTCTGACTAGGGATCGAGTTCCCAATCTCTTCTCATGTAGAAACAACTGCACAATCCTCTAGATAATTTCCACCCCTTCCAACCCCACTACGACTCCCAATTATACTTGAAATGTGAGAGGAAAATGTGTCATGTGATGGTTGATCAGGATCATGAGGGGGCACAGGGTCATGTGATTCTTGATCACCATGATGTGATGTCTGACCATAATCTCTCCCTACATAATCAAAATTCATGTGAAGGGAATTTCAATCAGAAATGCATTATACAAGGAGATTAATTTTAAAATACCAAATTGAAGTGTTTTGAAATACACTGGTACACAAATTGAAAATACTTTTAAAACAAGAAAATTATTTGTAACTTAAATTCAAAATAACTAAATATGTACACATTTAACTTGAAGTTGTACATTTAGCTTGATAATTGTTCTAAGTAAAGTTTGAAATTGCTAGTAACTTGAAATTTGAAATTACTAGTAAAGTTTGAAATTGCTTGTAACTTAAAATTCCTTGTAACTGGAAATTGTTAGTAATTACTTGAGAATTGTTCTAAGTAAAGTTTGAAATTGCTAGTAACTTGTACATTTAACTTTAAAATTTCTAGTAACTTGAAATTGGTTACATGTAAATTAAAAAATTGAAAATTGGTTACTTGATAGTTGTTCATTGAACTTTAAAATTGCTAGTAACTTGAAATTTGATGTGGAAATTGAAAAATTGAAAATTGCGTGTGAATTGAATTTTCCAACTAATACATTTAGCTTGAGAATCGTTCTAAGTAAAGGGTGATTCCACGAAGGTGGTTCACCATTTTTGGCGGATGGAAGCTAAAAAAATTGTTTTTCGAACCCTCGATCGAGGTATTTTCAAGCCCTCGATCGAGGTTTTAAAAGCTCGATCAAGGGTTTAAAAGCTCGATCGAGGGGTTTTAAAATACCTTGATCGAGGGTTTTAAAAGCTCGATCGAGGGTTTTAAAATACCTCAATTGAGGGTTTTAAAACCCTCGATCGAGCTTTTGAAAAGCTCGCAAAAGCTCGATCGAGCTTCTGAAAAACATAAAAAGGCTCATTTTAGGCCCTCGATCGAGGGTTTTAAAAGGCCTCGATCGAGGTCTTGTTAAACCCTCGATCGAGGTGTTGTTAAACCCTCGATCGAGATATTTAGCTCGATCGAGGTGTTGTTAAACCCTCGATCGAGATATTTAGCTCGATCGAGGGCTTAAAAATAGGCCGAGAGCCCTTTTCCCTGTAGAATGGAATGTTTGTCTACCTTCCACAGAGTTAAACCATGTCATTAAATGCTCATTAATGAGCAGACTTGATACCATTGCATTCGTCAACGAATCCTCTATCCAGATATATAAAATTTATGAAATTTTATCTTCATATGTTTGTTGTTTTTAAATTTCTACTAAAACTTGCCCTAAAAAACCATGCCGACAACTTTGATTGAGCTCAAAGATAAATCCACAACATTCAAAATACAAATCCAAAAAAATTGAAAAAATACACAAGCCCTAGATAAACGCGTTCTCTTTAAAAGGGTATTTTTAGTTTTGCAAATTATGTAAAAAATCAAAAGATTTCGTGCACGCACACACATGTGTGCAAAATGCAACTTAAATATTCATTGGTAAGTTTCGAAAAATAATAATAAATATAATTTTTCGAGAAAAATGAAAAGAAAAATATATAAGCCCCAGTGCACTCTGTCTAGATCATGTTCACATATTTCATTTTTTAAAATTATTACTTTAACATTAATTTATTGTGCACGCACACAAACTACTTGTTAATTGCTCTTAAAATTTTTAAATACACACGTTTCATTAAATGAAAATTCGACACGATATATGGCATTGGTATATTTCGAAAAAAATATCATTGGAAAGCCAACATAATTATTTACATTTCATTTTTCAACCGCATGTCAAAATTCATGTGGCAAGTATGAGTTTCGAGGGCTTCAATTTAACACATGGGTAAAATTTCTGTTTTTCACCGTCATATTTGGCCAAAAAGAGTTACCCATCTTCATGGAATCACCCTAAAATTTGAAATTGCTAGTAACTTGAAATTTGAAATTTCTACTAAAGTTTGAAATTGATTGTAACTTGAAATTGCTAGTAATTACTTAAGAATTGTTCTAAGTAAAGTTTGAAATTGTTAGTAAAATTTGAAATTTTTTGTAACTTGAAATTGGTAGTAACTTGTATATTTAACTTTAAAATTGCTAGTAACTTGAAATTTGTTACATGTAAATTAACAAATTAAAAATTGCTAGTGAATTGAGAAAAATTTGGTACAAATACTGAAAAGACATTAAAAACAAGAAAAATGTTTGTAACTTAATTTCAAAATAACTAAAATTATGTACATGTAACTTGAAATTGTACATTTAGTTTGAGAATTGCTAGTAAAGTTTAAAAATCAAGTATATATATTTAACTTGATAATTATTAATAACTTGATAGTTGTGCATTGAACTTTAAAATTGCTAGTAACTTGAAATTTGATGTGGAAATTGACAAATTAAACATTAAAAATTGAGTGTGAATTGAATTTTCCAACTAATTATACGTAACTATCAATTTAACTTGAAAATTGTTACAAATTTTGAAATATAAATAAAATATATACCTACTATAGGAAAAAAAAGTTAACTTATCCCTACATTAATGCATTGAAAAAATTGGTACATGAATTGGAAATACATTAAAAATAACATAATTGAATTTTTCAACTACTACATAATTATCACAATTTTTATTTTATTTGTTGTCATTGAATTTTACATCTATTACATAACTATCAAAATATTCATTCATTTGTTTTCAAATTGAATTTTCTAACTAATTATCATAATGTTCATTTCAAATAAAATGAGAGTAAATTAAAATTAGACATTAATAGTTATTTCAATCAACAAATGTTAAGACTTGGAGCTCACATTGAGGCTATACATTTATATTTTTTTAACAAATGACAAAACAAGAATTGAAATTATATTTAACTTGAAATTGTCAGTAACTTGGAAAATTGCAATTAGTTAAATATGTACATTTTAACTTGAAAATAGTGTCCAAATGTACATTTAATTTGAAAATTGTTCCAATAACATTGAAAATTGTTAGTAACTTAGAAATTTGAAAATAGTTAATATGTACATGTTTTAACTTGAAAATAAAATCCAAGTGTACATTTTATTTGAAAATTGTTCCAATAACATTTGTTAGCCACTTGAAAATTATTCATTTAAAATGAAAATTGTTACAAATTTTGAAATATAAATAACAAAGTTATAAAATAAATAAAAATATTCATTACAAATAAATTAGATTATGAAATAGTTAAATTTTTTGGAAAATTGTTAGTAATTTTGTAGTCTAAATAACAAATTGTACAATTTTATTTTAGCAAATAACAAAACAAGAATTGAAATTAAATATAACTTGAAATTGTTAGTAACTTAAAAATTTTAAAATAGTTAAATATATACATTTTAAGTTGAAAATAGGCTCCAAGTGTATATTTAATTTGAAAATTGTTAGCAACTTTGAAATTTGAAAATAGTTAAAAATATGTACATTTTAACATGAAAATAGAATCCAGATGTACATTTCATTTTAAAATTGTTCCAATAACATTTGTTAGCCACTTGAAAATTATTGATTTAACATGAAAATTGTTACAAACTTTGAAATATAAATAACAAAGGGATGGAATAAATAAGAATATCATTACAAATAAATAGTAAACAAATTAAATTATGAAATCGTTAAATTTTTTGGAAAATTGTTACTAATTTTGTAGTCTATATAACAATTTGTTAAAAATATTATTACAAACAAAATATAATAAATCTAAAACGAAAAAAAATAGTTAGTATATAACAAATTATTAGAGAACTTGATAAAATATGATATTTAAATTATGTAGCATCTAATTCAAAAATTTACCTTGGTTGTCCTCCATTGGAATTTGTTGCACCAAATGTGCATCTTCTTCTTCTCTCAAGCTTTCTCTTTGTTGTCTCATCATATCTATATTCCTCTCATGCTCTTCATTGTCATTTTTTGACGAGCATGCTTTCTTTGTCATTTTCTTTTACTCCCCATCAAGCTACAATGAAAACAAATAAAGATTTATTCAAATTTTTATAATAAACAACAATATGTTAATATGAAATTTTGAAATATGTCTACAAAGAAATCTTACATGTCTAATGAACTCTAGTTAAACAACAACAAAATCACTAAGCTCTAATTGAACAACATCAAATTCACATACCTCTAATTGAAAATAAACTAGCAATGAGTTAAATTAGTGTTGTTGATCAATTGTTTAGTGATTATATATAGGTTGCTTGTTATTTTTATGAGGGAATGGTGGTTGGAAACATTAATTGTCCAACTCCTTTCCCAGGTTCTTTTTTATATTTTCTTTACACAGGAAAATCCTTGATCAAGCTAATTTTACAAACCCTTGATCGAGAAAATCCCTTGATTGCAGTCTAGGTAAAACCCTCAATCGAGGTCCTATATAACCCTCGATATAGGTATTTTAAATACCTCGACTGATGGCCTAAAAACAGCCCGAGAGCCCTTTTCACTGTAGAAAGACAATTTTGTCTTCCTTTCAGAGTCTTAAAGCATGTCATTAAATGCATATTAATGGGAGGACCTGATACCATTGGATTCATCAATGAATTATCTATCCATATACATAAAATTTCTGAATTTTTATTTTCGTATGTCTTTTTTTTTTAATTTCTACTAAAACTTGCCCTAAAAAACCCTGCGAACAACTTCGATTGAGCTCAAAGATAAATCAACAGCATTCAAAATACACATCTAAAAAAATTGTAAAAATACACTTCACTAGATAAGCGTGTCCTCTTCAAAAGGGTATTTTTAGTTGTAAATTATGTAAACAATCAAAATATTTGGTGCACACACACATTTGTGTGCAAAATGCGTCTGTAATATTCATTGGTCAGTTTCGAAAAATAATAATAAATATAATTTTTCGAGAAAAATTAAAAGAAAAATATGTCAGCACTAGTGCATTCTGTCTAGATCATGTTCACATATTTCATTTTTTTAAATTATTACTTTAACATTAAATTATTGTGCACACACACAAACTACTTGTTAATTGCTCTTCAAATTTTTAAGTACACACGTTTCATTAAATGAAAATTTGACATGGTAAACAACATTGGTATATTTCGAAACAAATATCATTGGAAATCCAACATAATTCTCTACATTTCGTTTTTTAACTGCATGTCAAAATTCATGTGGAAAATATGAGTTTCGAGGGCTTCAATTTAATACATGGGTAAAATTTCCGTTTTTCATCGTCATATTTGGCCAAAAATAGTTATCCATCTTCATGCAATCACCCTAAAGGAACATAACCCTCGACAGCTGCTTCCTACAATGCACTCTCAAATAACTATACAACAAGGAAGAAATAAAATAGGAACATGCCAAACTCCAACATCCATAAAGTCATCCTCATAGGACAACATCTCTTGTCACCACAACAAGAGTTGTTCAAGACATCCTACAAAGATAATCACTTATCCACTATGACCAAGACAACTGTATTGGATCTATCAAAATCACACCATAACTATGCGTACATCTCAACTCATCAATCATGAAATATCAAGCTCAAAAGAAGAAGCGACAAAACTAAAAAATGGTCATCGTGAAACTATGAGTAAGAGAATCCCTCACAGTGTTTGGATCCAGAGCATGGGAAAGGATTCCAACAGATAAAAGGAGAGCCCTAGATCCACAAGAGTGTATTATGATGGTTTATGCAATGAGTGCAAAATCCTAAAAGCTTCTTGATCCTTCTACTATGATAACATTCATTGATAGGAGTGTACAGTTTGAGGAATGGCCACTTCATGATGCTCATTCTGTTGAGCAAGAGAGATTTCCTACCACACCTCCACTACTTGATGATCAAAAGAGAGAACCTTCATCTCATGAGAGATCATATTCTGAATCTGGAAGTGAAGATGATGAAGAGTGAATGCTAGATCCAGATCCACAAAACCTGAAGATATAGCAACTGACAGTGAAGATGAGCGAATGGAAGATCCAGATCCATAAGAACTTGATGATCTTGCACCTGATGATCCTCCTATTCCTATATGGGAAGCCACTACTCTTAGATCTATCGGAGATCTTGTTGGAGATCCACTTGATCCGAGGAGAACCAGATTTGATTTTCAGAATAAAAAGTTTCATCCTTCTCACATTACTGATCCATTTATTGCCGATAGATCTTTCTTCAGTGGAGAAGTTCACTTTCCTTTTGGGGTAAGTGATGTACATGATTAATTATCCTACCATAGTCTATCTTGAGGGGGGATTTCTTCCTGCTGGTTTTTCCCTCTTTCCTCACTTTATTTGTTTAGATTGTTGTACGGGGTGACCTTTATTCTCAGTTACCAGGGCCCTACTAGTTTTCAGTTACTTCCTCAGAGTTTGGCTTACAGGGAGGTGTTGGAATATTCTCACCATCATTATTTATATTTGCATGATTTGCATGCATTCCGCATGCATGCATGCATCCAGTCATCAGTATGGTAGTCTCCCTAGCACCTAGAGCCTATTTTCAGCCCCCTAGAGCCTGTTTTTAGCCCTCAATAGCCCTCCTACCTACCTAGTGCGCCTTGTTTTCCTCACATGGATGAAAAATGCGCCCTACTACACTACTTGGATTCCTAACAGTCAGTTGCAGCATTGATTGACTAGTTCATGCATTTATTACTCAGTTTAACTGCCTGTAGCTTCCAGTTGTCTGTATCGGAGTGCCACTTGACCTACTGACAACCTCATGCGCCCTCCTTGGAGTCTCAATCCCTTTATTTGTGCTCACATGGCTCAGTTAGACTCAGTTAGATTCATTTGACTGACTTTTGACTATTTGTTACTACTGCCACTGATTGGATGATGTCTCCAATGCTATCCAATCCACACATTGAGTAGAATTCGAATCACCTTTGGCTAATTCGAATTCACTTGACAGTAGGTTATTGTATTCACTTTTCACAGTTCCAGCTTACAACTGATGTATGATTATACTGCAGATTTGTCCATTTCTGAGTTTATGAGTGATTACTGATTCAATTCTTCTTATTTCTTCTTCTCTGCAATTCTTCAGTGAGATTAGTTAGATTTACTCTAGCTATGTGATATATCCTGTAAAATATCACAAAAGTTCCTTCCACCTCCATTCAAATATTTCATATTATTATTTTGAAGATGATATACAGTATGATATGCAGGTCATGACACCTTCCACGCCATTTTTCCAACCATTGGATGCACAAAATACCTTACAACCCCCAAGTTATCCAATTAAAAAACCACACAATTCCATGGTTTCCTACATTGTGTCACTTGTCTATGTTTTTCTTATGTCATTCATATATTTCATTGGTTTGAAATAAATGTCTTTGGACATCATTGGATTGTTGTTCCACATGTGTGTACCTAATCCCATCACTCCTGGTTCAAATTTCAAGTCCTCAAATCCTCCAGACTCACTCAACTGTCAGTGTGATCTAATTGCTAATGTATTTCCTACTATGACCCTATCCGATCATAGAGACACTATAACTTTGTTGTTTGCTTCTCCATATGATTCATATTTTGATATTTCATGAGCTCATTTACAGTATCATGGAGGTTCTACATCAATTTGAAAAGAAGGTACAAGGTTTGATTCACCATATTGCAACTGCAAAATAAATTGATCCTGTTGAGTCCATTGATGATCTTTGGGGAGGATTTTGTCCAGATATATTTTCCATAATTGATTATGTATCCAGATCAAATCAAGTATGTTTTAAAAAGCAATAATCATTCATATTATTCTCCTCCATCATCATATGATGAGTTTCATGGGGCCTCTACACGTGTTTTTTTCCTACACTACATTGATGCATGATCATGGAATCCACAACATCTTCACCAAGTCTATTACTCTGAAGCAGTTCATTTAGCTCATCCAAGTGAAAAACAAAAAAGTATGAATACATTATGCTTATTTATGTTCCATGTCCATTTTTTAGGGAGGGTTTTGTTCCCATGAGGTTTTCCCTATTTCTTCGTCTTACATGGACTAATAAATTTTTGTATTGGAGTGACCATAAGCCTTGTTGCTTGGGCCCTATATTTATGATATTTAACACATAAATTCATGCTTAAGGGGAGGTGTTGGAACATCAGAAACCCTCTTTTGTAATGCCCGCCTCGGTACTCTAACTGATTAAACTAATGAGGACACTAATTTTGAAGTGAACCGACTAAATAAAACACGAACCATGGAATTTACATTGAATATTATTTAATGAAAATGATTGAATGACATACTCTAGAATGAAGAGTAACGAAATAGAAATGATTGAATGAAAATAGTGAATATGCTCGACTAACTGAGGTATTATGGTAAATGATTTTATGGTACAACGCTATTTAATATGTGCTTTGAGTGTGTGTGTGTGCAGTGGCTGGTAAGACAATTTACCGACTGACCCACAATGGAATTATAGGAGTCATAAGAACGGAAAGAACACATAGGGGTACGACAGACTGTCGACCCTAAATTAGCAATCGACGCATGGGTTGGAAGCTTGCGAGCTGGCCCGGGGAAGTGTGTGCCGTATGGGCGAGGCCATACCGACTTGGTCGCGTACGAGAGTTGAGGGGCGCGCGATAAGGAGAGCCTTATCCCTCATCAGCCCTTAGTCTCCAAGAAGTGTAGTCGAGAGATCAAGATAAAGATTCCCCGATCGCTACACAATTCTCCTCACAAGAAGAAAGAAAAGAAATTGTCGGAAGGGCCCACCGAAGAGGTACCTAGACAAGAACAAGAAGAAAGAAAAGAAATTGTCTGAAGGGCCCGCCGAAGAGGTACCTAGACAAGAATAAGAAGAGACTATTTAACCAAGTTTACAAATTGGAATTACACTAAAGAAATCAATTAAGTATTTTGAATTAAAGAGTAATTTTAAAACAAATATTTTATTCTTTTTATTTTAACTATTTCTATTTATTTGGAAAAAGAAAAAAATATTGAAATAAAGGAGAATGTATTGAAAACAATATTTTTATTCATTTAATTTATTTTTCAATTTTTGTTACTTTTTGGTGAAAGAAGAGAATTTAAATTGGCTTGGAGTTAGATTAGAAAACGAATAAAAAAATTATTTTATTGGAAGTTTTATTTTAATTCATTTACTATTTTGAAAAAGAGTTTGAAATAAATTATGAATAAAAGAATTATTTTATTGAAAGTTTTATTTTAAGTGATTTTACTATTTTGAAAAATGATTTGAAATGAATTGTTAATAAAATAACTATTTTATTTAAGATCTTGACTTTATTATTTTGGATTATTTTATTTTAATTAATTTTATTAATTTGAATTACTTTATCTGGATTGATTTTACTATTTTGAAAAGTTTTGAAAAAGATTAAAATCTAGTTAATTGATTTTATCATTATCAAAAGAAAAAGTTTAATTTATATTAGAATTTTTAGAAAAAAAAAAATAATAATAATAATAATTAATTAATTCTTACTTTTATTTTTTTAAATTTTATAAAGAAGAGATTTAAAATAGATTAGAATTTTAGTAAAATCTTATAATTCTATTTTAGTAATTAAAAAAGAATGGAATATAGAAAGCTTTAAGTCTAACTAAAAGATATTAAGTAAACTAAATAAGAACCAAAACATAAGGACTTTATTACACCTAACTCCTACTGATTTAGGGAATTAGGTGCACACTTGAGGAGACACTTGTAATTTGAGAGTAATTGTTAATAAAATATTAAATTAAATTTATTATGTGCATGGACAGACACATGGCACACAGACTTTGACTATAAAACAAGGGGGGAGAAGGAGAAAAGCATCTGTTGCTCCCTAGTGCTGGATGGGCACCGGAATCGAGAACTAATCTTGTGAATTCTTGTGAGTTGGGTTTAGCTTTCCGGGAATTGAGGAATCCCACCAGAAAGCTTGCGTTGTGTGTTCTTACGACCCCATTAGCTCGGGGGTTCGGGGTGAAGGAGAGTAACCTCGATATGGTAGGGTGGTCAACCGAGGGGCTGTCGATAACTATGTCAACGCTGAACTGCACTGGATCGCTTATTCAACCGCTACTTCAACGGTTCTTCAAGCTCGACACCCAAAATCAGATTCAACAGTTTATTTCTTTTGTTTGTAGTGTTGATAATTGATTAATGATTTGGAAATCGATTTAGTTAATAAAATTATGATTTCTGTTCTCTTTATTATGTGATATATATGTATTAAGAATCCTTGAGAAGGTACATAGATGTTTGGTTCAAGTCTTACAACCCTGTCCTCAACCTTCAGATCTATCGAAAGCATAGGAAAACGTAGATGGGTGGATCCTGTTCTGTGAACTACAAACTCTGTACTCATTGCGTAATTAATTCGAAATCATGTGAAAACGCAGAGGTGAGAAATGGATCTAGTCCTTTAAATTCTAACTCTGTGTTTATAAATTTAATTACCCAAATACAAGAGAAACGCAGAGGTGATCATTGAATCTAATTCTTTAATTTTTTTAAACTCTGTCTTTTATAAATTTATGCACTCGAACCCATGCGAAACGCAGAGTGGACATTCGATATGGTTTCCTTAAAGCTTTTAAATCCATCCTCATAGCTTGTGCATTCCGAATCTCCATAATCCTTTGACTCAGTATTTCCGGAGCGGATTGCTGAACCGATCTATATCCCGAGACTTTTAACCCTGTTTTTCTTTATATATTTATTTTTGAATCAGATCTAGTTCTGGAATTTCTTTAACTCTGTCTATGTCGATTTTCGATTCCAATTCAACTGTCGAAATTTAATCTACTTTCTGCTAGATTTTAATCCTAGCTGTATTCACTCGGTGTACCCAGGACTGCTTCCAATTCCATTATCGTTGGGCGTTTTCTTTTAACTCTTACTCAGAAAAATCACCCATTACAAATCTCTGCAACAACGTCTGTATTAATGGCGTCTTAGTTCATACTGTGTAAAATTTCGACCCTGAGAAAACTAAGAATCCGATTCCTGTATCATGGGGCGTTTAGAGTTTTAGACTCTGGTTGTTTTACGGTATTGATTCTAGTGTGAATCGGTTGCAGTGGATCTATCCTCTGAGGATTAGATTGGTTAGTGTTATGGCCTCGATTCCAGCATTTGATTGATGTAATTGATCTAGCTCTCTGAGCTTTGAACCCAGGTCTTAGCGTCTGACTGTGAATTCATAACAATTCGCATTTCTACAGTATGGCGTTCCAGCAAATCGCTGTTGTTATTTAAAAACTCTATGAATTCTTTCCTCCTTAGCGCTTCCAGTAATCTTAAATTGCTTGTTTTCTGTCATAGTAAAACTCTATTGATCCACTCCCATTCAGTGATCCTCGAGTTCATAAACAAAGGGTTATCATTTAAAGCTCTGCCTCGGGACTCGTGGCGTGGGCACTTCCAGAACTTAAGAGGATGGTAGATGATCTTTAGACCACTGTATTTTTTTTTTTATTAGTATTTCCAGAATTATAAAACAATTTGCCACACCGACCCTATACTTAACCTGTGTTTTTGTTCTTAAAAATTTCGGAAAACGGATCCTTGGTCGTCGAATTATAAGCCTTAACATTACGTTGGTACTCTGTGTATTGATGCTACTTAGAGGATTTGTATGCTACTCATCTCGGAGACTTGTCATTAAAGAATTAATATGTTGTCTGCTAGTCAATTATACTACGAATGTATACACATTTGATGTTATATGTATAAATTAATGAAAATCAAATGCGAAGGTCAAGAACAAGTATTTAACATTCAAGGGCATACTTTCCATTATTTACGCTTTTATGATTCATTCTTTTTGTTAGAACGTAATGGTTATTGTTGAAATGAATGGATATATTTCAATAATATGATTTTTTTTATGATTTATAAATGCTTTTTTTATAGGAGTGTGAGTGATAAAGTAAGCATTGTCTCGACTTCATATTGAAAAAGTATCGTTTGGCATAATGGAAATTACATAGATTATGTCAACATTGTTTAGAGTTTAAGTTGAAAATGTCCCATTCTACTATTGGAATAAGGTATTAGATTTTCATATTACTTCTTGATCATTAATTAGGAGCACACCTTTTTATAAGTACCTACATTATGTCAGTATATTATTCTCCAAGTATTTTAAGGTTTGATTTTGAGATAATTAAATTATATGGTTTATAAACATCATCATAGATATTGTGTTGATTTTGAGATAATTAAATTATATGGTTTATAAACATCAAAAGTAATAATCATAGATATTGTGTTGGGGTAATTGATAAGTAATAACCATTTATAAGTTTAAGAATAAGTGTTTCGATAATGAATGAAAGGTGTTTATAAGTATGCTTATGTACCTAATGATTTTCAGAATTTTAGATGAGATTAGTATTTTAAATTATAGTGGAAAAGTTTAAGATTTAAATGTGGTATGTTATCTAAATAAAAGAAATGGGTGATGTATCATTATACATATGTACTTATATATAAGTGTTATCTTGAAAGTGTCACAATTAAATTATAGTCTTTTTAAAGGAAAAAATTTTTGTCTAGTATTTTATGTGTTTAAGTAGAAAAGTTTTACGACTAGTATTAGTTATTTAAAAAAAAAAATCGCATATTCACGATGAGAGATCCTACATCTTTACATTTAGGATATAATTTTTTATTCATTTTTTACTAATTTCTCAGGTGTTGACTAGGTAAGTTGACTTAGGTTTGTGTTTTATGAGACCACATGCCATCTTGACTCACGAGGGAACACTTGGGTAGATTATGGATAAGATTTTTCCTTATTCTATCTGATTTTATTCCATTCCTGGATTATAAGTGTGCCTCCCTTATTTAAACAAATTTATCTTGTTTTTTCTGCTTTCTAGTGGATAAGGTAAAGCTAGTTTGACTAGGAAACTACCTTTACTTGACCAACTCGCCATCCTTGATTTTATTCTTTTCAAAAGTCATCATCACATTCCATTTTCATCACTCACTAGCTTCCATACCATATTTATATAATTCATGAGCCTCTTGATTGATTTGGAAGGTGCTTTTGCTACCCTGGGAGTTTTTATGCTTTTAGTAAGCCTATCTTTTTGAGATTTTCAAACTTGCCTCTAAGGAACTCGAATTCTCTCTTGAGGATGTATTATATATTTTAAAAATATTGATCAATAAAATACAGTGATTTTTTCTCAAGATATATTCTCTATTCTTTTTCTCATATTCTTTGAAAATATACAAGTGAAATTGTTTATTGAATCTAGATCTAGGAAATCTAAATTATCACAACGAGGCTGTCATTTGACCACCACCCTCCTAGGGATATGATCTTGGTGTGGATGCATATGTGGGGACATATTTTTCCCAAGAGGGGCCAACCAAAGTTCCCAACTAGGATCAACTTAGAGGTACTGGAGTTACTAACCAGTGAGGATGATCATACATTGGACCTTGTGCCATATCCTTACACAGGGTTGGATTGGAGAGGATGTAACAACTTATTATTCACCCAAGATGAGAAACCGAATGAAAAAAGTAATATTAGTGCTATGTTTAAATTAATCTAGTTGAATTTTATTGTCTTACTTAATGCAAATGGAATTTATTCTAACATTTTATTTAAAATGTTTTATTAGATTCTTTAATGAAATTGTCTAATTATTGTTGTGTACTATATATTTTGCATATTTTGGTACCTATGAGGGGGAGGTGCCTCTAGAAATGCAAGAATATGAGGATATGGAGAAGCATGAGTTGCCTCTATTTCCCAGATCTGGCCCACGATGCAAGCCAGATGCTAGGTTTTGGGAGGATGTGGTAGATAGGTTATCTGCATTGTTGGCTCGAAGAAGATTCCACCCTGTACAGGTTCAAGAGATCGTGTGATACCATGACCAAGTAGAGTTGTGGAGGATTCTTCCTCATGATATAAGGCATTTGATGCAGTATATCATTGGTGCAACCAACCTTTTAGCTTCTACAAGGGATGACCATTCTACATCTGATGAGGGAGAAAATCCTCCTCCTCCATCTCCTCCTCTCATCATTGATACGACCAAGCATCGACATCTCATCCACCTTCAGTTATAGATAGGATGGCCACAATGGGTGAGATACATCTTCAGGGAAATATCTATGCTACTCTCCAGTCTACTTTTTTTCTTGATAGGGGTATCGATGCATCTGGCTTTGTTGGTGGAGTTAGCGATGCCTCTCGCTCTGCTGGAAGAGGTAGTGATACCTCTTTTTCCGAAGGTGGAGTCGTTATCTCAGAGAATTTATTGTACTTCAGATGTATATTTGGCATGTGTCATGAGTTTGATATTATTGTTCATATATATATATATATATATATATATCATGTTGATGTTGATGTTTATTTATATAATGTACTTGATGGTGATCTGTATGTTGGGTCAGGTTAGATATGTTTTCTAGATGTGTGTGATGGTTATGTTAGATAATAAACTTGTGTTTTGTTAGATATTATTATATTTGTGTGTTAGGTGATGTTTAAATATGTTAAATGTATATGTTAGATGATGTTAGGTAATGTTTACATGTGTATGCTAGGTGATGTTTCATGTGTATGTTAGATGTGATTGTTTGATGTGTACTATCAAAAACAAATTCCTCAAATTTGATATTGTGTATAAACATTATGTATACTAAATTGTGAAAAACATCATCCATATTTATTTTGAAAAATTGTGAAAGGTATTTATTTAAAAACATTAATGATAACTTCTTCCTTGCAGTGCATTTATTGTCATATTGTTACAATTAATGTAAACTATTTTGTGAACTTATATTATAAAATAAAATAGAGAAATATTTGACATCTAATATCTTGATTATATTTAAATTAATTGATTTTAAAAATTATTTTAATAATACAATGCATTTCATTCCCCTATAACAAATATTTGTTTATACTAATTTATTGTGAAATTCTAATTTACATTTAATGCATCTAAATTTTACATGTAATTTAACGAAAATCATAGTTAATTGTGAAATTGGATTGTTAAAATTACAACCTTGAAACATGTTTTAGTTAAATCATTACTAATAATAATGTCACTTCTATAACAATAAAACAACACAACAAAATGCTACTACATTGCAAAATGGAAATGAATGATGTAAGGTCTACTAAAACAATGACAAACATGATACACACTTACTTATATTTTTACAATATAATCCCTATAAACCGTATAAGCCTTACCTATAAAATATATATCCCACAACAATTAATAACTATTAATCCCTCACCATAACCTTACCTATAAAATGTCCAAATACATGCCAATGTCTCTAGTTTAGATGGCATTGTTAAATATGTTGCACTTATTCATCTCTTATGAAAATGTGGGTGTTTACGAATTTGTTTTGTAGATTTTATGTATACATCGTAGATTTTGTGTGGACATTTCCTTCCTTTTTGCGACATATAACATTATTGAAAATACAAATGTTAATGTTATTGCTATAAATTTTATGTCATCAATCATATTTAAAAATAGAATTATATGTTGCACTACTACAAATCGAGATCTACACACTATTATTTACTATAAAAAATGTTTTCATTATGTTAAACCCTTCAAATGTTTCATTTACACTTGATGTACAATTAAAACCCCTCAAATGTTTCAATAGCATTTGATGTAATCAAAAGAACTTATCTAACTTTAGTAATTTAAATAGCCAAAAAATATATATATTTAGAAATTTGTAAAAATAAGTTTTAACTATTAAAGATCATCTTCTCTATTTGTACATTTTTGTTTTGAAAAATTCCAACATCTTGGTTCTAAATTGATATACTTAAATGAAAATATAATTTATGTTTAGTAGGAGAAAAGAAGAAGATCTATGCATTATCAAAAAAACATGATATATATATATATATATATATATATATATATATATATATATATATATATATATATAATTGTCTATTCCCAAATAATTAGATTTTATATATTTTATATTGTTACAACATGTTTAAATTTTTGTATATGTACCTCAAATCATTAACCTTATTACTATTTACTACTTGGTGAGAAACTAAAAAAAACATCAAATAAATAAACAAAATGCATTAAAACATCAAATTACAAGCTCGTTGAATTTTTATCAAATTATTCATCATCTATCAAACCCCTATTGCAAACTACCAAGTGCCAATGCATGTTTCTTCCATGTGAAAAAATGTCATCTTTACTCCTCTATTAAAGTAGGGTATCAAATGCTTCTTTGGAATTTGTATCATCATTCTTCAATTGGAATTGGTATCAAATTGATTTGAAAACTTATATTAATTAAAATTCATTAATGATAAATTATTTATATTTAATCTTAAAATGAAATACTTTCTTCTATTTAATCTTAAAAGTTATTTGATTTGGAAACTTATACTAATCATAAATCATCAATGATAAAGATGTCATTTTAAAGTGTAATTGATTTGTAAACGAACTATACATTTCGAATTAATATTAAAATTTATTTATTACTTACTAGTTAATATTAACATAGTTAGTATAAAATGACTATTTCCGTATTGTTAGAAATTCATATTACATATCAACACACATATGATACACACTGGGCTATATTTTTTCAATATCAACGCACATATGATGCCACAATAATTCTAAAATTTTATACTAAATATGCAATGAGATATAAATGCATTAAACTAAAATAAAATTCTTTTTTAGTCGGCCATTCCATACAATCACAAATTACTTGATAGACAAACACATTTCATATCAAATTTATTGTTAACAAACTAAAACTGTTTAAAAACATCTAGCAATTAACTTTCCATTTTCACCATCATAAGATGAAAAAAACAATATACTTAGAGAATTAAAGATAACAATAATAAAATAATACAGCAACAATGCAAATGATGAAATAAAACATGTACATATCATTGTTCATTTCCATCACCCTGATTATCTTCCTCGCTTGGAATGATAGCATTGTTGTTCTCAAAATAAAAATTGATCTAGGGTCATGTCTTAATATGAACCACCAATCCCTATCAAATACATATGGCTAAAAATAAACTTGGTTGTAGTGTTTTGGGAAAACATAAGACTCCTTAATTCCATCCCACATCTTTCTAGAGTTGATACATATCATCCCACTATCACAATCTTCCTTTACATTATTCTAGTCGAAGATGTCACCACTTACATCTAAAAATACCACATTGGAAAGATAAGAATCCCACTTGAATGATATCTTGTATCTTTCCGACGTAACCCAAATTCCCCCCTATTAGGTTTTAATCATGGTGGCTAGCATGGATATATTAGTCGAACTAAACTTCCACTCCATAGTCTTGTGTGCCACGTCTATCATTGGCATCCTCGGTGCGAGAATGATGGACATATGTCCACATAGATGGGAACAAATGCACCTGTTAAAAGTGAACAAATGACGTTGTCACATGTTTAATAACCTGACCATTAACATATAAAATATAGATGTTATAATTCAAAGGTGAATTATAAAGTTAAAAATGCACACAAAGAGATTATTACCAAGTTGATCCACTTGATCCCTATGTTTAGTGCATCATATTCAACAAGCAGGTAATGACCAAATGCACCATATTTATCTTTGACTTTGCTAGCAACCCAACTATTGGGATAGATCATTGAAATATTTTATTTTAAATGAATAGGATAAGGAATACTTCTACTATTCAACCGCTTGAATTTTTTCCTGTCAATGTCCCATTTCCTCCTCTTCTCTTCATAATGTGACCCACGCCTGTGTTTTTTTCCCTTGGAAAAATTCGTAATTTTATTTCAGAAAAGAACAAAATTACATTCAGCACATGTAATAAGATCACTACGATCCCTACATTGTCACAAATTACTTTCCATATTCATAATTACAAAAATCAGCAGTGTCTTGATCATCTCTGATCGAACGTTGTCCTTACTTCCCGCATCAATAATTCATATGAATTCAATATAAGGCTGTCCCAGCCTGTATCTATAAATGCTCAGACCCACGCCTGTGTTATCTCTACATTGTCAATAATTAATTTATTGATGGCATTAATTTTTTAATTCATTGGTGTATTGATGAAATCAAATCGACATGTAGTACATATGAGATCAAATATAGATTATGAAGTTCAATGTGAATAGTTAGTCTATAGAAATGTGACAAAATATAAGTGACTTACTCTTTATCATGCACCTTTTTCCATTCATTTGGAGTAGTTTCCTTCCCTTTTTTCCTCATCTTGTTGGTCATCCCAAATCATTGCGCTATGCATGTGGTTGATTTGCTTATGTACTCATTGGCATAATAGAATGATTAATATACTATGTACCCCTCTACCAAGACCCCTAGGTTTTTTCCCTTGGTCAAACAAATCCCTTCAACTTTTTTATGTACCTCTCTAAGAAGAACATACAATGACATGAGACCACCCTGACTAATTCAACCTTATCAACTAGGTGACTAGAAGATGAGCCTACATGACCATGAAACTCGTTGGTAGTTCCTTCTCAAACATACAAACAATCTCAGGTATCGCTTGACGCCACCATGGAATGATACCCATATGAATATCCTTTGATGTGATCCACTGTACAAATGAAGATAATTTTGATATGGCGCGCTATAGGTCTTGGAGAATTAATGGCTCACACACCCATGCATGAGCAAAGGATAATGACACTACAAAGTAAACACATAAAAAATTAATTGTGTTTTAACTTATGGGGTAAAATATTAAAAAAAACATGTTTTTGACATACGTACCCTTAGAAGGTTCATATGGTCATGTGATTTCAAACCCGGAAAATGTTTGTCGATAGTGAAGCAACGTCGTAGAGTAGACCCATATAAATAAGGCACTTTCACACCCAATATAACTTATTTTTCCAAAGAAATATCATATTTATTCAAAACCCATGGGACGTCGCCTTATTTAAAATACCAAGAGGGTCCATCCTCTCCTCTATTTTATTGTCTTGGCCAATGCTCCTTTTTAGTATTTGAATAAATAAGATCTCTCCCGGCAGCCAATGTGTCACTTGGTTTCGATGATATGTGCATCCACAAAGAAGATGAAACATTTTTAAATATATGCATGGCATCTAGTAAATGGAAAATCTTAACATGCTCCCAATATGGGAGCTCATAAAATATCAATTTCCTTTTTATCCCAATGGGAATTTTCTCAACATAGGTGTTGAATAATTCAGGATCATTGACCATAGGTTCCCTATTTGAATCAAACATTTATGCAATTTCCTTCTCCTTCTCTTTGTCTTATTCCCTAAGCCGGTGAGTCGATGCCATTATTTCAGGACTTTAGGTTCTCTTTGGTTTACCATTGAAAGAAGATGTTGTTCTTCTATAACGGTGGTCTTATAGGAGGAATGCCCTTGAACAATTGTACACCAGATTTTGTAGGTGGCTAGACCACCTAGCCTTGATAGAAGGTTCACAACATTTACATCCACGATACCCTTCTGTTATAAGACCTGCAGTGATATGGTATACATAGCACATTAGTGTTGAAGATTAATATAGTCATACCGATTTAAATATGCCAAAAATTATTGTTACGAATATAAACAAATCAACCAACAGTTTACCATAGAAAACTCATAATCATGGATAATCATATGTGGTGTACACACATATGCCATACAATGTAAAAATCCTCTCTATTGGGATGGGTGTTGTAGTCACGGGGGTCGCATGGTTTTTTTTTTTTTTCCTCGAAAAAAATCGTAATTTTATTTCAAATAGATGATCAAAATTACACTCTGCACATGTAGTAGAATCACTGAGATCCCTACATTGTCACATATTTTCTATCCCAGATTAACATCATATCTATCCCATACATAAAACAATAACAATATTACTGTTGTCCATACAACCGCATATATCCGATTTCATAAAAACAAATACTGTAACAAGAACGTAACCATCATTGGTAAGCTGCGCTATTTCTCAAATCTGTGCCTCAATTTCTTCATGAAAAGGTCTGTGATAATAGCTGAAAGTGCCCCCAGGTGAATGAATAGTAATCCTCCAAGTGCCAAGAGCTAATTCCTGCTGCATCGCTACCTTGGATAACTGATCGGCTATCCCATTCCTCTCCCGGTAAATATGTGTAAAAGTGATGTGATTAAAGGACAGCTTTAACCTGATTGCCTCCTCCAGAATAGGTAATAGTACCATAACATGACAGTGTGTTATCTCCTTTGCCCAGTCGATAACTAACAAGGAATCCCCAAAAATCTGTAGAGATAGACAGCCTTGTTCAAGTGCAAATAACATCAGCAGTTTAAGAGACATAATTTTAGCATAGTTATTTGATCCTCTCCCCAAACCAGCCACTAGATGAACATAATGGGACTCATATTTGTGAAGGACTGCCCCCCCTCCACACACCGTTTGATGATCTAATGAAGCGCCATCAAAGTAGGCCCATGGCATGGATTTATCAATCAGTTCCACTCGCACCGGTCGGGTTCTAATCGCTTGAACAGGAGCCAAGAAATGTTGTAAGACCGCCACCGCGTGAGCCACCACAGACTCCAACGGAACCCTTCTATCATGAAATATGATCGTATTTCTGGTTATCCATATGCCCCAGGCAAAGATACACAGGAAGGCCCAGTATGGTGATGCCTTATTTAATGTCCACCAACATTGGAATGCCTCCAAGACGCACTCGCCCCTCCACCGCATCTTAAAATCCATATAACTGCTAATGCCATCCCAAATAGCCTGTGAGAACCGACATTGAACAAAAAGATGAGCAATGGTCTCTTCCGCATCCCTACAAAGTGGACAGATTCCCGGACCCTGGAGAAATCGTTTTTGTAGAATGTCCCAGGTAGGTGCCTTATTTTCCAGTATAGCCCAGAAGAGTAATTTCGCTTTACTCGGACACCTTAACTTCCACAGATATTTCCACCACCACACCAATTCCCTATTCTGAATTTCCACATTCAGCTGGATATATCCATTCTTTGGTGTGTATATGCCCGAGGGATGGTGATCCCAGATAAGTTCATCAACCCGATTGGTCAATCGAATATTAGTTAGTCGTAGGATCCACAGAAAATCCACCCAAGCCCCCTGCAGTTCTGCAGAGATCTCAAGTCGCTGTGCTGATATCCACCCCTGATGCCAATGTGTAGATGTTCCTGGATCCTCAATGTCAGCCAGAAAATTACATCCTCTTGCAGCCAAATAATTCCTCAATTCCACAGGAAGGACATGACCTCCCCTGCAGCCAACCCAAGGGTCCAGCCCAATACGTAGGAGACGCCCATTACCTATCCTCCACACTAATCCAGATCCGACCAAAGAGAAATGCTGCACCACCGCTTTCCAGACCACAGAGCAATTTTCCCTCGACTTATTTCCTAGCCTTATCCATTCGAGAAGAGTAAGAGGGGCAATATATTTATGATATACCACTCTTGTCCAGAGACTATGTGTATGGATAAGATGCCACGACACTTTGGCCCCCAAGGCTTTTGCAAACAGAAAAATATTCTTTAACCCCCATCGTCCCAATGCTTTAGGGACAGCAATTTTTTCCCATCTGACCCACACCAATGCATGATGCTCACCCTTACCCTTCCAAAGAAAGGCAAAACACAACCTCCGAATCCACTCCAGGACTCCAATGGGGATCCAAGCAAGAGACATCCAATACACCGGAATTGCTTCCAAAACTGATTTAACCAGGACTAGCCTCCCAGCCCGAGAGAGCCATTTATGACTCCATCCATGCAGGCGTTGTTCTAATTTTGCAATTAACCAGTGCCAATCAGGCTGCAGATAAGCATTTGGTTTCAAGTGAAAGCCAAGGTACTTTAATCCATCATCAATATCCATAGTCCTATAAGGTAGTATGTTAGCCATTCTTTGAATCTCTTGCTCAGTTAATTGCGAGCATGTGATAGAAGATTTGTCAATATTTACTAACATACCCGCTGCAATTTGCACTAAATGGATGCCTTCAACCACCTTATCAATATCCTATCGTGTGCCATCACAAAATATCAGAATGTCATCAACAAAAAGGAGATGTGTAATAAACAATACCTGTGATATGGATATGCCCCGAAAGGAGCCATCAGCTTTTGCAGTCAAAATGAAACGGCTGAGTCCTTCAGCAACAAGTAGAAATAGCAGCGGAGAGAGGGGGCATCCCTATCGTAGACCCCTTCCCACATGGAAGAATGGACTAGCGGAACCATTGATCAGTACAGAAAAGCTCACCGTAGTGATGCAGGCCATAATCCAGCGAATAAATTCATAGCAGAACCCCATATGAGTTAAAAGCATCCGGATATACAGCCAGCTAACCCTGTCAAAATATTTTGAGAGATCAATCTTAATCACGGCACCCTTCTGTTTCCGTACTTTCAGAGTGTGTAATCCTTCTTAGGCCACTCCAATGGCCTCATGAATTTGGCGACCTTCCAAGAAGCCAAATTGCTCACAAGAAATATGCTGAGACAATATTTTTTTGAGTCTCCGCGCCATAACCTTAGAGATGATCTTATAGATACAATTGCATAGAGAGATAGGTCTGAATTCATCAAAGCTGTCAGGCTTGTCCGTATTCGGAATAAGATCTATAAAGGTGGAGTTGAAAGGGCCATGGACAAACCCAGCCTTACGCGATTCTTCCACCACATGCAATAACTCCTCCCCGAAGAAGTCATAGAAACCTAAGAAGAATTCAATAGGCCAGCCATCTGGCCCCGGGCTTTTATCTTTTTGAAAGGATTGCATTACCATCGAGAACTCAATCGGCAACACCTCCTCCATTAGCATCCGATTATCTTCCTCCCCCGCAAAACGAGGGAACAGCTGAGTCACCCGAATAACCTCAGCTATGGAGGCTCCAGGTTGTGCAGTGAATAAATCCCCAAAATGTCGAACACCCATCTCTGCTAATCCATCAAAGCTGGAGACCTGTTCCCCTTCTACTGAAGATAATTCCCAAATAGAGTTTGTGAATTTTCTCCCCTTAGCATAAGTTTGAAAAAAATTTGTATTCTCATCACCGCACTAAAGCCATATCGCCCTACTTTTCAATCTCCACATCGCTTCTCTCTCACATAGAATTTCATTCCTTCATCGTTCCCACTCCATCAGTTCGCCTTTCTGCTTATCATTCAGAAATCCCATTCCCAGACAATTAAGAATCCTATCAATATTCAGCTCAGCAGCCCGCAAAGTCTGCTCATCAATCGCCCTTTTATCATGAGCCCAAGAAATAGTGGCCTCTTTAATTCGCATAAGATTGTGTTGAAAGTGTGCACCCGCATGCAATTGAGAATCATGAGGACGATGAACCCACTGATCCTGAACCAGCTTAAGAAAATCCACCTCCTTCAGCCAGCTAGGATTGAATGAAAGGGCTAGGAGGTTTTTTCCTTCTACCTCGTAACTCCAGGAAGATGGGACAGTGATCAGATATCCCACCTGATCCTACCCACTGTCTGACAACATCAACACCCAGTGCCAACACATCGGCCACCAGAAACCTATCCAGTCTTTTAGCCACCCTGTGTTCCCCAGCTCTCTTATTCCTCCAAGTCGGAGTTAACTTGGGTGGTAAGATATCAAGCAGATCCTTCCTGGCAAAGGCTTGTATGAAATAATTTGCTAATGTATCCGGAGCAGCCCGAGGCCCCCACACTTCAGAAGTCCCCAGAGTAAGATTTAAGTCCCCACCCAAGATCACATCCCTACCTTCAAACAGATCCATATCCAACAAGGAGTCCCAGAATCCCACCCTATTTAAATAGGGCCCGTAGATATTGAGAACAGTGATCATCTGACCGATCTCTGCATCCCAAACTTCCAAACCTATACCAGAAGAGATGCCCCAAGAACTATCACATCTGCAGCACTTTACCTTCCACCCCGATGCCAGCCCTCCAGATCTCTCCCGAGCATCCACTCCAACAAACTTCCAACCAGGAAGCAATGATTCTAAAGTTTGTACCACATCTACACAGCCACCCAAAGTTTCTTGCAACAGTAAAACATCCGGTTGATTTAAGTCTACCAACCTCCGAAGCGATGATTTTTTAATGGGACTCGCCAACCCACGACAGTTGAAAGACATAATTTTCATAATGTACCCCCATCCTGGGCTTTCACTGCTCTAAGTGCCCACTCAATAGAAGATTGTGTACCCATCACAAGATCCACTTTAGCCCGATCTTGAGCTTTAGACAAAATGGATTTTCAGCCCCGACCTTTCCCCCCAACACTATAAGCCAATTCGGGAAGTCCCTTTCCCCCCGATCCATCGTCAGGTATCTCCCTACTGCGAAGAGCATAACGGATATTTCTACCCTCAGAACTGGTAGAGAGTTTGGTGGATACAATGGACGGCATGAAAACACTATCCTCATCAGTCAAACAACAAGTAGCAGCAGGACAAGGTAAGACCGTACGGGCAAGTGGGGTAGACCCAAGCCTACCCCCCCCCCCAAAACAATAGTGTCATCAGATAAGGAAACAGTAGGAGATAAGAAATGAGACTTACCCGAGGGTTTCGTGGATGAACCCCGTCGATTAATGGACAACTCTGAAAGCATACTGGAAGTGACCCGAGTAGTAGGAGTCGCTGAAAACACCCCCTCAGTAACAGGATCCGCATTCCCAATATTCTCCTTTCTATCGTTCACCAATGGTGGCAACAATTCCTCTGATCCATGACACCCACATTTATCTGATGTAACCACAGAATCAAAGATCACCCCCCTGTCAATAGAAGACCCACTCCCATCATCCACCACCACCTGGGAGCTCGCCTTCGACAAAGGACCTGCACCTACTTCAGCATCTTCACCGATCAGGGGCTTACTAGTCTGAAACGGTAAAGGGCAACTGGCTACCAGATGTCCATGAACGTGGCAGCGGTGACACCTAAACGGCACACCCACATAATCCAGAATTTGAACATAGTCCCCTTCCTTGGATTTAACATTAATCTCAGCAGAGAGTCCTAGCCGAAGATCGATATTTACCAATATCTTAGCCACCGTGTAAATTCCAGTCTCAAGGTGGGAGGAATCAGAACACACATATTCACCAAGAAAATTTCCAATCTCAACAAACCGCGTTTCATTCCACATATGCATGGGAAACCCAGGAAGCTTCACCCACATTGGTTCTTTAACAATCTTCTCCGATTTTGAATCGAAGAAGGGGGACCAGCTTTTCAGAACAAGAGGGACTCCCAACATCGACCATTGTCGTCTTAATACAGCATCTACCTCCCCTTTGTTTGATAAGCTGAAGGAAAACCATCCTTTCGTCAATACCCAGACTTCAGGGGCTGATGACACGAAATTCTGCCACTGCTCAGCCGCCCAACGCTGAAGGAAACCGCGACCAAATCTTCTACCCCGAACATGTCCAACCACAGCAGTGAGAGAGAAATCCTCTGCCTCTGCCATCGAAACATCCACCCCCAGCACTAACAGGTCCTTTCTCTTCCGTTCTTTTACCGTCTGAGCAGATTTTTTGAGTGAGTTAGCCTTAGAAGAAGGACCTGTTCGAGGACTAGGTAGGGATTCGACATTTGGTGAATATTCTCCACCACCCTTGGCATCCTTTACATGACCACAGGAATATATATCCCTGGGAACGGGCCCAGAAATTACCTCTGTCCCCCCCGCCTGTCATGGAGGGTCTAGACAATAGCCCCGACCGCGTCATCCCAACAAATAATTCACCATCAGCAAAAGTCTCTCGGTCTCCTACTCCGACCGAGGTGTGTTCCACATCTTTCATCATGCCAATCCCTTGCACCAATCAATCAACAGAACCGCTGACAGGATAGGAACCCCAGAAATAATAAAAAAAACCCAACACAGTAAGTGTCCATCCTCCAATCCACAATCCCAGAGATCTGTAAACATCACCACGCTTTCCTCATCGATCCCCACACATCCCCAAAAACACCACCCTCATCCATGGCTAATATAGCAAAACCGACCAATGACGATCCCCATCAATTGCTCCACATGACACCAGAAATCAGAATCCTTCGATCAGCATAGCTAAGAATCCGTCATTCCAACTTCCAGGTTCTTGGACCGACCAAATGAATCAAGGAATGCAGATCACTAATCAATAACGAAAAGACAGGGACATTCAATGCCAAAATGGTGTTGCTATCCAAGAACCATGGCAGGGAAGGCCGCAAAGGATAATTCCAAGAGGAGGGATTTTGAGCAGGTGTTAATTAATCCAGTCCCATTCTTAATTCCACAGCTGCAGGCGTCCAAGAAAGGCATTCTCAGGGCCAATTCGGTAATTCTCAATAGTAAACGAAGTCAATCAACACTTCATCAATAGAAATCATCAGATCTTCTGTAAAGCTGCTCACGGCCATCAATTGTTTCACCTTGATGATCCATGACAGGAGTTGTTGATTCTTGAATATGAATTCCACACTTCTTGCAGCTCCAGCTTCCCTAACCCTTCAATAACAGCTTGTTCTCCCAAATTTGAATTTCTATTCGGGGGTCGCATGGTTACAAGTGATACATATTATAATATTTTATACAAGCAATCACAAAGATACAAACACAATAAACAAGTAATGGGAGATGAAACAACAAGCCCTTTATTATTCAGCAATATATGCAGAAGAGTTACAAATATATGAACAATCTCTAATTATCCTGATGATCGGCTCACCAGCCTATTTATACAATTGACAAATAGTTACATAACTACCTGTTAGTTCAACTGACTGAACCGACATGTTATTGGTCGACACAATCCTTTGACATATATTACAATTAGCCGAATGGAGGACCTACTCGGTAGGTCGACTTAGGCTCCTCCAACATGCCCCCCACCGCAAAATATTTCTTCGTCCCGAAGAAATGAGGAGATGCAATGTAACTGTGAGTAGTGAATTTTGTTGCTACTGTTGTGGGAGACTAGAGCTGGCTGGTGCTTGCTGTTGGACGCAAACTTCGACGGTGTCCTCTGTGGATACTGGTAACTCATGATGAAATTCCTCTCAGGTGTGTAATGCATTCTAGATGTCGATGGTCAGAGTGGTTACGCTCAACAGGCTTTCCATTTTGTCTTGCGTGGATTTGTCTTGTAGATTGATCATGTCATGGCCAAATAGTTTCATTTTTTCATCAGCAGTGGAAATAAGTCTATGGAGGTGTGGATGGATCTTTTCAAATTTGGAGAGGCTAACTCGAGCTTGGTTGATCCATTGTTCCTCTTATTTCTCTAGCTTTGCGAGCTTTCCGTTCTGCATGATAATTTGCTCATCGACAGTTTCAGTGAGTATTTCATCCACACTTTGTATTTGCTGATGAAGTGTGTCAAGCAGCTCTCGCATCCTTTTCATTTATTCAAACACCTTTCCATAGTAATTTTACCAATTACGCAATACTTTAGCTGCTGTGGTGTATTCTCGGGTATACTATGCGAGCAGGTTGTGAGCTTCTGTGAAATCCATGACTGATTTGTCATTAAGATAGATGTCTCTACAACCTGATCCTGTCGGTTCTTAGCTAGTTGGTCTCTCATACTCGACACAACACTTTCCAATATTGTGTATGCTTTGTCGAGAGGGTTTGTTGTGTCAGAACTCGATGGTATCGGTATGACCTGTTGTGATAAAACTTGGCACTTAGTCAAAAAATTTGCTTGTTCTTCTTGCAGTTTTTGTAGATGCTCATGAGTTTCAATTCTTCTGTGTCTCTGGTGACTACATCTGCAAGGATGTCAATTTATTCCTTGTTTGCTTCCTGAGGATCATACGTAGCAATTGGGCCAAACTAGTCTAAGTGCACAGATAGGCAAGTTTCTTGCTGGATGTGTTGGAGGTGTTATTGTTGCTTCTGCTTCTGTTGTTCTTTCTCTTGTCTTCTCTTTTATTTCCTCTGCTTTCTCTTTCTTTTCCCTTGTCCATTGTCTATGTCCTCTTTCTGGTGGTTTGGTCTCTTCTGCTAGTCAACAATTTCTGGTTGTTTTTTGCTTTTGTCTACATGTCAGCGGCTTCTTGTTCTATGCATTCTTTGTTTGTTGTTTCTTGTGCTATCCTTGTTGTGTTGAATTCTTCTTGTGTTGTTGCATCGACTTCTTCTGTGTGATCTATTGTTTGTTGTGCTACTGAAGTTTTGTTTGTGCCGTCAGCGGGGGTAGGGGATGGTAGAATGGTAGTAACTGGGGAAGGGGGTGGAGTGGTCAGTAGTGCGAAAGGAGATTCTTCTGTCAGGAGTGGTAGAAGTGGGTCGGGACTCCCTGACAGAACCAAACTTTCTTGGGATAAAGGGGCTCCAAAGACAATCGTTTTGACTGTTTCGCCGACTGGGTTAACTGTGGGTGGAGTTTGGGTTGGGTTTTCCACAGTTGGGTCGACTGAGAGGGGTGTAAAGGATGAGTTTTCTTATGCAAACATGATACTTGTCAGATCAATGTATTTTTCCAACCTGGTTTGGGTGTATCTGACAACTTTAGGTTCTGAGATGGTTGGTAGGGATGGTTGGTCGGTCGTACAATCGTCAAGCGGGGTTGAATCAATCGGGAGTTTTGGGTCGGTTATGACTGGTTTCTTAGTTATTAATGTTCGCCAGTTGGGGAAAAGTGAGGGGAGATGACTGATAAACATGTTTAAGTCATTTTCATCTTGAATCTTAGCTCTTAACGGTTGAGGAAGTGTTTGTACTAATTATGGGAGAGTAGTTGATGGCAGAAATGAAGAGGCGGTGGTGGCTAGAGGGGTCGAAAAATTTTCTTCTTCCATAACAGCGGTCGGGGAAGGTGGTGGTGAAATTTGGGTGAGGTCAACATGAGGTTTGACCACAATCTTTGTTTTCTTCCATGGAGGTGTGGAATCTCTAATCCTTTCTTCTTCAAAGAACTTCTTGAATTGTTCTTCGACGGGGACCTTGTTTTTAGCTGCATCTGCTAAAAAATTGTGTCGCGATGTCGATGAGTTCTGCCTTATCCTCTTCTGTCAGCTCTTGTATAGCAATATTTCGTTCCCCTCTTCCTTGAAATTTAGCCTTCATGTTCTATCGGGCTATGGATATTTCTTCAGCCATTCAACGAATGTTTTCTTTTGTGAGGGCATACTCCGAGAGTGGAGTATCCAACTGTGTGCCTTCATCCGACTGTTTTGTTGTTTCTGTTGGTTTTTGATGTGTTGTCATTGCAATCCTTCAAGGATTGATGTCGACAATATGGTCCGACTAAAGTGTGAATGTGTTTAGATGAATTCGTACTTCATAATCCTCTTCTTTTTCTGCATCTGTAAGGGGTTCGACCATTGTGTGGTCAACTCTTTTTTCCTGTGGTGGTATTTGGACAATTGTGTTGGACTGTCTATTGAGTTCTCCAAATATATGCTCGACCGAAGGGTAAAAGTCAAGTTCTTTTGCTACTCTGGCTACTCCTTCGGTATTCCAAACCGATGTGTGGTTGAGATCCAATTGAATGTGTGCAGTCGGTGGTAAGCTTCGTTGGATATTTTGTGGTACTCTCCATCTGGATGTCTAAACTTTGAGGTTTTGGAACTAGTTATCCAGCCAAATCTTGGTTGTTGTTGCTCCTAGTCAACATCCTCCATGAGTAAAGGAACGTAAATTTTCCATCAGTGGTCCTTTTGGTGCTGTGAAATATTTGTTTCCCATTGGTCACAGATGTTCCATGGAGATCCAGATGATCAAGGATGGGTATCGGATGTTCAACCCATCCTCCTAGAATTTGTGGCATATGTTTCTTAGGATTTCAATGAGGTGGTTGGACCAGTTGTATACCTTCTCACGTGATGCGATGTTTTGGATAGCCTCAAGCATGTCCATTTTAAGGTTGGAACCTCGACCAGTGCTAGTTAATGCAACCGACACAATGTAGGTTGTTATATTGTGGGTTCCATATATGATTTGGTTGATGACCAACCCTCTGGAATTTTTTCCTGCAAGTGTTCCTGTGAGATCCTTGACCAAAGCAGGATTTGGTTGCATTGGAATGATGTCTCCTTTGTTTGATAATCCAGTGATCTGATTGATTAGTGCACCATTAATTTCGATAGGTGTGTTGAAGTAGAGCTTGTTGTTGTGGTACCGGCTCACAATGAATTGCACGATAATGTCTTTCAAACCGGCGAAAATGTCCATTAATAGCGTGTTCATGTAGTTCAAAATTGTGTTGGACCTTAGTTTCTAGGCTTCATATCTCAATCGACTGGTTGATTCTTTACCCCATTCAAGAATGTCATTCCTGATTCTTCGCCATTGTTGTTCAACCACCTTAGAGTTTCAGATGAGTTGCAGTCTAGTCTCCAATGGCGAGGTGGATTTTTCTAGTTCTTTGACTTTGGTAGCTGCAGATCTGGTCGTTGTTCGAGGTTTCTTGGGTGCCATCTCTGTTGCAGGGTTCTCAAGTTTGGAATTGTTATCTAAGGGTTCAGATGGCTCTGTGCTCTGAATTTCAAGCTCTTGGCAGAATAACAACCAAGAATCCTCAAGTTCGGTATTTATAGCGGGGTTGTTTTGTACGGGAGGTAGTTGCATTGATGGCAGTTTTGGTGAAGAAGTTAATTTTGAATGACAGGTTGTCGTTCCTTCTGGTGCCGCATTTCGACTTCTTCGTTCTACATGTCAAGATTTGTGGGAACTTCTCTCTATTATTTCTCCATCGACGATATGTCAGACTGCTTCTTTTGATGTGTTGCTTCGGTCGGCTATAGGTCGTCGAGGTCGGCAATCTCTTCTGACATTTGGTTGTCAACTTGTTCTTTCTTGTCTATTCCTCTCATGCCATCGATCATGATTCAGATTCTATTTTCTGCATCTTTTTGTATGGCCTTTGTCAGCATTGTCTCTCTAGTATCTACTACATATGAGGAAATTTGCCATGTTTTTCTGTTGTTATTTCCACATTTTGTCGTCTCAATGGCGATGATCATGGTCACAATTTTTCGTGGAACTTGTTTCGTGGATATAACGACGAACTTGGAAAGTCATTGCAATAGAGATGAAAATTGGTTGCCACGTGTCTTCTATAAGTGGTTTGGAAAATGTACATATTTTATTCATTTTCTACAAACCGTCCCTATATCGACGAAAATTCGTTCCTATATCGACAAAAAACTGTCTCTCTATCGACGTTTTTCATCGAACATACCAAAAAAATGCAAAACCTATGACAGTTTTTCTATACTTGCGATGATGTTCCGTTGCAAGTATCGATGAACGTTTGTCGAATAGACCAAAATATTAGGAAGAACGTCTCACAGTTTTGCTATACTTGTGACGAAATTTCGTCGCTATATCGACGATACCTAGAAGTTTAAAAAAAATAATAACCGTTTTGGGCTATCAAGAATTCCATTTCAAGGCTAATTTGGGGTTAATAAATGTTTGGAAAATACCTAGTTGTTCCCAAACCTAACAAATAAACCTCTTCATCACTGTTTATGTGCCCATATTTGTGAAATATGCTACTTGCTACCACTCTCCATGCCCAGAGTCACTTCAAAACTACCCATATTTCGTTTTTGGATACACAGACTTCCTTCAAAAATATTTCCGACTTTATTCTAGGGTTTTTTACGCCAATGAGACTACTTAGAATAGCTCTTTAAGGTATGAAATATGTCATAGATCACTCAAAAATCTACAAAATAGTCCCAGATCAACTCAAAATGCTCAGATTGATCTATGAAAACCTTAGTGCATACCCTATGCAAACGGGGGGATAACACCACTCATATAAATATAGGAAGGAGAGGGTCTTCCCAAGCAACACACCACATCACACATTCATTTGTATGTCTTGTTTGGAGTGCTCTCTTTGTAATTCACTAGGTTTCATGAGGAAACCCTCATGGAGCATATTGGACTTATTCTATAACCTAATGTTGGTCCTATTTTGCCATTTTTTTCTCTAACCGCTTTATTGACTGAATGGAACCAATAGTATGTCTGTTTTTGTAATATACTAGAATCCAAAGAACCAAAAAGGTCTACTTATGTTCTAACTTTATCCTCTAGATTTGGTAATGAATTCATTAGACTATCTTGACAACCCTCATTTGCACTAGGTAGATCTTATCCCAAACAATTGTCTATGGACCATTCAATAAATCTTGCAGATAAGAGAACACCCCATGAACAAAATGTGAATATTTCATTCAGATTGGCCTCCTTTGATTTAGTTAAGGGTAAAATAAGCATGGAAAATCCCAATGACTGCTGCAAAGAATAAGTCTGATATTGACCTTCAGAAGATGCCAAAATTTGTTAGGAGGGTCTGGAAATTGATAACAACAATCCTTCAAGCATTGATGAAAAGCAGTCTGTGTGGTATCTCATATTGACACTTGTGAACTTCCAACCCTGGGAAATGGTTTTCTAGTTGAGAGACCCATTCCAAATTGCAGTATGGGTATGGAAACTGATGTCTTATGAGTACAAACTTCAACTGAATTGAATGCTCCTAAACATTCATGTCTACCAGGGACAATTAAAAATACAGTGCCATTTTTCTCTTCTACAAATATAAAACTAGAAAATTCTTTGAATGTAATATGTAAAATGGATAATACTGTAGGACACCCACCTTTAGTGAAACTATGTCATGATGAGAAAATGCATCTTATAGAGATAAACAATATAACCTAAATGTCCAAGCCAGGTGACACTATATTAGTGAATTTTGGCATTGGGCAAGAGCTTATCATATTTTCTGAGAACAAAGATGACTAAATGAAATTGATAGTGAGTTTATCGTGGTTTTTTTAATTTTCAAGTGCAAAAGAAGAGAATGAAGAAAGAGATTGATCTAGTATATCTCCTTTGATTGATCTAATTGTAAATTCAACAGAGAAATTATTTTCAAAAACATTATATATTGTAGCTAAGGGTTTGGAGTTGGAAGTGCCCTGTGAATCCAAATGTTGTGCTATCTCAAGTTTTGACATGCATAACTTTATTTTTTTTAAATGGATAATAAAAGGGACTAGATAGGTACTTCTAAGCGAGATTTAAATACTATTCTCCAAGGATTTGTTGAGTTTTTTCATTATGGTCAATTTTTTTGTTCCTTTAACACTTCAAAAGAAAAATATCTCTATGAGGAAAGGTTAGAAATTAGGATTACATAATATATATCTCAAATTGAAATGGAGACCTCTTTGGATGTGACAAAATAAAATGGTAAGAAATCCAAGCATAATATATGGGAATCTATTATTGTCGTTCATACCTATCCATCCAAGATGTCTCAACTCAAACCTAAACTTGTCACTTACAACATTTTCATGAGAGAATGCAATTTTGCTCATTGTCATGCAAGATATTTGTTCTCATGATTTCAGTAACTCGTGTAGTCAAGAAGGCATATAGAGACAATATACCACACCCTATAGTCCACAATAAAATGGAGTTGTAGAGAGAAGGAATAGAACTATTATGGAGATGGCTAGGTGCATGTTAGAGAACAAGTGCATTCCTCACAAATATTGGGAAAAGGTAGTCCATACTACTCGATATTTGTTGAATAGAACTCCTACAAAGTTTGTTCCAACTATGACTCCAAAAGAGGCTTGGTTTGGAAAGAAGCCTCAAGTAAGTCATCTCAAAGTTTTTGGTTTAGTGGCTTATGTGTGGATTTCTGATGAGAAGCATAGTAAGTTGGATTCAATATACAAGGGATATTGACCATCATAAAGCATACACACTAATTTATATTGAAGACAATAAAAGTGTTTTTAGTCGGGATGTTGTACTAGATAAACATGCCAGTTTGTGGACTATCAAGACATACCCTTTCGTTGCAACGGCTGTCACTACTATGGCCATATTGCATGTAACTGTAATAAGGGATTTCAGAGATAGATTTGGAAGAGGAAACTTTCTCCAAAAAATCCAAAGACGCCACATCTCAACAGATCGACCTCCATGACTGAGGGGATCTTGTCTGCACCGGTCTTAGGTATGTTTGAAAACCCATTCGTTACTGTTGAATCACCCTCGAAGGCTTTGTTTGATGATGCTGGAATCAGATACTCTTCCCTCCTTGCAACCTCGCCACGACCACCACCTTCAACCAACAACCCTATCCCACCATTGAAACCCCTAACCCCTTTTTTTCAATCTAACTTTACCCCTGCAATTTGGGAGTGAACCTCCCTGCTTGGTTGTAGACTCTTGGACTCACATCCTACCCAGCTTTTGAATGTGTCCACAACCACTACCAACCCTAGCCTATCATCCTCTATTAACTCACCTCCCCAATCCTTTTCTGATAAGATGGCCACCGTAGACAACTGCTCCACTGAACCACCCATCAAGATACTTCCTCCGTTCATCCTCCTCCATCTCGAACCCAACTCTCGGCCTTGGACCCATTAGGTTTTTTGCACCTCCCAATAGACGAATTCGAGGGCGAAGATCCATCATGGATGTGGGTAGGACACAGGTATGCCTAGACATTTGCTCTGGTAAACAAAGGATCCTTTATGGGGCACTTAGAGCGTGCATGCCCGAGAAGGTTTATCCGTGATGCTCTGTTTATCTTTAAACGTTCGTGGGTTTGGACTACCCACAAAGTGACTTTCCCTATGCAGGCTGATCGTTGTCTATAGTCCCCAAGTTCTTTTTCTTCAAGAAAGTATGTCTATTGGTGACTCGATTCTCACGGTTCTTGGCTCTCTTCTTTCGGGTTTTTCTTTTATCTGCATTGATGCAGATGGGAGATATGGAGGTCTAATTACGAGCTGGTTAACATCCCGCTTCCTCCTTCTTAATGCTTGGGCCAAGTGGTCGGTGCTCGGCTCGGTTTTGTTATCTAGGGAGACTGGTTCTGTATTCTCGATGGTTAATGTATATGACCCTTACGTCTTGAGGGAGGAATTTTGGAATAATCTTCTCAATAACATATTATTAAAGGTTGATAGGTTAACCATTGGTGGTGATCTCAACTTCACTATGGGGGTTGCCGAGATTTGGGGATCTCAAGCTGTCAGGGACCCTTTGTCCAAATTTTTCAGTTCCCTTCTCTCTTCCAACTCGCTCATCGACCTGCCACCTGTTATGATGCGCCCTACATGGATGAATATGAGGGTCGGCGTTTCCCATATAGCAAAACTTTTAGACCATTCTCTAGCTAATCCTGGCACCTTACAATCTGCTGCACTGGTTCGACAATGGATTGGTTCTGGGGGTAACTCAGACTATCATGCTATCCTTCTAGAACTCTTCCTTTCTCCAAAGAAACCAGCCAATCCTTTTAACTTTGATGACAGACGGATAAAGGACTTAGACTTCATCGATCTGGATGTTAAGGAATGGAAGCCTTATGACCCGAATGCACCATCCTCGATGGCCACTCAATTCAACTCTAATGTTTCTCGCTTAAAGCAGATCACGATCCCTTGTGTACAAAGGAGACAAAATGAGTTAGTTGCTAAATTGATACATATCGAATCAGAGTTGTCTATATTCCATTTGGATCATCCTATGGGATTCTCTACTACTGCACAAAAACTGGACATCCTTACAATGGAAAGACGTAGAAAGGTGATTCTGAAGGACAACGAAGCATTCGCCCGATTGAAAAGTAGGGCCCTATGGATTGAGGCAGGTGACTCAAATACAAATTTTTTTCACAATCATATCAAACATAGGAAATATGTCAACTCTATCTGGGAAATGAAGGATGAGGATGGAAACTTACAGACTGGATATCTTAACCTCAGCTCTATGGGCACTAGACACTTCAAAAATGTTTACGCTCAACCCTCGGATGTACCGATGGCACAGATGTTGAGTATATTGGAGGGTTATCCTAAGATGGTTACAGACAATGATCGGATTTCCCTCACTACTCCTATTGAAATTCAAGAGGTTCAAGCAGCTCTTTCTCAACTCCAACATGATAAGAGCCCTGGGCCCGACGGTTGGGTTACTGAATTTTTCACGGCCTTTATGGACTTATTCGGAAATGACATTCTAGCTGTAATCCAGGATCCATGGAAGGATTTTGGCAGCTAACAATGCTACCTTCATAGCACTAATCCCAAAAACTGAAAACGGCCAATCCTTTGTTGATTTCAGACCCATTTCATTATGTAATTCCTTTTATAAGATCACAGCTAAGGTTTTGGCAAATAGGATCAAGGGTATCCTATCTTCCGGGATCTCCATGTAACAACATGCCTTCTTGAAAGGCCAACTGATTCAAGATGCTATCAGTACTGCTCAAGAGGTCCTCCACACGGCTAATACCAAAAAGAAATCAACTACAGTCTTGAAGATTAATTTGCACAGGGCATACGACCAGGTAAACTGGACCTATCTCCGCTTGGCACTTTTTCAGGTTGGTTTCCCTTTAAATACTATAAATTGGATCATGGATTTTGTTACCTATGTATCCTTTGTTGTTCTCGTCAATGCTTCTGCTACTACTTTTTCCAGCCAGAGAGGGGACTACAACAGGGTTGTCCCCTGGATCCATTACTATTCCTCCTGGCAGTGGAAGGTCTCAGCTGTGCGCTGCACAAGGCTAGGCAAAGGAGGGTTTTCATTGGCTTCCGCTTCTCTGATACTTTGGTCCTCTCGCATCTCCTTTTCGTGGATGACATTTTGATCTTTACCAATGGTTCCCGAGGTGATCTGCTCTACTTAAATGAGATTCTGAATTCTTTCACATGGGCCACAGGTATGTCTATCAACTCAACTAAATCTACCATTTCTTTCATTCACATGGACAATCAATTGATGGACTGGTCCACTAGGATTTTCTCTTATACCACTGTGGATGTTGAGGATGGATTGCCATACTTGGGATTCAACATCCGACCTACTTCATATGGAGTTAAATATTGGAACTGGATGATTGAACATATTGAAAGAAAGATTCAATTGTGGTGCAATTAGTGGTTGTCCAAAGGTGGGTGCATCATCCTCATCAAGTCGATTTTGGAGGCCATACCTGTATATTGGTTATCCATGGCACATGTACCTGTTAGCACGCTCAATACCATACAGAGCATTTGTAGTAACTATCTCTGGAAGGGGAGGAATGAAAAATCTCTACACTGGATCTCATGGGAGCAGGTTACTCTGCCCAAGGCTTGGGGCGGTTTGGGTATCAAACAATTGGCCTCTTTCGGAAAGGATCTCATTGCAAAGAATCTATGGTTCCTTATTAACTGCAACAATCTATGGACCACGGCTATTAAACATAAATATATTAAACCACTGTCCGTTGAGGATTGGATTCGCATTGGAGGCAACTACAGATGTCTGTCTTCTCAGATGTGGAGAGCTACCATCTCCACCATTGACATCATTAAAAATGGCCTCCAATGGAAGGTCAGTGATGGCTGGCGCTTACGCATTGGTATTGATCCTTGGGCGAGCTGTGGAGAAGAGTTAAGACTTCCTCATAATATGATTGACACATTGCAACAGGCCGGCGTTTACTATTTATCACATATTGATGATCCTGATACCTTTGATATCCATCGTCAAGGTTGGTTGTGTGTAGCACATTTCCACTTTGTGGATGAGGAATCGGATTTATGGGAACATTTTTTATAGGGTTTAAAACAATGTTCCATTCATCTCATGCCTAAACCTGACGTTTTGCTTTGGTCTCTCAATGAGAAGGGCGGTCCATACAACTGCTCCATTGGATATACTATAGCATGTAGGATCAATCCACACCTAGAGCTGCGCTGGTGGTATGACGTTATCTGGAAAATCCCCTACCCTATCAAGATTATCATTTTCTCATGGGATGCTTTGCATGGTCGCATTCCTGTATGGGACAAGCTATAACACATGTTTTATGAAGGCTCGAGTCGCTGCCCTTTATGTAGGAATCAATGTGAATCTATCAGCAATCTCTTAATTGACTGCATATACATTGAATCAGTCTAGGAGGATGTTCAACGGGACGAGGTCTGCAGACACCCATGGATAGGCTCCACCCTTCCCATGGCATTTCAACGATGGATATCTCTAAAACTTGTGTTGGAGAAAACTTCCTATGGCTTGGGGTGGACCACAACAAATAGCTGACTACCAGAAATTAACTCAATTCTCAATGCTATGCTATATAAATGACAATGCTAAGATAATGAAGAGCATAACCAACCTCGATCCAAACGTTTAATGTAGATCCCCGTTGGAGCTTTCAATCTGTGCACTTGAACCTGCAAATTAGTCTTGATAGCCAATATACAACAAGCGCATATAATATAAACGACATTAACATCATCAATAGCAATGGTCCATAATATTATAAGTAAATGAAACCCAATGTAATATAAACAAAATTCACAACATCAATGGACGATAATATGAGTATTTCTATTAATAAATAAAAAGTACAATGTGATACGACTTCTTGTCAGCAACCAATCTGAACCAAGATCTGGGCCTTTCCACTTATGCCTCCACCACTTCAATCCTCCATGGAATGGCAAACTCAAACTATGATAGGAGTTTGGAAGGTGAACATAAAGGGTTCACAACTACAAGGATCAATGAGTGTAGACTCAAGATAGGGAAAAAATACACTAGATTTCTCTTGCTCTCCTTTCTCCTCCTGTCCATAAGCCATATGTGCTCAATATATAGTCTTTTCAAAGGTAGGTGAAAGGACACATCGAGGCGTTTCTGGGGCAAATGGAGGGCCAAAGGTCACCCAATGATTGCTTTTTGGGAGTAAAAGTAATTAACTAGTGATTTTTACCATTCTACATGCTACCTGCGGGATATAGTGATGCAACTCGTGAGTACACCCGCTGTAATGATGCAGCTAGCGTACAGAGGAAAAAATAGGGAAAATAGTGTGTCTGAAGGATATAAAGTGGATCTGAGTCAGTAAAATGGATCCTGCAGGCCAAAGAGTGCTGATGCTCACAAGGTGGAAGATTACATTGTAACAGATGCCCCTAATGTGTGAGGTTAGAGACTGATGCTACGATGGCCAAAATACATTATAAATCTCAGAAGTGGAGTGATGGAGACACAAGTGGAAGGAGCAGCTCACTCGTCATAATACAATAGTATCCCTGAGTATATGTTGGTATAGTACAACAATCTGATACAATGGCCATGAATAGGCAGTACATATGTTATAAGTGATCATAGCCATGATCCCTCTACAGTAAGATATGGTCTCCTACTGAAAAGGAAATAACCGGTGCAAACTAGAGGTACAAACTACTGATATCTAAGAGGAGATATCTCAGATGTAAAGTCATAATCATAAGTAGCATACTGAATGCCACTATCACTTGGGGTCTTCTACATAAGTCTTCGACGGTGCAAGTCCCATCAAGTGAATAAAGGAGTTGAGGTCAAACCTGATGTGACATCATCTAATTACCGGTCAATGATGTATATTGTTAATAGATGTGAGATAACCCACCAATAATGAAAATGGGCATCAAGGCACAGAGCACAATCATCAAAGTGCGAATAGATGTGTTGAGGCCGAACACTAAGATGAATCCATCGATCAGGGGACATTGATGTATTCCCAAATATGTCGATGGCGAGAGAACCTGCCACTAATGACTGCAAGCCTCAAGGTACTCAACCGAACTCTAAGCCTCAAGTTCTAGAATAAATGGGTTGAAGTCTATGGAATGAGACTCACTGGAAGGAGGGCATTAAGGCATCCCTCATCAACCAGCACGAGGTACCAGCTACGCTGAAAGATTTGGAAGAACTCAGGTGAAACAGACTAACTCAATAAGGATGGCCGACATGCAATAGTCAAGAGATCTAAGGAGTGGCCAACTCTGGTATCAGGACTTCCTTTGAACAAGAGCTTGAGCAGATGGATAGACTCAGACAACATAAACTCAATATAAACTGTGCAATGCAGGAGGCATCACAAAGGGCTCCATAATGACTAGAAGCTTAACCAATCGGCGGAGTAAACTGAAAATAGGTACAGCTCCTAAGGTCCAACTATAGTCCCGACTCATAATGTATGGAGTGGAATGAATGCTCTATTCAAAGGAGACACAACAGCTACCAACAAAAAGTAGTAACCATAATCCCATCCGGCTTTTTGGCATATTTGATATTTTTTGTCTTTTTCATATTTGGGAAAGCTTGAAAAAGAATAAAATTGCTTATAGTACAACATGTGAGGGAACGAATGTTAAATAGCGAGCAAACCAATTCCAAGTAGTGGAACATACCTATGATCAATGCAAGGAAGCATGTGCAAGATGTGGACACTTGGGGGGGATGTTCCCTCAAGGTTAAAAGGTCATCAAATTGTGAAGGGAAAATGTAAGCTCTGCAGGGCTCGATAGGGAAAGTGCTCAGGCACCAGGCTAATAACTGAGTAAGCGGGAGCCGGCACAAGACTCAAGTGGCAAGCAGAATGACGCAATGCAAGCACAACTCAATATACATGGGGGAGTCCTTATGGGAGATGACCAACATAAGACAAATTAGAGTATGAGTCTTTATCGCAACTTCATGGCGTAACTACAAAGGACTCCCAATCCTAAGGACAAACAACGACATGGGAACCATAATGCAAAAAGGGGTTCTAACTAGGGTACCCATGTTCGCAAAGGCCCTACCACCACATAACAACACTTCTATAACAGTGTGAAGGTTCCGTGTCAGTTAAGAAGCAAGGTCGCACCTAGGGTTTATGAAAGTGGTCAAAAGGTCAAATGCATAATGCATGTGAAAATGACATCTAACCTATATGCCAGGTGTGAAACATACCTGGCGTAGGTGTGAAACGATCGAAAACAACTTTCACTGAATAAATATGGTTAAAAATGCTACTCCATGACATTGTATTAGTCCAAAAAAGCATTAAATGGTGAAAACTATAGACAAGTGGGTTTTGAAAATTATAAATAGTAACAAAAATTTACTTTTACTATTCACCCATTTGGAGTTTTGTGGTTAGTTTTCACCTTAAAGTTCAGCTGTTGATTCTGGGAGCTATGGGCGTCCAATCATCGAACCGTCGGGAGCAGGTTGGCAGCCTCATCCATACCTTCCATTTCAATGCTTTTATTTCAGTTTTTATCTGTTAAATTTTTTGTTTGGCCATGCCCTACATGGTCACGGCGCTACCCGCTAGCTATAACTATGCGGGTCGCAGGTAGGGCTGGGTACGCGCAGTCAACACATGCGTTGACTGCGGGTACCCACCTCTGTGAGCATAATTGCCCACGAGTACGGCCGTGAAGCTAGTTTTTTTAAACAAAACTGACTAAACTCTTTGGTTTTTCTCTCTCCAGGATGGTTCTAAAGTGGCGAGAGAGAGAACATGACCTAGTGGATGAGGCCATCTGCAATTATGTGCGTGCACAGCAAGCGCTACAAGCATGTGGTTTATACAAATTTTGGAGCATAGGGGGTTTGAGGGCCCAAAACCTATTGCTCCGTCGTTTGATAGACTATTGGGATGTTGATGCACAGAACTTCAACCTAGACGGGAAAATACTCTCACTGGAAGTGGAAGATATCTATTTCATTACTGGTTTGTCCCGCCTAGGTGAGGTGGCAAGCCTTTGATCTCAATCAGTGGGTGGTGGGATCACCATCCTCGACTATATAGAGCGGTATTGTGTTCCAAATACTCGAGCGGTGGAGATTCAGGTGCCCATCAGAGCCATAGTCAACCTGAGCATGAAGGTTGTCGTGGCTACTTTAGTGCAGATTACTGGTTCAAAAGCTCTTCACCAGGCATCCAGGCCAGTTATGTTCTATGCATCGCAGTGTATGCAGCCTATGATATTTGACTGGTGTACCACGCTATTGGGGTCCATGAAGACCCAGCTGACAGAGTGCAAGCAAGGGGATGAAAAAAACTTCGGATACGACAGTATCTTGTGCAGCTTCTTCTTTGGGCGAGTTCTGGGGCTCAGTCCAAGGGTTGAGGTCCCTCCTCATAGTCTCCGTGACCCAGCCATGACCTGGTGGGCCGAGGTCTTGACGTAACGGGGTGGTGACCATCAGGAATCACCATACACAGAGGAGTTCTTTCACTGGTGGGACCGACAGGTCATAGCGATAGAGGACTACCCCTAGGATCGTGACATGCCGCTTCCACTAGATGCAGCATTCGGAGACATTGGTGAGTACTCTTTTTAGGTTTTGGTGTATTAAATTTTTATGGATTTTTTATTATAGATATAAATGCAAAAATCTTTTTAGGGGGTAGTATCATGTATTAACGTTTGACCATTTGCTCGCAGACAAGGGCCCAGTGAGACCTAAGGGTTTACCGAGACATAGTTGTCGGGGCAAGGGTGATGAGGTAGTAGGTGCTGCAGCAGAGCAAACACTACAAACTCTGCAGGCCAACTTATCACGGATGACCGCCAGGGTGCCACAGGTAGAGGTGGCGCGATTACCAGAGGATATGCAGCGCCAGGTAGTGGGGGTGTTGGGTAACTGGGCGCAACTACTGCAGTGTGTCGCAAATGCAATGCATTATTTTTATCAGACACATCCTGTCGAGGTGGCAGCTAGGCCTCCTCATAGGGATTAGACATCTCAGATTCCCATTTTGTATTGATATGTACATTTTGAGAGCTACGGGCTCCAATTTTGTATCATGACACTACCATTTTTTGGACATATTATTTATTAAAAACTTTAGTTCTCCGGTTCTACTATGTGTGTGTATGTACAAATGTATGAATGTATCTTTTATTTATGTGCTTCATTGGGAATGTGACAAATGCCAATCTAATAAATAGTTAGCGTATGCATCAAATATATGATTAAAACTTCTTAGAACATGAACGTATGTAATTGAAACAAAATGTCGTTCCAAGAGTCTTACCCTTAAGAATTTCTGTAGTAACGTAGGATCCCTCACACGGTACTGACCATTCAACTGAGACACAACTAGTTGTGAATCCAGGCGGACTTCTAAAGCCTGGATACCATTTGAAATAGCATCCTTAAGTAGCTCAATCACGGCACTATACTTAGCCACATTGTTAGATGTAGGACCAAGACAAGCACCTCCTGAGGACACAACTAGGTGGTAAGGTGAAAAAATAACCCAGGCAGCAAAAGCAAGCTGCTGCGTATGACGGCTAGCACCATCCGTGAATCCTAAGAACATAGGAGATTCCGCTGACATCTATCAATCAAACAGAAGCTAATCAGCAGACCTAAAAACCAAAAGAAAGCTAACATATGTACAGAAATAACTATACAGTAGTATACAAAAGTATTAGCTCGAACTACAAGTTCAAGCGTAATACCGCTTGAGGTAGAGCCCATTTCTAGGCTCCTTCAAGATGTTCCCCTCGTAGTCCTCTAATTCATAGGCTCCTTTTTCCAGGACATGCCTCACAATGTAAGGACCATGCCACATGGGGTTGAACTTGCCTACCCCCAAGGGTTCTTTAGCTTGGTCATATAAGAGGACCAAGTCACCTTCAGCATATTGCTGGGGGCGGACAGACCTATCATACTGAATCTTAACACGATTTTTATTGGCATCAATAGCCATGGCGGCATCTCGACGTTGCTCGTCAAGTTGCTCAAGGTGGATTAAATGTTGCTCAAGACCCGTCGTATCAGGGAGGAGCTCTATGTCCAGTTTAAGCAAAGGGATTTCGCATTCAATCGGTAAAATCGACTCCACACCGTGTACTAGTTGAAATGGTGAGAACCCGATGGCAGTCTTGGCTGCGGTTCGATACGCCCACAAAGTAGGATATAACCTAATGTGCCAGTTGTTCTTGCTTTGTTGTATGGTACGTTGGAGAATGGTCTTTAAAGACTTATTGACTGCTTCAACTTGACTATTCGCTTGGGGATAGTAAGAGAATGAGTGTTCTTGATGAAACCCAAGCTTGAGAGACAAATCCTCCATCATTTTGTTCTGAAAGTGATTGCCATAGTCAGTGACAATCTCTTTCGGAATACCGAACTGAGTAATAATCTGATTGAACACAAAATGGGCTGCTATAGCACCATCGACTTTTAAGGTAGGCATGGCCTCAGCCCATTTGGAAAAGTAGTCCACGGCCACTATGATATGGTGATGCCCCCCAGCCGAAGCTGGTTTTCAATTAAAGAAATCCACCCCCCACTTGGTGAAGGGACAGATGGTGACGACCGAATGAAGGGGTGCTGGATGCGAGTGTATATTCCAAGAAAACACCTGGCAACGGTGACATCTCTTCACAACGTTTATACAATCTTTAAATATTGAAGGCCAAAAGTAACCAACTCGCATAATACGTTGGGTTGTAGCAAGCCCAGATAAGTGACCGCCACATGCCCTAGCATGGAAATCATTAAGCACCCACGCCGCTTCTTCGTGATTCAAGCAATGACAGAGAATAGAATCCTTTCCTTGATGATACAAAGTGTCACCGACGATAGTATAATATTTAGCATGATATTTCACACACCGTCGCTCATCCCATGAATAATGTGGAAGAAACTTAAAATTTTCGAGATATATAATGAAATCCCCATACCAAGGGTCCTCGAACGAGATGAGAAATAAGTGTTCATCCACAAAGGAATCTTCATGGATGAGATCCTCATCAAGTCTCGGAAGGTCCGACATAAGCTCAAAAAACACCAACGATTTCACCAACTTCACAGAAGCAAAATCGAGATCGAACTCCTGAAGGATCTCAATCCATTTATTGTACTTCCCCCCTATAAGGCGTCATGATAGCACGAACTGAAACAAATTGATATGCACTACAACTATGGTTGTTCTAAGCAAAATGTAGTGTCATAATCATTGGACTACATGTACAGTCACAAGTGCCAACTTTTCTACGTGAGTATATCTCAGTTCAGCATCTACTAGATTTCAACTGAGGTAATAGATGACATCCTCGACGAGTGCATCATCAACCTGAACTAAGACCATGCCAATCGTCTCTTGGGACACAGCCACATAAAGTATAAAATCTTGTGCAAATTCGAGTGGACTAAGCACAGGGGTTGATACCAAAGCTTTCTTAAGGGCATCGAAAGACTGCTGGGCTCGCTCATCCCAGATAAACGGTGTGTCTTTCTTCAACAAATGCGCGAAACCTTTGGTAATATTAGCATAATTGACTGCAAAGCGACGCAAAAAAGTAGCTCTCCCCTAGAGGCTCTGAAGTTGAAACAAGTTGCACAGAGGAGGCAACCGAAGTATTGCCTCAACTTTGAGAGGATCGACTCTAATACCCTCTTTTGAAACTAGAAATCCTAGATGGCGACCAGACCTCACTGCAAAGATGCATTTATTAAGATTCAATCGGATCTTGTAGCGTATACATCATTCGAGAACCCAACGAAGGTGCTTGGGGTGGTCCATTCTCTTGCGATAATGGCTAGTAAGATCATCCAAGAAAACCTCCATTATACTTTTAAGATCATGAAAGGCATAGGTCATGGCACGCTGAAATGTAGCTCCAACGTTTTTAAGGCCGAAGGGCATTTTCCAATATGCAAACGTACCCCAAGGACAAATGAAAGCAGTCTTGTGTTGGTCCTCGGGTTTGATTTGAATCTGGTTATACCCTGAAAAGCCATCCATAAACAAAAAAATATCACTTCCCGCACACGCATCCAAGATCTGATCAATGAATGGGGTGGGGAAATTGTCTTTCAAACATGCATGATTCAGGTCTCTAAAATCAATGCATACACGGATCGTTCCCTGCTTCTTATCCACAGGACGGCGTCTGACACCCATTCGGTAAGGGGAACGGGGTAGATAAAACCAGCTTTGAGCAATTTCTCCACCTCTGCCTTGATAGTAGCTGCCTTCCTAGGATTCACAGCATGAAGACATTGTCGAACCAATTTAGCATGAGGATACGTTCTAATCTCGTGCTCGACAATACTAGGGTCTATTCCTGGCATCTCCTTGTATGACTAGGTGAAAGCTTCCCGAAGCTCAGTAAACAATTCGGTGTTGATGGCAACCTCCTCGGAAGAGAAATCATCATCGATGTAAGCATTCTCAATCTTTTTGGGAGTGCGAGAGATGATGATCGGTTGAGTCAGGGAAATATTATCCATGTTCCCCTCTGCATAAATCTCATGTGAGCCCAAAAGAGCCATGAGGAGACCAACCATCTCTGCAAGAGTCATCCTAAACTCTTCTTGCTTGACGACATCGAGGTTGGGAAGGAAATAAGAGCGATGATGCAAATCCTCCCAAGGTCTCTCACTACCACACATGGCCTCGATAATAGCTTCATTCGAAGGTAAAGTACTATCAAGCAAATCATTCGAACAAGATGAGTCGATTTCCCAAACTAGCAACGTAACGGGATCTTCCTCATTTGTCCGAGGAGAGGGGAGATCTGACTCTGTAGTGGCTTGTTGAATATCCTGATAAGCAAGCTCGGCAGCAGAAAGTGGCATAGACATCCCGACGTGCACAATGTCTCCAGACGTAGAACTCGTGGATAGTAAAGTCCATGGATCATCAAAGTATGAAGTTCGGAATGGTACATTATGTAAAGGAGGAGGCGCATTGTCGAAAATGGTTCCAATAAAATTCAAGGGTGTGTGAAAATCCTCACAGCAGATCTAAGAGATGATGTATACCTCACAATGAAATAATTTAGGAATAAGATCAGAGTGGTCAATGCAGTAAGATGAGCAACAGAATAATAATACAATAGAACTCGGATAGAAGCAAAAATACTTCACACACACTGATTAATTAATCACAATATGGACAAATAAGTAGTACAATGCATAAGGATTTCAATGCCTAAGGTGGCAAATCGAATTAGCCTTCATGGAGTGATCAAAAGATCACTGGAGTGTCATCGGAGCACAACTGGAAGTCTTCATCATCATCAGTGGAGTCATCAATGCTCAAGTAACTGTCAACCATCAGTCAAACTGAGTCTAACTGAGTGTGGTAGGTGTAACTGATTGTAACTAGAACTAACTGAATGAAGGAGGCTCAGTGGAGGGTGCACGAGGAGCTAACTAAAGTTAGAATAGGTATTCATGTCTCATCAAAGGTCAATCGGAGTGATAACTACAGTGAGGAGTTAGTCTAGCCTCAAATCAAGGAAAGACTGGTGGCTAACTAAAGTAAACTGGACTGGTAGGTGAGAAAGGCACCCTTCTTCAGTGGAAGGTGAGAACTGGGTGCATGACAGGCTAGGAGGGATTAATCTGAGTGGAAAGTAGCTCCCGAGTGCTCGGAGACTAAGGATTGGGTGTTGGAGGTGTCAACCTGATGACTAGGTAGCATGCGGATGCATGCAATGCATGCAGAATGCATGCAATACTGAAAATGCAAAGGATGAAAATGCTAGTAGGACTAGGATGGAGTATAGGAATATCCTAACACCCCCCCTTAATCCATCCTGGGCCCTGGTAACTAAGACCAAAGGTCACCCAATACAATGAATAATAACAGTTAATAAACTAAGGAAATGGGGAAAACCTCATGGGAAAAATACCCCCCCCTCAAAATAGACAGTAAGGCACACAAAAAAAAAATGCTCCAAACTCAAGCAGGTGTGATGCTTGGTCATATGTCTGGAGGTATCTTCTTCTTGGGAACAAGTGGATCATGCTCAAAAAGCATGTGCTTGTACTTGCTCTTCAGATCGAATGTGATGAGAACAAATCCAAAAGTATGAGGATGATCCTTGAACCTGTGATTCAAATCAGCTAAGGTAGGATAAAAAGCATGAATGTGCAGAGAGTCTTTTGTCTTCTCCTTCGAACCATCATGGGTGAGATTATGCTCAAAAGAACCATCAAATAATAGTAAATGTTTTGAATCCAAATCAAATCCAAGACTTAAAGAATACTTTTTTGAGATCTCCTTTGAACCAGCAGGGGTGAGATCAAAACTATCATATGCATGAGAAATTATCCCAAGTAGTGATTGCTTGGATTTTAAATCAGCTCCAAGACTTGAAACATGGTTTCTTGAGATCTCCTTTGAACCATAAGAGGTGAGATCAAAACCAGTAAATGCATGAGAATTAATCCCAAGCAAATGGAAATGGTTTCTTGAAATCTCCTTTGAACCATAAGAGGTGAGATAAAAACCATGATGTGCATGAGAAATTATCCCAAGCGAATGGAAATGGCCATATTCTTCAATAGCCTTCTGAAAGCATGGAATAATGATCATATAATAGTAAATAAGAGGTGATAGATCAAGGAGAGCGAATGCATTACTTCCAATGACTTATTTTACCTCCGAAACATTCAATAGATCATGATGCAAACCAACAAACTCTGGTGCAAGAGAGGATTTAGGACCTTCTGCAATTTCTAGAGTGTGAGCTGGCACAGAATTCGAAATAGAAGAAATTTGGAGCATGAGTGTAGAATCTGCAAGTTCTTCTTCTTTGTGGCTAACTTCAATATGAGATATGTTTGATACTGATTCATGATCAATGAGATCATCAAGGAGGGTGAATTCATCACTTTGCTTTCTCTTGAAAGGGTTTGGACCAATCCCTTCATTCTGCTTGCCAAAACTTTTATCCAGGTGGGCCCATAGCTCTTTTGGAGATTTAATATATTCATCATCAACGGAGTAGAATGCCAAGATTCGAGACATAGCAAACATCATGGCTGAAATAGCTCTTCCACCTTTATTTAACCAGTCAATCTCTTCTTCAGAGGATTCGAACTCTCTTTCAAAACAATGATCAAAGAGATCATTTTTCTTCAAATTTTTCTTCGGTTTCCATTCATCATAGTTGAATGGAGAAAGAAGATCATAGTTGAATGTAGGAAGAGGAGGGATTTCTTCTAAATACATGGAAGCTGCAGAAGACCTGCAAAAACAATAGATAATATCTGCAACTGCTACTGCTACAAAAGTGCAGAAACTGCTGCAACTGCTGCACTCAAAATCTTGATAATAACCTGCAAAAAACTCTCAGGAATGGAGATAAACAATACTCTCAACAGGCTCTGATACCATGTGAAAATACTCACAGCATATCTAAGAGATGATGTATACCTCACAATGAAAGAATTTAGGAATAAGATTAAGAGTGGTCAATGCAGTAAAATGAGCAACAAAATAATAATACAATAGAACTTGGATAGAAGCAAAAATACTTCACACACACTAATTAATTAATCACAATATGGACAAATAAGTAGTACAATGCATGAGGATTCGAATGCCTAAGGTGGCAATTCGAATTAGCCTTCATGGAGTATCAAAAGATCACTAGAGTGTCATCAGAGCACAACTGGTGTCATCGGAGCACAACTAGAAGTCTTCATCATCATCGGTGGAGTCATCAATGCTCAAGTAACTGTCAACCATCAGTCAAACTGAGTCTAACTGAGTGTTGTAGGTGTAACTGAGTGTAACTATAACTAACTGAATGAAGGAGGATCAGTGGAGGGTGCATGAGGAGCTAACTGAAGTCAGAATAGGTATTCATGTCTCATCGGAGGTCAATCGGAGTGATAACTGCAGTGAGGAGTCAATCTAGCCTCAAATCAAGGAAAGATTGGTGGCTAACCAAAGTAAACTGGACTGGTAGGTGAGAAAGGTGCCCTTCTTCAGTGGAAGGTGATAACTGGGCACATGACAGGCTAGGAGGGCATAATCTGTGTGGAAAGTAACTCTCGAGTGCTGGGAGACTAAGGACTGGGTGCCGGAGGTGTCAACCTGATGACTGAGTAGCATGCGGATGCATGCAATGCTTGAAAAATACATGTTGCATGCAAGACTGAAAATGCTAGTAGGACTAGGATGGAGTATAGGAATATCCTAACAGGGTGCAGGGAAATCATAAGATCCCATCAATGAAGGGTACATACCAGCACCCATGCTCCCAATTGCCGGCTGAGAGTCTGTAACTTGCGGGACTATTGATCCCATAGATGTTGTGGGAGGATTAACGAAGTCCAGCTGATCAATGGTCACAATCCTGCCTTCGTGTGGAAAGCAAATGATCCTGAATATAGTAGATGCGACAGCTTTCATAGCGTACATCAAATTCCGACCCAGTAAAAGGTTGTAGTCGATGGGTGCATCAACCACTTCAACTTCAATAGGTACAGGTTTACCTCCCAAGTGGATAACAAGGGAAGGGATTATCCCATCTGGCTTAAATGACCTAACATCAAAAGCAGTGAGCATGGTCCTAGACATGAGTAGAGGAGGAGAGCCAATATCTTTCCAACAAGCTAAAGACATCACTGACGCGGAAGCGCCTTCGTCAACCACCGTTCGTTTGATGAAAGTTTTAAGGAACTCCACATGGATTTGAAAAGCCACGTGGTAAGGTAAGCAAGGTTGAACATCAGTAGTGTCAAACTTGATAACATTGGGACTCCCTCCATCTTGAACTCCTAACGCACACAAAAGGGCATGCATTTGAGAAGGACACGCCTGTAAAACTTCAAGAGCCGACATGGCACACGGACTTTGGCCCAAATATTCTACAATGGAGTAGTTCTTGACGGCTCAGGCATGTTGATGTTTATGTAACTTTGGAATGTATTTCACATATATGTATATTGTATTCCTATAGAGATGTTATTATTCCTCTATACGGAAGTGTCGTCATTTATATTGTAAGTGTCGTAACTTATACTTGATGGGTTATTAGACCACCTTGTTGGGGTCGGCCCTGTATAAGTCATGTGTTTCAAAGGGTTATTAGACCACCCTATCGGGGGTCGGCCATGTGGGTCAAAGGGTTATTAGACCACCCTAGTGGGGGTTGGCCCAGTCAGCATTATGTTAAGTGGTTAAGTTGAGGCCGACCTAGTTGAGTAAAGGTCAAGTCAAGTTAGTGTATAAATAGAGAGTGTGTCTCTCTCATTTTACACATTCTATTCTCTCACTCACACTCGGGAGAGTGGCGCACTTGTGGAGGAGGAGGCTCTGCTGCTAGGAGAAGACTATCTCTTGTATTCTGGTTGTGTCATTGCTCTATCTATCTCTGAGGAAGTTATTGGGGTTTTTCACCTTTATGGTTTTCCCCAAGTAAACTCTGTGTCTTTTGTGTGCTTGCATTATTGTGTCCATGATTGATATGCTGTAGATTTGTTGTACATGTTGTTCTCTCAGTTAAGAGCCTAGATCAGATTGAAGTAAATTCTGAAAATTTAACATGATATCAGAGCTATCCTGAAAGAAGGCATGATATGGCATGTATGACACTTGTTGCACTTACGATGCTAGGGCTTGATATAGCAAAAACCAGTCATCGTAGCACTTTCGCTATAAATCCGTTTTGGCGATGTTTCCGGATCTAAAACTTTTACAAGTCAAAGATAAGATCCCCATGTACCTTGTTTCCAAAGGACAACCTCTAATTCGTTGTACTTTGTGATTTATGATCTTTACAATATAGAGTTTCTGCCTCTTCCAGATCTGAGTCAAAAACAGGTGACCTTGGAAAAAAGGTCATAAGTTGGGATAGGAAGCTCCAAATGAAATTTCATAAAACGTGATAGGTATTACATAGACTATACTATCTCAAGAAAATTTTCAGAGGCCGAGGTTGAAGCAGTGACACGTGGAAATCCGTACAAGTGCGCTCTCCTATATTATGCCATAACCAAGTCACGTTGCGACACTTAGCATAAATCTCTCTCAGAGAATCCAATTTAGGTCAGAACTATCGGGATGGAAATATAACTAGTCAAGCTATCTCCAAAAAAATTTCAGAGTCCGAAGTGGAACCAGTGACATGTGGCACGCCGTACAAGTTCGCTCTCCTGTATTATCCCATAAACAGGTCACGTTGCGACACTTGGAATAACTCTCTCTCAGAGAATCCAATTGAGGTCAGACCTATCGGGATGGAAAGATAATAGGTCGGTCTATCTCAAGAAAAAATTTCAAACCCTATGGATCAAAAAGTTCGGAGTTACACCAGAAACAATCAGGTACATATTTCTATCAAAACAGAATTATTTTTGAGCACCTTCATTCATGGCTTCCGAAATTTAGGGCTTCAGAGAAAGTTGGAATTTTTGTAATCAGAGACCACGGCTGGATGCTACTCATCAAAATCAAAATTTAGAGACCAAGATCAGATTTTTTGGTTGGGAAGAAGGCTGGGCTTGATCAAACCCCAGTTCAGGACTTTGATCGGAAAGATGGAAAATTAGGGCTTCAACAAAAATTGGAATTTTGGAAATCTGTGACCACGGCTGGAAGCTCCTCAGAAAATTTGAAGCTTAGAGTTTTTAATCAAATCTTTTGGTTGGGTGAAGCTCCTGGAAACTCAAACCCTAATTCAGGGTCCTCCCTAGTGAATCCAGAAATCTAAAAGGCAATTTCGGGGGGTGAAACTTTGCAGTTTTCAAATTCTGAATATACTAGCTTGATTAGCTCATCAAGGCACATATTTCTATCCTTTCAGAAGTTTGAAATTCAAAGTTTGAATTTTTGGGGTTTCTTTGACAAACCCTATTACAGCTCTAGATCCAATTCCTGCAAATCAAGTGGATTGGGTTAATCCTAGAAGAGGATGGATTGGTCACCTGCATAAGTGAAGAAGTTCCTGTTTTAGAGGGAGATGAGGCTAAGGCCTTCCATAAGAAGATTACAAGCAATCTTGACAGGTATGACTCATCGAGGTATGTTTCAAATTTTGTTCATGGTTAAGTTTATGATATGTTTGTCTTCATATCATTACAGTACAATCTTGATTAATTACTAGACCTGTCGTATCACCTTAATAGAAGATATTCATTGATTAAGGTTTTGACACTTATGAATGTACTAATGCATTGTGATGTTGTATGAGGTTTATGTTGTTTTCTAACATAAAAGGTACACCAAGAAAGACAAATCATGTTCTACTTCAAGAACATATGATCATGGTGACATGAAGACAAAGATTCATCCATTGTCATGGATCACATAGAAGATCTACTTTCGAGGTATGTATAACTTGGTCCTACAATGGTTAACCTATGAGACATGCAGGTTACTAGCACAAGTCACTGAAGAGAACCAGAAGACATTATGCGGGTATGTTATACATAACTAGCTAGCATGCTAATCCAGGTATGTTTTTCCTATATCAAGCTAGAATCCTAGCTTGTGTTAGGATCTTATACTGTTGTGTTGTTGATAATGATTATTCATGAAGTCATAGGTTTGAATAGTCATGGTTGTATGCATATTATGTTTCTTACCATAATTGATGATATGACTTACCGGAAGAATCATGAAGGTATAGGTTTGAGTAATCATGGGTTTATGCATTGATGATTTAACTAATCAGAAGAGTCCTATGATCAAATAAGAATATGCATGAGTAAAAGAAGACTTCCCTGAAACCTTGAATACTAATGTTTATTATCTGTGAATGATCATGACTATACATGTTTAAGATTATTGTGTTTTGATAGTATTAAGATTATATTAATAAATGTGTGATTATGTATGAGACCTCAAGGATAACACAATGATGATACTAATAAGCATGCATAGTGATTAAGGATGGATGTAAGTTCAAGGACAGGTAATCCAGGAAGCAAAAATCAAGAGGGAGCACACTCCAGTTGTTCCTGCAAGAAAGCAAAGGAGCACACTTCAGTAGTTTATGCAAGGATGCAGATATTCAGAGGGAGTTGACCATCTTTCTATATTCCACAATAGAAAGGTGTAGAAGAAGCTACTTCAGCTGCTCCTGCAAAGAAGCAAAGACTCAAAGGGAGTCGACCCAGCAACCAAACAAAGATAAGTATTTTTAATTATCATTTCTTGCATATTTGTTTGTTTAAATAAAATTGTTCAATGATGTATATGCTCATGTTCCTAGACTTAGGATATGTATTGGCATATTAGAATGATTGCATTAATGAACAGTATACTGCTAATATGCATGTGATGCGTAAGTGGCCTATGGCACTATACAACATTCCAGTGCTACTTATCTAGAATGAAACCTCTTTGTTGACATGTTGGGAGTAGTAAAAACTCTTAACAATGTTCTGGTAGAGACTGGAAGGCATCTAGAAAGTTGTGGAACATGGATAAATGTTGTATTGAAGCATTGGCTAAGATAATTGCATTACTGTATGACATATTTCTTTATGTGTAAGAATTTGTTTGAAAATTATGAGATGTTTCTAATCATGCAATTTAACTTGTTTTGTAGAAAAGACCGTATACCTTCACCTACAAAAGAAGGATTACAACATTTGTTCAAGCAACAAAATTATCTATTGAATATATTGAAGTTCCCAGGATATGGGAAGAATGCCATGATCCATCGATCATGAAGAACGATTTTTAGGATGCGGTCCCAAGAGCTGAAGGGAATTCTATTGTGACTTCCAAATGGAACTATCAGATCAAGCATGCTGCAGATGGAAGCATAGAGAAATATAAAAGTGATGGAATAGAAGATACACCAAATGGATTTCAAGACATCCTTCTTGAATGGTGTAGTCATATATGTGTGCAGAACTTGGTAGGATAGACATCTTTCCATCCAATTTGGGATTTACCAAGAGTAAAGCGGATTCCAACCTTTACTACAAGGTTGAGGAAGGCAATCCAGTGATACTACTTTTGTATGTGGATAACCTATTTGTTATAGGTGAAGATAGATTGATTGCCGACACGCAGCGGAACCTTGCTGTCGAGTTCAAGATGAAGAACTTGGGGATGATGCACTATTTGTTTTTGGCATGGAGGTGTGGCAGAGTGCAAATGGAATCTTCCTTAGACAAGGGAAGTATGCAGTAGAGATCTTGAAGAGGTTCAGGATGATGGATTGCAAGGCCATGGCCACACCTATGGCATCGAATCTAAAGCTTCTTTGTGATGCTTCATCTGAGCTAGTTGATGTCTCTATGTATCGTCAGATGATTGGGTCCTTGATGTACCTGATGAACACGAGACCATATATTTGCTTTGCGGTGAACACATTGAGCTAGTTCCTGACGGATCCGAGGAGTGTTCACCTGGTTGTTGTAAAGCATGTTCTGAGGTACCTGAAGGGTACAGTGGATTATGGGCTCAAGTATGAAGCGAATCAAAAGTTTAACCTGCAGGATTATGTTGATTCATATTGGGATGGCAGTGCTGCAGATAGGAAGAGCACATCTGGATGCTGCTTCAGTATGGGATCAGGTGTGATCTTGGTTTAGCAGGAAGCAATCCTACATAACACTGAGTACAGCTGAGGCAGAGTATGTTGCAGCCTGTTCAGCTAGTTGTGAGGCAGTATGGCTACGGAAGCTACTGTCTGAGTTATTTGATCTCCCATTGGATGCTACTGGTATCTTTTGTGATAACCAAAGTTGTGTGAAGCTGTCCGAGAACCCAGTGTTTCATGACAGGTCGAAACACATAGAGATCAAATATCACTATATCAGGGATATGGTGCAGAGAGGAGCTGTGAAGCTCCTGTACATTGCAACGGACGAGGAGATTGCAGATGTGCTGACAAAACCACTAGCCATAGTGAAGTTCGAGTACTTCAGAGAGAGGCTTGGTGTTCTTCGGATTGATGACACTTTGAGGAAGAAGTGATGGACACATTTGCAGAGGCCATTCCAAGCATGTTGGAAGGAGGATCCTTCACATGGCTGTGGATCTAAGCACTGGATGATGAGCATCAGGACGACGCTCCAGTTACTGCTCTGTATATGCATCAGGATGATGCTCGATATGATCAGTTGGATCATTTATATGTATATGTATGTATGCATCATGTTGGATGTTGGATATGATCAGTTGGATCATTTATGTATGTACCAATCATGTTCGATGCTGGATATGATCGGTTGGATCATTTGTATGTATTTTGTATATGCATCATGTTGGATGCTTGGACCATGTATCTGTATATGTATCAGGTGGATACATTGTATGATTAAGTAGATCATTTATGTTGATATGTATCATGTATGATCAGGTGGATCATGTATTTGTATTTGTATTAGGTGGATACATTGTATGATCAAGTGGAACATGTATGATGATATGTATCAGGTAGATACTTGGTATGCATCAGGTATATACATGATATGATTAGGATGATCGTGGATGACGAGCTTCGGGATGTTGCTCCAGATGACTTGCAGCAGGATGTTGCAGTGATGATGATCAGGATGATCATGTATACATCAGGATGATGTATGGTGAGTATCAGGTTGATACTCTATGGCCGTGGATCAGGTTGTGCAGATGAGCATATAATTTGGCCCTGGGAGATTTGCAGATCGTCTTTCAAGGTTTTTTCTATGGGATATAATTTGGCCCTAGGATATCTAGCAAATTCTCTTTCGAGGTTTTACTCTGGGAGGACATATAATTTGGCCCTAGGAGATCTGCAGATAGTCTTTCGAGGTTTTGCCTATGGTATATAATCTGGCCCTAGAATATCTGGCAGATGCTCTTTCGAGGTTTTGTCCTATGGCATATAATATGTCCCTGGGAGATTTGATAGGTTGAGTCGTGTGCTCGTAATCAATCCTGGGATGCTCTTTTGAGGTTTTTTCATGACCACATATAATCTGTCCCTGGGAGATCCTATAGGTAGAGTTGTGTGCTCGTAACAGCCTAGGATGCTCTTGCGAGGTTTTGTGGTGACCACATATAATCTGTCCCTGGGAGATCCTATAGGTAGAGTTGTGTCCTCATAACAGCCTGGGATGCTCTTGCGAGGTTTTGTGGTGAGGTCACATATAATATGGCCCTGGGAGATCCTATAGGTAGAGCCATGTGCTCGTAACAGCCTGGGATTCTCTTTCGAGGTTTTGTGACGCACGTAATAAGTCCTGAGGTTTCCACAGTATGGCCAGTGATGACGAAGACTTGTAGGTGGTGGGCCTACATCCAGTATGAAAAAGGACTGGCTCTGTAGAACTTCCTATGACGAGTAGATTCGGAGATTGATTGAGATAGCAGCAGTAGTGACGATGATGATGACTCGATGATGATTATCCAGTGACAATGATCCAGAGAAGAAGACTTGTGCTAGAAGACTTGTGTCGAGAAATACCTTCCTAGTTAAGAGGGAGTGTTTATGTTTATGTAACTTTGGAATGTATTTCACATATATGTATATTGTATTGCTATAGATATGTTATTATTCCTCTATACGGAAGTGTCGTCATTTATATTGTAAGTGTCGTAACTTATACTTAATGGGTTATTAGACCACCTTGTTGGGGTCGGCCCTGTATAAGTCATGTGGGTCAAAGGGTTATTAGACCACCCTATTGGGGGTCGGCCATGTGGGTCAAAGGGTTATTAGACCACCCTAGTGGGGGTCATCCAGTCAGCATTATGTTAAGTGGTTAAGTTGAGGCCGACCTAGTTGAGTAAAGGTCAAGTCAAGTTAGTGTATAAATAAAGAGTGTGTCTCTCTCATTTTACACATTCTATTCTCTCACTCACACTCGGGAGAGTGGTGCACTTGTGGAGGAGGAGGCTCTGCTGCTAGGAGAAGACTATCTCTTGTATTCTAGTTGTATCATTGCTCTATCTATCTCTGAGGAGGTTATTGGGGTTTTTCACCTTTATGGTTTTCCCCAAGTAAACTCTGTGTCTTTTGTGTGCTTGCATTATTGTGTCCATGATTGATATGTTGTAGATTTGTTGTACATGTTGTTCTCTTAGTTAAGATACTAGATCAGATTGAAGTAAATTCTGAAAATTTAACAAGGCATTAGGATTATGTGTAGAGCGCTTAAGCACACCTTTCGGTATCCGCGGCATAATAGAGGGCTTCTCGATATGCAAGGAATTATCAAGAGGATGGGGAGGCTCATTCCCCATATTAGGATGTGGTTCACCATAATCGCGTTGACGAGTAGCAACACTAACCTCTGATTGGACCATATTCACGCATCCATAACCACTAGTATTGGAAGAAGACGTTGGAGTCTCATTAGGTCCATAACCCGCGGCGGGAGCATGCGAAGCCATGTTTTGATGATGATGAGGAAGGGGATCCCTCAACACATCTAGGCTCTGTGCCAAATGCTTCGATGCTTCTTCGATTCGAGGACACAAGTGAGTAAGATGATCTTCCTCGCAAAGCTTACAAGGAAATTTCACCTTACACCTAGGTTCACGGTCCTCACCAGCATTTCTACCTTCCCGAGGAGGGTTGGAATTCTCATTACGAGGGGTATTGCGATTGCTATTATTGTTCCCATTGTTTCCACCCTTAAGGTTGTTTCTCCCCTTCTTCTTACCACTAGGCTGCTGGTTACCCGATGGTTTTGTCGTTTACATAGTGTGTACATCGGATGATGGGGTGGAAGTGGACAAGGTGTGAACCTGTCCGGGAGTAGACTAGTTTAGCGACAAATTTTGCATTTGATTAGCCACCAAATATACAAGGCGAGTACTTGCGGATCCCACAATGCCATCGGCATGCGGTCCAGGAACTGTCTTGGGCTCATGTCTTGTTCGTGGTGCATCAAGGATGAGGTCGTACAATATGTCAGACTGAGAGCATAGTAAGTCTAACTGCTAGACTTTTAAGATGGCTTGTTCCTCAGTCACAATACCGGACATCAAAACATCCTTAGCAATAAATGGAAGTAGAGACTTGAGGAACCATTCCAAAAGAAACTCTGGAGGAATGTTGGCTTTCACTAATCGCTTCCGTTGATGCCACTCTTGAAAGTGGTCAGAAATATGCATGGCCTTATTCTGATGGAAGGTAGACAAAAGTTCAGTACCAGTATCGTAATGAACTGGCAATTGGAAATGATCCAAGAAAACCAAAGCGATCTCATTGAATCCCCTATAAGTTTTCCCCGGCAACTCAACATACCATTTTGGAGCTGTCCCCGTGAGGGTGCGTTGAAATAGTTGCAATCTAACGGAATCGTGATTCAACGAGTTGGAAGAGCACCAAAGGTGAAACATCGTGACATGATCACCCAGATCCTCACCACCTTTCCCCTCGAACTTAGGAATGTCCGAAGGAAGCTTGGTAGGAACCGGAGGCCAACTAGGATCGTGACACACCGGATCATTCATGAGCTTCGAAAGATTCAAAAGATTCAAACATGCAAGGAACGGGAGCTGTGGCTGGAAAGCTTGATTATAAGCTCCCATAAAAAGTTTGATTATAAGAACCTGAAGGATAGGAAGGACCAAATGCTTGACCATGAGCATTAAACTACTGATTATGTGGTCCTAATGGACTATAAGCTTGACCATGGCCGTAAGGTTGATAACCTCCTCCAACCTGACCCATATGAGAGTAAGCAAGTATATATGTGTTTTGGGCACCATATTGAGGTGGGTTGTATTGATGGCCAGCACCGATGATATTGTAGTAAGGGTTGACACCATAAGTAAGGGGCATATACGTACTATTCGTAGCAGGAACCGTGTTGTAATAACCATGATTATAGGGTATGCTCCCACCCCCAGCATAAGTGTTAGGATTAGCGTGAGCAGTCGTGTAGTGACCATAAGCATGAGATGTATTCCCATCCCCAACATTGGTGTTACTAGTAGCAGGAATGGTGGCATTATGACCATGAGGATAAGGTATATTCCCACCTCCTACATTAGCATTACTAGTAGTGGCAGTGGATGTAAAAGTATGCAGTATATGTCCACCACCGTGGTTGGGAGGAGCGTTAACATTTGCGAAAGTGGTCGTGGGTTGATGGGTAGTGACATGTGTATTAAGTGGTAGATGGAGAGCCAGGTTGCGAACAGTGTTCCTATTAGGTTGGGTAGTCCTAGGAGGCGGCCGTTTTCCAACATTAGCATTATTAGGAGAAATGTGACCGGTCCCCATACTATGTGTGTGAGTGGACAATGTGGTGCCCCCAACGAGGATATTACCCCCAATGGGGGTAGTGTGGCTAACACCATGACTAGTGCCAGCGTGACTACCAAAAGCAGTGGAAGGATCAACTATGTTGTAATTACGCATACCAAAAGAGAATGCGGTAGGGTTAATCGTAGGACCTATGTCATCTTGTAACTCTGGCTTCCCGTGTATATAATTATGGGAAATCAAAGGATCGAGCGGGTCATCCTCGGGTGGATTTGGACCAAACAAACTAGGTTGAATCTCGGGTGGATCCAGACCAAATAAACTAGGATGGGTCTCAGGTGGATCACCCCCCCATGCCTCACAAGGAGTAGGGGTGTCTGAAGTGTGCTAGACTCTACCCGATGGAGTCGTAGAGATTTCTTCCGTATCAGAGTGTGCAGTAGTCATGAAGTCTAGGATGTATGTCTCGTAAGAATCCGAAGACTCAGAGGGAGCTCGTCGGCATCACCTAGCAACACGGCGTGAAATATCGATCGGTTTTAAACAAGCCAACCGACGGGATCGGCGAAGAGTAGGACTCCACACCACGATATATTCAGAGAGAATATAAAATCACAGTGTCCCCTAATGGCCAAACTATCGATCAAAAATAGTAAATCAAAAGCACACACCTAGAGAAACTACAGGCAAGAGCAGACAAACAGAGTGGATAAATGAGCTCTCGACACTAGAGCCGTTATGTCTTGCCTAGGAGAGGCTTGAGACTCCCAAACTGTAGCTGGAGGTAATAGAATCAGTTATAGAGGCACCCAGGCTTTACTCCGTGCAAAGGGTTGTAACCCTCAGAAACAAACAACTGTGATGTCCAACCTCTATCTGACTCAGGACAAAAATAGTATAACCACTGCAAGTACCCTGTGCGATACCTAGGTAAGGAAACTATGGTTACCGTAGTATAACCAATGCTCAAGGGGACAGTCATAGGTGGGATCCATCGTATGGGCAGGGTAGCTAAGCCCAAAACTCAAGAGGGTCAAATCCCCCAAGAGTCCCCAGATATGAGCAAACCTTGGAAATATCTCCCATGTTAAGCCGGTATTGGAGGGATATCTCCACAACCAACCTCCCGTGACCTCATGCTTAACTCTGGTCTAAGTAGAGCTTCCTGAGAACACCGATGTATACCATGAATTTCACCACTCCCTGGTCAGACACATAATGTTTTGTCTAGTAGTCTTGGATCATTTACTCACAATGATCTATTGCAAGACTCTAAACCTATGCTAGTTGGTGTACCCTATAAATAAAATCGATCTAATCAATTTTAGATTAAGCATTAATTTTAATGGTTGTGGTTACTCAAAGGATATGGTCGTGAAACTAGTGATGTATATGACTCAATAGTATGCAAAATCATCAAACTCTAGATGCATCTGTCCAATAAAAACAATGTCACTAACATGCAAAATCAATCCAACAGTTTCGAAATAAAAAATGCAACTCTTTTATATTTTCAATGCACAAGTAGAACATAAATGAAAGCAGCAAGCACTCAATGCAAAATGCAGTACATGAAAATAAATTTTTTGTATTTTCGTTTATAAACAAAAGGAAAATGCAAAGCTATGTTTTTGTATTTTTCAATATAATGAAATGAAAAATGCAAGCAAAATCTCACTATTCAGTTACAGAAATGCCGAGGGAATCACTCAAACAACCTAGCAGATCCTAAATAGTAAGACTCAGCTAATGGAATGAGCTTACAAATTAAAAATGGATAAAAACCAATGAGACTCAAAACCAAGAGAAAAGAGGAGTTATGGTCACAAACAAGGCTTGGAACAATTAGGAGCAAGGCCAAAGAAGACTCAGGAACACTCAGAATCAACCCAGCCACAACCAAAGGCAAAAAAAAAATCAGCCCAGAGTTGTACGCTACTGTCGAAGGAAAACCTGTGGGTACCCGCGGGCTATAGTGTAGACAGTTATGGGTAGACGCAGGAAGAGCTAAGCTCACCCGCGGGTAGGGAAAAGTAAATGAGTAGAAAAAGAGTCCAATGGCTCATAAAAAGGATGTTTTCTATAGAGTATCCTAACGGCCAATCAATGACACAGAGACTCGACACACAGCAACTCTAAATAAGGACTAATGCTCAAAAATCCCCAAAAATGGATGTTATCCCCAATGGAGTCACCATTTCTGTGTTGGAGAAAACTTCCTATGGATTGGGGTGGACCACAACAGACAATTGACTACCAAAAATTAACTCAATTCTCAATGTTATGCTATATAAATGATAATGCTAAGATAATGAAGAACATAACCAACCTCGATCCAAACGTTTGATGTAGATCCGCGTTGTAGCTTTAAATTCGTGCACTTGAACCTGCAAATTAGTCTTGACAGCCAAAATACAACAAGCGCATATAATATAAATGACATTAACATCATCAATAGCAATGGTCCATGATATTATAAGTAAATGAAACCCAATGTAATATAAACAAAATTCACAACATCAATGGACAATAATATGAGTATTTCTATTAATAAATAGCAAGAAGTACAATGTGATATGACCTCTTGTCGGCAACCAATCTGAACCAAGATCTGGGTCTTTCCACTTGTGCCTCCACCACTTGAATCCTCCATGGAATGGCAAACTCAAACTATGATAGGAGTTTGGAAGGTGAACATAAAGGGTTCACAACTACAAGGATCAATGAGTGTAGACTCAAGATAGGGCAAAAATCCACTAGAGTTCTCTTGCTCTCCTTTCTCCTCCCGTCCATAAGCCATATGTGCTCAATATATAGTCCTCTCAAAGGTAGGTGAAAGGACACATCGAGGCGTTTTTGGGGCAAATGGAGGACGAAAGGTCACCCAATGACCGCTTTTTGGGAGTAAAAAGTAATTAACTAGTGATTTTTACCATTTTACATGCTACCTGTGGGCTATAGTGATGCAACTCGCGGGTATGCCCATTGTAATGATGCAACTAGCGTACAGAGGAAAAAATAGGGAAAATAGTGTGTCCGAAGGATATAAAGTGGATCTGAGTCAGTAAAATGGATCCTGCAGGCCAAAGAGTGTTGATGCTCACAAGGTGGAAGATTACGTTGTAACAAAACCAAATACTTTTTATCCTGCTCTCCCTTTTGTTATTCTCGGGTACACCTGGAAGGAACAGAACTCTGTTATTTTTTAGGATACATACATTCCACCGAATATTACAGCTCTCTGATCTATGGGTATTATTTCAGCAGTCCCCATTGAATAGGTAACCAAACTTCCTCGCAATGTCATGGAATTTGATATCAATAGGGAGACACCATGGGGTTTCTTCGATGGAGCTGCATAGGGGACTCCTATTTTCAGTGGAGCTGGAGGGATTATATACCTTAATGAATCACAATGGATCAAGTTCGCTGCCTCCATCGGTCATAATTCCAACAATCATGTTGAATTGATGGAATTGAAATTACTTTTGCATATTGCCATTGAGAAGGGCATCCAATCCATCCAAGTCTTTGGTGATTCATCTCTCATCATACAATGGATGAAGGAAAGGTGGAAGCCCAGGAACAACTCACTATTATCCATCTTTGAGGAGGTCTACCGTCTGACTGGATCCATCAACCAGATTTCTTTCTGCCATGTTTACAAAGAAAGGAATCAAGAGGAGGACAGGCTTTCCAAATCTGGTCTTCTCCTGGAGGTTGGACATTGATAGACTTGGACACATGACCCTAGGATGCAATATGGCCTTGAGCCTATCCTTTTTTTATTTTCTGCTACATTTTGTATATATTTTGATAATGGCTCGACGCCACGTTGTTTTTGTTTTTGACATCATATGAACCTAGTATGATCTTCTGAAGATCTGACTATGGATGTTTATTAATGGCCTAATGCCGATAGGCTGCTAGTTGCATGCAGTTTCTACGAGACCCTTGTGGTTGTGTAAAATGACTCTTCTTTAATACAAAGTAGATTCGCCTTTTTTTTCAGGAAAAAAAAATATAAAAGCATTTAAAATAAAAATATACATATCTGTATTTAATTTTGTAGAAACAAAATTTTAAGAAATAAAACATGTAAATCCTATGTTGTTTTAAATCATTTAAATATTAAAAAAAAACATAAAATATTAAAAAGTTAAGTTAATTTTTTTTATTAGTTTTTAATGTAATAAATATGTATTTTCCATAATATATATTGTGTTTAAAGGTGAGGTGGAAGAGATATGTCACGTGTGTCATATCAAGTGGGACATGTTAGTTCCAAAAACTAAATATAAAAAAAAATAAAAGCAAGGTAAAATTTAAATTGGTTAGATTGTAACATACATTTATATAAATATAAAGAACAATAAGTTAAATATTAGTTTTATGATAATTGCAAATTAATAATAATTGGGTAAATTGCAAGTATTATACTTCATAATTAGTATGTATTTGTAGGATTTATGTGTTACAGTTTACTACATGAAACAGTTTACTCTTATACAATTATATTAGGGTATAATTATTTTACTTCATAATTAGTTAATTAATATAATTTTTGCATATTTGTAGGATTTATGTATTAGCATTTACAACATGATTCCAAATTGGAATAGTTGATACCTAGAAAGTGGAGGAAAACCTGCTCTCAAATTTAAGACCTTGAAATGGATTTGCACCTAAAAAGGTTCGATCCCAAACCCTTCTTTTACTAAATAAAATAGACCTGAAATTTATGTTTTTTCATATTTTTTTTCTTTTACTTATAATTTATACTTTCACTTAACTTTCCGTAAGAAAAAAAAAAAAGTTTACAGCTCATTATGTTACAGTATCTCTATGTTTCCATTATGACAATTGTTTTAGGATATACCTTTTGACATCATTTTGAATGTACAAAATCTAATTTATTTTTCAACTTGGAAAAGACATTAAATCTAAATCTGCATTGATTTTCAATGGCATTCACATTTGTATTATCCTCTCGGCCCGGCTGAGATTGAAAGCATATGTGTGGATGCTAAAGCATAAAAAACAGAAAAAAAAATTCCACAAGTTGTTTTAATATATTGACTACAATATCCTTTCCATATTAAATATTCATTTATTATTGCTTTTATATATTTAATATTAAATTCAAAGTAAAATTAATAATTATAATTTTATAAAAATAAAATTTAAAAAGTTAAAATTAAAATGATATTATTTATATATGTAATAAAATAATATATTGATTAAAAGTTTTGTAAATTTGTTTTAATGGTTGAGAGGTGTTTTTTTTTTTGTAAGTAGAAGGTTTTGAGATTAAATAGATCTCACTTCCTTATTAAATTATTTAATCAAAATTACCTAAGAAGTTTTCCATAAATGTAGGAACATCAATATCTTGTGTTGTGAACCATATATATATATCACAAACTGTTTAATATATATATATATATATATATATATCACAAATTGTTTAATATATTGATTACAATATCCTTCTCATATTGAATATTCATTTATTATTATTTTTATATATCATTTTACAAAAATTAAATTTTAAAAAATAACATCAAAATAATAAGAAAGATCATAATAAAGTACATTAATAGTAAATTATATTATAAGCTATCTAAACTAAATTGCTCATAATGTAGACCAACTAATATATTGCAATATGTTACGATAAATTATGATTATCCATCTTAATTTTAATAAAAATTTAAATAGATTCATAAATTGATATAATTTAAATTTAAATAAATAAATATTGAAACCTATTTTTTTTTAGAAATCAATGATAAACTTTGTCAATTAATAGAATGCAAATTTATAGAATACATACAATATGTTTTTATTTTTGAAAATGAACCTATATTTATCATGATATTGGAGATTAATTTACTTACTTTTATAAGTATATCATGATAATGGTAATGGAAAAGGCAAATAATTTCGAACATATTATATGACATTAATCCAATGCATAGGTTTTGAGCTCGATACGATTATCCATAAAACCAATAAAAATTAAATAACAAGATGATTGCCTAACTGGTTAGGACAAACAAAAATATAAAATATTTTCAAAGTTTTTTGAAGTAATACTTTACTCTACATTAATGAAGTAAGTTAATGCATGAACATATCTAACCATTTTTTGAAATATATATATATATATATATATATTAAAGTTCTTACGACATACTTATTTGATAATAATTTGATATTAAATTTGTTTGAAGTTATTTGATAATATTTTTCTCTTTTTCTAAATTATAAATTATAAAAAAAAAAAAAATTATTTCATAAAAAAAATCACTTATTAATATAAACTAGATTTTAATAAATGCTTAGTCAAATTGATATGTTGCTTCAAAATGTAATCTTTTTCATCAATTTTAGATACAAATTGGCATCAAATGAATTATAAGGAGATTGTACAACTAACAAAAGAGTAATTTACTATTTTATTAAGCTAATATTAACACAAACTAGATTTTAACAAATGCTTAGTTAAATTGATATGTTGCTCCAAAATGTAATATTTTTCATCAATTTTAGATACAAATTGGCCCTAAATGAATTATAAAGAAATTGTACAACTAACAAAAGAGAAATTTACCATTTTATTAAGCTAGTAACAAGATTGATTGTGATTCAAAATGTAGGATATACACTCTATTTAAACAAAAATTGAGGACGTTGGCACCAACATTGGAATCGGGACATGATCACCTACGTACTTCATCCACTTGATATCACATGAAAATGAAAAACCTTAGAAGGATTCGCTCAATACCCACTTCACACTTATTCCAACAAAAAGACAATAGCGCTATTCATAGGAGTCTAATTTCATACATAAAACCCAACAAAAAGACAAAAGCACTATTCATAGGAGTCTAATTTCATACATATAACCATTATAATCTATAAGTATATTTGTTCCCATTAAGGAATAATGCATTAAGCAACACTTGTAAAATAATTCATTGAAACAAGTAATTCTATTAAAAAATATTGTTTAATAAAAGATTATAATTATATGTATATGCAAATTAATGTAAATATAATTCATAAAGATGTTAGCTAAGAAACAAGATAATAAATATGTAATAAATGTGGAAATGAAGAAACCCTTCACCAGGAAACTCGGCATTTGTCCTATAGCATTGCCAATCAAGCATTTACTGGGTAAGTACGTATATGCAACCTATAGCTTGGGTAAGAAACCTTCCTTCTCACTCTTGTTTTGGCCATGGAATGAGCCTTGGTATTACAGAGGAAACCCATGTTTCATATGTTTATCTTAATCGCTTGCATTTTCCTCTATCTTTGTTGATCTAACATGTCTAGTTTGTTGTGTGCGCAAAAGGGAAATATATCCCTTTGTTACTCTCCTTTCTAGTTTGTTGTGTGCACTAAAGGAAAATATATCCCTTTGTTAACCTCCCTTCCATATAAATATTTAGCAAGGGATCCATAGCATTGAAGATCGAATTATCTGGGCAAGAAAACCTTTGCGGTTGCTCTCTATTTAAGCCTGGTTGCACCTCAATAATATTTTCTTCACTCACATATAGACACTAGCAGTTATTTTGTAGTAGTCATTAATATAGGTAATTTTTTAAGTGCCCATTTATCTGTCTTTTGAAGTTTACAATAATTTCTATTGCAATCAATGTGTCGCACTTCTAATAGGTGCATTAGTTCTTATAGGTTTACTAGGGCTTCGAGATTTCATTTATAGGTACATTTGTAAACTTTAGCTCCCATCAATTTGGTTTTATTCACCTCAATTTATCTACTAGAGCGGGGATTTAAAATGTTGGCATATAATCATTCCTTGTAGAGACCCCCTTGGAGTGCGGTTATAAGCCCTGTAAGTGCCATGTCGATGCCTATCATGAATCCACAAATTCTTTTTACACATCCTGCAACATTTGTTTCTTTGCCCAACATAGTATATTGGGCTCAACTACTGTCTCTGGACCCCTCATGACTATGCCTTTTATCCTTGGGCATTTTTGGATTCTCTCACTAATATTGACATCACTAGAACGCATGCTTTTGAACAAGTATTTTTCTTATGAAATGCCCATGTCTTTTGATTACTAAAATAGAGTTCACATATTTTTCTTCTAGATATTTTCTTAGAGTATCACAAATTGGCATTATGTAGTTCCAAATTGATGCAGAATTGGCATTATGTAGTTCCAAATTGATGTAGAATTGATATTGATTGAAAAAGAAACAAAGAAGCGAAGTGTAAATATATTTATGCATATAGATCATTTCAAACAACAATATGCTTACTATTTGTCAAATACTTATGTTTGTAAGGCATCTAAATATGGTATTTATTCAAACATGATTCTTTGTACAAGTTCAGCTCTCCCAAGGCCACAAGCTGGAAAAGATAGAAGTTCTTGTAAATTTTTGAAGAATTCAGAAGCTAAGAGGAGAAAGCATGGCCTTTACTTTATGCAATAAGAAGATAATTTATACTGACTTGTATAGATTCAAAATTCCAATTGGAGCCAGAGGTGGTGGTAAGGCAGTGGTTAATAGGCGGTGGCAGTGGTGAACTAGAGAACCGGTAGTTTAGCCAAGCCCTTTAGTTATGTCAGTGTATTAATGCACTTATGCCAATTAATGCATGTTGGGTGAGGCCCAAGTTGACGCAGTTTTGGTGAAGCGAGGCTCAGGTTAGCACAGTTTTTTTGAAGCGTAGCTCCAACGTAGTAGTTTTGAGGCAGAAGTACGAACTCGACAAGGCCTGGTACTAACCTATTTTGGGGAGAAGCGATTCCATGATTCCAGGGAACAGGGTATGGAGCGACACGAAAATGGTGGATAGGGGCCTGCTTCCTTAGTAAAGGTAGAAGTACAAAGGACGACTAGGGTAGTTGGAGCAGTTAAAGAATAAGTGACGGCCTGACAACTACAGGAATAGGGTTGATGAGGCTAGAAGTGAAAAGGACACACCAGGGTACAGTCAATGTCGCGTAGTCAGAGCAAGCGGTTGTCAGAAGGACGTCAAATCCTAGGAAGGGGTGCAAAGGGTGACCAAGGACAAGCGAAGTAGCTGAGAAGTTATGGCAAAGCATGGTTACCGGGGTAACCATGCCATTTTGGGGGGTTAAGGGTACTATGGGGTTTTGGCCCATAACTATTATAAATATGTGACCTTCAGGCACAATCTATAAAAGGGGCAATTTTGGTATAGGGAAGGGTTGGATTTTGGGTTGGTTGTTAGATCTTGGGTGAATATTTTAAGAAATTGGAGAGAAAGAGAGAGGCTCTGCAGCAATGTGTGCTGAGACCTATTGTAGAGAAGAGTCTGCAGCTGTGTGTGCAGACTGGAACTGTTAACCATTCCCATTAAAATAAACAACAGTTCCCGTGGACGTAGCTCCCATCCGGGGGGTGAACCACATAAATACTTGTGTTTTCTGATTGCATTTGTGAGATTGTTTCATGTTTATGTATGTTCATGCTTTTGTATGTATTTTCTTGTGTATGCTTGATGAGAATAATATGTTAAGATGCTTGATGAGAATAATATGTTAAGTGTTGGACACATATAACTGAGAATGCAAGTAACTTTGAATATGATGAATGCATACTTGCATAGGTAACAGTAATTTAACGCATCCTATAGTGTGTGCGACTTCCTGGAAGCGCAGTCCCAGAGTCCCATTGTTGTAGTGCAGTGTGGGTAACTATCACTAGTGTGCAGTTGCAGAGTGCGTTGTGGTATTAGAAGTGTATGCGGAATAGGTGTGATTTCACCTAGTGGACCGTTTCTATAGCTGCGCATCGCCAGATTACAGAAACCTTCTTCTGTATCCACCCCATAACTTCTCCTTAGGTGAGACCTCAGTTTGTTCGCAGGATATTTCTGGAAGGGCCAGTGAAAAGGGGGTTTGTTGGGTCTCTGAACTATGCAGAACCCAAGCCAATATAAGAACAAGTTAGTCAACCCAACAAATGGTTTTGCTGCCGCACTTGAACTGGTTATGTGCTATGACAACTGAAATCCTGAGAGGACAGAGATACAGAACTGGTTAATTAAGACAGAAAAGGAGTTTGCGAAGAAAGAAAACAAACATCCTTTCTTATCTACAGAAGAATGGTTACAGAAATACCTATTTTCTAACATACACGAATTCTTCTTTGCAGTTTTCGGTAATGAGCTACATGAGTGGATATCAAGACTTGCAGAACGAAAAAATTGTTTTCAGGGTGGAGAACCTACAGAGTGGACTCCAGAACTGATTCAAAGGCTTAAAGAAGTTGATAGCCCAATTTCAAGAGCAATAGATTTTTGGTTGGATAGCGTACTAAAAGGCTATGTTACACAATTTTTTGTGCACACTTTGAAGTCTTACAGCACAGCAGAAGGATATTTCTTCAAAGGATTCAGAGGTAAGTACCTTAAAAATCTCAGCTTATACATTAAAATGTTTTTAGCAGAAAAAGGTGACTTGAGAATGCAATAAAACTCCTAGAAATTTGAGTATGTAATGTTCAGTAACACAGATAGTGACACTGAGGAAAATAATTATACTTTGCAAAATGGAAAAATATATAAGCCTAGCACTAGAAAGAGGTCTCATGAAGCCGAACCTCACATACTCCTAGAAACTGAGTGAGGAGGTGACAGACAGTCATATTAGATTGATTCTGATAGTGAAACAGAGCCTAGAATGACTACCTATCAACCTATCACTCTGCAGAAACCTCCAGCTAACGAAAGGAATACTACTAGTTCACAAAACAACAGTAGCAGTAACACCACAGGAGTTAATACTCAGAATCAATCAAGTAGTGGTATACCTTCTTCATCATAGAATACTACACCTCCTAGAAGAAGAATGGCAGATGACATTAAGCTACCCATTTTTAAAGGAATTGGTATAGAAGACCCAGAGAAACACTAGTTTCTCTATGAAGCCATGTGGAATGTTAAGCAAGTCCAGGATGATACTATAAGACAAGCTCAACTAATTACCACATTTAGAGACAGATCTCTAACATCGTTCATGAAGTATTCTGCTGGACAGAATAGAACACTAGTAGAGATCATAACTGCGCTGATAAGAGAGTTCAAGAAACCTAAGTCAGAATCTCAATGCATTACAGAGCTAAAAGAAATCAAACAAAATCCTAATTAGACTGTATGGGAATTTGATCAGAAATTTAAAGCGTTGTTAGATCAAGTAAGCTTTGAGATAGCACCGCAATAGCATCAAGAATGGTTCATAGCTACGATGTTGCCCCATATCAGATTACCACTCATGCAACAGAAGGTTACTTCGCAAACAAAGGCATTCAATGAAGCTAGACTCTTCGCCCATAGGAGAAACTAGCGCAGGGATGGTACAAATACAAACCCAGCTAGAAAACTTGGCATTGCAGTTGCAAGATATGAAAAAGGGTAAAGAAACACGAGAAGAGGTCTGGTGTACTAACTTCAAAGGAGAAGGACATTCCAAGGAACACTGCCATGTATTCTGAGATTACATCACTAGTGGAGCACCAAATCCATTGAATCAACAACAAGGTCCATGGTGTGAGATTTGCCGATGTAGAGGACATCGCCGAGAAGACTGTTACCTACTTCATAAATATGTGCAAACACCAAAGAACCTGTACTATACATTTTGTAATTCAGTTGGCCATGATGATAGCAACTGTAGAGAATATGATCTCATGGTAGAAATAAAACATGATGTCTACAGAGTTCAAGGAGAAACGCAGAATAATAATGAAAATGCACAGTATGATCAAGGAACATATAGAGGACAAAACACTGGCCAAGGACGAGGCAGAGGTTAGATTGTATTTTATAACTGTGCTCAACCTAGACATCTAGCCAAAGATTGTCAGAACCCTTGTACTACCTTTAAATATTGTAAGTCATTTGACCATGTCATTGAGGCATGTCCTGTTTTGCAAGGAAAAATGAAAGAGAGAAGACCAGAAGCGCAAAATCAGAACATAAAGTTGATCGCTGTTGAAGAATGAAATAAAGATCGCAACATCCATGTTGTGACACTAACCGGAGTTACGACAGGTAGAGACCAGAGAATTGAAGCTTCAACTTATGAGGACCACACCACGAAACATAAGCCTACTAAAGGGGCTTGGATAAGAAAAGTGACTGCAAGAATTCCTGCCTTCAACCTTAACAAAGAAAAAGAATCCTTCATGGAGACCAGAAAAGTCTTACAGAGCTTAGAACCTATGACCCCAAGCATCCAGTTGCGAAGTGAACTAGTGCCTGTGGTGGATATGCCAATTTCATACGATGGATCAGGTACTGCAACAGAACCCATAAGTCCCATTGCGCAGTTCCTACAGAGCTGCATGAAGTTGTTAAAGCATGGAAATGCCTTAGTAGAATTAAAAAGCCTATTCAGTCATTACGAGCAGCATAATGCCATAAACGAAGCATATAGCGCAGTTCACCATATCAAGAATCATAGAATGACCGGAAGAGAGATGATATTAAATGCATAGATCGGAGACTTTGAAATGGACCAGATCATTCTTGACTTAGGCTTAGAGGTGAATGTCTTGAAAAAGAAGACATGGGAACATATGGGAAATCCGAAGTTATCATGGTCACCAATACAGTTGAGGCTAGCCAATCAACAAAAGGTTCTACCTTTTGGGAGGTTATTGAATGTCAATGTTGACATTGATGGAGTGCAAAGTAAAGCATACTTCGAGGTTATTGAAATCATAGACAATAGAAATCCATATCCTACACTATTGGATATATATTGGGAAATCGATAACTCCACGATTATCAAATTGAAGAAGAAGAAAATGATATTTGAAGGACCAGATATCAAGTTCATCGCACCCTTGGATCCTTTACAGGGACCTAGATATATTGAGCCAGTAAGAGAAGAATGCAGAGTGCAAGATCTTGATCACATCTACAAGATGAAAGTGAATCAAGAAGACTACATCGGTCCTACTAACGATGGGACATTGAGCTGGAGATGTGACAGTTCTTGTCTATCGGATTCAGACCCGGGATTGGAGAATTGGCAGATCCGAATGCATGAAGTATTAGCAAGACGATGTGTGAAGCTCAATAAGTCACTGCGCTGGATTGGAACAAAGGTAATCCCAATCCCTACTTATGATGGCTTAAGTAATATCCATGCATTTCTTCAAGAATATCTTGTGTCAGTCTCGAATGAACATAAGTTAGCAGCGCTAGATACAACATTGCACGCTACACCTGCTATATGGTGGGCTACGCATAAGCAAAATCTGAACACATGGGAAGAATGTAAGCACATGATGGAGATCACATTTACAGAACAAACTAATATTGTGCAAGTAAAATATAATGGACAAACTGATCATAGAGATCTCATAGAGCTTTGTTCGAAAGAATGGATGCATAGACCGCAAGCAGAGTGGGTTCATCTGTTTGTGCACACATTGGAGCAAATTCCAAAGAATTGGTACACAGAGGCAGAACTTCACAGAGGAATGATAGAATCGTCCAATCTTACAAGGGACTTCCAAGCGACTTTCAATTTTGAGGATGATTTTCCAAGTATTCACGAGGCTTTGCAGATAATCAAATAGAAGGTATTCAATGATGCACTATTACCTGTGTATAAACAACCAGATTGGGAAATACAATTAGAACATGCCCTAGAATGTTACAACATCACATTAGATAAAGACAAAGATGAAGATCCACGTGACGTAAACATACCTGAGTCTGAAGGAAAGCGCGAAGTAGAAGGACCTAACTTAGAAATTCCAGAACTGAGTAGTCCTGTAAAGACTAGAAAAGTCAATATTAGTACCAGTGAAGAACCGAAGTTTGCTTCTATATTGGATTACTGGGATGAAGAAACAATGGAACAGATAGCAGACCTACTGCACAAATATCAAGACCTATTTCCTACCAATTTCTCTGAAATGAAAGGCATTTTAGGTGACTTGGGAGTTATGAAAATACCTCTCAATCTAGATGTGAAGCCTATCAAGCAAAGACCCTACAGACCGAATCCCATATACAAATAAAGAGTAAAGGCAGAGCTTGATAAGATGCTTGATGTCGGAATTATTGATCCAATAGAAGAATTAGAATGGATAAGTCCCATGGTTATCTAGGATAAGAAAGCTAAAGGCGAGATTAGGATCTGCGTAGACCCCGGGAAGTTAAATGACGCCTCGCTACATGACCCATTTCCTACTCCATTCACAGACGAAGTGCTAGATAATGTTGGAGGAAATGAAGCATACTCCTTCAGTGATGGATTTTATGGATATCATCATATCAGAATTTCTACAAAAGACAAATATAAGACCACCTTCGCTACTGAATGGGGATCATTTCAGTACACAGTTATGCCCTTTTGTTTGAAAAATGCACCTGCTATCTTTTCAAGAGTAGTTGTTGCATTTAAATATTTTATCCACAAATTCTTAGAAGTCTATTTTGATGATTGGACAGTATTTGGTTTACTGAAGAACCACTATGCGAAATTAAGAATGATGTTAGAGAAGAAGAGTATTTTATGTGTTCCTTATGGTACACTATTGGGACACGTTGTCTGTAAACATGGATTGATGGTCGATCCAACAAACATCACAGTTATAGTAAATCTACCAGCACCTAGTTTAGTAAAACAACTACGCATTACATTGGGACACACAGGGTACTATAGGAATTTCATCAAGGGATATGCATAGATCACTACACCTATGGAAAAATTACTTAAGAAAGAAGAAACGTATACTTGGACTGAAGACTGTCAGAAAAGATTGGATACATTGAAAGAGAGAATGGTTGTTGCGTCGATTCTAGTTTTTCCAGATTGGAGTAAACCATTTCATGTGCATGTATATGCTTCATCTATAGCACTTGATATTGTGCTAGCTCAACCAGGCGAGGGAGGCATCAATCACCCTATCGCATTTTCAAGAAGGAAGCTAACTTCAGTAGAAAAGAACTATACTACGACAGAAAGAGAAGGCTTAGCTATGGTATACGCATTGCAGAAGTTCAGACATTATCTGCTAGGTTCACATTTCTGTATGTTTACTGACCATTCAGCTTTGAAGTACTTGGTCAATAAACCAGTGTTAGGGAGAAGAATATGCAAATGGCTATTACTCTTTCAGGAGTATGATTTCAAAATCATTGTTAAACTAGGAAGATTGAATTCAGGACCTGGCCATCTCTCTAGAATTGAGTCAGGCAAAGAACCTAGTAACTTGGAAGAGAGTTTTCCATATGCGCAGTTGTTTGCTATCCACATCACAAATGACTACTACAAGGACATTGTAGAATTTTTTACTACAGGCCTAGCACCTACCAAGTTTACTATGCAGCAGAAGAAGAAATTAGTGGTAAGAGCAGTTGACTTTACCATAATTGCGGGCCAATTATACAAGCTAGGACCGAAAGAAGTACTATGCAGATGTGTACTAGAACGAGAGAAACCGACGATACTTTTTCAAGCACATTCAAGGGTATATGGGGGCCACTATGCAGGAAGAGCTACTGCACAAAAAATTTTAAGAGCGGGACTATGGTGGCCTACACTACATAAGGATTCAAAGGAACATTGTCAAAATTACAATGTTTTTCAAATGACAGGGAAGCCATCTCGTAGAGATGAGATGTCGTTGATGCCACAACTGACCTTGCAAGAATTTGATAAATGGGTTATTGATTTTGTGGGACCTATTAATCCACCAAGAAAGCGAACTGGTTAGAGATATATTATCACAGCTACAGAGTATCTAACCAGGTGGGAAGAAGCAAAACCGATGAAGGACTGTAGCGCAGTTACTGCCACGCAGTTCATCTTTGAGAACATCTTGACAAGGTTTGGATGTCCAAAAATCCTAATGAGCGATCAGGGAACTCATTTCTTGAACAGGACCATCGAAGCTCTAACCAAAGAATTTTGTATCTGCCATCAGAAGAGCGTACCATATCATTCACAAGCTAATGGCACCATTGAAGCTTTTAACAAAGTATTGGAAAATGCGCTGACCAAGGTATGCAATACAAATAGGGATGATTGTGATCGACGAATACCAGCGGTATTATGGCCATATAGGACAACTTGCAAAAAGTTGACAGGTCACACACCTTTCAGATTAACATATGGACAGGAAGCTGTCATGCCCATGGAATACATAGTACCAAGCTTGAGAATTGCATCATTCACAGACATGGCTAATGATGAGACAATGGAAGAAAGGATTCTACACTTAGTTGGGTTGGAGGAAGATCGCTTCATTGCAAGATTTCACCAACAAGTGCAAAAAGACAGAGAAAAAGCGTGGCATGATAGGTATATCAAGTACAAATTCTTCCAGGTGGGAGACCTTGTCCTCCTCTATGATAGTAAGTTCATGAAATTTCCTGGAAAATCTAAAATGCATTGGATATGACCGTATGATGTCAAACATGGTACTATGCGAAATTAAGAACCACCAACTAGATGCAGCGAAGATTGAGTTGATTATGGAAGACTAGCCGCCGGAGTGGAAGGCTGGTTCACCACTAATGATCAACACAACATTAGATGAAAGAGAAGCTATATATCCACAGAACGGGGAAGAAACGACCAGTGCGCAAGCTAAATAAATAGGCCAAGAAGGAGTTCAACAAGACACTACTGAGGGGAAGTCAGGAGAGAAGCGAAGGGACCCTGCCAGCATAGTGCTGGAAAAAGGGCAAGGAAAAATGCACAAAGCGACTAAACCATCGGTCAAAGCATAGTTACACGTAGATGACTATGAAAGCATCGCAGTGCAATTCAACGAGCACTTGGAATAGGCACTATCTATGAAGGAAATTAAAAGCGAAGAATTCCAAGCAAACCTCATCGAGAACCTCACGGAGCTGAAAATCATTGTTGTGAAGATAGAACAAGTTCAATAGGACTTGGTGCGCAAAGCCGACTCTTAAGGCAATTCAGACGAGTCAAGCCAAAGAAAGTGAAAGACGCCTGCATTGACGATGAGACCTCACTTAGTCAGGATTGAGCCAATAAATGTCATTTTCCCATATGATGAACTAGATGAAGGTGAGAAGCGATTGGCACACCTTGATATTAATGTCAACATGTTACCCCTTGAAGAATTACACAATCTGTACCTGCAGGTTGTGGAAGAAATTCGGGATAGAGACATTATTTCTCATAACCATCACTTACAGTTGGAGGAAAGCTATAAGGAGCTTAAGGGTGAATCTGTGAAGAAGAGTAGAGAGCTAATCAATGTTCAAGATAAATATCACAGACTCAAAGAAATGGTTACAACAGTCTTCGCAAAGATACATGAGTGCGAAGAGGAACTTGAGGTAGAAGCCACAATACTTACGATTGGTGCCGTAGTGGACAATCTTAAGGAAGAGATGGTGGATATGGAAATTTCCTATAAAGAAAATATTACTACTCTAGAATCTCAAAAGCAAGCTAGCACTCCTTAGGATGACAGAGAAGCCAGAAGCGAAGAGTTGAGGTTAGCAACAGAAAACATCTCAACAGAAGTGGCGAGATGTCAGGACTTGCTCGACGAAGCCACTAGAGTATGGGCTACGCTACAAGAAGATCCTAAGTTGTAGAAGATATAAGATGAACTGCAGCAGCGACAACAAGAGCTGGACTCTGTGAACACGACTATGAAGACTTTGCTACCAAGGTAGAAGATCCAGAAATTCGCAAAAACCAGGGAGTTGTAGAAGGAGTTGAAAGTGTTGAGAGAAAAGGAGGCTAACACTTCAGCAAAGTTGTAGCCCATGCAGGAAGAGGCGATCTCCCTTTCGAAGTAAATTGAATAGAATTTACAAGAACTTTGCACAACGGAGAACATAGTAAAGGATCATGCTCAAGAAGCCATCTCATAGGAGATGTTGGATACTATTAAGGAGTTTGAGCAGGAAACAAAGGAAACAGTTGCAAGGCTAAGCGCAACTCTTCAGGACTTAACTGTGAAGTTGAGTAACCCAGGGGACACGCAGTAAAAGCCGCCCAATAGAAGTGGATCGAGGACGACCCACGAGTGAGTGTTACGGGCCTATTGGGCGAGGCCCAAGTTGGCGTAGTTTTCGTGAAGCGAGGCCCAAGTTAGCGTAGTTTTGTTGAAGTGCAGCTTAAGCGCAGTAGCTTTGAGGTAGAAGTACGAACTCGGAAAGGCCTTGTACTGGCCTATTTTGGGGAGAAGCGACTCCGTGATTCTCGGGAACAGGGTATGGAGCGACATGGAGATGGAGAATAGGGGCTTTCTTGCTTAGTAAAGGAAAAAGTACAAAGGATGGACAGGGTAGTTGGAGCATTTAAGGAAGAAGTGACGACCTAATAGCTACAGGAACATCGTTGATGAGGCGAGAATTGAAAAGGATGCACTAGGTTACAGTCATCGTCGTGCAGTCAGAGAAAGCGGCTGTCAGAAGGACATCAGAGCCTAGGAAGCGGCGAAAAGGGCGACCAAGGACAAGTGAAGTAGCTGAAAATTTATGGAAAAGCATGGTTAGCGGGGTAACCACGTCATTTTGGGGTTTAAGGGTACTATGGGGTTTTGGCCCATAACTATTGTAAAGATGTGACCTTTTGGCACAATCTATAAAAGGGGCAATTTTGGTATAGGGAAGGGTTGGATTTTGGGTTGGTTGTTAGATCTTGGGTGAATATTGTAAGAAATCAGAGAGAAAGAGAGAGGCTTTGTAGCTGTGTGCGCATAGACCTATTGTAGAGAAGAGTCTGTAGCTGTGTGCGCAGACTGGAACTGTTAACCATTCCCATTAAAATAAACAACAGTTCCCATGGATGTAGCTCCCATCCGAGGGGTGAACCATGTAAATATTTTTGTTTTCTGATTGCATCTATGAGATTGTTTCATGTTTATGTATGTTCATGCTTTTGTATGTATTTTCATGTGTATGGCTAATGAGAATAATATGTTAAATGTTGGACACATATAACTGAATATGCAAGTAACTCTGAATATGATGAATGCATAGTTGCATAGGTAACACTAATTTAACGCATCATGTAGTGTGTGCGACTTCCTGGAAGCACAGTCCCAGAGTCACGTTGTTGTAGTGCAGTGTGGGTAACTATCACTAGTGCGCAATTGCAGAGTGCATTGTGGTATTAGAAGTGGATATGGAATAGGTGTGAGTTCACTCAGTGGATCGGTTCTATAGTTGTGCATCACCAGGTTACAGAAAACTGCTTCTATAGCCACCCCATAACTTCGCCTCGGGTGAGACCTCACTCTGTTCACAGGATATTGCCAAAAGGGCCGGTGAAAAGGTGGTTTGTTGGGTGTTTGAACTACACAAAACCTGAATCAGTCTAAGAACGAGTTAGTCAACCCAACAATGCATTTATGTCAGTGTTTGATTATCACTCAATATTAAAACTTTGGTCATTTCTCATAAATTTTGGTTATCTTTCATATATGTTAATGCTTGTATTTTTCATATCTTTGTAATTTTCATATATATGAATGCATGTGAACCCTTATAGAACTACCAATAAAGCTATGTGTGGGCTTTTAATCCACTTGTTGCAAAGAACTGCCCTTTTATTTTGTTGCAGAGAACTACAAAATACGAGAATGTTGAATCCACAGTGCTGTAATTATTTCTAAGAGTAATTTAGCACAATTGACGGGTCTTTATCATTGATCATAATGAGGTCAAACCATTTATTGTGTATTCGATGAAAGAAACATAGTTGTAGCGACACCATCGACATCACTAGACATGAACAAATCATACCATCTACTTCAAATCAAGTAAATCATTCATTGTCTACGTGTTTCTCATAAAATGGGTCGTAGGAAGAAAGTACCAACCTCTGCAAATCCTCCAACTAGGAAAGAACTTTTTTATTTGGCCCATACCTTTTATGATATTTTCAACACTGCAATTAAAATTGAAATGACTTATGTGATATTTTCAACAGTGCAATTAAAATTGAAATGACTTATGAACTGAGACAAGTCAGAAATGTTAAAATGTCTATGTTTTTTACTTTTATATATTGTAAACAAAAATCGTGCCTCGTACTTCTTGGATTAGTCTCTGTAGGGATGATTTGAGATATTAATTTACAGCAGAGAATATTTCATCTCACTTCAACCAAACACACCAGGTAACCCAACAAAAAAGCTAGTCAAGAAGTTCCATCTCTTAGGCCACGCGCTTCCAAATATAAACTAGCATAAACTAGATCTAAAATCACTTTAATAATTGCATAATTACAGTAGTAAATATGCCCTATTATCTTTAAGATGTTTGTTAAATCATTCAATAATTTTAGCCCTTAAATATGTCAAATAAGAATGAATTACATGCAAATACCACAGTGTTATCACAAAGTTGGTGAATCTTTCAAGCTCTCCAAAATGTTAGCTAGGGAAACCATGAAAACCGTAACCACCACCAAACATCTCTAACAAGCAAGCACCAACATGGGTAAGACCTCCTTGACTCACACAATCTCTCTACGCTAGCATGGTTGTACTCCTTGGGGTTTGAAAACACTATCCATGTTTCATCACACAAGTATATGGAAAGACATTTCTATTGCTAGGCCCCAAATCTACATGTCCATCTTAGGGTTTCAATCCTCAAACCCTAGGTCTTCCACTCTTGCAACATTACAAGCATAAATATTTCCATGGAGCATCAAGAATATAAGAACTACATGATCTTTCTCTAGCCTTAGATCCCAAAAGAAAAAGGCTCCAAAATCACGCAAGGCATTATCTCTACTCTCCATGTCTTCTCCTAGAGTTGAAACACTAGTGTTACAACAAGAGCTAGAACAATCACCATCATCTTCAAGACCATGAAACCCTAGGTAGCCCAAGAAAAATGCTATTTCTTGTTTTTTTTTAGGTCTTACATGTATGGCTCAAACCTTATTCATCACAAAAGAAAACACTAGCATCACACCATAGAAATCTCTCAAAGAACATCTAAGACGTCTCTCGTTCTCTTTATCTTCTCCTAGGGTTTCCTCATCAACCCTAGCATCTAGCTCCTTGGTTTTCTTCATCAACCCTAACATCTCCAAGACAAGCATAATGATGATGAATGAATACAACAACTCTCTCCTCCCTTATAGACAAGTAGGTGAGGGAGGCTAACATAAAATAAGAATGTGTGTCCATACAAGTAACCAATAAGGAAACTCCACACTGAGAACTCCATAATACAAGGATACACAAGTGTTAAAACTAGGGTTTATCCAACCCCCAAAGTGAAATTTCATCTACGTCGTGATCTTGGGCTCAACACTCTTCCTCCAAGATGGTGTGCTCTCCAACAAGGTGTTGGTCTAATGCTCCTTCATCTACGATGGTATGGTGTCCATGTGTCCTCATGCAAGATTATCCTTCTCTATATGTGTGTCACATGCCCTTTCATGTCCTCAATGATACTCTCATGTGTATCCATGTGGTCACTAGGCTCCAATGTTTATCCTCAACATATGTGTCAGGGTTCATCACCAACTTTCATAAGGTATGCTTCTCAAGCTAAGCATCCTGAAATCAAGTGTCCAATCTCCAAGCTATATATCACATGGTCCCAAGTTCCAAGGGCTAACTGCCTTCCTCCAAGTGCCCAAATCTTCTCCCCCTAGGTAGGTACCTCACATAATCAAACAATTGACTCATCTATTGTGTGCAACCAGTGGGGTTAGTCAACACGTTGATCAATGTAACAACTTGTTAGGTAAAGGCACCATGGTAAGAGTTTAACCAAATTCAAGAATCCTCCAAAACTAAGTCATCCATATTTCCATGAAACATTTCCAAGGTCTTAGGACACATAGCATTCTCCTAATAAGGTCAAAACACTTTTGGAGTAACCCCAAAGGCTAAAACTCCCTCTTAACAAGAAAAGTGTTCTCTATAGCAACCATCAACTACCTTTGAAACTAGACCCTGCAACTCTAGTGCCTCCACAAAGCTGAAAGAAGAATGCTTATCCATCACAATGGAACATCATAATTACATTGCGAGAGTCATAGCCACAAGTACAAGCATGCACAACAAAACATTCATTACTACTCACAGAGTTCTGTCTCTCTCCAAGAAATCTACAACCCAACCTTTGGATGGTAAACATCCAAGAAGAATACAAGAATGTAACTTGGTTTATACCACCAAATAAAGATACCCCATCTTCCCCCTTACTAGTGGCTCCAAAAGAACAATGACCATCTATGAAACTAAAGGGTTAATCCACAAAGGTGGTTCACGATTTTAGGCGTGTGGAAGCCAAAAAACATGTTTTTGAAACCCTCGATCAAGGTGTTTTCAAGCCCTAGATCGAGGTTTTAAAACCTCAATCGAGGGTTTTAAAATACCTCGATCGAGGGCTTGAAAACACCTCGATTGAGGGTTTTTAAATACCTTGATCGAGGGCTTGGTTAGGCCCTCGATTGAGCAATTTCTCGATCCAAGGCTTGGATAACCCTTGATCGAGCTGTTAAGATAGAAAAAAAAAGGGCCCGGCCGGCTGGCTGGCTCTGTTTGAAAACGACGTTCGATCAAGTGTTTGCAGGATGAAAATAGACCCCTCGACCGAGCATCTGCAGCCACCTCACCACGCGAGCTCCAACCATGTCTTCCACTCCACTTGTATGAAATTGATGCAATTTTTGCAACAAAGGCCACAATCCTTCTGCTTGTGAATGATACATGTCATACATGGAATGAGTAAAGAATGGTATTCCTTTGGTAGCTGATAAACTTACTGGCGAAGTCTATGCTCTTGCAACTAGGTCTCAATCTCAGTTTAGACCAAAATTTTCTTTTGATCCCAATCTTTCAATCAATAAGGCATGGTAAAATCGTTCCTTCTTCTATATATGAATAGAGACCTCTTATGTTAATCAATCAAGCCAATAATTTTAGCATCTTATTCGAATTTGCACCTACCTTTCCCAGTAGTCATGCACCTTATGATGTGGCCAATCCTTTAGCGAATTTGAAGGCACTATTTCTTTGATGATCTCAGAGAGCCTAAGCAATATCAAAACATGAATAGTGCTCTCACCTCCCTTTTCCCATCCATTACTTGTTCTGAAACGATCACACAATATGCTTATGAATTCTTATATTTTGATGATGACATATTTCCATCTAATTCCAAGCATGATCCTCAAATCCATATCCATCAGGGAGATGTCATCGTGCCTCACCTTAACGCTCTATGTTTTTGTAATCCACAAAAGAATTTATTAATTGAAGATGAGGTCTATAATTTGCAATGTTACGTCTTAGAAGATCTTAATCATTCAAAAGGGGAAGTTGATTCTTTTGAGTAGATGAGTCATACTAATGTTCGTCATATACCTAGAAATAATGAATCTTTAAACTCAAATGATGTTGTGATTGATAATTTTCGCAAGTCCCTTATTGTTCCTTCAATTCATAACGAAAATGCCCAGTCCTTTCCGATTATGGATGAGAAACTTGATTTTCGTGATCCCATCCTCGATTCTAAATATTATGTTTTTGGGGAAATACCTCATTTGATCCATTGTGATTACTCTAATGACTTAATTATCGATGCTTGCTCACCTGACAAGAAATTTGAATTTCTGCAGCTTCCCAATGTGAATGATCATATGATTCTTGATAGTGAAGTCTTCCCTTAGGTTAGCTTGCAATGCGTTTATGACAAATGTCATGAGTTATCATTAATCAAGATAATGATGGTTCTAGCAGTGAATCATTCATAATATGGTTGAGACTCATTCATAAATGAAATTCAAATTGTCGTTTTGATGAGTCCGCCTCTACAAGACTTCATTTCTTGCATGAATGTCACAGACTCATAACAACTCTAAACAACACTCAATGGCATGCAACTACAAATAATGGCATGCAACTAGAACCACAAACCAAGTAGAGGTTGATTTATGCATTGATATAGAGAGGTGGCACTAAGCACACAATATGGAGAAAGAATGAGTTAGAAAAAACATTTGGGCCAAAGTACCACAATGGTTATTAATAAAATTTTAAAAAAACAATTTTTGGCTCAGGAATTGTCTTCAATTTGATGGGTGGCATGATCATGTAATCTCCCTCCATCCTTCCAAACATATGTGGTTTCTCACCACGTTTGTCTTCGACACTCGCCACCAAAATACGTATAAAAATTACATGTCTTTACATCCTCTTCCACTTAAATCCTCATCACATACTCATAACTAAGGATTATTATGCATGCACATCCTCACCTTATAATATCAATTGAGCCAAGGCACAGAGACAACCATAAATTATCAAATGTGTCAAGACACAAAGATTAAGAGACAACTATAAGTAAGTCCTATATTAAGTTTACCATATAAGTATTTAATTGGCATTGTCATCTGAGATTTGACACGTTGGATTGTTGTGATCTTCTTATCACTCCTTACCAATGTGATTGTAAGGCTTCTTTGATGGTGAAGTCCATAATTTTAAGTCTTCTTACTCATTCTCATGCCTTTTGGTAAAACAATAAGGAGGGAAGTGACCCACATTAGCATGGAAAACGGTTTCGACGTAGAGGTAGATACATTAATTCTTTCATTAAATAACTTAAATTTCATGCCAGTGACTATGAATTCACCAAATCGTGGATTTCTAAAAAACACATCAAATTTTAGAGCCTCGAGCTCTTAATTACTCATGTATCTAGAATTTTCGCAAATCGAGCCATTAACAAACTTGTTTTGTTGTTCTGGTTCAATTTAAAAGGTAGACTATCAAGATTCAAACATGTAGCAAGCCCCAGTTGACTTAGGCTTGATTCCATTTTCCCTCCATCCCATACCTATATGTTTTCGCAACAAGTGTTGAACAACAAAATTTGATGCCCATGCCCCTATGATGCTAGCGTTGCTAACTTTCTTTGTATGGAGGATTTTTTTTAATGTTTTTTAATCTATGTATTATTTTTTCTTAGGCACCTAATGTCCATCATTCTTACATCTCTCAAGCTTGGATGGTTTCCCTCTCTCCGGTTTGAATTAAGGTTTTGGTTGGTTTTATATGTATATTTTGGTGGTAGGTTTATTATAGCCTCGTTTTGCTTAGTGGCTTCTTTTTGTACATAGTTAACAATAAGTAATTTTCTCATGGTTCTAGTTTTATTTTAAGACTATACCTAGTTACAACGTCTTGCACTATGCATAAGATCATGCAAATGCCCCAATATGGTTATTGCATAGTCTAAATAGTTTTTATGTATAATGAAGTGTGGTCTAATGAAGTCGAAGTTGGAATTTAAATTTAAATTTAAATTGTAAATTGTAAATAAAAATGATATCGAAATTGAAATTGGAAATTGAAACTGGAATTGAAAATGAAATTGATATTGATATTGGAAATTGATATTGGAAATTGATATTGAAATTGAATTTGAATTTTGAAATGAAATTGGAATTGAAAATCGAAAATTGAAATTGAAATGGAAAATGAAAATTGAGAATTGGAAATGTAATTAGAATTCAAATTGAAATTGAAACTTGGAATTTGAAATTGAAAATTGAAGATGAAATTGAAATTGACATTGGAATTGAATGTGAAATTGGAATTCGATGTGAAATTGAAATTTGAAATTTGAAATTGAACATGAAATTGAAATTTGAAATTTGAAATTGAAATTGAATTTGGAATTGAATTTGAAATTTAGATTTGAAATTTTAAATTGAAATTGAAATTTGAATTGAATTTTAAATTTGAATTTGAATTTGAAATGTGAAATTTGAAATAGAATTTGAAATTTGAATTTGAATTTTAAATGTGAAATTTGAAAGAGAATTAGAATTAGAAATTTAAATGTGATGCAGAGATTTCTCAAGAGAGAATTTCATTGCTTCGTGATTTGCGACACACAAGAGGATCTGACATCGCCCAACAGGGAAGCCATCGGAAGCGCTCCCGTTTACCGAGGAGTGAGGCCACGTCGAGGTCGGCTGCCACTAGTGGCAACATCAAGAGAGATAGTGTGTTGGTTCATCCCGATGACATACATGTTGATCCCCAGGTGGGGGATATGCGGCAAGACACAAGTGCATCAGGTGCATATTTTTTGTTAGATACATTTTCAGTAAATTTTTAGTATATAGTGAATTGAATTTCAGTTGCAAGTTATAATATATATTTTCAGTAACATTTGTGTTTTGGTTTGGATCGCAAGTCCATCAGGGGGATCATAAGACGATGAAGTTGCACGCATCACTCTCGCTGATATCACTACCCATCAAGAGTGGGTGCACTCATGTGTCTGCACATTGAGGGAGGATTCTCCCACACGACAATCATTATTCATGATGTTATCACCAATGGATGACATGTTGGCCCTCTACAAGAGGGTGGGACCTCTTAATGACATTTGGCATTTTGCATGCTAGAGGAGGAGACATGATGTCATTGGGCCCCACAAATGGGAGGATTTCAAAGTCGCCATACAAGGGAATGACATCAAGGGTACTTTGTTTGACATCCCTCATGACCGCCCTTCCAGTCAATAGCTTAGACTCAAGGAGTTTAAGTTGGAGTCCACTGCACCATATTTATATGATAGGTTCATCGGAGCGTGGGGCATGTTCCCCACCATGACCAGGTCCCATTGTACTTTGTAAAACATATTTATGCAAATTTTATTTTGGGGATGCACCTAGATTACACTAGCATAGGGTCTGAGTTCTTTGGGGCTGGTAGGGGACACTCCTACCAACGTCTTGGAGCTCGTAGAGACCATGCCTTCGTGCCACCCCCTCTGAGGTTGGTACCGATTCCAGACATAATGGTTATCAAGTCGGCGGACATGGTACATTCATCCCAGATTGCTGCAGAGGCTAGACATGACATTGCAGAGTCGTTGTTCACTGCCATGGGCAGTGTTGTTGTTCCTGTGCATGCAGAGGCATCTAGACCACCCCCTGCACCTGCAAAGCCAGAGATAGAGTGGATCGATAATGACCTACTCAGGCATTTGGATGGCGAGGCCTTACAAGGGTATGCTCAGTTAGCCCGAGATGCATACTTTCGGTTGTATCATAGATACGTCGCTCCAGGACAGGTATACTTTTGTACAATTATGTATATATGTTTTCATGTTACATCATATTATATGTCGTAAATTGAATGGTCAATAATACTTAAGGGAGTCGTATTCTATTGCTCCATGCAGGGGACCACATTCATGGATCAGCTCTTTGGTAGTAAGCCATCGGTTGGTCCATCCGCTCGTCCCAACCTGTGGACGACAGTAGTCGAGGTAAGTTATAATTTATGCTCCAATTTAATTTTTGTTTGTTATTTCTCAGTTTAAATAATTTATGTTTTATTTCTTAAATTTTGAGATTTTATGTTTTAGATCTTAACTTCAAATGAATTTCAAATTGTACAGGGAAAAGGAAAGGGCATTGTTCCTGATGATAGACATGAGGACCACGAAGGTCCTGACCAGATGGATCTAGACACATAGGTGAGTTTTAATTTATGTTCCAATTCATTATTTAATCACATTTAGTAATTTATTTTTGTACGTTATGTTTCAATTTTTGAATTCTAACTTAAATTATGTTTTGGTTTTAATTTTTAATAAATCTAACATCTTACACGGGCATTGCTACAGGCAGGTGTCGGTGCTACAATGACTTTCTCAGATGATTGGGATGCAGCTCGACCACGTGGTCATGATTAAGGGCCATCTAGACATATTCCTACCCAGATGCCAGATATCACCATTGACATGACGAAGATCGAGGCATTCTTTCATAGTTTACTGTCTCATGGCCAACATCAATCTACTACAAATGAAGGGCCTTGTGGGGGTAGTGGCCAATGAGTTGATGATCTATACATTTCCATGTTTTGGATATTTTCATGTTTTGGATGATCTATGTATACATTTTCATGTTTTGGATATGGATTTCTATCATTTATACATGGAATTTTATCATATATGGACTTTGGATATTTTGTTACATATTTTGTATATTTTATCATATTGATGTCTTCATGTGAATTTTGTATCTGATTTGAAATTGATTGTTTTTTTATATTACATCTGGGTATAGTTATTACAATTACAAATTTTTGTTTTGTCGTTTCAAGTGCGAATTTAATGTACAGTTATTACAATATAAAAGTTCAATATCGATGTGTAGTTACAATTTAGTTCAATTTAAAATTTCAATTTCGACTACATTGCAGTTGCAAATCCAAAATTTAGAATTGAATACATACATTACAATTTAAAATTGAAATTCCAATTCCAATTCAATTACAATAGTTTTAGTTTCATTTTTAGTCTCATTTTCATTTTTTATTTCAGTTTCAGTTTTAATTTCATTTTTAGTCTCATTTTTTGTTTCTACTATTGTGGGTGAATAGAGAGGGTCAGGGAAAGGTTGGTCTTACAACCTTCTGCAATTGATAATAGTACGGCTCCTTGTAACTACCTCTTATATGCAATAGCTCCCTGTAACTACAATGTATGAGTGCTTTCCAATACAAAGTAGTAGAATTAAAATCTTGTATGATAGTGTGTGGGGACTATGCCTTTCACAATATGAAACAGAGCATTAGGTATCTCAGAAAAGGAAGTTATGATGCAAGTTTTAAGTCACTATTTGACACTAGAGAATACTTCATTTTAACAACCAAATCTGCAAAACTATTGGCACAAATGGTAAATGATTTCATTTTAAAAGGATGCAATAGGACTTGCAAAATATACAAAGTAAAGCGCAAAGAATGATTACAACAAAAGTCTTAATGCAAGTAAAATCTTAACAGAAAAACACAAATCTGATCACCAACAATTTTGTCTGACAGGACAAGTCTTAACTACTTAATACAAAAAATAAAAAATTAAATTAAAATTCAACTTCTCACCTTTAACACTACCAGATGGTCACCGTGTTAAAGTAATCTTCAATAACATGTAATAATAAAAAAATTTAATTTACAAGAAAATAAATATATGAAGATACTTACCTCGATGTAGACGTTTCATGTAATATACTCAGAAGAGTTACTTTCAGAACTGACTGTGCCTCTTAGAACCAGTCAAATCTAGGAAACAAGTGGCCCTATCAGAGGGTTAGTACAAACCAGAGAGAGAGAGATGACTGGGATATGGTACAGTCAATCAAAGAATTCAATGACAGTCAAAAGGCTTAATACAATCACAATAAAGATCATCCCTTAATAAGTCTCAGTATCACAAATAAAAATCAACAAATATATATAACCATGGATCAAGAACTACACACAAAATATGAGCATATAAAACAAAGGTCAATAAAAAAAAACACAATAACTTAAAAACTCAGTCCAAACTGCCCATACAAAATTTTGGCCCTCGTAGATGAGTTGACAACCAGTAGACTGAGGCCAAAGAGACTCACGGCCTCCACATATGAGTACACAGAAGGGTAAAGCAAACCCTTAACACCTCACGACCCTTACTAAAACAACTAGCAAAGAAAAACTAGGGCTCATGGTTGGGTCTGATGTCACAAACTCCCCAACAGGAAGAAGGAGAGCATATCAAAAAACACAGTAGGCAGAAAGGTTACCAATCAAATCTCAATAACCTTCAAACTTCAAAAACAAATCTGAAAAATAAAAGATGAAAATAAAATAAAAATTAAAGTAGAATGTCTTAGGTGGGTACCAGGGTTGCACAATTAAATAGGTGAGGGTACAAAGACCAACCAGTAAGGTACAAGTCAAAAAGAAAAGAGTGGGTATAAAATTTGTAACCATTTGGACTAAGGGGGTGTACCTAAAATGTGGACAGACTACCATAGTACACATAAGACCAAAAACATAAAAGGTGGTACAAATCAAAAGATAACTCAAGATGAGTAAAAGACCCAAAAGGTAAAATGCAAGGTATCACAAAAATATTATCAACAAAATGAAAGGACCAAAAGTCAATCAACCAAGGTAGGGTACAACCAATCATCTCTCTCTCAAATGTACCAGTGTTCCATATAACCTGAAATTGCATCATCACTATAAAAGGAAAAGTCCACACAGATGATGTGATCATGTGGTCCTATAGACTACTCCTAAGGTCAAGAGTTAGTGGCTCCATCAAGGGGTGTCCAGTCCCTTGAGAAGACCATCTAACTCAACCATCTTGAATTACCTAGGAGAAGAGGACATCACACATCATCATATTTGTAACCGACCATGTAAGAACTCAAAAACCCTAAAGCAACTAAGCGTGCAGAAGGGGAGCCATAAAAAGAAGAGGCGCACAGGCCAAAAGCAAGCTCTAAAACTATACCGAGACCAATGTCACAGCAAGCGAGCTATAACAAAAAGGCCAGAATGCCAACAAGCAGCACTATAAAATAAAATACCATCTAAAAGGTATTCATGATAGAAATCAATCTTCCTAACTAAGGTCTGGAGACCTCAACAGATCGTATCCTTCGCAAGGTGATGAAATCCAAGTCGAACAATACGAAGTGAGAAACCAAAAGTGGAAGGATATCCCTCTACTGAAAGGGATCCTGGGTAAAAGAATCCTAGAAGAAAAGCCACTAAGATACATCGTTCATGACACATCCGAGAAGGTTAACCGAAGCTTCTTCCTTTGAGCCCTTGTATCACCTATACGAAAAATACAAGGAAGACAATGGAGAGGTGTCCTTAGGCGCTAAGTGGAGTGCGGAATTCCACAAAGTCCATCCGGAACCAGTCCTCATTGCTTGCTCCTATGGAATGGGGGGCCCTCTCAAAAAACTGGTTGATGATCATGTCAACAAATACAAGAGGATTTTAGTACCCTAAAGGACAACAACTATGTCTTAGATGAAAAGCGACAAGAGGGAATTATTTGGATTCCTATCCCCAGTGTCCTACCTAACTAACAACTTATTTTGTATCCTCAAGTGAGGTTAAAATGTGTTGAGTTAGGGAGATAAATTTTAATCGTTTTTTGTCTTACTCAATCGGGTAGCGGATGTGAAACTCAATGGTGTTAGGACTCGACTCAAACCATGCATAAGTGAATGAATCAAGGCACTTTTATTTTCGATGAAAAACTATCTACAAGAAGGAGAGAGTTCTTCGATCCAAAAAGAAAAATAAACACAAGCACAAACTTTTGAAAGAGAAAAACTACACATTTTTGTATTTTTTCCTTTTATGCCAAACTAGAACTACTCTTTCAAATTAAATGAATCCAACAATAACTTTCTTCTACTTCTAATGAGTAAAATGCATGACAAGTAAATGGAAATATGGATTCTATTTGCAATGAAACTTGTGAATTTTAAACGAAGGAGAGGATAGGGTTTGAAAAAAAATTCTAAGCCAATTGTATGAATATGATAATTTGTTGAGCATCAATTTTCCTTGTGGTATGAGTTTAATGATAAATGAAACAGTAAACACAATGTGTATTCACATGAAAACAGTAAACACAATGTGTATTCACATTAAATAAGTAAACACAATGTGTATTCAAATGAAATAAATAGGAGAGCGCATAAAAAATTATGAATATGAAAAGAAGCCTAAGTCTTACTACGAGAACTATCAGTTTATATGTATATACAAGGTGATTAACATAACATAGGTACGAAGCCCAACTTAGATAAAAATTCCTCTATTCATGATAACACAATTTGTTAAACTAGGGCCCTCTTATGCCAAAGCACGTTGCATGTATACATAAGGTCACTCATTGGACATTGGACTTTGATTTGTGCATTGATCTATGTACTATATAGTATTAATTTATTAACAATTTCATAGTTATTTAGGAGATTTAGAATGAAGAGGAAGCTAGTGTGAAAAAACGTATGGCTTCAACTTCCAAAATTGTCCCTTGAGCTATTACCACTCATATTGAATAAGGCCTTGTGGTTGTACTAGTTTGAAGACCCTGCCCAAGCAAGTTATGTTTGGAGTATATTGGGTATGAAGGCATTGTGTTTCTATTTGGATGTATATACATCATGGCCATAATTTATTTGGCATTTTCATCACACATGTTAGAGGCATACAAGTTGGTTTGATGGAGCACTTAGCTCAGTAAGGGGAATACCACTTGTCTACACTATCCTCGAATGCCTCCATTTTGAGAGTTGTATCTATTGAACACTTTGTGGGTGTTGAGGTGTTTTAGTAAGTATGGTTCACTATTATACATGTTCATTTTTGTGTTGACCCTTACAACACTTCATCTTGGAGATCCTGCCATGTCTTTTTTATGGATTATTCATCGTGATTCATGGCATATACATCAGAGAAGTCCTCATTACACACATTCCTAGATGGTCTATCCTTCCAATTACTACATTTATTGACCTTCCATGTGATATTTTCCTTGATGGATGAGTGCCCTAGTTGATTTTTATATTTTTAGCATGGGATTGGCTTGTTGAGGTAGTTGACTCCTCCATTTGGTGGAAAAATCCCTTTATCATTACTCTTTGGCACATTTATTAAGGTATAACTAACCTGCATGCACATTTCTCTAGAATGCTTACCTTATTTTGTGAATTTAGGAGTTGTTTTTATGCTTATGCACATGGATTTATGCACATTGTTTGAGGTCTCCTTCATCCATGGAGGTTGTTATAACAGCTAAGAGTACCTTAGTTGTTGGCTTCTTGGAGAAAATTCCCTAAATCATTGTACTATTTTAGTCATGTTTGTTGTGGACAAGTTTGTTGGCTTCTTAGATAAAACATCCTAACTCATCGTACTATTCTAGACATGTTTTTGGTCTTCCAAAAGCATTGAGTCACAAATATAGGGGGGTGATCCCATTAGCATGGATTCTTTGCACTTTCTTGAGGTATTTTGGATGAGCACTCCATAAGTAGAGGCTACACAAGGCATCATGGATGAATTTGTTTGTTCAAACAATCCAAGTTAAAGGAGATACCTTGCTTGGGAGAGGACAAGTGGCACATCCACTCATTTGTCCCTTTATTTTACTATCCATTTTTTACTTGTCTTTAGGAATTTGTTAGGAGATATCATATTTTATGTTTCCTTAGAAGAGATCATGTTTCTAGAACTTGGATATTCTTATTTATGTATGAGGGATGTGGGCTTAAATTCTAAATAAGAGAATCTCCCTCATATTTTAAGTATTGTTGAAAGTTTGAGTAAAAAGACTTTAGAGCAGTTGTTGAATATTTTTTGAAGGCTTGGAAATTCAAGGGTTCTTTCTTGCTAATGTGTGACTTATGTTTTCATCTAAAATTATTGAATGTTGATGTTGTTAATTTCTTGCAAAACTGCTTGAAGGGATAATTGTAAGTTTGTAACACCCAATTCTACTCCATTAGAAGGGACTAAGTGTGGGTATTCCCCTCTTATGTTGCTTTGTTGTTTTATTTCTGAATGTGTTAAATTTTGCAGGATTCATCTTAGTTAGAGTCCTTGTAGTTTTTATATTCCATTGTAAGGAAAACCCTCAATGCAAGTTTTAAGAGGTGCACCTTGGGAATCCCAAACCTCCCAGGAATATTTTGCATTATAAAACAACAAATTAGAGTTGGTTGTAGCATGCTTTTGCAACTCTGTTTTTCCTTAATATTTAAAAGTAAAGAAATATGGGAGGATAAAATAGCCCTTTATTATTCTAGGGAGTCTTATATGTACCTATAAACATAGACTCCTGGTATAATTAGCTTGAGTAGTATTTGCAACACAACATCACTCCCAATTTTCTAAATTTAAACAAAAGCTGAGCATTAAGGCTCAATTCCTCATAGAATCAATTAACAAATGGAATCTTGTTATGTAGGAACTACGATGGATGACTCCTAGGGTGTCTTGAAAAAATAGAATGTTGATAAAGTCCTTACATAATTGCATGATAGACTTGTCGAAGGTTTCACTGGTGATATTATTAAAACACATAAGATCAAGAAGGTTGGATACTACTGGCTGACCAGTTTCAGAGACACGCACACACACATATGTTTGGATATGTCAAATATGTCATAAGTGTGTTAGATGCAAACAAAAACCAGACATCCCACTACAACTTGTTACAATTGAGGAATTATTCAAGCAATGTGGTTTGAACATTATAGGGTGAATAAATCCTAACTCAGCCAAGCAACACAAGTACACATTGAATGCTACATATTGATTCACGTGATAAACTGAGATTTTTCCTTTAATCAATATCAATGAAGTGACGATCATCCAATTTCTAGAGCAATATTTGATTACAAATTTTTATGTTCCATCAACACTCATTTTTATAATGCTACTTACTTTTCTTCTTTGAAGTTAATAAAGTTTTCTTTAGATAGAAAGATTGTTTGATGCTACAAATATGTTATGGAACGTGTTTAACTTCAATGCTACTCTGTTCAGTTTCGTAAATAATGCACTCATTTTGTTTAAGTTGGTGAGGTTAACCTACAAAATCCTTTATATATATAATGCATATTCCGGTTCAATATATCAAGGAAGTTTTTATATAATTGCACCCAAAGGACCTGGTCTATCTTTACACACATTCCATTTTTCAAACACATTAATTACACTGAAATTCGTGTTTATATTTTAGAATTAGAATTTGGGGTGCATTAGTACATGGTGCTTTTCCTAGATTGCACAAGAATGCCACAAGTATACTATCCATATTGGTGGTAGATAACATGTTTATTTAGAAGAAAGTCGGTGATGACAAGTAGTTGAGGCATAGGCAATGGGTGATTACAACTACACATGGAGAACAAGTGACATATAACTTGTTCATGCCACTTAACTTGTAGTCTATTATCCTTCTTCATTTTCTCATATTTTCACTATATTCTCGAAGCATGTAGCGAGGAAAATAATGTTGATTGCACGGTTATGGTGTATTTAATGTCACTAGTACTACTATGCTACCATTATAGTTTCTATGCATGTGTGTACTCCCAAATGCAAAATTCCTTAATTGTTTTATGGTAGTAAAAGAAGGCCTAATGGGTGATGAATGACCTCATTTGAAATTAGCCATTTTGTTGTATGTTTCCTTGCTTGCAGGATAATTGTGGGAATTTCCTCTATAGTGCTATTAATTGATTTGGACTCTATCAACCATAACGCATAAAAGTTTTGGTGTCTCTTCACACCTGTTTCACATGTTTTCATTAATTTAGGCAATAAACATAGTGATATAATGTACGTTCACCCACATAATTCATTGATGCAAATTTGAATGAGGGGAGGGCACATTGGGAAAAAAGAGCTCTTGAAGAGAAAATAAGGGTGTTTATGAAGAGTTCTTTAAACAACTTTTTGACATCCTCCTTTAATTTCTTGGTTGTGTCCTTACAATAGTTGATATCAGTGCCTATCTAGTCCGTCTTCTTTTATTGTAGATGGGGGAGGTTGGGCAGAGCTTCTTTGAGTTTCTGATACTACAAGTTCAAAGTGTCTACACAATTTTCCACCCTCTCACAAAATGGAGTCATTCCTTTAAGAGGAAGGTTATTACTTTAACTTCATAGAAAATCTCTTTTATGTTAAGCAAATATTTCTATAATCCTTTTGAATTAGAAAAATCTCATTATGAAGTTCTAGTGCATACTTAATAAAATCATTAGTATCATACTTAGTTGTTTTGTTATGCGTCACTTGATTGATCAATTGAGTGATGTCTTGTTTACAATTTTAGGGGCTAAACTTCACCCATGGGTAAAATTAAGGGGTTCAAAAATTTTAATGGGAAACGTTTTTGTACAGAGGGGGTTTTCTACTATTATCCCCCCATTTATTTAAATTTTTTTTTATATGGAAAATAGTTATCCCACCCATATTTACGACGGAGGGGCAAAAAACACCATTTTTTCCTAGAAAATCGAGTTCAGACCCTTCAATTTCCCCGCTTCTAGTAATGGAGGTGTTCAATGGCTATAATGCCCTGGTTTTTTCTCGTAAATTGATCACAAAGTTGGATTCAGCCCCGATTTATGGTTCGAAGGATTTTTTGGTATTGATTATTTCCATTGAGTAGGCAAACATGTTTGATTTAGGAAGAGGAATAGCATGAGGGTTTAAGGTTTACTACCCATCATAAACCATAAATATTAGGGTTTAGTGTTTAAATATGAAGTATAGAACATAATTTCTTGAAGTATTCATAGAGCTCGGCATCACGCCTTTTACTTACATGATCACTAGTGTGAAAAAATTTCTTTGCGAGTAGGTATTCTACAGTTAAACGAGCACTATTTTTGTACCCAGCTGCTCCCTTTGCATATTAAGAAGTTTTCTCCATGTTTAATGGTATTTCTCGCTAGTTGGTAACTTGGTTCATACCAAAAAAATCAATCATCCATGTTTTATTTCTGTACACCATATCTTAATACATACATATAACTTAACGTCATTTGCTTAGTCCTTGCTATTATAAATTCCACTTTAAAATCACCCTCATTTTGTATTCCCTGCTTATTTTAAATGATGTGATATAGGGAAGGGAGAAAAAAGAAAGTCAATGTTTCCATCAATCAGGAACTTTGATTGAATTTTTGTTAGTCTAGGTTTGATATAGAATTTGGCAAACCCCTAAGGGTGTATTTCCACACATCTTAGATTAGGGTAATCTCTACTCATATTTGAAGTTTCTGATTGATTCTTATCAAAACTCTTCAAGTATGCCTCCTAAAACATCTCCATCGTCCTCAACTCAACTGGATCATGATTAATCCTAACACCTAAGCAATGATCACAATAATGGTATCCTTGAAGAAAAAAGTATGAATGCGAGATCATTAGAAAACTATGAAGAACACCATATTTTGGTTTAAATATAAGTTTCTCCTTGTGTTGCATTGGTATCTCATTGAATTGTTCTTGGATCACCATTGGGATATGAGACGAAAAAATATCCTACTACTAACTCAATCCCAGATGGCTTGGAAGGAATCAACCAACCCACTTGCACATCAACTCTTCCTTTTCATCTTCATGAACCTCTTCATATGGATCCAGTTGTGCAATCAATGGTTCATGATTACCCAAGCATAAGGCATCTTCAAACTCTCATCATTGGAAACTTCATCACATGAAAAGCTTCTAGTATTTTATTCCTTTTCAGTAGCAAGTAGTTCTTGCACACTTAGGTCAGTAAAGAAAGATTGTCATAAATTTATTGGGTTCTCACTCCATAAGAGGGAAAAAAACTATAAATCAAAAGAAAACACATAAGCCAATGGAACACTCTTTGGATCAAATGAAGGATGAAGCTTTTGCAAGGTCTTAAGTAACATCCCGAAAATTCACAAAAAAATTTTAAAAAATTAAAGTAGCATTAAATGTTGTACTTGCTAATGCGGAAATAAAATAAATGTTAAACCTTTTAACTAATAACAAAATATGATGACGACACTTCATACTTCTGAACACAAAATACGACATTAGTTTTGCTTGTGTTAATTATAAATCTATATGCTCTATTTAAATCTTCTTGCGATACAATCATCTAGACATAATACTGACAGTTTGCTTTTGGATGATGATGAAGGGGTCCTACGGGGTACCCTGAGGTTTACTTAGCTATGTTAGCTAAAGAATTTGGACTTGTTTCTTTGCACATATACGCGGGTAAGAGTATTACGACAATTCAAGTGTTACAAGTAATTCTAATTATGTTTTTAGTTAGCCGTCAATGCTTTATGATAACTCTAAGTACTTCCTTGCAAGAGAGTTATTAATGGTATGAATCTCTATCCTATTTCTGTAAGTGTTACCTTGACCATACTTATAAGTCACAGAAGTCGTAACTATTAATACCTACACTAGACTCTTTAGTGAATCGTCAAAAAAGAGATACTTACACCATGAATTCTCAATTACGTGCTAGATTACAATGTATAAGTGCTATTATGATCCTGTCATCATTTCTCCATTTTGCAAAGAGTGGTATTATCATGTATATTTATTACGTGAATGTTTCAACTTATAAGTTGCTCTATACTATAGAAATGTGAGCCAATGATATTTAATTAATCTATAACTTTTAAACATAACTATATATATTTTACTTTTCTCAATATATAATTACATGATGACCATACTATTGTAGCAAAGAGTTGCAATAATGTAACTATCATAAATACGATGATATACTCTAATTATGTAACATTGTTAAATAAGCAATGTAAACAAATGTTGCGATGTATAATTTATGGAGTCCTAAACTATATACTAAGTATTGAATCTCTTCTATGAATGTGATCTACATAAACATGAAGTCATTTGGTAAACTTATGCAAACATATTAACTATGCATTCTCCGATCAATACCTTTGGAATGTATTACATATTTAGGTGTCGACTTTATACTCTGAATATGCAAAGAAAAGATATGTTGCAAACCCTAAACTGGTACTGAGATGTGATAATGAGCGGGCATTGAATGTCTAGTGTGTTGGCAGGTTTTCGTAACAGGTCTAGCATTAAATTTCACCTGCTTGTTGTGTTGAGTGGAATTCTTAGTGGGTGCCATCGTGCATGTGGTTCACGTGATAGTAATTCCAAATAATACCATTACGTCAATCTTTGCACTGCTTTGACCCTTGGTCTATTGGGCTGGCATCGTGGTGGATGTGATAATTAATATGGCATTCAAAGTGGTTGTTGCCTGATTCTCGACGTGCTTGGTTGGCATCATGTCCATCATTGATATCATATGTTCTGTGGCTTTGAACTGGAACCCTAGTCTTTCGTTATGTTTATCGTTGAAGTGTTTCTTTGGCTGTCATTTTGATTGGTAGTGGTAAGGTGGAGAGGCCGACCGCCTGCAGCAATGTAGGGCTGGGTAGTTGTGGTTTGGAGGACTCCTTCCTCGAGTTCGATCCCTTGACCTGTTGCGCACACTTAAAGGCTTCAGGTGTTTGTTTCCTCTTTTAGAGCCGAGCCATAATGCAGCATTCGCTGTGTTTTTAGGAAGTAGTTTTCCAGGTTTTTTCTGTTGGTCTTTGAGAGGTAAGTTTGGACCAAAGATCGATTATCTTGTATAAAAAAAATATAAAGTGATTCTCAGAGTCTGAATCTCTTCTTCGGTGCGTTTTCTAGATGGTTCTTACTTTGTTGGCTACTGGCATCTCAAATCTGGGAGCTACGTTACATAGGTAATGTTTCAGTCAATGAAAATGATAATGATATTTGTGTTGTTCCAAGTTAACTCCGTGTTTCTTCGTTTAACGTCTCAATGGATTTTATGGCAGCTGTAACTTCGTCGAATGGTTACTGGGTTTGAAAGCTTAGTGGAAGAATGTTGCTCGACCATAGGTAAGCTTCGGTGGTTCTTTCCCCTTGTAGGTTCTACTATCCTGGTGTGGTCGATACTTGATGTTTGACAAGAGTTTGGTATTTGATTCCTGGCAAAGTTTTTTGGCCAGTGTTTGTGATTTTGAGAGTCAATGATAAGTGTCCAGAGGTTGGAATCCTCGGCTTGTCTTGTTATTCTACTCTACAGCATTTCGTTGTAACTCTTGTTGAAAATGTAAACTTGTTGAAGATGTATTTACTAAGGGATGAACCCTTGGTCTTTTTAATGGAAAAATACAGTGTTTAAGAAAACTTAAAAATAGTTTTTGAGTGGTTTCTATGTTTATATAAATTGATATTTTGACTAGAAAATACAGTGTTGATTCTGGCCGAGAGCTGTGGGCTAACTTGTTTCACAAAGAGAAACCATGTGTTCGTGTTGTTTAAGTTAAAGTTTGGAATGGTGATGAGACTCAGTTTTTGGTATTCAACCACCACTTAAATAAAGATTACGGTTGATAAAAAAAATAATACTCTTGTCTGAGTTTTGTCTTGTATAAAAAGATAGCTATCGTAAATGTGATTGTTGAACAATAGTAATGTGCTTGGTTTTGGAAATTTGATATAACTAATTTAGCTTTACGATTTTAAGTGTTCGGCTGTAAGATGGTTATAATATGGCCTTAGAGTTTCAAAATCGAACCCACAGGTGTCTGCAAACTTTGTACAGTTGAAATTTAGTCTTGTAACTTCTTTTGCAGAACGATAAATGTTTTTGCTTATAAAACTAGGTGGAAGACTTTTGGAAATAAAAACTAGAATATTCCTTTTTCAGCAAATTTTGGGATATAGCAGATTGTTTTAAAGAATGGGAAAAATGCTAAGTTCAAACCATAAATGTTAATGAAGGAAATGAAATGAGCTTATAGTCCTTTACGGTTTTTGAATGAAATGATAATAAAATGCATAGTATGTGTATTTTGAAATGATAGTGTAAACCCTAGATTTTTATACAAAAATGGGATATTTATTTTCTCGCAGTAGGTAAAAGAAAAATATTAAAATGCCTGTAATATGGAATGCTAGTTTCTATCCCGCATCTTTTAGATATCTTAATTAATTCTCCACCTCCTCTACTAGAGTACAACATCTCTGATGTGTTGAAAAATACAGGAAAGTAATTTATTTATTCAAAAACAAAACTATTCTATCCTATCCTAACTTAACAGAATATACAGTTCAACTACACAATTTGGTCAATAAGTCTTCATTATCAAACCAGGAAAAAGGGTTATAGGTTTAATACAACAACTTCGTTCATTCAACCGAAAATAAGCAAGACAGAATAGGAGAACCTGATGAATGTAGGAGAAATAAACAACCCAAGGAGCCTGTTCCACCCAACCTACTCCTAAAGGCAGCCAAATTACTTTCCTTAGGACCCCCAAGCCTGTTCACTGAACCACTAGGAAGAAGAATCTGTAGAAGCTTTAGGTCATCAACTTGCAGCAACAATGTAGATCATTCAGTCATATAGACTTAGCATTAAAAGAGACCTGCACCAGCATCTCTGGTTTTCTTCTTAGAATAATTTCAGCAGACTCACAATGCACTTCCACTTAGCCTCCCTATTTGAATCTCTCAGTGATCACCTGATACACTTGAGGAATTATTTCTACATAAAATAATTATGGAGCTCCCTGCTCAATTCTAATTGCCTTCTCTATGTTGCCTAGGCCTTTTAGTGGTTAACCTGATCATTAATGAGCTAACAACTATGTTCCACCCACCTAGGGGATAATGCCACAATTTTAGGGCTAGTTTTCCTATAACCAACAGCTAGTGGTGGAGTGCAAATGCTGACACTTGTCCATGCCTTCTAACAGCTTCCATTCCTCCTAGTGGCTCAGTGAACACTCATTCAACAGTTCCCTTGGTGTTTGTCTCTTGTTTTAATTTATTAAATAATAATAATATGTCATTACAATCATCCTTGACCAAATTTGGTCATAATTACAAAACTTTGTAATTATAATTTAACATAATGTTTTTGCAATAAAATAAATAGTCTCAAAATTTGGGTAGGTGACATACACCCCCCCCTTAAGTCTCAACATCGTCCTCGATGTTGTTTATTCATTTTCTGAGTGTTCCTGAAACAGAGCTAGGTATGCTACCCGCATATTACTCTCCAACTCCAAGGTTGCCTCTTATGGGCTAAGGTGCTTCCATTTCACCTTTACCTACCCAATGGTGCGATTCCGAAGAGTTGAGTTTCCCTCCTTTCGAGGATACAATCCGGTTCCACCTGAAAATCGCCGTCTTCTTCCACTTGTACATCATTCCAATTTATAACATGAGTAGCATCGTGTACATATTTCTTTAAAACTGAAATATGAAAAACATTATGTATTCTTCGATTTCGTGGCAAACCTAGTTGGTATGACACGGGTCCAACCCTTGACAAAATTTTGAAAGGACCACAATACATGGGTGCCAGCTTGGCACAGTTTCCCAATTTTAATGAGCTCTTCTTCGGTCTTACCTTAATGAAAACATGCTCACCAACCTGGAACTCTTTATGAGTCCTCTTAAGATCTGCTTAACTCTTTTGCCTATCTTGGGAAGCTTTAAGATTTCTTTGTACCTGTTTCACAATTAGTTCTATTTCCTTTAACAATTCAGGTCCTAAAATAACTCTATTAACTGGGTCATTCCAGGAAACTGGTGTATTACAATTCCTACCATAAAGAATTTCAAAAGGGTTAAGCCTGGCTGATGCATGGTAATGGTTCTTATATGCAAATTCTGCTAAATGCAAGTAGTCCTCCCACTTACCAGGCTGGTCCTTAACATACATCCTTAGCATGTCTTCCAATATCTGATTTACTCTTTCCGTCTGTCCATCTGTTTGTGGATGAAATGTTGTGTTGAAGTTTAAGGTTGTATTCAACCCTTTAAACAAAGATCTCCAGAAGTTTCCAGTAACCTTAGAATCACGGTCTGAAACTATCACTTTTGGTATTCCATGTAATCAAAAAATCTGTTTCATGAAAATTTTTGCAATATGTGAAGCCTTATAAGTAGTTTTTACTGGTATAAAATGTGTTGCCTTGCTGAGTTTATCCACTACCACCATGATAGAATCATTTTGTTCTGATTCTTGGGTAGTCCGGTAATAAAATCTATGCTTATGATCTCCCATTTCCAACTAGGTATAGGTAATGGCTATAGCAGTCCAGCCGGATGCTGATGTTCTACCTTTACTCTTTGACAGTCAATGCATTTAGCTATATATTCTTCTACTTCATCCTTCATCCTGGGCCAATAATAATCTTTCTGTAACATAGTTATGGTTTTATGATAACCTAGATGACCAGAATAATGACTTTTGTGCATCTCATCTAAAATCAGAATTTTTATCTTTGGTACGTTGGGCACATATAATATGTTCTTGTACAGTAGCGATCCATTTTCTTTTAACCTGAAATCTGCCATAAATTTTTCAGAATTACTTTCTGTTGTCTTTTCATGTAAATTTATGTACTCTTCATCAGTTTTAATCCCTTCGAAAATTTGATTTTCTAAATCTGTTGTGTATATACTGATGGCTGAAATAAAATTTAACTTTGCATTACGACTTAAAGCATCAGCAACCTTTTTCTCTTTACCCTTTATATGCTGAATTTCAAAATCATATTCACTTAGAAAGGTTAGCCATCTAGCTTGTCTAGCATTCAAGTTCGTTTGATCTAGTAAATACTTCAGCCCCATGTTATCTATCATCAAAGTAAATTTTCAGCCAACAAGATGGTGACGCCACATTTTTAAGGCGTGTATTACTGCTAATAATTCCAGATCATATGTAGAATAATTTTTCTCATTTATTTTCATCTTTCGAGACTCATATGCAACAGCATGTCCCTCTTGTGTTAGGACTCCACCGAGTCAGTCAGTCATTACATGCGTCGGTTGATACTATAAAATATTTATTAGGATCTGCAATTCTCAGAATAGGTGTTGTAGTTAGTAATTCCTTCAACTTCTTAAAACTGTCCGCACACTTTTGATCCCATACAAACTTCTTCCCCTTCTTCTGTAAGTAGGTTATGGGGTTTTCAATCTTCGAAAAACCTTCTATGAATTTTCTATAATATCCTGTAATCCCCATAAACGATCGTTTGTCTATCACATCCTTAGGAACCGGCCATTCATTAATGGATTTTGTCTTATTGTGATCAATCGAAATTCCTTCATTAGAGATTATGTGACCTAAATACTGAATCTTATCCTTGTAAAAGTCACACTTAGCATATAACAGATGATCTCTCAAAACTTGTAAAATAATATGCAGATGTTCGTCATGTTCTTCCTTACTTTTAGAATATACTAGAATGTCATCTATGAATACAATGACGAACTTATCCAAATACTTGTGCAGAATATTATTCATTCAGCACATAAATACTGTCAGGGCATTAGTCAACCCAAATGGCATGACCATGAACTCATAATGTCCATAACGAGTTGTAAAGGCTGTTTTAAAAATATCCTCATCCTTCACATGAACTTGATGATATCCTGACCTTAAATCAATCTTCAAAAATATCGTTTCTCCATGCAGCAAATCAAATAGATCGTCGATGCGGGGCAACAGATATCGATTCTTGATTGTCATCTTGTTCAGTTGGCGATAATCTATGCAAAGCCTTAAAGTGCCATCCTTCTTCTTAACAAAAATAGTAGGTGCTCCCCAGGGAGACACGCTGGGTCTTGTATAGTTTTTATCAATCAGTTCCTTCAATTGTGATTTTAACTCATTTAATTCCAATATGTTCATCATATATGGAGCTTTGGAGTTCGGTACTGCACCCGGTACCAGCTCAATGGTAAAATTTAGATCCCTCTTCAGGGGTAATCTTGGAATCTCTTCTGGAAAAATATCCAGGAATTCTTTTAGGACAGGTATATCTTCTAGTTTCAGTTTGTCCTCTTTTGTAATTGACTCCTCATGTACTACAGTCATAGCGAACATATTACATCCTTTTATAACTGCCCTTTTTGCTTGCATAGCTGAAATCTGTCTAAGTGATGTCTTTCTAGGAATACCCTTCACTTCTATTGTTTCTCCTTCATCGTTTAGACAGGTAAAACGTTTCTCATAACAATTCAAAATAACATGATGTGCTTCTAACCAGTCCATTCCAATTAAGATGTCATAGGATCCTAAAGGTAAATAATTTAGCTTGGTTCGTGTCTTTAACTGATTCATAGATAAAACACAACTTTAAACAAAATCAGACACTTTTCTTTTTGTTCCTGTTGCTAGTCTAACTAACCAATATTTATTAAATTTTTCTGTTTTCAAATTAAAATTTTCTACAATATTTGGAGATATATAACTCAGGATAGCACCTGGATCAATCAAAATAGAAACAGGGTGGTTTTGTAGCATACCTTCAATATCTACCATAGAGACTTGATGCTCCGCTTGCCTGTTGTCTAGAGCTGCATTAATTCTAGGCATCTCTCTTGCCAAGTCTCCCACAGTAAGTTCAGCTTGTATGGAGTCAATATTATTGGTTGTCTGCTTCTTATTGGGACAATTTGAAGCATAATGAGGACCTTGACACTCAAAACATTTTATAGGTGTCCTCTAGTCATTAGTTCTGGTAACATTGGGTGTATTTCTAGGAGCTGTAAAATTCTGCGGTTGATTATTTCTGGGACTGTTTCCTTGGAAATTTAGATTTGGAAAGTTTTTCTTTTGAAAGCCAGAATTTCCATTGAACCCGAAATTCTTCTTCTTCAGCTCAAAGTTGTTGGGTTTATTATTTTTCCAGTTAGATATCCCTTCTTTTTTCCGATTTTGATCATAGCAGAAAGTTGCTTTCCTCATGGATTCTTCTAAGGTCTTTGGATTTTCATACTATATTCTGTCCTTGATGTTGAAAGGTAGACAACTCAGATACCTCTGAATCTTTGGTTTCTCCTCCACAAGGTATGGCACATACCTTAGCAAATTCATAAATTTGTTGTTCATCTCTTTCATGTTCATGGTTCCCAGTCTTAAATCATAAAATTCCTTGGACTTTTCTTCATAATATTGTTCAGATAGGAACTTCTTCTTGAAGTACTCTTTAAAATTGCTCCAATTCACATCCTTGTCCTTGATGCCCTTCACTCTTTTGATGTCCCGCCACCAAATGTCTGCCTTCCCGATCAGGTTGTATATGGCCATATTTGCTTTCAATGATTCTGAATAATCATAAATTTGAAAGTATTTCTTCATGTCAGACAGCCATGCTTCAGATGTCTCTCCTTTCTCAGTTTTACCATTTAAGGTTGGGGGTTTGATCTTCTTGAACTCCCCAAAAACCTGCTGAGACTGTTTATGGATTTTTATTTTTTGTTTGTAATCTCCTTCGCTGCTATCACTTGAATAATTACGTTTCTTTTTACGTATCTCAATGGCAACTCCTAATGATGTCGAACTGTTATTCTCATCGTCAGTTTTCACTTTCTTACCCTTGTTTTGATGAGGTAAGTCTTCAATCTTGGAGGTATTTTCAACCCTTCTATCATGTTCATCAGTTGGACACTGATCGAACAGTACTTGGTTCAGTTCCTCTTGTGCCCTCAGAATTCTCTCATTATCATGTTTAACAGATCTTATTTCTACTTTCAAGTCCTGAAATGCACAAAACAATTATGATGAATTGTCATTCAATTCACCATGGACTTCTTCTTCATAATGTTGTCCAGTGTTATGACTGGTCGGTCGAAATCTGTCCTCCATGTGTTCATCTAATCCTTCCATACCTGTAATTTAGAAAACAATTTTCTGTATACAAAATAATTTAATTAGTAAAGATTTTTTCTGTCATAAAAATTTTCAGTTGCATGTTCTTTGGACCTTTTCAAGCCGACAGTTCGAACATGAGCTCTGATACCACAAGTAACAACCCAAAAATTCACAAAAATTTTAAAAAAATTAAAGTAGCATTAAATGTTGTACTTGCTAATGCGGAAATAAAATAAATGTTAATTCTTTTAACTAATAACAAAATATGATGACGACACTTCATACTTCTTAACACAAAATACGACATTAGTTTTGCTTATGTTAATTATAAATCTATATGTTGTATTTAAATATTGTTGCGATACAATCATCTAGACATAATACAAACAATTTGTTTTTGGATGATGACGAAGGGGTCCTACGGGGTACCCTGAGGTTTACTTAGCTAAGTTAGCAAAAGCATTTGAACCTGTTTCTTTGTGCAGATACGCAGGTAAGAGTATTGCGACAATTCAAGTGTTACAAGTAATTCTAATTATGTTTTCAGTTAGCCATCAATGCTTTATGATAACTCTAAGTACTTCCTTGCAAGAGAGTTATTAATGGTATGAATCTCTGTGCTATTTCTGTAAGTGTTACCTTGACCATACTAACAAGTCACAGAAGTCGTAACTATTAATACCTACACTAGACTCTTTAGTGACTCGTCAAAGAAGAGATACTTGCACTATGAATTCTCAATTACGTGCTAGTTTACAATGTATAAGTGCTATTATGATCCTGTCATCATTTCTCCATTTTGCAAAGAGTGGTATTATCATGTATATTTATTACGTGAATGTTTCAACTTATAAGTTGCTCTATACTATAGAAATGTGAGCCAATGACATTTAATTAATCTAGAACTTTTAAACATAACTATATATATTTTACTTTTCTCAATATATAATTACATGATGACCATACTATTGTAGCAAAGAGTTGCTATAATGTAACTATCATAAATACGATGATATACTCTAATGTAACATTGTTAAATAAGCAATGTAAGCAAATGTTGCGATGTATAATTTATGGAGTCCTAAACTATATACTAAGTATTGAATCTCTTCTATGAAAGCAATCTACATAAACATGAAATCATTTTGTAAACTTATGCAAACATATTAACTATGCATTCTCCGATCAATACCTTTGGAATGTATTACATATTTAGGTGTTGACTTTATACTTTGAATATGCAAAGAAAAGATATGTTGCAAACCCTAAACTGGTACTGAGATGTGATAATGACCGGGCATTGAATGTCTAGTGTGCTGGCAGGTTTTCGTAACAGGTCTAGCATTAAATTTCACCTGCCTACTGTGTTGAGTGGAATTCTTAGTGGGTGCCATCGTGCCTGTGGTTCACGTGATAGTAATTCCAAATAATACCATTACGTCGAGCTTTGCACTGCTTTGACCCTTGGTCTATTGGGCCGGCATCGTGGTGGATGTGATAATTAATATGGCATTCAAAGTGGTTGTTGCCCAATTCTTGACGTGCTTGGTTGGAATCATCTCCATCGTTGATATCATATGTTCTGGTGCTTTGAACTAGAACCCTAGTCTTTTGTTATGTTTATCGTTGAAGTGTTTCTTTGGCCATCATTTTGCTTGGTAGTGGTAAGGTGGAGAGGCCGACCGCCTGCAGCAATGTAGGGCTGGGTAGTTGTGGTTTGGAGGACTCCTTCCTCGAGTTCGATCCCTTGACCTGTTGCGCACACTTAAAAGCTTCAGGTGTTTGTTTCCTCTTTTAGATCCAAGCCATAATGCAGCATTCGCTGTGTTTTTAGGAAGTAGTTTTCCAGGGTTTTTCTGTTGGTATTTGAGAGGGAAGTTTGGAGCAAAGATCGATTCTCTTGTATAAAAAAAATAACAAGTGATTCTCAGAGTCTAAATCTCTTCTTCGGTGCATTTTCTAGATGGTTCTTACTTCCTTGGCTACTAGCGTCTCAAATATGGGAGCTACGTTACATAGGTAATGTTTCAGTCATTGAAAATGATAATGATATTTGTGTTGTTCCAAGTTAACTCTACATTTCTTCCTTTAACGTCTCAATGGTTTTTATGGCAGCTGTAACTTCATCGAATGGTTACTGGGTTTGAAGGCTTAGTGGAAGAATGTTGCTCGACCATAGGTAAGCTTCGATGGTTCTTTCCCCTCGTAGGTTCTCTTGTCCTGGTGTGGCCGATACTTGATGTTTGACGAGAGTTTGGTATTTGATTCCTGGCAAAGTTCTTTGGCCAGTGTTTGTGATTTTGAGAGTCAATGATAAGTGTCCAGAGGTTGGGATCCTCGGCTTGTATTGTTATTCTACTCTACAGCGTTTCGTTGTAACTCTTGTTGAATATGTAAACTTGTTGAAGATGTATTTACTAAGGGATGAACCCTTGGTCTTTTTAATGGAAAAATACAGTGTTTAAGAAAACTTAAAAATAGTTTTTGAGTGGTTTCTATGTTTATATAAATCGATATTTTGACTAGAAAATACAGTGTTGATTCTGGCCGAGAGCCGTGGGCTAACTTGTTTCACAAAGAGAAACCATGTGTTCGTGTTGTTTAAGTTAAAGTTTGGAATGGTGATGAGACTCGGTTTTTGGTATTCAACCACCACTTAAATAAATATTACGGTTGATAAAAAAAAATAATACTCTTGTCTAAGTTTTGTCTTGTACAAAAAGATAGCTATCGTAAATGTGATTGTTGAACAATAGTAATGTGTTTGGTTTTGGAAATTTGATATAACTAATTTAGGTTTACGATTGTAAGTGTTCGGCTATAAGATGGTTATAATATGGCCTTAGAGTTTCAAAATCGAACCCATAGGTGTTTGCAAACTTTGTACAGTTGAAATTTAGTCTTGTAACTTCTTTTGCAGAACGATAAATGTTTTTGCTTATAAAACTAGGTGGAAGACTTTTGGAAATAAAAACTAGAATATTCCTTTTTCAGCAAATTTTGGGATATAGCAGATTGTTTTAAAGAATGGGAAAAATGCTAAGTTCAAACCATAAATGTTAATGAAGGAAACGAAATGAGCTTATAGTCATTTACGGTTTTTGAATGAAATGATAATAAAATGCATAGTATGTGTATTTTGAAATGATTGTGTAAACCCTAGATTTTTATTCAAAAATGGGATATTTATTTTCTGACAGTAGGTAAAAGAAAAATATTAAAATGCTGTAATATGGAATGCTAGTTTCTATCCCGCATCTTTTAGATATCTTAATTAATTCTCCACCTCCTGTACTAGAGTACGACATCTCTGATGTGTTGAAAAATACAGGAAAGTAATTTATTTATTCAAAAACAGAACTATTCTAGCCTATTCTAACTTAATAGAATATACAGTTCAACTACACAATTTGGTCAATAAGTCTTCATTATCAAACCAGGAAAAAGGGTTAGAGGTTTAATACAACAACTTCGTTCATTCAACCGAAAATAAACAAGACAAAATAGGAGAACCTGATGAATGTAGGAGAAACAAACAACCCAAGGAGCATGTTCCACCCAACTTACTCCTAAAGGCAGCCAAATTACTTGCCTTAGGACCCCCGAGCCTGTTCACTGAACCACTAAGAAGAAGAATCTATAGAAGCTTTAGGTCATCAACTTGCAGCAACAATGTAGATCATTCAGTCATATAGACTTAGCATTAAAAGAGACCTGCACCAGCACCTCTGGTTTCCTTCTCATAATAATTTCAGCAGACTCATAATGCACTTCCACTTAGCCTCCCTATTTGAATCTCTCAGTGATCACCTGATACACTTGAGGAATTATTTCTGCAGAAAATAATTATGGAGCTCCCTGCTCAATTCGAATTGCCTTCTCTATGTTGCCTATGCCTTTTAATGGTTAACCTAGTCATTAATGAGCTAACAACTATGTTCCACCCACCTAGGGGATAATGCCACAATTTTAGGGGTAGTTGTCCTATAACCAACCGTTAGTGGTGGAGTGCAAATGCTGACACTTGTCCCGTGCCTTCTAACAACTTCCATTCCTCCTAGTGGGTCAGTGAACACTCATTCAACAGTTCCCTTGGTGTTTGTCTCCTATTTTAATTTATTAAATAATAATAATATGTCATTACAATCATCCTTGACCAGATTTGGTCATAATTACAAAACTTTGTAATTATAATTTAACATAATGTTTTTGCAATAAAATAAATAGTCTCAAAATTTGGGTAGGTGACATACACCCCCCCTTAAGTCTCAACATCGTCCTCGATGTTGTTTATTCATTTTCTGAGTGTTCCTTAAACAGAGCTGGGTATGCTACCCGCATATTACTCTCCAACTCCGAGGTTGCCTCTTATGGGCTAAGGTGCTTCCGTTTCACCTTTACCTACCCAATGGTGTGATTACGGAGAGTTGAGTTTCCCTCCTTTCGAGGATACAATCCAATTCCACCTGAAAATCGTCGTCTTCTTCCACTTGTACATCATTCCAATTTATAACATGAGTAGCATCGTGTACATATTTCTTTAAAACTAAAATATGAAAAACATTATGTATTCTTAGATTTCGTGGCAAAGCTAGTTGGTATGCCACGGGTCCAACCCTTGACAAAATTTCGAAAGGACCACAATACATGGGTGCCATCTTGGCATAGCTTCCCAATTTTAATGAGCTCTTCTTCGATCTTACCTTAATGAAAACATGCTCACCAACCTGGAACTCTTTATGAGTCCTCGTAAGATCTGCTTAACTCTTTTGCCTATCTTGGGAAGCTTTAAGATTTCTTTGTACCTGTTTCACAATTAGTTCTATTTCCTTTAACAATTCAGGTCCTAAAATAACTCTATTAACCGGGTCATTCCAAGAAATTGGTGTATTACAATTCCTACCATAAAGAATTTCAAAAGGGCTAAGCCTGGCTGATGCATGGTAATGGTTTTTATATGCAAATTCTGCTAAATGCAAGTAGTCCTCCCACTTACCAGGCTGGTCCTTAACATACATCCTTAGCATGTCTTCCAATATCTGATTTACTCTTTCCGTCTGTCCATCTGTTTGTGGATGAAATGTTGTGTTGAAGTTTAAGGTTGTATTCAACCCTTTAAACAAAAATCTCCAAAAGTTTCCAGTAACCTTAGAATCACGGTCTAAAACTATCACTTTTGGTATTCCATGTAATCGAAAAATCTATTTCATGAAAATTTTTGCAATATGTGAAGCCTTATAAGTAGTTTTTACTGGTATAAAATGTGCTGCCTTGCTGAGTTTATCCACTACCACCATGATAGAATCATTTTGTTTCTGATTCTTGGGTAGTCTGATAATAAAATCTATGTTTATGATCTCCCATTTCCAACTAGGTATAGGTAATGGCTGTAGCAGTCCAGCCGGATGCTGATGTTCAACCTTTACTCTTTGACAATCAATGCATTTAGGTATATATTCTGCTACTTCATCCTTCATCCTGGACCAATAATAATCTTTCTGTAACATAGTTATGGTTTTCTGATAACCTAGATGACCAGAATAATGACTTTTGTGCATCTCATCTAAAATTAGAATTTTTATCTTTGGTATGTTGGGCACATATAATATGTTCTTGTACAGCAGCAATCCATTTTCTTTTAACCTGAAATCTGTCATAAATTTTCAGAATTACTTTCTGTTGTCTTTTCATGTAAATTTATGTACTCTTCATCAGTTTTAATCCCTTCGAAAATCTGATTTTCTAAATCTGTTGTGTATGTACTGATGGCTGAAATAAAATTTAACTTTGCATTACGACTTAAAGCATCAGCAACCTTTTTCTCTTTACCCTTTATATGCTCAATTTCAAAATCATATTCACTTAGAAAGGTTATCCATCTAGCTTGTCTAGCATTCAAGTTCGTTTGATCTAGTAAATACTTCAGCCCCATGCTATATGTCATCAAAGTAAATTTTCAGACAATAAAATGGTAACGCCATGTTTTTAAGGCATGTATTACTGCTAATAATTCCATATGATATATAGAATAATTTTTCTCATGTATTTTCATCTTTCTAGACTCATATGCAACAGCATGTCCCTCTTGTGTTAGGACTCCACAGAGTCCGTCATTATATGCGTCGATGCATACTATAAAATCTTTATTAGGATCTACAATTCTCATAATAGGTGTTGTAGTTAGTAATTCCTTCAAGTTCTTAAAACTGTGTGCACACTTTTGATCCCATACAAACTTCTTACCCTTCTTCTATAAGGAGGTTATGAGGTTTGCAATCTTCGAAAAACCTTCTATGAATTTTCTATAATATCCTGTAATCCCCATAAACGATCGTACATCCGACACATCCTTAGGAACCGGTCATTCATTAATGGATTTTATCTTATTGGGATCAATCGAAATTCCTTCATTAGAGATTATGTGACCTAAATACTGAATCTTATCCTTGTAAAAGTCACACTTACTAAACTTAGCATATAACTGATGATCTCTCAGAACTTGTAAAATAATACGCAGATGTTCGTCATGTTCTTCCTTACTTTTAGAATATACTAGAATGTCATCTATGAATACAATGACGAACTTATCCAAATACTTGTGCAGAATATTATTCATTCAGCACATAAATACTATCGGGGCATTAGTCAACCCAAATGGCATGACCACGAACTCATAATGTCCATAACGAGTTCTAAAGGTTGTTTTAAAAATATCCTCATCCTTCACACGAACTTGATGATATCCTGACCTTAAATCAATCTTTGAAAATATTGTTGCTCCATGCAGCCAATCAAATATATCATCGATGAGGGGCAACCGATATTGATTCTTGATTGTCATCTTGTTCAGTTGGTGATAATCTATGCAAAGCCTTAAAGTGCCATCCTTCTTCTTAACAAAAATAGCAGGTGCTCCCCAAGGAGACACGCTGGGTCTTATATAGTTTTTATCAATCAGTTCCTTCAACTCTGATTCTAACTCACTTAATTCCAATATGTTCATCCTATATGGAGCTTTGGAGTTCGGTACTGCACCCGGTATCAGGTGGTAAAATCTAGATCCCTCTTCGCGGGTATTCCTGAAATCGCTTCTGGAAAAATATCCAGGAATTCTTTTAGGACAGGTATATCTTCTAGTTTCAGTTTGTCGTCTTTTGTAATTGACTCCTCATGTACTACATTCACTGCGAACATATTACATCCTTTTTTAACTGCTCTTTTTACTTGCATAGTTGAAATCTGTATAAGTGATGTCTTTCTAGGAATACCCTTCACTTCTATTGTTTCTCCTTCATCATTTAGATAGGTAAAACTTTTGTTATAACAATTCAAAATAACATGATGTGCTTCTAACAAGTCCATTCCAATTAAGATGTCATAGGATCCTAAAGGTAAAACATTTAGCTTGGTTCGTGTCTTTAACTGATTCATAGATAAAACACAACTTTCAACAAAATCAGACACTTTTCTTTTTGTTCATGTTGCTAGTCTAACTAACCAAGATTTATTAAATTTTTCTGTTTTCAGATTAAAATTTTCTACAATATTTGGAGATATATAACTCAGGCTAGCGCCTAGATCAATCAAAATAGAAACAGGGTGGTTTTGTAGCATACCTTCAATATCTACCATAGAGACTCGATGCTCCGCTTGCCTGTTGTCTAGAGTTGCATTAATTATGGGCATCTCTCTTGCCAAGTCTCCCACAGTAGGTTCAGCTTTTATGGAGTGAATATTATTGGTTGTCCACTTCTTATTGGGACAGTTTGAAGCATAATGAGGACCTTGACACTCAAAACATTTGATAGGTGTCCTCTGGTTATTAGTTCTGGTAACATTGGGTGTATTTCTAGGAGCCGTAAAATTCTACGATTGATTATTTCTGGGACAGTTTCCTTGGACATTTCGATTTGGAAAGTTTTTCTTTTGAAAACCAGAATTTCCATTGAACCTGAAATTATTCTTCTTCAATTCAAAGTTGCTGGGTTTATTATTTTTCCAGTTAGATATCCCTACTCTTTTCTGATTCTGATCATAGCAGAAAGTTTCTTTCCTCATGGCTTCTTCTAAGGTCTTTGGATTGTCATACTCTATTCTGTCCTTGATGTTGAAAGGTAGACAACTCAAATACCTATGAATATTTGGTTTCTCCTCCACAAGGTATGCACATACCTTAGCAAATTCATAAATTTGTTGTTCACCTCTTTCATGTTCATGGTTCTCAGTCTTAAATCATAAAATTCCTTGGACTTTTTTTCGTAATATTGTTCAGATAGGAACTTCTTCTTGAAGTAACGTTTAAAGTGATCCAATTCACATCCTGGTCCTTGATGCCCTTCACTCTTTTGATGTCCTGCCACCAAAAGTTTTCCTTCCTGATCAGGTTGTATATGGCCATCTTTGATTTCAATGATTCTGAATAATCATAAATTTGAAAGTATTTCTTCATGTCAGACAGCCATGCTTCAGCTTTCTCTCCTTTCTCAGTTTCACCATTGAAGGTTGGGGGTTTGATCTTCTTGAACTCCCTAGAAATCTACTAATACTGTTTATGGCTTTTTATTTTTGGTTTGTAATCTCCTTCACTGCTATCACTTGAATAATTACGTTTCTTTTTACGTATCTCAATGGCTTCTCCTGATGATGTCGAACTGTTATTCTCATCATCAGTTTTCACTTTCTTACCCTTGTTTGGATGAGGTAAGTCTTCAAACTTGGAGGTATTTTCAACCCTTCTATCCTGTTCATCAGTTGGGCACTGATCGAACAGTACTTGGTTCAGTTCCTCTTGTGCCTTCAGAATTCTCTCATTATCCTGTTTAACAGATCTTATTTCTGCTTTAAACTCCTGAAATGCACGTAACAATTCTGATGGATTGTCATTCAATTCACCATGGACTTCTTCTTCATAATGCTATCCATTGCTATGACTGGTTGGTCGAAATCTATCCTCCATGTGTTCATCTGATCCTTCCATACCTATAATTTAGAAAACAATTTTTTGTATACAAAATAATTTAACTAGTAAAGATTTTTGTTGTCATAAAAATTTTCTGTTGCATGTTCTTTGGACCTTTTTAGGCCAAGAGTTCGAACATGAGCTCTGATACCAAAATTAACATCCCAAAAATTCACAAAAATTTAAAAAAAATTATGGTAGCATTAAATGTTGTACTTGATAATGCGGAAATAAAATAAATGTTAATCATTTTAACTAATAACAAAATATAATGACGACACTTCATACTTCTTAACACAAAATACGTCATTAGTTTTGCTTGTGTTAATTATAAATCTATATGTTGTATTTAAATCTTCTTGTGATACAATCATCTAGACATAATACTGACAGTTTGCTTTTGGATGATGACGAAGGGGTCCTACGGGGTACCCTGAGGTTTACTTAGCTATGTTAGCTAAATCATTTGAACCTGTTTCTTTGTGTAGATACGCAGGTAAGAGTATTACGACAATTCAAGTGTTATAAGTAATTCTAATTATGTTTTCAGTTAGTCGTTAATGCTTTATGATAACTCTAAGTACTTCTTTGCAAGAAAGTTATTAATAGTATGAATCTCTGTGCTATTTCTGTAAGTGTTACCTTGACCATACTTACAAGTCACAGAAGTCGTAACTATTAATACCTACACTAGACTCTTTAGTGACTCGTCAAAGAAGAGATACTTACACTATGAATTCTCAATTATGTGCTAGATTACAATGTATAAGTGCTATTATGATCCTGTCATCATTTCTCCATTTTGCAAAGAGTGGTATTATCATGTATATTTATTACGTGAATGTTTCAACTTATAAGTTGCTCTATACTATAGAAATGTGAGCCAGTGATATTTAATTAATCTATAACTTTTAAACATAACTATATATATTTTACTTTTCTCAATATATAATTACATGATGACCATACTATTGTAGCAAAGAGTTGCAATAATGTAACTATCATAAATACAATGATATACTCTAATGTCACATTGTTAAATAAGCAATGTAAACAAATGTTGCGATGTATAATTTATGGAGTCCTAAACTATATACTAAGTATTGAATGGCTTCTATGAATGCGATCTACATAAACATGAAGTCATTTGGTAAACTTATGCAAACATATTAACTATGCATTCTCTAATCAATACCTTTGGAATGTATTACATAATTAGGTGTCGAATTTATACTTTGAATATGCAAAGAAAAGATATGTTGCAAACCCTAAACTGGTACTGAGATGTGATCATGACGGGGCATTGAATGTCTAGTATGCTGGCAGGTTTTCGTAACAGGTCTAGCATTAAATTTCACCTGCCTACTGTGTTGAGTGGAATTCTTAGTGGGTTCCATCGTGACTGTGGTTCACGAGATAGTAATTCCAAATACTACCATTATGCCGAGTTGTGCACTACTTTGACCCTTGGTCTACTGGGCTGGCATTGTGGTGGATGTGATAATAAATATGGCATTCAAAGTGGTTGTTTCCGGATTCTTGACGTGCCTGGTTGGAATCATCTCCATCATTGATCTCATATGTTCTGGGGCTTTGAACTAGAACCCTAGTCTTTTGTTATGTTTATTTTTGAATTGTTTCTTTGGCCTTCATTTTGCATAGTAGTGGTAAGGTGGAGAGGCTGACCGCCTGCAGCAATGTATGGCTGGGTAGTTGTGGTTTGGAATACTCCTTCCTTGAGTTCGATCCCTTGACTTGTTGGGCACACTTAAAAGTTTCAGGTGTTTGTTTCCTCTTTTAGAGCCGAGCCATAATGCAGCATTCGATGTGTTTTTAGGAAGTAGTTTTTTAGGGTTTTTCTATTCGTCTTTGAGAGGGAAGTTTGGACCAGAGATCGATTCTCTTGTATAAAAAAATTAACAAGTGATTCTCAGAGTCTGAATCTCTTCTTTGCTGCATTTGCTAGATGGTTCTTACTTCGTTTTCTACTGGCGTCTCAAATCTGGGAGCTACGTTACACAGGTAATGTTTCATTCAATGAAAATGATAATGATATTTGTGTTGTTCCAAGTTAACTCTGTGTTTCTTCATTTAACCTCTCAATGGTTTTTATGGCAGGTGTAACTTCGTCGAATGGTTACTGGGTTTGAAAGCTTGGTGGAAGAATGTTGCTCGACCACAGGTAAGCCTCGGTGGTTCTTTCCCCTCGTAGGTTCTCCTGGCCTGGTGTGGCCGATACTTGATGTTTGACGAGAGTTTGATATTTGATTCCTGGCAAATTTTTTTAGCCAGTGTTTGTGATTTTGAGAGCCAATGGTAAGTGTCCAGAGGTTGGGATCCTCGGCTTGTCTTGTTATTCTACTCTGTAGCGTTTCGCTGTAACTCTTGTTGAAAATGTAAACTTGTTGAAGATGTATTTACTAAGGGATGAACCCTCGGTCTTTTTAATGGAAAAATACAGTGTTTAAGAAAACTTAAAAATAGTTTTTGAGTGGTTTCTATGTTTATATAAATCGATATTTTGACTAGAAAATACAGTGTTGATTCTGGCCGAGAGCCATGGGCTAACTTGTTTCACAAAGAGAAACCCTGTGTTCATGTTGTTTAAGTTAAAGTTTGGAATGGTGATGAGACTCAATTTTTGGTATTGAACCACCACTTAAATAAAGATTACGGTTGATAAAAAAAATAATACTCTTGTCTGAGTTTTGTCTTGTACAAAAAGATAGCTATCATAAATGTGATTGTTGAACAATAGTAATGTGTTTGGTTTTGGAAATTTGATATAACTAATTTAGGTTTACGATTTTAAGTGTTCGGTTGTAAGCTGGTTATAATATGGCCTTAGAGTTTCAAAATCGAACCCGCAGGTGTTTGCAAACTTTGTACAGTTGAAATTTAGTCTTGTAACTTCTTTTGCAGAATGATAAATGTTTTTGCTTATAAAACTAGGCGGAAGACTTTTGGAAATAAAAACTAGAATATTCCTTTTTCAGCAAATTTTGGGATATAGCAGATTGTTTTAAATAATGGAAAAAATGCTAAGTTCAAACCATAAATGTTAATGAAGGAAATGAAATGAAGTTATAGTCCTTTACGGTTTTTGAATGAAATGATAATAAAATGCATAGTATGTGTATTTTGAAATGATAGTGTAAACCCTAGATTTTTATACAAAAATGGGATATTTATTTTCTGACAGTAGGTAAAAGAAAAATATTAAAATACCTGTAATATGGAATGCTAGTTTCTATCCTGCATCTTTTAAATATCATAATTAATTCTCCACCTCCTGTACTAGAGTATGACATCTCTCATGCGTTGAAAGACACAGGAAAGTAATTTATTTATTTAAAAACAGAACTATTCTAACATGTCCTAACTTAACAGAAGATACAGTTCAGCTAAACAATTTGGTCAATAAGTCTTCATTATCAAACCAGGAAAAAGGGTTAGAGGTTTAATACAACTTCATTCATTCAACTGAAAATAAACAAGACAGAACAGTAGAACCTGACGAATGTAGGAGAAACAAACAACCCAAGGAGCCTGTTCCACCCAACTTACTCCTGAAGGCAGCCAAATTACTTGCCTTAGGACCCCCGAGCCTGTTCACTGAACCACTAGGAAGAAGAATCTGTAGAAGCTTTAGGTCATCAACTTGCATCAACAATGTAGATCATTCAGTCATATAGACTTAGCAGTCAAAGAGACCTGCACCAGCACCTCTGGTTTCCTTCTCAAAATAATTTCAGCAGACTCACAATGCACTTCCACTTAGCCTCCCTATTCGAATCTCTCAGTGATCACCTGATACACTTGAGGAATTATTTCTGCAGAAAATAATTATGGAGCTCCCTGCTCAATTCGAATTGCCTTCTCTAGGCTGCCTAGGCCTTTTTAGTGGTTAACCTGATCATTAATGAGCTAACAGCTCTGTTCCACCCACGTGGGGGATAATGCCACAATTTTAGGGGTAGTTGTCCTATAACCAACAGCTAGTGGTGGAGTGCAAATGCTGACACTTGTCCCATGCCTTCTAACAGCTTCCATTCCTCCTAGTGGGTCAGTGAACACTCATTCAACAGTTCCCTTGGTGTTTGTCTCATATTTTAATTTATTTAATAACAATAATATGTCATTATAATCATCCTTGACCAGATTTGGTCATAATTACAAAAGTTGGTAATTATAATTTAACATAATGTTTTTGCAATAAAATAAATAGTCTCAAAATTTGGGTAGGTGACATCTTAACTAAACTAACATGAAATATGGGAACAATTTAATCTTCTCCCTTCTTAATATGAAACAACTCCTTAACTAGGGAAAAATTATTTTGCACCCATTTTATTGATGCAACATCCATTATCAATAATGATCCTTTTGCAATGGAGTTTCCAAGGGAGACTTAGGTGGTGATCTTTCCTTGTTATGGAATAGATGTTCAAGTTCATTAAGGCCTAGAATTGACCCTTTTGCAAGGTCAAATTGTGGATATCTTCCTAGGTGGTCCACAATGATAAAACCCTACAATAGTGGAGCAATCTTTTTTATAACATTTTCTCTTCATTTACCACCTCACCCAACTTTCTAGAAATGATTAAGAGGGATGCTGGAAAAGTCCTTTAATTACCTTCACTTGGCCACCGCATTTCTCTAGCTGCATTTCTTTTTGCAAAATGTATAAAACTTCATTGTTTGTATCCTTTTACAGCAGTGAACTGGTTATCAATAAGCACCATACATTATTGGAATCTATGTTGTTAAAGTGGTCATGCCAAGTCAGAAGTATATTACTGATCCTTTTGGTATTATTTCCATAATCATACCACTTGTCTTTACTGTTGTTCTAACTGATAAATTCACTAGTTGTTGGCCTCTCTGGACTTTCCCCTCCTTAAATATGAGCCCTACTTATCTCTTATATGAATTTCCTTTGCTAATGAATTCACATGCATGCTAAGAAGGACATTTCTCATAAAAGTAGCCATAAAATATATTCCATCCAACTTTCTGATGGATGATAAAGGTTCCAAAAATATCTTTCATGGTAACATTGGTCAAGGGGATTGAACCATATTTTAAAGCAATAAATGCAAGGATTGGATCAATTCAAACATAACCTTTTAATGTTTAGGCAAATAAGAACAAAATATAATTACACAAAATAATTTGATTCAACTTTTCACATGGACAAACATGGCAACATGAATCTTCGAAGTACATACTTTACTTCAATTGCTTGGCCAAATATTTGAGAGAGATGTTGCTTTTTTTCCCTCAATATGATTCTTATTCTTGAGCTAAAATTGAGGATATATGGATTATGTGCTTAAAAGGCAAGTGAAGCTCGCAAGGAGATATATGAAAAAGAAAAGGAAATTAAAGAGGCAGGACAAGAGATTATGAGTTTCAAGAAAGCACTGAAAGAGGCAGATGATCAATCTCTTCTCTTATTCAATGAAGTCCAGAAGGCCTGGAAAGTTGCATTCACACTGCAAGAAGATATAAATGTTAGTAATTTCCCGTGGTTCATTTTTTCATTAACATCTCCATGCAACATAAGGACTAGTGGTTCTTTAATTATTTGTTGGGCACCCTTTTCTCGACCATATTGGGATATAAGTATGTTTCAGCTGAAACCCTTATCTTGTGATGGATGGAAATGTTTTTTACATCTTTTTGTTTGCAGACAGAGAGTGCAATTCTATAAGAGAAACATAAAATTGCAAAAGAACACAATTTGTGTTAGGATATTTAGACACTTAAGAGTTAGTTAAGATCAACTTGTGTAATATATACGTTAGGGATAGTGTGTTTCTTTAGTATGCATTAGTATGCATTTGTAAATACTTAATCCGACGGTCACGATATGTTTCTGACATAGAGTGATCCGACGGCTCAACTTCTCTTAGATCAAACCTAACCTTGATCCGTGGCTTAACACCCGATTGGTCCATGATCTCTATTTAAAGAGCATGGAGGGTCATTGTTTAGTTGATCGATTATGAAAAGCTCATTTTTAACTTTCTTTCTTTGCATAATAAATTGTCCCGTAGAAGCTATTTGGTTGGGGCCGTGGAGTGTTTCCCTCAAGAGGGTTTAAACCACGTCAAAACATCGGTGTGTTGATATGTGATATATTTGTGTGAAGTAGTTTCTCTTGGTGTTCGTTCCTTTGGTAGTACCCTATGTACCCGAACATGGTATCAGAGCTTTTATGAAGTGTCGCTTCCGGTTATGATCTAGATCTTGAACTGTTGTTGTCGAAACTCGAAAGGGTTTCTAGTTCTGATATTTCTGTGCATTTTTGGGCCGTGGGAGGTGTTCCATTTCGTCCGGAGTGTCGTTTCCATTGAGAAATAGTTTTCATTTGATCGAAAACGGTTCCCGGTTGCTCCAGAAACGCATATTTCATCAGATCTGAAGGTATAATGTTACAGTGACGCATTTTTTTCTGTTTTAAAAGAAAAAAAATCTCATATTTTATCATTTTTTACTGTTAGATTTTTTTTGGTTCGGATTGTTGCTTTCTCGTCTGCGTATGCTCTTTTCCGTGCACCTTGAGTGATCTCGGCAAATCAGAAACAGAAAGGGAAAGGGTTTTTCTCGGCTGCGTATGCTCTTTGCCGTGCACCTTGCGCGATCTCGGCAAATCAAAAACAGAGAGAAAACGTAGAATTTCTGGGCAAGCTAACAAGATTTAACTCCACATGTGTGGAAAAAAAAAATTTGTTTCGATTTGTGGTGTGTTTTGCAGGAAAAAGGGAAAGCACGCAAACCGAGCAAGAAGAGTAAAAAAAAAAAAACCCCTTCCTCATTCCCATATTTTACATACCTTTTAATCTAACTCACTTGGTTCAAATTTTTTTTATTCCTTAATAGGTCTTGAGTTCAAGTCTTAGGAAGTTACTTTTAAAAGAAAAAATGCATGCAATTTGTATTTTCAAGTTATTTTATTGTAAAAGTGCATCTCACTTAGATAATAAAAAAAAATACAAGTGAGTCACTTAAGTTTTTTTATTTGTTGCACTATTTAAAAGTAATATCATTGTAAAAGTGAAATCACTTATTTTACAAAAGTGGTTCACTTAAAAGCAACTTTCTTGTAAAGTGATTGTCAAAAGGTTCATCTTGGGAGAAGGGGGTTTCTTTTTTTTGCTGGACATTCTCTAGCTGCCACGTCACTATTGGGGACATCTTCAACAGTTTCTTTGTTCAAGCATAACTTCATCATAAAGAGTCAGTTTTCAGTGCCATTTTTTTTTAAACCGCCTATTTTTTTGAGCTCTTCACATCCAGACTATTGGTTTCTACTTTTACAGCCATTAATTTACAAATATGGCCGCCCCTTGTGATATTCTACTTAACAGTTCCAACTATTTCTCATGGAAATCTCGTATGGAGGATGTTCTACGAAGTAGGGGACTTTTCAGAATTACCTCAGGGAAAGAAAAAGAACCCACTGATGATGATAAGAAAATAAAATGGGCAAATAGATGTGATGAAGCTCGTGGATTGACTGGGATGTCAATCTCTAATGATTTGCGATTCCACATATCTAGAATTGATGAACCTAATGCTACTTGGGACAAGTTGGAATCTGTGTTTGGTAAACACAATGAAATTCGAGGTCACCAACTCGAAAATGAGTTGATTTCTTTAAATCCAAGTGACTTTTCATGCATTCAAGATTATTTATCTAAGTACAAAACTCTTAAACTCTTATGTGCAAAATGTAAGATTGAGAGGAAAGACAAACAATGCATTTATCATATTCTTTCCAAACTTGAACCTGCATATTCTGTTTTTGTATCAACATTTTACTCCATGAAAGCATCCTTGAATGCAGCTATCTATCAAGAGCCTAGTCTTGAATCCTTTTGTGATTCCTTGATTAGAGAACAAGATAAACTCATTCATCTTGGAATAATCAACAATGCAGATACATCTGGGAAAGCCTCATTGTCCCAACAGAAAGAAAAGTCCAAGCCTCCCAAGAAACAAAATTTCGCAATAATAAGTCAAACAAGGGTCCAAAACCCTCTCAGTCATCTCCTTCTTTAAAAAATGACAAAGGATCCAAGCCAAAAAGCAAAAAGACTGAGCGTCATTGCAACTATTGTGGGAAAGATAATCATGATGAATCTAAATGTTTCAAGAAGATGGCAGCCTTGGAAGCAACAATGAAGAAGCACCACATCAGCCTAGATTCATCTTCAGAATCTGCCTCTCATGGACATGCACTTTGTGCTTCTGGTTATTCTTATAATGCATCTTCTTCTTCTACTTCAAATGAATGGCTCATTGATTCTGGAGCATCTTATCATATGGCTAAGGATCAAGCCATCTTTTCTACTATGCATGAATGTAATACCAAACAAATATTTGTTGGTGATAATAGATCTCTAAGTGTTGTAGGAGCTAGAACAGTTCCAGTAGATAATGGTCATTTTAGTGATGTACTGTGTGTTCCAAGAATTTCCTGCAATTTGTTATCAGTCTATCAGATCACTCATTCTGGTGAAGGTAAAACTGTGACCATTACACCTCACCAAGTTGTAATCAAGGATTTTAAAGATCCTCAACAGGTCCTAGCTACCGGAATTGTTGATGATATTACCAGGTTGTACAAGTTTAACAACTTTGGGTCATCACCTTTTCCTTCATTTTTTGTTGCTCATAGTGATAACTTGAGCAAACTTTGGCATGAGCGATTTGGTCACTTAAATTATCGCTCATTGCAACAACTATATAAATAAAATATGGTGACAGATCTTCCGATGGTATCTTGCAGAGATAGTGTTTGTTTCGGTTGTGTACTCGGAAAACATCATCAGGACAGTTTTGACAAACGTGTCTCTTGGCACGCCTCGGTTCCCTTGGAGCTTGTGCATAGTGACTTGTGTGGTCCTCTTCCATCTGCTTCATTTTCTAGTTTCAAATATTTATTAACTTTCATTGATGATTACACCAAACGCACTTGGGTTTATTTCCTAAAGCTTAAGAGTGAAGTATTTAACATGTTCTTGGCCTACAAGGCCCTTGTTGAAAAACAATCTGGTCATCAAATTATTAAGTTAAGATCTGACAATGGAGGAGAATATGTTAACAACAAGTTCACTACTTTCTGCACTAAACAAGGCATCCAACAACAGCACACTGTTCCATATACACCACAACAAAATGGTGTAGCTGAGCGGAAGATCCACACTTTAAAAGAAATGGCTAATTGTATGATCCAATCTAAGGGACTAAGTCTTCAATTTTGGGCTGAAGCCATAAATTGTGCAAATTACATAGTTAATCGCACCCCCACAAAAGCATTACAAGGTATAACACCGGAAGAAGCATGGAGTAAAACTAAACCTGATGTAAGTCACTTTCGTGTGTTTGGTAGTGAAGCATGGGCTCACATTCCGGATGAAAAACGGAAAGCATTGTAGCCTAAAAGTGAAAAGTGCATATTTGTTGGATATTCTGAAGATGTAAAAGGTTATAGACTTCTTCAACCACATTCTCATGATATAATCATTAGAAGAGATGTTAAATTTGATGAAAATCTCTTGTCCTGCGAGTCTAACTCGGTGATTGTGCCATCTTTGGCCTGCGAGCCTGATTCGGCGTTTGTGCCTTCTTCTTCTTCTTCTTCCAACTTCCTTGACAGGTTTCCAACTCCAGTTTCTGATGATGACAGTGAGGATGAAAATCCACCTCCGCCTGTTCATGTTCCTCCAGTTGCACCAGCACAAGTGCTTCCTCGATGGGTCCGTTCAACATGTGAAGCAGTTGGTGATCTTGCCGGTGATCCTAAAGATCAACGTCGAACACGTTCTCAGTTTCAGTGAGCCTCCTCTCTTTTGGCTCAAGTTTCTGAGAATCATGATCCAGAAACTTTTGTAGAAGCTTCAGGGAATCCAGATTGGGATGCAGCCATGGATGAAGAATATCGTTCCTTAATGGTGAATGATACTTGGGATCTTGTACCTCTTCCAAAAGGAAGAAAACTTGTCAGATGTAAATGGGTCTACAGAACTAAGTATGTATCAGATGGAAGTGTTGAAAGACTTAAGAAAAGGTTAGTTGCCAAAGGTTTTTCCCAAGTTGAAGGGATTGACTACAATGAAACCTTTGCTCCCGTCGCAAAAATGAACTCCATCTGCCTTGTTCTTTCCCTTGCAGCCTTACACAACTGGGAAGTCCATCAAATGGATGTCAAGTCTGCCTTCTTACATGGTGATTTACAGGAGGAAATTTACATGGAACAACCTCCTGGCTATGTTCAGAATAACTCTAGCCTTATCTGCTGCCTTAAGAAATCCTTATATGGCCTTAAGCAAGCTCCTAGAGCTTGGTATGCCAAAATGGATAACTTTCTCCTTGACACTGGTTTTTCTAGATGCCATTCTGATCCCAATGTCTATACCAAGAAAGTAGGAAACCATCTCATCATACTTGTTCTATATGTTGATGACCTTATTCTTACTGGAAGTGACCCTAAGCTTATAACCCATGTGAAATCCAGTCTTAAACAAAATTTTGAAATGTCAGACTTAGGACATTTGCATTATTTTCTTGGTCTCAAAGTCCTGCAAACCAAAGAAGGAATCTTTCTTTCTCAGTCTAAGTATGCTTGTGACCTTCTTCGTCGCTTTCACATGGAATATTGTACACCAGCCCCTTCTCCCTTCCAGTCTGGAGTCAAACTTTCTGCCACTTGTACTTCACCTGAAGTCGATGCCACCTTATATCGTCAGCTTGTTGGTAGTCTCTTATACTTGACTCATTCCCGTCTTGACCTTTCCTTTGCCGTTGGTCATGTTTCCCGTTATATGCAGACACCTCATGAAAGTCATTGGAAAGCAGCTAAAAGAATACTTCGATATATTCGAGGTACAGTTCAGTTTGGGATTCATTACAGTACATGGGAGAAACCTTTGTTGGTTGGTTTCACTGATTCAGATTGGGTCGACGATCCTGATGATCGAAATTCTACTGCAGGTTATGTTTTCAGTCTGGGATCTGGACCTATTACTTGGGCTTGTAAGAAACAACAAGCTCTTGCTCTTTCTTCAGCAGAGGCAGAATATCGAGCAGCAGTTAATGCCAGTCAGGAAGCTTTATGGCTTCGACAGATCCTTTCAGATTTTGGATTCGAGCAGCAGCAGCCTACTCCACTTTGGTGCGACAATCAAAGTGCCATCAAGCTTGCCAAAGATCCAGTTCTACATCAACGCAGCAAACACATTGAGCTACATATGCACTTCATCAAAAATCTTGTTCATGATCGTGTTCTTAAAGTGCTCTTTTGCCCTACAGATGATCAAGTTGCAGACATCTTCACCAAGTCTCTTACAGAAGAGAAGTTTTCTAAACTTCGATCTATGTTAGGAGTTCAGGAACTTGTCATTAAGGGGGGATAGGCTCTAATGCCTCCTTCCTTCTCCTAATAGTGTCACTTTTGTAAATCCTTCAATCCTATCCCAAGTTGTTCTTAAGGGGGGATGTTAGGATATTTAGACACTTAGGAGTTAGTTAAGATCAACTTGTGTAATATATCCGTTAGGGATAGTGTGTTTCTTTAGTATGCATTAGTATGCATTTGTAAATACTTAATCCGACAATCACGATATGTTTCCGACATAGAGTGATCCGACGGCTCAACTTCTCTTAGATCAAACCTAACCTTGATCTATGGCTTAACACCCGATTGGTCCATGATCTCTATTTAAAGAGCATGGAGGGTCATTGTTTAGTTGATCGATTATGAGAAGCTCATTTGTAACTTTCTTTCTTTGCATAATAAATTGTCCCGTAGAAGCTATTTGGTCGGGGCCGTGGAGTGTTTCCCTCAAGAGGGTTTAAACCACGTCAAAACATCGATGTGTTGATCTGTGATCTGTTTGTGTGAAGTGGTTTCTCTTGGTGTTCGGTCCTTTGGTAGTACCATGTGTACTCGAACAATTTGCAACTAAGAAATCAAGTAGCACATATTGTGAAGATTGAACGGGAACAAAATATCCAGTTGCAAGAACACATAGCTATGATTCAAATCCTTGAGGTATTTTTTTGAAGAACTTCTATAAATGCAGTCTAAGTTACACCAAAGGCTAGGTATTAACAAGACAAGGCTCTCTGATCGGGAGAGGCTACCCCACTATGGTTTCTACCTTTTTTCTGTGAAAGAGTGATGGCATACCAATAGAGTGAAAACTATGCAAGAGTTCTGGAAAAGTATGGCACAAGACAAATCCAAAACACTAGACGTCAATCAACTCGAGATCAATAGAGAATTAGTTTTCTATAGATTTTCACCATTCATGATGTTTTGATTTATAGTGGTGAGATTTATTTCTTAGGGCGTCATCTTTAATCCTATCATTTCATATACCTTTCATTTGGAATTATATCAGTAGAGAACAGCATCGTCTGATCATGGGTGTGTTGAATCTCTTAAAGAGGG